>OW026522.1:102688939-104016439 GCA_932274085.1 Protocalliphora azurea
AGATAAAAGAACAACAAAATAAGCTATTTTTTCACAAGAATGTGCATTTTTCATAATAAACAAAAATCTTTCATAAAAATAAAATAAACAAAGCAAATCAAATTGTTTACTTTTTCTTCTTTGTTTACATTATACGTAAGCAATTCAGAGTATTTAACTCTTTTTCTATGTTGTTTAACACTACTCTTTTACAACTCTCTAAATTAAAAGTGGAAAAAAACTCTAATACACCTTTATTATTTCATTACAACTTGCCTAGTCTGTTTTTGTAAGGAAATAACAACAATGACATTGCTTTGAATTGATAGAGTTCTATGATATGCATGAGAAACAGGGATGGATAGTACTGATTTTTGAAACTATTTAACATTAAAATGTACCAAAGTATTCCCTCGAATCATTTGATACTGTTAAGCGATTAGCTCGATATTCCACAATTCGAATTAAAAATTTTTAAATGAAAATATATTTTGGAGATATATAATTTTTTGTTTAACAATTTTGACTTAGATTTACAATAGGTATCCAGAAATAATAATTAAATTGTAGTGAACACTATCCCCGATTCTTCGAGTTTCCAGACAGGTAAATAGGACAATTGAGTTTATAGGGCAAACTACACTATAGAAACATTTTAGTTGTAGGTTTAATTTATAAAATTGTGAACTCTAAAATATATGTACAAACATTACTAAAAACTACAAGTTTCTATGCTCTCTAAAACAAATTGAATTTCAAATTTTATTTTAACAAAACTAAAGCTGAATTGCTCGATTTTAAAGAAGTGGTCTTGGACGACTTTTTTCTCCGTAAGTTTACTTCAATAACACGGCCACATTTTATTAATATCTTCATATTTTACAATAGTACATACAAATTATATTCTTTGGCTTTTACATTAAATAAAAATTAAATAACTGTCAAAAATTAAAATTTTAGTACTCAGAAGATGGAAAAAGTACTATTTGAAATTTATTTTGATACCGAAAAGTATTTTCATTTTCCATCCCTGATGAGAAATAAAAAAGAGGAGAGTTTAATATACTGAGACGCTTTTTTGTTTGAGTCTTATACACATACTATATATATTTGAGTTCTTTATATGTATAAGTATTTTACTCCTTATAACTTCTAAAATACTGAACGGAATTTAATGAAATTTAGATTCTGCATGAGAAAATACCTTTCTAATGATATATTTTTTATTAAAATCAGATATTCACAGTGAGCGTAAAAAGAATTAAAGGAAAAGTGCTTGTCTATTAAGTATATAGATAAGAAATAAAAACGGACCAATATATTCAAATTTTATTTCCGATAAATAATCTAAACTGTACCAAGATAGAATAAGAGAAAATTACATCAAATTCAGTTCACCTTTTAATATCAAAATTTTCTACGAAAACTAACATCCTTTATAACTCCGTAAATACTTTTTAAGAAAATAAACGTTTATTTGGTTTTATCTTTTATACCAGAAATTTTTTAAATCGTAATTCGAAATTCCGGTGAAAACTAAAATCCTTTATAATTCGTTAAATACAGCGATTTTCGAGGAAATAAGCTTACTTCTTGATCATGTTTGTGTCATACCAAAAATCTTTTTTTATATGAAAATTTCGATGAAAAGTAAAATCCCTTATAACTCGTTAAATACTGCGTTTTTAAGAAAAAAAAAGAGGTTATTTTGTGACCACTTGTGTTTTATACAAAATTTAATCTTTTATATGATTTTGTATTAAAAAATCTAATACAAAATTTCCAAACAAATTTAGGTCATATATATTTCATATAAAAGATGACGTGATTTTTCGTCATTTTTTAATTATGATTACTTTTTGAATTATCATTACCAAATTTTGGGTGATCTTTTGCTTTTTTAAGATTTTTTTAATTATATTCATAAATATTTTCTGTGGTCAACGAAGTTATTAAAAAATAATTACCTATAATAATTGATTAAGCGAGTTCAAAAAAAATAGTTAAGTTATATTGGATTTGAAGATTGAAGCGCCGCGGGCGAAAATTTGAGTAAAATATAAATAATATCGATTTCTTCTACGAATTATATTAATATAGTAATATAGTAAAGACAAATAAGAAATTATTTTCATCTTTCTTGAAGTATTTCACTATTCTAGGACCATAGGGTAACTTCATTTACCAATACATTTAAGCTTAAGATAAAAGTTTTGATACATTTAACGTGTAAAATAATGTAATAGTAGAAATAAAGCCAGACAATTTTATACGTAGGAATATTCTTTGAAAAGTATTCTTTACTTATATGAAAAACTGTCTGTTACGCTAAACCAACAGGTAAAATGAAATAAATATTTAAACAAAAACAAGTAAGAAAGATATAGTTGGTCAATAGTGACCAAATTATATACCACATCATTGTGTATGTCCATCAAAATTAGTGGTGGGGTCTTATATTAAATATGTGGACAATTGTGAACCGATACTTTTACCAAGCGTAAAATAAAATATACGAATACAGAATATTACGTTAATATATAACATTTATATGAATTTATACAATTTAGGGTGATTCCCGAAAGTGGGCTTATATGGGAGCTATGGCAAATTATGAAGCGATCCTTACAAAATTTGTCACTGTGATTTCTACTTATATAAAACTTATTTGAGTCGAATATAAATATATAATATGTGTATGTGATTTATGCACGTTAAAGTGATTTTCAGAAGAGGGTGCTATGGTCAATTATGGACCGATCTTCATGGAATTTGGCACAAAATTGATACTTATATAAAACTCCTTTACATCAATTTTCATTAAAATATTGCTATATTTAAGGCATTTATGATCATTAAACCCCTATTCTCGGACGACATTTGTATGTGGGCTAGGTGAAATAATGGACCGATCATCACCAATTTCAATAGGCTTCGTCCTTGTGCCATGAAAGTCCTGTGTGCCAATCATCTTCAAAATCGCTGCCTGTAATTTGTGCAGGTTTACATGGACAGCCGTCCAGCCAGCCGTCCAACCAGCCATATGAAAGGACGGGCGGGTATCGTTATATCGACTCAGAAAGTGATTCTGAGTTGATTGGTATACTTTAAGGTGGGTGTTGGATGATTTTTTCTGTGCGTTACAAACATCAGCAAAAACGCATAATACCCCTATGGTGGTGTGGGATATAATCAGCATTAAAACAAGAAAAAATGAAATGTATCAAATATAAAAGAAAAACTAGAAAAACTAAAATAAAGATTAAAAGAATAGCTAAAATACGGAAAAAATTATAGGTAGTAAGTAAACTGAAATAGAAACCACAATGTCAACTTATTTGAATTTTAATAATGCTGAAAGACCAAATCAGACCAAGACATTTTATATAGTTACATTCACATCTCAAATAGAATTTTATATTAAACTAAATTGTATTTTATTTTAAATATAAAAACAATTAGTAGTGTGAACATAAAATTAATGATGGTAAAGGAAAGCCAATAACAATCATTTTTTTTATGATAGACATTTGCTTCAAATTGTAAAAGAAATAACTTAAGGAAAATATTACGTATTCATATTTGGGGAAAAATATAGAATATACAATACAAGAGTTAGAAAAAGTTGAGTTTTTGTAAAAGTCCACAGAAGAAAATATTCCATAAAATTATTCGATTAGTTCGTTATTTCCTTTAAAATTGAAACTTAATAAAATATGTTTATTAATGTGATTAACTTTCTAATTAATTTAAATTGTGTGACATAAATCGTAAAAAAACACTAATAAATTAAAAATATTTGGAAACAGAATTTAATTTTATGACAATTATGAAGATTTCTAACCGCCTTAGCTCTACTAAAAAACTTTAACGAGAAATGAAGATTATGAAGGTTTTCTGAGGAGTCAAAAATGACTGAATATAGTACTATTTGGTAAATATACACGGAAATAATTACCCCATAAAATTGTTCAATTATTTTAATATTTCATATTATTTCAATATTTAATTATTTTTATTTAAGTTTCCATAAAAGTTGATAGCTCATCAAAAAATTTAAGTAAAAGCAAAAAATATTTCAAAAAGTTATAAACATTTTTTATACCAAAAATAAATTGTTGTTTTATTTCAAATTCTGATGATTTTTTGCAGAAAAATATTATTGAATGCTGAAAATTTCCTAGGACTTTTTAAATAAGCTCACACAATATTTACGGTCTTACTATTGTACTATTGCTTGATGTGAGACATCACGATCATTCTATAAATAACATACATAAGTATATAGATTCTACGTTCCAGTCAGCTTTAAAAGTTTTAGTCATATAAAAAAAACAACAAAATATAAAGAAATTCAAAGCACGGATACACTTTTCAATAAATATTAGTATTTGAAAATAACAAATAGGGTTGAAACATTTGCATTTTTATTGGGAGGGGAGTATCTTTTAGCGAAGTCTATATATTCAGTTAATTTTGGAATTGCTTCTGTCATAATTGTAGTTGATTTTACATTAAATTTCAATATTAACTTTAATTTATTTAATTAAAAAAGTAATTGGAATTTATAAAGAAATCAATTACTTACACTGGATTAATATTATCATTTTGATGGTTGGAGCAAATTCAATTAAAAATTTAATTAATGAAAGCGATTTTGAAGATAAATTAATGAAATTTGTCACGTAGAACTTTCATGACGCAAAGGCGAAATTGAAATTGGTTATGATAGGTCCATTATTTCACCTATCCCCCATACAAATGTCCTCTCGGAATAGGAATTTAACGATCATATATGCCTTAAATATAGCAATATTTTATTGAAATTCGTTGCAAGGAAGTTTTGTATAAGTGTGAATCTTTGTGCCAAATTTCATTTCAAATTTCATCGATCCATAATTTACCATAGCTCCTATATAAAACCCTCTTCCGAAAATCACTTTAACGTCCATAAATCACATACACATGTCAGTATCAGGTTTATATTCGACACAAATAAGTTTTATATAAGTAGAAATCATAGTAGCAAATTGTATGAGGATCGCTCCATAAATTGCCATATTTCCCATATAAGCACACTTTCGGGAATCACCCTAAAGTGCATAAATTCCTATAAATGTCAGTATTATCATAATATTGTATATATTTATATTTTATTTTACACTTAGTAAATATGTCGGTCAACAATTGTCCACATGTCTAATATAAGAACACCCTCCACGAATTTTGATGGATATGCACAATGGTGGGGGTATCTTATGATCAGGCTTGACCGACTATATCTTTCTTACTTGTTTTTTCTGTGTAATCATTAAAGATTTGATAGGATTCGATAAGTAAACTAATTCGGTGTTATTGTACTTAGATATTCCCGTCAAAGTCTACGTTTGTATTATAAATATATAATGCTTCCTTGTGGAGTAATGTATTGAAAGTGTATAGCGATTACTTTTTCAGCATTTCTTCAAACAGGCGCCATATGTTGTTAGATTTTTCTCCATTTTCATATCACCCCTGAGGTTGTTCTTATACTTAGAGATAACTAAAATTTCATTTGTTGGAGCGTCTCATCGAATTGACCGCTATTTTGAGTTTTCCATGGAATCAATCACAGATACATAACATACATTCAATATACCTTACATTACATGCGTTACGGTCATTTTATACTATACATTATGTATATAGATTTTCATATCGAGCCATTTGAAATTATTTGCGTCATCCGTCAAAAAATTCAGATTTTAAGCAAATACAATTTTATCTCAAATTCTCATTGCCCGAAGGTTTTTCATTGTTATAAAAGGTGTAAACAACAGTTTTATTAGTGTTGGTTACATTTTTTACATTTTCTGCAACTTTTCAACGTTCCACGAACACAGAAATAAATAATTTTACAATAAAATGATTAATTAATTTTATATTAAAATTTAATTATATTATTAATTAATGTAATTAACTTTTTAATTTGTTTAAAACTTTTTGACAAAACTCATGAATTCCTAGAAAATATAAAGAAAAAGAAAACTTGTCAATAAAAAAAATATAGAAATAAAATAACTAAGATATTTTACAACCATTTTCAACAATTTGAATTTCTCGGTTTCCGGAGAAATGTTTAATAATAATCATAATTTAATTTATATGGTAAGTGCAAATTCCAAATATTTGATGAGATTAATAATCGTTTCAATGCTTTTATAGATGTTCCCGTCATTGGTATCGGTGGTTAGATTTAATTTCAAAATCAATTCTTGTTTCAAAGCAAAAGCACTCAGAAAGGATAATAAGAGCATTTTTATTGGAACATCCCGCAGAAATGAAGGCCTTTATAATAAGTTTTCGGAATTTAAATATAAGGATGCTATATATTAGAATTTATGTAGAAAGAGCTCTTACAAAAAAATAACACAGATTCCATGTATATTATACAAACACTACTTACATGGGCATAATATTGTAAATTTTAGTATATAAGGGTTAACGCCAAAGTTTAACAGAGTGAAAGGGAACTTTACATATAGCTTCGTCTTGGCATCTTACATAACCTATTGAAAGTCACAGATAATTATATGTGAGCTACATAAGATATTCGAGGCCATAGGTTGTAAAAATTAGATTTATTTTTGATTATCGGTGATTTTAACAGGGTGTATAGAACGCTAAGATGAAACTACTTATATACCAAGTTTCGTTTTTCCCAATCAAATTTGGAGTTTTCATACTGTTTTCATCTAAATTTACACAATACAAGTAAGTTATTTATTATTTATTTAAATATTTTTAATAATTAATTAAATATATTAAAATATGCTCACTTTTATTGAGAGAAAGATTGAAGTAATTATAGAATTGAATTAATATGAATATTAGTTGATTTTAGGTAAACATTCAATCATAATTCTATTAATATGATCATAAAAATTAATTAAAATTTAAATCAAAATCAATTATTTTAGTTAACTAGTATTATAATTTTGGTGATTGCAGCAAAATCAAATAAAAGTTCAATTAATATAAGCAAATTCGTTACTGAAGTCTGCATTTTCTTAACTTTTGATTGCATTAATAAAATAATATAATTGATGTTTAGATTTCAACGAAACCAAAATGGATAAGACACCACGAATGCTGATGAAGTGTGTAGCGGCACAGAAAATACTTATTCCATTCTGCTGGTGTCTACTTTGGTATTGCCAAAGAGAGACAACAAGACAATTTACGATTGCAAATATGTTTAATTGACGCACATAGATCATGCAAATATTTTACAATATTTGGAATAAGTTTTTTGTAACTTTCTAAAAATTTACCTCTTAGCACCTCCTTCGAACCGGATACTGAAACCACATCTGTAACAGCGTTTACGACGATAGGTTCAATCTCTCTTCTACTTGCCCAAAACGCCTGGCGCTGCTAATTGAGTCCCTCAAAATTTCACACAGTGCAAGACGGACGCCATGTTTAGGTTTCAATATAACCAAAATGGATAAGACACCATGAATGCTGATGATGTGTAGCGGCACATTCTGCTGGTGTCCAATTATGGTCCACAAACTCTGCTTTGGTATTGCCCAACAGAGACAACAGGGCAATTTACAATTACAAACTTGTTTAATTGACGCACACAGATCATGCAAATATTTTACAATATTTGGAATAAGTTTTTTTTAACTTTATAAAAATTTACCTCTTAGCACCTCACATGCGTTGAAGAGAACAAAATTTTAAATATCTTCTTTTCTTGCACGTGGTAATTTTCAAATTTTCTAATACATTTTTCGAAATAAGACAAATTAACTTTAGCTATGTTTTCATTACAAAGTAGTGCTACAATAGTTTTTTATTATTTATTTTTTTATTTTATTTTGTAATTATTATTATTATTATTATTATTATTATTATTATTATTATTATTATTATTATTCTTATTCTTATTATTATTATTATTATTATTATTATTATTATTATTAGTACAAGGTTTAAATAATATACTCTTAAATTGGTTAAAAACTAAATGTATGCAAATGGACCGGGATCGGTCTCTGGTTGGAGATGTGGTACTATCTGGTATCACATCAACCTTCTCTATCTAGTTATCCTTTACGAGGCCCGATATTTTGGTGTAAAGGGTCACAACTGATTTATTAAATGAAATTTCTAATTTAAAGTGTTTTATTCACGAGAAAATTTTGGTAGCATATTCTCTTTCAAAACAAGACCATATCCCAATTTATTGCCATTGTTCAAGAATATAAAAAGGTATTATGTATTTTCAAATGTATATGTTGATGGATTATTCAATCAACTAAACTTATAAAATCAAATCATCGTTGAATACCAAAAAAGTGGACCATCTATAGCAAATTTTGTATGTATTATATTTTTCTTCAAATTTCTTTCGAACAGAAAATAAATACGAATTGACCATTTCAAATTCCAAAAATGTAACTTTTTAGGAAAAATGTTAACCTTTTTGCAAAAACCTGTAATTTTTTATAAGCTACCCCTGGCAAACAATCGCGAAAATGCATCTCCTAATAAGTTTGTGTTCTCAACATAACTTATTTTCACCTCTTGTGAAATAGTAGAGATTTAATTAATTTTAGAATAAAATTAATAAAGTTTTTGTTGGTTTAGAACCAAATTTCGATTATAATTCTTATTGAATCGATAAGAAAATTAATTGAAATTTAAACGAAAATTAATTATTCAAGTTAATCAATATTATAATTTTTGTGAATAGAGTAAAATCAATTAAAAATTTAATTAATGTAAAGATTTTCGTAACTAAAATCCACTTTTATTTTTTTCAGTGTCACAATAATATTTAACAACCAATTTAATAGTATACATTATTTATTTTACCAATAATATAAAATGCAGCATCTTTAAAATGTAGGAATTTTAAAGTAGAAATATTACTGTCAGTAATAGACATACAAGCCTAAGGCGACAAAAAACAAAAATCACTTGGAAACAAAAAATTTACTTCAAACAAAATATGTTTATTAAAAAAAACATTTACTCTTTTGATACAAGTTATTAATTTTTCTTAACAGAAATTCTTCTACATAAATTGCTAATTTCTTTTAATGGTTTCTGTAGCATATACTAGACCTAAATGTCTACAATTATAACGAGGTATGTTCTAAAAAATAACCTGTCACGATTTTCATGCATATCACATTTTTTTAATTTTTTTGTTTTGAAAAAATTAGCATATTTTTCGGTCATTTAAATTTCATATCAAAAATCAATATTTATTTAAAAATTTCGATACAAATAAAAATCTTTTATCTTTCGATACAAATAAAAATCTTTTATAAAAATAAGCGAATTTCATGATCACTTACACAGAAAAAAATAAAAATGGACTACAGTGGACTAAAATTACTTATATTAATTAAATTTTTGTTTGATTTTCCTCCAACCACTAAAATGATAATATTAATTAACTAGAATAATTGATTTTGGCTTAAATTTCAATTAAATTTTTTGGTCAAATAAATTAAAATTATGATTGAATATTTTCCTAAAATCAACTAAGCTTTGTATTAATTTAATTCAGCAATTAATAAAATCCTTCCTTCATACAAAACGCACGGATTTTAATATAATTATTTATTTAATTATTAAAAGTATTTAAATAATATAATACAAGTAAAATTAGACGAAAAAAAAATATAAAAACTCTAAATTTCCTTAGAAGAAACAAAAGTTAGTACATAGTCTTAGCGTTATATACTCACCGATAATCACGTATAAATCTGATTTTTGCAACTTTTGACCCCGAATTTCTCATATATCTCATATGTGATTATCTGAGACTTTCAATAGAATATATATATTAGATGCCAAGATTAAAATATATGCCATATTTCGTTTCTCTCTAGCAAATATAGTTTATTTATAATATATATTGAATGCGTGTAATGTTTCTTTAATAGTCCTTTCTAAATAAATTTTAATATAGCATACTTATATTTAATTCCAAAAAAACATATCATGGAAGCCCTCATTTCTGCGGAACTTCTCAATAAAGATTTTCATATTATCCTATGTTGATATACCAATAAAAATATTAAAGAATATGACAGATGTTTGAACAAGTCGTCAAAAATAATCAATATGAACTGACCTTTAAGAGACCAGCTTTTAAAAAATAATATTTTTTGAAGTTGAGTCTAATCCCTGGTAACAATGACCGAAACATGTGCAAAAATATTGAAACGATTAATGATCTCCTCAAATATATAAAATTCATACATACTAAATAGTTATTATTAAACACTTATCCGAACACTGAAAAATCATGTACATATTTCGTATTACTGTTTTTTAATAGTTACAATGAGCGCAAATAGTTGAAAATGGTTGAAAATTGATTTAAATTTATTTTATATCTATATTTCTTATCGACAAGTTTTTCTTTTTTCTTTATATTTTTTAAAAGTTGTCGATTTTTGTCAAAAATTCTAAACCAATTAGAAAGTTAATTACATTAGTTAATAATATAATTAAATTTGAATATAAAGTTAATCAATCATTTTGTTAAAAAATTATATGGAATATTTTTTTTCTGTGTATGTTTTATACGAAAAATCGCTTTGTGATTTAAAACTAAAATCCATTATTGCTTAGTTAATAATGCGCCTTTTAAGAAAAGAAACGTTTTTGGTGATCACTTAATTTTTACAAAAAAAACCGATATTTGGTCAAAATTGCGGTGAAAATTAAAATATTTTATAACTCGTTAAGTAGAGATTCTTTTTAAATATTCGTCTTTTGTGATCACTGATTTTTTCGTTATTTATATGAAAATTTCGATGAATATTAAACTTCTTTATAAATCGAAAAATAATGCGTTTTTTTGAAAAAATATGCGTATTTTGTGATCACTTATGTTTAATACCCAAAATCGATTTTTTAATAAAAATTTAGATGAAAACTAAAATCCTTTGTAACTCTGTTTAGAAAATATTAGTATTTTGTTATCACTAATTTTATCATACCAAAAATTAATTTTTTGTATAAAATTTTAATAAAAACTAAAATCCTTTATATGCTTTTGCAATTTAATATGATTCTTTACTACAAATATTTTCTACTACCTTTTTTGCTTCTTTCAAAACAGTTACTGTATAACAATTGATTAATATCAATATTCACCATTTATTTAATATTCCCCCATGGTATGTACTAGACTGTAAAACAAACATTCTTATCAATATTATTTGACATGATTAGCAATATAATCAAATATCAAGAGAATTATTAATCTAACCACGTACTGGCAAGCAGGCAAATGTTTTAATGTTTACATATTCTCCTGCATTGTTTTATGGTTTAAATTACTGTCATTGTTGAAAACAATATTAGAAATTCCTTTCATTAAGTAGGGAAAAAAACTTTTGAGGGAATTTGCGGTTCATTAAATTTTGGGTAATACATATATACACAATTATGTATGGTTACACACATATGATAACATTTGTATATGTTATACATATGTAGCATTTTCACAAATGAGAAAATATTGTCTAAACTCGTAAATAGATTTATCTTAAACTTATTGAAATGAAAGTTTCTTAAAAAAAAGTTGACGAAAGATTTCAGATCCTTATATATTTGTTTGTTTGTTCTTATAACTCTTTAGAGAAATAAAGTTTAAAGTGTTTAAATAATCCAAAGGTAGAGCTAAGATTAACAAGAATTTTATTTAACTTAATGTGCCGACAAAATACCTAAATACTTTAAAATTTATATATAAAGTCAAACACGGTTATAACGAACTATGGCTATAGAAAACACTTTTCTTCGGCCTAATTGATATTACATAAATTTTCCATACGTTTATAACAAACACGGTTATAGCGAACTCTTTTCCTAACGAACTCATTTTTGTGGTCCCAAGAATAATATTTTAAACAAAAAATCTTCTTTTATAACGAACTCCTACAAATACCAGTTTTAAGCAAATAAAATTGCACATTTCAAAATTTTTCAAAAATGTAAAGACAGTGAAATAATTTTTCTCCATTTCAATTTAAATAATTTTCATAATACAATAGGAATTTTATTTTTATAGCGGCTGGCTTTTTTAAAATGACGCATTCTCATCGTAAATAACTAAAAATAAAACTGAAATTATAAGAGGATTAAAAGCTAAATATTAGAAAATCACTATTCCTCAAAGAGTAAAGATGTTAAACTATTACGATAATATGATGAACTGAATGCCAGTGAATCTAATGGCCAAACAAATCGCCATCATGTGGGCAACTAGGCTGAGTACTATAGTTGCATGGAATGGTAGAAGCTATGGCCATGCGACCATTTCGGAAATTTCAGATGTAATCCCTGACATTGATTATTGTATTTCCAAACCCTTTCTTGACAGATGCTTTTGAGTTTCAATTTCTGCCGATCCCAGGGATCGATTGAGATTTACATTGATGGATCTAAATATTCTGAAGGGATTGGGGAAGGTGTCTTTATTCCCGCATATAGGGGCAACATCTCCTTTAAATTGCTGAATCAGTGCACTGCTCTTCAAGCGGAGATCTCAGCCATTAGGCTGTCTATTCGACATACAGGCTGGTACATGAATGCTGGACATTTTTAAATGAGATGGCTTGGCATTCGAACCTAGAAATAAGGGGTCACTCAAGTACTCCATACTTTTAACGACTATTGTAGAAGCGGCTTTAACGAGGAGAAAGAGACCGTAGAATATTTTCTTTGTCACTGTCCTCCTCTTGCGAATATAAGGACTACTGAATTTGGTAATCCATACATGCACGGACTACCTGATCTCTCCGCAATTGATGTTAGACGGATCAGATCAATTGATGTTAGACCTATTCTCGGATATGTAAAAACAGATTTACATGATCCATTAGGCTAACACAACGGGAGTGAGCTGTATGGTAACATTTGCAGCTTCCCATCTAACCTAACCTAACCTAAAGATATCAAAATATTTCAAAACCTCGGTAATAAATGAAAACATTGAATTAGTATAAAAAATATAATTAATCTTGTCAAATGACTGACAATTGTAGAAAAATATTGTTCCTGATATACGAAAATCATTAATACATATCTAAAAATCATAAGCCCATTTTTAAAGAAAAAAAATTTTACGGACATAACGAACTCAATTTGTTGGTTCTGTCGAGTTCATTATAACCGTGTTCGATTGTATATATATATATATATATATATATATATATATATATATATATATATACATATATATATATATATATTCTTCAAGTTTATTTATACCCGGAAATTTTTTAGAAAAAAAACAACAGCAATTACCGTAACTATACCAATTATTTAGAAATAATTTTGCTACACAACTTTTGTAATAATGTGCTAAATTTATTTCTTAAATGCTTTTATTGATTTAAACACAAATAAATGTTCTACAACTTATTAACTGGAATTCTTAGGAAAAAGTTCTTGTTGGCGTAAATTTGTAAGATTATAAAAAGTCTGCAAGAAAATTATTTTATAAATGGTTTAAAATACACCTCAGCAAATAAAGTTTTATTTTTGAAGGTCATTATTATATGTCCAGAACAAAAAAAGTTTAATAACAGACGGAATATTTAGCTTACATAAATGGAAAATAATTTAAACTTAATATAAGTTGTTACTCTTAGTAGGCATTCATATTTAAATACCTTTAAAAAGCAAATAAAAATGTCCCAGCAAAAAAAAAAACGCCAAAAAAGAACTTTTTCACCACTTCAAAATTATAACTTTTGCATCTTTTGGGAAGTTAATAAAAATTACTTCCAAAAAAGTGAAAACAAATGTATTTTTAACAGGAAAAAAACGTGAATAATTTCTAAGAAAAATAAAAATTTCACATAGTGAAAAGTATTTTTATTATCTATTATCATCAAACCTAAAACCATATTTTTATAAAAAAATATAAATATAGTTTTAAGGAAGTACTTCAAAAGCAGTGAACAAGAAGCATAAGAGAAGAACTTCTACAACTCTTTTTCAGCACTAAGTACTTCCTTCCAATGACAACACAATAATAATGTCATGACCTTTTCAGTTCTTTTTTTTTTTTTTTGCTGAAGTCTAAAAGTGAAATTTTCGAATTCTCCTTATTGCGGTAAAATTACTTTTCAGTACCATAATCGCGGGAAATTATTCGAGAATTCCCGGAATGCAAAATCTTTAAATTTTCTAATATATATATAGTCCATTTTGTATGCTACGCGTTTTATATTTGCTTTTATTTATATTAAATATTTTTAAGGAGGTGAGTAAACATATTTAATAATTTCTTATTCCTAATTTTGTATAATATATAGAAATTAAAATAATTCTATTTATGGAAATATGAATTATAAAAAGAAAATATTAGATTCTACAAATTTGTTCATTGTTTTCAAAAACAACAAAAAAACAAGGGAGAATGTTATATTCGGCTATGCCGAATCTTAAATACCCTCAACTAATCAAACAGTGTTTTTTAAATTTTTTTATTTCGAAATAACTCTATGAAATTAATAAAATATAATTATAAAACTTACTGCAAGGGACGGAAAATGATTGTTATTTTTGAATTTCAAAAAAAAAAAAAAATCAGTAGCAACTAAATGTCGGAAAATTGATTCATCATTGTGATATTTACGAATCTACTTTTACGAATTTACGAATTCTACTTTTTTAAAATTTTTTTTTTTATTTTATTTTATTTTTTTTTTTTTTTTTGAGTAGAAAGAAGTTATTTTTGATTTTTATTTATTTATTTATTTTATCACAAATAACCATTCTTTTGTAAAACTGTTATTTTGTGATTTTTATTTTTTCGGGCATAAATAGCAGTTATATTTTGACTTTTTTTTTTTTTTTTTTTTTTTTTTTTGAGCAGAAATAAAAGTTATTTTCTGAAATTTGTTAACTTTTTTGCTTATAATGGCACCTTTCTAGTGTTCTTAATAAATAAACTGTGTACGTAGTATAATGGTGTATGAGCTCTAGTTTGATTAATATGTCGATTTTTTCCTATTAGAATTGTTGAGAAATTGTTACATGGTGTAATGAATGGGAATATTGCTCAGGCTTAAAGAAAGAATAATGTAAAAGTAGATGATTTGAGATTAAAATCATGAAAGAGTTTATTTCAGGAAAATAAAAATAGAATTGAAAAAAGTTTTCCAAATGCTTTTTAAAAAGTGTGTGCATTTTAATAGAATATTTTGATACTTTTTTCATATTATTATTGTGCTTTTGCTTTTCTTTTTTTCCCGTCTTTTTCATTGTGCCTTTATTTATTTTGGAGTATATTTTTTATTTTTGTTCTTATTTTTTATGGTTTTTTAATTTTTATATTTTGGTGATTTTGTTTTGTGGTAAAAAATAAAAAATAACTTATTTCTGTCGAAAAAAGTCGTAATATAACTGTAAAAAAATATATAAAAATCAAAAATAACTGTCATTTATGCTCCTAAAAATAAAAATCACAAAGTAACTTTTATTTTTGCTAGAAAAAATAAAAATCAAAAAATAACTGTTATTGTTTTATTCTTATGATAAATGTCATATCAATTCCGGTCCCTGTTTTACCAATATACTTCAAATAACAAATTCATTGGTTAAGATATTATAACGAAATTTTCGATAACCTTATCATTTTGAACAATAATATGTAATAATTTATTTATATAACGAAAATTTGTGATGTCCTACATCTTTTTTGTATGAAAATCTAAAATTACATAAGTGCATTCAAGTCCAAACTGGAGTAGACCAGTCGAACCACATGTATAAAAGATATTTATTTTACCTCATTGTGCAGCATTGTTCATTACTGACTGTCAGTTGTAACAAGAGGTGGCAAAAGAAGAGGCTAACTTGAGCTTAAAAAAGGTCAGAAAAGGCTAAAAAGCAAATATTTGTTTTATTTAAAAACTTATTTATTTTTCTCATTAGTTTTGGATATATTTTTTTTTTTTTTTTTTAATATATTATAACAATTTTATAAACAAAACATAGAATGGCTACAAAATGTTACAGTAAAAAATCTAATGCAAAATTTCCAAACAAAACATATTTCATATAAAAAATTTCCCAATGTTTTGACGTGATTTTTGTAATTTTTTAATTATAGTTCCTTTTTGATTTATCATTTCCAAGTTTTTGAGTGATTTTTCTCTTTTACAAGAATTTTTTAAATTATATTCATAAATATTTTCGGTTTTTAATGAAGTTTATTAAAAAATAATTAAATATAATAATTAATTAAGCGAATCCAAAAAATTAGTTAAGTTATATTTAAGTCTCCAATTAAGTGCCTTTGGCGAAAATTTTCATCCAGGCTAGTAAAATATAAGTAATCTATATTTTTTTTTTTTTTTTTTTCTGGGAATTAATACACAAAAATATAATATTTTCATCTTTATTGAGGTACTAAAATTTTATATTTTTTAGTATTTTTAAGGCAATTTTAAGAATAAAAAAAAAATAATAAAATAAGAAATCTATCTTTTTTTTCAGTTTTTTGATTCTTAAAGTGAAAATTTTGAGGCTAAGAGCAAAATTAAAAGTCTAGGTTTAGCCTTAGAAAGGCATTGCATTAAACTTATCATTTACCCAAGCACTTAGGAAAACATCTCAATGTTGAGAGTAATAAATCTAATATGTGAACATTGTCGTTAAAAAAACATACGTATAGATATTACATACAACGTACATATCGTCACCTAAAACGCGAAATGCCGCAGCTACACTAATTTTTTACAGCAGAAGCAAAAGCATTACATGACAATTTTTAACATGAAAAAATTCTAAAAAAAAAAACTATATGAAAAAGTTCAACAATAAACTATAAAAAACTAATTAATTTTTAACTTTTTGATTTAAAATTAAGCAACTGAATGTTCACTTATAGCAAAAATAGATAAATCATAAAATACTTTTCAAACCAAATTTCTCTTAAATGGAACAAATGACTGTTATGACTGTTTCGTTTATGAAGTTGATGTTACGATCTTTTGACTTTTGTTAATATTTTCAAAAAATTTTATTCTGTCCAAACTTTGCAAAATTTCTGAGTAATATTTTTTAAGAAAAAAAATACTTTTACAAAAAAAATGACATGCATAGCGGAGAAAACTATAATAAATTACAAAGTAAATAAAATAAAAATACTTTTTCTTTAACCTGCTAATAAAAACCAAAAAAATATTAAAACATAATTATAAGCTTCAGTGAGTATCAACACTTATATTGAAGCGAACAAACACACACATGCACTATCATAAACAAGCATTGTTCTGATTATTCTAGTTAAGTAAAGCGACGTATATTGAGGTAGAAACGTCAAAAATGGCGCATAATTCAGGGAAGGGGTAAGCGCATTATTTATAATTTTTTTGTAATAATAAGGTCATTAGCACGTCAAAGAAATACTTTCTGAATTAATAAATACTTTTTTACTGTATATCAACAAACAACATTTGAGATAATCTATAGTACGCCGTTTTAAAGATAACCTAATGAATCTCGATACGTGAGCTTTTCATGAGCCAATACTATAATATGTTAAAATTATAAAATATAAACATTTTTCTCGCAAATTGGCTAAACGCTTATAAATGCCTTAAATATATCTGTCTTTCTATAAATTTTTTAACAGGTGGATTTTGTCCAAGCAAAAAATCATACCAATAAATTTCATGAGGATCGGTTCAAAATTATCCATAGCTTCCATATAAGACCCCCTCCAGAAAATTACTTTTTCTCACATAATTCCTTTACAAATCTTCCTATAAAGATGAAATTAAGTACAAATAAAATATATTTAAGTATTAGTATTACAGTAAAATTTTACAAGGATCGTTCCATAATTGACCATGGCTGACATATAAGGACCTGTCAAGCCAATCGCGATTCACAATTATTTTTGTACATTAAAGTGATTAAACAAGGCAAAACTTTCACGCCAGCAAATTCCTTATTCGATTTCAATATTTTTCTAAAATTCTGTAGAGATCTCTTTTTAAATAAAGTAAATAAATAAGTTAAATATACTTTAATTTTAAATATGTAATAATTTAATTTTTGTTCAGAAAACAGGCATATTTTCATTGGATTTTTTGGAAAATATTTCTATTTTTCTTCCAAATTGAAAACAAAAATTGCAAAATGTTTTTTTTTTTTTTTTTTTTTTGCTTTCCTACTACACATATTACGTAAAAGTACAAATTATTTATTTTCACCTAATTTCGCCCAAAAATTTTTTGAATTTCTTTACAAAAGTAAAAAATACCGGTTTTTAGACAGTTTTTTTTAAAAAGATATTAAAAATATTTCTACAAAAAATTTTTAACAAAAATCCATATATTTCTAAATTCTCAGGCTTAACAACTCCATTACAAACAAACTACTTTTTATGAAATAAAATGCAAAAATATAAACTTGAAAAAGTTCGATTTTCAGTTTTTACCACTGCAATAAAAAATTGACGGCGCACTACACTGAGAGTGCAAAAATTAAAGATTCTATAACATTTTATTTTATCTATTTTTATCTAGAATCAATTACTTTTCCAAAATATTAATTTTCAATTAGTCGGCATTTTTCTCAATTTGATTCCTCTGTGCGACAGCGACTTTTATAGTAAAATCGTGAAAATGTTCATCTTTTCTTTTAATGGTCCCATTTAGGTA
Source organism: Protocalliphora azurea (assembly GCA_932274085.1). NCBI lineage: Eukaryota > Metazoa > Arthropoda > Insecta > Diptera > Calliphoridae > Protocalliphora > Protocalliphora azurea. The sequence continues at coordinate 102,707,626 of OW026522.1, forward strand.
ATTTTTGGTAGTAATGTGAAATGAACAGAGAAGGTCATTAAGTAAGATTTTTTTTCGTTAAATATTCTATTTACAGGTTTTGATTTTTTAATATATTTAGAAAGTTCAGAATCATTACATTAACATAATAATCAAAAAATTTTTTTGACACGTAAATCTACTATGTACCCAAAAAAAAAATCATATATTTGAAAAATTGTTTCATAAATATTATAAATCGAACATGACTTTTTTCCCAAACTTTTTCATAAAAAATAAAATTTTGTTCATAGATATTATTAAGTTGTTCATAATGAAAATGCTAGTAGTTTTGCAAAAATTTTGTTAAATCTTTGGTTTAGTTTTATTAGATTTGATTGCAAATAGTAAATGAAAATAGTTATACATGAAAATAATAACAACAAACGTCTTAAAATTGCAAAATTCCAAGGAAAATCTGTAAAAAAGATAATATTTAAAAATTTGCAAAATTTCGCTAGCATTCTGCAGCACACCATTCTGATAAAAAGCGCTTTTCTTCTGTTCCTATAATTTAGCTAAAAATCATTAAAAACCTAAAATTTTCCGAAGAAAATTACAAACATTTTTATACAAATTGAAAATATAAATGAAAATTTAAACAATTTATTTTAAGTCTTCTAGACTTTTGGTTCATTTCAAAAAATTTAAAAAAGTGTAAATATTTAAGATATTATTCTTAATTATTATGAACTAAAATCAATAAAAGTAAATTCTTATATTTATGCAAAAACTTTTTTTGTGTAATAAAATTTTTCAAAAAACACGTTCCCCATTATTCATATGAAAATAAATTTGTTTTCTTATTTTTTGAAAAAATTGTTTAGATTTGTATAAAAGTTAACAAAATATAGAAAGTTTGGAACTATAAATATCACTATGCGAAAGTCAAAATCGGGATGGGATGAAACCAACGGGAAATGTTATATCGGTAAAAATGAAGTTATACGTGTCCCGGCGTTTCGCTGGGTCACGTCTAGGAATCGAGATATATCGATTTGAAGTTAGTAACTATCATATAGGGGAAATTGTGATCTTTGGTGGTTTTTTTTTTTTTTTTTTTTTTTGACATAACTCGAGAACCACCAGTCCGATTTTGCTGAAACAAATTTAAAAAAATTAGGAATTACAATTTCTTTAATCTGTTCATACAACGTTTCGCTACATAAGCAACAGTTTCGCAGTTATAAATAAATGTATGAAAAAAAAAACTATTTTTTGCCTGAAAAATTGAATTTTTTTATTTTTAATTCATAAAAAATCCAAAACGGTAAAAAAGTGTCCAGTCCTATTACTTTCACGTAAAGTCACATAACCTTTAAACAAAATGAGACATATATCATGAAAATCGTTGTACGCGTTTCGCTTTTATTCACAATTAAGTGAAGGTATGAATTTCAAAAATTTTCTCGAGATATGCTCAAAATTCCTTGGAAAAAACATTGATGACTTTTTTTTATGATTGTCAGAATTAAAAAAAAAGTAATAAACAAAAGGTTTTATGATTTTTATGGTAGCGGTAACAAACTAAAAAACGGTCATAAATGTGCGTGGACAATTAAAAGGAAAAAAGGAAAGTGCACTTTTTTAATTGTTTGGGTTTTTTCCGTTGGCTACCTGCATGATTTTTTTACACAATATTTTTAATAAATCTTTAGAAAGTAATCCAATAAATTTTTTAAATAAAATTTGTAATTCTATTCTATTCTATTCTATTATATTCTATTCTATTCTATTCTATTCTATTTTAAAAATAAAACCAAAAAAAAAAAGGAATTTTTATATGAAAAATTGTGAATCGATTTTAGAAAAAGCGAAATTATACATATTAGATGTGTGTGTTCAAAAAAGATTGTTATTTTTTTAATTAAAAGGTTCTATACTTTCTAAATATGCTATAAAATATAAATCTGAAATAGCAATTTAACCAAAAATGCATTTAAAAAATATGCATTAATATGCATTTTTCAAATCAATGAATTCCACAAAGTCTTTCCAGAAAAATTATTTAAAGTTATATATTTTTTTAATTTTTTTAGAAAGTTAGAAAAAGAAATAAAATTGCGAGATTTCGAAATTTCGCGAAAACGAAAATTATATAGATAACCATTATTTGCGCACAAAATTGTATGCAAATTGAAAGACACTCGGAAAATTTTTGGGCTTTCTTCATGGAATTGTTATGGTCAAATTTAATAGCTTTTCTGGGAAACTACCATGTTAACTATACAATAGCCGACGCACAAATAAAATAACTCTAAGAAGCTTGGGAAGATATCTTCCTACACAGAGAAAAAAATCATATATTTGAAAATTTTTTTCATAAATATTAGGATTCGAACATGACTTTTTTTCCCAAACTTTTTTCATAAAAATAAAATTTTGTTCATAAATATTAATAAATTGTACATAATGAAAATTTGAGGAATTTTGCAAAAATTTTGTTAAATCTATAATTTAGTTTTATTAGATTTGATTGCAAGTGGTATATAAAAATAGTTATACTTGAAAGTATTAATAACAAATGTCTTAAAATGGTAAAATTCCAAGAAAATCGGTTAAAAAAAATAATGATTAGAAATGCATAATTTTGCTCGCATTCTGCAGCACTTCATTTTGATAAAAAGCGCTTCTGTTCTGTTGCCCAAATAGAGCTAAAAATCATTAAAAACTTAAGATTTTTCAAAGAAAATTTAAACAATTTTTTTTCAATTTGAAAACATAAATGAAAACTTCTTCTTGACTTTTGATTCGTTTGAAAAAATATGAAAAAGAGTTTTAATGCTTAAGAAATTATGCTTAAATATTATGAACTGAAATCAATGAAAGTAAATTTTTATATTTATGTACAAACTTTTTCTGTGTGTGTAGAAGAAATTTACGAAATGTCTTCTTTTTATTATTTATTATTTGGATGAATATCATCAAAGTCATATATTTTTAATATTATTTTATATTTTTATCAGTTTAAAGAAAATTGGGCAATAAACAAGAAAAAATATATAAAATTGTTTTTTTTTATTATTTTTATCTTCCGCAATAAACTGATTATATCCCATTGAAATCAAATGGAAGAAATTAATGCAATACTTTTATTTCTCGGTTGTCGAAAATTTTTCAAAAATGAAAAATATCGAAGAAATTTGTTTGTCTTTTAACAAAAATAATAATAATAATAATAATAATAATAATAATAAATGAATACTTTGGGTGATCGTTTTAGTTTTCGTGCTTTATGGCGTTAAGATTTATGTGCATGCTTTACAAAATGTAAAATTTCTTAATTATATTATTTCAATACTTATTTAGTGATAATTTTTCTATTTACTTATTACATCCTCCAAAAAATTACCTGGCGATGTCTTCTATTTTTTACCTAGATGATTATCTAGCAATATTGTCTACTTTTCTTCCAAGTATATTGAATTCTTATTGCATAGATGTATCTCCCGATGGGGAGAAACTTTCACAATACCAATATGATTATTACGGCAATAATATTTTTCTTCTAGCCAATGCGAATTCGAATCACTTTCATATTATTTTGCTTGTAGGGAATTCGTTTTGTATTAAATACAAAATAAACACAGTACGACAAGAAAAAAATTGTCTCAATAATTCCAACGAGAAATGAAGGTGTAACAGTAGTCCAACAAAACCTCTAACCCCTTGATGTTCCAATTTTTTGGAGACTTTTTTTCAATATAATTGGAAATAAAAAAATATTTAAATTATATAATCTTAATATTATTTATTAAATGTTTTTGTTATTTCATAGAGTACCTCTTTACTATACTAGACTTTTGCTGGATGTCACACCCCTTTTACGCCCATTTTTGTCATAATATTTTTTATTTTATTTGACTTGTCTAAACTACTGCACCGATTAAAATGAAACGTGCCACACCCACAAAATTCATTTCACTTTTTAATGGAAGTAGAAAAAAAACTTATCACAGCATAATAGAAGTGGGCGATATATCAAACGATGTGAATTGTCTTAGTATCAACAAGAAAATATCAAAATAAATTTATATATATATATATATATATATATATATATATATATATATATATATATATATATAAATGACTACTCATATACTGCAAACAACCGTGTTATCAAAAATGGACGTAAAATTAGTTGGATCCTAAATAAAAATCTTACATAATATCTTAGAGAAGCTTTACATTGCATAAAACAACAATTATCCATAAAGACATTACTGATTTAAATGTTTTTTATTTTCACACATAATGAAAAAAGGTTTCAAAATATTCGAAGTTTAAAAGTCCATAAAATGGAAATTCGAATTAACTTTGCAAAACCGCTTGGTGATTTTATTAATCCAATGGTATACTTTCATTGAGATAATATTCAGTGATCCAAAATTTGTCGCATAGTGTAAATTTGGACAAAATAGCTTTATCGCGATCCAGTGTGAAATATAAGAAACTAGTACACAAAAGTTTGTTAGTTACCAAAACACATTATTTACTAAGCTTTAGTGATGTTAACTCGAAATCTGCGTTTTTTGAATTATGACGATGTTAAGGCAAATGAGCGATATAATGACTTTCTGAGTTTCTAAGCAATTTAAAAATAATATAGCACGTTGTATTTTAAACAAAATTAAATGTTTGTATAAAAAGCAAATTTTTATATATCAAATTTTAAATTTTAAAAACGAAATCGAAAATAAATTTTTACTTGGAATATATTAGGTCTGTCACACATTCCGAACGAAATAGTTTTTATTCCGAAGCTTAAATTAGTAACGATCTTAATTTTGTTTTTCAGATACTCAAAAATATGTACCTAAACGGAAATAAAAATAAAAAAAAACAAAAAAAATTTACCGTCAGTGAGATTTGAACTTGGACACAAATTAACCATTCGTTTTTAATGACTAACATATTACTCAGTACACCATCTCGCACTTTATTTTATAACTGGCAAAAACTATTTTTAGTATAAAATATCTTTTTAGACATTTTATTATAAAAAATTGACAGCATCAACCAATAACCTTCTGATTGCAAATCCAACGCTCTAGCCAACTTGTCCATGTTATTGCAATATTACTGTGCTATTATACTATTAAATACTTATTTATGTTATATACAGTAGGCAGATAATAATGACACCTCATTACCGAGAAACTACTTTAATAAGTAGTTGCCATTACCGAAAACCAAAAAGTTTTTGCTGGGTATATAAGCTAAAATCAATTAATCTTTTAAAACTGAAACCAGTTTTATTCCAAAAAAGTTTTTTCTTTTTACTTATTCTGAAGAAGCAAAAAATGAAACTATTAATTCTACTTTTGATCGAAATTATTTTCTGTGATAAGCCCGATATATAAAAGATTTTAATATAGCTAAGTTTTCTATTTCGTAATTTAATTTGAAAATCTAAAATTAGGGAGCTACTAGATCTTTAGAGCAGGAACTAGCCTCAAAGCAGTTTTTTTCATATATCAAAATTTAAAGCGTGTTTTAAAATTTCTTTAAGTATTTATGTGATGTCTGTGACAAAGTTTAATAGCTAGTTAATCTTGTACATAAGTACAACATATAAAATTAGGTAAATTCATTACATTATTTTTACACATCTGTATTCCATTAAATTTCACTCATTTACTTATTACATATTAACCTTAGCTACAAACCATCATATATATATATTATGATTATAGAGAATTAATAATTCTCATTCAGTTTATAAAATTTTTGATATAAGTATTCTAAGGTTGAACGAAGTAGTGGCGACTTAATTATAGAAGAATTTGCTAAAAACCGAAGACAGCTGATATTACGATGTTTTGCATTTTTACACGTGCAAATTGTAAACAATGATTGTTGAAATTGAAATATAAATTGTAAACAATTTTTTTAATCATTTTATAAATTAAAATAAATTGAATATTTCTACGCACCACATTTTTCTTATTAAAAATACAAATTTCACCATCGAAAGATTTTACTTTTATTTGTTAACAAGCAAATATATGGAAATATAAAAAACTTTAATTTCAGTCTTATGTTAAAGAATGAAGCAAAAAGTAATCAGCTGATCTTACAATGTCACCTTGTACACCATGATACACCATCATACCCATAGACAAAATCTGTACATGGTAGAAAAAAACTTAAGCAGTTTCTTATTAGACACCTTAAATCCTTTATATTCATCGATTTTTGTTGTTGTTTTTTCTCACCTCTTTAATACATCATGACTTTAGGACTATAAATTTTTCAAGGGAAATATGCACTCTGTTGAAATAGCTCTTGAATACGAACTTATGTATTCTCATAATATGAAGTACTTTCGTCTATTAATTTTTTTTTTTTAATCTTGATATCAAGCCGGATAACAAATTAAACTTTAGAAAAAAGAGCAGAATGGAAAAATGTGTTTTATGCGCATAAACCGGAGAAAACTGCCCTTGAAACTAAAAATATGCTCTTATAGTATTATTTTTCCGTCAAAATTTTAAAATATCTTGTATTTAGACTAAAAAAAAACATGATTTTGTACTTAAAATTATTCATATCTAATACATTGTATCAGGAGATTACAAAATTTTTATCAATTTATAAAATGAAAATTATTAGAAATTCGGATATGATATTATGGCCAAACTATGCAAAAATATGCTTTAACAAATCGATGCCAAAATGTCTAAAATTGTCTAAAATATAAAAAAATAAGATTTTGCATATTTTTGTTTGCCATGGTCATTAGATATTAAAAAAATTATAAATTCATTATAGATACCACTCTAAAAATAATTTCTTATTATATATTTGTACGAATATTTATTAGTAATCACTTGCAAAACATGAAATTATTTCAATAATTTTTTATGAATCTTACAAATCAGCATTAAACTTTTCAAACTTTAATTAAAGTCACATAAAATGTCAAACACATCTTATGTGCAAAGTAATAAGAAATAAACAGGAACACCAACAATGGAAAAAAAAGTTAGCTAAAGAATACAGTTCATGTACTAAGAAAAACACACAAACCGCACATTTGTACTTATAAAGTAATTGTTCTTTAGATCAGTGTTGCCACGGCAAAACATATATATATATATATGTATATATATATATATATATATATATATATATATATATATATATATATATATATATATATATATATATATATATTCTGGTTTAAGATATTTTTAAATATCGGTTGTGAAGTAAAATTAAACTTAACTTTCCTTAAAATGTGCTCAAAAGAGAAAAAAGAAAATAAGTCAAAAAAAAGCAAAAAAAAAGAAAATAAGTCCTAATTTTAACATTGTGTGGAAGTTAAACTAAGTACTTAGTGCTGAAAAAGAGCTGTAGGAGTTCTTTTTTAACCCATGTTTGCCATGGTTGTAGAATCCCAGCAAAAACTTTTTGGTTTTCGGTAATGGCAACTACTTATTAAAGTAGTTTCTCGGTAATGAGGCGTCATTATTATTTGCCCACTCTTTATTACCTAAATAAGTACTCAATAGTATAATAGCACAGTAATATTACAATCCCGTGGATGAGTTGGCTAGAGCGCTGGATAAGCAACCAGAAAGTTTTGGTCTAAAAAGATTTTTTATATTAAAAAAAGTTTTTGTCACTTAGAAAATTAAGTGCGAGATGGTGTACTAAGTAAGACGTTAGTCATTAGAAACGAATGGTTAATTTGTGTCCAAGTTCAAATCTCACTAACGGCAAAATTTGTTTGTTTTTTTTTTGCGTACATATTTTTGAGTAACCCTAGAGTCTAAAAATAACTACATGAACAAAAATAACTAGTTATTCAGGCAAAAAATAAGCAGTTTATTTTTGTTTCCAATTATACCTGCTAGGTAACCAGGAAAGCAAAGTTTTTGCTGGGATGTTCTGTTTTTATGATTCATGTTCATTGCTTTTCAAATTCTTCTCTTAAAACAATGTTTATAAAAGTTTTTAATAAAAATATTGTTTTAGCTTTGTCAAAGGATAATATAAAACACACAAAGATAATATAAAAATAATTAACCTTTTTTCCTGTTAAAAAATACATTTTGCTCATCTAATTCAAGAACATCATAACTCAAAAAAACTAGTTTTGTAGAAATCGCATTCAAAGTTTTCAAATGCAATTTATCTTAGTAGAAAAATTGGTGACCATAACAAAAAATGTACTAGATATTTTTATAGAAGATAAAGCTTGAGTATTTATTTATTTCCACATCATTAACTAAAAATTCTAGTTTTTTGAGTGATAACGTACATAAAGTAAAGTACAAAACACGCGTTTAGTTCTATTATGGAAGTGGTTAAAATGCTTTTTTTTTGTAAGCACATTTTCCTTTTGTCAAAAAGATTTAAATTTAATGATATTTAATTGGGAACTAAACTGAGCTCGTGAAGTGTAATTAGACAATAGAATGCGTATTTTCTGTGTCGCAACACAATTCTTTATCATTTTTGATGTCTTTAAAATTGTGTTTTCTTCGTTTTTATCGACATTTTATCACAAATTTGTTTTCAAGTTTATTTTATTTTTTGCAAACGTACACAAGATTAACAGAGTAATCTAAATAGTACTTTTGTATAGTTCATAAAAGCTTTATTTTGGTTTAATAAAAAAAAAATAACCAAAGTCGCAAAAAATCACCATCTACGCATTGGAAAATAAAACAAAACGTTTTGGTTAAAAATAACCAAGACGGCAACACTGCTTTCTGCTTTCTCCTCAATCATACTCTAAAATACACTTAAAAAAAGAACACAAAATCCGAGTGAGAAAGTAAAGTATGCGCTAAGCAGATATTACATTTTTAAACCTTAACAAAATTTTCGGGCAATAATAAAAGGCATATATAATATTTGGAACCAAATCCTTGTCGGACTCAAAAGGAGAATTTAAGTCGACTGGTGTATAAATCCTTGCTGAACTATAACTTTTGTGATGGTTCAAATAGCAGCGTAAACTCATTAAACTGGTGTAAGGTATAAAAACAAGAGAAAAAGAAATAAAGTGAAAAACCTTGAGCATTCTTACACCCATAGAAAAAAAATATGAAAGTTACAAAGAAAAAAGCGTTTTACAAACTTTTTTCCTCCTGTTGTTTTCTTACGGTTACCACAAAATACTTGTGTTACTTTTTACAGACACTTTTAATAAAAGAAAAGAACACCACTACACACTCATACCTGATCGCAGGGGAGACCGAGAGGAACATCAACCAAATCGATGACAGTGGCAATGAGGTGTTTGCTAAAAAATTATTGTAATGAAGCTTTAATGTAAATTTACATAGTCCAACTGTGTCTCTGTTGAAATAACAGTAATAATTTTTATGAACACTTACTTCTAGAGAATACATTATCACACACATAAACGGATGTTTATACTTAAACAAACATACATATTTATAATTTAGTAGTTAAAAATTTTATCTTAAACGTATTTTACGACAAGTGTCATTTAACGCTTGAGATCTGAAAATATATAAAACAAGTTAGAGTGCTATATTCGGCAGTGGTGAATCTTATATACCCTTCACTCGTGTTGCGATGTGTTATATGAAAATGAAATGCATTATATTGGATGTAATTACAAATATATTTACCTATACCATATCTATGTTAACACTAAACACTTTAAATAATTTTCATATAAAGTTGAAATAGAATGAATATTTTATAAATCCCTATATTCTTATATACGAGTATATTATAAAAATGAGGTGTAAGTTTGTTTGTTTGTGTATCAATGACGTCTAAATGGCTGAACCGATTTTCGAGAAATTTGACACAGATAGTGCCAGAGAATGAATGTTATATATATATATATATATATAACGGATGATATATATATATATATAACGGATGAACCAATTAGCTTAAATCATTCATTATATTAATTATTTCATATCTAAGGAACCATTACAGTGAGAGCCCTTAAATTTCATGGGAACCTTTATCGTATCGTATCGCATTGATGAAATGAAAACAGTACGCATAGGCCCCGGGGGAGAGGTACCCTCTATGCAAAGAAAATATAAATTTCCTCATCTAAAGGACTATTACAGTTAATAGGTACAGGGGAGTAGTAGCTCCTTAATAAACTAAATATTAGTTATCGCATCAGATAGGGTAGCAAAGCGCACCAGTAAAAGCTAGAAAATAATAAATTTAGTAGTTTGGAATTTTACAAAAGTTCGCACATATGTATCTAAGAGAGATATAATCACTTCGGTACAGAAGAAATATTTTATAAATGTAAGGCAATATTAAATTAAGAAACGCTATGGTGGGAAATTTATGAACCAACTTGACTGATTTAAAAAAACAAAATTGGAAAAAAAATATTTGTTATAGATTTGTGCCTATCCAACTGCGTTTTGACCGATATCTTTGTAACTAATGGATCGACTGAATTCATTGTTGCAATTGAGAAAACATTTTCTGATTTTATTCCACAAAAATTAAGTCCAAGCTTATATAGAGGCTTTACAAAATATATATATATATATATATACAAAATATATGTATATATATATATATATATATATATATATATATATATATATATATATATATATATATTGTATAGCCTCTATAAAAGCTTGGACTTAATTTTTGTATATATATATATATATATATATATATATATATCTATATATGTACATATAAATATATACCAAGTCTGTTGCTTATTTAAGACTTCGATATCTTTGTAAGTAATGGATCGACTGAGTTCATTGGCAAAAAAATTTCCGATTTTATTCTGCAAAAACTAAGTCCAACCTCCAACATTGAAATTACAAATGAAACGACAAACTTATATATACCCTTTACGCCTGTGGTAAAGGGGATACAAACTAAAATTAGAAGTTAAAATCTTTAGCTCTATGTGTTTGTGTTAATGTCATAAAATTTTGTTTGCATATGTTTTACTTGAGTAGTAAACTTATACTATTTACGCACAAGAATGTTTCATACAAATATTTATGTGTTACACATATTTTTATTTTCCCTTTCAATTTATATGAACATTTGTATAATATTTTATATGTTACTTTAGCTCACACTAGCATCTGTATATATTTGTATTGTGTATATTTGAATATGAGTATTTTTGCTGTGACTCTTGTTTCCGGAAAATTTTATAATTGAATTCGTAATGTAAGTAAATTTGAAATTCAATGGAAAATAAGATAAAATTCAGGAAATTAAAATCAAAACGGAATAGCCTAATTAATGTTTATTCCGAAGTAAAGCAATATTGATTTTCATGACGGCTGACTTTTTGGTAAATTATTTAAATTAGAATACTTTTTTTCCAAGTTCGTGCCATGCAGAGATAAAACATGGTTGCGGCATGCTCACGACAACAATATTATGTTCTTATAGTTACTTTTCATAGCTTTTAATAGTACTGTGTCCGTGATAAAAATGTTTCTGTTTAAATTTTATAATTCAATGATTAACCTCAATCAAAGTTTTAATATAGTTGACAACAAAAATATGATAATTAGAGAATATTTTTACAAGAAACAAAATTTTATAAACATGCAAAAATTAGATTATTTCTATAGTAATAAAATATTTCCATTATTTTTATTTGTTTTTAACTCATATTTTGTTTTCTACAACTGTTAAATTTTTGTTATTATAAATGCAATATTTTCCTCAAAAATAGAATCTTTGTTTTTTTTTTTTTCTTTGTTTTGTTTTCCACAACTATTGAGTGTTTGCTCTTAAAACATAGTTTTTTCTCATACACAATTTGTTTTATGAATTCAGATGTTTATCAGTAAGCAATCAAATTATTTGCGAGGAGTAAGTGTTTATGTATTTTTAGGTGTTCGCGAATAAAATAGTGAATATTCTTAAAAATAAACTATATAAATTCAAATAAAAAGGGTAAAAACTTAAAACTTTTCTGTATATTGAATTAAAAATCCAGATCATCAATAACGTAATTCTACTAATTTCATTTGTGTTAAAATTTATTTATATTCACTTTAATGTTTTGAATACACCATCAATAAATCAAGAATACGAGGATGCTTAATTTTCGGTTACCCTTAAATCTTTAGAACTTACATTTATACATTTCCAAAGAAAAAATAAAAATACTGAACCAAGTTCCCCTGTAAATATTTATATGTATATTTGTATCTAATAAATAATTTTCTTCATTTTTTTCTCCTTTGTAAAGTGTGTAATGGACGTACTGAAAATAATAAGTTATTTGTGCGTTTTATTTTAATAAATTTAGTACAAAAAACTTATAACTTTTGATCATAGTATGATAAAATGGGATCGTATTATGATGAAATCAAATTATAATGTGAAAAAAATGTAAGATAATGAATATTTTGTTTTTATAATTTTTTAAAATTTCTTTGAATTTTTTAAATTTATGAGTTTTAAAAAGCTTTGAAAACAATTTCTAAATATTTTTTAGGATACGGAAGAAACAAAATGTTTATTTTAAAGTAATGTCGATTTTATCAAAACAATTTTAAATTTCTTTTGTGGTTAGGAAGATTATCTATATATATTATTAGTATTGTAGTCTTCTTATGACTTTTTCAGGAAATTTCAATAAGAAAATATAAAATTTAAATTGCTTTATGTCTGAGTTCACACTCAGCAATGTTTTTTTCTGAAATTTTTCTATTTTTTCTTTTAAACTTGCATTTACGTTCACACACAAAATTTTACTTCAGCAATTCTTGCTTTAACTGCCTCTATTTTTTTTTATTTTTTTTTTTTTTTTTTTTTTTGAAATACGAAAACGAAAAACAAGACAAATTACGAAGTATAGGCAAGTTTGTTCCCTTTCATATTCTCTCTCGCTCTCTTACACGAAATCAGAATTTAAGCAAGAAATATTTCTTGTGCTAACTCAGACTATCTCTCGTAAAATTATTGTTGAAACTATAAACAAAGTTTGTGTTTTTTAATGTTTCATCAATATTTCACAAATAAATACAAATTTTTTTTTTCTTTCTAAATTCCGGGTACTATCTGATCTCATGCATACAATTCAGCTTATAAAAATGAAACCAACAGATCAATGTTCTTGTAATTCTGATTTTATTAAAGGCTGTTATATTCGAATTTGAATTTAAAAATAAAAATTAAGTTTTTGTAATACTTTCTGGAATACCTTTTTTTGTTGGAACGGATCCACTTCTCTTTAAACTCTATTTTATGTTTTAGTCAGCTATAAGAATTTCTTAAATAGTTGTTTATTATGTGCCAATAAATTTAAAATGGACAAAAGTCTAGACAGTTCTGTGGATTGGCCTCCTTTGTTACAAGCGCCATCGTTTGTTTGTTACCACTTGAGAAGAACGATGAGGTTAAACAAATTATAATTCATTGTGCTTTCTAATTATAAGAAGGAATCTTTTGACGGCATATTTTTCTTTTAAAAATGTCATTTGTAATGTATGAAGTGCTTTTTTCCCCCACATATATAGGGGCAATTATCACAGATTTTTAGCCTGTTTTGTGATAATTTTATTTTATACAAACGGGTAACAGATCTGAACTCACAAGACTTGAAGCTGTGAATTTTGCAATAATGATTGTTGTTCAAAGTTCAAAAACTTAGAAAAAGGGATAAAAATTTCTTAACTTTTTCCCATTATTTTTCACTTTTTGATCGCGCATTTTTTTATCTCACTCGAACCTACACAGACTAATTGGACTCCGGGAATAAATTCACCATCTTCTCTCTTATCGTGCAGACTTTCAACATTTACATACAGGGTAGTGAAGTTTTTATGACAAAATTTTTTACGTTTTTGAGCCATATTTCGTTAATGTGCCCTGAATAGTCCATACAGTAAATAGTCTCAAAGTTTGCAAAAGAAGAACGAAAACTTTCGTTAGTTTTTCGCGAAACACCTTCACAGTTTCCAATGGAATAGTATATTATTACGTGAACTTAGTTTTTTGTTATTTTACACAATAAAATCAAAGGATCATTAAAATTAAATGTAATAAAAAAATTGTATAGACTTTTTGAAAATTACGTTAAAATTGCACTTTTTGTATTTTTATAGCAAATTGCAATTTGTACAAATCTTGGATATATAGATATATGAATGGCGACAAATATAATTGATCGGGACCATAAATTTAAGTCAAATGTCGTTAATAGTTGAAAACGGGACACTGTTACCAAAACACATTTTGCTAAGGCACATAGCATGCACAGCACGATATTGACCATAATTAGAATAAAAAGTTGGAATTTGTAATGCTTAACAGAAATGTAAAAGCGCATTAAAAAATTTCGAAAGATAGAAATTTTATGGATCAAAAAAATGTTCTTGGGTTAAAAACGGATCACAATATTAAATAGTATTTCTATATACTAAATTCTAATAAAATATGTTTTCGTATTATATATGAATAAATAACTTAGTTTCGATTCTCATCGCAAAATTTCTAAGAACCGCGATTTTTATTATAAAGAATTTTTTTTTTTTTTTAATTTTACTAGGAAAACCAAAAATATGCCGTACTAATACTACCAAACAACGAAAATATCATAAATTTTATTTGAATAACTCAGTAGGTTTTAATATAGCGCGTAATTTTTACCGGAATTATACATAAACGTCTAGTTTGTAAAAATTTTAATAGGTTAAACTTAAAAATTATTCTACATGTACCTGAGGCTCTTTATATTTATACAAATGGATTTTAATGTGCCATTAAAAAATATATATATATATATATATATATATAAACCAAAAATTTTTGATAATGGCCCACAAATGTCCTGCCTAAAGTGTTTAATCGGCATTTTTGATTTTTACACGATGTTTTCTTTTATCACCCTTAGGGCAGCATTCATATTTTTTTCTATATTTTCAGAAATTTTCTTTTGCGTTCACTTTTTTCTAGTGTTCTTATAGGATTTTTTTTTTTTTTGACTTCGTCGGTCTTCAAGCCAGCTTTTTTAACCCTGATAAAAGATACAAAATAATTTAAAGAATGAGTCACATTTCATCCAGAAATGTAAAAATTTTCTTTTAAAATTCGTAATATATTGTCTGCGTTAGTACAGTTTGTAATTCAATTTCTAATTTGGTTATCAGGGTTCCTTTCGGTGATCATGAACGCTTTGTACACAGTTGCGAATATAAAAAATGCAATGATATGTGACGTGATCTGTGTTCGCATATATTTTGCTTATAACGAGACCCAATTTAACAGTACTGTTGCGATTTTATTATTTGTAGGCATAGATTGCGTATACTGTGCTGTATATAATTTTGTTGAATGTTTTTAAACATAAAAAAAAATATTAAACGTTTAGTAAAAACAGTTGTAAATTTGAGCGAGCAAAAAAGTGCAACTCTAAACAAATCAATATGATTTTTTTTTTAATATTGATAAAAAAAATCTTTATTTGAAAAGGTTGGAAAGTATAGTATTGTTAAATACCAAGATTTTTTATTCTAACATATAGACTGAAAAACATGAAATTTACAGATAATATAAATATTAGCAAATAATTCCATTTTATTAAATTTTTCTGTTTTTCTAAACTATTTTAGAAATTTTTCCATAAAAATTTCTATTCTTGGAATTATTATTTATTTTTTTATTAATTCGAAATCTTACAAAAACTCTCTTTGAAAATACGATCAAATTGATCTTAACTTGATAATTCATAATTTATAAAAGCTTTCGACCGAAATAACGCGACCAGTTTCCATAAATAACCGAGTTATTGGCAAATCTGTTTTTTTATTTATTATTTAATGTCGGCTTCCCTTATAGCTGTTTTCATGGGTACTGAAAAATAACATCAACAATAATCTAAGGCATATTTGGTTTTTTCAACTTTTTGAAGCGCTATGTAAGCTAGAAAAATCGGAAATTTTTAACTTTGTTTTTTTTAATGAATTAAGTCGATCCAGTATTATCTGAGTTATAGGCCAAAATGCATTATTAGATTTTTTTTAAATGAGTCAAATCGGTAAATAAATTTTCAATTTTATTTTAGATTTATAAAATATTTGTTCTACACCGAAGTGATTATGTTTTTCTTAAAGATATGTGAACTTTTGTAAAATTTCAAAATATTAAATTTATTATTTGCTAGCTTTTATTGGTCAGCTTTGCTAACCTATTTGATGCAGTAACTAATATTTACTTTATATGGGAGTATAAGTAGGGTGGATAGATCACCCTGGACCTATTCGAAATTTGATATGCAAATTACTTTTAAAACTTTTTAAGATTTTCACTGTCCTTTAGATGAGCAAATTTATATTTTCTTTTTATAGGGGTTACCTCTCCCCCTATACCTATCCGTCCTATTTTCATTTCATCAATATGAAATGATAAAATAAATGTTCCCACGAAATTTGAGGCTTTATATGGGGGGTACTACTTCCCCTACTCCGAATGAAAAATAAAATATCATATTTTAATTTAGGGACACACCGGATGGTGCTGTGAAAATTCTAAGCAAATCGGTTCATCCGTTTGTGAGTCTTAAAAAAGAGGGCGTAAAGTATGGGTGCGGCACCCGATCAAAATCAGCATAGCTTATAATATTATATAGTACAAGCACTATCTGTGCGTCAAATTTCTTCTTGTAAATTAAAAAGAAATAGATTTTTTTTTAAAGTAGGCGTAAGTTACGGATGTGACGCCCAATCGAAATCTAAAATAACCAATTACCATCTCCATCACTGATGCTTTATGTGTGTCAAATTTCTTGAAAATCGTTTCAGCCCTTTAGACGTGATTGATACACAAAGAAACAAATAAACAAACAAACTTACTCCTCATTTTTATAATATATAAGTATAAAGATATAAGGATTTTTAAAATCTTGATTCTATTTCAACTTTAAATGAAAATGTAAATTATTTAAAGTTTTAGTGTTTACATAGATATAATACTCGTATAAGTAAACGTTGAAGGGTATATACGATTCGTCATAGCTGACTATAGCTCTATAAATTGTTTTATTTAATTTTAATTTAATTTATGAAAATTTTCAAATACAATTTTATTCGCTTTTTAATTTTAAAAATATTTGTTTAAACACAAGTATAATTTTTATTTAGAACATTGTTGTTGTAACACACTAAAAGAAAAGCAATGTTGAAAAATGATATTTTTGAAAATCGAATTAAATTGTATGGGATTTTGGTAAAATCTCATTACAACTAGATTTTGACTTTTATGGAAAATATATTTAAAATTTAATAAAATTAAGTAGATTTTGTGTAAAATCTCATTTAAACTAGATTTCGTGCTTGCAAATGAGCTATTACATATCTTCTTTTCTCCCAATTTGGCTTTTAGTGACACATTTATTTCTTATAGATTTTTGTTAATACCTACCTACATAATAACGAAAGGTATGTAGATTTTGTTTGAAAACTTATTTTTATTCAAATTAAATACATTCTTTTACCATATTTAAGGGAGCTGCATACTTCACACCCTATTTTTAATTTAATTTTAAGATAATTTAAATAATTTTCAAATAAAATTTGGTTTACTTTTTTAATTTCAAAAATATTTGCTTATATACAAAAAGCCATTTTCGTTGAAAAACGATATTTTTCAAAATCTATTTAAATTTTACTAGATTTTGGTAAAATCTGTATGGAAAATCTAATTAAAATTAAGCATATTTTACTTTAAACATTATTTAAACTAGATTTTGTACAAATGTGAGTGGGGTATAAATCAAATTTAGTTTATTCTTGCTTTTTAACATATTTTAACCAGTAATTTAAAAATAAATTTTAAACAAAATTTTCAAAATTAGCAAAATAATTCAAGAAATTTTACAATTATACTTTTTCATCAGCTATATAAAAAACCACATAACGATGGTTTTTGATTTGTATGGAAGAACTACTAGTTTTTGTTTAGAATTTGAATTATACCTTTTCATGAATTTTGTTGAATTTTCATTTTAAGAAAATCTATTTATGTTATTACAACAAAATTTAGCACATAATTACTAAGAATAATAACAAATATAATCAAGTTAACGATAGTCATTTTTTTCATGTATAATAAAATTTATTAGCATTAAAAATGCTCGGATATTTTCATGCACTATCTTTCTAATTTTTTAGCAATAAATATATCGTCCCTACTCTAGGTTCTCACAATATTTAACATTTAATTTAGGTTTTATTCATCTATCAAATCGGTTGTTTATTATTTAGTTACTCTAAATATTTTTATTGTCATCGTATATTATTATTATTTTTTTAATGCTTGTAGTATATTTCAATAAATATCCTGTAATTTGAAAGTACTATTCATTATCGTTAACTCTTACGTGTATAAATCTTTTTAACAACCGAGAAAATCTGTATGCTATAAATAGCCATCAAAAAATCATTTTATACAATTGAATAATTCCAACTACTTATTTTTACGGTCATATGTCACTACAATAATTATATAAAATACCTACAGCATTTTAAAAAATAAATATTAATTATACGCCATGTAGAGCTCACTTACATTAATACAAAGAATCGAATATATTAAACTTTTCATATGAACACATACCTTATCACGACATTAAGTAATCCATTTTAAATCTCAAGTGCGGAAACAACCATATTGGGGTAAAGTGTAGAGGAGGACTTAAATTTGCAGAAAAATTTGTTTGTAATCACCCTGTGATAACGCGAGATAAGATACAGAGTGACAAAGTTAACTACTTCGTGTATGTAAAAGTTAAAAAAAATTTAAGTTCTAAAAATCAAAACCGATTTCAACGATTTTTATATTTCTGTAAAGTGCTTGGCAAGATTAAGAAAACACATGCTTACTCACCTAAGTTATCTTTAACAGTTAATTGAATTTTGTATTTTTGTTTTTTTACCTTAACTATATTTCGTTTTTCGAGAATAAGTGCTGAGGTATATGAGAGAAATTTTTTCTAAAAATACTATATACTATAACATGCTGATTTTTGATTATCTCAATTCGTTTAGATGCGAAAAAAAATGTTTAAAGTCAGCACTCTGAAATTAGTATGAAAAATGGCTAATTTTTACGAAAATATAGTGCTATTCCTTTACCTTTCTCACATTAAAAAAAATATATATTTTAAAACACAAGTTTAAAAAACAAGGCTTCATAAATGGTTAATAAAGAAATTTTAAATTGATTTAGGTTTACAACTTACATCCAGTATTGGTCGAAAATGGCGAATTTTATAGTTTTATCGATTAATAAGAAAAATTCACGCGAGCTTCTTTTCAAGTTATTGATGTCATCTAATCATAAAATATATTTAGATCGATTTGACATTAAATTGCTTCTCGCCCGGCCAAGAACTAATGCAGGAGTGTAGATTTTATGAAAAAAGTCAATTTCTTAAATGAAATTTTTAAATTGTACAAAAAACTACTATTATTACTATTATTTCTTATATAATGTATACCATGAATATCAGTCTTTCATTTCTGCAATAATCATTTAACAAGCTTTACAAACCAATTTTTAGCAATTTTTCAAAAATAAATAATATAAAAATAACATTTTTTTAAAGCAAAACACCGTATATTTTTCAAAAAACTGATAAAATATTACAAGAATATAAAAAAAGACTTATTTATCAATTCAACAATATATGATACGTTTATATAGGTCATTGTAAAAAAAATATTATAATGGCCTTAGAACTGACAACTCAAGTCAATTCTTACTAAATTCACTATTTTATAATATTTTACTGTACATTTCCATATGTGCGTATACGTAGCACACAATTGTACTGGGGCTCAGCATTACCGTTTGGCGAGTTTAGTTGGCAATTGTCTTTTTTTTTAATACTTTTTTGGCTCCTTTTTTTTAAAATGGAACTAAACGACGACTTTTTAAGAGTAAGAAACTACGTTGTTTGAAATATATCGATACATTATACACTAATTCCAACGAAGAAATTAATTGTTTTGAAATTGCTTAAAAAATTGCTTAAATGAACTGAAACTGTTAAAAACTAAAGCTAATGATAAAGTTTAAGAACAACTATTTGAATATCAAATCTTTATAGGACATATTTGGGAAAATTAATAAATTGATTTGATCAATATATATCTTTATTTATATTTTACTTTGGCAGTGCCCCGGCGGAACATATTTTTTCTCAATTATCACTACTAACAAATAAACTGTTCAAAGGAACTAAAGTCAACACTTATGGATTCATGTTTTCTGCCTTAAACTTGTTAGATGGGGATTTATAAGACAGGAGTCCGAGTGAAGGCCTCGTACAAAAGTTTAATTAATAAAAAGAGAATTTTATGTTAACAATTTTTAAGAATTATTCTTTATTTTTGCAATAATAAAATTTTTTATAAACATATCATTTTGTTATTAACAAAATGTATTTATTTTTTTAATGCACTATTTTTTGTTTTTATCAAATAAACAAATTTTAAGGAGTTTCTTAGGTATTAAAGCAGTTGGCCCCCTTTTTTCAAAATCTCTTTTTTGGACACTTTTAAAAAATTCTTAACTATAACGTTGCTTTCGCGTGTTGCTTGTGTAACGAAATAATATTCGTAAAAATCGTTTAAATTTGATAAATATTTTTTTTTTTTTTTTTTGAAAAATTGCCAAAAATTTGTTGTAAAAGCTTTTTAAGAGATGTCTTCATAAATAAAAGATTGATATTTTTTATGCTTTACCTAAGAAATTAAAGTGAAAATTTTATATCAATATGCTTTTTTGTACAAATTATCAAAAGTCGTTTAAAAAATGTACTTTTTTCATAACACCTACACTTCCGTATTCGTTTTTGTCCGGTCGGGAAGCAATTTAGTGTCAAATTGATATATAAAATATATATATAAAATATAAAAAAAACTCGAATGAAATTTTTTTATTAATCGATAAAAATTAAACTTTTTTATAAAATTTATCATTTTCGACCAATGCTGGATGTAGGATACAAACGTAAATTAATCTAAAATTTCCTCATTAACCATTCATAAAGCCTTGTCTCTTGAAATATGTAAAGAGATAAATTTTTATAAAAAAAAGCTTTGAGAAAAAAGTGAAAGAATAGTACTATACTTTTGTATAAAATAGCCTTTTCTCATACTAATTTCAAAGTGATGATTTTGAACATTTTTCAAGTCTAGATGAATTGAGATACTCAAAAGATTTTTTAAGCATATTATTTTGGAATATATTAAAAATTACTGAATATTTTTAAAAAAAACTTTCCCTCACATACCTTAGGACTTAACACCGAAAAACGAAAAAGTCGAAGTAAAAAATCAAAAATTTAAGTGAAAATATCTTTCTGACTATAAGAGATAACTTAATAAATTTTGACACCCTGTAATTTATGTAATGGGATCACAGGGTGACTTCAGAGTAATTTTTCTGCAAGCTTAAGTACTTTTCTATAACTCCTTCATACATTTGAGTTGACCAATAGCTTAGCAGATACAAATTTATTATCAAAAATTTAGCATTTGGCTCCACTGTTATACAGCAATAATAAATAAATAATTGTTGCTATATATAAAAAAATAAAATAAAAAGAAATAATTCAATTTCGCAGAAAACGATTGCCTTATACACAGCAAGCAAACGAAGAAAATACACATTGTAAAAAAAAAATGATAAAATGAAAAAAATATCTTCAAGGGGAATTGGCCATCAACCAATGTTAAAATGAAATATTATAAAATATAAGGTTTTCACTTTTAACACGTACAATTAGCTACATATTTATATGTTTACATATGTTTTGATTTCTTAGAAAAATAAAATAATGATTTTTTCATTTTTCCTTTTGGGTTATCAAAAGGAAAAATTATTAAATTATAGGCCAGGAATGGAAGATCCCTAAGAGTACTAAAATTAAAATTTTTGACATTTACTTATTTTTTTTATTTAGTGCAAAACTCAAAAAATATGATTTGTATATGTAAAAAGAGAATTAAATACGATACCATATTATTAAATGATTTTATTCAGCTTAAATATTATAGTAAAATATTAATTAAAATAATCTTATGAGGGAAAAAAGTCGTCCAAGATCAATTCCTTAGCACTTCAACTTTAGTTTTGTTAAAATATAATTAACAATATGATGAAACTCAGAACATTTTCACTTCAATTTGATTTGCAGAGCATAGAAATTTGTAGCTTTTAGTGTAAATTGTAAATTAAACCTATAACTCAAATGTTTCCACAGAGAAAAAATTAAATTTCGTATTATATTACTAAATTTATAAAACCAAATATTTTTTTACTAAAACTCAATAATTTCTTTAAATGAAACAATAAAAATAATATTTAGTTGTTTATGAATTTTCGTACAACATTTCTTTTTTAATTAATAAAATATTTAATAAGAATTATCATATAAAATTTTATTTATTTATTTATTTATTTTCAATTATTATATATTTTATTTTTAACTATAATTGTGTAAAATAATCTAAAAATAAAAAGTAAACGACTTTAGTCTTTTACATATTTTTTAGATGTTATTAAGTCTTTCTCTGTGTTGCCTTTAGCTAAAGACTTTAAAACTAATACCCAGTACATATACCAATGGGAATTGACGAAATGAAACTGCATGTAATAATGAAAAAGTGTTATATATGATAGGTTCGAAATAATTTTTGCAATTTCTTATCGGCTGATTCGATTTGCATAAAAACTCACACTTGTTTTAAAATCTGATAATTTTGCTTCTGAGGAGGGTTTTTAAAACTCGAATACTTATGTGTGCTTAAAACATGCATATATATTTATATTTATATACCTATATATATATAAATATATATATACATATACATATATATTTTATATATACATATATATATATATATATATATATATATATATATATATATATATACATATATATATATATATATATATATATATATATATTACATATATATATATATATATATATATATATATATCATCATTTTTTGATGTTTCATATGTATTTACCTAAATAGGACAAACCGTTTACGTTTTATATATTAAGGAAATCATGCCCTTAAAAACTCTGTTCTTGATATAAAAACTTAAAACAGATTCTTATTAAACACATAAAACTTCTTACATATATATGTCCTATTTTTCTTCAAAGGAGAATTTCTTTGTAGAGTAGTGTTATTAACGTAGAGTTTATATATAAAACTAACTAGCCTTACAGAAAGCTATCCTTATGAACATTTCTAAATCGATCAATAATATGATATGATAGGTGTGGTAGGAGATAGAACAACAATATTACTTATCTATTTTTCTGTTAAATCTTGCCACATATTTACGGATGAATAATTTGAAGTAGATAAATATCAAATTATTTGTACAATCTGGACAATATTTGGGATTTGATTCTATATTTTCTAGCTTCAGAAATTTAATAATTTCATTTTGATTTTTGTTGTTAAATACAAAAAAGTTAAAATACAAAAAAGTTTTTTTTTATTGATTTTTACATCATTTAAAACCAATAAAACTAAATTTTAATATCAAATAAATTTTTGTATAAAATTTTATTTGAAGGCTAATAATGATTTGTTTAGAAAAATCCATAATTATTTCTGCATATAATGTAGTTTGCTCGCCCTATAAACTTTTTTGAATTTTCCTTATTAAAGGTTTAATTTTTTGAGAACTCGAAGAACCAGCATTTAATCAGAGATAGTGTTCACTACAATTTCACCATTACTTCTGAACGCCAATTGTAAATATAAATCAAAGATATTAAGAAAAACATAGATTTCTATTTGAAAATTTTATATTTCCAAAATATCCAGGGAGTACTTTGATACCTTTGAATGATAAATAGTATCAAAAATGTACTATATTATCGACTTTTCCATCCCTGTTATAGACCATTTTATCATTACATAAAAATAAACAAATAACAAAAAAAAAATACTTAAATGTAACAAAAATGAGTGAATTTAATTCGAGGGAATATTAGCTTGCTGAGACAGTTGATGAACGCAAAAAATAATGTTCTATTATATCTATAATTTGTCATTAAATTTGAAGACATTCGAAAGAAAGAAAAAACATTTTATTTCGCCATTACTTAATATGATATTATTGCCTTTAACTTTATTTTGTTTAGGGATCTTTAATACTAAAATCACTTAAAATAAAATTTGTATAATGAAATTGATACTCGTATTATCCTTTATCAAATTTATTACATTAGTAGCTATAGACATTTTGCAAAAACAAAAAAAAAGCTTAGATTTTTATCTCGAAATAGATCTCATAAAATTCTTATGTTTTGAAAACAATTACTTAACTCACAAGTTGGTTATTATGTTATTTATTAAATTATTAGATTTGTTTACGTACTTTTTGAGTAAAGTGGGGTAAAATGAGAAAAAGTACAACAACATACAAAAGCATAGCACGGGAACATAAAAATTCAAATTGTTTACCCAGAAATAAAACGTATATGAATACAATTTTATTTTTCAACATATTTGAATGTTTTTAATTTTTATAAATGAAACTTTCTGCTAGAAACAAAAATAAATACTCGTAATTTTTTTTTATTAACTTTCCTTCAATTTTTTTTATTATATATTTGTATTTTCATTTATTGAAGATTATGTAATCTATTTTGGGCTGTTTCGTACTATAAGAAGAAGAACATTATTCTCTCAAAATAGCTGTCATTTGCCCAATTTTCGAATATGGGAACGCTTTTCTGTAACATTAGGATCCGAGTGCTCCCAATTTAGAGTACGGGAACAAAGCTATTATGTGAAGAAAAATAACATTTTTAAAAAAGTAATATGCTTTGTGAATAAGTACACTGCCTGCCACTTTAATAAGGAATCACAGTTTTTTAACTTTAATTAAGTATATCTCCTAAACTAAAGTTCAGAAAAAAATAATTTTTTGCGCAACCAAATTTCAAAGCATTGGCTTTAGTTTCCTGAAGAAATAAAAAATATACATATTTTGTTGTACTACAATTATGCATTTATTTAAAGACAAGTATTTCTGTGGTACTATTTCGTGTGTCACTTGAATAAGGAATTCTTTTAATATTAATCAGGAAGGTTGTGATTTGAATATTTTTTAATATAAACGGATAGAGAATATTTAATTGGATAGTTTTTAAATAGTTTTTATTCAAAATGGGACGTTATAAGGCTCTTACTAACTCTGAAAAAGAAAAAATTCTGATTTTGAAATCTCATTTAAAACCAATAAAACTAAATTTTAATATCAAATAAATTTTGTTATATAATTTTATTTGAAGGCTAATAATGATTTATTTAGAAAAATCCATATTTACTTATGCGTATAATGTAGTTTGCTTGCCCTATAAACTTTTTTGAATTTTCCTAATTAAAGGTCTAATTTCTTGAGAACTCGAAGAACCAGCATTTAATCAGAGATAGTGTTCACTACAATTTCACCATTACTTCTGAATTCCAGAATCCGGTCCAAATAGCCAAAAACAATAATAAAGGAAAGGCAGTTGTGTACAATTATTTAAATAACGTGGAAAGACATGGAAAAAATATGAAAGGAAAAAACGCATAGCAATTCTGCGAATACGAGTACTTTCTGACCAAGAAAGGAAATCTGGACATTAACAGAAATGTATTTATTTATAATACTTAGTTTTAAGTTTATAAATTTGTTTTATATGTAGGTAATTAACAACAAATAAATTATTCCTTTTATTTTAAAAGTTGAATCGAATCATATATTTATAATATTTATTTATTAAATCTTAAGAAATTTAATTATAAAACTAATTTACAAATAAAGAGCACTTGCAGCTTTGGTCATCACCTTAAATGTTTAATATTATTTTATGAAAAAATCTTCAATACATTTAACGTTTTACATTCTACTAAGCTTAATTTTGTCTTCAGATATAGTATTGAATCAATATCATTGATACGCGAATAATTTGAGATATTAATTGTTTAAATATTTTTCTCTTTAAAACTTTTCGATTTAAGAAGATTTTTATAACAAATTCGAATATTCGATTTTGCTTAAAAATATAAGAATGATTGGGATTGACATTGTTTCCAAAACATATTTGATATCAAACATTAAACTTATATTTGAAACCTTTGACTTCGTATTTAATTAAAACGCAAAAACTGTGGTAGGTCGTTCTTGAGCACTGTTGCAAGATTTGAAGATTTGTCGTCATTTTGACAATTTTTATGCTAAAAATTTCCTATTGATGATTTGACGATTTATGGTCATTTTGATGATTTTTCATGCTAGAAATGTCCTATTGATGATATGACGATTTTTGCCCAAAATTTGACGATTTTTCTGAAGGAAGATTTAGAACTGATTTTAGCTCTTTTTATATATTTTTCTCTACAAAGCAAATTATTTCATATATAAATAATAACTATTAAAATAAGATTTATCTTAAAATTATCAGAGTAAATTATTTATTTATGGGAAAGGTTTATGAGAATCAATTTATTATCACATTTGATTCACTTATGTAAGCTTTTATTATAAGATGCGAATAAACACTTTACAAAACCCTTTTGCAATTTTTATAAAAGCTTAATTTCATCCTAAAATGCCAGTATTAAGTGTATCTTATAGAAAATTAATTTAAATTAATTTAAGAGTAAAATTTGTATATCGTCGATGCGTTTGCAAAAAGTTCTAAGTGTTTTTAAAAATTTGTTAAAAAACAAATAAGAAATTTATTTTTGTTAGATCATTTTGATGTGTATATTTTCGGACTTTCGTAATTAGTTGATAATATGAAATTAATGTATTTACATAATTACTTTAAAACTTAAAACTTAATCATAAATAAAACAAATTTTTTCTCAAATAACGATAACAATTAACATATAAAAAAAACAAATTTTTAATTTTGATGATTTATTGACGATTTGAAATAGTCCAATTGACGATTTTTATTTACTTATTTAGTCTATGGAATACAAATCCTTACAGACTAGACTAATTAGAAAATTATAACAATTTATTTAACCAGTTTTTTATTGCATATTTTGAATCACTAGATTAGGCTAGGTTAGATGGGCAGCTGTAAATGTAAACTATACAGCTCATTTGGGTCCTATTGGTCCCGTTGTGTTACCCTAATGAATCATGTGAATCTGTTTTCACATGTCCGAGAATAGGTTCGAATCGAATCAACCTGATGCACGAATAAAAGATCTAATCCGTCCGACATCAATTGCAGAGAGATCAGATAATCCGTGCATATATGAACTACTTGAGTGACCCCTTACCCAGATCAACTCTAGGGTTGAATGTCTCGCCATCTCATTTAAAGATGTCCGGAATTCATGTATCAGCCTGGATGTCGAATAGACACACGAAAGAGACTTAATCACGGCTTGACTATCGGTAAAAATTTAAATATCCACTCCGAATACTCTACAGTACATTATACAATTTACCGCTCTCCAAATAGCTGAAATCTTCGCTTGAAGAGCAGTAATCCAGCAAATTAAAAGAGCTGTTCCTACTATATGCGGGAATAAAGACACCTCCCCCAACCCCTTCAGAAGATTTGGATCCATCAGTGTAAAATTCAATCTATCCGTCTTTTATAGTGGGATCGGCAGAGATTGAAACTGAGAAGCCTCTGTCAAGAAAGTGTTTGGGAATACAATAATCAATGTCAGGGATAACATCTGAAATTTTCAATGCACCTATAGTACTGAGCCTAGCGCCGACATGATGGCGATTTGTTTGTTCTATAGATCCACTGGCATCTAGTTCATCAGAACGAGTAATGCCTTGAATGGTGTTGTACATAGCGCACATGTAGTTAGTAGCACTTAGCTGTGCAGAACCTTTTCGGAGATTCCTCAAAAGGTGGATTTTTCCAACGATTTCCATCATACTATCGCTCCATACATAAGTATATGCTTGAACACCAAGTCGAAGAGCCATTTCGTATTTTAGGAATTAATCCCCAAGATTTCCCTATGGCCTTTTCCTACGCATATAAAGGGCAATGT
This sequence comes from Protocalliphora azurea, assembly GCA_932274085.1. Lineage (NCBI taxonomy): Eukaryota > Metazoa > Arthropoda > Insecta > Diptera > Calliphoridae > Protocalliphora > Protocalliphora azurea. The sequence goes on from OW026522.1 coordinate 102,735,678, forward strand.
TTGCCTTTGACTCTCTAGTCTGGGTGTTCTGGAGCCACGATAGTTTGGAGTCTAGAATTATACCCAGATCCTTACACTGTCTGACACCTTTAATTCAACTCCATTTAGGCAATGGAATGGGAAGATTGTATTTTGTATCTCCTTGAATAGAGAACTAGTTCCGTCTTTCCTGTATTCGCGCTAAGGCCTCTACTTTTACTCAATTTAATGAGTAGGCATTTTGAAGGCAGTCAGATATGGTATTCAAATGTTTTCCACATACGGCCACCGCTACATCGTCCGCGTACGCGACGGTTTTGAACCTCAGGGAATCAAGTTCCCTGAGCATTGTGTTGACGGCAATATTCCAAAGAAGGGGAGACAGAACTCCTCCTGAGGAGTGCCTCTTTATGCTACCCTATATATGGTATTTTTGAATCACTAATATCTTGATATTTATAAAGATTATTAAATAAACTTATCGATTTAGTTATTGGTTTATTTCTACCATAATCAGTGTATATGTATTAATATGAAAGAAATTGAATTTCCTTAATTGTCTCTGAGGAACAGATATTTGAGTACATTTGAGAAGGATTGGACAATTAATATTGCTCGAAATAATTCCATGAAGAAATAATAATGAAGAAAAATTTTTCTTCAAATTTCTAACGACTTCATTGATATCCAAATACATCAATTTTCAAAGATGTAAGAGGTATTGAAAAATTTGAAGAAGAAAATACAAATTTGCAGTTTTTCCAAATGATTAATGTAAATGTTAGAATTAGGACACCAAATAAAAGATACATATTCTAATATAGATCGGACAAAAGTAGAAAATAATATTTTCTTAGTGTAATAATCAAAATTGGTAAAGTTTAATTTTATAAAATTTAACAGATAGTAAGATCGAAGAATAATATAATTTAAATGATTCTAAAATTCTAAAATTTAATTTTTCGTATCATATTGGGTAATTAAAATGTGTCGACATCTGTGAAATATCATATGACGGCACTTTTTAAGATTAAAGAGAAGGCCATTATCATCTGAGCACATAACAACTCTATTAATATCCTATTGAAAATCATTTAAATCAGCCATAGTTTAGATAGATAGATAAATAGAGAAGGTTAACGTGATACCAAATGTACCACATCTCCACCCAGAGACCGATCTCTGTCCATCCGAGTCCCTTCATTTGAAAAAGTACAGAATACAGAATAGAAAGAATAGGAATAAGAAGAGGCAAAAAGGCAAGAATAACAAGAATCGTAGAAGAGGATTAGCAATGTTGATAATCCTCCAAGGGATGTACCCCTGACTCCCCCTTAGACAGTCTATTCCCATGACGAAGCCCATGACGTCTACAAGCTCCATATTCCGAACGTCACTTAGCCTGTCGTTGCTGTAATCGTGTACACTGGCACATAATGTGCTCAATAGACTCGGTCTCGTCTACAAAAGTCGGTATTGCTTGCGTCCCATCTAGACCTCATCTTCCCTATCAAACAGTGACCCGTTATGGCCCCTATCATGATCTTTGAATTCCTCCTACTCAAGTCCAGAAGAGCTCCTGTGCCTGTCCTGTCGTGTGCCGGCCATATCGCCCGCGACACCTTATAGTCCACTCTACTCTTCCAAGCCGTTTTGGTTCTGACCAAGATAAAATCATTGATCTTCCCAAAGAAGAAACTCAGCGGGAGTTTTACAGTGGTTTCCCTCTCTGATACATTCTTCGCTGCGCCTTGCCTTGCCAGTTCATCGGTCACTTCATTACCAGTTATATTACAGTGGACAGTTACCAAGCAGAGTCTCACCACGTAATATTCCATCAGCTCTCTCAGTGATTTCTTACAGTCAGCAAATAGCCTGGATTTCACCAGATGTACCCCCAAGGCAACATTTTTTTAAAAACTGAAATTGTGAGAACCCCTGGTTTAGACAGCAAATACTTGTTTTTGAGCCATCTATTAAACTTAAGATAGATTATTTCATTTCCCTCAACATGCACGTTGGGCAGAATCGAAATTTTTTGGAAATAAATCTGTAACTTCTGATCGGCTGATTGGATTTTCATGAAATTTGGCACAGGCGTAGCAGATGAGTGTATAATATTAAATTTCGAAAAGGGCACAACAAACCCCTTAGGGATGGTGCTAAGGGGGCTCAATGTTAGGTACCTCTGACATAAAAAATTTTTAATCGCTTGCCAAATTTTTTGTTTCTCGTCCGATTTCAAATATTTTTATATACTGTTGTAGGCCCTGATAAGACCTACAAAAAAATGCTTACGTGTCCTATTTCTCTCTTACAGTTTCCGCGTTATTTGCGTTTGAATTTTTAAGCACCATAATTTTGCATGTTCTTGGTCCAGTCTTTTTCATATACATCCTAGTATTTAATACCGATTTTATTAGTTTTTTTCTTAACTAGTTAAATATCTATTGAATAAAAAATTTGAAGTCGATATCTTTACTGAGACCAAAAATAAGCGATCTTGAATTTGAAAATTGCAAAAAAGACGACTTTTTGTGTTTTTTTTAGCCGAAAAAGTATTAACACTCTTTTTTATCTAAAATATAATTTTCTTTAGCAACATACAATAATTTTGCACTTTTCTGAAGGATAACTTCACAGCGATGACTTTAAGATAAAAAACGAGCCCAGTCCCTCAATTGGTCATGGCACATACCCTCCCAAATTCGACCCATTTTATATAAAAGTTTTGATTTTAGACCATATTTTCTCAAATCTCAAAGCACGAATCGACAAGCGGAATATATTTTAAGAATCTTCAATGTGTTGTTAAAAGTTTTAAACCAAAACCTACGGGACTTCTGAAAAATGTGGATTCTGTAGTCAAAAATGTAAAAAATCCCATTTTTGGAAATTTTGATTAGTTTATTTGGGAATTCAGGAAAACCCTACCCCTGATTGTAATTTGGTTAACGCACTTTTATTTATATTAATAAGATACACATTTCCTGCAAATTTCATTAAGATATATTTATAAAAAAAATATGTTATTACAATTAAAAAATTTGTATTTTCTCTAAAAATCCCAAATTGGGCCTTTTGTTTGGTTTATTTCTAAATAGCGAAAGAAATTTTAAAAATATGTATTCCAAATTAAGCTTTATCCTTTAGCACATATAATTTCCGATCTTTTGCAAAAAGATTCAAGTCAATATCATGTCTCATTTCAGAAATATGCGCCTTTAAACTTTTACATTTCCAATTTATTGTATATATGACTATATTTTTACAAACTTCAGAACTTACAGATTTATTTTCAAAAAATTTCGATTCTGCCCACTGTGACATGGTGGATTGGAATGAGTTCAGTGATTTTTTAATACGTTTTTTCAGTTAAAAAAAATAATTCCTTTTACCGATATCAAGCTTTATTTGATTTGACGCTGCCTGCTCATCGGCAGGATGAAACAACAAACAGTGGGGCATAAAAAATGAGTACTAAACCAGAATCTCCTAAACTATTTGTTGGATCGAAATAATGTAGTTGCACGTGGTATGAAAGACCTCTACAGGGAGTTTGTTTCACATACGCACAGTATGACTAAAGAACAAATTTTCCCCATAATGCGTCGTGCGATGAACTGGCCAATCGACAACAAATGTATGTGCTCTCCGAGAAAAACATGCATCGCCTATAAATAAATACGTGTTGTGAACAAGCTCTCTAATTTCATCAAAACACATTCCATTGTAATATCGATAGAACAGTGAAATACAGCCCACATTGTTGTATATATTCCATTTTGGGTCGGATATATGTGGTATAAAATTAGGAAGGTCAGATGGAGTGAAGTATCTATTACACCGTTTCAAAAAACCGAGATACTTGAATCCTTCTTCCGACACTTGAAAAAATGTGAACAGTCCAACGGACATCACACTGTATTCTCATGCCATTAAGAGTATCTGATTTCTTTATATTTATAGCACCCATAAATACAGATGAAGCAACATAATCCGCTACGCGTCGACTCTATTCGCGCGACCACATTCAGAGATTATTACGAGATCACTGTTAGGCGTATCGTTCATGTTCAGTTTCATTGCCCCGATCTCTGACGGGCTGGGTCTACAATTGAATTAGTGTGAATGGCAAATGTTACTGTCTTCGGCAAAAGAGTAGATACAATTGAAGATTTGATAAAGAAGTTCGTTGAGAAAGATTAGAAATAGAGTATGATAAAGAACGGAGGCTTGCTGTACACCTGAATTGATTTTGAAATCTTTTACTGAATTCCCATCTATTACAACTCGTATAGTGCGATCTCATGTAACTTCTATAAGATAAGGCCGAATTTGATGATTTTTAAATTAAAAAAGATTGAGATTAAGAAGATATTTACACTTGAATTTTGAATTTTAGATTTTTTGTCTTGGCTTTTTTTTATTTATCGCTATTAGTTTCCCAGATATAGGAGCGAATATTTGTGAAAAATATCCTGTAATTTCTGATATATTCCAAAACAATATTAAACAATTTTGCAATCGTAAACTGCCTTGTTGTCTGTATGTCACTACCAAAGCAGGGTAATTAGATACTAGTAGAATGGAGTACCGATATACACTTCATCAGCATTATTGGTATATTATCCATTTAGATTTCATTGAAACCTAAACATTGCGCCCGCCTTGCACTGGGTGCAATTAGCAACGCCATGCAATTGGGGCAAGTAAAAGAGAGATTGATAGTTACAGTGGTGTCGTAACAAGAAATCTGGCTCGAAAGACCATAACCAAGTTTGCAACCGTAAATTGCTCTTTTGTCTCTGTTTGAGAATACTAAAGTAAGATTTGTGGACTACAATTAGACAATTAAATACCAGCAGAATGGTTTCGTTTGTAAATGTGTTGAAAATTTGTTTGAATTATCTAAATTTGTCTAGCCGTTAGAAATTATCAAAGGCAACACTTTTAAATGAGTACACAGAAATAATTATTATCGTATATTTTTCAGTTAACACAATTTCATCAAAATTTAATAAATATATTCAAGTAAATATAAAATAAAAATAAAATTTTAGTAAAATTTTATTTCTCACTTAAATTTTTGATTCATTCTATCATTCATATACTTGATTGATTTTATCAATTATTTAATTGGAAAGTATTTTCTGTTTTTCATTTTTTACAGTTTTTATAATCATTTTGGTGAGAGGTGCAAAAAGCACAAAAATTTAATGAATTATTTACTAATACATTTGGTAGGTGGTGACATTTTTCTGTGTATGAAAAATGACAGATTTAGGAGTGAATATTTTTTTCAATATTCCGTATTCTCTAATAAATTCCAAAATAATGTGTTGAAAAGTTTATTGAAATAATTGATTTTGTCTTTAACGTGAGAAGTTATCAAAGTCGGCATTTTGAAATTAATATGAAAAACAGTTGTTTTTATAAAAAAATAGTCTAGTTATCTTGCTTTTTTCTCAAAATTTAATCAATAAAAAAAAATAAGACAAGGCTTCAGAAAAAAATAATTATTTGATTGAGAAATGCACTCTACGTCCAGCCTTAAACGAAAATATTGAAATTTTTAACTAACTATATAGCAGAGCATATTTTATGAAAGTAGTAAATTTTAATCATACATTGTCACACAAAAAACATATTAACTCCAATTTTACTAAATTTCTTTTTAATGAAATTTGTTACCAAAATAATGATGTATTCGTGTTTCAAAATCATTTCGATAACTTTAGCGGGTAATTTTTTTATACATTTCAAATCTTAAAAAAAAAATTATGAATGTTAAAATTTAAATTTTTTTCAGATAAACTGTTTCTATTTTGGAGAATTCTCTTTTTACGTTTATCTTTAAGAAAAAAATTAAATTAAATTATTTTTTTTTTATTTAGAATTTTTAATTAATTCGTCTTACTTAATAACATATAGAGAAAAATAAGTAACAGATTCCATTTCCCAAAAAGTTGTAAGTTAAATAGGTGATGTTTGCAAAGAACACCATGGTGGGACGCTGAAGAATGCTGATGAAGGTCGTCGCGGACCAGAAAATGCATTCCATTCTGCCGAGTGTCCAAACAAAACATTTACACTGCATTATTCTAAAATTCACTTTATTCAATGAACTTAAGCCGAACATGCAAAAATTATATTTTTAATTAACTTTTGATGCAATTAAGCTAAACACGTAGTGGAGTAAAACAACAAAAATCCAAGAACTGAAATGGTTCCATGTGGTACCGCCAAGCATTCAAATTTAAAAAATTTTTTTTTTTTTTTTTTTGATTGCTGTAATCGCGGACTTTAGCATACGTGTCCAATTTTAGCATATTCTGTTCAATCAGTCTCCCGTTGACCAGTGTTGAAATATATTGTGGACCAGTGGTGAAAACAAAAGTTTAAAAATTTAAATTTTTTCCAGTTTTTCAATTAGAAAATTCAAGCCGTTTCGAGTATTGTAAAATAAATATGGAGGTTTATTGCTCTTGTAAGTATGAATCGTATAAGATATATCTCGTTAATGTTCCGAAAATTGGAAAGCGAATACGTAAATACGACTTTTTCGCGAGCACACTCACAACTTAATGAATTTAATGCAACTTCTAACATTTTTTTTAATATACTTTTTTGTCACTAAAATAATTATTTTATAGTTGTATAACTAATATATGCAACTTTTTATTTATTAAAATCATTTAAAGATTTTATTTTATTTTTTTTTTATGGTTAGATATGAAAAATGCATCAGCGAATTAAATTCAATTAAAAAATATCAAAACCTATGAAAACTTTGTTTTATGTTTTGTTATAAAGAGCGGTTTGCACTGATTAATGAAATAGGTTTCATTAAAGCCAGCTAATATTAGTTGATGTGCCACTAAAAAATTTTGAAATTTTTTTTTGAACCCAAATGTAAACGAGTTTGAAGAAATGCTAATATATTTCGCCCTCAATCCAGACATCTTCCCCAAAAATATTAAAAATTCACTACATTCATAAATTCACGCAAAAACATTCAAATGTACGTCAACCATATAAAATAATTGCTAGTAATAAATACATTCAAGAAACGACATTTTCAAAATACTCGTTTTCGACTTATTCGAAAAAAAGCTCTTTGAAAACACCTTAACCAGTTTTTATTAAAATTAAAAATACTTTAAAAATGTTCATTCTTTTTGCTAAAGAAAGTATAGTTATAATAGATGTCATATCGCTTTTTTGCACCTGGATAATTGACAAATATATATATATATATATATATATATATTTATCAATTATATATACATACATATATATATATATATATATATATATATTGGTTGGAGGAAATATTTATTGTGGCAAACAATGAAATTTCAATTCAATTTAATTTCTGCCTAGATTTAATTAATAAAAAATTGTTTTAATCAATTAAAAACTATTTTTACATAATTTGCGATTAGTGAAATTTTATTTTTACTGTAAGATATTTTCCTTCTATAAAGTGACAGAAATTTTGTAATATCCTGATTAAATTTTTTTTAGAAATTGTTAGTAGATAGATTAAAATTTAGCTACAAAAAATAAAATTTTAAGAGCACATTTTTTAATTTTAAGTGCATATCATCAGATTTTAAGAGCATTTTTTATGCGCATAAAACTCTTTTTTTGGATTGCCCTGTTTATAACTTTTAAATGAAATCAGAACATATTAATCCTATAAAATGACCACTTAAAGATAAATATGTATATTATTTTATAAGATACATGCGTATGTTCATACAAAACAAGTTAAAGTGCTATATTCAGCTGCCCCAAATCTTTTATACCTTTCACCAGTTCACCAACAAATCAACAAGTAAAAAAATAGTATGCCTTAATATTTATATATTTATACTTAAAAAATAATACATTTGTTCAATAAGCAACGCTTGCTTACAAAAAAAAAAGCACACACGCAACAAGTTATAAGTATACATTTACAAATTTATATATATTTTTATATGTATTATATACCAGGGCTAGGCGAATTGAGAATGCAATCTATACCATTGTTGCTGTTTGGTTACATTTATTATTTTTTTCGTAACTTTTTAACGCTTCACACTGGTCAAAAATCTACTTTTTCTGGCAAAAATTCAAAAAGCAAAAAGGCACTACCTTTTGTAGTTGTATGGAAGTCATTTTATCTCAAATTAGCAATAATACTTATTATTAAAACCGATTTTAAGTATTTTTGCTTAAAGCTTTATAACACTGTGCGACAAATGGTAGGGGTCAGTGATCGGGAAGGGTTCGCTGGGTTACGTCTAGGAATAGAGATATATCGATTTGAAGTTAGTAACTATCATATAGGGGAAATTGTGACCTTTGGTGGTCTTTTTTTTGACATAACTCGAGAACCACCAGTCCGATTTTGCTGAAACAAATTTAAAAAATTAGGAATTCGCTACATAAGCAACAGTTTCGCAGTTATAAAAAAATGTATGAAGAAAAAAACTATTTTTTGCCTAAAAAATTTAATTTTTTTATTTTTAATTCATAAAAAATCCAAAACGGTAAAAAAAGTGTCAAGTCCTATTACTTTCACGTAACATAAGTCACATAACCTTAAACAAAATGAGACATAGATCATGAAAATCGATGGACGCGTTTCGCTTTTATTCACAATTAAGTGAAGGTATAAATTTCAAAAATTTGCTCGAGATATGCTCAAAATTCCTTGGAAATAACATTGATGACATTTTTTATGATTGTCAGAATTAAAAAAAGTAATGAACAAAAGGTTATTTGATTTTTATGGTAGTGGTAACAAACTAAAAAACGGTCATAAATGTGCGTGGACAATTAAAAAAAAAAAAAGGAAACAAGAAACACATGTTTTTCGTATAGCCTCCTTGGAAACCTCCTAACATCGCCACGACTTTCAGATCACAACTGATCCGCCACATGTGATCAGTGTAGCAAACTTTATCCAAAATTATTTTCATGGAATCGTATGTTTCGCTCATGTCTGTGCTGTAGCCAATGGGAATGCTATTTAAATTGTTGCATAAAGTAGACACTTTGGCAAGCACTTTCATATTTTTACATATGTGCAAGTTCATGCCCAAACATAACTTTGTCACCGAGCCATTTCTTTAGGTTTAGAAATAGGAAGTAGTCACTAGGGGCTAAATCCGGATAATATGGCAGATGTGGTACCAATTCGTAGCCCAATTCAAAGAGTTTTGCCATTGAGACTGCACACGTGTGCACCCGTGCATTATCTTGATGAAAAATAACTTTTTTCTTGGCCATATGGGGTCGTTTTCTTTTTAAATCCTCATTAAATCGGTCTAATAAGTTGGCACAATATTCGCCGTTTATTGTTTTTCCCTTTTGAAGGTAATCGATGTGGATTATCCCGCGTACATCCCAAAAAACTGTTGCCATCACCTTATTGGTTGACAAACTTACCTTGGCTTTCTTCGTAGCAGGTTCAAATGGAGAAACCCATTGTTTAGACTGCTGCTTGGTCTCCGGAATACAGTAATGGGTCCATGTTTCATCCACAGTTACAAAAAGCAGCAAAAACTTATTCAGATTGCGGTTAAACTACTTCAAACAATCCTTTGAAGTTGTCACACGTTCACGTTTATGGTCAATTGAGAGCAAACGCGGCTCGAAACCACACTGCCATATGAAATGCGTATGGCATCAGCAATCTCACGCACTTTTACTCTTCGGTCGGCCAACACCATATCGTGAATTTTTTCGACATTTTCGGGTGTACTGAACTCAATTGGCCGTCCAGAACGTTCAGTGTCATTTGTACTTGTGCGACCACAACGAAAGTCACATCTTTTTTACCATTGAAAACGATGGCGCGGGGTCCCCATAGTATTTATCGAGCTTCTCCTTGGTTTGATTGACTGTTCTTTTTTGTAAAAAATAATGTTTAATGAGCACTCGAAATTCACTTTTTTCCAGTTTTAGAAAAATACACGAGGTTGTATGTTTTGAACAGCTTTTAATCGCAAAGTAAATGACGATACTTGCTCAAAATTTTACAGTAGTCAATTAACAGGTGGTACTTGATGGGGATAGTGTTGCATTCATATAATTATGAGGAAAGTTCTAAAAGTCACGGACTTATTAATCCGCCCTTGTACATTGAAAAACAACCCATATAACCACACAACTCAAAAATAACGACAAATACACGACTTATATAAAATTTAAAATAAAGATCATAAAATACACCTGCTAGGCTGCAACATATATTATACAACATTGTTATATATTTTTCTGGTATTACTACAAAATTTTTACAATTCTAGCTCCATTTTAATAAAAAAAAATTAAATAGTATTAAATTAACAACTTGAATACCTTGTCAGACTGTCAACGTTGCTACATTTTTTTTTAATATATATTGTTGATTTCTTGTAAAATACATTCACTTTTTATATTGTTATTTTGAAATTTCTGCCAAAAAAAATGGTATATTTAATCAGCTTGCGCTGTTAGTCAAGTCTAAAATTCGAAATTTATAAAAAAGATCATAATGTAAATGAGAAATACTTTTGTTTGTTTTGTATGAAAACTACTAAAAAAAATAATAATTTTCATAAAAATTTTATTTTCAAACAATTTGTAAATTATTTAGGGCCAAGGCATCAGACCCTAAATAAGATTCCCTAAACAAATATAGAAGTGGGAAATATTGGTTGATTTAGTAAAAATATAAAAAACCGGTTAAGCGACTGAAAAAAACCGGACGAAAATAACAATAATTTGAAATCCGGTCGGTTTTTTAAAAAGCAAAAACCGGTTAACCAGTTTCGGTCTTTAAATACACTACTAGCAATGCATGTGAGTCAGAAAATATATTTTGTTGAGTCATAAAAAATAAAAAGAATTCACAATCACCGCAAAGGCATCCTGATATCCGATTTATAGACTGTAGGATGGCAGATAAAATAATGTAAATTTAAAGAGAAAATCTATACATATCTATATGGAATGCAAGTCATTCATTAAATTATTATGTATCTATTAACAGAAAAGTAAAAAAAAAATAATCTAAAGAAACGCAAAGTAAAAAAATGTCCTAATAGAAACGTTGGAAAAAATGAGGTGGAAAAAATTACCATTCACGTTAAATATTGCGATTAATTATTTTTCAAAAATATTAATGATGTTCAAAGACAGATAAAAACTACATATTGGCGAACTTTTTATTACATTTTGATCAGCAATTTAAAAATACCGAAAAAACAATCATACAAAATCTTATAAAAATAACAAATATTTTATTAAAAACTGATAAAAAATTATTTTTTTTTTTAATAAAATTTTAAAACTGGAGTATAACAGTGTTTTACAAACTCAAAAATTTCAAAAAGATTGAGAGGTTGCTTTTTAGAAACTGAATTCTATACACCAATTTTTTCGTGCACAGTCCTTATGTGCACACATATAAATACGTACATATATATACATATTTATGGAAAATTTTTTAGGAATTTCACCAGTGATGTGCGATTTAAGGTCTATTTTAATAGACATTCATAAATTCTACGTAGTATTCTTGATATTGTTGTATTTGTATTTATATGTCAACAAAAGACGGGAAAGAAAGACCTATGAAAAAAACTACTATAGGATTAACAAACTTAAAGGTATAAGAAAGGCCTATTATAGGCCATATACTACGACAGAATATGGTCTACTTTATGTACACATTGAACGTTGATATATCGCTTACAGTTTTATTTAAGAAACAATAAATTTTTGAAATAAAAACCCTAAGTCATCGAAAAAATTATGACCTCATTTTATTTTAAGCACATCAACTTTCAAAAAAAAAAAAAAAAAATTAAATATTTTTTAGAATACTTATGAAATTATTTTTCAAACACATTAATCATTGTAAATTCAATATTTTATAATGATGCAAAATAAAAAGCAAAAAAAAAATAATCAATGCATAATGTATTCATACAACATATGTGGCTTTGTCTTTGAATAAAATGCCAATCATTTTTATTCTATTTCTACACGCAGTGAATAGATTTTAAGCATTTTAATAAAATTAAAATAAATAAGTTTTATTTACTCCGTTACTTTACACTCGTTTTAAAATAATGTAGCTTTTCTATAAATCTACACTGGTGCATATTTCTACAAACGAATTTAAAATTTTTGTTTTTTTTTTTTCTTAACCAAAAACAATGTTGGTTTATTGAAATAATTCGCGATATAACGGTACTATTTTTATGTAACAAACATTTATTTCTTGCTTTTGTTGTTTTCTTTAATTTAGCAATCGAAACATGTAGTCGAGAAAAATTTGCCTAAAAACTTATTGCAAAAAAAAAAAATCAAAAATATGCTTTGTTCCAACTAAAATGAACTGTAGGAGCTGTAAGAAGATGCTTTTCTGTCAATAATGGATGAAAAATGGATGAAGATTGCATATTCCAACAGGATAACTCTGCAATCCATGGCTCGAACCAATCTAAATCGCGGTTTAGTGAACACAGTATTCCACTATTGGACTGGCCGGCTTGTAGTCTGTATTTAAATCCAATGGAGAATCTGTGGGTCCCGTAAGATTTACACAGAATGAAATCATAATGGCTTTAACAGAGTTAAAACTAAAAGCTAAGCAACCCTAACAATAAATTTCTTCAAAAATTAGTCGAATCAATGTCAGACCGAATTTTTGAAGTTATCCAAAACAAAACACTTTATAAATAATGTTAAATTGGTTCATTAGTTTAAGTGCGTATATAGAAAAATGCCATAAAAAATGGCATTAAACTACTAAAATTACAATGAAAAAAAATTATGTTTTTTATTAATTTTTTAAGTGAAGTCTATAAATAATAAAGAAAATTAATTTATAGCACCTTAGTTATTTTTTAGATCCATTTTTGGTAAGTTGATTAAAAAATTTATGTGCGTTTGTAGAAATATGCACCAGTGTATTTTTATGAGGTTATGCGTGTTTTGGGGAAAAAAAAATAATAACAAAGAATATGAACAAATAAATTGAATTGTTAAAATGACGTGGATGGCATTGAAATTTAGATAGAAGACAAAATAAAAGAAGATGAATTAGATATGAAGATGGGTGAAATATAAACATATACTATTATAAAATCAAGTGTGTGATTGTTTGTTTGTTTATTTATTTGTCTGTTTGTGACGCAATCACGCCTAAACCGCTGAACCGATTTTAATGAAATTTTAAATATAGATGAATTTTAAGGTGGAGGGAACTATGTGGAATAAATTACTTTGATAAAAATTGCGAAAATATATATATACATATATATATATATATATATATATATATATATATATATATATGTATATATATATATTAAAATTACAAGAACTATCGATATTTGAGAAAAGCTGGACAAATTTCAAAATATCTATTTATTCAACTTTCAAATTACATGCTACTCACAGTGTCACATTTATCTATATTAGAACGACAAGAATATGAATATAAAATTTTATTAATTGAAGTAATTTTTTCGCATTTACTAATAAACATATTATATACTATGGAAAAAAAAATACTTAGAATAACTGAAAGTGCCTATAACGCGAATTATGGCTTTTCAAAGTTGAAACTTATTTTCTGGTACGTAATAACAATACCGAAACTATTTTTTATTTAAAAGGAACTTTAATATTGAAGTTCCATTTTTAATGGACTAGAACTAAGAGTTACCATAGAATTCCAATTTAAAAATACGATTAGTATATAAAAGAATATACATAAAATTATATTTTAAAACTTTTTGCAATATTTTAAAATGTTAGAAAAAAATTTTTTTATTTGAAAAATTTTAAGGATTGGCTAAAAATTTGCTATGAAAAAAGTACACTAAGATTGGTGCAATAAGATCTTGCCACGTCTAGCTTTCAAGTATTATTTTTTTTAATAAAATTTATAAAAATATGTCCGAAATTCAAACAAAAAAATAATAATTTTTTTCAGTATGGAAGTGGCAGTGATTCTATCCTTCGATTTTTAGTGAAAATGTTTTCGTCGTTGTGTACTAATAGAATATAAAATTTTAGCTAAATATCCCAAAAACTGGATTTTTGTCATTCTAAAACTAACAAATGTGACATTGTGCAACGCAGGGATATTCAGCTAGGATATATTAAAAATAAACATAAGTGAATATGCTACTCTTTGGTAACGCAGATAGCAAGTGGTAAAGATTACCAGGTAAGTTATTCAATTACTTTTAAGGTGGATGAAATATTAATTCATAATGAGTAAAATATGTGGATGGCACAGTCTGTGGATATTTTTTTAATCACACTTGATGGCGAAGATTTTGATTTGAATTACCATTTGAATTTTTACTATACAATAGATACTTAAATGGGTCATTATAAAAAATTTTTGATTTTAGGCCTTCAAAAAAATGTTTTAGTTTTCTTCTTTTTTTTTTTTTTTTTTTTTTTTTTTGATAGCACATTAAAATCCATTTGTATAAATATCAAGTGATTCGAATGCATGTAGAATCTGCTATCAGTTTTAAATTGAACATATAAAAATTTTTACAAACTAGAAGTTTAAATATATTTCTGGTAAAAAAAAATACGTAATATCAAAACCTACGAGTAATTTAAATAAAATTTATGATATTTTGATGGTATTGGAGTGGAATATATTAGAGTTTCCTAGCAAAATTTTAACTTCGTTATACAAAAAATCGCGATTTGAAAAATTTTGCGAAAAAATTCATATCGTCCAAGTTATTTCTCCTTATACTATACAAAATATATTTTATTAGAGTCTATTACAAAAAAATGCTATTTAATATTGTGATCCTTTTTAAACCCAAGTAAATTTTTTTGTTCCATAAAATTTTTATCTTTCGAAATTTTTTATGCGCCTCCACATTTCGGCTAATCATTGCAAACTTCAACTATTTATGTCAATTATGATCAATTTCGTGATGCAATGTGTCTTAGCAAAATCTGTTTTGACAAAAGTGTCCCATTTCCAAATATCAACGACATTTAATTTAAATTTATGGTCAATTATATTTATCGCCGATCCTATTTCTATATATGCAAGATTTATACAAATTGCAATTTTCTATACAAAAATACATAAACAAAAAGTGCAATTTTTGCGCAATTTTTAAAAAGTCTAGAATATTTTTTTATTAAATTTATTTTTAATGCTCCTTCGGTTTTATTGTGTAGAATAACAAAAAAACTTAGTTCACGCAGTATTCTATGCTATTCTATTAGAAACTGTGAAATTTTCGCTCTTGTTTTACAAACTTTGAGACTATCTACTGTATTGACTATTCGTTTAGTTTACATAAGAACGCATGAGATGAAAAAATACAAACGCACAAATAAGAAGTGTAGAAGAATGGGGAAATGTCAAGTAATTTTTAGCCCTTTTTCTAAGTTTTTGAGTTATATAAAATGAAACCTATGGTGGTAAAATTTTGTACTCTATTTTTCGAGTCTTGTGAGTTTAGATCTGCAACCCTTTTGTTTAAAACAGTATTCTCACAAAACTTATTAAAGATTAAAATCAGTTTCAGCCAGGTTAAAAAATTTTGTTAATGGCCTATATGCCTTGTAATCATTGTCGTAATTGTACTCATGTTATTAAAACACGTAAAAAAAATGTGCTTTTATTGTTATTTATGATTTCCCCGAACTCTAACAATAAATAGTCTACTTTTAATTAATATATATATATAGATATATATATATATATATATATATATATATACGGGTTATTTTTTAACGTATATAAAATTACACAAACATCTTTTGTCCTGTGTCCTGAAATTAAAAACAGATAAATAATCAAGTCAGAAAATAACACTCCAGTCAGTTCAACAACTTGTTATTAATGTGAAAGTCCTGTTTTTTTTTTTTTTTTTTGTTTCTATTAAAACATTAATTACAATTGTCAACAATATCATACAATAGTAACAACTAAAGGAAAGTAAGTTTTTGCAACAACTATTTGCTCTCTGTTAGATAATAGCAGTTGTGTTGTCACGTAAGGACTAAAATTTATAAATTCTAATGAGGGCCTAATTTGTGATTCTGTATACATTCATACGCATGTAACTACTATGGGGGAAATATACACAAAATATGCTAAAAACATTGTGGCATAATAAACTAAACCTTTATTATATTTATTATATGCTATTTATAAAAGTGTCTTCGTATGGCATCATATTAAAAATAAAATTTCAGATGAATTTTTGTAAAGAAATATTAAACCTCAAATTAAATTTATGTTAAACAAGTTAACTATATTCGGTTGTGCCGAATCTTATGCACCCTTCACCCACGTTGAGATGTGTTATACAAAAATCAGATACCTTATATTGGATGTAATTACAAATATACATACCTATACTATATCTATTTAAACACTGAAAACTTTAAATAATTTGCATTTTTATATAATGTTGATATAGAATCAAGATTTTGTTAAGAATTTATATATATTATAAAAATGGAGTGTATGTTTGTTTGTGTATCAATCACGTCTAAATTCTTGAAACGATTTTAAAGAAATTTAAACACATATAGTACCAGTTCCATAGGTGGTTACAAGGGTGTAGTACGGCCCATATAAAGCAATTTAATTTGATTACTGTAAGAGCCCTCAAATTATATGTGAACATTTATCGTATCATATCGCATTGATATAATGAATATAGGACGAATAGGTTCAGGAGGAGAAAGTACAAATTTTCTAATATAAAGGGCTATTACAGCGAAAGTCTTAAAAATATTAAAAATAATTTTCATATAAAATTTCGAATAGGTCCAAGGGGATTAGTAGCTCCCTTATTAGTTATCGCATTAAATAGGATAGCAAAGCGCAACGGTAAAAGCTAGTAAATAGCAAAGTGAATACTTTACAAAAATTCGCACATATTTAAGGAAGATAATGTCACTTCGGTGCAGAACAAATATTTTATAAATAAAAGATAATATTAAATTAAAAAAGGAAAATTTATGGACCGATTTAATTGCTTTAAAAAACCAAAATTCGACATAAATATTTGTGATATGTAAGAAAGAAGACCATAGCTTATATAGGAGCTTCAAAAAATCTAATAACGCGTTTTGGCATATAACTCAGTTAATACTGGATCTACTTAGTTTATTTTTTCAACACAAGAATTCTTAAAAATATTTCAAATTTTTCTGTGAAAAAGCGTTATATAGGAGCCTCAAATAGTTGAAAAATTCAAAAACGGCTTAGTTTATTGTTGTTGTTTTTCAGTACCGTGAAAACAACAACTATAATGAAAACAACCATAAATAAAAAAACAGATTTGTCAACAACTCGGTTCTTTATAAACCGATTTGGTTGATTCAGAAACCGAAATTCAAGAAAAATATTTATGATCGATCTATATAACAACCAAGAGTGTAGCTTATTTAAGACTTAGATGTCGATCCAAATGCGTTTTGGCCGATATTTCTGTAACTAATGGACTGACTGTCTTTTCAGCGGAAAAATTAAAAAAAATTCGATTTTGTTTTGCAAAAGCGAAGTTGCTAGCTTATATGGGAGCTTCAAAAATTGAAAACCGGTTCAAAATCCGGTTTTTTAATATCTACCCTAGTTTGAATCGGTTTTTTCGAGTACCAATAAAAAGTTCTGAAAAAAAATTCTGAATATTTAAGTCGAAAAAACAGTTTTTTTGCACATACCTCCACCATTTACATTTATAAACCGATTTTGCTGAATTTCAATAGCAAAATGGCATAAACGCAATTTCAAGCGACGTACGAATAGGCAGATGAACATCGTTATATACACATCATTTCTTACAAAGATCCGAAAAATATAAACCTTTTTGCTCACCGACGAAATTACAAACGATACGAAAAACTTATATATACCCTTTACACTTACGGTGTAGGGTATAAAAAGGAATTCAATCTGTAAAAAAGAAGAAAATAGCAAAAGTGTTCTAATCACAATAGTTTAATATTAAATGAAACCAAAAAAAACCCTTTAGTAAAAAGCAAACATTACTTCAGCTTTAAACAACATACAAATAAATATATAGAAAACATGTCTTAATTACATTTTAAATAAAAAATCATTTTAAATTACTTTAAAAAAGAAATCGATACTTTCTCACTTATATTTCTTTCCATATTATTACCATAATACCGACACTGAATGTCATTTAAATATTTCATTTCTCTTCAAGAGCAAAGAAAATGTATAAATGCAAAATTACAAAACTTTTTTAGTTAGTGTTAGTGTCCTATATTTATTTTAATAATTCACTTAAATAACCTTCTTTCAGTTTCCTCTCTGGCGGACTTTTTTCCTTTTTTCATGTTTTCCTCTTGCTCTTTTTTAGCTGTTTAGTTTTGTTTTGTTTTTTTTCCATTTCCATAAATGTCATTAGCATTAACAACCAAAGTGAAACAATTTCCATTGACTACACACAACAACATCTGTTGCCGTTCGATTTTTTTTTTTTTTCTGCACTTACTTGCTCCAGCAGTTATTCGCTCATTCCTTTATTCATTCAGTCCTTTACACAATACTCAATTTTCAACTGATTGACAATGGAGAATAATATCCAGAAACAGTTGCGAAAAAGAAAATACAATGTAGTTGTTATTCATGTATAAATACTAAATGCAAAATGGCATATATAAACATATAGGAGGGAAACTGAAGAAAGTGTCAGAACTACAGTTAAGACTATAGTCAGAGCGTTAATTAAGACTATAGTCTATAGTCAGGACTATAATCAAATATAAATGTTTAAAAATTTATATGTATCTTTATATAGAGTTGTATTTTAGCCGTTATATATTTAATATAATATTTAATAAAAAAAAATACCAGGTATTCGATACTTAATACCCAATACTTGCAGAGCACTAGTCTATAGTCAGAAAGGCAATGAATAGTCTGGACTGTAGTCTAACTCAGAACTATATTCTCTAGTTAGGGCTATAGTCTGTAGTCAGGACTATAATCTATAGTCACGGTTACATTCCATAAATAGGACTCTAATCTGTAGTCAAGACTATAATGTATGACTAGGACTATAGTCTGTCTTCAGGACCATAGTCTGTAGTCAAGACTACATTCTATAACTAGGAATATAGTCTATAGTCAGGAATGTAGTTCATAGCCTACAGTCAGGCCAATAGTCCATATTCATGATTATAGCCTGAATATAGTCTACATTTAGGATCATATTCTGTAGTCAGGACCATAGTTTATAATCAGGAATAGTTCATAGTCAGGACTGCAGTCTGTAGTAAGGTCATAATCGATAGTCAGGATTATAGTCTATAGTCAGTATTATAGTCTGCAGTCAAGACTACAGTCTATAGTCAGGACTATAGCTTATAGTCAGGACAATAGTACATAGTCAGGACAATAAGCTATATATAGTCCACACACGGATACAAGGGGGGAGGGGTTTAAAAGAAATTCTAACCATCAAGAATTCTCCAACTAAGAAAAATTAAACACGAAGAAAAATTTACAATAGGAAAAGGAAAAAATAAAATTTATTTTGGAAAAAATTAGTTTGTCATAAATAGAAAAAGGAATTTTGAATTTATCTTCAACATTGTCTATCCAAAAATTTGCATCTTGTTTTGAAAATTCTTAAGTAAATCAATAGATTTTAAAAATTTGCACTTGTTTTATAAAAAAATAAAGGAAATGCACATGTTTGAGTATTTCTATTTCACTTTTTTTTAAATAACTACACAACATATTTATGAATTCTTGTAAAATGTTAAATTCTTCTAAAAGTAAATAATTTTGTAGTTTCATTTAATTTTTTAGATTTCCGAAATTCTAAATTTTGAAATTTCTTTAAATTTAAGCTTTAGTTTTTCCACAAAAAAACAATTTGTCTAAGTACATCTTTCATCAGTTGATAAAAAATATTATTTTATTTATAAATCAAAAATTATACAAAACTTTTTACAAAAAGCGCTTAAGTAATAACACAGAACAAGTTTTCCTTAAATTTTCTCATAAAAAATATAATATTTATCCCAGATATTATTAAATTATACATAAAGAAAATTTTGCACATTTTGAGACAATTTTATTTTGGAAGCTAAATAAAAATATTTATACATAAATTATCAACGATAAATGTCTAAAAATGGTAATTTTTCAAGTAAAATATTAAAAAATAGTTAATTGAAAATATGCATAACATTGTAAAAATCGGTTTATTTTTAGTTTTTATTTATTTATTATTTTATTTTATTTTTTTTTTAAGTTCCTGAATAAATTCTGTTATTGTTTTGTTAATTTCTTCTTTTAAGGATATTTTGGAAAGTAGAAGAATCAAGCTTGTTATCCATATACATTTATGTATATTTTGATGAAATATTGAAACAAAATTTTTCAACAATATTATGATATGAAATTTTTCAATTTACTATACATTTTTTTACACATAGATAAAATTATTACCGTATATTTTTCAATTATCACAGTTGCTTCATTTTGCATTTAAATTTAATAAATATATTCAAGTAAATTTAAAACAAAGATAAAATTTTATTACTCACTTAAATTTTTGATTCATTCAATCATCTAATTGATTATTTTGATAAAATTTTTTTATTTGTAAAATTTTTTCTGTTTTTAATTTTTTGAAGTTTTTATTAATTAATGAGTTTTTTTTTTTTTTTTTTTTTGCTGTACAAATGGCTATGTCATATTTTTTGAAGACTTTTTGTAAGCATAACAAGATTTATTTTCTTTTATATTGGAAAAAAATTTAGAACTTATTCGATTTTATATGGCATGATTTACTTATACTTTTTATATGCTTTTATTTTTGAATCAAGTATGTTTCAAATAAAGCATAAAAAATATATTAAAAATAATTTCAAGTTTTGAAAGTTTTAAATAATTGTTTGAGTATTTAAACGATTTGAAAAATTGACGTTTCATTTTATCGCAAATGGAATAGCATTTAAAACTTATTATTATTTCATTATTATTTTATTATTTTATTTTGAAATAGTAAAGTAAATATAAAAGATTTATTTAAAGTTTAAAAGCTACATTCTTTTGCTTTCTAGCTAGCGGGATTTTTAGTGCACCAACTATCATCAAAAATATCTAAAAATTCACAGGGTATTTAGAATTTTTTAAAACTTTTTAATTTTTCGCTTTTGACAATTTTATCGTTTTTCTCACAATTTCTTTTTTTTTATAAGGAATGAAAAGTGATTGAGCAAAGTTCTTATTAACTGAAATCAAATAAGATTAAAGTATTTCATATTCAATATTCCTTGAAATTTATTAACCATGGATTCATAAAAATGTCCAATCTATAGATTATAGTGAGCACTAGAGGCAAGTCGATGATGAAAATTATAGAGTGGTCTATTATTACTACTATAGTCTAGTCTTGGTTATAACTATAGCTTAGTCTATAGTAGGGACTACTATAGTTTATAGTTTAATTTATTCTATAGTAAAGTAGATTTTTTTTTTTTTTTTTTGTTAAATGTCTTATAAAACTTCCCTCGCACATAAAAAAAACTCTCGTATTTTTTTAACACCAAAAGTATGTACTAGAAAGCGACGAAAGAGAAACAATCATTACATTAAATGCAGAATGTATGTCTGTCACAGAACGTACTAATACTAATGTATTTTGTGACTACAATTTATAGACAAACATAGTAGCATTGCGATACACAGATACTCCCAGTACGCGAAATACGGCTATATGTCATAAAACAAGGTTTACTCTTCGACCTGATTTCCACACACAAGTTAAGAAGCATTTAAAAGCGATTTCTGATATCTACCAAGAATAAACTTCACAAAATTTTAACTTAAAGCTATGATAGCATTCTACTAGTATTAGGAAATGACTAAACAAGTAATATTAAAGAAAAATCTGGCTGCTATTATTAATCAACTTTTACTTTTCTTTTTTGCTCTTCTAGGGCTGGCTGTTCTTATAAAAAATATAAGTATATATATACATATATATATAAACGCTGTTGTAATACTTTACAAAAGCAAAATAATATTGTAAGAAGTGTATGTTAAATAAGTAACTTAAGCTTAAAGTTTTTCAATTAATACATTTTAATGTACTTAAAACTAGTTACTTATATTTAGATGTAGTTGATGCTAGCGAAACACAATGATGGTGTTTTTATTAGTTGATGATAATTATTCACAATTGTTGTCACCTACAAAGAAAATAAAATAAATAAATAAAAAAAATAAAATTGTTATCAGCTAAAACCAAGAAAATTTAATATGGAGATAATGTAATTAAAAAAAAAATAACTAAATCTTTTCTAACTATTTTCTTTGACACTTCTGCAAGTTCTGTAATGTATATCACGTTTTAGCTTTAAATTTAGCACGTTTCGTAAACACATTAGGGTAGGTAGTCTTTGAAGTTTAATTCACAATATTCATAAACAAACTAACCGAACTAAAATTATTTCACCACAAATGATATCGCTTTAATAAATATATGCTTATGACAATGGAAATTATAAATATATTTTTTATTAAACCAGCCATGGCTTTTGTTCCTAAAGCATGCATGAACATGTTTTTGATTCACTCTCATATATACACACATACATACACTTATCTAAACAAGGCACTATGGTATTGGTAAAAATATTTTAGTAAACTCTTTTGTAAACGCACTAATTTATTTGAATTGAATAATTTATTTGAATTGTTCTTTCAAAGCATCTGTATGTTGAAATAGATTTCTCCAATCTCAAAAACCATTGCAATAATATATGTTTACATTTGAAAGTTACCTATAATCTCGTGAATCTTGGGACTGAAATTTAGCTAAATTCATATACTTACAACGAAGTTATAAGTGATTTACAAAATTTCCCAAACCAATTCTTGAAAATTTCAATATTAAAAGGAAAACGAATTTTAGATATTTTATCGGCAAAATGCTCTCTAAAACCTCTAGTGCAACATATACACTTAATGGTATGTGTATTTTATATGTTTGGTTTTCAAATATTACTACTGTACACATAAATTGTTGGTATTTAATAAACATTAAATATTATGAAAAATAGTTTTAACTATTATTAACATAGTAATATATTTTATAAAAGTAAACATATAACAGGAAAATAATAGGAAAATAAAAGCAAATAAATGAAAATAAATTTCTATAACTCTTAAGGATTTTAACATTCAATTTAGCATTAACAAAACTTAACATACTTTTAACAGCGTTAACATAAAAAGAGTTTTTATCTGCTAATTAAAAAACAAACTCTTATATACTCCTATAAAGAGTGAATTAATAGTAACTTTAAGAACATTTTCCTGTTATTTTTAATAACAGTTTTCATAAGTTTATTTTAAGGTGTAAAACTGAATACAGATTAATTATACTTCATCAAAAGGAAATGAGATTTGTTGCCTAAAAATTAAGTTGTAAGAAAATCTTGTTTAATTTTTTTTTTTTTTTTCTTTTACAACTAAGCAATTACACCAATTTTCATTCCAAGAACTATTTAGACGAAAACTGTTACAAAGAAAACAATTATTTGAAAAAAAAATCAAAGTTAAAGGAATTAATATTATATCAAAACTAAGCAATTTATTTCGTTAAAGTTTTAGAAAACGATATTTTGTAGATGATTTTGAAAGGTGAATTTTGAAGGGATGTTTAATTAAGGCGGTTATTTAGGTTTAGGTTTGCCATAATAAAAAACAGCAAATAAAACAAATAAACATTTTTCAGTATTATTATGTTTATTCGTTTGGTTGCTTAATGCATTCGAAATATAATTTTCGTGTCTGATTACTATAGGGCAATCAAAGTAATTATTAAATCAAAGTAATTATTAGATTTAGAAACAAAAACAGGAAAAAAGTGTAATTTATTTTAATCTTAACACAAAAAAAAATTTCTTAAAAAAAGAAAAAACACAAATTGTGGTTTAGTGAATATAAAATAATGAAAATGGAGGTATTTCTATACTTCTACAATTCTTTATTTAATTCATTTTTGAGTTTTCATATGTAGATAGAGATTCCTATTACCTTTTTTCCTTTTTTGATATTTTTCTTTTTCATTTTAAAGACATGAAGTCGAACTTTAAAAATATTATTGGCATATCTTTTTTCTTCTCCCTTGCATATTTTCACCTAAGGACCATTTTACTTTTTTCTGAAAACATATAAGAACATTTCCTTCTAAAAGCTTCATTGCATTTGATTCAATTTCACTGTCGACAGTTAAGGACATATATTTTTATCCTTTTCAATACAAAAAAGTTATCGTGGTCATGCCTCAATATCTGTGTTGGATACTTCGTACACAGTTTTGACCACCATAACTAATTTTTGTAAGAAGAGTTGGCAGAGAATATGTTAAAATATAAAAAAGTTCAAGAAGAGGATGCTCTATTATAACATATCATACCGCCACTCCTGAGAGATATTTCTGATGCACCTTCAACATAAATACTAATGGTCATCCAATATGCCTGTATAAATCTTTAAGTCAATTGGACCAACTATATATATATATATATATATATATATATTATATATTATATTCAATATATATATATATATATATATATATATATATATATTGAAGCTTCGTGCAATATTGTGTGCCAATTGGTCAACTTTTTATGAAGTCTTATTTTCCTGACAGTGTTTGATAAGCCCACAAAAGCAAAAGTCATGAGATCCTTCTCATGCCTTCTCATGACATTTCCACTAATGAATGATGTTCAAAAAGAACATATAAAATGGATACATAAAACCAATTTTTGCCAAACCAGTTTACTTCGTAATCCATCCAACATTGCTATTGATGATATACCCCAAAATTTTTTAAGAATAAGGAATAGAACTAAAAAATAATTCGTGTTGCAAACCTAACTTTGAATCTACTCGTATATTGGTTGAATATTTTTGGTTAAAATATTATAAAGTTTACATGCTGGTAAAGAATGCAGCGTTGAAACTTTTGCAAAAGTTTATATTTACATATATATGCGAAACTGGTAGTTTTTCTGCCCTACAGTTCATAAACTCCAAATTTATATCACGTTTAGATATGGAAAGTGAAGTGCTTCATCAGAAATTTCTTCCAATGTTAAAAAGTTTGAAAAAACAAAGATATTTTATTACATTTAATATTTTTTAATTGTTTGCGAGCTTTAAAAGAGTCATAGTTTTTATACTTAAGAAATAAATGAATATTGGTAACGTAATTTTATTGAAAATAAATAACTTTTCAGTTTTCATTTTTTTTTTTAATTTTTACTATATCAAAAATCAAAATGTGGCAAAAGGTTCGCTAAAAAACAAATATTTATAAAATGGTCCGTTGAAGCATGAAGAGGTGGGAACCCCTGCAATAGAGTATCACGAGACATAACGAGCTCAAAATTTTTGACATCATTTTCGGAAGAAAAATCGAAGCATTTTTTCGGAAAAATGTACTAAGTCCGATATTTTCAATCGCTAGTAGGGAACTGAAAATTCATTTTAAATCTATTTAGCAACAATTTCTCAAATTGCAAAAATTTTCTTAAATATTCTTATTTCGTCGTTCATTTCAGTAAAATTAACAAAATTCTAAATATTTTTTTTATCAAAATAAATCCCTTAATTTTAAAATTAAAAGTTGAATGAAAATAACTTTTTGAAATTTCAAAACTTTTTGAAATTTCCTGCTCAAATACTAATAACACAAATCATTAAAATTGACTTAAAACGTTCTTGATCCGTTATTCAAACAAAAACTGAACTCTAACAGAATTAATTTTAGTTTTTGTTAGCTTTAGGTTGAAGCTTTCAAATGCGTTGCAAAAGATTATGTTATCATTAAAAATGCTCATGTTGTAGGTGATAATATGAAGATAATCTTTAATTAATAACACTCATACGTAGCCATGTACTAAAATGTCTAAAGAATTTCTGAATTCTTTCAAACAATGTAAATGAATTTCAGAAAGTAGAATTCGAGTACATTACATATGTATGATTTAAATTTTAAATAATTGATGATCTAAATGATCTAAAATTTGTTAGCAATTGGTCTAAGTAGAAACAAGTTAATTATATATTTCAAAGATATTTTCATTCTAAATACTTTCGTATGCGTTAAAATTCACTGCTAAAATACTCTTAATATAAATCATTTAAAATACTTAAATTTTGTTAGCTCTGCTAATTTAACTGAATTCTAACACAAATAACTAAAATTTTAGTTGGCTTTACGATTAAGCTTTCAAATGAGTTAAGAAACTTTATGTTGTCATTAAAATTTTTCATACTGTAGGTGGTAATATGGTGATGCCCCTAATTAATAATACTCATACGTCACCTTGTACGATTTAAAAAATCATAGAAAAATCGTAATCAAATGTAAAAAATGTAAAGAATAATCCATGTAAATTAAATAACTGAGATTAAATCTCTTATCTAACATTAAATATAACTTAATTCTTAATATAAAAAATAATTTTTGAAGGGATATATTTTTGCTCTAAACCCTTTATTTAAGGATTTAAAATTAAGTTTTATATTTTATTTGAGTTATTACAGATTTTTATTTTATTTTAAATACTCACGTTTCTGAAAGGGCATTTGAAAAAATGAGCAATAATTTTGATTTTTATTGTTCTAAATCCTATATATAAGGAATCCTATAGATAAGGATTAAGAGAAAAGTCGATTTTTTATATACAAATCGATTTTCGCATAGAAATTATTCAATTAACAAATTTATTCGATCTATAAAGTTAATATAGGTAATACCAGATTTAGATTATGTTTGATTTAAAATCTTTATTTAGCGCTTTATAAGCAATTTAGAAGAGTTTGTAGAAATATCAAATTTTAATAGAAAATCAGCTCAAATCGATAATATTCTACAGAAAGTCTTAATATAATTTCAGATTAAATTTAACCAAAGGCCTTGTTATAATCTCATATTGGCTTTAATTAAAGATCTTGATATAGTCCCAGAAACACAGATTATTATTTTCAGGTATTGGTAAAATCCCACATAAGCTTTAATTCATATAACCATATAATTTCAGATTATCATTTTCTACACATAAACAGATTATCATAATATAATTCCATATTATCTTCAATCAAAGATTTTGTTATAACTAAAATTAGTTAAAAAATTAAGGTTATTAGGTAATCTCCGAAACATTTTTATTGAAGATCTTGACAAAGCGCCAAATTGTTTTTAATAATAGGAATAATTTCCTTTCCCATGAACCTGCGCCTATTTGACTTCTGTTTATTTTCAAATAATTTCACCTATTTCAATTAGTTTTCTATAACTTCTTTCTAAACACTAATTTCCCTCATTCTCAAGCGTGATATACTTGATCTTAGTTCTTTCAAATTACATTTAATTTATATTCTACTAAATTTCCTCAATTAAGCAATAAATAGAAAACAAATAAAGCAAAAAAAATATATTTTTCACCACCATCATGAATTCTTTATCATTTCATTTGATGTCAAATTAAAATTTAGCACTCAATATCACACAAAAAGAAGAAAGGATAAGAGGATAAAAATTAAGCAAAAAATAAAAGAAATGTAAGAAAAAAATCCTATTACTAAATTCCTTTCATTTTTGGCTTAAAAATATAAATTACTATTTTTACAATATGACATTGAAAAATAAGAGAGAAAATAGAATAGAATTTTAATTGAGTTTTAGTTTTAGTTTTAGTTTTTTTTACTTCTACTTTTTACTGAACTATCAATTGTGTTATTTTAATTGATGCGGTCAAAAGTGGTTTCAGAAATGTAAGTCAAATCGCAAAATTCCTCCCTTTTCAAAAATAAAAAATAAAACTACAAAAGCAAAAAAATTATCAACAACAACGACTAACAAGTAAGTAATCCCATCAAGAACTTGAAATACTTTTACGTTTAAGAGTCAGAAGTTTAAAATGAATAAACGAAAGAAAGAAAAAAAATAATAAATTATTCCGACTAAAATGGATGGTTGTAGAATGAATCTTGTATAGTAGGAGTTAAAGGATTACTTTCTTTACATGCACATGAACACACGTTGAGTGTACCAACCAACACACTTATATTTATATAGTGTTTTTTGTGTTATAAAGAGTGTATGTGGGTAATAATGCATTAACATCCTTTTAAAAAAACAGAAAAACTTTCAGTTTTTTTTTAACAAAAAAAATATATATAGGTAAACATATATATACATACATACATATACATTCATATTTACACATGTTTTGTTATTAATGCTTTTTTAATGCCATCAGTTTAAAGTTAAAAGGCTGTTGGCGAATAATAAGGTAATTTAAGAAAAAAGATTAATATTAAAGGTCTTATAAGGTTGAAAGTTAATTTATTTAATTTTAAAGTAAAATTATTTACTGTTAAAAAAAATTTAAGTTTTTTTATATAAACAACTTTTTGAGACACAATTATATACAAAAAATTTCAAAAAAATTCGAAACTCTTTGAAACTGACTTTATATTCTTATATTTCTAAATTTTCTTTTAAAAACAGGAAAACTGCTGATGCATTTTAGTAGACCTAACAAAATAACTAATAAATCCAAAATTATAGAACATGCACCAAAAACTCTCGAAGTTTTTTTGATTTATTTCAATTTTGCTCTGACAATTCTTTTTAATTTATGGTGAAAAGTTAAGCGGTAATAAAAAATTGAAACAAAAATTGAAGTTTTTTTTAACAAAATTTACGCGCATAAGTGAAACTAAATTTAAAGAACAGAATTTTAAAGACAAAGCAAAAATCGATTTTTTTTAATAATTCTGTACCTTATGTACAGAAACAAATTTCACATGGTCAGAGCTAAGGTATTTTCAAGTTGATTCAGAGGAGTGTATGTCCTCAGCTGGTCATGGGGGTTGATGGTAGGACTCCAAAGTTGGCCACATCGGGTATGTAATTTTGTTTATGACTTTAATGTAAAAACAAAACTTACATATTGGTAGTACTTGAAAATCTCTACAAAAACATTATTACACGTGTAGGTTATCTCTTTTAGTTTAAAAGATATTTAGGTTGGAGCAAATTTTACCCTCACCTTTGCCCTCGTTTTTTTAAGGTTTTTAAACTTGGGAGGCCTTAGTTTGAGCTCTAAATTATTTTGAAAACATCCACTGCATTTTTACAAAATTCTAAATAATATTGCTGCAAGAATCATATAAATATACCTTTACGAATAAAAAGTTATATTAATTTGAAGTAGAAACTTTAAAAAATTCACATTTTTATGGTTATTTTCCAAAAGGGTGGTAATATTTTTTTCAATTCGAAAATATACATATATTTTTTTTTTTGTTCCGAACTACAGAATTTTTGTAATGTTTTCAAAATATATCTTAACGCAAATGTGTGTAAAGCAAAATCGAGGGCGCCTTGGGCAATGCTTTCTCAACAACCTCCCCTTCCCCCCCTCCAAGGCCTATCTAAATTTTGTCAATTTTGAAAAAGTTTTTTAATTTTTTTTTTTTTTTTTTTTGTAAAATTCTAAAATGTCAAAACCGAGATCAACAAAATTTGCTATATACCCCTATGTGTTGATTGAAGATGCAAAAAATATTTTCTGCGCCATGCCTTTTACAACGGCAGGGTGATCATTTTAATGAAAAAGTCAATTTTTGAAACAAATTTTCCCCGGACTGGGATTTTAGGTATTTTGGTACGAAGAAGTGGAAATTGTATTAATTTCCTTATTTTACAATAAGCTTTACTATATTGGACCAATATTTTATTGGAATTCGTTTACTTCTTTAAATTTTATTTAGGTCCAAATATTAACATTATATCTCAAAATTACGCTTAAAATCCAAATCCTAAGTTTTTCGGTTCATGATATGGAAAAATTTCACCTCATTTAAATGATCGCTTGAGATACATGTCGTTAATGTGTCTTCAATAGCAGCGCTATAGGAGGTAACCAGATTTGCAGAGAAAACCTTGAAGAGCTCTAAGGGATGACTTTTTCGCGAGGCACACTCATATCGTAATTTCAATGAAGCTAAAGTATCGGGTGATTAAAAAAGTTTCCAAATTACATTTTAAAATCGTTATGGAGCGATAAAATATTAATTTGCAAAAATGTTATTTTTTTAATTTTTTTGTGAAATTAAATTTATAATAAGTACATCTATTCTATATTAGATTAGCGTCGAGTTACACTCAGGGCGCTAATTAAAATCGGTGAAAATTTATTATAATCTGTAGCTGTTATTATAACTTATATCGGAATCAAGTGACACTCAAAAATAATTACGCGTTTGAATTTAATACGACTTTCAATATTTTTGAGTGTGTGTTTTTGTCCTTGAAAAATTTGTTTTATAGTTACATAATTAATATATGCGATTTTTTATTTATTAACATCATTTAAAGATTTTTTTGTGGTTAGATGAGAAAAGCATTGTTTTTTACTCTATGTTGTAAAGGAAGGTTTAAACAGATTTGTGGTCGTGATTATGTTCAATAATATAAAACTTACTAAAACTCTTTTAATTTATATTTTATAGGTTACATATGTGCATTTATTGTTGATATCGGACTTAAAGTGGAACTTTTATAATATTTTTAAATTTCAGAATTTTAACTACGATAATATATACTGTCATTTCTTGTCCATTAATATCATTTTAAGAAATTTTTTAGTTGTCACATATTAAAATTATAGCAACGAATTTTATAAAATTAAAAAACGAAAGAATCTAATTTTTTTAATGGAATGTTAAAAAAATCACTACGATAACTATTATCTTCGGTTACATAAACCATGTTTTAGAGGTATGTAATATATATATATATATATATATATATATATATATATATATGGTAACTTTTTTATATATTATTGAAAATAGTAATTTGATAATTTACTTTTTTAAGTTCTTTGTCTTAAACCTCTATAAAAATATCGCCGTTCACGAAAGGTCATTCATGCACGAAATAGCGTTGATGTGCCATTAAAAAAATTTAAATTTTTTTCGAACCACAAAAGTAAATAAATTTGAAGAAATCTCCATATATATATATATATAAATAAGATATAACGCTTTTTATCTAAATTATTAAGTTTTGTTTATAAATACAAATGACTGCAGGGCATATTTATTTTATAAATTTCTGTTCACTTTATTAAATAGGGATCTAAATGCGGGGCAGTCGAACTAACGAGGTTTGTCTGACTGTCTTTTCTTTTAAATAGCGTTTTTATCTGGAGAATTTAACGGGAATTTTGCCATTTTTCACTTCCCGATTACCGAGATTTTTTTTGTTGGGAATCCCGGGAATTAAAAACTACAAAATATATGCATTTTTACAATTTTTAAAAATCAAAAAACGTTGATGGCACATAACTAAGCAAATATATGGTTAGATAATTCGATGTAATTAATTCTAAAGAGTTTATTAAAATACCAGAAACAAATAATTTCCGAACAAAGAATTACTTAAATGACATTTACGTACACAAAAAAAATTGGTTGAAGAATTAAAAATCTGCTAATTAATTATTTCCATTTCTTTTCACCTTGTGTATATTTGTTGAAAATATTTTAATTTAAAAAATTTTTTTAAGCTTCTTTTTCATAATAATATCGTTTTCTGCAATACAATATGATACTTATTATAATCGGCACCTAAGATGATATCGATTCCGCTATCGTATCGTTGTATGGTTTATTGTGGTTTCCTAAAAAAGGTTCTATGTGAATATATTTTTTAGTATAAATGAATTTCTAAAAAAGCCTTTTGAAAATATTAATACCCGTAATCACAAAAAGGTTTTAATTTTAAAATGACCTTTGAAATAAATTTTGTATACAAATTTTTCCCTAAAATGTATTTTAAATTTAAAATTTGTTTTGTATATGTATATAAATTTATATTTTATACCCAATAGAAATGTTTATAAAAAAGTATATTAAAAAAAGTATTCTTCGTATATTTTTATTTCAAAGTAGATAAATAAAACTGTCATTTATATTTACATATAATTGCGTGCAAATTACATATCAAATATATCTTTTTACTTTAGTTTTCATGTGTTTTTTAATAATATTGTATTTTTCCCGAATCCCGGGAGTTCCCGGGATTGTCTTAAGTAAAATTCCCGGGTGTTGGAAAATGTCGGGAAATTAAAAATCCTAATTTTAATTCAAATTTCTAAAGGATCAGCTAAAATAATTGCATGTATTTTATATGAATATATCGGAAATTTTGCTCTTTTAAGTGATAATATCAAATCGCTCTTTAAATAATAATATTCATACGCCACCATGCACCATTTTGATTTTTGTACTTTTTTATTTTATTTTTTATTTATTTATTTATTTTTTTTTTTAATTGAGATGAAATTAAATTTTAAAAGGATAATCTCTTAAAATTTTATATTTAAGATTAGAACTCTAAGCAAAAGTTAAGCGTAATTTAAATTCTTCTTACAAAAATTCATTGATTGAATATTTTTGTTCAAATTCTATATTTAAGGCATAAAAACATTTATCGAAGAATCATGCCATCAATGCACGAACTTCATACTTTTACTAACCTTGGCGACACTTCAGACGATTTTCTGAAATTCCACCATATTCTTCCAAAATAACGGATAATTTTTATTTGGGTTAAGGCGGTTACTGTGATCAATGAATAACATATACTTCTAACCGGGTATAGAAATATAAATCTCCATATATCTCCGAAACTTTCCAATTTCTGTGCCAAATATTTCTTTTGGTTCTATATGAATAATAAAAGCTCTCAAAATAAAAGAGTAATTTTAGATGAGCATAATTCCCCTCATTTTACACTTGATGGCGTTTTTGGTATTTTTCCAAACGATCTATTTTTACAATCGTGTCACGTGAAAATATTGTGATTTTTTATTGATTTTGATTTTTTTTTTTCATAAGTATGTACCATTCTGTTGGAACATGAACACAGTTTTTGAAGCTTTGAATAAGGAAAATTTTGTACCAGAGACTTTTTTTAAGAAAACCACTACTAAAAGCCATCGTAAAAAAGCTTTAGCTGAGGCAATTTTTCGTAAATGGTTTAGACGATTTAAAAGTGGTGATTTAGGTGGTACACAAAACGAATCAATGATGATAATCTAAAATGCAAAAACTTACATGTGAACCCCGGACAACCAGGAAAATCGGCACCAAAGCCAAATATTCATATGCTTTGTATATGGTGGGGTACTAAGGGTATCATCTAATAAACATGATATGTTAAAGCTGGCTGAAATAATCTAGAAAAATCTGTACCAAATACAATTAATCCGTTGGAAAAAGGATTGAACGAAAAATGGCCAAAATAAGTGACCAGATACGAGTCCATAATTTTTCATCATCGTATTGCGCGTCTAGTTAAAATTTAAAAAAAATAAAATTAGAAAATAATGGAGGTCTATAAATAGAATGGGAAGTCATAAGGAATTAGTTTTTAAATTTATTTTTCTAGTAAGCTAATAACATGTTGTTAGGATGAAAAAGATTACTATTCACCACTTTATTAAACTATTCTCTTTTCATAACCGTAAATGATATTTGTTTTTTTTTTCTTTTGTCCTAAAGACTTTGATATGTTAAGTCATTTTGGTCCTGACTATCCGTTTTGTTATTTAATTTTTTTTTCTTTTTTTTAATTTCTGAAAATGATCAAAATGGCGATAGAACCATATCCATGGACTTAAATTCGCCAAATTGTGCACAAAAAAAATAATATAAATCATTAATATCCATGTTGAATACATAAAAATTCAATAAAGTAGGTGCATTTTAAATGTTTCTTTTTTTAATTTCATGAACGGTAGAGAGTCTTTATATACATTGACAAATTTAAAAAGTGGTCCGAAGTGCTTTTTGTCATTTTTTGAAACGCTAGTTTTTTTACTATGGAAAAACTAATGATAATCAATTAAAGGTAGTTATCTCTAATTTTGACCCAAATGAAAACTAATGTTGAGCTTTTATGCACTTTGGAATAATTTGCGATTTTGTCTCATAACCCTACTTTTTCATTTGGACACATACTAGTCTGCGTTCTACACCAAGGTTTTATTTAAAATGTTTGTACAAAATATTTGTACAATATTTTTAAGTATCGTAGATCTACTATACCTCGATTTATTTGGAGCATAAAATTTCTTTAATTGGTTAAGTTATAGCGAAAACATATCTCAACATCTTTAGTATCAAAACTAGACTAATTGAAATTTGGGATCGTATTTATTACAATGACTGATAGACAGACATAGACAAATGAATTAAGTACTTGACAATCTTTACCATAATACAATTTTAGTTAATTCTTGATATATTAATTGGTACAAATTGAAGGTGATATCTCTAAATAGCATCATTAAGAAATTGTCTGTAACATACGAGCAAATAAGCAAACTAAAGAATACTAGGTTTTTAAATAATAAAAGAAATCCTAAATATATCTTGAGACTTGAATCTCCCTAAATAAAAAAATAACTTGGGATATCATGCTCAGAATAATTTCTATACACCAGGTTTTACAATACATTTTAATTTACTGCTAAATTATGTTCAATACTTAGAAGGAGTTCAGATGATCATATATTATCACACAAACATAAACAGTTTTTAAGATTATTTAATTTTATTTGTATTTAGCTGCTCTTAATTTCCTAATATTGATATAAACAATGATATAATCAACTAGTTAAATGTACAATTGGTTGGTTTTTCCATTTAGTAGTCAAATTTATTGCAAAATTTAAAACATATAATTCCTTCTCCAAATGTACACGTAAGAACTATAATTTTAAAATTTTTACCCACATTCTCCGAAATATTTTCTCTCTTTTCTTACTATTTTTCTAATAATTTAGTAAATACCCAGCAAAAACTTAGTAATGGCATATTTTTACAAATGCAGTTACTTTTCAATATCAACAACATACTTTCTGCATTACATAGAAGTAATTTAGTAACTACTTATGTATAACCCATTATTTAATACTCATTTATATTTAGATTTTTAAAAATGTCTATTGATTTTAAAATTAAGTTAGCAATTTCTATATTTAAAGAAGATATAAATATATAAAATGGCAACATTTACGTATGAATTAATTTTTTATCTAAAATAGTTTATTTTTATTACATTTATTTTAATTTAATTTTATGGTTATTGTTAATGAAAAAATGCTTTTTATATCCTGACATTACATTAGTTATTTGTAGCCAAAAATGTAACTAGTTCCTATTGTTTTTAATAATAGTGACTCCTGTAAACCCTTAAAATCAATAAGTTATCGAGCAGCTTAGAAGTA
Source organism: Protocalliphora azurea (assembly GCA_932274085.1). Classification (NCBI taxonomy): domain Eukaryota; kingdom Metazoa; phylum Arthropoda; class Insecta; order Diptera; family Calliphoridae; genus Protocalliphora; species Protocalliphora azurea. The sequence continues at coordinate 102,771,042 of OW026522.1, forward strand.
ATGGCATCTAAGTAATGACTTTCTGAAATGCCTACTTGCAATAATATAGGGTAAGTATGTGCCTCTAATGTCATCACCGTGTCACCACCGTGAGTTATTCAGCTAATATGTAAGTAGTGAATAGCTATTATATTAAATTTTTAAACTCATTACATGACAACCAAAGTTTCTGCACACATATTTTTTGGACATATATCAGTTAGGCAATGAAAGAATTATGAAAATATATTTATTATTTTCTGAATTGTTGCATTTTTAAAATAACAAAAAGCACTTCGGACTACACTTTATACCAATGAAATAAATTGTAGCAGATTAGAAATTCCTTGAAATATTATCATCGAAAAAAATGAAGATAAAAATCATTGTTAAATGTAATTCTCAAACTTTTTCAAATGTGTATTGTGATCACACATTTATTGAGCATAAATAAAAGTAATTTGCGTTTTTAATTTTTTGTAAAGTTTTAATTTTGTCCTATAAATATATGTATTTATTAATTGAAAAGTGTTGGATTAAATAATTTTATTTACTAACTTATTTGTTTGTATATATTTCACACATTTTTTTTTTAATATATTTTTTCAATTCAATTAAGAAAATATCATTTTTCAAATATTTGTGAACTTCTGTCTTTAGATTTATGAATGATTTGTTAATACCATCAAATATAAAATTGAAAACTAAATATAAAATTATAAACTATTTTTCAAGTATTTTTAAAGTTATCTTAAGTTTGAGAATGATTCAATAATAACATTTGATATCAATTTGAGAATGTATAATTTTTAAACGTTTTATCTCAAATGATTCTCAATTTGAAATCCAACTTAAAATTCACACATCTACCCACATTTGAAACAAGTTTGAGAAACACGTTTGATATGAAACATTAAAGTCATCATATTTCAAATGTTTGGCATCTTGTTTGCTGGGTAGAAGCATTGTAATGACTCAGTGTTGTTATTTTTTGTATAAGCATACCAGGGTTGCCAGTTTTGCCTTTTTAAGTCTAAATCTAGTCTTTTTATTTTGCTTTTAGCCTCGAAATTTTTACTTTAGATTTTAGCTTTTTTAGCATTTTTTTTTTTTTTTTGGCAATTCTTAAAGCCTTAAAAAGGTTAAAATTTTATTTTTATATTAAAAACGAGTAAAACTTTATTTTTTTTTATTAAGCATATTTATGTATTTATTCGTAGGATTTTTTATTTAATGAAAGTTTTCTCCTGCGGTGCTTCATTCTCAATATATAACATGACTAAACTAATTTTATGAACTTACTAAATTTATTATAATTATTTTTTAACATATCTTCGTCACTAGGCCACTCTAACATCTAATGGGATCGAAAAAAAAAATAAGTTTTCAAATTAAAAATAATATTAGCTTATTTCTTGATTTATTTTTTTAGGGCATTTAGCCTTTTTGACCTTTTTAACGTTCAATTTAGCCTTTTTTTTGACGCTCCTGGCAACACCACTACATACATATATATAACAACTCAGTAGTCATCAAAAGCTATCAGTATGTTGTTTTGCTTTTTTTTAAGAAGCAACGCTTGCTATGATAGTTCAATTTTTTGTTTAGACTTTTGTAGTTAGGAAAAAAATATAGATTATTTTAAAAGTATAAATATGAAAATATGAAAGCATGCTTTAAATCGGTAAGGTGGTGAAGGGTATAAAAGCTACGGCATAGCCGACTATAGCGCTCTAACTTGTTTTAATTCCAATCATATTGAAATAAGGGCTTTAAATACCGAAATTCTAACTATCTTTTTTTGACTTCTGGTTGAAATTATTGAGGCAATTTTTTTACTGTTATATTAGCTTTTTTATATAAAATCTATATTTATTACAAATAATGAAAATTTGTTTTAAAATAAACTATTTCCTTTAATTTGGATACCCAGCAAAAAAAACGAGCAAGTGCTACATCCAAAATAGAAGTAAGTGCATATTTTATATTTTTTTTTTTTTTTTGGAAGTTAATAAAAATTACTACCAAAAAAGTTAAAATAAACGTAATTTTGGCGGGAATAATTTGAATAAGAAAATAAAAATTTCACAAGTTGAGAAGTATATATATATATATATATATATATAAGTACAGTTTCAAGAGAAGTACTTCACAAGCAATGACCCAAAAGCATGAAAGAAGAGCATCCTACCAATGACAACCATGGGTTAAAAAAAGAACTTCTGCAACTCTTTTACAGCACTCAGTACTTCCTTCCGATAACAACACACTCATAATATCATAACTTTATCAGCTCTTTTTCCGTTTTTTTGTTGCTGGGATATTTTCATCACCAACATTTTGGAAATAGCTTGAATTTTTTCCTAGCTGTTGCTTTTTCTGCTTCCCTTTTCTTTCCATTTCATCCAGATAAAGTTATTCATTCGGAATTGTGAGTTTGTCCAACAAAATTTTAAAAAGCAAGTGTTCTTTTTTTTTTTTTTTTTTTTTTTTTGTTGCACGAATATTGATCGGAAATATGAAAATGTTTTTACGGAAATGATTTTTATCGTAGAAGGATGTATGTGAAGAATGATGAAAATGCAGTTTGTTAAAAACAAAATTTGCAACAAAAAAAATGTAGGAAAAATAAAAAAATAACAAAAAAAATTTAAAACAAAATCGAAAAGTTTTCTACAGAGCTATATTATAAACTTAGGCAGGCAAGTGATTGAAAAGAAGAGAACCAACGAAAAATTAAGTTTGAAGTATAAAAAAATATTTGTAGAGTATGTGTGTGTAAGTGTTTCAAAAAAGAGAACCAACGAAAAATTAAGTTTGAAGTATAAAAATATTAGGTGCTTAAAATCGTAGACTTTAAACCAAGATTTCTTAAATAGAAAATGTGTGTGGAATTGTTGTACATGATATATATATATATATATATATATATATATATATATATATATTTACATATATAATTATGCCAAAGTTTGATTCTACAGGTGCCTGTCATTTGGATGGGGAAAAATTTATTTAAGCTTCGTACAATACACAGTGGGGCAGAATCGAAATTTTTTGGAAATAAATCTGTAACTTCTGATCGGCCGATTGGATTTTCATGAAATTTGGTATAAGCGTTGCAGAGGGGAGTACAATGTTATGTTTGGAATAATCCCCTCATGGACGGAGCTAAGGCGGCTCAAAGTTAGTTTTCTCGTCCGATTTCAAATATTTTTATATATTGTTGTAGGCGCTGATAAGGCCTATAAAAAACATGCTATTATCTCTTACAGTTTTCGAGTTATTTGCGTTTGAATTTTTAAGCACCATAATTTTCCATGTTCTTGGTCCAGTTTTTTTCATATATATCCTAGTATTTCCGATCGATTTTATTACTTTTTTTCTTAACTAGTTAAAATACAAAATTATCTATTAAATAAAAAAATTTTAAGTCGATATCTTTACCGAGTCCAAAAATAAACGATTTTGAATTTTAAAATTGCAAAAAAGACGACTTTTAGCGTTTTTTTAGCCGAAAAAGTATCTACACTCTTTTTTATCTAAAATAAAATTTTCATTATCAACATATAATAATTTTGCACCTTTCTGAAAGGTAACTTCACAGAAATGACTTTAAGATAAAAAACAAGCCCAATAACTCAATTGGTCATGGTACATACCCACCCGAATTTGACCAATTTTATATGAAAGTTTTGATTTTAGACCATATTTTCTCAAATCCCAAAGCACGAATCGACAAGCGGAATATATTTTAAGAATCTTCATTGTGTTGTTAAAACTTCTAAATCAAAATCTATGGGACTTCGGAAAAATATGAATTCTATAGCCAAAAATGTAAAAAATCCCATTTTTGGGAATTTTGATTAGTTTATTTGGGAATTCAGGAAAACCATACCCCTGATTGAAATTTGGTTAATCCGCTTTTATTAATATTAATAAGGTTCACATTTCTGAAAATTTCGTTAAGATATCTTTATAAACAAATATGTTATTACAATTAAAAAATTTGTATTTTCTCCCAAATAAATAAATTTAAAAATATGTATTCCAAATTAAGCTTATCCTTTAGCATGATATTGACTCAAGTCAATATCATGCCTCATTTCAGAAATATGCGCCTTTAAACTTTTATATTTCCAATTTATTGTATATATGACTATATTTTTACAAACATGCAACCTTTGCCTTTAATTTTGCGTGAATAATTACTTAGAAAATTATGAATATTTCTGTATATTTTTACTAATATCTATACACAAAATATTTTTATAAAAATAATTAATAAATATTTTTTATTTTTAATAAGGTTACCACATTTCCCAAATTTAAGTAAATATTTATCCTTTTCTAAGCATTCATATATTTCTATTAATGAATTTAAAATAACAAAACAAACAAAAAATGTCTATTTTAACAATAAGTATTTTATTAGTTTACATTTATGGTGTTTACTTAAATTTAACAAATGTATTATCTATTCGTGATAGTTAAAAATTTATGATCTAGTGACAATGTACAGGTATATTTTCCGGTGATACCTAGCTGCAGCATTTATCTATTACTGATGGTTAAAAATCCATATTTTTATGAGCTAGTGACAATGCACAGGTAATATCCTTTCCGGTGATACCTAACAGCAACATATAATATCAATGAATTCGGTATAGGTACTCTCCCAAATTGACTCTTTCAGATATTTTACCTGATGAAAATTCACAGAATAAATGTGAGGTATATCTAATAAATATATATAAATGCGCAGCTAATCCTTATCAACATCATAACGAAATTGATTATCATGGTGATTACATTGAAACATGAACAATTGTGTTGTGTTCTGTGGAGTTTATCCAAAAATGATCTTAATTGTTTAGAAGCTATAGTGGAATTCATAAAAACTACATATCATGCAAAAGCCGACGTCATTGGTAAATCTCAGATAGAGAGTTTTTTAAAGTTGTATGACGTAAAAATAAAGTCCTTGAATCAGCGTACTGACAGATTAAAAATTAAACATTCCATTGGATGGATACTGATATAGAAATATCGGTGTGTAAAATATCAGCTGGAGCACCCTGCAAGACATATAATGATTTAAGTACAAGATCTAAGAAGAAAAGTCTGGCCCATAAGCTTTCTATAATTTTGAATGAAGAAGTTTCTGATACATTCAAAGAAATGTTAAAAAAGGAGAAGCAACCTAAGAGTGAAATTAATATTGCTGAAATACTGCCAACTGCATCACCAAAACGTCTTAAACGGATTGCCGAAAGTGTACCTACTTCAACATCACAATCCAATTTTACAGAGGAAGAAGCAATTGCTTTAATGCTTGAACTGGACCTCAGGGGAAACGAATATCAAATTCTAAGAAAAGCTCTGCTTGAAAAGGCACATTGAATTCTTCCATCATACAAGGATATTCAAGAAAAAAAAGCAAACTATTTTACCATCTATTTCGGTTACCGAAAAAGAAGCATGTGTATCTTCTTTGCTTGAGAATACAGCTATCAGGATATTTACAGATTTTTCTGCAGATCAGTTGGAAAAAGTAAATAACAGCGACGTTGTGTTAATCTGTAAGTGGAGTTGTGACGGACTATCAGCCCTTCCTGAATACATGCATGCTAGTGGAAGTAAGAAAATGGCGGATTATAAAAGCGTATTTATAGCATCTTTGGTGACATTAAGAATGCGATCTTATTTCTTAAAGCAAACTTCATCAAAGTGTAAAAACTCATTTGAAGATATATGGCTTAACATCACTCCAGGATGAAAACATTTTTGCAGACCTATTTGGTTCGAATACACAAGGGAGTCGAAGACAACAACAAAGGATTTAGTGGAATATATTAAAGAAGAAATAAATGATTTACAACCTCTTTCAATAACTATAAACCAATACACATTCGACATATCCTTTCAACTTAGTCTAACAATGATTGGAAATGCTCACTATGTGATGAGACGAAATCACAATTTTCGGATATTGGTAAAGCAAGGAGTATTAATGAAGAATTTCTGTCTTTCGGAGTATCTGCATTTGACGCCAGAATACGGTTCATGGAGCATTTTCTGCACATAGCATATGATTTAAAGTATAGAAGTGTGCCAGAAAATTTAACAAAACCTACCGGAAACAACGAGGATTTAAAAACACTTAGAATATCTGAGAAAAGTAGAATCCAGGACGAATTCAGAGAAGAGACGGGATTAAACATCGACAAACCTCTGCCGACTGGTGATAGTACAAATGACGGAAATATAGCAAGAAGGTTTTTCGGAAATTTCGAAGCTACATCAAAAATAACTGGTATTAGTAAATTGTTACTTGAAAGGACTAACATACTATTAATGGCAATTAATAATAAGCACACAATTAACACTGCTCGATTTGGAGAATATGCAACAGAAATATCTAAACTACTTGTTTCTCTATATCCATGGAAAGAAATGACACCGACAGTACATAAAGTATTGTGCCATGGCGAAATTATAATTGAACGAAATATTCTTCCTCTTGGAGAGCTTACAGAAACAAGAAGCAGAGATTTTAAGCACGTTCAATTATTCAGCTCCAGGAAATGTAGGAAATCCTCGTCACAAAACGAGGATATTTTTAATAGCCTATTGTTATCATCAGACCCTGTACTATCATCAATGAGAAAACGTTGGATTTATTATGAGCCTTTATCAACTCAAAATACTAAAGACTTGAAGGACCTTTATTATATTTTAGATATGTATACAGATGCAACAGATTATTTTATAGAAAATAAGTAGTATAAGTTTAAAACATAAATTTAATGTAAATAAGTAATAAAAAATCGTATTAGAAATAGAATATTCATTAAGAAAGATGATAAATACCAAAAATAATAATATTGATTAAGTTATAATAGACATTTTTTGTTTGTTTTGTTATTTTAAATTCATTAATAGAAATATATGAATGCTTAGAAAAGGATAAATATTTACTTAAAATTGTGAAATGTGGCAACGCTATTAAAAATAAAAAATTTTTATTAATTATTTTTATAAAAATATTTTGTGTATAGATATTAGTAAAAATATACAGAAATATTCATAATTTTCTAAGTAATTATTCACAAAAGTTGCAAGTTTGTAAAAATATAGTCATATATACAATAAATTGGAAATATAAAAATTTAAATACGCATATTTCTGAAATGAGGCATGATATTGACTTGAATCTTTTTGCAAATGAGCGGAAATTATATATGCTAAAGGATATGGAATACATATTTTTAAAATTTCTTTCGCTATTTAGGAATAAACAAAACAAAAGGTCCAATTTGGGGTTTTTGGAGAAAATACAAATTTTTTAATTGTAATAACATATTTGTTTATAAAGATATCTTAACGAAATTTTCATAAATGTGAACCTTATTAATATAAATAAAAGCGCATTAACCAAATTTCAATCAGGAGTAGGGTTTTCCTGAATTCCTAAATAAACTAATCAAAATTCCCAAAAATGGGATTTTTTACATTTTTGGCTATAGAATTCATATTTTTCCGAAGTCCCATAGATTTTGATTTAGAAGTTTTAACAACACAATGAAGATTCTTAAAATATATTCCGCTTGTCGATTCGTGCTTTGGGATTTGAGAAAATATGGTCTAAAATCAAAACTTTCATATAAAATGGGTCGAATTCGGGTGGGAATGTACCATTACCAATTGAGTTATTGGGCTTGTTTTTTTATCTTAAGGTCATCTCTGTGAAGTTGCCTTTCAGAAAAGTTTAAAATTATTATATGTTGCTAAGGAAAATTTTATTTTAGATAAAAAAGAGTGTAGATACTTTTTCGGCTAAAAAAAAAACACAAAAAGTCGTCTTTTTGCAATTTTCAAATTCAAAATCGTTTATTTTTGGACTCGGTAAAGATATCGACTTAAAATTTTTTTATTCAATAGATAATTTTGTTCTTTAAGTAGTTAAAAAACTAATAAAATCGGTCGGAAATACTAGGATATATATGAAAAAAATAGGACCAAGAACATACAAAATTATGGTGCTTAACAATTCAAACGCAAATAACTCGAAAACTATAAGAGATAATAGCATGTTTTTTATAGGCCTTATCAGCGCCTACAACAATATATAAAAATATTTTAAATCGGACGAGAAACAAAAATGTTGCTAGCAATTAAAAATTTTTTATGTCAGAGGCAGCTAACTTTGAGCCCCCTTAGCTCCGCCCCTGGGGGGATTGTTGTGCCCTCCTTCTAAACGTAACACTAAATTTCATGAAATTTCATGAAAGGCCAACCGGCCGATCAGAAGTTACAGATTTATTTCCAAAAAATTTCGATTCTGCCCCACTGTGCAATATATCAATGCTAATACCAAAAACAAATAAAACACACACAATTGGTGAACTTTTAATAAAGCCTTGTTTTGCAATCGTTTTTAGATAAAGCCACAACAGCAAAAAGTCATGAGTTCCTTCTGTCAGATAACTCTGAAAAAAAAAAAAAAAGAATTGATGGCCTGTAGTGTAATGAAACGATTGACGTTTCTAATTTAAGCCAACTATTAATGCGGTAAGTAAAATGAAGGAAGAATTATTGTTTACTAAACTTTTTTCTATAACTTCCATAGGTGTACAGATGGAGACGCATCAATGATAGAATCGCGATTAGGTTTTAAATCACTTAAATCTCACTGCGTAATTCACCGACAAGTACTAGCTGCGAAAACCAAATCTAATATATTTAAAAGTGCTCTTCAAACTACTATAGACGTTGTAAATTTTATAAAAACTAGTGCCTTAAGAAATAGAATTCTTAAAGCCCTATATGTCCTTTTAAATGCGAAATATAAGAAACTATTACTTCATAACAATATCCATTGAATTTCTAATATGCTGAAGAGATTACACAAATTAAAGACAGAAGTAGACATTTTCCTTTTATACAAAAATTAAGATTTTTATAAAAAATGTACAGAAAACTTTTTCTTTGCTTATATCCCTAAGTTTTTTGAGACGTTAAACAATCTTAATAGTAAAATACAAGACAGACAAGTAAATATATTAAATAAATTTGATTCAATAATTGCTTTTGTGTGCAAAATTTTGTTTATGGAAAAGACGTCTTTAATCACCACTACCAAAATAATCCTCATTTCCACTATTGAACAATATCTCATCTGATGCTCAAAAAAAAAACATATGAAAATTATATACAATATACATACTTGGATTCACTTGATGATGAATTTTCCCAATATTACCCGGATCTTAAACCAAATTCCTACCAAACCAGTTAACTTCGTAATCCATCCAACATTGCCATTTATGATATACTCTATAATTTTTTAAGAATAAGCAATAGAACTAAAAAATAATTCGTGGGCCAAAATTGACTTTGAATCTATGTTGGTTGAATATTTTTCGTTAAAATATTACAAAGTCTACAAGTTGGTTAAGAATGAAGCTTTCAAACTTTTGCTACAGTAGGTTCGTTCTTTGACTTTTCCAGTAAAATCCAGTAAACTGAATATTTACTGAGTACATTAAAAATATTACTCTCAAAAAAACTTGTAAGCAAAAAAGTACGTGAACGGTAAATTTGTGAAATCCAGTAAAAATAACCACTACAAACAAATAGACATAAAACACCAACAAAAAAACAATAGTATTTATTAAAATATATGTATTTTAGTGAACAAATCTTAATTTTTCATTTTGTTCTAATGTGCACAGAGAAAAGAGTTTCGTTGTGGCAACCGAATTTTTAGCCAATCGAATTTGTTCGGTTGCAAGTACTATCTTATAATTCGATTGGGATTGCTAAATAATATGATGGTAGGAACTGCTTGCAAAAACTGATTCGGTTGGAGTAATAAATAAAATGCATATATTTTTATTAGACAAATAATTTGTTGATATTTTTCATTTTTGATTTTTTTATATACATACATACATACATACATACATACATACATACATACATACATGCATATATACATAAATACATACATACGTACATACATACATAATTCAAAAGCTAAACAGAATCTGCATACCGGCGTATTTAACAAGATAAATAGTAAGCTATTTCACAGACAGAAAGCTCTGTTACCAAACCGACGGCATGCCGTAACATACAATGTCACTGCAGGAGTTCCACAAGGTTCTGTGCTTAGTCCACTATTGTAGAATATAATGTACAACGATGTTCTAAAGTTTAACACTCCAGAAGAAGCGAACATTATAGGTTTTGCAGATGACATAGCAGTTACGGTTTCAGCAAGATATATGGATGAAGTGAAGCTAATCTCGAATGAAGTAGTGTGCAGAAGTAGAAGCAAATATTAGAGCCGCTCTTGAAAGAATGATGCCGAATGTAGGTGGACCAATGTAATACAAAAGGAAGATTATATCCACGGTGGTCAACTCAGTTATACTTAACGCTGCTCCCATATGGTCAGTAGCTCTGAAAGTAAAGACCACAGCGAGGAAACTAAAATCTGTATACAGCTTATCGGTCCTACGGGTATGTTGCTCTTTACGAACAACATCCGACGAAGCGGCCCATGTCATAGCGGGAATAATTTCCGTTATGACATGGCTGACGAAGCCAAACGCTTGGATAAAATTAGAGGAGACCCAAATCAACTAGACACTCGTGTACGTAAATTTGAAAGAGAAATTTCTATAAGATAATGGCAGAGCAGATGGGAAAACAGCCGCAAAGGAAGGTGGACTTTTAATCTAATCCCGAGAATAGATGTATGGCTATACAGACGACATGGAGGAGTAAATTACCACTTAACGCAGTTTCTCTCAGACCACGGAGTATACCGAAGTTACCTGTACAGATTCGGGTTAGATAACTCCCCATATTTGTCCTAACTGTCCAAATCAAGCGGAAGACCCAAAACACGTCGTGTTCAACTGCGCACGCTTTCGCCACGATCGACAGAAAACAGAAGAAGTCCTTGGGTGCCAACTGATTCCGCAAAATATTGTTGACATCATCCTTAATAAAAGAGAAAATTGGGATGTAATATCCTCAATGATTAAAAGTATCCAAGATAAACTTAGAACGGAAGAGAATCTGAGGAAATCCCAAACACCAGAAGTAGCCTAAATAAGGCTCTCCTGCCCTGCGATGCAATATCTTCGTAGACAGTTCCGCAGGGTTGCTGAATGACGAAGAAGGTGGTTTTAGTCGGTATGAATCATACATATCTGATAGTTAATCTATAATCTTGAGAATCTTATGAAAGATTTCCAACTGCCTAATGAAAAAACATACATACATACATACATACATACATACTTACATACATATTTATATATACCCTATAAGAAAAATAATACGAAAGTTATTGCAGAAGTTTCCCCCCTCGGGACAGATTGTGCGTCACAGACGATACATCTAAGCAATAAGAAATCAATACGCCTGGAAGAAAAATAGGCGATAATGCTAGATAATCATCTAGGTGAAAAAAAGAAGATAACGCCAGATAACCTTCTGGAAGATGTAACAAACATATAGAAAAATTATCCCTAAATAAATCTTGATATAATATAATAACGAAAATTGATATAATATAATAACGAAAATTAACAATAACGAAATTTAACAATCAAACCTTAAACAATAGCACATTTAGCCTTGCTGCATCTAATTATCTAATATCCAGAAAAACGCAAAAAATTTGTTAGACCAATTTGGAAATTACAGAAGATGACTATTTCTCTCTTATAATTAAATAAATGACATTACTGAATAAATACATTTATATTTATCACTTATCTTATGGTACACTTATTTTCATATAATACAGATGATTTAATATATATATATATATTTTTGTAGTTTTTTATAAAATAAAATATTTTTAAATTTTTCGTATTATTTTATTTCTTCAAATGTCATTAAAATTAAAGTTCTTTTTGTCGGATGGGAACACTGAATTTGTTTTTTCTTGTAATGACCGAATTTTTGTACTAAAATTGTAATTACTGCAATTGAAAAATTGGCTGCAGATTGAAATTTATTATAACTATGATTTTATGATAAAATTATGACAAAAATGAGAATTTTATACGATTGTTTTTACTGAATTTATAATGATTTTATAAATAAATTGTAAATTGATTAAATAAACTAATGATATAATTATAAGAAAAATTTTATTATGATTACATTTCAATGGTTATAACAGTCACAAATTTTCAATATTTACAAAAAAATTAGTCTTCTGTTTACAATTTTAATAACTACAACCATTTTTCTGTATGTACTTTTAGTAAAATTTGAATGCAAAAATATATCATTGTATATATTTCCTTTCATTGTAATGCTTTGTTTATTACTTGCAATCACACGATTTATAGGGCATTGAGACCTATGCAAAATGATGTACTTTTGTGATTTCGGCCGAAATCGAGTTGAAATTACGTAATTTCCCATATTTGCGAAATTACATAATTTTGTGAAATTTCGGCGAAATTACATTGAAATTACGATGCCCATTTCCGTGCAACTCTGTGCATGGTTGGAAAAAATATTTTTTTTCAACTATGTACTGCATGTTTCAATCGTGAGAAGAAAAAAACAATTGGCAGCTGATCTTAAATTTAAACACAAATCTTGAAGTTAATTATTAAAGTGATTTTGCAAAATGAAACGTATCCTTTTTACCTTTCCATATCTAATCATTTTTAATTGTTGAAATAACAATTTCTTATTAGCAAGTTTTTCATTAATAATTTCCAATTTAGTAAGTAATTGTTTCTTATTGGTTTCCATTTCAAAATACTTTATTTACCCCCATAACAATTTAAAATGTAAACAATAAGTATCAGCTGTTCAAGAAATAACATCAAATGTCATCTAGCCAGTGTGAACACTCTAGATTTCATTCGTAATTTCGGCATGATATCTCGTAAGTTCGCGCCGGTCTGAACAAAGCTTTACAGGATTTTCGAGCAAAAATAAAACTAGTAAAATTTGTAAATGCTCAGTTTATTAACTGTCATTTTTCTCTCTCAATCTTTTCTCACTTTATTTGATTTTGGATACGCGACCGAAAATCCATTAAAAGTTTTTACAGGACAGTACAAATTTTTGGCTAAACGAATGCACTTAGTTTGTATCTGGTTTTGCATTGAGTGAGAAATTTATTTGTTTTCTTTTCAAGTACTACAAGTATTTTAGAGTATCTGTTGGTAAAATAAGTAAACATATTAGTTTTTATTGTGCAGTGTGTGAATAAGTGATTTTTTTTGTATAAAATTTGTATTTAGTAATGAATTATACTGACATAAAGGAAAAAAATTTAAGAAATGTGTACAAAATTAGTAAAAAAAAGGGGACTAAGCAAAATATGGGGCTGTTTTTGTCTTATAAAAGATGAAAATATTAGTGAATTAACGAATTTTGTTGCTGGAAAATTTTTTAAAAATGTATATAAATATAATGAAAACTTTAATAGAATGAATAATATATTTATGAATTCATATTTTAAATTCTTTTCTCTATGTACTAAGAATTAAATTATTATTATTATTATTATTATTATTATTATTATTTTAACTGAAAAGACTTAATTACGTACCAAAAATAAAAATAGCTTTAAAATATTTTTAATATTTTTTAATTCAATAAATAATATTTACATTTTAAAGACGTTTGCATTTTCAAAACATATGATTGTATTCATATTTAAATTTTAATTTGTCTCTTTTATATACTAATGATCAAATTGCTATTATGATTTTTTTTATTATTTTTTTAAAACTTAAAAGACTAAATTATTTTATTACCTAAAAAACTTCAAATCTATTTAAGAAATGTTACTGCATATAAATATGTTTAATATTGTTTTAATTCAATAAAATAAACATTTTAACGTATGTATGTTATATTATGTACGTATGTTATATTATTATAACAATAAGTACTTATAGTACAAGTTTCTATATCTACTTTATTTGTTTCAGCGAATAATAGTAAAACAAATATTTTGCCCTTATTCACTCTTTATTTATTCACACCTAATCTACTAAAGAGAATAACAATACCAACTAATAACAAAAACACAAAAATACTCATCAATACGCACTCAAACTGGTAGACAAAGAATTTGATGTGGTTTGAGTGTAACTGTGCAAATGTTTAGTACATATTTACGTGAAACTAGTTTTTCTGCATTTTAGTTCATAAAATCAAAATTTAGATCATGTTTGGATGTGGAAAATGAAGTAAGAAGTGCTTTGTCAGTGTTAAAAGATTAGTAAGTTAGTTTATATCTAATAAATAAAAGAATTTTGGTAACGGAATTTTAATTAAAATAAATAGGTAAGATTGGGGTCAATTGGATCATGCTTTAAAGTGAAGCAATGGAACTGTTATATAGAATGGATTATTGTCTAATGTTATACAAAAGAATAATAAGATTAATTTATCGTTTGGTATTATTTTTCGGCGGTTTTTCATATCAACTATTTTTGAGTACAACGGGAAATGTGGGGACTAAGTGGAAATTATTAAAAATGGTAAATTTAAAGATATTTTACTTTATTTTATTATTGTATGAAGCCACTTAAATAATGCAATTCAAGTTAGTTATGAAAACGAATAAATATTAACTGATAAAACTGATAAAAAATAATAAAACAAAAGTTATAAAAATAGGCAGTTATTTCTCGTATTTGAAATAGCATAAATCATAAATTTAACAAATTGCCATAAATTTTGCACGCTTTAAGTGCACAGACCATTTTCATGGGTTTTATCATACCAAGTGTACATTTTTATAACATCCACTATTTTTTTCATTTTTAAATCCAAATTTTTTTGCTTTAATTAGTTAATATAATAGTACATGATGGTTCTAGGAATTTTAAGTCTTATCGCTATGGAGTTTATTGAGTTATTTTCAATTTTCCTATGATCTATCTAAGGCATCAAATTTGTAACTATTTTATTAGATTCTCTTAAATATGTTCAAGTCATTGATGATTAAACCTATTATTTAATATATTTTCAGAAAAATTTTTAATAATATTGGTATAAAATTTATTAAATTATTCATCACGTTCGACCCCATCATATATCTATTCTACAATAAGCGGATTTCATAATTTTTACGTCAAGTGGAGATCTAAAAAAAAACAGTATTTTTTTTTTTTTTTTTTTTTTGGCACTAAATCCATTTTGAGTTGAAATATGTGCAAAATGAAATAATCAAGTTTGTATTCACTGATTTACTCGTAAATATGCTCTTGGTTTGTATCTCTTCTTAGGAAACACTTTATTTGGTTGCGCTCGAAAAACAATAAAATAAGATATATCATAGATTAAATATAATTAAGAATAGTAGTGCAATAATGACAAATACTTTCCAGTAGTCTTTTAAAAGAATAAAAATTAAAAATATGCAAAAAAGTAAAAATTTCGTCATTAACTCATACGCCATAATACATCACTTTCCCCTACCTATTAAGTTTTTGGAAATATTGGAAATATTCTAATATCAGAGAAAATATTTTATTACTTTAATTTTAAATTATTTAAATTTTTATTTCAAATAATAATTCAATTTTTAGCTGGTGGCTTTAAACGTGGTCTAATATACACATCATTCTATAAAGTTCATCAATGACTCTTTTTTATATTTTCTCTGATTGCTATGATAAATTAATTACACTGTATTAAATTTTGAAATGACAAATGAATTAATAAATTGTTATACATTTTATTTCAACTTTTTATACCCTACACCACCATAGGTGGTTGGGGTATTATGCGTTTGTGCTGATGTTTGTAAAACATAAAAAATCTTCGGACTCCTAACTTAGACTCAGAATCACTTTCTGAGTCGATTTAACGATGTCCGTCGGTCTGGTCGGCTGGCTGTAATTATTTTAGCACAAGGACAAAGCCTACTGAAATTGGTTATGATCGGTCCATTATTTCGCCTAAACCCCATATAAATGGTCTCCCGGAATAGGGGCTTAACGATCATAAATGCCTTAAATATGAAATTCGGTGTAATTAAGTTTTGTAAAATTATTAATCATTGTGTCAAATTTCATAAATATCGGTTCATAATTGACCCATATAAACCCCTCTTTCGAAAATCAATTTAACGTGCATAAATCTCATAGAAATATTAGTTTCTAGTTTATATTCTACACAAATAAGTCTTATATAAGTAGAAATCACAGTAACAAATTTTCAGAGGAACGCTCCATAATTTACCATAGCTCCAACATAAGCCCACTTTCGGGAATCACTCTAAGGTGCATAAATTCATATAAATGTTAGTATTAATGTAATATTCTGCACTCGTACACATTATTTTACACTCAGTAAAAGCATAGGTCCACAATTGGCCACATGTCGAATGCAAGACTCCGCCACGAGTTTGATGAACATACACAATGGCATAAGGTATCATATGGTCGAACTTGACCGACTATATCTTTCTTACTTGTTTTTTATATCAATCAATTCATCAAAATTGTACATTTTTATATTTCAAAATTTATTTATGTTTAAACATTTAATTGTATTTATATTTGTGTATCCTTAATAAATTACATGTATTTCTTTTATACATTTTCCTATTTACAATGATGTTTATCGGGCCTTTTTTTACTGTAAATGAAAATTCCAAATAGAAAACAAAATACATAAAAGAAAAAAATGATTGATAGCACAATAAATACAAATGTTTTCTATTTATTTTACTTTGTTGGGCATCATTTTGTCCAAAAAAAGAAATTTTTTTTGGGATTTGTAAATTAGTTTTAGGTTTATCAACAAAGCAAAGCAAAAACTGGAAATAAAAAGATATAAACGAATGAACATGAAAACAATGAATGACATGGCCTAGTTTTCAATCATTTTATATTTTATACAGCCTTAAAGTAGACTTTAAAAATTAGTTGTTAACAAAACAATGAAAATGAAATAAAAACAAGTTCCCACAAATACATACGCATTTTCTTTTGCTCATTTGAATGCTTCCCTATAAACATTTGGAAGATATCATCATAGAAGAAATTTACGCAATATCTTTTTTTTTTTTTTGTTATTTGGACGAAAATCATCAAAGCAATATTTTCTAATATTACATTATTATCAGTTTAAAGAAAATTAGACAATAAACAGCAAAAAATATATAAAATTTAAAATTTTTTTATTATTATCCTCAAAATCTCGCCCTTTTTTCAGTAAGGTGATTATCTCCTCCGCAATAAATTGGTGATATCCTATTAAGATCATCTGGAAGAAATTGATGCAATTATCGAAAAATTATTCAAAAATTAAAAAATTTGTTTGTTTTTTAACAAAAAAAAATGGATATTTTATGTGAGCGTTTCAGTTTTCGTGATTTATGGCACCCGTGCTTTACAATATGTTAAAGATTTCTTTATTATATGATGTCAAGATTTATGCAGTGATAACTTTTCTATATATTTATTACATCTTCCGGAAGATTATTTGATGATATCTTCTTTTTTTCACCTAGATGATTATCTAGCAATGTTGTCTATTTTTCTTCCAGGCGTATTGATTTCTTAATGCTTAAATGTGTCACCTGTGAAAAAAACTTTCACAATACGAATATGATTATTGAGCCAATAAAATTTTTCTTCTAAGCAACACGAATTCGAATCACTTTCGTATTACTTTGCTTGTAGGGTTGTTAATAAGACCCAACAGTTTTGGTGACTATCGAGCATATCGCCTAAATGTTAAATAACGGATATAAATTCAAATCAGATCAGTTAACTGTTGAATTGTATAATAAAGAACGATTGTGTGTGTCTTAACAAAAATGTATACATCTACTACAAAATACACATATTTGAAAAATATTTACAAATAGATAAATTAGAGCAATTTAAATTGTATTTTGAGTTATAAAATTTAAATGTTTAACTTTTTTATTTAACATGTTTTCCTCACTCTATTGTCGTAACTGACATTTCAATGTACATTCAAAATTATTGGGAGGAATATTACTTAAGATACATTCACATGTAGAAAACATGTAAAGAATCTCATATCACACCTTTCACTTGTACGTCTAGCAGAACTAAGCCTTTATTGTGCTCTATAATTCCGATAATAAGAAATTTTAGTCAACATCTACATTTGTAATACCCCATTTACATTTGCACTAAAATCTAGTTTAAATAGAATTTCAATCACATTCTACATAATTTTGTTTATATTTTCCATACACGCAGAGAAAAAACATGGGTACGGCATTGTCATTACAACAATATTATGTTTTCACTATTAATTTTCATTAAGTTTATTAATACTGTGTTCATGATAATAACGTTTTTGTCTCAGTTTTATCATTCAATGTTTGCATTCAATTAAAATTTTAATATATAAATAAATCATATGTTTTCGAATATTTTTACCAGAAACAAAATTTTATTAATATAAAAAATATCATTCATTATTGCTACAACCATTAAATATTCCCAATCTCTTTCCTTGTTCTTAAATCATATTTTGTTTTCAGTAGTGTTTGAAAACAAAATATTGGTGGTCTCCGAGATATTTCTGTTTACTTTTATGATTTTTTTAAGTTTTTAAAATATCAATGTATAAATTTTACTATTTCGCAAAACTAAAACGGAAAATCATAAATACGTTCCTTGGAACAGCTCAAATGTTCGTTATCAATAGAAACAATCAGTTATAAATCGCCGTATTATTATCAAAATATTTCCATTTGGTCGCACTGGGAATCCTGGTTTCAAGGATTATTTCTTAACAATTCTTCAAATTAATAAAATAGAATCGCTAATAATAAGCCGAAGTTTAAAACGTTCTTTTATGTTTTAAACGTTCTTTTATGTATACAATTTGTTTTATTCAAAAAACATTAAAAGTTTTAAAATTATTACTGAAGTAAATGATTTTTTTTTTTTTTTACTAAACATTAATTTTCTCATCATACCCTCATGATCCCTCACTTTAAGGAAGATTTTAAAGAAAAATTATAAAAATGGAAAATATGTTTTTTTTTTAATATTCTTGGCACAAAGATGAATATTTCTTTCATTTTTCTATTTTAAAAAATAATTAGAAACTAGATTTGTTTGTAGGATTTCAATTTGAGTCAAAATTTCTATAAATTAGATAAATAAGTCTCGATTCAAATTTCATGTATTTTAAAATAAAGTTCTGAAAAAATGTGATTTTGAACCGCGATAAAAACTAAACTGAAACGAATTTGAAAATTTTGAAGAACTAGAATTTTTGCATGTTCAGCTTAAATTAATTGAATAATTGTAGAAGAATACAGTGTAAAAGGTTTATTGGATACTCGGCAGAATGGAATGCATTTTCTGTTCCGCCACGACCTTCTCTGTAAACATCATCTATTTAACTTACTAATTAACCTTAAACACAAGGCACGGTGTAAAGTGTTACCTGATGACTGCCCCTGTTAAGTATTTCTAAAAAAAAATAGAAAACAAACAGAAGGGATAAATCGAAAGTTACAACAACATTGTTCTTTGCTACTTAATAAGTGACTAAACAATAACAAATCATACATTGCTGATTTACTACCTAAAAAACTGGTAGCTTTAAGCATATAAACAATAATAATTAAAAAAGGAGAATACAAAATAATTGTAAAAAACTTTATCGTAAACCATTCGTCTTACTTAATAACTTTTAGGTAAAATAAGTTACAGAATCCATTTCCCAAAAAGTTATAAGTAAAATAGATGATGTTTACAGAGAACACCACAGTGGGACGCTGAAGAGTGCAGATGACGGTCGTGGTAGACTATAGAAAATGCATTCCATTCTGTCGACTGTCCCATAAAACTTTTACTCTGTATTCTTCTACAATTATTCAATGAATTTAAACCGAAATGCAAAAATTCTAAAAAATAGAAAAAAAAATATGAATAAAGAAAATTTAAATTACAGTTAGTTATAAAATTATATAAAATTTAAATAAAAAAGATTTTATAAAACTTGGAGATAGTTTTGCGATATTTCGTGATTGTGTAAAATATTTGCAAAATCCAGTTGTTAAAAAAATTTACAAAAATGTAGTGTAAACAGCGTAGATTTTGTACTTTTGAAAATCTCATTCAAGCGAGATTTCAAGTGCAAGAGTAAATTGGGCATTAAACTTTTATGAGCGTTCTATACACATTTATTAATAAAATAAAAATGTTCAGTAGTTGTGCCACTTTTTAGTTCATAACTTTTTTTGGTTGAATTTTTAGAATAATGATGAATATTTTAAATAAATTTGTTTAGTTTTAATTCCTTCATTTTAGATATGATAGTGTTTAACACTATAGTTTACAGACCGAACTATAAAACCATTAGCAATAACGCACAGTATCTTGAACTCATACAACGAGTGGCCAAAATTGCCGTACATTAATAAAACTGAAATTTTCTATATGTCTTATGTTCTTAATTAAAATTGTTTATGCAAAAAAATATAATGAAATCAATATTTGTCCCTGTATCAAGGATATTTAAAAAATCATATCTTCCATTTTTATAATTTTTCTTTAAAACGTTTCTTAAAGTATTTGGAACAAAATATACAAAATTTAAACTGGGACCATGAGGGAAAATTAACATTTAGTAACAAAACTCATTAATTTAGTAATACTTTGATATTTTTAATATATTTTTGTTTTGTATGAAAATATGTAAGTATCTACAACCAATATCGTTTCAAGATTTGAATAATTGTCGTGGTGGACTATAGAAAATGCATTCCATTCTGTCGACTGTCCCATAAAACTTTTACTCTGTATTCTTCTACAATTATTCAATGAATTTAAACCGAAATGCAAAAATTCTAAAAAATAGAAAAAAAAAATATGAATAAAGAAAATTTAAATTACAGTTAGTTATAAAATTATATAAAATTTAAATAAAAAAGATTTTATAAAACTTGGAGATAATTTTGCGATATTTAGTGATTGTGTAAAATATTTGCAAAATCCAGTTGTTAAACAAAATTTACAAAAGTGTAATGTAAACAGCGAAGATTTTGTACTTTTGAAAATCTCATTCAAGCGAGATTTCAAGTGCAAGAGTAAATTGGGCATTAAACTTTTATGAGCGTTCTATACACATTTCTTAATAAAATAAAAAAGTTCAGTAGTTGTGCCACTTTTTAGTTCATAACTTTTTTTGGTTGAATTTTTAGAATAATGATGAATATTTTAAATAAATTTGTTTAGTTTTAATTCCTTCATTTTAGATATGATAGTGTTTAACACTATAGTTTACAGACCGAACTATAAAACCATTAGCAATAACGCACAGTATCTTGAACTCATACAATGAGTGGCCAAAAATGCAAGGTGTTGCCGTACATTAATAAAACTGAAATTTTCTATATGTCTTGTGTTCTTAATTAAAATTGTTTATGCAAAATTTTTTATGAATTCTGAAAAAAGTATATTTCTAGCTCAAGGCAAAATCTAGCAATATATAAAATTCTACAAACAAAGCTTTAGTTTTTCCTAATTATTTATGGTATTTTTAATTATTAATATTTATGCAGATAAACTAACATACTAAATATCATTTGCATGTGTATGATATTTAAAATATTTTTGCAAAAATATTTGGAATTTTTAATACTACGAACCAATCAGATATGCCACGGCTAGTGGCCACACTAAAAAAAAAAACGCGAAGTGTTAACACGCGTTAACACCTTTATCTAAAAGGGATAGCTGATTTGAATGAAAACATATGGCTACCTCTTTTATTTGATGGTGTTCAATTCAATTTGTTTATTTACATTTTTTCAAACAAATTGGCGTAAAAATTAACAAATAGTGTGTTCCCTTCTATTTTTTTTTTTTTTTTTTTATAAAACAATAAGGAATTGCAAAAAAAAAAATATATATATATATATATATATATATATTTAAGTGTTTTATAAAATATTTTCCTTTTTAGGAAGTTTTTTTATTAAATGAAGCCTTGTGTGAGCTTCTACTGCATTCCAAAAAACTATCGGTAAACCTTTTGCCGCGAGTTTAAAAAATTTATAAAATTTACTTTTTATTTTATTTCCAGGCGATTTGAACTGATTTCAGGAAGATTTGAACCAATTGGTTTCATTGGAGGTGGTTTATGTCCCAGGCCAATTTGTGTTGATGATTTGATTTTATTTTTGATGATTTTTGAACTAAAATATAATTTGATGATTATCTTCCTTCAAAATATGATTTTATAAATCATCAAAAAAAATAATTTTGAAGTCTCCCAAAACATCTTGTAATAAGATTTTATTTAAAAACTGCAATATTTGAATATCGATAATAATGTGAAATTTTATTCAGGCTCAAGTTAAGTTTTTGATGCAAATATTATTGAAGAATACATTGTATACTGTTAGACACTACCAAAGTGAAATTTACTTTCTGGACTAGTGGCAGCATTTTTAATAACAACACGTTAATTTGATATGACAGGATTATATCGACCAATATCTTCATATACTTAGGATGTATAGAAATTGTTCTTTTATTTCAATTCATTTTTCTGTGGAATGATGCGTAGCAACAGTTCGATATCCATAAGGATATCAAATTTACATGACAAAAGGTACATTATAAAAAGGATCATAATTTCCATAACATTTTTTAAATTTTTGTAATATTTAACAATGTGAGTTTAATATTTAACCAGTATTGCTAGGAGATGAAAAAAAAGAGGATAAACTGAATTTAAAAAAAGGTCAAAAAAACCTAAATATTCCAAAAAAATAAAGCCAGAAAAAAGCTAAATTGTTTCTTTTTTATTTAAAAACTGATTTTTTATTGTTCTCTTTATTTTTTGATAATTTTTAAGCTATTGTAATAAATTTGTAAATAAAATGTAAAACAGCTGTCAGTAAAATAAACCAATGAAAAATGCCTCAAAAAATTCTCACACAAATTTCTGTTATATTTCATATTAAAATTGACCCAGTCTTTTGAAACGATTTTTCAAAATTTTTTAACTATAATTTCTTTATGATTAAGCAATTCCAAATTTTTGGGTGATTTTTTAATTGCTATCATAATTTTTATGATTATAATAATCAATTTAGTAAGTCCATAAAATCAGTTGTTATTGTTAATTTGGAGAATGCAGCGCCGCAGGCGACATTTTTTGTTAAATATAAACAATCTTGATTTTTTGATAAATAGTAACAGCAAATAAGATATTATTATCTTCGAGGTTGAAATACTAACATTTTAGCTTTTTTAAGGCTATTTTAAAAATCAATTAAAAAAAGCTGGAAGATGAAACGGAAATTTTGAGGCTAAAAGCAAAATAAAAACGCCAGATTTAGCCTTAAAAAGCTAAACTAGCAATACTGTATTTAACCTATGGTAAACAATGAATAGTAAATAGTTTAGGGTCTTAAAAAACTTGGATTGATGTAATTTTAATGTGTTGAGGTTTACTTCAAGAGTAAAAATTTTATAAAACAATATATAAAATAATCACACCAGCACCATCACTAGAATTGAAAAAAGATGTTTAAAACATTTATTAAACTTTCCCTCAGATAACGCTTTAGTAAGGATGTTTGCTACCATATCTTCAGTACCAATACGATTTATTTGTACATAATTATTTTGTACTAACGAACAAAATAGAGTCGATTGTCGATATGGTTTGATATAGCGTGATACTCATTATTATGTGCTAATGCTATAGCACCTTTGTTGTGTGAATATAGTTTCCTACGTTTCTCGTTCTTATTATAAATTTCGTAATATAGTGATTTTAACCAAATTATTTTTTGACTTGCTGCCAATACTGTCATGTTCAGCCTCAGTTGTAGGAAGTTCTACAGTAGATTGACGTTTTGAATTTCAGGAAATTACAGAGTCTTAAAAGTTTTAAGTTAATCGTATTCTTTAAATTTCTGAACTCACGCTTAACAGCAACCCAATGTGACTTTCCAGCATTTTTGTTAAACCTAGAAAATGCCCCCACTGCATATGCAATGTCTGGTCTACTTATCTGTGATGTATAGGGAAGACTTTACATATCTTTTTGATAAGGAATCTTCTTCATTTCATTAAAATCTTTTTCAGAATTTGGAGACAAGTCTAACGATAATTTTTGATATCATATTAATTTTTTTTTTATATTATTGTATTATATTGTTGTATATAACTGTTGATCAATCCATAACTTACCATTTTCTCTAACTTGTGTTATTTTTATACCAAGTATGAAATCTGCATTACCGATGTCTTTCATCTTGAAATTTGATATTAAATATTGTTTGATCTTATTTTTCAAGAACGAGTTATTTGAAAAAAATCAAGATATCATCAACATATATTGAATATGCATAAATAATTAGGGATCCACTAGTAAAACATGCTTTGAACTTTCCATACAAATTTTCTTGACATCTTGCTCTGTTCCTAGTAAGGCATTCCACAGTCCTTCCATTTCTAGATGCGCCTTTACAACAAATTTCCATTGCTCCCAATCATCACGGCCTTTTAACCGTTCAATGTGCGGTAAACTGGAAAAAGATATTCTCACAATAATTATTCAAAGAAGATTCTGTTAATAATTTTAATATATTTTATACAAAATTGTGACAATTTCTCGGCTCATAACCTCATGTGTTGAGGTTTATTTAAAGAGTAAAAAGTTTGTAGTTTACTAGATTAAATACAAAAAAAATATATTCATACCAACAAATTTTTATAATCTTTTTATTCCATTAAGGAGTCTTCGAACATGATTAATTTCAACTTATTTGAATTCAACAAACTATAACCAAAATTTCTCCAAGTGGTACCAAATGATACTTAACGACATCTTCTCCATGATAAAGGATTTTGTGAACTGTTGCATATTTCTCCATGGATATTTGTAATTTCATTCAAATGTGAAAAAGTGTTCCACAGACGAGTCCAAGTAGATACAAAAGTATATGTGGGGTTAAAGAGGAAACTTTCTCCTTTATTCTGGTAGTAAAATTTGTTTAATCCCTTTTAACTCTCTAAAGTTCTATTCCACTTAAATTCAAATATGGCTAAAATATAGCACTTGAGAAAATATTTTATAACACAGCAGCTATAAAAGGTAGAATGACACATCATACCATTTCGTAAAGACTATTATCCTACCAATATAATAAAAAAATGCAGCCAATTATAATGATAATTTACTTTTAATCAAAATTACAAAAATCACATTTTTATAAAATAACATAAAATATTTGCCTTTAACAAAATGTCATACCCACAATCACCAATATTTTGATCTAAAATATTGAACTCAGTATTTTGGTAACAGTTTATTGTTTAGTTTATGAAGAAATTTTCTGCTCCCTGATTCATATTATTAAAAAAAAATATTAAATTATAATTGTTTTCTAATTCTTATATAAATTTTAAATCGAAAAATTTGTTTCGCTTAAAAATAAAGAAATGCGCATTAAAGATTTAAAACAAGTATTGTATTTTATGTTTTGTTTTTTGCATACTTTTTGGGGCAAATAAAAAATTAATTTAAAATACATGAAAAGTTTAAATAAGTTATTTTTGATAAAATTAAATAAGTTATAAAATTTTTATTTAATGTGAAAAAATATATAGTAAATCTTGTTATATTAACAACAAAAATGTCCGCACTGCTGTAAATGATGTTTTAGAAAATAATAATAGTAATATATTGCAGTTGAACACCACATACAAAAATAAATACATTCTATATATTATCTGCCTATTTTTCTTAAGAATAATATTTTCTATTAACTAACTATAAAAAGTTAAACCGATGAAATATCTTATTACAAAACAGCTTTAGTTATTTAAATTTCTGTATAACTTTACATTAATATACTCAGTATGATAATCATATTATATCACAAATTTCAATTTAAAATCTATTCAAATTTAATATCTCACAAAAACATTTGTGTTCTTTAAAATAGAAGCTCTTAAAGCATCTACCACCTCCTTCCACACCCCAAACTCTTTGTAAACTACCAACTCTTACAGTGAAAAATTTTTGCTTAACATAAATTTAACTTTGTAATTGTGTTGTCCAACAGGCCATTTTCTGGAAAAAGCGTCTTTTGTGTATGTTATGAAAACACAATCAGAAATAAATTCATACACTAAAGCATAATACAAATGATGTGTTAACTAAATGTACAAAAGCTACTCACAGTCAGTATACAAGAATAGTGTGTACTCAAATTTTTAATCTCGTAACTCTTTGTCAAACATTTTTGGGGGGCGAAACGTAAAACAACAATGGGGTGTAGCAAATAGCTGCATAACTATACAAATATATATACGTAGACGTTTGTGTTATAGAATGTCTACTTATATCAATGATCGGCAAATAGAGAGAAGATAAAATTTAAATGTATTGGTGTGTTTTCTTTTCTTTTCTTATGATCTTTATTGCGAATGTGTTTATAGTATCTGCATTAATTTTTGTTTTGTACGCCCTTTGTTGTGATTTTTGTTGATGTTCTTGTTGTTTATGTGGTAATGCCGAAAATCACTCGGCCCCTGAGGGCTATGGGTGTCGATCATTGACTTACATACATTAACATGTCAATTGCACTTGCACCAGTGTTAATGGTAAGCCCATATAAAATGTTAATATTAGGAGGGGTTCAAGAAAAAAACGTTTTTTTATAAAATTTTAAAAAATATTTAAAATAAATTTAAATTCAGTATCACAAATTGCTTAAAGGTAATAGTATCTACTAAAAAGTTAATTTTTTTATTATGTTTTTTTTTTTAATCTCATCCCTAAGTATCACCCTAATTTTAATCATTATCTTTAAAGAACGAACTGTGTTTACAAATGGTGACAAAATAATGCTAATTATGAAAAATAAGGTGCATATTTGTTTGGTTTCTGCAAAATGTAAAATTCCTCACCAAAAAGAATCTCTAGTAATTTAATGATAAATTATGGTTTTAGTTTTATAATGAACTCTATAATCAGTCGCTCAATCATTCGCTTATGTATTTTCACATTTATGTGTATTTTGTTAATGAAGGCGTTGTTTTAATATGGAACAAAATATATTTTTTTAATTATTGGAACATTAAAAACATCCACATACATATAAATACCAGCAGATTTCATTAACGGAATATTATTTGTGAATAATATTGAAAATTTATTTAAAAAGGAGAGTTATAAAAGTTTAATTTATTGTAAGCATAATATAATAGGTTTGTTCGTTTGAAATTCTAGCAAAACTTGAAAAAAGAGAAAAATTCAAAAAAAATTCTCAAAAATAAACTTTTATTTGAAAAAGTAAAAAAACGTAAAATAGTAAAATAAATTTTAGTTTCATTAAAAAAAATAAAATTTTAATTTAATTTTATATTTTATATATTAAATGAAAACTTGGAAATCTGCATAAGTAGCAAAAAAAATAAATATTAACGAGTTTTAGTTCGGGTTTTTAATCTGCTTGTAAAGCATCCTGTTGTGAAGATTTTAAAGCAATAATATAAGTATTATTTCTCTAAAATCCTCACAAGTGGATGCTTCATTTGTCTCTATAAAGATATTAAAATATACAAAATTTATGTAATATACATACAAAATCCTTTATACGGCCATATGTGTATGTACATTAATTCCCATCGTATTTTTTATGAAAAATTAATGTTTGTTACATTATAAAACCACTTCTCATCTTTTGAGTCCATAATCTAACCTATTCTGAAGAGAACGAAACAAATACAATATTAATCAGAAGGGGCAATATCTGGGTTATACGACGGGTGCAGAAATAGGAAATATATGAGAGAAATAATGAACCGAATATAACCAATTTCATTAGGCTTTTTACTTGAATCAAAATAATTATTCATCGGATCAGAAAATTATTCTGGAAGTACAACTATTTTTTCTATACTTTTTCTTAAAAAGGTGTTGTGTGCTTGCTGTATACCAATTTTTCATTTTTTGTAATTAATTTTTGACTTTTATCATTCCAGATTGTCCAAATGTCAAAGTGTAAGGTGGGGCAAAAATTCTTATTCACTATTTTCCAAATACTTCCTAACTGGTCACTCAACATAAGGCCAAACATTGTTATGATTAAAATTTACGGACTTTTGTTTGTTCGCATATCGTGGTCGTTTTTAAGTTAATACTTTCTTAACATGAAACAATTGTTTTCGTTTCGATTTTAACAGCTCGTAATAAATTACACCCTTCTGATCCCACCAAATACAAAACATTACCTTTGCATTATGAATATTAAGCTTTGTAGCCGATTTTACTGATTGGCCGGACTTCATGTTTTTTGCACTTCGGGGTATTAATAATGTATCCACTTTTCATCGTTCGTATCAATTCGATGCAGAAACGACTTCGTTTTGTGAAGCTAATGCAGCTTTTCAGACATGCAAAATCGGCATTCGACTTCCCTTGTCTTCAATTCGTGTAATACTTTTGGATGAATTCAAGTACTTTGGCATGAGTTTTGATCTAGCAAAGACTCCAATTCTCAATTGTCAAATTGTATCGGCTAGCCGAGACGCTCATTATTATGGACATTGAAATCGCCACTTTTAATTCGTCAAGTTGTCTCAAAAATATGTTGTTTATGTTTCAAAAGATTAACACATACCTAATAAAAAAGCCAAGTATAAAACAATGGGAACTAATACATATTTATATTAAAGTGTCTTACAAAAAAATTTGCAAACGTACCCCTCTAGAAACGAAGGCTAGTAGGTTCTTTTGTGATTCTCAAAATATTATGTCTGAGTATTTTCATTTACGTGAGCTGGACCATTTTTAAAACAAATATAAAAATATAAATTTCTTTCAATAGCATTATAAAAATCTTCGTTAAAAGAAAGTTGACTTCAATATATTATAGAGACATATTAACACTTGGAATATGCACTTAAATATTTCTTACATCTCTTTTCATTCGCGAAATATCAAGATTTTATTAAAATTTTTTATCATATTTTCATAAACCCTTTATAAGCAAATGGGTAAGTTTTATACATTTGGTTCCCAAAGGGTTAAATCAGAAATTTTTACTAATAAGTTGTATGGTAGTATTTATGAGACCCCATAGGTTCGCTCCTGAAGGCTGTATGAGATCAGCATTCCTAAATTGAACTCGAATACTTCTATGCTACAGTAGTGTAGAATGGAGTAGTGAGGAGTTTTCAGATTTTTCTTTATATTTTATAATAAAAAATATATTAAAAAACTGCAAATTGCAATTTTTAATTAAGTGCAATGATTAAAAAATACAGTTTTGTCCAATTAAGCCTCAAAATCTTTCACTGTGCTACGATCGCCTTATAAACCTTTATAAAAACCTAAAATAGATTTTTTTTATTTATCGATATCAATGATCTATTATAGACCGATTCATGTAAAATAAATTACAGTAAATAAAATTTATAAAAAGTTTATTTATGTAAAATTATTCCCGGAACAACACCATTTATGAGAACAATTCTTAACTATGTTAACTTAGATTACACTTCATTATGCCGAAAACATTTGTAATTTAGTGGATCAATTTCAACCAATTTGACCTAGATTCTTCAATATATATTTTGAGACAAATTTTCAATAAATTTTTATTATAATTGCTACTTGTAATTTAACTGCAAGTCCTACCTGAAAGAACGAAGTACATAGAGAGACATATTGACCCAAAAAAAAAAATAATAAAACAAATGTAAGTTAAAATATGTAGAGATGAATTTCTTCCATGTATAAAATATCTACAGAGATGATAAATGAAAATATCATTAGTTCACCAAAATTCTATAAAATTGAAATTAATTCCGGCTTTATTTTACAAATAGACGAATCGATCTATAATAGACCATAGACAATAAATAATAATGATAATCGTTTCAATACTTTAAGAGCATACTTTCCGAGTTTAGTGTGTAAATATCGGAGGTACATTTAGTAATTTCTTTCACTAATAAAATATGAAAAAAGTGGAATTTTCACTTAGCTTCAATGGACATTCGGAGCAACATTAATCTGCTGAGCGGAAGAGTGGAAGTAGCATAGGACTAGTAGATTCCAAAAATATACGTTCTATGTCTAAATTTAATCTGGAATCAAAGAAATATAATTTTTTCACTATGGAAATATAGAAATGTAGCATTTAACCCTATGAACCTACTTTTTCAAAATGCGTTTTTTTTTTTGCATATATGGCTTTAGTGACTAATTGACATCTATTGATACAAAAATAATTTTAAAAATCTGTCAACTTCACTGAAAAAAATGGCTTTAAAGACACGATTTTAAGGAATTTTTATTTTTTCATACTATTTTTTTTTTACTTTTTGAATGAATAAAGCAAAATCCAGTATTGCACTTATATTTCAGAATATGAAGAAGACACTTAAAATTTATGTCATGTTTACTCATATTGCACAAAAAAAAATTAATTATCTTAGCACTTTTAGTGCTAGATCTAACACTTTTTAAACTCATTTAGCACGAAAAAATGAATCTTATACCTGGCACTTTTTCTAGCATTATTCGAATTATTTTGGCATTTTTTTAACACTTTGCGTCTTTTTATTAATTTGTGGTTGTGTACTATAAAAACATTATCATTCTTAATTTATTTATTTATTGAATGACTATTGCTCGTTGTAGTCTCTGGTCTCTGGTGTCTAGTGGGAATCGAACCGACCACCCCCAGACTGAAAACTAGCTCACTACTAACTAGGCCATCGGGGCAGCCATTATCAGTCTTTTTTTTTCTAAAAATTATCACTATTGAAAACCAAGGAAATCATTTCCGTAGAACACTTAATATTTTATAATAAAATCTGATAAAAAGTGAGTTTCACCAATAAAGAAAACGAAAAGATAAATAAATCGCACATTTTTTAAATTTCAATTCCATTCGTTACCGAAATCGATTTCCATTACATACCCAAATGATATTGTGAGCCTTTAACAAATCAAATTTGAACCCAAAGTTAAAGACTAATATAGATGAAATGATTAGTTTGTGTGATAAGAATGTCATTTTATATATGGTTATGCTTTAACACTTGCTTAAAGTTAATAGCTTAAGTTAATAGTCCTATGATGTTCTACTTTATTTTTTGAAATATTATTGAAAATATTTTGTAACATTTTTAAATCATTTTTTTCTTTTTTTTTTGAAGACCAAGTTTTTCGAGAGTTTTATTTTTTGGTAAATATTGGTTTTTGAGTAAAAGTCTGTTTATTTAGTGAAATTATTTTTCAATATTTTTTGAATATAATTTACTTAGTTAAAAATTCGAATTTGAATAAAGAGAAAATTTTTTAATCAATTTCATGAATATAATATAAACTCGATAATCCAGATTATTCAGTAATCCGGAAGGCATTTCCTAACTTTCCATTGCATAACTCTATAATCCAGACTAATTAACATAAAATCCTTTCTTATAAAAATTTTAGTATAACTTGGAAAATACAATAAGAAATGATATAATTATTATGTATGAGTTGATTCTTCACGCAGAGAAGACAAGGTTACAGCTTTATCGCTATAACAATATTATGTTCTTAATGTTAATTTTATTGAGCTTTAATAACTCTGTGCTCATAATAACAATGATTTTGATTCAATTTTGTCATTTAAGGTTTACACTCAATAAGAATTTTAATATGATTGACTGCAAAAATTATATGTTTTTAAATATTTTTACCAGAAACAAAATTTTGTTAATATGCAACATATTATTACTTCTACAACCATTAAATATCTGCAGTTATTTTCCTTGCTCTTAATATCATTATTATTCCTATAACAATAAAATGTTACAAATATATATATATATATATATATATATATAAGAATAACAATTTTTATTAAAATATGATAAGATGGAATATTAATACTCGTATGATAAAATAAAATAATAATATGATAAGCTTGGATAACTATATGATAACATGAGGTAATAATATGATAAAATGGAATCAAAATATGACAATGTGGTGAAATAATATAATAAGATTGTTCAATTATATGTAAAACTACAATCATAACATGAAAAACAAACCATAAAATTCCACTTTGTCATATTGTATGACAAAGTGGAATTATAATAACTATTATTTATAATCATTTCTATTTTTCGCTGTGATCATATGTTCCAATCATAATGTATTGCTCTTAGAATATGGTCACAACTATATTTTTTCTCTGCGTATAGTTAAATTCCTTTAATTTCATTTAATGTTTCTTCCAAAAATTCTTCAGTAATAAGAGTACAAACAAATTAGTTTTTTAGATAAAAAACTTAAAACATTAAAAGATATTTGACGAAAAATTTTACCTTGATACTCTAAGTATTTCAGATATTCAGGTATGTCACAGAACACAAATTCGTACGAAAGTGAAAATGAAATCGTATTTAGCTTCTTCAGAAAACGAAAAACGAAAAAATTTTTCGTTTTCAATTCACTTTAAAATGTTAAAGTGAAATTGATATTTTCACAGCTTTACAGATAAAAAAACACAAAAAGTTAATGAAAATAAACAATGAATTATTCATTTATTAATTGCACTTTAAAAAAATCTAATTTTGTCCAAAAATTAATAATTTTCTTAAATTTAATTTTTAGTGGCCAAAAAAATGTGAAAATAAATAATTTCGTGCTACCAATAAAGTTTTTTTTGCATAGTTACCATATGTATTTAAGAAAAATGTAAACAAATACGATTTGGTAAAATCATTTACGAATACAAACAAAAGAAAATTAGTAAAAAGTCAATTTCTTTAAATTTAAATAACATTTTTTTTTTCAAATTTAAATTTAATTTATCAGTTTGTTACTCAAATATGTAAGTATTTATAAATTAGACAAAATTACATCACTTTAAAGTACTACTTTTCGTTCCAAAGGGGTAAGCACAAAAATTCCAAGCAGGATAAAATTTTTATTGATTTTATGGAAACGCCAGGGGATATGTAAAAGGTGATAAGGTAGTTGTAAATTCGTTATGTTCTGAACTGACTGAGGAACTAAACAGATTAGGGCCACCTTATAAAGATGTTAAGGAGTGGAAAAAGACCTGGGTCGATTGGAAAACCAACGTAAAGCGAAAACTGTCCCACAACGCAAAAGAAAAATGCTTCTTAGAATACTTTACTTCTTCATTGGACATTTTCAATTTAATCCAGTGCGGACATATATGTATGTTCCTCAATAGCATTCAAAATTCTCCATAATATTGCCCATAATATTCGTCCCATACTTATGTTTACATCTCATCCGATGACGCCTTGGTACGATCCCGTTGCCAAAAAACGAAGTGCTGTTGCTAATTGTATAATTGCCGGTATTGAAGAACGTTGCAGCGATGGTTCAATTCTTTCTAATATCATAACAAAAGCTTCTTTGTTTAATCGGTACAAACTGATGAAATTATAAATAAAAATTAGTAAATATTATAATCTCTGTAAATACATAGTTTAAATTATTTTACTTACATTACACTTGGATAAGACAAAGGATCTGATTAATGATTTTCGGCTCAGTTTTTCAAGGAAATGTTCATTTCTTATTTCTTCTAATACAGCCATGCATATTTGAAACACCATGCATATTTAAAATCCTATAAAACTATTTTGTTTACACTTTTGAAATTAACTTTTTAATAGTAAACACAAATATTACTTTTATTTCATTTGTTGATTCTCTTATTTTCGGCTTTTATGTAATGATGCCACATTTTCTTGAGGAAAAATGTGTTTTTAATTTCTTTCGGATTTGCAAAACCGTATTAAAGCTGAAGAAGCAAAACAAAAACGTTACGATTTCGACTATACGAAAATTTTCACTTCCGAAAAATTTCCGTAACACACCTGACAAAATTGGATCAGAAAAAAGCCTCTACAATTCTGATAATTCGACAACCCGATTCGAGTGGGTCTGCAATAATTATCTAGACTGTCGAGTTTATACTGTGTCTGGTTTTTATTAATAAATAAGATTTTAAAATCAAATTTTCGGTAGAAAAAAGAAGATTTTTATTTCGTCAAAATGTTGACCTATATGTTATTTGGAATACGTATATAAGTATAATGCAAATAACCCATACTTGGATACCTTACGATATAATTAGAATTTTGAAAAATCATAAATTTTGTTTAATTTCTATAGAATCAATTTCAGGATGTGTCTTTTTTTATTTTCTTCAATGTTCTTTTGCTTTAGGCCTGAAAATAAGTAAAATATCTATTTTTTTACAAATACAAACAGTTTCTGTTCTTAGCACTTTATTTACTTTACTTAGGTTTTGGCAACATTGCTTGTGAGTTTCAATGGATCAATTTAAAATAGTAAATTGTTGTATATTTCGTTAATAATTTCAGAAAATTTATTCGAAAAAATAATTAAAAAACATGTTGTTGGCCAAATACGATAATTTAATACCCTATGCCATTCATTTTTAATATTTATGGAGGGGTGTTTCACTGGACCTATGGTCAATTGTTGACCAGTTATTATAAGATTTGATAGTTTAAATTACATTTCTGTAAAACATATGTAATAATATCGTGATATTACAATTTAAATTACATTTATTACTCGCCTAATTGCCGAAAGGTGGTTTTATGTGGGAGCTATGGCCAATTATAGACCGACTGTAATAAAACTTTGCACCAGGTTTCCTTATTTATTTCAAATATTATTGTTATGCTAGCGATTACATTGGACTTATACACTTTAAAGTGATTTTAAGAAAATGGGCTTATATGAAAGTCATGACCAGTTTTCTACCCATCTTCATTTTTTTGGCACACTGATTTATACACACATGCGGAGATAAACATGGTTGCAGCATTATCTCTACAACAATATTATGTTCTCATTGTTAATTTTTTAAAAATTATAATAACTCTGTGTTCATGATAATAATGTTCTTGCTTAAATTTTGTTATTTAATATTTACACTCAATAAAAACTTAATATGTTTGACTGCAAAAATTATGTTTTTAAATATTGTAACCAGAAACAAAATTTTATTAATATTGAAAACATCAAAACTTCTACAATCATTAAATATGCAAATAGCATTCTTTTTCCTTGTTCTTAAAATATATACTCAGTATGATTCAAACAATATAAGATATTGATTAACACATATGGTACAAATGAAAATAATTATTGAACGAATAATATGTTTTTGGCTAATGAACACTTTTCTCTATTATTTTCAATAAAAAAAATTATAAAAATAATTTCTTATTACTACGTTTTATTTTAATATATGACAAGATGAAATAATAATATGACAAAATGAAATTATAATATGATAAGATTGGAGAACTATATGATAACATGGAATAATATTAAGATAAAATGGAATAATAATACGAAGAATGGCATAACAATATTATAAAATGAAATAAATAAAATAATATAAT
This sequence comes from Protocalliphora azurea, assembly GCA_932274085.1. NCBI lineage: Eukaryota > Metazoa > Arthropoda > Insecta > Diptera > Calliphoridae > Protocalliphora > Protocalliphora azurea. The sequence continues at coordinate 102,806,501 of OW026522.1, forward strand.
AACATCAAATCATAATCTGGTAGAATGGAATAATGATGTAATAAGATCGTTCAATTATATATAAAAATAGAATCATAACATGAAAAAACAAACCATAAAATCGGACACAATATGACAAAATGGAATCATAATAATTATTACGCTGTTACCATAAATTGTAATCATAATATGCTGCTCTTAGATTATGGCCACTAAAACTATATTTTTCTCTACTTGTATATACAGCTCGCTCGGTCCGAATTTTAATGAACTCGTGATTAATATAAGGGATTTATAAACATTCATTACTACTATTGTCCTGCAAAAATATATGGCTACAAGCTCTTATTCCATTTTAGGCTATTTCAAGATGCAAAATTTTGCATGTTCTAATCCGAATTTTTTAGCTACACTTTGCATACAGATACATATATGTTTAGTAAATCATACCAAATAGTAAAAAAAAAATTAAAAAAACGATTAAATTTTATGATTTTATGAAAAATTGAAAAATTTTCTTTATGGTTTATATGCCTTATACGCGTCCATGCTTCAAATGTTGGGAGGAGACATAAATCAGATAAACGGAAGAGTAGTAGAGAAGTATTCTAGGACTAGTGAATTTCAAAAATGTATGTTTTATTAAATCTCGGATCATAGATACACATGTTATATACTGAAAGATACAATATTATACATTATACAATATTATATATTGAACAAAGTGTTTTTCGCTATGAAAAAATGGAAAACAGTGAAATTTTCAAATGGGAAAAGGAACAATGGGAACTGATGTACTTACATATACAGATATCAATTCTGCTAACTAAATGGTTTTTAAAATTATCTTATTAAGAAATTCATAATATTTGGCCAATAACTGAAAAAGTGATTTTAAGTTTTATTTTATATAAATAAAGTAATCTTATTTAAAGGTACATGAGACAAAAAGAATAAAAATGCTGAATGTATAGTTAATATTTTTATCACAAAAAATTATAAATCTCTTTCAAATCCATTTTATCCACAAACTTATCAACAACATCATAATAAAAACATTACCCATCTTGACTCATCAAACACTTCAAATAAGTATATCCCCCAAGGTAGTAAAGTATCGTAAAATCATATTAGACATATCATTTTAGTCCAAAAATTTGATGTGTTTACAAAAAGCCACTAACCAACCAAACCACAACAAAAACAATAACAATAAATAACCTTGAAGCAGACAGAAACAGACAAAAATACAATAACAATAAATCAACTAGACAAATACATAGATACGAATTTAGATAGATGGAAAAGATACATAAATAGATAAAAGACGTAAACGCGCATAATTTGAAACATCACTAAGCCAGAAATTGAGGGCTCATTTTAATTCACACTTGCATAGCAATGTGTTTTTACTTTAATCTTCCATACCCACATTTTGTGATATGCAAATGATTTATGTAGTTTTAATATTTTGAAAATTATAGTCACACCTTTCATTTGAAGACAGAAGAAAAAAGGCCGAATTTATGTTTGACAAATCAAAGTCATATATATAATCTAATCAATCACATTTTGTTAACACTGCAAAATGAAAAAAGGAAACATTAAAAAATGATACATTTTGCTAATAATGTTAGGAAAAACCACACAAACACACCTGTAATAAAAAAAAAAATTGGTTTAAGACAAATGTTATTGATAAATAGACAAAATTTATGTTGTGATTAATAACAACACATTGGCAAAATAAATTTAAAGATAAATTTATAAATAACATTTTTAGAAAAAACTAGCATTACGTAAGAGAATATTTATTCTCTTGAAAGTCTTTTTGTGTATATTTATCAAATTTATAGATGGTCTGAAATTCAGACTATGAATGCTATGTATAATATTAAAATTGCAAATACTGCGGCGCACAGTGGGGCCATACGCAAAATTTTTGTTAATAAATATGTATCTCCTGAACTACTCGTCGGATCGAATTTAAGTGTATGAAAGAGTTGTAGAGGTGGACATAAGCTTTCAAAAAAATCATCTTGTATTCACCCTGTAATAACACGAGATAAGCTACAGGGTGTCATAGTTGACCACTTCAAGTATGTAAAAGTTTCAAAAAACCGTATCTTCTACGAATCGAATCCGATTTCAATTTTTCTTTACTTGGAGAGAGATAAAAGAAAAAATAAGCTTATCTTCGTTATCTGTAACAGGTAAAAAATATTTACGCTTGAATTTTGATTTTTTGCCTCGACTTTATTTTGTTTTTCGGGAATAAGTCCTGAGGTATATAAAAAAAATAATAGGGTGAAAAAAATTTTAGATTGTCTCTATTCGTCCAAACGTGAAAAATGTTTTGACTAGAATATAGAACTATTCTTTCACTTTTTCGCAAAGTTTTTTTTAATAATTTTTTCCATACATATTTTAAAAGACAAAGCTTCATAAATGGTTAATAAAGAAATTTTAAATTGATTTAAGTTTGCACCCTACATCTAGCATTGGTTGAAAATGATGAATTTTAGGAAAAAGTTTCATTTTTATCGATTAATAAAAAAATTTCACGCGAATTTTTTTTTTAATTGTTGACGATATTTAATTATTTTATTAAAAAAGTACATTTTATAAATAATTTCTTCTAAATTGCGCAAAAAAGCATATTAGCATAATATTTTCGCTACTGTTTCTTATGTGATGTATAAAACGAATATCGGTCTTTCATTTCCAATTCTTTTGGAAATTTTTCAAAAATAAAGAATATTTAAAAAAGATGAAAAACCAAAAAGATAATATTTCATTTAATCAAAACTCCATCTACTTTCCAAAAACCTTTAAAATATTAAAATAGTATAAAAATAGACTTTTTTACCAATTCAATACTATATATATATCACGTCTATATTAGTTTTTAAAAAATGTCGCCTGAAAACTGATAACTCGTGTCAACTTTCACTAAATTCACTATTATTGTTTGTTTTTGAAAAATGGCAAAAAAAAAATAGTGAAAATATTATGCTAATATGCTTTTTTAGTGCAATTTATAAAAAGTCATTGAAAAGATTGACTTTTTCATAAAATCTGCACTCCTGCATTCGTTTTTGGCCGAGCGAGAGGCAATTTAATGTCAAGTCGATCTAACTCGCGTGACTTTTTTTAATTAATCGATAAAAATTAAACTTTTTTTCTAAAATTCGCCATTTTCGACCAATGCTAGATGTTAGATGTAAAACTAAATCAATTTAAAATTTCTTCATTAAACTTTCTTCTCTCTTCCTTCTCTTTTAAAATATCTTTAGCAAATTATTAAAAAAAAAAAAGTTTAGAAAATTATTAAAAAAACTTTGAAAAAAAGTGAAAAAATAGTACTATATTTTTATAAAAAATAGCCATTTTTCATACTATTTTCAGAGTGATAAATTTGCAGCCTGTTTGTTCGCTCGTGTTATAAAAACAGGCAGTTAAAAATTTTTCACGTCTAGACGAATTGACAAAATTAAAATTTTTTCAGCATATTATTTTGGAATACATTACAAATTACAGAATACTTTTGAAAAATTTTTCTCTCATATATCTCAGTTCTTATTCCCTAAAAACAAAATAAAGTCGAGACAAAAATTTAAAATTCAAGCGCAAATATTTTTTTAACTGTAAGGGATAAGTTAGTGAGTGAATAAGCATGTTTTTCTTTATCTTGCCAAGCACTTTAGAGAAATATGAAAATCTTTGAAATCGGATTTGATTTTGAAACTTTTACATACTCAAAATAATCAACTTTGACACCCTGTAGCTTATCTCGTGTTACCAGGGTTTTACCACAGAATGATTTTTCTAAAAGCTTAGGTCCTATTTTATAACTCTTTTATATATTTCAATACGAACCGACCAGTATTTTAGCAGATACAGATTTATTACCAAAAATTTTGCGTTCGGCCTCACTGTTCTGCGCCCTCTATAATGAATTTTTTTATTCAATAGTCAATGTAAATTTTTATATCCGCTACCCAATATCTGTTTATACCGGCGTTAACCTATTAATCAAACTACTAGACAAACTGAAATACAAAGATAAAAAAAAACCCAATTCACATCTCATCTTTAATAAAAAAAATTTATGATGGACAACATTTTATGACTTTAATAAACAAGTAAAATTTCTAAATATCATATTAATCATTTCAAGTATTGCAAATGCTAAACGTCAAAAACATTTGGGGTCAACAAATTTTGGATAAAAAAACTTTAATCTTTTGTTTTATTTTGGCACATTGTGTCTGAAAAAGATATCAGATACATATATTAATTAGTGTTGGAATGTTCCTATTGAATACATTAACAAAAATGATCATAAAAACTATAAACTTATTTACTATTTTTAACAAGGTGCAGCATAAATTAACAAAAGATAAAAATATGCAAAAAAGATCAAACAATAAAAAGATTACAACTTAAACAAGTGCGTCAAGAGGAAGGTTTTTTTTTTTTTTTTTTTTTTTTGATATAAAAAATAAACTTCAATAACGATTATGTTACAGAATGTAAGTGCGGAAACATAACAACTTTGACATTTAAGGTAAATTTCCAATGATGCTGGCGCACCGATCCACAGTGGCGTGGAATCGCCAAAAAATAACGCTTATTTTACGGAAGGTGTATAGCGCTTTCTTTATAATTTTGTTGCAATAATTAGCTCTATTTTAGCCTACAGAAACTAGTCGTTAGATCACATATTTAACTTAAGGAAATTTGGTAGTTAAGACTTTTTTGGCCCAATAATGTAACACATATGTAAAATCAAATCATTATTTCAATCAGCATATAAAATTTTTCCCAAAAATAGGTCAAATACTCATAAATGTCTTAAATATGTCCGTATTTAAGTAGAATTACACAAATGATTTCTGTATCAGTAAAAGTCACACTACCAAATTTTATGAAGATCGGTCCATAAATAACCATAACTTCCATATAAGCACCTGTCACGTCAACGCAATTTCAAGATTATGTTTATGCATTAAAGAGACATAATATGGCAAAACTTGGTCTACTGTTGCTTTTTTCTTTCTCTCTTCTTAAATAGGACGAACAATTAGTAAATTTAACTTAAATTTTACATTTTTATTACTTAAATTTTATTTCGTTTTTGTTAAAAAAAGCCTATTTACTTTATTTTTTTAATATATATATATATTTTTTTTCTAAATCACAAAAGAGTACGCCAAATGTTTTTTTTTTTTTTTTTAGATTTTCATACTATATATATTAAGTAAAAGTACAAAATTTGTATTTTCATCCAAGTTCGTCTAGAAACTTTTTAATATATAAAAGTAAAAAATTTTTAGATCGGGTTTCAAAAAAAAAAAAAAATTATTAAAAATATTTCTGTAACATTAACTCTATCAAAAATAAGGAAATCTGTTTCTGAATACCTACACGCAGAGAAAAAATATAGTTGTACTTACCATAAACTAAGACCAAAATATTATGATTGGAATATATGATTACAGCGAAAAATAGAAATGATTAAAACAAAAAATTATTATGATTCCATTTTGTCATATTGTGTCTGATTTTATGGTTTGTATTTTCAAGTTATGTTATTGCAAAAGGTATTTGGACTTTTATGAAGTGTTTGTTCGCATTATGTAATAAAAATTTACATAATTAAATCGAATAATGTGATTTTTTTTTTCAAAAAAAAATTAAATGTAATACCGGTAACTTTCTTTCAAACAATTTTTAGGTTATTATTAATTCAATATTTGTAACAATAGTTAATTACATTTTTTCAAATTAGTGGTATTGGAGAGAGGTCTACCTTTCTAGTTTCTGTACATATTATATAAAACTTAGTTTTATTTTTGGTGATTGTTTTCTTACCTTAATTAAAATTTGTTTCAAAAAGTTATTAAATTTCAAAAATTTTAACTTATCGTACATAATATCATAAGATTTGTTAAGTTTTTTAGAGAAATATAGTCTTATAATGGACATATTTACTTCTGCAAAAAAACGGTTAACCGGTTCTTTCGGAATTACGAAAACATCAACCGGTTTTTCAAGATTCAAACTATTCGAAAACATGTTTTTCCATAAATTCATATAATCGATCACCATTAGTTCATCTACTTTTAGTTAGAATCAATTTTTTTATTTTATTTTCAAAATATTCATTTTTAATTAATCGCCAGCGATTTTTCACAATTTCACTCCTTTGTGCGATTGTCAAAAAAAAAAAATCTAATTAAGTTGGATTGTACATCATCTCAGTTTTTATTATTTTTAAAAGAAATCATGTAAAATGTTTCCTATTTTTTAAATAAATATTATTAATTTAGACTAATGTTAATTTGAAAAGTCTACTCGTCGCTATGCTGTTTTAATTCTGTCTTTATATCTGACTTCCTTAATCTCTTCTAATTGAACAATCATAGGTATATCTCATCTCAATAGAACCAATTGAATTTATTATTTATTAACTTTAAAACATGTATTATTTCTGTTTTAAATAATTAAAATTATATTTAATTTAAATACTTCAACAACCTGTCGTAATTCCTTTTTGCTTTATAAACTTCATGTCCAGAAAAACAAGTCTTAAGTAATTTAAATAGATTTTAAAATCTGTGTAGATATTTATCAGAAAATTTATTAACATATAATATGATATGAACACAAGTAGGTGTGTTTTTTTTTTATTATTGAAGTGCTTAATAGAATTTCGTAAATATTTGCAAGATTTAACCCTTAATTAGCAAAGTGCAATAACACTGGTCGCCAAAAAAGTAAAGTTTTTTTGTCCTCCTTTAAACAAAACTAAGTGAACTATATGGAATTTGACGTGCTCAATATGAATCTGCTTTCAATTTTTTTATTATCAGGTCTTGATTCTTCTTATGGGCTTGCCTAATATTTCTCCATTAGTAAAGCAATTACATGAGTATATTTCACCATAACTCAAGAACCATTGGTACGATTTAGATAAATGAAACACCAAAAGATGCAGACAAAAATAGTCTTTAAGCCATATTAACATTATTCTTTTATTTGTCGAAATAGTTTCCGAAAAAAAAATGCAAATTGCATGCAAAATTGAAGAATTTTCTTTCCTTAAAAGTTTTTTTTATGAAATGAATGGCAAAAATGTGCAGGTTTTAATGCCTTATCATAAAGTTGGTAATATTAAGAATAAAATAAGTCATGTGTTACTAAAATTGATACACAAATCTTGATTTTATTCACAATTGAGTGAAAATACCCATGTATACGAGGGCGGAAAAATAAGTCCGAGACTTTTCGAACTTCCCTCGTAGTTATATGAAATGCAACACTATTCCCATCAAGTACCAACTGTTATTAGACTACTGTCAAATCTTGAGCAAGTGTCGTCATTTACTTTGCGTAAAAAATAGGATTTTTCGAGGTCCTTAAAATAGGCATTTGTTTGGTCAATAATTTCATCGTTGGAACTGCACACGTATGCACCCGTGCATTACCTTGATAAAAAATAAATTTTTTCTTGGCCATATGGGGTCGTTTTCTTTTTAAATCCTCATTAAATCGGTTTAATAAGTTGGCATAATATTCACCGTTTATTGTTTTTCCCTTTTGAAGGTATTCGATGTGTATTATCCCACGTGCATCTCAAAAAACTGTTGCCATCACCTTATTAACCGACAAACATACCTTGGCCTTCTTCGGAGCAGGTTCACTCGGGGAAATCCATTGTTTAGACTACTGTTTGGTCTTCGGAGTACCATGTTTCATCCACAGTTACAAAACCCCGCAAAAACTCATTCGGATTGTGGTTAAACAACTCCAAACAATCCTTTGAAGTTGTCACACATTTACGTTTATGGTCAATTGAGAGCAAACACGGCACCCATCTTGCAGACAACTTTCTTAAACTCAGCTGATCACACCACACTGCCATATGAAATGCCTATGGCATGAACAATCTCACGCAATTTTACTCTTCGGTCGGCCAACATCATATCGTGGATTTTTTCGACATTTTCGGGTGTACTGACCTCCAGAACGTTCAGCGTAGTTTGTACTGGTGCAACCACAACGAAAGTCAGTAAACCACTTTTTTACAATTGAAATCTATGGTGCAGAGTCCCCATAGTATTTATCGAGCTTTTCCTTGGTTTGATTGACGTTTTTTTTCGCAAAAAATAATGTTTAATGAGCACTAGAAATTCGCTTTTTTCCATTTTTAGAAAAATACACGAGGTTGAATGTTTTAAACGCAAAGTAAATGACGACACTTGCTCAAAATTTGACAGTAGTCTGTTAACAGGTGGTACTTGATGGGAATAGTGTTGCATTTCATATAACTACGAGGGAAGTTCTAAAAGTCGAGGACTTATTGATCCGACCTCGTACCTACAATTAAGTGGAAACATAATGGTGGGTAAAAATTAACTGTATTGGTTCAATTAAAAATTATTTATTTTAGTTAAGCATCAAAATATGAGACATCCTAAAAGCAACCTGCAAAATGTTTTAATTCTATTTTAAATTTGAAAAATTTTTGCCCTTGGTTTTCGATTTGGATAAAAATTGGTGAAATTGTTGAAACGGATACACAAGCATCGAAAATCAGTTTTATTCATTTATATTTTGAAAACTATGGTAACGCTAAAGCTTTTTAATATTTTTGAGTATTTTCCATTTTAAATTTAAAAAAATTTTACATTTGGTTTTCGATTTTAATACAAATTGGTGAATGTGTAGAACAGGATACACAAGCATCTAAAATAAATTTTATTAATTTAAATTTTAAAAACTGTGGCAACTTATAGCACTAAAGAGGTTAAAAATTATGTTGAAATGGCCTAGATCAATTAGATTATCATCAACGAAAATGACTTGAATTTCGACAAAAATTTTACAAAATTTAAAAATCTTCATTTAAAAAAATCTTTAAAAATAGTAAACGATCATAAATGCCAGTTTCTCTTCTTTGCTCATGAAACTTTATATGTTATCATTAAATCGAGCCGTACTTCATTAAAATCGGTGCATAAATTTTATAATTACTAACAATTAAGTGATAGTATCTCAATAAAGTGCAAACGATGTTCTTACTGCTATTAAAAAACTTTACTTACCTGAAAGCTAGCTGTATATTTATAACTTTATTTTAAATCTATTCAATTAAACATCTATTGAATTTACCAAATAAACAATTATTACTGATTGAAAAGATGCACATATAATCTTTAAGATATGTCGAAAATTTGTCAGTAGTATGGACAACATGCTGAATTTGTCTTGTAGAAATTTTAAAAAATATATTAAGAAATTCTTGATTTCAATATCAGGAGTTATTGGCGAAAATACTGAAATTTTTCTCTGTTGTCTGTGAAAACTTCTGATCAAAGCCATTTCAAAGAAATTATATATATAACAGACTGCAATAACACACCCTTTAATCTCAATTTTATATCTCCACTGAAGATTTTAGAAAAACTGCACGCAGAGAAAAATATGGTTGCGGCATTGCCACATCAACAATATTATGTTGTTATAGTTATTTTTTATTGATTTAAATAACACTGTGTTCATGATAACAATATTTTTGTTCAGTTCTAAAATTTAATGGTTACCCTCAATCAAAATTTTATTATAGTTGACTACAATAACAATATGTTTTTAAATATTTTTATCAGAAATCAAATTTTATCAAAATACAAAAATAACATTGTCACCTATATTTACATTTTTTTTAAACTATAAATAAATCATATTAGTTTCTACACAACTATTGAATACAAGTTTTTGTGTATAATCAATCAGTTTAGTTCTGAACAATAAGAGCTTATATATTTATTCAATATGATGAATATTTGTGAAAAATAAAAGCAAATTATATGCAAATATAAAAGTGGCATTATAATATTAAAAGCATATACATATTACCGGTGCACCGACCAAGAGTCTTGTGTGTAATTTGTTCAAAGAAAACATTCAACTGTTGAATTAAGTTCTTATGCAAATACTTACATAAGTAAATAGTAAATGTTAATAATTATTATGTAAATTAATTTTTATAGCTAATAAAAAGTACTCAATAAACAATTAATAAAAATAATAATTTCGAATTAATGTATTATATTTTAATATTTTATTCAGTATAGGAAATTCATAATTTTTGATCACAATATGATGTAATGAAATAATAATATGGTAAAATGGGATCATAATATGATAAAATGAAATAAAAATATTATAAAATGTAGTGATAATATGATAAAATAGGTTCAGAATATGATAGAATGGTATCAAAATATGATAAAAAAAAGAATAACGACATGATAAAAGCACTCTATAATACGATAAAATAGGTTTATAATATGATAAAGCCGAACCATTACATGATAAAATCACAAACAATATTATAAAAGAAGTTCGTACAGTATGATAAAATGGAATCATAATAATAATTATTTACAAACATACTAACCTTTAACTGTAATCATATATTCCAATCATAATATATTGCTCTTATATTATAAAAACTCAAATAATTCATAAAAAAAAATAATAAGACCATTTTTAATCGAGTTGATTCTGTTTTAAATCCACTAATGCAAAATTCACATCCCCGAGTATTGTTAACTATAGATTTTAAAGTGGGATTCCAGGAATCCTGGGAAGTCGGTAATTGGGAAATAATTTTCATGCGAAATCCAAAAGTGCGCGAAATGAAATTCCCTATTTACTACATACACGTTCTACTGAACTGAACCAGTGCAGAGCATAACCAATTTTCTACTTACCGAATTATGCCATTGCTCAAAGTAATTAGAATAATAATGTCAACTCATTACTAAGTAACTTTAATGGTAATTTTATTATTACTTAATTGTGAACAAAGTAAATTTTTTTCTGAACATTACAAACATATCTTTGGACTTTTGACAAAACATCTTAAGTCGTGGTAATGTAACTTGAACGTTTTTAATCATCAAGGTACATCATATACACTAATCCGCGTCTTTCTACGATTCATAGCTTTGAAAATATAGCTCTTCAAAAATTTTCTATTCATAGTATTTGTTTTTTAACTCTCCTGAAAAATGTTTAAACTCAAAATAAGTTTTTTTGTCCACTGTCTACAGATGTGTGTATTAGAGTTCATCAAATCGACTTTCGAATAACCGAACCATCGACAACAATCAAAAAAAAAAGAAGTCGAAAAGGCTAAATCGACTTTTATGTTTGAAAATTGTTGAGAATCAACTTCCTTGTTGCCAAATAGCCAAAAAGTCGAAAGTAGTCAGAAAAACTCTAAAAATAGTTGAAAAATCGGAAAAAATCGAAAAAATTTATTCACAATGAGTAGTTTCTTAGCAGTTTTTATTTCAACTAAAAACATATTTTTGTGTGTAACCAACAATTTCATTGTATATATTGTCAGTTAATTAATCAATATATTTGATTACGTTGTATATATTTTATATTTTTTAAGATTTTATAAGACAGATAACAAAAAATAATAAAAAGAGTCAAAAAATCTCAAAAATATCTCATTAAATCGGAAAAGTCTGAAAAATTCGAAAATAGTCGAAAAGTCGACTATTCCAAAATTGAAAAAAGTCGAAAAATCGACTACTTAAAAATTGGAAAAGTCAAAAAATCGATTATTTAAAAATTGAAAAAAGTCAAGAAGTCAATTTTTGCTCCAACTATAAAACCCTAGTGTGTAGATATACACTAGACCACTCAAGAAGTGTATGGAATTTACAAAAAGTTTTGTATAAGCTTTCTTATCCAAAATATAAAGCAGCAATTTTTGATATATGATTTTTTAATCTACTTTGACTTGTTGTGATGTTATAAGCAATGAAAGCAAAAATCTATTCATGGACTTTTTTTAAAAAGGTCCTAGTTTTAATATGAATCTAGTTTGTTATCAAAGATTTTTATTATTTTGTAGAGTAAGATTTTTACTTTTTATAAATCAATACATTTTGCAACATATGCTTACTATTTTAGCATAGATGGACCAAAATCTGAATCAGGGGTATAGATTTTTTTATCTATTATATATAGCATGAAATTTTGGATCATTACATGAAAAATTGGATAGATTAAATTAAGATTTTGATCCATCTATGCAAAAATTGTAAGCATATGTGACAAAATGTACTATTGATTTATAAAGAGTACCAATTTTATTCTACAAAATAATAAAAAACGTTACTGAAAGGCTAAGTTCATATTAAAGCGAGAGCTTTTGTAGAAAAGTCCATGTATAAATTTTTAATTTGATTGCTTAAAACAACATAAAATGTAGGCTAAAAAATTATATGTCAAAAATTGCTGCTTTTATTCTATAATCATGGGTAGTCCAAAGTATAATATAAAGCATGTAAACGAAAAATTCCTTAGAATTTCCAAATTAAATTTTTCAGTATCGAAGAAATTTTATACTCTTATAAAACTAAGAACTCTAAAACTATTCCTGCTGTATTTCTTTAAAATTATCATTCACGGAAAGATTATACAAATTGTAAACATTAAAAAAACTAATTTTGAACACATTTTTTACATTTTCTTTTTAGAACTTTTGTAAGCATTTACAATTTTTTTACAGTTTACTCCTTTTTTTGACAGATGTTAAAGTTTTTAACTGGGTTCAATCATTATTAATTTTTCATGAGACATATATTCAGTGTGTTTTACAGTTTTTAATTAGAATCATTTTTCGGATTCTCTTTTAGTATTTTAGCTTTAATATTATGACATTGTGTTTTCTTTCTTTATCATTGCTAAAATCTGCTATTAATTTAGTCATTTTATCGTCTTAAATCTTAAGCTATATTGATTCTGTAAATTTCTGATTTGAAGGTTTTAGTAGTAATAAATATTACCTGATAAGAATTATGTATTATTCTTAGTAGAATAAATAAAATAGCTTAAAACTGAAAAGTGATTGATAAATTAATTTAATTAATTAAACGCTTAAAAAAATTAAAACAACACACTTTGTTTAACTGACATACTCCACAGACATGAAACACTAACGTTAATAATTAAAAGAAGAAAATAAGTAAGTGTGAGTGTGGACTTTGGCATATTTAGTTTCTATATTCAAAAACCCTCTATCTCAAGTTTTCGTGAAATTGTGTTTTTGATGCAATTATATTCCCTATAGAAACCCTCATCTATGATATAAATTTCCTCTTTCTCTCCTCTTTCCTAAATACAATATTGTATTTTCATTGATTGCTAAAGTAACTTTTTTTCGACTTGAAATTGGTTGATGCAGGGTTAAAAATTAATTCGCCCAATATAAATTTTACGTTATATTCCAATTTTCAGGTTTATGAATAAACGGTTTGGATTTAATAATAAAATATATAACATATTTATAATCTTCAAACCTCACAGATTCTGAAAAGTATTACTTACAGGAACTGAAATATTTATGTTTTAAATTGTAAACATTTTTTCGTTTACACATTTTTTAAAGAATTTTGTTCAAAATTTTTTTCTCACCTTTTACAATTTTTAAGATATTTCATTCAGTAATCTTTCGAAACTCAAAATGTAAATGCATATATATTCTCAAGACTTTATAGAATCACAAACTTTTTAGTTTTTTCCAATGCTACTAATACAGTAGCTTTAGCATTTGAAATGTAAAAAACTGTTTGTCTACATGCTATATATATTTTCATATAACGGTCATTTATGCCTACCTCTCCCATTTGAGTATTAAACTGCATGTCATCTGCATAACTATTATTAAGTGATTATGTGACATATCTCAATTTACAACAATAGCAATAACAACAAAATTTACCAATATCAGCAGCATGCATATTTGGCAAGCAACAACAATTTTGATGCTGACAGTGATGGCGATATGATAACAAATTAAAAAAAATACATCTTTTGTCGATAGATGGATGAGTTGACTGAATAGATGCATTTAGATGATGCTTGTTTTTGAGGGATTTACTGACACTTTTTATTATGGTATTGTATTGTATTGTATTTTTTTATTTCTTTTATTTTTTATATTTCTTGGGCAATGTACACAGAAAAAAATACAAGTGGACTTCAATTACGAAATTGCTATTATTAATTAAATTTTTGTTTGATTTTGTTCCAATCACCAAAATGATAATATGAATTAACTGGAATAATTGATTGTAGCTTAAATTTCAATTAATTTTTTTTTTTAACCAATTTAATTAGAATTATGAATTAAGTTTGCATAAAATCAACTAAAAATTTTATTGGTTCAATTCTACAGTTAATTGAATCCGTCCTTCAATAAAACCGCATGTATTTAAATGTAATTATTTTTGAATTATTAGAAATATTTCAGTAATACAAAACGAGTAAAATAAAACAAAAAATATTTAAATTCCAAATCTGATTGACGGAAAAGAAACTTGGTACATATATATTGTGATCTTGGCGTCATATACACCCCGTTAGAATCACCGATAATCACGTATAAATTAGATTTTTGTAACCTTGATTATTGGTGACTTTTAAAAGAATTTATAAGATATATGTCAAGTTTCGTTTCCTTCCGTTAAATTTTGGTGTTATACACTTATTTAACTAGGTTTTGCAATAATGTATGTATACGTACTCTTAATAATACATTTAAAGTGTGTAATATTTATACTTACATTTACAACTTCAAACAAAAGCTTTCATTTCTGCGGAACGATCCAATTAAGATCATATTATCTTGAGTGCCATTGTCATCTAGAACGAGATACCAATAAAAATATGACAGATGTCTTAACAAATCGTCAAAAACAATCAATATGATCTAACCTTATACACATATATAAAAAATCTTTCATAGGACAGCTTTGAAATAAACTGGAATCTTGAAATTGAATATAACCTCCGCGGGAACATCTACTATAGCATCGAAAGATTAATAATCTCATCAAATATTAAAATTCATACTTACCAAATAATTATATATTAAACAGTCACCGAAGACTGAGGAAATCATATAATTCTTATATATTACTATGTTTTACCTATAGATTGAGATCAAATAGTTGAAAATAGTTGGAAATTGAATTAAATTTATTTTATAATTATATTTTTTATTGACACGTTTTTCCTTTTTTCTTTATAGTTTTTAATGAGCTGTCAATCTTGGTGAAAAAATTTTAAACCAATTAGAAAGTTGATTATATTAATTAATAATATAATTAAATTTCAATATAAAATTAATTAATAATTTTATTAAAAAATTATTTGGGATAATTTTTTCTGTGTACCTAAATAACTTTTATATTTTAAAGATTTTATATGTACCTATATTTATTAACATTATTTGTTTCTTAGTTGGGAAAAAACATTTGAAATTGCTTCATTCATTTTAATAAATTTATGAAATGCCCTGGCTTTATTTTAATATAAGTTATGGACTTAACGCACAAAATGACTAATAAAATAAAGCATAACGAACCAAAGAAATTAAAATACAACTGGGTATAAAAAGATTAGTGGTCATCAGTTGGGTTCATTGTATCTTTTGGACATAAGCCAACACAAAACACCGCCACCACCACACCTCCACAATATGTTTAAACTGGTAAGTAGAAAAAAAATGAAAAGAGAAAATTACTCAATAAAGAAAAGGGATAACTTAATTTAATATTTTTAATATTCTTTTCTACAGACTACTGCAGCCGTTTTAATTTCTTTGGCTTTAATAATAACAGCAGCTGCCGAAAACGATGATACCATAACGAAATTTGCCAGTCAAGTTAATACAGATGGAACTTATGGCTTCGATATTGCCCAGTCGAGTGGCCTGGAGTTCAAAGAAGTTGGCTTTGGTGGTCATTATGCCAAAGGTTTCTATCAATATGTTTCACCTGAAGGTCAACAAATTTCTGTTGTTTATACAGCTGATGAAAGTGGTTTCCATCCTGAATCTGATTCCATACCCACACCACCACCAATACCCGCTTATATTCTTAAAGCTTTAGAATATATACGCGAACATCCTACACCTGAGGAATTAGCTGATCGTGAAGTTAGAGCTAAACAAATTTAAATTAAACTCTTAGCACTTTAGTTGGAATTTAGATTTTAAGAGTTAAGTTTTTATTTTTATTTTTTTATTTATGAATCAAATTAATAATTATTTTTTGTTATAAAATTTTGTTTTTTTATGAAAAGAAAATGTTTAATAAATAAATGGTTAAAAATTTTAAATTTTACCGGCTGGATTAAAGAGGAGAAATAAAATAGACGATGATGAATATATTTCATTTCAAAGAAAATACATAAAATATGTTAAACTTGAACATTTTGGAATTCATAAATTATTATGAAAAATAATGCAATTAAATTAATTTAAAATTTCATTACTACCCCTACAGCTATTATTATGAAATCTGCTATTAATCTAGTTATTTTATCGTTATAAATCTTAAGCTACATTGAGTCTATAAATTTCCGGTTTGAAGGTTTTTGCAGTAATAAACATTATATGATAATATATAATTATTATATATTATTCTCAGCATGAAAAAAAATCAAAAAGCTTAAAATGGAAAATTGATTGATAAATTAAACTAATTAATTAAACGCTTAAAAAAATTAAAACAACACACTTTGTTTAACTGACATACATCCCAGACATGAAACATTAATGTTAATAATTAAAAGAAGATGTGATAAAATTTATTTAAAAGAGCAAAAACAAGTAAGTGTGACTGTGGACTTTGGCATATTGAGGGCCTATATTCAAAGCAGTCTATTTCAAGTTTTCGTGAAATTGCGTTTTTGATACCATTATATTCCCTATAGAAAAGAAACCCTAATCTATGATATAAATTTCAAATAAAAATTATTAGTTTTTCTAATTTTATCAACGTTTTTGTATTCCTCTTTCTTAAACAATAAATACTTTATTTTTGTTTCTAAGTGCAAAGCCCTTTTTTACTTTTTACTTTTTTAATAATATAAACATAACATAATTCTTTACTAATTTATATATGCTGAATATGAATCTGATCTAAAAATTAAAATTTTTACGATAATAAATATTATCTTTATATGGCGGCTATTACACCCTCTAAACTCACCCTACCTATTTTCATCTCATTTGTGGAACTTGACAAGAAAATTATTCCCAAAAAGTCTTGAGACTTTCATTGCAATAGTTTCTTAGATATGCGATCATTTATATTTATCTTGTATGGGGACTAACGCTTCCCCTAGAGCAGCCCATCCTATTTTCATTTAAATTATAAATCTTGATAAAGAAATAATTCCCACAAAATTTATTATTTTCTTTGTATGCGAGGTACCATACCCCCTGCTCCGATTCCAAAATAAAATAGGCTACAAAGAATACAAAGAGTGGAAGGCTTGTCAAAAAAAGCTAACTTTGTTCTCAAAAAAATAAATAACTTTAAGATTGTGTTATTAAAATTTTATTTATACGTATTAGTGTCGAAACCACTTTCACCATACATTATAAAAATATATATAAATTATTAAATATAATCAATCACAGATTTCATAAATTTTTGATATGGATTACATCCACAAATATAAATATAATTAAATTTTTTGTTGATGAATATGAAAATAGTTTAAAATTATTTTAAATTCTGTTTTATTTTTAATACCAAACTTTGTTCAATTTAAATTTCATGATTCAAAAAGGGAATGTGAAAAATATAAAATAAATACATTTTTTTCGGTTCGTGAAAAATATTCGTGTTATGGGAGTTAAAATGCAATAAGTATGAAAAGATAATAAAAATATTATGTGTTAGTGAAAAAAATGTGTCGTGAATGTAATTTTCATTAAATTTTAAAGGAAAATTATTTTTTTACTGTTTTTCAATCTCACAAGTGTGTTAAATTTACACTTGTATGTGAGGGGAGAGAAATGTTGTTGTTTTACGAAAGAGACCTTTTTTACATTCTTTGTATTCTTTGTTAAGCTTTTTGAATGCGGGAACTAATACAGAGAAAAACACAAAAAAATTACCTGTAAATATTGGAATTATTAGGAATTTTTACACATTTTTGCACAATCACACACTATTCTATATGTTTTTGGAACACCACTAGACCACTTTTATTTTGAAAATGGGACCAATTGGCACAAAACACAAAATATTTTAAAACAATTTTTTTTCAATTTTTAGTATTGAAAGTTCAAACAAATTGAATTTTCAACATTTTTATAGAACTCTGTGTAAATAGGGAAAATAAGAAAGTTACAAAACAATTAAATTTTTGTTACTAATACATACTTAGAGTCAGGTATTCCTGTCAAATAGTCGGACTACTTGATATACATTGCTTTACATATTTTTCAATTTTATTTACGAAATTCGTATAAATTTTTAAAAAAATGGTAACATTTTTTGAGAGAAAATGAAAAAACAACAAATCCGGAGAAAATTTAAAATAAAATTTATTTTTAAACTGAGCCGCATTGCGCATTTTTTATACAAATTTGTAAGCAAATTACCGGACCGGACTTGCTGTGTTTAAACATTAATACCTATAACTTCCATAAGCACTTCCTTAAATATTAGATTCTAAGGTTCGCAATCAACAGTCTGAGTCGATATACTGACGTCTGTCCATCCGTCCGCCTGGCTATCCATATAATATTGTGTGCAAAACACAAGTAGCAATTTTGAAAATAATTTGATAAAATTTGAAAGACCAACTCTGAAAGACAAACTGTATGCAAAATTGCCTGAAGATCGGTCCATAATTTACCATATCTATAATAAAATCCCTCTTCCGAAAAAAAAAATGGAAACTGCAGTGACAAATTTTATGAAGATCGGTCTATAATTAACCATAGTTACAGGAATCAGCCTAAAGTGAGATAATCCCATATAAATGTTAGTATTAACATACACATGTATGTTTTATAGAAATATACAAACACAATTAGCCATAATTTTATATAAATACCTTTCCCGAATTTTGATGCACATATAAAATGGTGTAGGGTATCATAATGTATGGCTTGACCGACTATATTCTTCTCACTTGGCTTTTTTTTTCTTTTGCATTTTAGAAATGTATTTGATTAATATTAGTTACTAATATAATTATTTTTTAAGACATTTTAAAATATTTTTGTATATAATTTAAAAAATTTATTTTAACAATTACATTTTTTCAATCATTTCTTTTTTTTTTGTAAATTGTTCAGCCCAGTACGTTGCAAATAAATTGTTATGTTTTCCACAAATTTTAGAATTTGATGGGTAAATAATGCTTAAAGTATTAAATTTGTAAAAACCAAAATTATCGGCGAAAATCCTCTCCCTGATCAAATTACAAAATCAGTTTCCGATATGATTTGGAGAGCAGATAATGAGTATAGCAAATTTAAACTTTATAAAACTAAAACCAACTTTAAAAATACTACATAAAAAGTAATAAAGAAACAAATAATTTAGCGTTACTACGGTCCCTGATAAAAATTTCAAAATCTGGCTTTGTTAGGATTTGTAGAACGAATGGTTTTATAAGTAAGCTAAATTTTAGCTTTCTACATCATCTGGAAGCTCCAAAAAGCTTTGGAAAAAGAAAACATGTTTAGGAATTTATGCATATATATAGAAGATAGATAACTCCGCTCCCTGTTAGAAATGTCACAATCTGTCTTTTTTAGGATCTGTAGGATAAATAGTTTTATAAATAGCACAATTTAAATTTTCTACGTCATCTGGGCACTTTGGAAAGTTCTGGAAAGAGAAAACATGCTTAGGAAATTATATATAGATATATATACTTATAATATGTTAAGTACATATACATAACCAAATTTAATATTTTCTAATTAGACAAAAACTGTAGAATTTATTAAATTTTATCTGTAATAACTTTCTAAAACTTTCCATAAATTTTTTTGAGTTATTGAGTAATTTTTGAGTCATTAAGTATAAGAGATTACTCGTTTTATTGTAAACAAAATAATATTTCAAACTTTGTAAACAAATATGTGTAGTTTTTAAAAAAAAATCAGAAGAATTTATACATAAATAAAAATTTCGAAAAAGAAAAGAGAAATAAACGTTGAATAATTCAATATTTAATTTGAGTGTATATAAAAGATGACATTATTCAATTTAAAAATCTTAAATCGACTTAAAATATATCAAGCTACGAGATTTATATTACAAAAACTATCCTAAAAATGGTTTTTAGCAATATCTCCAAATTTCGTTTTTTATTAAATTTTTTTTAAATTTAGATCGTTTTCCGAGTGAAAATAAAAACAGCGTGTTATTTATAATACATAAAGTATGTAAACGAACATTTTTTACGTTTTGAATTGAAAAAACTAAAGTCAGTATATATTATTAGAATAAGCTAAAACTAACTTCAAGTCAAAACAAAAGCTAGTTTAGCAATGACAATATCGGTAAATGATACATCAAAGAAAATACAATAGCAATTTCCCGGACCTTTACATTTCCCGGGAACCAGGAATGAAGAAATCACATGCACGAGAAATAGCGGGATTCCCGGGAAAAATTTTATTTTTTTTAAATGACTTACGTCTACTAACATAAAACATACATATATAAATATATATATATATATATATATATATATATATATATATATTTATTTATTTATTTATTTATTATAGTGTTATTTAAAATAAGAAGTACAAAAATAATAGAACTGAAAACAAAAATTTAAATTTCGAGTTTTATAGCAATTCCATACATAAATATATAAATATAAATGTAAATATGATGAGATCAAAAAAGTAGCATTTATCGCATGAAGAATGAAAAGTGGATTGTAAAAAATAGACGAACCGTTCCCAGATGGTGTAACAAAATATTGGAAAATTTCATGCAGAAATTTTTAATATATACGAGTATTTTACTTTTTTAATAACAATTACATTATTTATCTTTAAAAGTTCAGTTTTGTTCTTCTATGTCACCTTTACTATTTTTTAATAATTGTTCTGGATATGTTTTGAATCTTCGCGTTTTTAAATAAATTATTAATTTAAGTTGCTAACATGTCGTATATTTAACCCTAGGACTATCATCCTAATTTGACGTTGGAGTCCAATATTTTTTATTTGGAGTAAAAAAAAAGTATGAATATAACATCTATAACTAACATTTGCTGTATCGAATGGAAATAATTTCGGAGTCGAATGGAGTACAATAACAAATAAAAATTGACTAAATTGACATCTTGGTCTGGGTAGATCACAATATTTTTTCTCTTTGTAAACATTTTTTTTTTTTTTTTTTTTTTGTTCATGTATGATCATGCTAAGAACAATCAAGCTACATGGTTTAAAGTATCAGTTGTCAGAATAAAACATAGATATGTGAGTTATTGATCTGCATTCAGGGATGAAATTTAATTTAAAAAATAATTTATAATTCATTAAAAAAAATTACCTTGATGTAAACATACTTTGAGAAGTGGCCATTATCGTCTGCTATAAAATAGACTGTCTAGATTTCAACGCCTTTGAAATAGACACGATGAACAGCTGTCATTTTTATACAGTGATAATGAGGGTAATGAAATGTTAGAATCGAAAAAAAAACTGAACATTCTACAGTAAAGTAAAGCTGGTAGCTACAGATTGTTACAAGTACTTAAAACACATAGAATACTAGAAAGTAATATTACTAACCCGACATTTTCTAACGAATACTATGAACATTTTTAAAATAATGTTTACATCTGAAATATTTGATATTATTCTTCAGGCCTTCTAGAAGGTCTATTTAACAGCCTTGTATAGTAAGGCCTCATCCTTGCCTTCTAAAATATCCGAACTTCAAACATCTCTTCTCTTAGAATAAGAGTAAGAATTCGTTTTAAGCAATAACAAATCTATAAAAAATACAGCGTCTTAATTCCTTTATCTTAGAAGGGAAGAAAGATTACAATATTTTTTTGCTTTAAGGAAAAACAAAACCATTCAGAAATGGTTACAGAAGCAATATCAAAATTCAAAGCAGAAATTTGTTTTTTTTTTTTTTTTTTTTTGAGCAGGTTTTGTTTTTCTAAGTAAACTTTATTTTTTACTTTTGAAAAAATAAATTAACAAAAACTTAAATTTTTTCAGGAGAGGTAAACAATTAAAAAAAATCAACAATTTTTATGAAAATGTAAATTTTTGGATAAATTGTCTTATCTCGACTTTAGATGTTTTGTCAAAAGTTGAGATATGTTTTTTAATTCTGAATTTTCCTTTGTTTTTTAAAGTTTTAAACTTTTTACAAAAATTTAAAATAAAAAATAGTTATTTTATATAAATAGACAAACACTTTATAAAATAGTATGGAAAACTTGCTGATAGCTTTTCTTCAGAAGTCCTGTTGGCAGTTTTTACTCAAGAGGTCATTTAGAAGGACCGCATCGGATTGCGAATGTGTAAGACCTTGCTCTTAATGACGCAGCGTGAAAAAATTTATGGACATGGAATTCAGGGAGAAGCTCTTCTGGTTATAAAAAAAGGCCTTCTGGAAGGGTTCTTTACCTCTTCCTTTTACCACTGGGTGTTTGCTAATAGGCTTTTTTCAAGCAAGCATTGCTTTTGGAACAAATGTAAATATTATTATTATTTTTTTTAAGTATAATATAAAAATATTAAGGCTTCTTCTTATTTGTTGCTAAAGTGATGAAGGATATAAAAGATTCGACACTGCCGTATATAGCGCTCTAACTTCTTAGTAATATGCTGTTTGTATTACTTTTTAAGCACACGAAAACGTACATTTATTGAAACTTTGGAAATAATGAAAAAGTACTTTCCTAAAAATGAAATTTATTTATTTTTCTGGGATATAGCAGACATGTTTAAGAAAGATGTAGTTGACACAAATTTCACTTAAAAGTTAAATTTTGGTTAATTGATTATTCAACACAAATTATTCGATATATTCGTTTAAATTATTCGAACAGTTAACAGACAAAAATTAACCGGATAGCCGAATGGCGTTCAATCGATTGAATACAATAGTATTTATAAATTTTGTAGAAATTATGTTAATTTTTAATATATTAAAGGAAAACAAAATTTAAAAAGGTAGAAATATTTCAAAAATTCATCTGAATATTGCAGTTGAATTGCAAGAGCATTTCTAAATGAACTATTTTTTTCCGAATTATCAATTTAAATCAATAAAATCCTTCTGTAACGAAAAATTTGCATATTTTGCTAATTTTTTAACTTTTAAACAACAATTTTAAATTAAAATCTCTCCCGAAAAATTAAATTGCTCAAAAACTAAGACCTTTGCGCTAACTAACCTCAACATTTTTTCTTGAAATCCCAGCTAAAAGAGGTAACATTTTTGGAAATATATTGATACATATGGATCTATATATGAAATAGTAAGGACTCGTGTATGGAAATTTCTGTAATATAGAGGTTGATATATAAAAATGTATATACTCATATATGGAAATAGTTTATAAACAATTTGTGTCATATATGGACCTAAATATTAAAATTTCATGCCAAATATGTTACCGCGTATGGGAAAATTTTTCATATATAATAAAAAAAAAAGTTAAAAATTAATCATCAGAATTTTTGAATTATTTATTTTTTTATTTAGTCACCTATAAACTTTATAGTTTAAGTTTTTTTAACTATATTTTTGTTTATTGCCATTTTTATGGCCATTTAGGAATTTGTACCACTTTTTTAATCTTTCAGACTATAATCTTTAGACTTTTAATATAAACACATATGCTTTTTGAGAGCTTCCTCATATTGCGAAGCCGCGACATAAAAATTTTATATAAAAGGTATGAAATTTCATGTCAATGCAATACTGCGTATTAAAAAGTAATAAAAAAATAAACATTATTAAACCTTAAAAACCTTTTTTTAATATATTCAAAACAAAAAAAAATAAAATTTTCTTGAGATTAAAGAAATAAATTACAAAAAACCAAACAAAATACATAAATTGAATAATAATATTTAAAAAAGAAATCAATTCTCCGCAATCGATTGGTCAATTATTTGTGTATAATGACGGAAAGTGAGTGAAAAATATTGCTAATTATTTTCTAATTAATATTACATTTTTGTTCGATGCAAACTGTTAAATCTAGCTAAAGAAAGTCAGCGATTCAATAATCATAAATATTTAAAGACTAAAATATCAGAATATTTAAATATATATTAGACAACTCCCTATTCGATCTGATTCTTCGAAAACAATTAATTCTTTGATTAATGAATAGTTTTATCTTTGCAAGACTTGTTTCTTATGTAGGTAATAAACTTTTCACTTGATTATTTAAAAAAAAAAAAAACGTAAGCTATCTTGAATGGATTGAAAACATTTGCAGATGGTTCCTAAAAGATTTATCATTTAGAACAGCGAAAGAATTTTTCAAATCTACACCACAAAATGCTACTAGTGCGTGTTTTCCCTTCAAATCCATAAGAAGAAAGAAGGAAGGTTAAGTCAAGTACATGAAGCATCGTATTTACTTCCAATTTTTTCATATATTTTTATTGATTATTTTTTATACTTTAAATAAAATTAAAAATAAAAAAAATTAAATTGTAATTCACAACAGTTTTTCAGATATATAAAATAATATATGTGTATGGTCATATATTTCTATTTACCCTCAATTCTCGGATCCAAACATATATGGAACACCATATATACATATATGTATATATGTATCCATACATAATATTTTTAGCTGCATGCAGACAAAAGACATTGTTACAGCATTATTACTATAAAAATATTATGTTTTCGTTATTAATTTTCTTGAATTTCAATAACTCTGTGTTCATGATAACAATGTATTTTTTTTAATTTTGTCATTTAATGTTTGAACTCAATAAAAATTTTAATATGGTTGACTGCAAAAATTATATGTTTTTAAACATCTTTAACAGAAACAAAATTTTATTAATATGAAAAAAATCATTACTTCTACAACCATCCTTGTTCTTAAACCATATTCTGTTTTTAAACCATATTAACATTATTATTCCCATGACAATAAAATGTTTCAAATAAATATAATACTTATCCTTTTCACAAGCTTTGTGGAAAAATTCATTACTTGTTTGTTTTTAAATATATTTTGTTTTCAATGTTTCTTTGTTCATTGTAATTCTCATTTAGTTTATATATGAACAAATATAAATATACAAGGTTTGGTTATACTTAAAGCAATATAAGATATTGATTAACTACCATTAATTAATGAACAAATTATGTGTAATCTTTTTTTTCTCTATTATTTTCAATAAAAAATTTATGATAATAAATTTTTATTAATACGTTTTATTTTATATATGATAAGATGGAATAATAATATGACAAAATGAAATAATAATTTAATTAGATTGGATAACTATATGATAACATGGGATTATAATATAATAAAATGGAGTCATAATATGACAATGAGGCATAATAATATAATAAGATAGAATAATAATATAATCATCAAATCATAATCTAATTTGATGGTAAATGATGTAGTAATATTGTTTAATAATATGTAAAACATGAAAAAACAAACCATAAAATCGGACACAATATAATAAATTGGAATCATAATAATTATTACCTATATTTTTCGCCGTGATCATATGTTCCCATCATAATATGTCGCTCTTAGATTATAGTCATTACAACTATATTTTTTCTCTGCTTGTGGGATACACATATTTTTTTTTTTTTCGAAACTATATAATTACTTGAAATCTTTATGGTAAACATTTTCAAATTAAACTTTAAAAAATAATAGATTTTTTTTTTTTTGGCAAAATAAAAGAACGTTAATTCATACCTAAATATAAGAATTTTTTTTTCTTTGGTCAAACTGACCTAATGGAATTTTATTTTTAGCCATCATAATTGTGAACCATATTGCTCATTATTGAGAAAGGTGAGTCATGTTAATGCTGATTAACTTATTAATTCGAATTCAAAATGCAAAAATTTAATTCAACTGAATTCAGAAATGATTCAATGATTTAAAAATCTTTATAATAAAAACTATTACAAATTTTTGACAGAATAACAAATTTTTGATCCATAAGAAGATGGAAGTTTAAGTCAAGAACATGAAAGTTCATATTTATTTCCACTTTTGGCATATATTTTTATTGTTTGATTTTATGCTTTAAATAAAATTAAAAAATAAAAAACTTAATTGTAATTCACAACAGTTTTTCAAATATATATAAGAATATATGCATATGGTCATATATTTCCATATACCCTCAATTTTCGGAACCAAACATATATGAAACACCGTATATGCATAAATATATGATCCATGCATAATATTTTTAGATGGGATATACATAATTTTTTCATTTCCAAATTATTTGAAATTATAGTAAACATTATATAAACTTCAAAAAATAATAGGTTTTTTATGACAAAATAAAAAAGCGTTGATTCACATCTATATATAATCAGATTTTTTTTTTTTTTTTTTTTTTTTTTTGGACAAACTGACCTAATGGAATTTTATTTTTAGCCATCATAATTGTGAACCATATTGCTCATTATTGAGAAAGGTGAGTCATGTTAGCGCTGATTAACTTATTAATGCGAATTCAAATTTCAACTGAAACAAAAATTGATTTCAACTTAATTCAGAAATGATTCAATGATTTCTCTTTATAATAAAAACTATTAAATATTTTTGACAGAGCAACAAAACTTTGGTCTGCTGAGAACTGTATCTCACTGAAGCATCTAAAACACTGTTTATATCTTTTATAAATTATAGCAAAACAAGCTAAAATAAATCTATGTTGAACTATATTCAATGGAAGTTATTATGAGTTTATGCTAACGATTGTAACATACAGAAAAATAATCTACTATAAGTTATGTCGATCAACTATTAATCGTATTAGTAAAGTTTGATTTTATAGATTTTAATATTAAAAATCACCTTAATCGGTCCTTAAATATATGATTATGACTCTTTGAGGCCCCAGAAAAGCTTTGGATTTCGAGATCAAATGTAAGCATTGTTTAAATTGTCTAAAAAAAATACAATCTGATTAATATAAAAAATATATTGCGCCATCTTGTTATTTAAATTTGTGTGAATATAATTTGCTGTATCCAATTTTTGGTGCACGGTATCATTTAGTCTAAATTTACTACCCATATTTTGTTATAAACGATTATAATCGTTGATTATGTTAGTTTGTTAATGCTTCATTATAGTTAAATATATTAAAATTGAATTCGTAAAATGTTTCGTTGTTTTGTGCAGTTGTTTATACATATCTCTGAACATTTAAGAGGTTGGTAGTTGGTGGTTGTATATTAAAGTTGCCTCAAAATCTGACACACGCATACACACTCTTCTTCTCAAACAGGTTATGACATTTACTCTATACAACCACAAAATTCAATGTGACACTAAACTACATCTGAATGGATTTAAACTTCAAACCAAACTTTTCAAATATCAACCATGTCATTTCAATATGTTAATTAGCCACAAAAGAGCCGTACAATTCAGTTCAAAGGTATGATTAGTTAGACTATAATTATAAATATTGATGAGTGTCAGTGACACATTTCGGAAACTGTTTGTTTATGTTTTGGGATTTTAATATAATTATTTATATTTACATGAGAGATATCCCATGTCCCAAATATTTTTTGATAAATCTTATTCACATAAAGTGTTATATTTTTTAAGTATTTAAATTCAGTCGCTAACTGAAACACTTTAAAAGATTGTAGAAAAATCGCCACATTCAAATTATTTAAAACATTTTAACTACCTTAATTAAAATATATATATATATATATATATATATATATATATATTATAGAGATTACACACTTCTACCCTTACCACTTTTAAATTCCTTAATTATTTGCTTACATTTATCACAAATTTGAATAGAAAAAATTTTTCGCTTGTATTTTTGGCAACCAAAATGAAACCAGTTTAGATATTTAAATGAAAATTTTTTAATTTCAGTTACTAAAAATATTAACTAATTTAGAATTCCAATTTTAATCGGTTTATTTTATGAAAAATACTTGTTAGTATTAGTCAACAGGTGAGAATGATTATGAATTTTTGTTTAGAAATAAATAACACAAAAAAGACATTAAGCGTATTTTAAATTTTGTTTTATTTTGGAAATACATATAGTACAGTGCAGAACAAAAGCAAAAAAGTTAGTGTAAACCTATGAATTGTTTTATTTTTTACAATATTTACTTTAAAGCAAAAATAGTTTTACGAAATTATATGCATATTTAAGGATTACCAAAAACGCAAACATTTAAAGGGCTTTATCTTTCTCTATTATCAGAAAAGGGAACATAACACTACAATCTTCGTATATGAGTGTGCACAACAATGTCAATATATTAATATTTTGTTTAGTTTTGTATTATATTTTCGGTAAAATTGAACAGAATTTATGCGTTTAATCGCATGAATGGTTGTTATTTGTTTTGTTTTTACTACACAATACTTTGAACTACACTAATTTTTAAGCCGCATAAAAGATCTTTGATTAGATTTTGGCTCTAAGAATTAGTCCGCATAATTAAAGTGAATGTGCGTCGGGTTGCCGTACAGGGTGCGATCCAAAAAAATGAAATAGAAATAATTATGCAGTTCTGGAAAATAGTGATAGTAGAGGTGTAGGCGAGTTTAAGTTTTGAGCGTAGTCCATATAGACCTTCCGGGGACGGGACCACAGGGTCTCAAATTTGGACACCTCTGGTATGAACATTTTTAATAATACGTTATATTTGAATCGATGTGAAAGATTTTTTATATGAGAGGATTCTACTGCTCGAGATCCAAAAAAACAGCATCGTGTGCATATCTCACCTCTTTTAGTTTACAAGATATTGGGCTTCAAAAATTTAAACTTTTACATAAAAAATTTATAGCGGGAACAACTTTCACCCGATTTTTTCTTTAGTTTATTGCAAAAAAATAGCAAAATAGTGTAAAAAGAAATTTTGAAAAATATTTACAGAGTCAAAAGTTAAAAAGTTTAAATTTGAATTTTGAAAAAAAGTAAATTTTCCACGTTTTTGTTTTTTTTTTTTTCAAAAAAGTGGTAGCAATTTTTCTGTTATATAAAGATTATCTTAAGTAATGTATACAGTATTTAAATTTTTATGAAAGATAACTCAATGAAAAATATTCTGAAGGAAAACAATTTTAAAAATATGTTCCTGCGAGAAGCTGGGTCTCCCGAACTAGACCTATTTTTTCCATTAATTTTCAATATTCGTCTTAATTTCTCAAATCGCAAAGCTGGAATCAGAAACTTTTAATATTTTTTATATGATCTAATATGTTTTTAATTTTTAGGAAATATAAATTTTTGCTTCCTATTATTGGTTGGGAAGATATTGCAAAAAAAAGTGAAAACCCCATTTTTTGAAATTTTAGAATTATTTTTTTTTTTTGGAATTGCGAGATTTTTTTTTACAAATCTAAGCATCATGAAATCTACTCAGGTGTAAAATTTCATTCAAAATTATTCACTAACAAAAATTTTATTACATTCACAGCATCATCCCGTGAACCCCAGAATTCAAATAGGCAATTTTATTTTTCGATAGGAGCAGAGGGATGGAATATTAAATAACCCATAACTTAAAAACTATTTCCGCAAAAATCTTAAAATTTTGAGGAATATGTTCCTTATCAGCCTATATAGATGAGATGAAAATGGAATGGATAGAACCAGGAAGAATAGTATTCTCCACAAAAAGAAAATACTAATTATCGGATAATTTAAATTCGTTTGCACCAAAAGTCTTAAGATTTTACATGAAGAACTTTCTCATCAACCTCCACAATTTAAGATAAAATTTAAACGGATAGGACTGGGAGAAATGGTACCCACCATACAAAGAAAATATTAAATATAAATATCTTAAGAATTTTTACAACAAAAGTTTTAAAATTTTCTATGAATAACTTTCTCATCAACCTTCATAATTTATGAAGAAAATGAAACGGATAGGACCACGGTATGCAGAAGCCCAGAAATTAAATATTAATTATCGCATAAAAATGTGCAGCGAAGCGCACTGGGAAAAGCTAGTTTTTAACAATATCTGAACTAACATTTTAGCGGAAGGCCCTTTACATATAGCGAAAGGTCATAATTTCTTAAATTGCGCTTCCAAAATAAATTTTTAGGCTTTAGGTAGACAGTATTCTATAATTTGTAGTATAACACTGGGTTACTTTCCGTTTTTCTATTCCAAACAAACTTAAAATTTAATGAATCGAGATATATTATAGAAAACATAAGAAAGATTAGTGCAAATAATATTTTATTCAAATATTTTTACAAAAAAACTGCCACTAACTTTAGAAAAATCCCAACAAATTTTAAAATTTGCCATTTTTTTACATTGTTGTTTTTGTTGTGTACGCTTTTATATAGAAACCATACGATTTTGTTTTCGCTTTTGTAAGAAGTAACGAATTCGTATCTTATAAAGTGAAAATGTTTGCTAATACTCAAATTTGTTTCATTGAAAATTGAATACTTTGAAAAATATATCAGCAATTAGGATATTCCCTATTTTGTTGCTTAAGTTCTGTACAGTACTGTATGTATGTGTATGTAAAAATAATTAAAAAAGTAATAATCGTTAATTCTAAAAATTTAAGCATGCGTAAAGGAAAAATAATTGTATTAATTTTTAATTAAATAATAAATAACTAAAATTTGATATCACCGGAACATGTATAAATATTTGGGTGAAAAAAAATATTTATTTAGTAGATTGTTATTTTGGGTAAATTTTTGTAGAATTAAATAATTATACCAAATGGCACTTGAAAGAATAATAAATTGTTTTGTAATTGAAATTTAATTTTATATTATTTAATACAGCATTATTTTAAAATTTATGGAAATTAGAGTATACATACATATATTTTCAACTAATAGTGAAGACTAGTTGACGAGGCTATATAACTATTGAGAAAAGTTAATCGTGTTACTGCTGTATTCAACCCTAATTAAAAAAACTTTAAAGAAAACTAATTCATTAAAATATTGAAGTATTCCATTACCGTTAGAGATATACATATAGATATATATATAATAAAAAAAATATAATAAAATTTAAACGAATATACTTATCCTTACAATCATTAAAAAAATTAAATAAACTCCCGCTTTGTTTGTATCAAAATATCCAAAATCTCAGTCCGGGGAAAACGTGTTTTTGAACGTGTCATTAAAAAGATGTGGCTCAGAAAATATTTTTTAATATTTTTGTATGTAAATTTTACATATAAAAACATTTCACAAATAAAAGAGCAAGTAAGAAAGACATAGTCGGTCTAGCCCAACCATATGATACCCCATACCATTGAGTATGTCCATCAAAATTCGTGGAGGGTCTTATATTAGGCATGTGGAGAATTGTGAACCGATACATCTACTAAGGGTAAAATAAAATATACGAATACAGAATATTACTTTAATACTAACATTTATATGAATTTATACACTTCCCGAAAGTGGGCTTATATGGGAACTATGGTCAGTTATGGAACGATCTTTATGAAATTTGGCAGAAAAATTTACACTTATACAAAATTACACCGAAACTCATTAAAATATTGTTATATTTAAGGAATTTTGATCGTTAAACCCCTATTCTGGCAGAACATTTGTATGGGAGCTAGGTGAAATAATGGACCGATTATAACTAATTTCATTACGCATGAATGTCCTACGTACCAAATTTCATTGAATTATCTTCAAAATTGCGACTTTTACTTTGTGCATAAGGTTTACATGGACAGCCAGCCGTCCAGCCAGCCAGACGGACGGACATCGTTAGATCGAGTCAAAAAGTGATTCTGAGTCAATTGGTATACTTTAAGATATATTTATACTTGGATGATTTTTCTGTGTTTTACAAACATCAGCATATGGTGGTGTAGGGTATATTTAAAAAACTTTCAAATATGGATAAAGCTTGCGGGGGGTTTTACTTTACATCCGTTTACGTTTTTTATTACGCTTGCCATTAAAAAGTGACGGTGTTATATTGGATTGGTCATTCCATGTGTAACATGTCGAAATAATCATCTAAGTCCCCATAAAGTCTATAC
Source organism: Protocalliphora azurea (assembly GCA_932274085.1). NCBI lineage: Eukaryota > Metazoa > Arthropoda > Insecta > Diptera > Calliphoridae > Protocalliphora > Protocalliphora azurea. Next base: position 102,838,625 of record OW026522.1, read on the forward strand.
GCATACTTTGAGTCCTCGTGAAAATCTAAGGCGATCTAACGATATTCGTCTGTCTCTCTGTCTGTTGAAAGCAGGATAGGGCTCGGGGCAAATTAAAATGAGCAAAATTTTTTCATAAACAAAAAAATTTATGCCAAATACTAGAAAAATCGTAACTCTAGTTTATACTTTATATAAAAAAATCAAAAGAAAATCATTTAAGGTCCCATAATATATATATATATATATATATATATATATAATATATTCCGTATCCTAGTAAGATTCTGAGTCGTTCTAAGTCCTAATAATTTTAGGATCTAAATTAAGCCCCCAAGGCAAGACTGAAAATAAGAGAAAAAGTCTATATATCCTAAACATGTAAATGAATATTTTGTAGATCTATAAAGACTATATAAATATATATTTTTTTTCAGTTAAATTATAAATGAATTTTTGGCGATTGAAATTATTCCCTGATCCGCTAGATGCCTATATACTTCAATTTTGGCCATGTTGAATTCTATTCAGATATCTCTTACAGTTCACGAGTTATAGATTTTTTTTCAAAAAAAAAAAGCTTTGGGTTACATCAGTACGGATAAAAAACATACATTTTCGGATTTATAATCTCCGATTTGAATGAACTTCAAATCGGAGCATTGGCTATTAGAAGAGTTCCTAAAATCATAAACTTTTAGTCTCATGGCCCTTTCTTGTCCAAAAGTATGACGTTTTGAAAAACGAAAAAAAATATATTTGATTAATTAGTAATAACTTCTAAACTATAAATTGTAGCTTCGTATTAAAGACAAAGATATTACCTTTGTAAAAATACGTATATTATGTTCATTTACATTAAAAGTCCAAAGGCCAAAGTTGGACATATAAAAATCATACCATTATATCTCAAAAACGGTATTTTTAAAATTCTTAAAAAATTATATAATATTGACACAACTCTTCTCCATACTAGTGTAAAATTTCAAGCTGGACACTCGACTTGAAATATTGCAAATGTACTGTAATGGTTTGATTTTTATATGTCCAACTTTGACCTTTGTTCCATTTGAGAAAAACTTTATTTGAAGAGCGTTTTATGCTTTATTGTTGCTTTAAGTAAACAATTAAAAAAATTTACTTAATATCTGAATTTTAAAGCAAAGGCCTTTTGCATTTTCATAATATTTTTTTTTTTTGCTTCTGCTGCAAAAAATAAAAAGTGTGTTACGGCCTTTTGCATTTTAGGTGACAATATAATATTTTTATACTTTTCTAAAATTTCCGTGACATATTAAATTTTGAAGTAGCATAATTTCGGTTCTTCAATCTTTTTGTATACAATGAAGAATTATGTCAGCTAGGCAACATAATTTACACGAAAAAATTTTCTAATTTTTGGGATTAAAGTAAAATTTTTGTAAAAAAATTGGTTTTTGAAACTATGAATGTTTTATCCATAACAAAATCCTTATATCAACGAAATTTTCGGTGATTATAGACTTGATCGTTTAAAATGATAAACTGTAAAAAATTTTAAGATTTTTGCAAAATGAATCCCACAATTCCCAAAAAATGCCGGAAATCCAAAAAATTGGATTTCTCATTGATTACAATCTCTTAAGAATACGTTATAAATTTCGAAACTGCTTTCTGTTTGCAGATTAATGCTTTGAGATTTTAGCATATATCGACTATAGTCAAAACGTTCATTCAATTAGCAAGCGTTTAAAAATGTTTTATATCAGAGGTATCTTTCTTTGAGCCTCCATAGCTCCGCTCCTGAGGGATATGTGGGGACCCCCTTTCAAACTTCAAATCGTGCTCTCCTTTGCTACGCTTATGTGAAATTTACGTAAATCCTATTATCCGATTAGAAGTTACAGATTTATTTCCAAAAATTTCGATTCTACCCACTATTAAGGGTCTTGTTTTGGAAAATTCGGAAGTGTGGTGCACATTAAAGTGATTTTCGTAAGGTGACCTTATACATGTAGGAGCTATGGACTGAAATTTGGTACTCAAGTTCTTGCCTGTAAAAAGCTTATTCATGCTGAAAAGATAAGAATATACTCCTGTATTTAGAGCTTTTATGGGCGTTAAAACCTATTGTATGATGGCAAGATGAAATAAGGGACCGATCACCGACCGACCGACAAAAACGATTAAATCTAAATTTAATAGGACTAAAACATTATTTCCTTAATTTTATAAAAATTGTTCGCTTTATTCAGAAGATTTGCATGGACAGCCAACTGATCAGACAAACGTACGGACATCGTTATATCGCCTCAGTTAATAATTCTGTGTCGAAAGTTTACCATCTATGTTGGCGTAGGATAGAAAATCGTATACTCGAATGAATAGAATTTATTTATTTATTATTCAATAAATATTTTGAAGCTTTTTTTAGAAAAATTGTATTGTATATTTGTAAAGTAAATTTTATTAACTAATATCACGTACAAATAAAGTGCTAATTACCTAACTGTGAAGAGTAAATTCATGCTAAACCATCAAAATTTCGCATAAAAATTATTGCATCCTTAAAAATTTTAAATATTTAAAATTTTGACTTTGACCTTCTTATTTTAAAGGTAATCCTTGTCCAATTTTCTTAAAAAATTCAAAATAAATTTTTTGAGATGTGGTTTACTTTATTGTGTAATAATTTTTTTTAGTCTGTATATCAGTTCAAAAAAATTTACTTTATAACTAAGGAACTGCAAAAGAATGCCTTTCTGCCGAAATCCGCTAAATTCAAATCGCAGTCATACAAGGTATTGACTTAATTCTTTTTAATTTTATTTCTTGTAATTTTATCTATAAAATTATAAGTTTTATTCGAATTTCTTTGAAATTTGTTTAACAAAATTTTTAAAAATTTGAAACTGGTGTTTTATTTTGTTACAAAGCAAAGTATTTAATATCCAAATTTTATAAAAACTGTAAAAAAAGCCATATTTTCCCCATATAAACGTACCATACAAACTTCAGGTCCGATGCGGCACGGGATAACGATATCCGATTTCACTAACATTTCACACAACCTTTTACGTGACTTTTTGAATGAAACACAGTTTTTTTTTTTTTTGCAAAATAACTTTTTTTTTCAACATAATCTTCTAACTTAATACACTTAGTCCAACGTTTCTTCAGTTTTTATATCACTTCCAAAAAATAGGATTTTTCTAGGTCCTTAAAATACGTTTACGTTTATAGTCAATTGAGAGCAAACGCGGCACCCATCTTGGAAACAACTTTCTTAAACCTATCCGATCATTTAAAATCGAAACCACACTGCCATATGAAATGCCTATGGCATCAACAATCTCACACACTTTTACTCTTCGGTCGGCCAACACCATATCGTGGATTTTTTCGACATTTTCGGGTGTACTGACCTCAATTGACCGTCCAGAACGTTCAGCGTCATTTGTACTTGTGCGACCAAAACGAAAGTCAGTAAACCACTTTTTTACCATTGAAATCGATGGTGCAGAGCTTTTGTTTGGTTTGATTGACGGTTTTTTTTTTCGCAAAAAATAATGTTTAATGACCACTCGAAATTCACTTCTTTCCATTTTTAGAAAAATACACGAGGTTGTATGTTTTGAACAGCTGTAAACATAATGTAAATGACGACACTTGCTCAAAATTTAACAGTAGTCTATTAACAGGTGGTACTTGATGGGAATAGTGTTGCATTTCATATAACTACGAGGGAATTTCGAAAAGTCACGGAAATATTGATCCGCCCTCGCATACAGCCCAATGAACGATTCTAGGAGCAGTTACAGTCAAATTTCAAAAGTCGGTAAATTTTAATATACGTGCATATATATATATATATATATATATATATATAAATATATATATCAAACATGAGCGCTTTTAAAAATGTTTAACACCACCAAATTCAGCGTCGAATTTAGTTTAATCCAATGGGTGCCCACATTTTCGAGCACAGTGTAATTTAATAAAAAAAAAAAAATACAACTTAAAATACAATTTTCTGACAAATAGCTCTATTTTAGGTCAACAACTTTTAAAATTTATTGAACTTTAATATATTTTTTTAAAAGAATAATTCTAATATTATATAACAACTTTGGTCCTATTAAACTTATAAATTATTTCAAAGAATTAATTTATTCATGAGCGTTTTTATTTCATTGTAATCGAAATCATTAATATCCTTAATATATTTGAAAGATGATGGAAAACAAATTATCAAACTTAAACACATAAGTATTGTAAGTATTTTAAAATATTTTTGGGATAAAATTTCGTAAACTAAGTTGAAGCTATTTGCAAACGAATGCCCTTCATTTTGCCAGATAGGCAAAAATTGAAAATAGTTGATTTCTAGTAAGAAAATTTAATAGTTTTTCTCCACAGATGCTTATTTATTAAAATTTTAAATATGAGCCAAACAAAATGCTACCTTGTTAAAACATCGCTAAAAAATTCGCTATGTCGCTAAACGGAAAATTCAGTCTCCACGTTTGGCGAAGAATTGACATATTTGACAGCGCTAGTCGTAACGTCAAACTAGAACGATTATAGCCTGTACTTTTTTCCTGGGATTCTATTATTAAGTCTTTTTAACATGAGGCTAAAGTGAATGGTATATAAAATTATTGTCTCTGAATTTTCTTTATATTTGACGCCGAGGCCGTGCCTCATAACTGAATACCATAACTCTATATTGGCTTTAAAATTCAGTTATATAAAAGTAGTTCACAATCTAAAGTAAATGTTAAGAGATGCTTCTTAGGGGCTGTCAAGGATACTTAAAATAGCTGTTTTATCAGCAAATGTTGATGTATAGGTTCGATTATTAGTTTGCATGTTAAATACAATAAAGGACCCAGTATACTACCTTGTGGTACTCCTGCTTCAATAAGCTATGGACTACTTACGAAGTCTCCTTCTATAACAATAAATTTTCGATCAGTTAAATAGCTTTCCAGTAATATATGTGTTTTACTGGGTAGGTTATGTTAGGTTAAAAAGGATGATGTCTTCACGCCTCCACCCAGAGACCATTCGTTCCATAGTGATCCCTTTATAAATAACAGAGAAAGCTGATAGATGAAGAAAGAGAAAAATCCTAGTAGAATAAAGCAAAATATTGGAAAGAAAGATAGCTAAATATAAGAAAAATAAGAAAAGTGTAGAACCTCAGACCCATCAAATCAACTCTGACTACCTCTAGGCCACTTTATTCCCATTATGAACCCTATAAGTTTGCTGAGTTCTCCACCCACAACCTCCTCTAGTTCGTGCAGAATATGGCCAATCTCAAACCATCTCAGTCTACTTCGCTGAAGCCCTACACAATGACAGAGTATGTGCTCCACTGTCTCTAGCTCGTCCACATCATCGCAGGCCCTGCAAAAATCTGACGCGCCAGTGTCCCACTTACTGGTCATATTCCCTATTGCGAGGTGAAGAGTAATCCTGCCAATAATAAACCTTAAATTCGCATGACTCATGCCCAGAAGATGCTTCGAATCTGCTGGTTTAAGACTAGGCCATAACGCTCTAGATACTTTGCAGTCCATTCTATTCTTCCAAGCATGATTCGTTCTATCTATATTCCATTCTCTTATGGCCATGAAATATGACCCAATAGGAATCCTAACCGATACCTCCACAAAAGACCTGTCCAACTCCGAGCCCTTACGATCTAGCTCATCGGTTATTTCATTGCCGAGAATATCGCAGTGACCAGAAACCCAACAAAGTCTTATTCTGTAGGCATCCATTAGCCTTCTAAATTCTTTCCTACACTCCAGTACTAAAATTGAGCTGACACAATTATAGTCCACACACTCTGCTTTGGTAATGCCAATTAAAGACAACAAGGCAATTTACTATTGCAAACTTGTTTAACTTTAACATTCGGTGTAAATACATTTTTCAGATGACTTAGATCAAATTCTCTTTCTCTCTATTTTTCGGTAATATTTCTTGCTCATCATTCATTAATATTGCGTAAAGGAGGCTTATATATGACTGATCTCTTAAGTTTTTTTTTTTTTGTATCTCGCCATAGCGAGTAATAAGTTTGCGCCAGGATTTCCAGATAATTATTAAAGGATTCAATCTTTCGATATTCCCAGAACTTATTAAGATGATTTTTGCATTCTCTTAGACTTCGATTTGAGTTGAAGGAATCTGTGAAGTTGCCACTATTTTTTCAGTCAAGAGCCGCTCGACATCCACAGAATATATTCTATTATGTAGATGCATTATTTTACTGCTCTTATAGAAGCTGTATTGGCAATATTAAAAGAACCTTTACTCATTGAAACTACTTCCCAGTTTTCCATATTAACTGCTACATTCTTTTTTTTATAACAAATAAAATTCTATTGAAATATACCTTAATGGAATTCTTAGTAAATATTTATATCGACTCAATAATGGTTTTTAATATTGTGCTGGTATCATTTTCACAACAATTGTATTAAAATAATAAAGTCATTAATCTCAAATATTATCCGTTAAAAATATTAAAAGAAATATTATAAATATTCTAAGAATTGGTTTTATTATACAACTTTCCATTAAATACTCGTATGTATCTCATATTCATGTTAACAACATTAAAATACTTATTACTTTGTAATTGCCCTACCAAGTCATCTAATATGAGGCATCTTCCATCAAATATTACAAATCTTTTTTAAATGAATTTATTACAAATTATATTTTAATAATATACTTACGAAAAATGTGAACTGAAACACATACTCACAGAAAAATCGTTAAATTTAATAGTCAATTGTTTAGACTTGTTCAATAAAATCTACGAAATACATGCATAAAATCAGTGAGTGCGTGTTTAAAACAAAACATTTTTATAAATAGCTGCAATTAAACGAATTTTTATAAATAAAAAAAAATTTATTATCAATTTATTTCTTACAAAATTTTTTGATAAATTAAAATCTATGAATGAATTTTAAAAATAAAGAGAAAATGTCATAAAAATGAATGGATGCTTAAACATAATGTGTATATGAACGAATAGAAACCGATAAATGACATACAAAAATTGAAAGCAAATTTAGACATTAAATTTAAAGTTAGAGTTATTAGCGTAGAGTATATAAAATTTTTTTTTAATTAAAAAATTGGTATTTTTATAAACAAAGTTACCGTCAAGTATCGAATTTGGCAGTTTTAGAACGGCAAAAATCAAGTTTTGGAGAAATTGCACTGATATTTTATATTCACTGAAATTGTATATTTAACATTCCCACTAAAAATGATTGAATAGAATCACTGCCACTAATAATTCAACGAAATTTGGCACATGATACAAGAACGAAGCCTACTGAAATTGGTAATGATCTGTCCATTATTTCACCTAGCACAAATTTAATCCCGGAATAGGGGGTTTAACGGTCATATATGCCATAAATATAGCAATATTTTAATGAAATTCGGTGTAAGATAGTTTTGTGTTAGTATCAACCTTTGTGCCAAATTTCATGAATATCGATCCATAATTGACCATAGCTCCCACATAAAATTCTCTTCCGAAAATCACTTTAACGTACATAAATCACAAACACATGTTAATATCAAGTTTATGTTCAACACAAATACAACACAAATTTTATGAGGATCGCTCCATAATTTACCATAGCTCCCATATAAGCCCACTTTCGGGAGTCACCCTAAAGTACATGAATTCATGTAAATGTTAGTTTTAACGCAATATTCTGTACTCGTATATTTTATTTTACACTTAGTAAAAGTATCGGTCCGCAATTGTCCACATGTCTAATATAAGACCACTCCACGAATGTTAATGGACATACACAATGGTGCGGGATATCATAGAGTCGGGCTTGACCGACTATATCCTTGTTACTTTTTTTTAATTTTTAAAATTTTTATTAAAAAAAATTTGAATACTTTAAAGGTAGCGTACTATTTGCATAACAAATTTTTAGCCAATACTTTAAAATTTTTAAATAATTCTTAATAAAGCGCTCATATGAGGTACTGCACATTTTTTCTAACACACTCAAACCTCTTTTTATGCAAATGATGCGTTACAAAGAAAATTGCATAAAAAAAACTTAATTTAGATGCAAGAGTAGCAGATATGTTTCATTCAATACAAAATCCGCATAACTTTAAAATGCAATATACAAATTCAAACAAAATCGCATTAAAAAAAAGTTGATCCAACAATAATTTGTATTAATAAATCCATTTGTCTCTTTGAAAAAAACATAAATTCTTAAAAATAATAACCTACAAAAAAACATATCTAATGTGAAACCAATAAACTCCTCACAATTTTCATCAATAAAAGAAATAACATAAACTTATAAATATTGAAGTGAATTGTGGTTTTCAAAATAATTTGCATTTAATTTTTAAATAGGTATATTGTATGTGATATTCCACCATAGGTTGCCTAGTTCCTTGTTAAGTTTTAAGAAAGTGGTACTTTTTAAGTCCTTCATAAAACCTCTGAACTTTTAAAAAAACTAAATATCTACAGACCACAATTTTTTATTTTTCAATTCAATTTCGGGTTTTGTTATTAATACCCAGCAAAAAATTTTTGGTTTTCGGTAATAACAACTACTTATTAAAGTAGTTTCTTGGTAATGAGGCGTCATTATTATTTGCCTACTCTGTATTACATTAATAAGTACTCAATAGTATAATAGCACAGTAATACTGCAATCACGTGGATGAGTTGGCTTGTGTGCCGGATTAACAACCAGAAGGTTGTTGGTTCAACCCCATTCTGAAGCTGCTAGTTTTTTTATAATAAAATGTCAAAAAAAGATATTTTAAACTAAATAGAGTTTTTGTCGCCTACGGAAACAAATGGTTAGTGTGTGTCCAAGTTCGAGTGTCACTGGCGGCAAAATTTTTTTGTTTTTTTTTTTATTTTTGTTTTCGTTTAGGTACATATTTTTGAGTACCCCTAGAGTCAAAAAATAACTACATGAATTTGTGGACAACTCGAACAAAAATAACTAGTTATTCAGGCAAAAAATAAGTAGTTTATTTTTGTTTTCAATTATACCTGCTAGCTTATCAGGAAAGCAAAGTTTTTGCTCGGTATTTATGTAAAAAAATACAAAAAAAATTATAAATAAAAACTTTATCCATATCAATATTTTGAAAGAAAAGCATTTATTTCTCATAGAAAAAACATTAAATAATGTCGATTTAATAAAATAAAAAATCGACTAAGAAACCGCATAACTTAAAATTGGCATAAAAATCCGCATAAAAAAGGCTTGAGTGTACTTTAATAGATCGGTAAACGTCACAGTCAATTTTCTCAAACATAAATTTATGGATATTTTTTTATATACCAATCGTATTTTCAAATTGGAACTCGCTAGAACTTTTTAGTTCTAGTCCATTAAAAATAGATCCTCAAAAAAGTATATTTTTTAATATTAGGATTTCTCTGAAATAAAAAATAGTTTCAATATTGATTTTTTTAACCTAAAAAATTATAACAAAATACATTTATTAAGACATACCAAAAAATCATATCAATATCTGCAGTATTTATTGAAGTATATGCAGTTAAAGTTAACATAGTCCTACACAAAAATTTTAAATAAAATTAAAATATTCTTAAAAGTTGCAAATTTGAAAAGCCATAATTTGCACTGTAGACACTTTCCAATATTCTAAGTAGTTTTCTCATAAGTTATGATATTTTTTTACTAGTAAAAAGTCTAAAATTATAATCATTTAAATTTGAATTTTGAAAAAAGTCGATCGTATCCGTTTTTTTCAAAATAGTGGTCGCATTATTTTTCTGTTATATTTTTTTCTCTGAAACATAACTCAAGTAGTTTTCTCATAATTTATGATATGTTTTTACTAGTAAAAAGTCTAAAATTACAATCATTTAAATTTGAATTTTGAAAAAAGTCGATCGTTACCGTTTTTTTAAAAAAAGTGGTCACATTATTTTTCTGTTATATTCAAATTTTTTAAATAACATATATAGTATTTATATTTCTCTGAAAGATATCAAAAAATATTCTGAACGAAAAAAATTAAAAAATGGATTCCCGCAAAAACCACGATTTCCCAAATGTGACCTATTTTTTAACCAATTTCCAATTTTTGCCCTAGTTCCTCAAATCACAAAGCTGGAATCTGAAAATTTTAATATTTTTTATATCATCCGACATGCTCTTATTTTTTCAGAAATAGAAATTTTTGTTCCCCGATATTGGTTGCGAATATAGAGCAAAAAAGTAAGAAACAACTTTTTTTTAATTTTTTAAAGTTTTTTGGGAATTGCAGGATTTCTGTTAATAGATATTAAAAAGTGAATAATACTTGAAATTAAGCATTAAAAAATCTACTCAGGCGTAAAACAATCCACTAACAAAAATTTTATAATATGCACAAAATCTTAAATCAATCCGTTTTCGATATTTTTTGCTAAAAGTCTTGAACAAAATTAATGGTGTACAGTAAGCCTATATTCACTTTTTTTATATTTGTCAACAGAAATCCCGAATTCCCAAAAAAACTTTCACAAATTTCCACAAATGTTTTTTTATCTTCTTTGTTATATTTTTCTAACCGATATCGGGGAGGAAAAATTTATATTTCCAAAAAATTAAAAACATGTTGAATGATAACAAAATAAAATAAAATTAAGGCAAAAATTGGAAAATTGTTGAAAAAATAGGTATAATTTGGGAAACCTTGGGTCTTTTTAAAATTTATTTCTTTAAGAATATTTTTTGTTGAGTTATCTTTCAAAAAAATATAAACACTGTATATGTTAGTTTGAAAATTTCTATATAACAGAAAACGAATGCGACCACTTTTTTGTAAAAAAAAAAATGAGAAAAAATTTACTTTTCTTAAGTTCAAATTTAAATACTTATAACTTTTAACTCCGTAAGTATTTTTTCAAAATACGATGTTCTACTATGTTTTTTATAGATATCAACTAGAAGAATCCTCTCATATAAAAATCTTTCAAATCAAAAAATCATTCAAATATAACAAATCAGGATCGTCTAAAAATGTTCATGTCCAAGGTGTCCAATTTTGGAACACTGGGGACCAGCATTCGGTATATATATATAGTCCAAGCTCAATACTTAAACTCGCCTACACCTCTCCAATCAGTATGTGGAATTTTATTAAAATCGAACTGGACGTTCCGAAACTGCGTAATTATTTCGATTTTGTTTGGATCACACATTGTGCGGCGTCGGACTTCAAAACCATCAGCAATGCATTGTGATTAGTTTCCAAACAAAAATAATCAAAGGTAGTAGGAGTTACTCCAGATAAAGGGTTACCTTCTATATGATGTCAAAAATCACCTATATGGCCGTAATTATATCTTTAATAGATTAATATAAATATATAATATATTCCTTTTCTCAAAAATTTTATAAATCTGTCTAAATTTATTTTATTCCTAAAATATTTTACTATTAAAAGAAACTAATAGATACTTTTAGTAGCATTAATATTTGTAGCAATTTTTTTTTTAATTGGTTTAGTAAACCACAAAAACTATAAAAACGTATACTTATTTGCATGGATAAATATTAATCATACGCTAAATTTATTATTTTTTATTCTAGAGGATTTTCTTTTTAGTCTTATATTAATAAAACACTAGAATAAATAAAAGAAATAATATCATTTTAATATATATATATGGATATTTTTAACTAAAAATTTTTACTTATTTTGGAAAATTAACACAAATTTCTCTTTTCTCTCCTTTCCCCAAAAGTCTCGCAAATTGTATTTTATGATTATGAATTTATGAATTACTAAATCAAATAAAATTCTAAAAAAAAACTAAAAGAATATTATCATAAACATTTTTGGATAATTAACTTAAAGAGTTATAATGTCTACCTGAAAGGAACGTCAATCTGTATTTGTGTGAAATTTTGATAGATTTATTTTTTTGTTTTTAAATTAAAGAAGAAGTAGATTTGGGAAAACAAAAATTAAACTTTTTATATAATTTTTTTTCTTTTGAAATTGATTTAACAAACACAAAAAAAATTAAAAATTTCATTATAGGGACGTATACTTATTTTCATGGATTAATATTAATCATACTCTAAATTTATTATATTTATTATATATATTATATATATTATATAATATAATATAATATAATATAATATAATATAATATAATATAATATAATATAATATAATATAATATAATATAATATAATATAATATATATATATATATTATTAATATGTGAATTACTAAATCAAATAAAATTGTAATAAAATTAAAAGAATATTAATATTTTTGGATAAGCAACTTAAAAAGTTATGTCTTCCCGTAAGGAGCCTCAATTAGTATTTGTGTAAAATGTTGATATTTTTTGTTTTAAATTAAAGAACAAATAGATTTTGGAAAACAAAACAAAAATTTAACTTTTTATATACATTTTTTTTTAATTGGTACTTTTTTAAATTTACACTTTTTAGATATTTGTTTTTTTTTAAGAAAATCGGTCTTTTTTAATGGGAAATATTATTTGAAAATCGGAACTTTATTGAAAATGTATATCTTTTCGAAATTAATTAAATTACCTTTAATTAGTACTTTTTTTTGGAAAATTTTAACTTTTTATCCTTATTTTATTTTTTTCTTAATTTGAGTTTTATTGAAAATTATTATTGTTTTGAAACCTAGTATATTTTTAATAAAATTGGTACTTTTTAAACACTGTATGAAAATTTAAAAATAAAAATGAATTGTTAATTTTTGTGAGAATTGGTACTATTTTTTGAAAAAGTGTTTTCCTTTTTAAATGAGTACTTTTTAAAATATTGCAATTTTTTTTTTCAAGTAATTTTTTTTTTAATAATTTGTTTAAAAATTTGTTACTTCTTTTGATAATCAGTACCTGTTTTAGAAAATATCGGTAGGTTTTTGAAAATTAGTCTTTTTTTTAAATTTGCACTTTATATACACAATTTATATATTGGTACTTTTTTGTGCCAATATTTGTAGCACCCATAAATATTCTTCTAAGACCCACATTAGTATATACCAATCAGCTTTAACTTTCTGAGTTGTCCGTCTATCCATCTATATAATCTTTGTAATCAATCTACAGGTCGGAATTTTGAAGATAACTTTTGAAGATAACTGAAGATAACTTTGGTACATATTCCCTCTACAGCCTAAAGATGTATCTTATATTGGTCTAAAACCTATCTTAATATATACCAGGGTAATCGACTACGGTTTAAAAAACCGCTTTTTTCAGTTAAGTACTGTCGGTTTTTTCAATATTTATTTTTCGAATGTCGAATAGACTAATTTTTTTTAACACACAAAACCGATTTTTAAAAGTAATATTTTATTTCGAGAACCTAAATACTAACATTTAGGATAAATATTTTAACTGATTAATACTGATATGAAATTTTAAAAAATTCAACTACCTTTTTTCAAATTTTAAACAATTGTCTTAGATTTATTTGCTGATTCGATTTAACGATTCTGTTTGCTTGTCTGTCTGTCTGTCTGTCCGTCCATGAAAATATTGCCTCATACACTGTATAAAATTACTTAAACGTACATGAATCCTCTAAAATAAAAGCAAATGTTAAAACAATGCAAGAAGAAAAAATTGCCTCTATAATTCCAAAACATAATGAAAGTGTACCAGTAGCCTAACAAAACCATTGGGGATTTTTCAAAGTTGGTGCCAATTATGGATTTATATCTTTTTGAAGTTCGAATTTTTAATCTAAATAATATTATATGTTTTTGTTTTATAGGCTTAATTTAACTTGCCCGATATATATGTCCTTGAAACACCGCAAGCCAAACAGGATTGTTTTTTCTTAGTAAGCAAATTTTAAAATTCAATAAATTTTGATGATAGTGGTAAAAAAATAGGGCATAGTTTTATAAATTTATAAATTGTATATAGTATTTTCTATTTTATTATTTGTAAAATTTTACATGAATTGCCTTAGTAGCTTAGGCCTAAAAACCGGCCGTGGCATCCAAGTTATATTTTAGCCCACAGCTTTCTCCATAAATGCTTGATATATTTACTAAATTTCATTTAAAGTAAAAAAAAATTACATAAGTGGGCGTGGCATTTTATATTATAGCCTATATTTCCTTTCGGAGGATGCACGATATATATATATATATATATATATATATATATATATATATATATATATATATATATATATGGTTTCATGTGGTACCGGTAAGTTCAAATTTAAAAAATCCAAAAAAAGTATTTAAAAATAACAGGGTTTTTCCTTTCTTTTGATTGCTGTAATCACGGATTTTAGCATATGTTTCCAATTTCCCTAATTTAAACTGCAAATACTTGTAGAAATAGGTCAACTAGTGTTCAATCAGTCTGTCGTTGACCAGTGTTTAATTATGTTGTGGACAAGTGGTTAAATCAAAATTTTATTTTTTTGCAGATTTTCGATTTTGCAGTTTTTCGCCGTTTCGAGCATTTCAAAATATAGAATAGAGATTTATTGCTTTTGTAATTATGAATCATTTGAGATACATCGCGTTAATGTGACCTCTTGGTGCCCAAACTTGGTGAGAAAAAACATGAATGGCTTATAGAGGTGCCTTTTTGCGAGGCACACTCAAAGCTAATTTTAATAAAGCTAAAGTATCGCGTGATCAAAAAAGATTTCCAAATTTCATTTTAAAATCGTTGTGGGGCGATAAAATATTAATTTGCACAAATATTATAACTCTTTAAAATATATTTAAAATTTTGCATAGCATTTTTTTTACATTTTATGTGAAATTGTATTTATAATAAGTTCAGTTAAGCGAAAAATAAGTTTCAACAATAAGATTGCATAAAAAGTATTAATAATCTGAGATCGCGTTGTTTTTCATATTTCATAAATTGTCGAGGCACACTCACACGCTAATTGAAATCGGTGATAATGTAGCTATTATTATAGCTAATATCGGAATCAAGTGGAAATTAAAAATAATTATGCTTTTGAATTTAATGCAACTTTTAACATTTTTAAGTGTGTATTTTTGTCACTGAAAAATGAATTTTATATTTATATAATTAATACCGTCATATAAATAGAAGACAGCTTGAAATTCACCCAGAAATACTTTAATAAATGAAAGATAAAAGTAAATGTTAGCAAAACGCAAGAACGTATTCTTACGAAACATTTATATTGTAGGGGAGTTTTTCCCACTACAAAGTAGCAACAAGTATTTAGGAATTAATTTATATAAAAAAAAAAAAAACTTTCATTTAAACAACACATACAATATATCTGTGAAAAGGCCATTGATTGTGCTCGTACACTTTACCCCTTACTCAACAGAAGATCTAAACTTCAAATTTAACTTATGGTTTCCAAGTCTGGTTTCATAAAGCTGCTAAAACTTACATAAGAAAACTGCAGATAACACAAAATAAAAATCTGAAAATAATTCATAACCGACACCACTAATATTCTACTGACCATAGAAACTTTACTGACTCTGTCATTTATTGAAAAATGCAGAACATCTAAATATGAAATAATAAGAAATTTACTAAACAATCTCAGTCTTTTTTTTTTATTTAGAGAATTATAACTAGTGGTTGTTTTTAAAATTTCATATAAAAATCAAGTATGTAGAAGGTTTTTAGTAAACTTTTCCTTAATATTGTGATATTAGTACTTTCCTTATTTAATTACTGAGATGCTGTAATGCTTTTGTAATACTTTTAAGCAAATCTTCATAACATTTTAATTAATTATTTTATAAAGATTTCAATAAAGTCAAATTAATTTAACTTTTTAATTGTTTACAGCAGAAATAAAAAAAATTAATAGGTCGTAATCACAATTTATAACTTTTTACTTTAAAAATAAGGAATTAAATAAAAATTTTCAATCGCTTAATTAAAACAAAAAAAAAAAAAGATAAAGCATAAAATATACTTCAAATCAAATTTTTCTTAAAGGCAGCTTATTTTACGGCTTTTTCGTTCGTATTTTCGTTATGTAGTTGATGTTAAGGCCTTTTGACTTTTGTTAATATTAGCGTAATTTTTGGATTCGTCATTTTGAATAGTAATTAATTTTTAAATAATAAATTAAAAAATTTTTGATGACCCTAGGCTTTATTAAAAACACACCAATTCTGTGTGGTTTCTTTGCTTTTGCTATTAGTATTGACATATTGTACGAAACTTCAATAGATTTTTCCCCATCTAAATGTCTGGCACCTGTAGAATCCAACTTTGGCATAATTAGATATGCCAAAAAAAAAAAAAAAAAAACAAAAAATATGTCTTATACAATAATTCCATACACATCTTAGGTCTTTCTCGCGGACCCCATGGAATGTTGCTACGAACCAGTTTTGCCAGTTTAACCTTTTTAAGGTTAAATCTAACGTTTTTATTTTGCTTTTAGGCTCGAAGTTTCCGTTTTAGTTTCTAGCTTCTTCATTCTTAAAATTGCCTTAAAAGTCTAAAATGTTAGTATTTCAACAATGAAGCAAATAGTTTCTTATTTGCTATTACTAATGTTATTTTTATAGAATCATCCATTTAAGCGTTTTTGTGTATTTATTCGCACAAAAAATCGTATATCTAGCAAAAATTTTCGCCTGCAGCGCTTCACTCTCCACATAAGCAATAGCAATTAATTTTATGGACTTACTAAATCGATTATTATAATGATTTTTTAATGTACTTCATTAATCATAAAACTATTTATGAATATAATTGAAAAAAATCTTACAAAAGCTTAATCAAAAAGGAATTATAGTTCTAAAATGATGACAAATCACTTAAAAAAATTGAGTAATTTTTCACACGAAACATAACCAGAATTTTTATGTGAATTTTTTTAACAATTTTTCATTGCTTCATATTTCTGGCAGCCGTTCCATGTTTTATTTATAAAGTTACAACAATTTCTTAAAAAGGAATATCAAAAACTAATGAGAACGTGAAAAATAAGTTTTTGAACCAAAAAAAAGTTTTAGGCATCCGCGGACCTCTTTTGGGCTATTTTGATGTAGGGTATCATATAGTTGGGATTAACCGACGTAACGTTCTTAATTGTTTTCAGAATAATTGCTTTTACAGTTAGTTTTAAGTTAGTTAAACATTTTTTATGGAATTTTTTTCCTTTTTTCTTTTAATAATTAATATACTTTTGGTAAATTTATTTTAAATTTTTTCATTATAAAAACTTTCCTAATATTTTATCCCTATGTTGGAAATAGAAAACGATAATCAAACTTTGAATTGATTTTTATTTTTACACTGAAAAATTTCAAATCCGTATTTAGTAACTAAATTCATAAACTCAATAATTTTTTTTTACTGAAATCGGCCCTATTACAAAACTTGTAAAATCCACTACTCAAATTCGCAAATGTTTTATTGAAAAAATATTTTTTTTTATTAAAATATCGTACTATTTGCAAAACATAATGTTTGAAGTTGTCAAACTTAAAAAATTTAATTTAAAAAATCAATTAAAATTATACTTAGTTTTATACATCAATTCAAACAATGTAATGTTTACAAGAGATTTTTACAATAAAAGGTCATAAAGATAAATTTAATGAAACAAAATCTATAATAATAATAATAATAATAACAATAATAATAATAACAATAACAATAACAATAATAATAATATAATAAAGTTTTACATGATTGTAATGTTGCTACAGTTGATGAAAGTAAATACAGAAATTATAAAATACCATAATTTAAAAATCTTAGCTCCACAAATTCAATACTCCGCATTAAAGTTGCAAAAATAACCTAAAATATAGAAATTTCCATCATAGATAAAATTTAAAATGAAAAAAAAGATGTGGTCGATCAAGACCGACTATATGATACCCTATATCATTGTGAACGAGCATAAACATTTAGCAAGGGGACTTATATTACATCTTTGGTCAATTTTACTATATATAAAATAAAATATACAAATACAGAAAATGTGTTTATATTAATATCTAGATAATTTTTTGCACTTTATGGCGATTCATGGAAATGGGTTTCACATAAAATTTGGCATTGTTGTTTCTACTTACATAAAACTTATTTGTGTCAAATATTAACTTGATACTAACATTCCTATAGGATTTACGCACGTTAAAGTGATTTTCGGAAGAAGGGTTTATATGGGAGCTATGGTCAATTATGGAACGATCTGCGTAAAATTTGGTACAAATATTGATACTTGTACAGAACTTCCTTGCACCGAATTTCATTAAAATATTTTTTTTAAGGCATTTTTAAGTGTTTAAACTTTATTCCGGGGGACATTTATATGGGGGATATACGAAATAATAGACCGATCTCAAATAATTTCAATAAACTTCGTCCTTGTATCATAAAATTCTCACGTGCCAAATTTCATGGAATTATCTTCAAAATTGCGACCCGTACTTTGTGCACAAGTTTTACATTGACAGCCAGCCGTCCAGCCAGATGGACGGACGGACATCGTTAGATCAATTTAAAAAGTGATTCTGAGTCGATTGGTATACTTTAAGGTGATTGTTGGATAACTTTTTACATGTGTTACAAACATCAGTACTAACGCATAATACCCCAACCACCTATTGTGGTGTAGGGTATAAACACTGAACAATGTGAAATATGAGTTCATGATCTCGACATTGATTGATGTCATGATCTCGACATTGATTGACATATGAACGACATTTCTTTCCTTTTTAAAAAATGTGTATTTATTAAATTACCTCCACATAGCCTTTGTATCTTCCTTCTGACATAAATATCTGTATATACTTTTAAAAATATATGGTTTTAAATCTAACCAAAATGTCGGCGTCTAGCAACAATTACCTAAATAGATGTTCTGAAACACATCAAAAATCTATAGCCAGTTTAAAGTTATCCTTACAAAGTATATCTCCCCTAGTATCGGTTTTGCAAACTGCTTTAAGTCTAGCAGGTGTACTACCCAAAATCTTATTGATGAGAACATAGACCTTCTGCTGAAGAAAGCCTTTAAGCTTGAACTAAACTAATAATTTTTTATAAAATTGTTGACAAATAAATTGAAAATTCAATGATACTTACCTGTGGGACTTCAAATTACATGGACATCTTTCTTTAGGCAAATGTATTTTTTAAATATAATTTATAAATTCTATTTGTTATGTCTATAGTTTTGGTTTTTTTTGGTTTATGGGTTTTTTCAGAACGTTATTTTTTCGAATGTCAAATAAACCTGTTTTTTTAAACACAAAAAACCGGTTTCAAAAATAATATTATATTTAGAAACAAAAATGTGTACTAAATACTAATATTTGAAAGGAAATTTACGAAAAATTTATTAACTGATTAATAAAGTTAATTTCCTATTAAAGCTTAAAGAAATATTAAAGTAATAATTATCTTGAATGAAATTCGCATATCAATGGAATTATTTGTTTTCTTTTGTAACACCTGTAACAATTTTACAAATAATTTAAATATTTTATAGTTTTTATTAATTCATTAATTTGGAATAATACATTACTTCATTTTTTATATTTCGAAAAAATTGAGACACCATTTCTCCATATTAAGCTGTAGCACATTGTGAGATTTTACAAAATTAGCTGGCCAAAATTCTAATTTTTATTATACTGAGTTAGAATATGCTCTAAAATGTCTTTAATATATAGTAATCAATATAATGAATTTATGAGTCATTTCCATCAGAATTACTTCAGAGCTCCTAAATTTCCGAATTTCTTGGTATCGAAATGAAACTAAATGAAAATAAAGTTTAGGTATCATAAAAATGTTTTACAAATTATTATCGCATCACTGAAAAAGAATTATTGAAAAATTCGGTTCCAATAAAATGTTTTGACGTTTCAAAAAATTACTTGACGTTTTAAAAATAACGATAAAAGAATGGACTTTTGGCCGGCTAAGTCATCAAAATCTCACACTCTGCATAGTTTCTGTACATATTATATGAAACTTAACCTCATTTTTGATGATTATAATAAAATTTTATAATTTTATAATAAAAATTTTTTTCTTAAAATAGTTATATATAATAAATTTTAACCGTTTAACCGGCTTTTTCGGAATGTTAAAAACAGCAACCATTTTTTTCAAAATTCCTACTATTTGAACTATTTGAAAACCAGTTTCTTCAAAAAGTCGAATAATCGATCACTCTAGTCTTTAGATGTTATCCAACTATTGAATTGTTTTTATTTTTGTGATAGTTTGAAAATATTTTTTTATTTTTACTTTAATTATTTAGCATTTAGCACTTCTTTTTTTTTTTTTTTTTTTTTTTTGTTAAAAAGGCCAACATTTGAAAAGGGAATAATAAATTTGATACCTAATGTTATATATTATTGCTCAGCTTTGTGTTTAAACATTTATTGCGAAATAGATTGCGCAATAGATTTATTATTGGTCCACACGTAACATTTTAAAGAGAAAGATAGAATTTGACAATTACCAACATAAAAATGTCTACGTGTTTATGTATTTTTTTATTTAAAAATTGTTATAATTTCTCAGTGTAGCATTTTACTTAAATTTAATTGTTAAACCTTTTTCAATAACAACAATACGGGTCTGATAATGACATTAATCTTAACATTTTTTCCTGCTGTTAAATTATAATATAAAACTTCATATTGATGCCAATAGAAACAAAATGAGTTGATGATGTGATGCCAATAACAATTATACCATGTAGGTTTAATGTATCTATACAGATCATTAAAACAATGAATTCTTTTTATTAAAATCAGCAAACAACTGCTATGCTTACACTAGAATCAACATATAATGTTTTGCCTTCCTAGAAAGAGTGTACTGATAGATTCAAAAACAGCTACTAAGTGGTTTGAAAAAAAGAGCTTTTCCAAAACTTTACATCATTATTTGGAATGACTACCTTAACATTTGGTATTTAAAAAAAAAAAAAACTATTCCACTAAACATTAGCAAATTAGCCAAAACAAAAAGGCAATCATAAAATAGCAAATAAGAAAGATATAGTCGGGCAAGCCCGACAACATAATCCCCTACACCGTAGTGTACGTGCATCAAAATTCTGGGAAGGGATCTTATATGGGACCTGTGTCCAATTGTGGACCGATACTTGTATTAAATGTTATGCATCTTTTTATTGAACATACATATGCATTATAATATGTTGATATTAATATTTATATTGGATTCATATTATTATAGGTAATTCCCGGAAGAGCGACTTGTATGCAGTGTTGCCAGTTTAGCCTTTTTGAGCCTTAGATTATCTTTTTATTTTCTTTTTAGCAAAATTTTCATTTTAGCTTCTAGCTTTTTTTAAAAATTTGCCTTCAAAATGCTAAAATTTTAGTATTTCTGCAAAGAAGAAAATAATTTCATATTTTTGCTTTTACTAATTTTATTTTTACACAATCATCCATTTAAGCATTTTTATCTATTAACTCGCACAAAAAATAGAGATTACTTATATTGAACAAAAATGTATGCCTGGGGCGCTTCATTCTACAAATCAAATATAACATAACTTATTTTATTGACTTACTTAATCAATTATTATAACTATTTTCTAATAAACTTTATTCACCATAAAAACTATTCATAAATATAATTAAAAAAATCAAAAAAAGGAATTATATTATATATAACGAAAAATCATGAAATTATGAAATAAAAATTATGAAATATAATCCAAATTTGTATAAGAATTTTGTGGGCGATTTTTCATTGGATCATTTTGTTGGCAGCTGTTCTGTGTTTTATTTAAACTTATTATAAAATCTTAAAAAAATATTTAAAACTAATGAGAATAAAAAAATAAAAAATAAATTAAATATATATATATATATATATATATATATATATATATATATATATATATATATATATATATATATATATATATATATATCAGCTTCTCTCCTGTCCTTATTTTTTGGGGCATTTAGCCTTTTTTGAACTTTTTTAAAGTTAAATTTAGTCTTTTTTTCTCACCTCCTGGCAACACTGCTTGGTCAATTATGGACCGATTCTCGTAAAATTTGGCACTGAGGTTTCTATATAAAACTTATAAGTTTCAAAGGTTACTAACATTTGTATGGGATTTATGCTCGATAAAGTCATTTTCTTTAGAGAGGCTTATTATATTATTTATACTTTATATATTATTTATGACAAATTTCATTAAGATATCTTCAAATTGCGCCCTGTGCTTTGTTCACAAGGTTTACATGGATGGACATCGTTAAATCGACTCAGGAAGTGATTTTGAATCGAAAGGTATACTTTAAGGTGGGGGTCCGATGTTTTTTTTGATGCGTTACGAACTTCACCAGAGATGCATAATACCCCAACCACCTATGTTGGTGTAGGGTATAAATAGTATTTTAAAAATACATTTTTTTGTGTTTAATGTTAAAACGTTTTAAATTTTAAAGTTTAATAGGGGATTAAGAGAGCACAAACACAAACACAAGATTTAACCGTTAATTTTGAAATGCATGTGTGTTCAAATAAAGTTTATTATTTTGGTAAATTAGTTACTGGTAAGAAAAACAATTTAAAAATGTTTGTAGTGTTGGCTGACATACATACCCACCATCTTCGTAATCAACATCATCATCATCATGATCTCTATTATAATCGCAAGATTATACATAGTACATATATATATATATATATATATATATATATATATATATATATATATATATATATATGTACTTTTTTGCTTACATATGTGAATGTATAAAAATATTGTACGATTATTAGCAGTTTACCTGGTAAAAAGTATAAAAATAAAATAAACTATACTAAAGTGTAAAATTATTAATTTGTAATATTTTTTTTTTCGTCTTTTTTTTTCTTGTCTCTTTGCAATATTTTAATTTGTATTTTGAGGGATTGTGTTCAATTAAATTCTTCGCATATAAATATGTGCAGGTTTGCCACAAATACTTTATAAACACTTTAGATCTTTAAGATTTAACATCAACAAATTCTTCTAAGACAATTCCAATTCATCTTTTTTAAATACAACAAAAATGTTCAAATTTGTAAGTTTTCTTTAAGAGTTAAAAAATATTCGGCTGTAAAATATAATTAAGTTATTCCTGCCTGTATTACAGTTTCAAAAATTAATATATTCACAAATTTAATTCACGAAATCTTGGCAGGAGAGAAGATAGAGTTTTAAAACAATTAATAATGAAATTTGTTTTTGTTCTTTTTCTAATACATTTTACAGCTCATTGTTTCTTTAGCCATTTGTGGTTGTGCCTTGGCTACTGATTATCAGGCTGAGACACGTAATTTCATCAATGAAATCAAAGAGGATGGTAGCTACAATTATCAATTCGATACCACCAATGGTATTGCTCAGCAGGAGGCTGGTGTTGGTGGCCACTATGCCACCGGCTCTTCACAGTACTATTCACCAGAAGGTGAATTGATTCAATTGACTTATACAGCCGATGAAAATGGTTTTCAACCACAAGGTGCTCATTTGCCCACTCCACCACCAATTCCAGAAGCTATTTTAAAATCATTGGAATACATTCGCACTCATCCCTATCATGAGGTACAACAACAACAAACTGCTAAACAATACGGCAATCAATATCAACAACAACAGCAACAAGGACCTTATCGTAAATTTTAATTTAGAGAAATAACAATTGTACGTGATTGCGATATTTGCTGTGATTTCATTCTTCTCTTCAGCCTGTATGTCTGTCTGTCTGTCTATCTATCTAAACATCTAAACCTCTATTTTCATCTGTATGTCTGTCTGTTAGGAAAAATCGGTTTATGTTATTTAAACATCTCACACTCACTCACTGCTTAGAAAGCACTTTAAATGTACATAAATGAATACTGCCATATAATATAAATGCTTACATATACATAAATACTTACTTGAACTCATCTACATAGACATGTATATCCTTAATAACATTTTTTGCGAATAGTGAGAAATAATGAACATAATTTTGTTATAAAAAACTTTTTATTAAAATAAAAATTGTCATCAGGAAAAATCTATTATTGTTTTATTTAATACTTTGATAAAAACAAAACATCTTATAATTTTGAATAGGATTTTCTAAAGGGTTTAAAATACAAAATAAAATTATATTTGTCATTGTGGCGTCATTGCAATTTGGTATTATTTAGCATTTGTAACATGTCTTTGTTAAAAATACAACTCGAATACAATTATTTATCATCGATATGTTGCACAGTGGGGCCAATCGCAAAATTATTGGTAATAAATTTGTATCTCCTAAACTACTGCTCGGTTGAAATGTATAGGAAAGTTGTAGAAGTGGCCTGATCTTTCGCAAAAATCATCTGTAGTCACCCTATAACAGTATGTGACAAGTGCTTGGCGTGATAAAGAAAAAATATGCTTACTCACTTAATTTAACTCTTACAGTTAAAAAATATTTAGGCTTGAATTTTTGACTTTTTACCTCGACTTTATTTCGTTTTCGTATGAGGGAAAAATTCTTTAAAAATATTCTGTTATTTCTAATACATTCTAAAATAATATTCTGAAACAAATTTTCGATTATTTCAATTGGTCTAACCGTGAAAAATGTTCAAAGTCAGCACTCTGAAATTAGTATGAGAAATTAATATTTTTTCAAAAATATAGTAATATTCTTTTACTTCTTTCTCAAAGTTATGCTAATAAAATAGATATCTTCCTTATATATTTCAAAATATAGGGCTTAATAAATGGTTAATAAAGACATTGGTCGAAAATGATGAATATTATAAAAAATTTTCACTCAAGTTTCTTTCTAAATTAATCAATGTTGTCAAATTACAAATTGTATTGAGATCTATTTAGCACTAAACTGCTTCCCAATAGACCAAACCAATATAGACCAATAGACTAATACAGTAATATAGATATTATGAAAGAAGTCAGCTTTTCCAAAAACCTTTTTTAAGTTGCACAGAAAAACATACTCGTACCATATTTTTACTGTTATTTCTGATGTATTATATAAAATAAATATCAGTATTTCATTTCTTAAAAATTTGTTCAAAATGTTTCAAAAACCAATTTTTGGCAATTTTTCAAATATAAATACTATTTAAAAAAATTAAATCCAAAAAAAAAATAATTTTTTCAAGCGAAACTCCGATTAATTTCCAAGAACTTATAAAATATTAAAAGAAAAATAAATTACCAATTCATTGATATATATCATGCCTATATATGTCGTTTAAAAAAAAGATAATATAATAGCCTCAAAGCTGACAGCTCGTGTCAGAACTCAATAAATTTACTAACTTATAATACTTTATTGTGTATTTCCATATGTGCACAGGCGCGTGTTGTTTATGTAACGAGATAATATTAGTAATAATATGTACATTAACTTTATTAAATATCGTTAATATTTGAAACATTGCCAAAATTTTGTTGTTAAAGTTTTTGAATGATTTTGAGAGAAATGAAAGACATTTATTTCATATAATACATAAAAAATAATGGTAATATGTTTTTTATGCAATTTAAAAAATTCTTTTGAAAAGTTGACTTTTTCATAAAGTCTACATTCGCTTTTGGCCGGAAAGCAGTCGATCTTAATCGATCTAAACATATCTTGTAATTTAACACCATTAATAAATGAAAAAAAAATTATCTGTTTATTAATCGATAAATATAAAATTTTCCTAAAATTCACCATTTTCGACCAATGCTGGACATAGAGTGCAAATCTAAATCAATTTAAAATTTCTTTATTAACCATTTTATTAACAAAACTTGGAGAAAAAATGGAAAGAATAATACTGCACAGAAAATATAAAAATGGATTATAATTACGAAATTGATTTTATTAATTAAATTTTTAATTGAATTTGCTCTAATCATCAAAATGATAATATTAATTAAGGTTAAAAAAATTGATTTTTGTATAAATTCCAATTAACTTTTTAATTATAATAATTACCATCATGATTAGAATTGAGTTTAAAACCTATTAACATAGTAATTAACATGATTAAAATATTAACTAGATCTGTACCTTTGCAAAATTTATCTCTCAATATAAAAACTAACATTTCCTTCAATAAATTTATATATTTTGGGTGTTGTCAAGAAAACCCGTCATCTGATAGGGCTACCCATTTTGACGTAAAATTTTAATAAAAGGAAGACCTATGAGATGACATAACATTAATACACTGAATTATTATTTTCGGAAAATTAAGAATTTCTAAAGTAGAAATCATATGAGGCAGCATTTACAATAAACTCGAAGCTTAGCATCATTTCATGACAGGTATATCTAAAATAATATGGGAAACTTATTAATACATATTATCAAATATTTAAGACTTATATTTACCCCATTATAAGCACCATTATTCTTACGTCTCATTGGTTTTAACAATTCCAAAAGGGCCAATAAGTTAAAAATTGATAAATATTGAAATATATAATTTGTATGTCTATTTACTTCTTCTAAAAATATTTTTGTTTTTATATATTTTTTTACAAACTGTCACAATTTTCTTGCTTTTTTTTAATGTAATTCATAATACTTAATTATGTGAATTAACTTTTGTATTAAATTCTAATATAAAATCAAAAAACAAGTTTATTAAAAAAATTTATACAATATTTTTTTCTGTGTATATTTTTGTAAAAAATAGCCATGACTTTGAACATTTTTCACAACGAATTGAGATAATCGAAAAATTTGTTCAGAGTATTATTTCGGAAAATATAATATAAAATAGAAATTATAGAATATTTTTAAAGAATTTTTCCCTCATATACCTTAGGACTTATTACCGAAAAGGCAAAAATCAAAAATTCAAAATTCAAGAGTAAATATCTTTTTAACTATAGGAGATAACTTAGGTGAATACACATGTTTTTTCTTTATCTCGTCAAGCACTTTACATAAATTTAAAAATCTTTGAAATAGGGCTTGATTTGTATGTTACGATTTTTTTACATACTCGAGGTGGTCAAATTTGACACCTTGTAGCTTATCTCATATTACTACAGGATAACTACAAGATGATTTTTCTGAAAACTTAGATCCTTCTCTACAACTTTCCCATACATTTCAATTCGATCCGACCAGTAGTTTAGTAGATATAGATTTGTAACCAAAAATTTTGCGATATGCCCCACTGTGTGTTGTGGAATATTTTGCACAATATCTATCTAAATATTTTGTGGTAAATGTCTGGTAACAATTTATGGTAAAAATCATTGTAAAAAACCTATTACAATATTTGTCAGCCTATAAAGAACATTTTGATAAAAAAAAAAGAACAAATTCTGAGGAGTAAACTGTATCATTTTTTTTTTTTTTTTTTTTTTTTTTTTTGAGAAGATTCCTAAAATATTTTGTTTTTGCTTTAATTCATTAACGTGAAATCTTCAAGCAATAATTTTTTTACAGCTCCCTGTAGGAAATGATGGAAAAAAAGTTGATCGTAAATATTTTTTTAAATTTAATGAAATTTTAAAGTCATAAAGTTTAGACATTGTGGTATATAATGTGTAAATATTGTGAAATTCAAAAGAGTACAATTGTCTAAAAATGTTGATCAAAGGTAATTAAGTAATATTTTTAGTGTAAGATTTTCATATTTTAAGGCGCATTTTTAAGTTTTTGAAGAAATAATTACACCATTCACAGAAAAAAATATTCCTTAAAAATTTTCAATTAACATATTAATCATTTTTATTTTAATATGTAATTATTGTATTAACTATTTTAATTAACTTTTTAATATGTGACAACAATTCAAAAATCGTATAAAAATAAATAAAAAGAAAATAATATAATAAATACTTTTTATTTCTACATAAAATATGGAAAATTTCTGTTTTTTGGGATTTATTACACTAGAAAATCCGATTTTGATAAATTTTTCCAAAGGTAAAGGAAATTCTGTATACAAAATTCCTCAGTTCTTAAGTACGATTTTTTATGTTTGATGAGATAAATTTATATTTCGACGTTATTATAGATTTAAGAAGAAAATTAATGACTAAACCAATATCCAGGAAAGTGTTAAAGTAGCATACTATACAAAAGGTTAGTAAGTATTTATTTATTTTGACTTTGTTTTTAAACAATCTGTCATATTTTGTTTAATATCCAAATTGTTATGTCGTCCCCAAGATTGTATCACCAGTGTTATTAAAAATCATTTTTTTGGTGCGTCATTCTAGTATGAGCAATTTGAGACAAGTATGAATTTTTCCAAGAAAAATCACAAGTTTGTATCTAATACGTTGAAAACACACGCCCACTAAGACAGTACATACAATACACACATCACCCACATTATATTTATTCATTATATACTATATAGTAAATAATACATTATGTGTATTACAAAGATTACATATATTTTATTTACATATATTACATGTAAAATAATTTTGTGTATTCTTTAAATAATTACAACATTCAAATAAATAATTTAGCGTAAAATTTTATGTTTTAATTTAGGGAACCATTTCTATGCATTAGTACAGATGCAATTAATTATTGTATCGAAACATACAATTATATTATTTAGATTTATGCAACATATCAATCATAAATATAATAAATAAAGTAAATAAAATAAAAAAATTAATTAAAATTTATTAAAAAATCAATTATTTTCATTAAATTAATATTATCATTTTGATGATTGGAGCAAAATCAAACAAAAATTTTATTAAAATAAACAATTTCGTAGTTGAATCGCATTTTTATTTATTTATTTTTTTTTTTTTTTTTTTCTGTGTATTAAATAATTTGTGTAGATTTCGCTTTTCATTATAAGTTTCAAATATAATACAACTGGATTTTGTGAATTTTTGTATAGATCACATGCAGTGTATTTTGGACAAAAAATTAAATTTGAATAGAATACACCTTTTGTGTTACCTTTACCTCGATGCTCAAGTTAATTTGAGAAGAAAGTTTGATTCATTGTGTAACCGATGTTTTACTTTTAATCAGCTAATATAGTCAGCGGAAAAGAAGAAAACATTGACATAAATTTGTCTTTGTGCAGGGCATAGGGCACGGGAAAAATTATGACTGTAAAATGTCAGAAAACTTTCAGCATTATCATTCGATGAATTTCAAAGTTATTCATAAGAATGTTCTCATATATAATAATTTCATACAGAATATTTTAATTTTTTTATCTAAAAAAAAAGTAAAATGAAAATGAATAATTTACTTACAATAAAAGTTATTACTTTTCGGAACATTTTCATAAATACTTCCGAGACCATATTATTTATTATGGTTCATTACAAAATGATATTATTATATCCGTCCGAATGTTTTTCTGCGAAATTAACCTTTCACCTCTATGAAGTATACTGACACTTTAAACTAAGGGCTAAAATTTTCCAAGCCGTTTCCTCTAAATTTCCGAATTTTCTGATTTTTTTTTTATTTTATTTTTTATTTATTACGGATTTTAGAGAATATTCGAATTTTAAGTGAAAAAATAAAAATTAATTTTTAGTGAAAAATCGTACATATATGAATATTTTTTTGTGAAAAACTAAATTTTTAGTCAAATTTAATTTTTAGTGAAAAATTAGAATTTACTTAAAAAAACTTTCAGTGAAAAAAATATTTTTTTAGTAAAAATTTGAATTTTTAGTAAAAATGTGTAATTTTTTTAGCAAATTTGAAATTTAAATAAAAATTTTTATCTCGAATGAAAAATTGTATTTTTAGAAAATAATAGAATTTTTGTGAAAATTCTTTATTAAGAAATAATTTTAACTTTTTTACGCAAAATTATTTTTAACATAATTCATTAACATAGGCTTAAAACATTGTAATACTGTTATTTAAAATTTACATATACATTTTCAAAGGACGGGCCTAATATATAAAACAATAACAACAATATTTAAGGAAATTACGGACAGAGTATGATTAACAAACGAGAGATAAAGTGGAATAAGTGAAAAAAGATAATCGACAAATAAACTACTGTTAAGTAAATAAACATAAATATTTATATATAATATTTATATATAACCATGTTTTTTATGTAAAAACATTTTTCATTTACGTAACCATAATATGGTTGAAACGCTGTAAAAATATGGTTGTGCTGTAACCATATTCTTGCTATGCTTAAAAACTATCTCTCGTTATTTCTTATTTCGTTTATCTCGTGTTTCGCGTTTCGTCATAATTTCGACCAAGGATGCATCAACAATAGCACTTTTTGTATTCTGCGGTTACCCATTTTGGTGACCTTTTACTCGTTATAATTATGGTGCTTGCTACAGTACAAGACGGTCCAGATAACCTTACGGGAATTTTGTTTCATCGCATTTCTTGTCCAAGAAAATCTTATCATCAATATATATATTGTTGATAAATATAAGAATTTACTTCCATTGATTTTAGTTCATAATATTTAAGAATAATGTCTTAAATATTAACACTTTTTTACATTTTCTGAAATGAATCAAAAGTCAAGAAGACTTAAAATAAATTGTTTAAATTTTCATTAATATTTTCAAATTGTATGAAAATGTTTGAAATTTTCTTCAGAAAATTTTAGATTTTTAATGGTTTTTTAGCTACATTTTGGGAACAGAACAGAAGCGCTTTTTATCAAAATGATGTGCATAATGCGAACGAAATTATGCAAATTTCCCCAGAAAATTTCAAACATAAAAATAAACAATTTATTTTAATTCTTCTTGATTTTTATTCATTTCAAAAAATGTAAAAAAGTGTTAATATGTCAAAAAAGATGTGGGTTTGGTGTTACGTATAAAGCATGTCAAAATGATCATATAAGAGAGAGAAATTTACAAAAACAAATCACTCAAATCACAAAATAAACTAAATTAAAAAAAAAATCGTTTAATTTAAAAATCCGCAAAAATATAAAACAAAAATTATTTTGCAATTTTATAGATTCATAAATCGATAAATTACAAAAAATCAATAGTACAATATGTTCCTATGTTGCTCAATCTTCGATCAGCAACGCTATAATCTTCACTGCTTAAGAAAGCGAAACTATAAGTAAAGAAATAACGCCACAGTGGGGTCAAATGCAAATTTTTTGGTAATAAATCTGAATCTCCTAAACTACTGGTCGGATCAAATTGAAATGTATAGAAGAGTTGTAGAGGAGGACCTAAGCTTTCAGAAAAATCATCTTGTAGTTACCCTGTGATAACACGAGATAAACTACAGGATGTCAAAGTTGACTACCTCGAGTATGTGAAAGTTAAAAAAAATCGTAACTTGTACAAATGAAGTCCGATTTTAAAGATTTTTATATTTCTGAAAAGTGCTTGGCAAGATAAAGAAAAACTAAGCTTACTCATCTAAGTTATCTCTTACAGTTAAAAAGATATTTACGCTTGAATTTTGAATTTTTGATTTTTTGGCTCGACTTTCTTTCGTTTTTCGGGAATAAGTCCGGAGATATATGAGGTAAAAATTTTTTTAAAATATTCTTTAATTTGCTATATATTTCAAAATAATATGCTGAAAGAATTTTTGGATTATCTCAATTCGTCTAGACGTGAAAAATATTCAAAGTCAGCACTCTGAAATTGGCATGAAAAATGGCTATTTTTTTACAAAAATATAGTACAATTCATTCACTTTTTTCTCAAAGTTCCGTTAATAAAAAAATGTTTTCCTTATTAGTTTCAAAAGATAAGGCGTCATAAATGGTTAATAAAGAAATTTTGAATGGATTTAATTTTGCACCCTACATCCAGCATTGGCCGAAAATTGTCAATTTTAAAAAATAGTTTCATTTTTATCGATTAATAAAAAAAATTTTTTAAATTTGGTACCCATATTTTTTATAGAAATAGATTTAGAATGATTTAACACTAAACTGCTTCCCGCCCGGCCAAAAACGAATGCAGGAGTGGAGATTTTATGTTAAAAGTCAGTTTTTTAACGACTATTTTTAAAAGCATATTAAAAGCATATTAGGATAATATTTTTAATATTATTTCTTATGTAATATATAAAACACAAATCAAGCTTTGATTCCTAAAAAATTCAATAAAATAGCTCCAATAACCTATTTTTGGTAATTTTTCAAAAATAAATTTTTTTTAAAAAAATAGCTGAAAATCCAAAAAAATTTAATTTTTTTAATACAACTCCACTAATTTTGCAAATACTTGAAAGTGTTAAAAGAATATAAAAATAGACTTATTTACCAATTCAACGATATATAAAATGTTGATATAGGTCATTTAATAATAGTAATATAATGGCCTCAAAACTACCAAGTCACGTCAAAAGTTGCAAAATTCACTATTTTGTTCCGTATTTCCATATGTGTGTATACGTAACACTCAACTGCATTGCTTATTTTTGTTACGAGATAATAATATTTATTAATGAATTTATTTAAAGTGTTCATAATTTTTTTCTACTGAAAAGGTTTTTAAAATTACCTAAGTACATAAATAAGTATATTTTCCTTCGTTTTTTATTACATTTTTTTAAGTTTTTAAATAATTTACCTAGCTACTTAATTAATGTATTATAACAAAAATGATTTTTTTACAATCGCATAGGTACATTTTTTGACGTACCTGTTTAACACTACAGGTCATAAAAATAAACTGAATGAAATTGGGGTTTTGAGCAAAAATTTAAATTTTTTAATTCATTTTTGCCTGTCACCATTTACCTGATATAAATATTCTTTTTCTATATATAAGTATCCTTATAAATATGCAGATTTATTATTGAATTTGCCATTATGGAGATTACATTAAAACACTTTTCTATTTGCAAAGTAATCTGGGATAATCTATCTGATATTATAAATCGTCCAGAAAAAATAAAAAAACTCATTGATACAGTAGTATCTTTTGGTTTAACTCTTACTGCAGAAGACAGTTTAAAGCTCGAAAATTTTTATAAATCATACGAAAAAAGGATGCAAGTTTCAGATTGGTCAATACCAAAGTTCAAGAAGAAAATGAAGAGTGGTTGGAGGGAGAAATACCAATTTTCATCGGAAATCAGAAAAAGGGTCGACCAAAAAAAAAGTTACGATGAAGTTCAGCTAAGAACAAAGAGGACCAAACAGGAATCTATTCTAAATTCACATACGAATGCCGAAATAAAAGATACATTTAAAGCTTTAGTAACACGTACGCAACCAAAGGAAGTAGAAAAAGTTATAGATGTGTTACCAACAGCTTCTCCCAATCGATTACATCGGATAATCCAAAGCATAGTGACACCGAAATCAACATCGTCCTTTACCTCTGAAGATGCTTTAG
This sequence comes from Protocalliphora azurea, assembly GCA_932274085.1. Classification (NCBI taxonomy): domain Eukaryota; kingdom Metazoa; phylum Arthropoda; class Insecta; order Diptera; family Calliphoridae; genus Protocalliphora; species Protocalliphora azurea. The sequence goes on from OW026522.1 coordinate 102,871,968, forward strand.
CTCTAATATTAAATTTAGGATTATCAAGAAACCAATACGAGATTTTGAGGAAATCTGTTAGCGAAAAAGGATATGATATCATTCCCAGTAGCAAATCAGTGAGAGAAGCGAAAAGTAATATTTTACAGCCTATGGAGCACCCGGTTAATGCTTCTGTTAAAAGTGCTAAAGTTAATATATTACAATTACTTGAAAATACTGCCCCTAGAATTATATCTACCTTCAGCAATGATAGCATTGAAAAATGCAAAGACTCTGAACTTATTTTAATATTCAAATGGGGCTGCGATGGAACATCAGGATTTTCGGAATACAAACAACTGGATGGAAGTAATTCTGGAAATAATTATTCCTCGCTGTTTATAGCGTCTCTGGTACCACTTCGAATACGCTTAAATAAGCCTTCCTCATCGACAAGAAATGACTCGCTTTTTGATGATAATTTAACTCCAGGTTTCAAATTTTTGTGCCATCCAATCCTTTTTGATTACACAAAAGAAGCCACGGTTACAATAAACAGCATTGTCAACCAATTGGAAGAAGAAATTAAAGCATTGCCCCCAATATATGTAAAAGTATCAAACAGAACTATTAAAGTTACATTTCAACAACAATTAACGATGATTGATGGAAAAGTTGCAAACGCTATAACAGATACAACATCTACATGGAAATGTAATATATGTGGAAAAATAAGTTCACAATTTCAGGATAATTCTGAAGTCCTTGTTAATAAAAATTCTTTAAAATTTGGAATATCACCACTCCACGCAAGGATAAGATTTTTGAAGTTCTGCTTACATCTTGCATATGATATGAAGTACAGAAATATTCCCGGGCAGGAAAATGCTACAGTAAAAAACAATTTGGAACTTCACGAATTACGAAAAGAGGAGAAGAAAAGAATTCAATTAGAATTCAAAGAACAACTCGGATTAATAATTGATAAACCTCTACATGGCTATGGAAGCTCAAATGATGGAAATACAGCAAGACGTTTCTTTGAAAATCCGGAACTCACATCTTCAATCACAGGCATTGACTTAAATATTTTGAAGCGTTTTAAGATTATATTGGCAGCCATTAATAGCAAAAAACAAATTAATGCGGACAAATTTAAAATTTTTGCTTACGAAACTAAAGAACTACTTAACATTACATACCCCTGGAAATCAGTGACTCCAATAATTCACAAAGTATTGGCTCATGGTAGAGAAATAATAGAAAATAGTATTTTGCCATTGGGAGAGCTAACAGAGGAAGCACAGGAAGCCCGAAATACCCGAAAATGTTCGAAAATAGCGCAAAATATGGACTTAATGGAATATTTATTAATATCATCAGATCCAGTTATATATTCTATAAGAACACGATGGCTTCCAAAAATCACTCTTGAAATAGAAAAAGAGGATTCCGAAGCTAAGGAAGTTAAAAATTTGCTAACGTTTGATGTTTCTGATTATTTTCAAGATCATCTCTAATAATATCTTCGATAATATATTCTTAATAAAATAAATATACGGGATATATGTATAATAAGTATGTAAATATGTAGAACAAATTAAATAAACATTACTCAAATAAAGAATTTACTACTTTATAATAACAAATATATACCTACATAATACATTAGAAAACTAAAATGTTACGTATACACACATATGGAAATACGGAACAAAATAGTGAATTTTGCAACTTTTGACGTGACTTGGTAGTTTTGAGGCCATTATATTACTATTATTAAATGACCTATATCAACACTTTATATATCGTTGAATTGGTAAATAAGTCTATTTTAACATTTTTAAAGTATTTGCAAAATTAGTGGAGTTGTATTAAAAAAATTAAATTTTTTTGGATTTTCAGCTATTTAAAAAAAAAAATTATATTTGAAAAATTACCAAAAATAGGTTATTGGAGCTTTTTTTTTGATTTTTTTAGGAATGGAAGCTTGATTTGTGTTTTATACATTACATAAGAAATAATATTAAAAATATTATGCTAATATGCTTTTAATATGCTTTTAAAAATAGTCGTTAAAAAACTGACTTTTAACATAAAATCTCCACTCCTGCATTCGTTTTTGGCCGGGCGGGAAGCAATTTAGTGTTAAATCATTCTAAATCTATTTCTATAAAAAATATGGGTACCAAATTTAAAAAAGCTCGCGTGACATTTTTTTTTTATTAATCGATAAAAATGAAACTATTTTTTAAAATTGACAATTTCGGCCAATGCTGGATGTAGGGTGCAAAATTAAATCAATTCAAAATTTCTTTATTAACCATTTATGACGCCTTATCTTTTGAAATTAATAAGGAAAACATTTTTGTATTAACGGAACTTTGAGAAAAAAGTGAAAAAAGTGTAAAAAAATAGCCATTTTTCATGCCAATTTCAGAGTGCTGATTTTGACTATTTTTCACGTCTAGACAAATTGAGATAATCCAAAAATTCTTTCAGCATATTATTTTGAAATATGTGGCAAATTACAGAATATTTTTAAAAAATTTTTACCTCATATAACTCCGGACTTATTCCCGAAAAACGAAAGAAAGTCGAGCCAAAAAATCAAAAATTCAAAATTCAAGCGTAAATATCTTTTTAACTGTAAGAGATAACTTAGATGAGTAAGCTTAGTTTTTCTTTATCTTGCCAAGCACTTTTCAGAAATATAAAAATCTTTAAAATCGGACTTCATTTGTACAAGTTACGATTTTTTTTAACTTTTACATACTCGAGGTAGTCAACTTTGACACCCTGTAGCTTATCTCGTGTTATCACAGGGTGACTACAAGATGATTTTTCTGAAAGTTTAGGTCCTCCTCTACAACTCTTCCATACATTTCAATTTGATCCGACCAGTAGTTTAGGAGATTCAGATTTATTACCAAAAAATTTGCGTTTGACCCCACTGTGTAACGTTTACTCATATTAAGTTTATTTCAATTTTACGCTTACTATATTTTAAAATTTTTTTGCGTCTAAAGCTATGATCACAAACTTCCCAGTAAAAATGTCGGAATAATTAAATATCAATTGTTATTTACATATTCTCCAAAATCATTATCTCTTTTGTAGAAAATAATAAATCCATTAAATATGTCCTAAAGCCCTTTAATTTTCAAGGTAAAAATTCCGCTATTGCGTGTGGCATTAACTTGTATACAATTTGTAAATATTTATTTTATTCTTCTGTTACATTGAATTGTTTTTAAACTCAATTTAAATCATATATTTGGCTAAGCATCTTATTTTTATGATTTAAAATCCAATAACTGAAAACATTACATATTTTTCACATAAATTATTGTGGAAGTTTATCAGAGTGTATTTTATTTCCACTTAAATGTTTCCATAATTTAAGGGAACCATTTGTTTTGCCTGATAAAAGAAAAAATTTCAAGGTAATTTTCAGCTACATTTATTCAGATTACATTCATTCTTGTGCGTACATACATACGCTACTTGACGGAATGAGTACCTAAATATTTATTTATATTAATCGGAAGTTGAATAAATTTTCATTTAGCATATTAATCATTGGCTGGTTTCATTTACTGATTCATCGTGTATTTAAAATTGTACTATAAATGTTGTATATATTACTTGTAATAATGTTGTGAATATGAATATTATTTTTATGCATTTTTTGCGTCAAGTCCTTAAACAAAATATTAATTGATTTTTCTTGTTCAATATATTTAGTAATATATAAATATAACGAGTACTTGTTAATATTATTAATTTATGTCGTTAAATTTTTAATAAATTAGATTTGTTTTTAGCAGCAGGCCTAAAAATAATTTATTATAAAAATATTTGCTATATGAGTAAAATCATTATTGAAATTATTTTCTAATGATTCATTAAAAATGTTCACACCCCTTAAATAATAATTATTTCTGTCTTAAATGGTTTTAAAGTGAATTCTGTGTGTATAAAGTGTTGTGGGAATTTTTAAATAATCATCATATTTCATTTAGTCACTTTAAAATGTTAATGATTGTAGGAGCAATGGAAAATTGAGTTATATTGTAGTGAAATAAGTATTATTAACGCAAGAAGCATTTATGGATAGTAAATTTCATAGAAAAAGATGTTGTAATAAAAATAGTTTGCAATGGATTTATTCATATGGAATTTCTTTCTATGTCTTCAGACATATAAGTTTCTCATTACATTTGTAACATCTATAAAATTCATTCATAAAGAATACATATAAGAGTGGTTCAGTTTTTTTTTTTTCAAAAGGCGTATAGTGGAAACGTAATCTACAAAGAATTCTAAGAAAACTTTCATAAGAAACTATGGGTGAAAACATACATCCCGCCGAGAGACAAACAAATGCACTAAATAGTCCCCTGAGGAACTAAAATTGCGTGGTGAAACATTTTAAAATTGCGAATTTTTTTAAACTCATTTCGGGGAAAAAAATGAACTTTTTCTTGGTCTAAATAAATGGAACCTATGATTTTTCAAACTCTGGTAGAGAGAAAGGTTTTATTTGTAAACCCTTAGTTTCTTAGGATATTTTTTTATAATTTTGCGTAGATTTCATTTTTTCTATACGCCTTTCGCTTTTTTTCTCACCCGAACAATTTAATCCACCATAAATGCATATACTTATGCTTATTAGACTACCCATGAATACAAAATTTTTTATTTTGCTCGCTCCATCGGCAGTTTGTGATAGATGGTGCTAAAAAATAATATGTGTGCAAAAAGTGGATCGATCGATCGTAAACCGGCTTTGAATTTTATCCTGAAAAAGGTCTTTTTTACTGCGCTATAACTCTCTAATTTAACATTTTGCGAAAAAAACTGTATACGATTTTTTATTCTTAATAAAATTCAAAAATTTTTGACATATAATTTTTTAGCCTATTATGACTGGTTGTGATATTATAAGCAATCATATTGCTTATAATATCGCATTAAATGCAGGGTGTGTCATGAAATTTTGGAGCGTTAGAGCGAGATTTTTATATTTTTATTGGATTAAACAGTTACTCGAAATTTATGTGTTGCCGATTAACCAAGAATTTAAAATATTGGCATTTTAATATTTTTACACATAAACACCATATTTATTTCTTTTACCTTTAAAATTCGCGAAATATATTGAAAACAGCCAACATTTTTTACAACAGCTCGATAATAAATAAATTATTATTAATGTATTATATTAATAAAAATTTGCTTGAACTAACTTAGTTGATAATTCTGGTATTTAATTAAATATTATAATACTATGTACATCTTGACAAAGGTATTGAGGCAGTGATAAAAAAAATGTTGAATTTTAAGTGTTTAAAACAAGGCTTTACGAAAATCAAATGGTTTACGTTTAATTAACCTTTATTATGTCATATACTCTCAATAGAAGTAGATTAGCAAATAAATTACACACTTGTTTCATGTTGAAAGTTTATTAAAACAACAAACTCTAAATATTTCAGATGGAATCAAAACAAAACTAAATTCCATTGTTCTATGAATTTTACTCATATAAATAAATTTGCTAGCTATTTGAAAATAAATTTTTATTTATTTGCAAGCTATTGTAAAAAATGTTATCCGTTTTTAATATGTATCACCGAATTTTAAGGTAAAAATATTAACATGTCAACTTTTATAATTTTTAATTAATCGACAACACCTAATCTGATAACAATCTAAAAACACTTGCTATAATGAACCAAAAATTCACACTATACTCTGTATTTTATGCCAATATTTGTATAATAAATAAAAAATCGATACCAAAAATTCAGATTTTGTTCCATCTACGCAAAAATAGAAAGCATATTTACCAAATTTTATCGATTTATAAAAGCTACAAATCCTACTCTAAACGAGGGCCTTCTTTAAAAAAGTCCATGTATAAATTTTTATTTTGATTACTTATAACATCACAACAAGTCATAGAAGGCTAACAAATTAAATGTCAAAAATTTCTGCTTTTTGTTCTGAATAAAAAAAAATTATATAATTTTTTTCGTAGAATTTTAAATTAAGGAGTTATAACGCAATAAAAGTTTTATATACTTTTAAGAACTTTTCTAGGATAAAAGTCAAAGTCGACTGGCCGGTCTATGACCTATTGACTCAATTTTTGCATCCATATTATTTTTTAGCCTCATTTAGCAGAAACTACCGGTGGAGCATGCAAAATTAAAACTTTCGTAAATTCCATACATTTCATGGGTGGTCTAGTGCTTATTTATTAATAAGGAGTTTAACTAAGAAAGTCCACCCGCTAAAATACCAAAAATTGCTAATTACACAAAATTTTTAAAAGGCAAAAAATTGTCAAAATAAAAAATTACTGAAAAATTGTTAAAATACAAAGTATCTTTAATACAAAAAAAAATCGCCAAATTATAAAAAAACCAAATCAAAAAAATTCCAAATACAAAAAAAAACGTATAATAACAAATAGCGATTTTAAGCTCTTGAATACTTGTCTTATTTTTTCTTTGAGATCTTCCAAAGTTTTTTATTACGTGAATCGTTCAAAATAGAAAATATATATATGATATATATATATATATATATATATATATATATATATATATCACTGGAAAGCCAAGAATTTGTGTATTTTTAATATATATTTTTGCTTACACAGTTTTTTTGTTGATTGTTTTATCATTACACAGTGATTCCAAAACATTTTTTTTTTTTAATAATTTTGTTACTTGTAAACCATTGGAGATATCCAAATAAAATTTCACATGGTCTAAGCTGAGATGCTTTCGAGTTGATTTGAAAGAGCACAGATCCCTAACTTGTCACGGGAGTAGAGGGTAGACCTTCAAAGTTGGCAAATTTATTTATGACTTGAATATAAAAATTTTACATATAGGTAGTCCTTGTAAATCTCTACAGAAAACATGCCTACACATGCAGGGAACCTTTTTTTTAATTTAAGAGATATTTAGATCGAAATAAATTTTACTCTCATTTTTGGCCTATTTTTTTAAGTTTTTTAACTTGAGGTCTTTAATTTTGGCCCTAAAATATCCATTAGATTTCTCACAAAATTTTAACTCATATTACTGCAAGAATTATACAAATATATCCTTCCGATAAAAAGTTATATTAATCTGAAATTGAAACTTTAAAAAAATTTAATATTTTTGGGATTATTTCCCAAAAGTGGGAATGTAGTCTTTCACTTTTAAAATAATTTTTTTTTTTTTTTTTTGTTCAGGACTATAGAATTTTTTTAATGGTTTCAAAAGAAATCTTAACGGAGGCGCTTTGGGTACCAATATATATATATATATATATATATATATATATATATATATATATATATATATATATATTGTTGATGTCAGCTTTGACATTTGAGAATTTTACAAATCGCCACCGATTTTGCTTTACACGCATTAAAGTTAAGGTTTCTTATGAAACCATTACAAAAATTCTATAGTCCGAAACAAAGAAAATATTTTAGAAGTTGATAACCTCATTTTTTAAAGTTTCAACTACTGATTAAAATAACTTTTTATGGGATAGATTATTTATATAGTTCTTGAAGCAATATTATATAGAATTTTATAAGGAATCTAGTGTATATTTTGAAAAAATTTAGAACGAAAATTAAGCCCGTCAAGTTTAAAATAACATAAAAAACAAGGCCAAAATTGAGGGAACAATTTGTTTCGACCTAAATATCTCTTAAAATAAAAGAGATAACCTACACATGTAAGCATGTTTTTGGCATAGATTTATAAGGGCTACCTATATATATATTTTTTTTCTTTTTTTTTACATCCAAGTGATATATGAATTTTTAGCGAATTAAGAAAAAAAATTACATATCCTTGGCGACCAACTTTGGAGGTCTAGTGTCTAATCACCATGACCAGCTAGGGACCTGTGCTCTTCCAAATTAACTCGAAAACTTCTTATGAAATTTTGTTTGGATATTTCTAACGGTTCACAAGTTCCAAAAAAAGTGTTCTGGTATCACTGTTTTTTATTTTGTTTTCTTTTTTATATTTCAATTTATGTACCAATTGATTGAGAAATAAAATACGTTTAAAATTTAATTAAAATAAAAAATGTAAAAAATGAATATGTTTAAGATGACATGGTAGCACAATAAAATAATAAATCGCTCAAATGTCAGAAGCATAGTATGGTGACGAAGAGAGAGAACGGCTTTACTTCTATTTCTTTGTATCACTGATGGAAAAATGAAAATATTTTTCGGTATCAAAACAAATTTCAAATAGTACTTTTGTCACCCTAAGAGTTCCTTAAAATCGAGTGCAGAAACTTTAGATTTGTTTATATATAATTCATTACCTGATGTCTTTGAAATTCGGAACATTTTCACTTCAATTTTATTTGAGTATGGAAACTTGTAGCTTTTACAATTTTATAAATTAAACCTACAACCCAAATGTTTTTATAATGTAGTATGCTTGCCCCATAAACCAGAACCAGCACTTAATCATTATATAGTGTTCACTATAATTTCATTATTACTTCTGAACACCAATTGTAAATCTAAGTCAAAGATGTTAAGAAAAACATAGGTTTCTATTCGAAAATTATATATCTCCAAAATATATTTTCATTTAAAAATTTTTAATTCGAATTGTGGAATATCAAGCTAATCGTTTGACAGTATCAAATGATTGCAAAAACCAAATTCATGCAAAAACAAAATACATGTAGTCACATATATTTTGTTTTTGTGTTTTGAAAAAAATTAGTAATTTTTTATGAAAATTTAGTTCGAAGTGCCTCTCATATAAACTTCTAGTTGTATTCTATGTTTTGAATGTCAAATAGTATCAAAAAAAGTACCATAGAATCAACTTTTCCATCCCTGCTTTTTATCATGCTAACAGCACTTACATATATATGTACATGTAATTGCCAAAACTCACAATTTATATATTTAAAGAAAAATATAAAATTTTATTGAAAACAGTTACAGCGAATTCTTTCAACTGATTTTAAATCCCAAAAATAATATTTAAAAATTCTTTGATGTTCCAAACCAACAATTTAAAATTCTATAACTGGTTTCTGCAATATTGTAAAAAAAAATGTGTAATAAAAAGAAACGGTTGACATATTGATTTCTAGCAAAATGTATCGGATGTTCTGAAATACAATGACTAAAATGACCTTGCAACATGCAGGCAACATTGAAAGTGGTTTACGTTCATTTAAAATAACAACAATACGGAGATGCACAGAAGATGAAACCAGACATAAACTGCAAAATATAACGACAGGTGAAGTTAAACAACTTTTTATTGTTATTGTTGTTGTTGCTGCTGTTTATTTGGTAATTTTTTGTGTAGCTAGCTCAGTATGTTTTTTACCTTAAGAGGAAACTAAAAAGTGTAAATAATTCTTAAAACTTATTAAAAATAAAAAACAACAACAGAACGATGCACATCTGAGTTACTGGCAAACACGTGAGTTGTTTGTTATTTTTATATGTTAACATGCATGTTTGTCTTTATTTGTAAAGAAATTACAAACAGAATTCAAAAGGGAAAAAAGAGAAGATAATGCTGTTGCTAAGTTACAAAATTTAAAATGTTGCATGACCTAAATACAACTTTGAATCTTTTTTTTAAATAAAATCACAAAATGAAATAACAAAAATGTACTTAAATTCTACATAATCAGAAATGAAACTTTGTTTAAAATGAAACCGGAAAAAGAAGTTTTTATTTAATTCAATTCAACGTGAAAAAGACAAACAGACAAATATACAATATGCCAGTCAGTCATTCAGTCAGTCAGCCATCCAAATCATTTGTACATTTTCAAAAGTCATTGTTTGAATCTGTGCTTTAGTGTGAGTAACCGTATATGGTGTGAATGTGTGCTTTTGGCTGAGAGTGTATGATTGTGGATTATGGAGTGCCTCCAATAAATAAGACCTGTTGCATTATTATCTCCAATATACATTATTGTCTTCCACATTATAATCATGATCAAGGTTGTGTATAATAAAGTCAACCAGTCCCATTGCATACAATAACCTAGCAAACATATAGATTGGAATTAAAATATAGTGGGTTTTAGAGTGACTTTTACAATGCGTTTTTAATAAAGAAATAAAGAAACTAGTTCATTCATTGACTTTCTTCATTGTTGCTTTTGCTTATATTTTGCTTCTTAAAAAAGAGGAAAGTTAAATTTATTAAATTAAATTTATTTATTATATGTTTTGCAGGTACTTAAAATTTTTTTATATTTTTTATAAAAATCCAGATTTTTCTTTTGCTTCTCGCATTTACTATCATTTCTGTGAATTAAAAAATTCAAACCTAATCTGAGGAAACTTAATAAAAATTGATCGGAATTGGAAATGCGAAACTAAAACTATTACATTCGTAATGTGTGGGTTCTTTTTGGGATTTTTGCGATTTGGCTCTCGAAAATATCGTATAAAGTCGAATAAAGGCGGAAAAAGTCGAAAATAGTCGGAAAAAATCGAAAAGTCTATAATAGTCGGTAAAAGTCGAAAAGTCGGAAAAAGGTCTATAATAGTCGAAAAGTCGAAAAAAGTCAACTATTCAAAAATTGAAAAAGTCGAAAAGTCCAAAAATCGATTACTTAAAAATTGAAAAAATCAAAAAATCTATTATTTAAAAATTTAAAGAAGCCTAAAAGATGAATTTTTTCCTAACTATAAAACTCTAGTCCAATTGGGTTTTTCTTTTCAGTAATATACATAAATATGCATATAAAAATATATTTGATAGAAAGAATTCCATAGCATTAATAGGGACTTAAAAAATCAAAAAAAGACGTTTTTTAATGCTTTTTTAAAGAAATTTCCAAGATTTATTCAAAATGTTGTCCATCGGAAGTTAAGACTTTTTCCATCAATTTATGAATTTAATTGTTTGAGGCCAGAAACGAATCAAGCCAATTTGTAATACCTTATTCTGAAGTGAAACGTATTCCAGCAAGGTCATTCTGCATCGTACGAAACAAAAAGTAGTCAAAAGGGACAATGCTTGAAAAATGTTGCGCAAAACTTTCCATCCATTATATTTCAATAATTTTTTAACTGGTTGCGTACTGTCACGATGGAAAAAAAATGTGGAATCGTATCTTATGGCACATTCTGGCGTTTTATTCAAAAACGTTTTATTCAAATGGATCAATTACATTTGGAACAAGTCTACCATTGCCGATTTTCCCCTTTTTAACAGCTATTAATAGGTACACAGAAAAAATGAAGGTTTTTTTTCAGATCATAACTGAATTCTCTTCGATATTAGACTTCCGGATATAACAAATTAAAGCCAATCTTTTAAAAGCCAAGAAGAATCGATTGTGTCAAGTTCAATGGGATTTTGAAACACAGAACACTTTAGCAAAGCTATAGTAAAAGCATTCAAAGTTTCATACCCAATAACAAAGGCTAAGAAAAGCTTCTCTATGGTAGAACTCAGAGCTATGAAACGAAAAGAAACGCGCAGATCCTTCAATGACATCTACAGAAGTAAATCGTGGTAGCCACTCCGCGATAAACAGAGAATCGACAAGAAAGCTATAGTACTCTTGGAGAAACTTCTTCCAATCTATAAATAACACCAAAGATTCAGCTAGACTCATAAAAATTTAGGGGCAATCAAATCCAACTTACATCTAATGGAAAGATGATTCTTTTTAGGAATCCTGAGCTGAATCTCTTATCATCCTTATGAATACTCATAAGGATGATAAGAACATAATGCTTTCTGATAGAATTTCATGGGCAATTAATAGTTGCTCTCCATATAAGTCTCCTAATGAGGTTTTGCCATGGATGCTACAAAATGTCAAGAGACACATCATCCCCTGGCTTTAAAAATCGTTATGCTTTGTCTCTCTCTCTCAACTATGTTGCGAGGAACAGGCCGTTTTCATATCCTAAAAATAGCAAAAGGATGCATGAGAATGCAAAAGACTTTCGACAAATAAGTCTTTCATCCTTCCAGCTCAAAACGCTTGAAAGACTCATTGGCTCTCATATAAGGAAACGACTGAAAGGTATTACTCGCCTCTCAAGCAGTCGTACGCCTACTTAAAAAGTCGACCTACGGAAACAGCTCTAATAATTTTCTAAATTATGCTAAAGAATTTTTTTTATCTCAATTCTATAACAAGAAAAAAATTTTCGAATTCAAAATTTCAAAACAGGTCTTAAAGATTGCAATTTTTTTCCCAAAAAAAGTAACTTTATATATTTGAATTTCTTAAAAAATTAATATAAATAACTAATATTTTCTGACACTTTTTGAAAGATTAGACACTGAAAAAGTTTTAAGTATAATTTTGTAAAATTTAGAATGTGCACCCTATATCCAGCAATGGTAGAAAGTCTTGAACAAAAGTTTACCTTTTTAATCTGTAAAAATTTTTGGTTGTCTCTTTTTTGAATTAGATAAGATATGTTTTTAAAGTTTATGCGAAAAACTGTTATAACCTACCGGTAAATTTAGTAAGACGATTAATTGTTTTGATATCTATAACCGTTTCGAAAGTATTCAGGCTCAAATTTACTAAATATGTTCCTGTAAATATGATTAAAAAAAATCATCTTTAAAATTTAAATGATATATAATATGACTATTTTGAGTTTATAACGTTTCTAGTAAATAAATTTCAAATGTTTACTTCTATTTTTTTTTTTTTTTTTTTTTTTTTTTTTGGTAATCCAGTGCACTATTGCATTATGATAAAATAGTATAAAAAATATTATGAAATTACATACAGATTTGATACCACTTTGCTTATTTGAATTTAAATATTTAAAATCGATTCATATTTGTAAAAGTTACAAGCTTTGATATGAAGGCCTCACTCCTCCTCTATCGATACTTTAAGTTTCATCATAATCTGTCCAGCCATTTAAAAGATCCATATTTATTACAATTTATTTTGCAAAAGTCTCCACAAATTCTCTACGCCATGTTAAAGTGACAGGTCCAGCTCATAGAAAGTGATAGAACTAGAACCGATCCTTATCACTTAGGAACCAGTGACATATTTTGTGTTAGTTCCCTTCCCTCCAGAGAGATAATCCGAAAACCAGCATGTATTAGAATTACAGGTGCATTACGAACTAGTACACGGTGGGGCAGAATCGAAAATTTTTGGAAATAAATCTGTAACTTGTAATTGGCTGGTTTGGTTTACCTTAAATTTCACCTAAGCATAGCAGAGGAGGTTACAATTTAAAGCTTGGAAGGGGTACCCTCAGGAGCGGAGTTAAAGAGACTCAAAGTAGGGTACCTTTGTCATAGAAAATTTTTAACCGCTAGCCAACTTTTTGTTTCTCTCCCGATATGAAAAACATACTAGCATGTGCTATTTACCTCTTACAGTTTTGGAGTTATTTGCATGTGAAATTTCAACTGACTCTAGATTTTTTCCAAACATAGCCCAAACATTTCTAACCGATTAGGCCACATTTTTTGTAATTAGTTAAAAAACAAAATCTATCGAATAAAATTATTTGAAATCGTAATTTTCCTGAGTCGAAAAATAAACGAACTTGAGCTTGAAAATTTAAAAAATTTGAATTTTTTGTGTTTTTTACCGAAAGGATGTCTACACTCTTTTTCCTCTTAAATAAAATTTTCCTTAAGAACACATAAGGATTTTATACTTTTCTGAAATGTATTTTCATGAAGATGATTTTAAAATCAAACACAAGCAGAAAAACCCAATATAGAGCTAAGGACAGACCGAGTTTGAACTACTCTGTATCAAAATTTTGACTTTAACTTAAATGTTCTAAAATCTCATAGCATGGATCTACAAAAGGAATACAGTTTTGGAAATTCCTAAGAGTTTGCCAACGGCTTTTTTCGGACTTTATGGGCAAAATTCAAAAACAAAAAAGGTTGGGGTTTTCGCCGGTTTTTTGGGAATTACTGGATTCCTTTTACGAAAACCTAATTTTTTTACAAAAAAAACAAAACGCTAGTGCATCTACGCACTCCAAATCTATCTCTATTAAATAAATCACCACTTGATATTACATAGCAAATACATTAACGTCCATTAAAAAAAATCTCAGTCATAAACAAAAAAAAATAATAGTAATTTAATTGTTGTCATTTTTACATCTATCATGTGTAAAATTTGTTTATATTTAAACAGGTTTTTTTTTTAATTTAATTTATTTTTTATTAAAATTTAATTCACACTTTGTAAACAAACAGACAATATTTTAAGTTGTATATATTTCAAATTGCACATAAAATATAAATGATTAACTTGTCTAAATAATGCTTATTTATCATTTTTATTTTTTATATTGCAGTGGTCATTTTGAATATAGCTTTTTTCTTTTTACAAATAAAGTTAATTTTATTTATGCAAATTTATATAAGTTTTATGTTTTTATGATGACATTATCTTATTATAAGTTCATATATTTATATAATTTTATGTCTTATTTTAAGGTTGATTTATACTCATATTTTTTATTACATTTTTATAATGACATTTATGACACAAGTGTGTGTATATTTACATTTATTAGCTTACTTTTTATTTACATTATGTGTACAAGTATTTTTTTATGTTTAAAAGCATTTTGTTTTGCCTCTAAATTATATTAAATTAATATTAATTTAGTAAGTAGTTTTGGAATTTTGTTCCAAAATTTCAATGTGCTCAATTTGGGGTTTAATTGTATGTAAAGTTCTTTCTTAAAATAATTTAATATAAATTTTCAATATTATAATTAATATAATAATAGGGATGTAAAGTTCACTGAATTAGATCTTTATTATTGGAAAGAATAATTTTTCATATAATAAAACTATAAAGTTTTGGTCACTCAAATTTAAGTAACTACTAAAAGGAAGAGAAAGAGACAGGTTTTTAATTCTTAAGACTTAAATTCTAATTACTTTTATTTGAATTTATTTTACCAATTTACACATTAAATTTTGTAATAAATCTTTTAATAAATAATCATTTATTAGTTATTTATAAAGTAAATTTTATATAAATTTTAAAATAAATATGGGGATTTCTTAAAATTTGTTTATTTTTGGGGTTCGAAAAAATATGAACTTTGTTTAATGGCATAACAACGCTATTTTGTACCAATATTAATGAAACACAAATCTATTCGCGTGAATAACTTTTAGCGAACGGCGTCAGTGTTATGGAGATTTAAGACCAAAAACTAAAACTAAAAAAATGCCAAAATTATATTTTCAACAATATATAAAAAATTACCACATATTTATATATATTACCTTCATCAATATATCTAAAATAAAAATTAAAAGTGATACGATATGATTGATGTAACCGAAGATAATAGCGATTTTTTAATATTTAACTAAAAATTTTTTTTGATCAACAAAATATGCATAGATTTTTTCGTTTTTTAATTTTATAATTTTGCTGATATATTTTTAACATCTGACAACTAAAAAAATTTTTGAAATGATATTAATGGTGTAGAAACTACCGTTTATGGTTATTAAAAATCAAAAATAAAAAAGAAAATGAAAAAATTTCATTTTAAGTTCGATATCAAAAATAAATGCACATATGCATTTAAATACCAAATACAAATTAAAGGAGAATCGATACGTTTTATAATAGTGAACATAATCAGGACCATAATTCTGATTTAATCTGCTTTTAAAATATCGAGTAAAAAACAAGGTGTGCCAAGGTTTTTAATATGTATATTTTTTTAATTGCATTTAATTCGCTAATATATTTTTGCATATATTAATTATATAACTATAAAACAAATTTTTAAATGACAAAAATACACACCCAAAAATATTAAAAGTTGCATTAAATTCAAACGCACTTTCACTTAATTCCGATATAGACTATAATAACAGCTATAGATTGGTATACATTTTCATCGATTTCAATATTAAAGACATAGCAATCCCATGTCATGAATACTTTTTATGTAATTTTTTTGTTGAAAACTATTTTTCGCTTAACTAAAACAAAATAGATGTAGTTAGTATAAATATAATTGTATATAAAAATTAAAAAAAAAACGCTAATATAAAGAGCGCAAAATTTAATATCGATTTTAAAGATTTACAAAAATTTTGCAAATTAATACTCGTATTTTATTACGCTACAACAATTTTAATATATAATTTGGAAACATTTTTTGATCATGCGAAACTTTAATTTCATTGAAATTACGCTGTGAGTGTGCCTCGCGGAAAAGTCATCTCTTTTTTCTACCCAAGTTTGGGCACCACCTATAGCGCTGCTATTGAGACCCCCTTTCTTTATTTTGCAATACTCGAAACGACGCAAAATTTTCTAATCGAAAAACTGCAAAAAATTAAAATTTTGAAAATTTCGGTTTAACCACTTGTCCACAATATAATTCAACACTGTTCAACGACAGACTGATTGAGCACAAGTTGACCTATTTCTACAATTGTTTGTAGTTTACATTAGAGGAATTGGATACATAAGGTAAAATCCGCGATTACAGCAATTAAAAGAAATAAAATAACTTGTTAAGCGTTGTTCAGACCGGCGCGAAATTACGAAATTTCATGCCGAAATTACGAATGAAATCGAAAGTGTTCATACTGGCTAGATGACATTTGATGTAATTTCGTGAACAGCTGATACTTATTGTTTACATTTTAAATTGTTATAGGGGTAAATAAAGTATTTTGAAATGGAAACAAATAAGAAACAATTACTTACTAAATTGGAAATTATTAATGAAAAACTTGCTAATAAGAAATTGTTATTTCAACAATTAAAAATGGTTAGACATGCAAAGGTAAAAGGGATATGTTTCATTTTGCAAAATCACTTTAATAGTTAATTTAAATATTTGTGTTTACACTTAAAATCAGCTGTCAATTATTTTTTTTTTTTTTTCTTCTAACGATTGAAACATGCAGTACATAGTTGAAAAAAAGTATTTTTTCCAACCATCTACAGAGTTGCACGGAAATGGGCATCGTAATTTCAATGTAATTTCACCGAAATTACACAAAATTATGTAATTTCGCAAGTGTCAAATTGTATGGGAAATTACGTAATTTCAACTTGATTTCGGCCTAAATCACGAAAATACGTAATTTCGCGTCGGTCTGAATGCTCTATTATTTTCAAACACTGGATTTTTGGATTTTTTAAATTTGAGTGCTTGCCAGTACCACATGGAACCATTTCAGGTCTTGTATTTTTGTTGTTTTACTCCAACAAGTGTTGTTAACATAATTGCATCAAAAGTTATTTTAAAGAAACAGAATTAAAGAAAATATTTAAGGTTTAAAAGGAAAATTCCCCATATAAACTTTACTAAAGTTTTAATCACAAAAAAACACTCACCAAGTTTCTCTAAAATTAAATGTGATAAATTATTTGGCAATAAGTCAGTACATTATTTTAATTTTAGAAAATTTTAAAATTTTTGTTATACATTTTTAAATGTATCTTTATTTAAATCATCACATATGTATGTATGTATCTATGGGAATGTATATAATTTCTTTACCCATATTATCTCTACAAAATGGTTTTATTTATTTACTTCCCTAAATTTTATTATTCCTATATTCTCTATCTACTTTTGACATTTGTACAAATCCTTAAATAATTAATCATTTTTGGATTTAATTTAATTAATTAAGTAACATTATACATACTTATAGTTGTTTAGTAAAAAAAAAACACTTTTCAAAACATACCAAAAAACATGTGTTTTATATGTTTTAATAAATTTGAGGTTTATTTGTTCATGATACTTGAGATAGTAAGAATTTCAACAAATTAAACAGAATCATAAAATGAAATAAAAATAATTAGTTTTATCGTTAAAGATATCATGCTGTGCTATAGAATCTGTTAGCCGGCCAGCAAAATAAAATAAAAAACTCATTAACATTGTTAGTTATTCTTAAAAAATATTAATGCATTTTTAACATTTTTGTATGTGGATTAAAGAAAAAAAATCACAATAAAAACTTCATCAATAAAGAAACAATAATAACAATATTTATAAAATTTGTTTAAAATTTAAAGTAAATATAGGTATTATAAATGGCAATGGAAGGAAATCAAAACAAAATTATTTTTAGAAATTGTAGTATAATATGCTTAATTTACTTTTAGCACTATTAAGAGCAATTGGTTCAGCTTTTATAACTTTTACTACAATTGAGCTTTAATAGCAATTACCAGCTGTCTTTGGACTATTCTAGTGCTAATCTGAATTGAACAATTAAAACAAGTTTAGGGTGTGAATATAATCATTAGTGAACTTTAAAAAAGTTACTAAATTAAAAAACAACTTTATTTATAATTCAGTTATGTATATTTCAATTTCTAAAGCTGCCTCAGTTCTCGTCTAATTTAAATGTCAAAAACTAAATTTGAACTCGTCTGAGTGTTCACATTCATCTGAGAAGAGTTTCTAAAATAGCAAATGAATAAATAGTAAATCGCTTTAATGGATCCGGTTACTTAATTTAGATGCTATATAGGTAACTTATTATAAAATATGAGAAAAATTAAGGGTTTTTAATGAAATGGTAAATTATTTAGCAAAACAAAAGTTTTTCCTTTTATTTTCATTAAATTTGATAAAAGAAAAAAACGGATCGAAGTGAATCTGTGATCACTTATATTTCTAACAAGAAATCTTAATTTAAAAGGAAACTAGTGATGGTAGAGCAAAAAGGATGAAAATTTGTCATTACTTATATTTTTTACCAAAATTCGATTTTTTATATGAAAAACTAAAATCTCATTTTATAAGGAAACTAGAAGGGCTATAACAAACAATGAAAATCTGTTATCACTTATATTTCTTACAAAAAATCTATTTTGAATACGAAAATCTAAAATATTATTTTATAATAGATTTTTTATTTTATATCTAAAATTTAATTTTATAAAAAAAAACTAAAGGCGCTGGAGCAAAAAGGATGAAAATCTGTGATCACTTATACTTCTCATAAAATATAGTTTTTTTTATGAAAAATTAAAATTTCATTTTATAATAAAACTAGATACACTAGAGCAAAAATAATTAATATCTGGGATTATTTATATTTCTCACCAAAAATCATTTTTTTATGTGAAAAACTAAAATCTTATTTTATAAGGAAACTAGACCCGCTAAATCACCAGAGAAGAAAATTAAAACATATAAGGAAACTAGAGGCGCTAGAGCACAAAGGATTAAAAATTATGATCACTTATATTTGTCACAAAAATTTATTTTTTTTATGAAAATCTAAAATATCTTTTTATAAGGAAACTAGAGGCGCTAGAGCAAAAAATCAGAAATCTGTGTTCACTTATATTTCTTATCAATCATGGATTTTTACACGAATATTTTAAGTCTCATTTTATGAGGCGCTACAGCAAAAAGGATGAAAATTTGTTATCACTTATGTTTCAAACCAAAAATCGATTTTTTTATATTAAAATACAAAATCTCATTTTATAAGGAAGCTAGGGCAGAAAAGATGAAATTCTATGATCACCAGGGAAAGTTAAAATATGCACAAAAAAAACGAAAATATGCGCTTGAAAAAATTGTATAATTTTCATAGAAATATGCAGACCATTTATCAAAAACTTTAAAATTCTAATAGTTTTCAATTCTTTATAAAAAGAAACTAAAAATTCGAAACATTTTTGTTAAGAAAACTAAACATTTTTTGTAAAATACATGTGAAATATACAAAAGCTTACCTTTCAAGCAAAAAGCTTGAAAAACTTGCCCTGGCGATCTCTTATATTTCTTACCAAAAACCGATTTTTTATATGAAAATATAAAATCTCAATTTATATAAGGAAACTAAGAACGTTAAATTAAAAGGAATGAAAATGTGTGATCACTTATCTTTCGTCCCATTTTATAAAGAAACTAAAAAATAATGAAATTCTTAAATTCATCATATTTTTAATCAAAAATCTTTTTATATGAAAAACTAAAATTTCATTTTTTAAGGAAACTAGAGACACTAGAGTTAAAAGAATGAAAACATGTGATCACTAATATTTCTTACCAAAAATCGATTTTTAATGTGAAAATTTAAAATCTCATTTTATAAGAATACTAGAGTCACTAGGGAGTGTGTGATGTGTGATATAGCAAAAGGGTATGAAAATCTGTGATCACTTATATTTCTCACCAAAAATAGATTTTTTATATAAAAAACTAAAATCGGATTTTATAAGGAAACTAGAAGTAATGGAAACGGAACCTTTTAGAAATTTTTGTTTTTCGCGGACCCCTTGACATATTTTGGTTTTTAGTATAAATAAAAAAGTAGCAAAAACTCAAGAGATATTTATTTTAAATAAATCGAAACAAATTCATTTATTTGTTAAATATAAAAATAATATCAAAAAAAATATTAAAGGCCTTATTCATAATACTTTTAAAGTTATAAACTTTTTGTCAATCAAATTTTTGGACATTTTTTGATAAATTTAATATACATACATATATATATATATATATATATATATATATATATATATATATATATGTATATATATATTAACATTCTGAGAAATTTCTCAAAGAAATTTCTTTTTTCATTTTCAATTTCATTTTCTACTGTACTGTACTGACACAAAAACTAGTTTCCTTCTTTTTCAATCATCGTATAAACTTTTAATATTTTAATCAAAAATTTCCAACTAACATAGATTCAAAGTCAGCACACGATCTGGTTTGTCAAGAATTGCTTTTCAGCTCCGGATAATATCGGGAAAATTTTTCGTGAAGTAAAACCAAGTATATTGTACTTTTCATATGTATGCAATGTATGCAGTGCAAATGACGTATAATTTGGTAGAGGGAATTGAAGACGTATTTTCCATAAAGAAGTTTTGAACATAAAAACACTTATTGAATCAAATTCACATGGTATATTTTCCTGCCTATCTTGTAGCTTGTTTAACGCCTCGAAAAATTTTGCGATATATGCAAAGTAATATATAAATATAGTGTTCTATAAATTTTTTATAAAGATCTTCATTTTTGTATAAAATGTCTACTGCTGTCTTTAATTCGTATAATCTCTTCAGCTTATTACCTTCAAAAGTTTTTATAAATTTTACTACGTCCCACAGTGATCGAAGTCACTGATCTAGCGTCATTTAATTCAAATTTTAAAAACTTTAAATCTATAAATATTTTATGGTTTACAGATTACCAATACTTCATCAAATAAACTTACATTTATACTTTTGTTTTGTTCTCAATATTATAACAGCTGAAAGCAATCAAAAATAACATATGTTGCAGCAAGTGCATTGAAAGAATATTGCACCTATTTATTCAGTGTTTGTTTTCGATAATTTTTAACGAAGGTGACCATCTATTTTAAAAACTATAGACTTTTTTCGAAAACATAAGGTATGTATTAATTATGGATTGAATGTTTATGACCCATGTTTATCTAGTTTATTAAAAATTTATTGCAGAAAATAGCATTTGTGATAGCATATTTAAAGAGTTATACTCTATAGTTTTGTGGACAGCAACTTTTGGGATACGATCGGATTCGGTACAATTCTTGTTTCATTTATTAACTTGGATTATTATTGTTGTGAAATGTCCAAAATGATCTGCCCTTTCTTGATCGTTTATTTGTTAATGCATTTTTCTAAACGCACCCTTTTAGAACAAAGTACAGGTCGCTATTTCAGATATATCTTTTTTTACAAGGATCAATCCTATTGAAATTGGTTATGATCGGATCATTATTTCACCTAGCCCCCATGAAATATAATAAATCCAATTATATATACTATATACGGCCAAAATTTTATTTGTATAAAGTAGCAACATAGTTGAGTTAAAAGGAGCGTAATGGGAATGTGGTTATCAGTAAAGAAACTGTTTTAATTTTAGAGCATATTTTTTGTGTTATATGTGAATCGAATCGAATCGAATTTTATATAATTCGCTTCATTAGTTACGTGATGAATAACTGTTTTAAAAAACTCTGCGTAAAATGTGGGCGTGACATTATATCAAACTCTAGCAAAGCATAAATTATATAGAAATAAGTTCTTTAAGTAATTCAAAACAACAATTAATACTACGCTTCTTTATTTTGCAGTTACAAATTTAATTCCGATGAATTACACAATGAGAATTAGGTGATTGAAGGTTTAATAAACAGTAATTCTTAATTTATTTCACTTTCTGCAATAAAATAAAAGTTGACTTAAATTAGAAACATCATTCGTTTCATTATCTTTTTATAGAGTTATCTGACAGATGGATTCTCATAACCTTTTCCCAATGACAAGGCGTAATTAAAAGTTCACCAATTATATGTGGCTTCCTTGCTTTTGATATTAGAATTAATATATTGTACGAAGCTTTAATAGAATTTCCACATCCAAATGAAAGGAACCGTAAAATCTAAATTTGGCATAATTATATATGTCAAAAAATACAAAAAAATATATCATGTACAATAATCCCATGCACATTTTTGGTCTCTCTCGCGGATCCCCTGGATAAAACGATAAAATTATGTGATCACCGGGGCAACTAAAAATATGCAATATCATATTATTACCTATGGTCCTAGTAATTTGAATCATTTTCGGTAATTAAAAAATATCACAGCAATTATTTTTCCATGATGATGCCATCAGTGAAACAAACACTAAGAGCTGCATTGCGATTTTTATTTTAACTTTCAAATGACTGAAACTAACAAAGCAATAATCTAAAATCTTCCCAAGCAAATAAGGCTCCTAAACAAAACAAGACTCATTTTGTCAAAAAATTTGTATTTTTATATTCCCTACTATTTAAATTGTATGATCGCTAAAGTGTTAATTAAAACAAGTTAATGTGATATATTCAGCTGTGCCGAATCTTATATACCCTCCACCCGTGTTGAGATGTGTTATATGAGAGTGAAATACCTATACTACATCTATGTGTAAATACTAAAACCTTTAAATAATTTGTATTTATATAAATTGAAATAGAATCAAGATTTTATAAATCTTTATATCCTTATAGATATTATAAAAATGAGATAAAAAATTTCTTTGTTTGCGTATCAATCACGTCCAAACGGCTGAACCGATTTTCACAAAATTTAACACACATATAGCGCCAGAGGTTGTTAAATCTCGATTGGAAATCACACCCACATTTTTCGATTACTTTTAAAAAAATGTATTCTTTCAATTTTACACGTTATTTGTGAAGCTATTTACATTAAATATGACACACAGAGAGTGCACTGTAGGATGTTATGCGTTATGTTGGATATTGATCGGATGCCACACCATATTTTATGCCCACTTTTTTGAAACTTTTAAACGGATGAACCGATTATCTTAAAATAAATAACAAATTTATTACTTTGGAATTTTACAAAAGTTGGCACATATACAAAGAACAAATATTTTATAAATGTAAGACAATATTAAAGTAAAAAAGGGCATGGTCCAAAATTTATGAACCGATTTGACTGATTTAAAAAATCGAAATTCGAATAAAAATATTTGTGATAAATTTATGCAAGAATGAGGCCCATAGCTTATATAGAAGCTTCAAAAATTCTAATAACGCGTTTATCTTATAACTCGCATAATACCGGACCTTAGTTCATTTTTTCAACACAAAAATTCTTAAAAAATTTCTGATTTTTCTGTGAAAGAACGAAGTCTCTAGGTTACATAGTTACTTCAAAAAGTTGAAAAACCAAATATGCCTTAGATTATTATTGTTGCTTTTCAGTACCCATAAAAGAGCAACTATAATGGAAGCAGACATTAGATAAATAAAAAAAAAACAGATTTACCAATAACTCGGTTGTATATGAAACCATCTGTTTGATTCAAAAAACCGAAATTCAAGAAAAATATATGTGATCGATCCGTAGCTTATTTAGAACTTAGATATCGGTCAAAATTAAGTTTTGGCCGATATCTCTGAAACGGACCGACTGAGTTCATTTCTTCATTGGGAAAATTCAGAAAAAATTTTCAAATTTTTTTTTTTGCAATAACAAAGTCCCTAATTGATATAAGGGCTTCAGAAAATATAAAACCGATTTGAAAAACTATTTTTTTTTTTTTTTTTTATAATATCTCCGCTATTTTTGAACTGTTTTTTCCGGGTTTCAAAAGAAAATTTTAGAAAAAATTTCTGATCTTTTCATATAATTACCATATATTTATGTTCTAGGGAAGCTTTACAAACGCCATTCTAAAAAGAAAGGTTTTTTACACATATATCCGCCATTTATGAACCGATCTTGCTGAATTTCAATAGCAAAATTCTCGAAAAGATTTTCGAAAGGTTGATGTATACCGGTGGGCTTCATTAACTTCACTTCAACCGACGCACATAAGGAAGGAGGGACGGACAGACAGACAGACGGACACCGTCCTATCGACATCATTTCTTATAAGGATCCAAAAAATATAAACATTTTGCTCTCCGGTGAAAATTGCGGAAATTACAAAAGGAATGACAAACTTATATATACCCTTTATACCTGTGGTGAAGGATATAAAAATATGACCAACAATTAAGACAAAATATTCCTCAAAAAAAAAAAAGAGTTAAGACAAAAAGTAAAGTAAAATGATTGCGTCAACTTACGTTTAACAAATTATGTTACTCTTTGGTTTTACTTTTATTTTGAATTTGTTTTTTTATGAATTTTAAGTTCAACATAAATGCACGCCCATTGTTCTAAAACTCAAAATAATATTAAAAATACCACAATTTTTTATATTTTCCTGTTTGTTAACCACAATAAGTGTGTGATAAATGTTCCAACAACAAAAAAAAACATACACTCACAACAAATTCAAGCCATTTGGGATTTAAAAAACATTTAACAGGACTTAATATATTTTTTGCTTTAACAAAATCAAGACAATAAAATTTATGAGATCATGTAGCAAAAGAAGCTGCAACCGCCACTTAAACAGCAACAACATTAATAAAAAAATAAAACAGAAACATACAACAACTTATAGCTAAAAAAAAAAAAATAAATAAGAAAAAATAGTGGCAGAAACAGAGTATAAACAGAAGATTCCCTCCAAAAATAAAAACCTGACAAATTAAGCCAAAAATTAAAAACAAAAATAAACACACACCGAAAATAAGGCCTTTTTTCAAAATCACATTTTTTGGTATAAATTGCAAACAAAATTCACAAAAATGTATTAATTCTTAGTTGAATCTTAAAGAAGAAACAACTCCAAAAATCTACTTTTAGTTCTCTTTTTTATATTAAAAACAGCAACATTTATTTAAACATCATGTATAAATTGGTAAGTAAATTAATTCAGTGCGGATTGTATATTTAAAATCATAACAAATAATAAAATTTTGATTGACAACCATAAAAAATTTAAGCATGACAAATCAGGTTTTCAGTCATAAAACTGAGCCAACTAAACTATCAAATGCAACTGTAAATATTTCATTCATGAAACACCTAAAACTTTTAATTCAATATTATCAATGACATAGTGATTATATTGCTCTAATTTACATTTTCCATATATGTAAATATAAATTAAATATCTTTCTCTATTTACAGTTCATCTGTTGTATTGTTGCCCTGATCTGCTCTTCATTGGCTCGTCCAGATCAATATGATGCTGTTGCAGAGACTCGCAGTTTTAGCAATGACTTAAAAGAAGATGGCAGTTACCAGTATAAATTTGATACCACTAATGGTATTGCTGCCCAGGAATCAGGTGTTGGTGGTTACTATGCCAGTGGTTCTTCCGCCTACTACGCTCCCGATGGTCAATTGATCACTTT
Source organism: Protocalliphora azurea (assembly GCA_932274085.1). Lineage (NCBI taxonomy): Eukaryota > Metazoa > Arthropoda > Insecta > Diptera > Calliphoridae > Protocalliphora > Protocalliphora azurea. The sequence goes on from OW026522.1 coordinate 102,897,781, forward strand.
AAGTTATACTGCCGATGAAAATGGTTTTCATCCCAGTGGTGATCATTTACCTACTTCACCACCAATTCCAGTTGCTATTTTGAAATCTTTAGATTACATTCGCACTCATCCAAATCAGGAAAATCGTGAAGGTGGCAGTCAGTTAAAACAACAACAACAACCTTTGTATAAACGTTACCAATAGATTTTTAATTTTTCCCATCCATCCAAAAAAAAACATGATTAGTTTTAAGTTCACTGTGGTTATTTTTTAATTCCCCCCTCCCTGTCCTAAGACCTTCATTATTTGTGCTGTTTTTAAGTGTCGTTGCAAGATTGAAAGACTAAAACAAAAGTATTATGAAAAAATCAATAATAAAGAAAAAAATTATATAAATATAAAAAATTATAATAAAGAATAAAGTTGTTTTTTAAAGTTCCAACAGGTCATTATCAAAATATGTGGTCATTTGCAAATAAGGACTGTGCACGAAAAAATTAGTACTTACAATTCAGCTTATAAAAAGGAAACGAATTTATTAAAGGTTGTTATATTATAGTCTTAAATTTAGAAAAGAAATAAAATAGTTAATATTTTCTGGAATGCCCTAAATAAAAGTTTTATTGTGATTTCGATTACTTTATTGTTGGAATGGATCCACTTCTTTTTAAACTCTACTTTATTTTTTACTCAGCTTCAAGTGTTTTTTAAATATTTTTCTACTATAACCCAATACATTTTAAATGGACTAAGTTCTGACGCATAGCAGAACATTTTTTTTTTTTTTTTTTTTTTTTGATGCCACTCAGTTACTTTTTGTTGTAATAATGAGAAGATAGATGAAGCCAAACAAATTACAATTCGTTGGGTTTTCTAACGGCACTCATTTACGTATGTTTCTCTGTTAAAAATGTGATTTGTTATGAATGAAGTGCTTTTATCCCCACATGTATAAATGTCTTGCCAGACCAAAGGTTTATTCGATCTTTTTACACAATATTTATTTGATACATTTCCTACAACATCTGTGATATGGAATTCCAAACCGGGATGTTTTAGAAAATTAACAGTACGTACTTTTTATCACTCTTTAGGCAGCATTCAGATTTTTGAAAAAATTTTGTCTCAGTTATTTGTGTCCTCTCTTTTGCCTTCACATTTTTTTCTAGCGTTTCTATTAGGTTTTTTTTTTTACTTCGTTGGTCTTCAGACCATCTTTTTTTAACTTCTGTGATCAAAGATATAAAAAAAAATTAAAGTATGAGTCACATTCCATCCAGATATGTAGAAATTTTCTCCTAAAATTCGTATTATTTTATCTGCGATCCTACAGTCTGTAAATAAATTTTTTCTTTGGTTGTCAGGGTACCTTTCGATAATCATGATCTGTTTGTATTTTGTATGACTCAAAAAACTAAATTTTCTAACTCACCTGCACTCCTAGAAATTGTTTTGTATGATTGACATGTGTTTTGTTTATAAATTTGAGAAATGCGTTTGCATGAATTTTGTTTAATTTTTATTTTAAGAAAAACTAATTACGCTACTACAACGACATTTAGCCCACAGTTACTGAAAATAGTAACAAATATAAATAAGTTAACGGTGCAAATGTTTTCACGTATAATAAAAGTACGTACTTTCTATTGCCCATTAGATAATGTTCTATTTTTGGAGAAAATTAATCTCAATAATTTTAGTTTTCTTCTATGCCTCCACATTTTTTTCTAATTTTCCTTCTAGGAACCTTTTTTACTTTGTGAGTCTTCAGGCTACCTTTTTCTAAGTTTCCAGATAAAATGTATAGATCATTTTAAAAAATGAGTCACATTCCATCCACAGATGTAACGATTTTTTCTTAAAATTCATATTATTTTGTGTGCGATCCTACTGTCTGTAAATCAACTTTTTCTTCTGTTATCGGTGTTCGTTTCGGTGATCATGATCTCTTTGTATTTTTTATTACTCAAAAAACTTAATTTCTCATCTTTCCTGCACTCCTAGCAATTATTTTAATGGTCGACATGTGTTTTTATTATACATTTGTATTTGATCCTACAGTCTGTAAATAAATTTTTTCTTTGGTTGTCAGGGTACCTTTCGATAATCATGATCTGTTTGTATTTTGTATGACTCAAAAAACTAAATTTTCTAACTCACCTGCACTCCTAGAAATTGTTTTGTATGATTGACATGTGTTTTGTTTATAAATTTGAGAAATGCGTTTGCATGAATTTTGTTTAATTTTTATTTTAAGAAAAACTAATTACGCTACTACAACGACATTTAGCCCACAGTTACTGAAAATAGTAACAAATATAAATAAGTTAACGGTGCAAATGTTTTCACGTATAATAAAAGTACGTACTTTCTATTGCCCATTAGATAATGTTCTATTTTTGAAGAAAATTAATCTCAATAATTTTAGTTTTCTTCTATGCCTCCACATTTTTTTCTAATTTTCCTTCTAGGAACCTTTTTTACTTTGTGAGTCTTCAGGCTACCTTTTTCTAAGTTTCCAGATAAAATGTATAGATCATTTTAAAAAATGAGTCACATTCCATCCACAGATGTAACGATTTTTTCTTAAAATTCATATTATTTTGTGTGCGATCCTACTGTCTGTAAATCAACTTTTTCTTCTGTTATCGGTGTTCGTTTCGGTGATCATGATCTCTTTGTATTTTTTATTACTCAAAAAACTTAATTTCTCATCTTTCCTGCACTCCTAGCAATTATTTTAATGGTCGACATGTGTTTTTATTATACATTTGTATTATGCGTGAATTTTGTTAAATTTTCGTTTAAAGAAAAATTAATTAATTATGTTATTATCTCAAAGTTTAGCATAGAGTTACTGAGTGGAGACAGGTAGGGTTGTCTGTCTGCTTGTATGTAAATTCTCCTTATGGATGATGTTGATGAGGGTGTTATTGAAGATAAATAGGGGGTTATAAATATTTAATGGAGAATGAATTACAATTACTCTTTTGATAAGAGTAATTATAATTTAGGGAGTTTTTGAGAATAAAGAAAAATAGGGGGGGTTCAATTAATGGTGTAGCCGGTTCTTATTGTAACAATATCTTACCTTTTCTTTCAGGAAAAATCTAGGAATGAGGTAAATATGCTTTTGTTTTCAGTTCAACTTCAGTTTTATTGCAAAGGATTTCTTTCTTAGAGTTATGTAACTTAGGTTAAGGTAAGTATTAGGAATAATTATTGTAGAGTAAGTATTATTTATGATAATCGCGATGGCTCGGTGGTAGGATGCTAATTGCAAGACGCTGAGATGTTAAGTGTAGGACAGCCAGATGATAGGATGTTAAGTGTAGGACAGCCAGATGATAAGATGTTAAGTGTAGGACAGCAAGATGACCTTTTCAATGTAAATGTTAATCGTTTTTCTTTTGGGTTTTCATTAAAACAGCGGCTTTTTAACTAAAACCGATAACATTAATTTTTGTTGGAGAAAATTAACTTATGGCATTACTAAATTATTTTGTTCTTAGTAGCATACACTAAGAACAATTATCTTATATTAACTTTTTGTAATTAATATAAAAATTATAATTTAATTATAATTTAAGTGTCCAACTTGATTGGATACTGAGAATAATAACAAATGTAAAGATGTTAACAGAACTAATTTTTGCATGTATAATAAAAGTTATAAGCCTAAGAGTTTACACGGAGTTTGCGCAGTCCTTATTTTAAAGTAATTTTAAATGCTAAAGACTTCATTTGTAACCACAACATATTTGCATTAAAAATTATTTAAAAAAGATACAATAACTAATCTTACCTTCATATTATCAACTTTTTTTTATAAATTAAGTATTTTCTTAATAGAGCACAGTGCGAACGGCAGCAAAATAAATGATTATAAATCTGAATCTACTAAACTGCTAGAACGATCTTGATGAAACTAGCATATTATGCTTTCAAGAAAATATTTCATAAATTTTAGTCGGAATATCTATGTGACGACTATTTCTGCACAAGTTATTAAGTGATTTATGAGAAACCTAGATATTCAAACTTTAGACAAATCTATATAATTTTTTTTTTTTTTTTTTGACATCAGCATCGTTATTGAAAATTCAGATTTATTTGCAAAATTAACTCATGTGAATAAATTTACTAGGTTGCCACAATTTTTCGCAAAACCTTTAAAAACATAATGTTCTATTCAATTTGATTGGAAAAAGTTTCAAAATCAACAATCAAAATTTCCTACAGACTGAAAAATTCTTACAGACTGAAAAATTTTACAAAGCATTTATACGCTTTCTTAAGATCAAATCTTACAAAAAATATTAAACTTTAAAAAAATTTTTTTTCTACAAATGGCTTATATTTATCCCACTGTCTGTGTTTCAGTTAAATACTCCAGCTAAATAATATTTTGAATGTACTAAGTTTCTTCAAGATTGGCAGTTTAATTCTAGATTTATTACCATTTATTTTGCGAAAGGCTCCACTGTGAAATAGATAATTATATGACAATAGTAGGTCCGTTCTTTTAAATTTCCAGTAAAATCTAGTAAACTGAGTATATACTGAGTAAATTTATGTTTTTAATATCAAAAAAAAAAAAAAAACTTGTAAACAAACAAGTACGCGAACGGAAATTTTTTTAAATCCAGTAAAATATCCACGACAGCTGGTTACTAACAAATAAACATAGAACAACAACAAAATTCATAAGACTTTTTACCAAAATATATGCACTTTATGAATATTATCCTTTCTTTTTTTAATGAAATATTCTTTCTTTCTTTTATTACTTCTTTTTTTACAAAAGCAAACAATATTTCCCATTTTTTATATTTGCTCTTATTTAGGGCCCGTTTCATTATAAATTCAAATTGTTTACAAATAAAATTGATATAAAAATTACGAATTTTGTCAAGCGTTTTTTTTTTTAGTAATTTTTATAAAAAATTTATTTTTAAACAATTCGCTTGTTGTACTAAGAAATACTTCCAAATCTAATAAAGCTTTAAGTTTAGTTTTTAAAAATTTTTAATTTGTAACGTGAGTAACACCAGACGTAGTGAGAACTGACATTTTTATATTTAATAATTTATTTAAACTAAGTAATATTTATTAAAAAAATTTACAGAGAAAAAAGTTTGTGCATAAGTACACAGAAAAAAATTCATATATTTGAAAATTTTTTTCATAACTATTATGAATCGAACATGACTTTTTTTCCCAAACTTTTTTCATAAAAAATAATATTTTTTTCATAGATATTATCAAATTATTCATAATGAAAATTTTAGGAATTTTGCAAAAATTTTGTTAAATCTTTGATTTAGTTTTATTAAATTTGTTTGCAAATGGTAAATACATGAAAATAATAACAACAAATGCCTAAAAATGGCAAAAATTCCAAGGAAAATCTGTAAAGCAAACAATGTTTAGAAATTTGCATAAGTTTGCTCGCATTCTACAGCACATCATTTTGATGAATGGCCCTTCTGTTCCGTTCCCAAAATGTAGCTAAAAATCATTGAAAACTTAAAATTTTCCGAAGAAAATTTCAAACATTTTTTTTTTTACAAATTGAAATATAAATGAAAATTTAAAAAATTTTTTCAGTCTTCTTGACTTTTGATTCATTTGAAAAAATATAAAAAAGTTTTAATGCTTAAGAAAATTATGCTTAAATATTATGAACTTAAATTAATAAAAGTAAATTTTTATATTTATTTTGATTTTAGTTCATAATATTTAAGAATAATGTCTTAAATATTAACACTTTTTTACATTTTTTGAAATGAATCAAAAGTCAAGAAGACTTAAACTTGTTTAATAATAATTGTTTAAATTTTCATTTATATTTTCAATTCGTAAATGTATGTTTGAAATTTTCTTTACAGAATTTTTGGTTTTTAATAATTTTTAGGGCAGAAGCACATAGCATATGCTTTTTTTATTACAATAATGCATGTGCTATAAAATGGCAGCAAATTTAAGCAAATTTCTAATCCTTACTTTTTAACAGCTTTTTATTGGAAAATTGCTATTTAAAACGTTTTATTGTTAGTATTTTCATGCATAAGTATTTTTATTTAGAATTTGAATCAAATCTAATAAAACTAAATTAAAATTTTAGCAGCATTTTTGCAAAATTCGTAAAATTATCATTAAGTACAATTTAATAATATCTTTGAACAAAATTTTATTTTTTATGAAAACATGTTCGATTCATAATATTTATGAAAAAAATTTTCAAATATATGATTTTTTTTTCTCTGTGTATGTAAAAATCTATGTAAAAATTTATTTTAGTTTTGGCGTTTGTCACAGGAAATATTCTTGAAAACGCATCGAAGAAGTGAAAATTTCCATTAAAACAAAAACAAAGTTTAAAAAATTGTTTTTGTTTACCTTACATTTCTAAAATGGAATTTACCGTTTTAAAAGTGAGAGAAACCCGTTAAAGTTCTCACGTTTCTTACATTTTAAAAATATATGGTAAACAAAACCAATTTTTTAAACTTTGTTTTTGTTTTAATGGAAAATTTCAGTTCTTCGAAGCGTTTTCAGGTATAGACATCATTTCCCTAAACAAATAAATGTAAATTTTTAGTAAATAGTTCAAAAAATAAAAATTTTTAGTATGATCCTCCAGCTGCTAAAGAGCGATATTATATGACTTCATCTTTTTATATTACTTGTCATCAGTGTTGCCAGGACTAAAGACTAAATACCGCAAAAAAGTAAGGCCAGAAAAAGTTAACATTTTTGTTTTTTAATTTAAAAACTTATTTTTTCTCGTTCTCATTAGTTTTTGATATTTTTTAAAGAAATTGTAATATATATAAATAACATCCAGCAAAATGGCTCAATGGAAATACTTCATATGAAAATTACCCAATATATTGGAGTGATTTTTCGTGTAATTTTTAACTATAATTCCTTTTGATTAAACATTTCTAACTTTTTGGTGATTTTCGCATTAGTAAGATTCGCTGGCGAATTTTTTTTATTAAATATAAATAATTTAGATTTTTGGTGCGAATAAATCCATTAAAATGCTTCAACGAATGATTCTGTAAAAATAAAATTAGTAATAGCAAAAAAGTAATTAGTTTCTTTGTTGCTGAAATACTAATATTATAGTTTTTTTAAGGCAATTTTAAGAATCGAAAAAGGCTAGAAGCAAAAGCTAAAATTTTGAGGCTAAAAGCAAAATAAAATGGCTAGATTTAGCCTTAAAAAGGCTAAACTGGCAACACTGCTTGTCATTACAAATGTCTTGTACTATAAGTGTACATTCTTTAATACAAATTTTAAACATTTTAAAATATTTCTATTTTTAATAAAAAAAAAAAACGGTTAACCGGTTTAGAAAACAAAATTTTGTTATTTTCAGCCAATTATTTCTGAAATTTAATGCAAAGCCTTTGCTGCAATCTGTCCAAGACTTTTCCAAAAATAAATGTAATTCATAAAAAATAAGAACGTGTTTAAGAATATAGAAATAAATATAGAATAAATGGGCTTGGCGAAACGGACAAACTCCTAAAATGACTACTTTAAACAAAAGTAGTCTGAAAGTGTGTTGTATGTATTTAGTATTTTGATATTAAATGAAAAACAACCCAGCAAAAACTTTTTAGTTTTCGGTAATAACAACTACTTATTAAAGTAGTTTCTTGGTAATGGGGCGTCATTATTATTTGCCTACTCTGTCTTACATTAATAAGTACTCAATAGAATAATAGCACAGTAATACTGCAATCACGTGGATGAGTTGGCTAGAGCGCCGGATTAATAACCAGAAGGTTGTTGGTTCAACCCCATTCTGAAACTGTTGTTAGTTTTTTATAACGAAATGTCTAAAAAGATATTTTAAACTAAAAAGAGTTTTTGTCGCTTAGGATGCTATGTGCGAGATGGTGTACTGACCCAGCAAAAACTTTTTGGTTTTCGGTAATGACAAGTACTTATTAAAGTAGTTTCTTTAAAATGAGGCGTCATTATTATTTGCCTACTCTGTATTACATTAATAAGTGCTCAATAGAATAATAGCACAGTAATACTGCAATCATGAGGACGAGTTGGCTAGTGCGCCGGATTAACAACCAGAAGGTTGTTGGTTCAACCCCATTCTGAAGCTGTTTTTTATAACAAAATGTCTAAAAAGATATTTTAAACTAAAAAGGATTTTTGTCGCTTAGGATGCTATGTGCGAGATGGTGTACTGAGTAAGACGTTAGTCATTAAAAACGAATGGTTAGTTTGTATCCAAGATCGAGTCTCACTAGTTATTCAGGCAAAAAATAAGTAGTTTAATTTTGTTTCCAATTATACCTGCTAGCTTACCAGGAAAGCAAAGTTTTTGCTGGGAAGTTTTAGTTTTTGGTGAACCTAATTAATGATTAATGAAATTAATGAAAGTGAATTAATAAGATACTTTTCTATTAGTTATAAGCGTAAAAGCATGTTGTTTATCAACATATCACTGAAAGTAATACTTGCCAATTTAGCGCCTTTTTTGAAAAAAGCATTAATGGTAAAAAATTCTACCATCGAGTTGTTAAAAAGAGCTAAATATACATCGCTAAATTGGAAGCGCTGATATATACTGTCATTTTTCTCTCTCAATTTTTTCTCTCTTTACTGGATTTATGTTACGCGAACACAAATTCAATAAAAGCTTTTACTGGACAGTACAAATTTTTGGATAAACAAACGCACTTAATTACATCCTATCTAAATATCTGCAGATAACTACTGTTGAAGCCAGGAAATAATAAAACATTGGCATAAATATATCTCTCCAGCAAAAACTTTGCTTTCTTCTTAAGCTACCAGATATAATTTGAAACACAAATAAACTACTGAATAACTAGTTAGTTTTGTTCGAGTTGTGCACAAATTCATGTAGTTATTTTTAGACTCCATGTGTATTCAAAAATATGTACCTAAACGAACATAAAAATAAAACAAGAAAATTTTGCCGTCAGTGAGATTTGAACTTGGACAAAAATTAACCATTCGTTTTTAATGACTAACGCCTTTCTCAGTAATTTTCTAAGTGATAAAAACTTTTCTAGTATAAAATATCATTTAGATATTTTGTTAAAAAAAAAAATAAAAGCATCAGAATGGGGTTGATCCAACAACTTTCTGGTTATTAATGCATCATTTGGCTGATCCACATAATTGCAATATTACTATGCTATTATACTATTGAGTATTTATTTATGTAATATACAGCAGGCAAATAATAATGACGCCTCATTACCAAAAAACTACTTTAATGAGTAATTGCCATTACCGCGAACCAAAAAGTATTTGCTGGGTCTGTATTATTTATTATCATTTTTTACTAATATCCCAAATACCAGTTATGTCACCGTCAAGGAAATTTATGAGGGACCAAGCAATATTTTATTTATTGAGATAATCTTATTATGTCCTTTCGAATGTGTTGCTGCGAAATTTACCTTTGACCACGATGAGTATTATATTGTTTAAATGAATTAAATTATCTTTACCAATACTTTAAAGCAAGAACTATAATATCCTGAATTGCATTCCTTTTTAAATTTCATTAATTTTTAAAATAACTTCTTATTTACATATGAAAGTATTATAATAACATTGAACATTAAATTCAATCAAATAATTTCGAAAAATCTGCGAATTTTATTAACGTTTTTGTGATTTCTCTATCTTAGACAATTAATATTTTTGAGTGCAAAACCCTCTATCTCTTTGAGTAATTATTTTATTTTTTGATAATATAAACATAACATATATCATTTCTGACTAATTTATAGTTTAAAACCTTTTAAAACCATACACTAAATGGTAAATGTATTTTTTACAATGCAAAACCTTCTACATATACACAGAACCAATTTTGTACATAAATAAAATGATTTCGTTTCATTAACCCTAGAATACTAATGTACGAAAATACATAATTCATATTACACTCATGTGTGGAAACCTAACGGTATGAAATTCCAGAAGTTCTTTCGTTAAGTGTTTTTACAAATACATTTTTTTTTTTTTTTTGACGAACACATTAGTGTTGTCAGTTTGGCCTGTTTAATGCTAAGTCTAGACTTTTCATTTTGCTTTTTTTTTATTTATTTAGTAGTATTTAAATACTTTCTTACGACTAAAATATATTAAATTTTTTATCCAATTTTATATTTTTAAAAGCTTTGATAAATATTATTTTTTATATGTATTACACAATTTCTTTTAAAAGCATTAATATTTGTTTCATTTTTAATATAATTTGGTAGTTGGTTAAATAATTGCAGTTCCTTTGTACAACAAACATCTCTTCATTTTGTTAGTTGCTACTCTATGTATTCGGAAATCATTTCCATTCCTCAAGTTATATGGCTGGCTTTCATTCACATATGCTAATTCTTGTGTAAAGTATTCTGGCGCATATCCCATTTTCATTTTGAAAATAAGGATACATGTGTTAAGTTGGAGTCTTTGCCTGATACTTATCCATTTCAATGTGTCAAGCATATAATGTATTGAAGTATATCTACAACATTTCAAAATCGTGCGCATAGCTTTATTTTGTAGTTTTTCTAATTGTATGTTTGTGCAGCAAGTGTATATTACGGTTGACCCGAATTCAAAATGTGGTTTAATTATTGTATTATATATATTTATTGCAGTGATTATTGATATTTTGTCTCTAATCCTTGTAAAAAAAGCCGATTTTTTTTACATATGTATTCTATGTGATCATTAAAGTTCATGTTTTTATCGATTATAAACCCTAAATAGTTTATTTTGTCTACTTTTTCTATTATTTTGTTATTAATTTTAAATTCTGTACTTTTATTCATATTTATTTCCATAATTTTTGTCTTATTTTCGTTCAGTTTTAGTTTATTCATTTTTAACCAGTTATTTATATTTCGCAAATCCTCAAAAATTTTCGTTTTAGCTTCTAGCTTTTTTCTAGTCTTTTTTCATTTTTAAAATTGCCTTAAAAAGGCTAAAATATTAGTATTTCAACAACGAAGAAAGTAGTAAATCTATTACTAATTTTATTTTTACAGAGTTATCCATTCAAGCATTTTTGGGTATTTATTCGCACAAAAAATCGAGATTATTAATATCTAACAAAAATTTTCGCCTGCGGCACTTCATTCAATATAACTAATTTTTATAATATATATATAATATAATATAATTATATAATATAATATAATATAATATAATATAATATAATATAATATAATATAATATAATATAATATAATATAATATAATATATAAATAATATAACTAATTTTTATATATATATATATATATATATATATATATATAAATCGATTATTATAATTATTTTTTAATATACTTCATTAACTATAGAATTATTTATGAATATAAGTTAAACAAATTCTCATAAAAGAAAAAAATCACCAAAAAATTGGAAATTCTTAATCAAAAAGGAATTATGGTTCTAAAGTGATGATAAATCGCTTCAAAAAATTTAGTAATTTTGCTTAGGAAACATAACCAAAATTTGTAAATGAATTTTTTGAATGAGTTTTCATTAGGCCATTTTGCTGGCAACAGTCCTATGTTTTATTTATAAATTTATTACAATATCTTAAAAAAATTTCAAAAACGTGAAAAAATAAGTTTTAAAACTAAAAAAATATATTAGCTTTTTTCTGGCTTTTTCAAGACCTTTTTTTTTCTCATCTTCTGGCAACATGTTCTGAATGTAAATTTTATACGTAAATTTACGTATCGTTAGTATTAACAGTATAAATTTGAATATAAATTCTGAAATGTGATTCGAAATGGCAGAGTAAAAGTTGAAATAATCTGCGGATAATCTTAATTTGGTGGATATAGCAGTAAATTCTAACTTTTCAATGAAATTAATGTAATAATTAAAAGCAAATTATGAGATGCTGGATGCCGTTACATTAAAGACAGAAAGGAAAGCAAAATGTGTTAAAAATTTAGCCATTATGAGAAAAACGCATTATCATGAATGATAAACATCTCAAGTCTCTGGTGAACACCAAATCATAATTTATCATGACTTTTCATAAATAAAACCTCAATATATTTTTAAGGGGTTTTTAATGTTTCATTCTTATTTATGAAATTGTTTTTTCAGTTTTAACTTTAAGCCTTTAATTGATAAGCCAACAACAAATAAAGTGTTTTAAAGGAATTGCCATGTGTACGTAAAATTTACGTATCGTTAGTACGAGTATTAACGTATAAAAAATATCATTAGCATTCTAGGGTTAATTTTAGTTCATACCCTACAAACATTTGGAAGTTATCTTCATAGAAGAAATTTACGAAAGCAATATTTTTCTAATATCGTATTTTTATCAGTTTAGAGAAATTTGATCAATAAACATCAAAAAATATATAAAATTAACATATTTTTATTACTTTTATTCTCAAAATATCGCTCTTTTTTCATGATGATGATATCTCATTGAGATCATCTAGAAGGAATTAATGCTATGCTTTTATTTTTTAATCACATTTTTTTCAGTTATCGAAAAATTGTTCAAAAATGAAAAAATATTGTCCTTTATCAACAAAATGAATGGATATTTTATGTGTGCGTTTTAGTTTTCGTGCTTTATGATATTAAGATTTATGTGCATGCATGCTTTGCAAGATGTAAAAGTTTTCTTTATTGCATTATTTCAAGAATTATTTAGTAATAATTTTCCTAAATATTTATTACATCTCCCAGAAGTTTATCAGGCAATATTTTCTTTTTTCACCTAGATGATTATCTAGCAATGTATCACCTGTAACGCACACTATCTTCCGATGGGGGAAACTTGCTTGTAGGGTAATATTTAAAACTAATTTCCTAAATATTAAAAATGTTTTAATATTTATTTCAAATTAAAAATAATCAAAAAGACTTGAATAAAATTATTTCAAATTTAATTTTTATTTGTGAAAAAATTGTTGAAATTTTCTTAGGAAAATTCGTAATATTTAATGATTTTCAGCCACATTAAATGCATTGGAGACAGAACAATGATTTTTTTAGCTCTTATATGAAAATGATGTACCATATGATGTACAATAGTTACAAAGTTATGGACAATTTCAGACATTTTCTTTTACAAATTTTTCGTGGAAATTTAAGATTTTAATGCATTTATCGTTTGGGAATAAATATGGATATTCAATTCATACAGCTTATGTTAAAATACAATCCAGGAATGTAGAAATGACTTTTGTGTATTATTATTTTATTTTAAACAAGTTTGCATTCGTAAATTGCCTTGTTGTCTCTGTTTGGCAATACCAAAGCTGAAGTTGTTGACCATAATTAGACACCATCCACTACACACTTCATCAGCATTCGTTATGTCTTTTCCATTTTGGTATCTTTGAAACCTAAATATGGCGCCCGCCTTGCACTGGGTCCAATTTTGAGGGATTCTATTAGCAGCGCCAGGCGTTTGGGGGAAGTAGAAGATAGATTGAACCTAGCGTCGTAAACGCTGTTATAGATGTGGTTCCACTATCCGGTTCGAAGGACCATAAACAATGTTTGGATTATTATTAATTCTCCGTATAGATTGAGTAGAGAGGTAGAGTTTCGGGTAATTAATCCACAAAGAGACGACTTATAACTACTCATAGACAGAGTAACTATAACTGAGATAAATTAGGATAAAAGAAATATAAATTAGTATTTCTTTCACTTGCAGATAATTGAGTTAAGGTTTATTCTCACCTTTTCTCAGGGTAGCCGCACGTAGAACAAAAATGTTTAGGTGTGATTTTTTCTCCATATATGTGATTTAATACAATTCAAAGGCAAATATCTAGCCGAGGTTCAAGTTTACTTTTCGGTGGTTAAAATACAAATAAGTGTTAGTTATAATTTTTAATTAGGCAAATCTTCGGTTTTGGCGGGCAACACGAAATTTTGTACCTAACACTTTGCTACAATTTTCAGTAATAGCAATGTTCTTTTATATTACGATAGTAACTTATGGTAATAGAATTCAATTCAGTGCTTTTAAAACTAAACTGATATTAATCTTATTGATATACTCGTAATAATTATAAAATTTTATAAAAATTAAATTTTTTTAATTAAAGTGTTCAAATTGGACAATTTATACACATTGAATATTTTAAAAGTGCAAAACTCTATATCTCTCTTTAAAATTGCACACATTAAATACAAATTATATGTTAGATTTAGTCGTGGTTAAGTTAAATAAGTTGAAATTTTAAAATTTAATAACGAAATTTAGATCAAATTATAATTGAGACTCAGCATTCAAGAAATGTCTCGTTTTTATATCCCACACCACCATAGGTGGTTGGTGTATTATGCGTTTGTGCTGATGATTATAACGCACAGAAAAAATCATCCAACACCCACATTAAAGTATACCAATCGACTCAGAAACACTTTTTGAGTCAATCTAACAATGTCCGTCCGTTTGGCTGGCTGTCCATGTAAACCTTGTGTACCAGGTACAGGTCGCAATTTTGAAGATACATCAATGAAATTTAGCAAGTGGGGCTTCTAGGACCAAGCCTATTGAAATTGGTTATGATCGGTCCATTATTTCACCTAGCCCCCATACAAATGTCCTCCCGGAATAGAGGTTTAACGATCATAAATGCCTTAAATATAGCAATATTTTAATGAAATTCGGTGTAAGAAAGTGTTGAGTAAGTATCAAACTTTTGTGCCAAATTTTATGAAGATTGGTCCGTAATTGACCATAGCTTCCATATAAAACCCTCTTCCTAAAATCACTTTAACGTGCATAAACAACATACACATGATAGTATCAAGTTTATATTCGACACAAATAAGTTTTATATAAGTAGAAATCACAGTGACAAATTTTATGAGGATCACTCCATAGTTTACCATAGCTCCCACATAAGTCCACATTTGGGAATCACCCAAAAGTGCATAAAGTCATATAAATATTCACGAATTTTGATGGACATGCACAATGATGTGGGGTTTCATATGGTTCATATATCTTTCTTACTTGTTCATTATGCAATTAGGCTGCATAAAATAGGACAACTCTAAAATCAAGGAATTTTTAGAGTATTTTTCAAGTTTTAGGTGACAAAAGGCTGGTTTGGAAAAAAATCCGCAAAAATTCAGTTTTGGTGTTTTTATTACTTAGATGTATTGAAAATCCCACAAGGAATAATAGAAAAAATTTTGTAATTTGGCCAGAATATTAAATACTTTCCAAAATATTGTCAACTTTAATGGAGCTGCAGATAAAGGTACAATAGAAAACAACCTAAATCTGAATGGTTTTCAATATCTTAAAAAGTTTTCTATACAGCACATATTACATTATATGTGCTTTCTATGCCAACTTTTGAACTAATTTAATTTTAAAAAATGTCCTTATTATAGATTTTGTATTAAATGTTACAAGTTGTTTTAATTCATTTATTGAAAATATTGATGAATGTGTATTACGCATGAATAGTTGTAAGGAATGCATTCTTAAGATACTTTAGGATGTATTTACAGTTCATCGAGACATAACAAATCAAGGTAACAGTATTAATATCTATTACTAAACCAATAATTTCGTATTAAAAGATGATTATGAAAAATGTCTTTTAAAAGTTTAATAATTCAGGAAACTAACACATTAGTAAATTTTTGTAATACATATATACACTGATTTTACAGAAATAAATATTATAAATATAATAACGAGTTGTCCTTAAATAAAATAAATTTCTGTGTATGGAACATTTTTATACATCTGGAATGTATTTCAACATAAACTATATGAATAGAACATACAAATTTATTTCCATAACTTTTTCATTTAGAGTGTGAAATAGTTCATTCGTATAATAAAATTTAACATGACTATTATACCGAAAACATTAAACAACATTTAACATTTTTCTTTGTACCTAAAAATCATAGAGAAAAATTTTAAAATTTCATATAAATTTTCAAACATTTTATATAAACACAAAATAACAAGTTAGTCTGCTATATTCGGCTGTGCCACACATATACCAGTGCCAGAGGTAGTTATAGGCTTTGTTAAATCTCGATTGGTAAACACACCCACATTTTACGCCTACTTTAAAAAAAAAAATCTATTTTTTCAATTTTATACGTTATTAATGAAATATGACGCACAGATAGTGCTTGCACTATAGAATGTTGGGCCTTGATCGCATGCCGCACCCATATTTTGTGTCCACTTTTTGAAAACTCTTAAACGGATAAACCAATTAGCTTAAAATCGGATCAGTAGGTGTAGTAACCCCCCTATATAACGCAATTTTTCATTATGGCATATCTAAGGAACCATCACAGTGAAAGCCCTCAAATTTCGTGCAAACCTTTATGTTATCATATTGCATTGATGAAATGAAAATAAGACCGATAGGTAGCCCCCATACAAAAAAATATACATTTTCCCATCTAAATGACTCTTATAGTGAAAGTCTTAAAAATAGGTACAGGCATCAAATAGGTTAGCGAAACGCACCGATAAAAGCTAGTAAATAACAAATTTAATACTTTGGAATTTTACAGAAGTTCGCACTCCTCACTTCGGAGGAGAACAAATATTTTGTAAATGTAGGTTAGGTTAGGTGCTGAAGGCAGCTCTCTAGTCAATAAGAGACAGCTTACTTGGATCCAATTTGGTCCCGTTGTGAAACCCGTTTCCGTAACAGCGTTCGAAACGAACCAACTCGAAGCATATATGAAAGAATTGATCCATCTGATGTCAATATCAGAGAGATATGATAATACATGCACAAACGGACTTCCAAAATTACCAGTCCTAATCCGTTTCCTCATCCCGACAACTTCTATAAAAGTCGTTAAAAGGGAACCGTAGTCTTCTAGCATGCGCACCAGCGACAACGGCTACCAGAATTCTTAGCCGATGCCTCGATAGTCCCATGATGAAGTTAAATCGAGATTCATTACAATGGGGCCATATTTGCTCGAGGTTGAACATGTGGATTCATTTGTCTATCTATCTTCTGTAATGCTCGATAAGTTCCGCAGAATTATTGATCTGCAGGCCGAAAGCGGTACTCCAACCAGTTGGTCCGTATCTTCACCTTGAAGAAAATATCCATCTCTATCTAGTGCATCCACAATAAAATTACCCGGGGTGCTTGAATGACCTAGACCAGCTCCAGATTTGAATGTCTCGCCATCTTATTCAGTGATTTCCGGCATTCATGTACTAATCTCATGGCACCCGAGAGCGATTTAATAGCGGCTTGACTGTTTGTACAAATTTGGATATATATATATAAGTTTTCTGAGTAATAAGTTAACGGTGATATTCCAGAGAAGAGGAGATAAAACTCCATCTTGCGTAGTACCCCTATTTGCTACTCTGTAAATTGTATACGCACCCATGCTGGATACTCGTATTATAACCCTATTGGTTAGAAGTCTCCATATGAGACTGATGATCGACTGATAAATGTTCAGTCTTTCCAGGGACAATTTGATTGCCTCCGGAGTCACATTATTAAAAGTCCCTTCTATATCAAGGAAGGCCACTAATGTATATTCCTCATACTCGAGAGCTTTTTCAATATACCCTACAAGCGAATGTAATGTAGTCTCAACAGATTTGCCCTTCATATGTTGAGACACTGATAAGGGTTGATCGTTCTACGTTGTTGTAGGTCGATTAACCTTTTCAATGTCTACAAGAGGAAGGACAACAAACTGATAGGTCTGAAGTCCTTCGATCTTGTATGTGCTGTTTTACCCCCTTTAGGGATAAAAACCACTGTACATCTAATCCATGACTCAGAGATATAAGCACATGACAAACATGCTGAGTATATCCGAATTAGCCAGGGCACTATTAAATCCTCATTGTCAGCAGGTTTAATGCCATCAGGGCGCGGAGATTTAAATGGGGCAAAGGTCTTCAGAGCCCACCTTAGTTCACTATCCGTTATGGGAATGGGAACATTATTGAATCATCATTAAACCTCTGAAGATATTACAGAGCATCCCGTTAAAGGGAGGCTCCCAGGAAAGTGCACGTTCATTAAGACATCTAAGGTCTTTTGACAGCTTATTGTACAACTGCTACATGGTTTCTGGATGAAACTTGGAACAGTGATGATGCTAGAATTTTACGAAACCGACTGGTCTCAGAATGGCTTTCTACGCCGCTACCGAAATCCCTCCAGGATTTACGTTTCGCATTGAGAACTTATAAGTAAATCAGTTTCCCAGTCTCTTGGCCTCATTGAATGTTCCACGAATGTGGTTTACTCATGCCCCTGCAGATTTTGGGTCTGCATGTAACAGAAGACGCTGTATCAAAAGCGTTCGTTAGCGTTTTGATACAATACTCAATATCACCACAACTGTTAATGGTCGGGGGATGTGGGAGGAGTTGGGGCAGAATATCATGTTGTACTGTCCAGTTTGTCTTCCCCCTGTTTTGAAAGAGTTTAACCCTGGATAAACAAACTTCTATGTTGAAGTCAATGTACAAGTGATGGGAGAATGAGCCGCCATTGGAGACTCTCCAATCCCTAATCATATTAGAGTGGCTAGAAATAACTAACGTAATATCAAGAACCTTCCTTCTATTAGCTACTACAAAGTAGGTTGGTTCTCTACTAATGTTCAGAATATCCAAACTACTACAAAGAATAAAATCATATAAAGTCTCACCCCTTGTATTTGTATCGGAGCTTCTCAAATCTACATGATGGGCATTAGCGTCAGCTCCAATTACGAGCGGTATATTGTTTGCTCTAGCCGCCTCTGTTATTTCGCGAACCTTAGTTGGAGGTGGTTCGCAATGATCATGGGTCATGTAACTAGAGACAATGTAGATGGTGCCAGAGCTTGTCTCCCAGGCCGCTACTAAAGTGTCCTCATCACTGAAATCAGAGAAATTGAAGATGCTGATCCTGCAGGGTGTAGCAGCTTGAAGTTGTGCGCACGCAATCTGCAAACACTTTCGCCAACGATCCATGGATCCTGCACTAGTGCTAGCTCTTTTTAATATTCGGAGGAGCAACGCATACGAGACGTTAAAACAGAGTGTTATTAATAGTATAATGCAAAGACTAAACCAATTTTCAAAAACCTAACTCATGCAATAACAAAATACATATACATATAATCAAAATATTTTGTTGTTGCTGACAAAATCAAATTGTGAACCTATTGTTTCGTCTCTATGTGTATATTCTCTTTCTTAATGTTACAAAATAACGCAAAACTAAAATTTATCTTTATATATATATATATATATATATATATATATATATATATATATATATATATATATATATATTTACTGGTACGTATTCCTACAAACGCATTTGAAATTTTGTTTTTTCTTTGAGGTATATTCATTTCTCTTAATCAAAAACAATGTTGTGTTATTACAAACATGTTTCACACATTTTTCGAACAGATGGTTACACAAAATGGAAGAAACCAAAATGAAAGCGAATGCTAAAACAGCATCATAAGGAAAATTGTTCAAAATTTGCGCGCAAATGCATGAAATGGACAGATGAGTGGAATAAAGTAATCTTTTCTGATGAAAAGAAATTCAATTTAAACGGTCCCGATTAATATTCTTATTATTAGCATGATTTGAGGTCGAACGAAATTCATATGTCGAAACGCAATTTCGGTGGAGGAAGTGTTATGGTTTGGGTAGCCTCTTCTGCTGCAGTAAAATTAAAAATATGCTTTGTTCCAACTAAAAAGAACAGAAAAATTTATAATGAACTATTGGCAGATGCTCTTCTCTCATTTATGGATGAAAAAATGGATGAAGATTGCATATTCCAACAGTATAACGCTACAATTCATGTCCCGAACCCATCTAAATCGTGGTTTAATGAACATAGTATGCCACTATTCTGGATTTAAAGCCAATGGAGAATCTGATTTTCTTCATTTTTTATTAGTCAAATCAATGCCAGACCGAATTTTTGCAGTTATACAAAACTAAGGTTCATCAACACATTATTAATAATGCTAAATTGGTTCATTAGTTTAAGTGCGTATATAAGAAAATGCCTATGTTCTAAAAACAGATAATTAAAAAACTCCCACTTTTTTATATCTGTCATAGGCGTAAAACGTAGCACATAAGTAGTTTTTTTTCACATTAAAAACTGGTATAGGCCGGACCAAAAACATATTTTAAAAGTGAAAAACTGTTATTATGTTTTTTTAAAGTACATTTTTGGTTTCCTTGGATATTATTATTTTACTTCCAAATCAAAGCAACTCTTTAATTATCTTATCGTTTACACGATCACTTTGTTATAGAAACTGAAACCTCTAGGGTTTTAATTTCTACATACATATACAGATGTATGTTTGCTTCTTTCCAGAGCTTTTTTAAGCTCTCACGTGACATACTTATAAAAATAGTCATACTTTAAACTTTAAATCTTGATAAGGGAGTGAAGATACGGGGATTTATTTATTATTTTTATATTATGTATGATTTTTAAATCGGTTTTAGTACTAACAAGTTTAAATTTTGCTATACTAAATCACATCCAGTGTTGCCAACTCTTGGTGCCCAAAAAAAGGCTAAATTCATAATAAAAATGTATTGAAACGTGCTTAAAAAAATCTTGAGAAATTAGTAAAAACAAAAAACAAACAAAAAGATAATTTGCTAATCCTAACATAAAACATAAAAAAATCTAAAAAAATAAAAAACGAACAAAAATTTAACAAAAAAAAAGTAAAATTCGCTAATTTGTTCCTAACATAAAAAATTATCATTCAGTAGTTATTAAAAGGTTCAATTAACCCTCCAAGGTTACACTTTGCCGAATCGATAACGCATTTTTTAATTTTGCCTTCTTTTGCTAATGAATTTATGATTTTAAAATGGACAGAAAAGATATTTTTTATTTTCATTTATTTAAAAAAATAATAATAATTTTTTGTAATAAAAATAAGTGTAACCTTTTGTTTTAAGTAAACAAGACATATCCAAAATTAGTATAGTTTTTGTTAGACTTTGTTTGGGTGTTAATATTTGAAACTCGGACATATCTAAAACAAATTGCCTCTTTTACTCCATTTTAATATAAATATATTTTACTTTTTGATTTTTCTATTTCATTTTTTAAAATGGTGATCAGTGTTGCCACAAAGAAAATATTTTTCCTACCAATATTTTCTCTAAAAACTACCAAATTGTACCAACATTTAAAATTATATATTTTTTGGGGAATTAACTAAAAGAAATTGCGAAAGGTAAAAATTATATTTGAAAATTTTAAATATTAATCTGGTAAATATTCCACAAATTAATGCACACAAAAGGTCCTTAATGAAAAATACAGGAAGTAGCCAAAATATGAGTATGTAAAATTAAATAATTTCTTACCAAAATTAAAAAAAAAACATTTTTATCTCTTAAATTATTTTTTTTTTTTCAAATTTTTAAAAATTAACACTTAGGGAAAACTATTTTTTATACATATTATAAATATTATGCTTCTTGGGATATTTTCGTTTTCTGTATTATTTCTTCTGATAAAAAATAACTAACATTTTTAAGAATTATAGAACATTCTACCAAAAAATCTTAATATTTTAAACAACCAACCAAAGTACGAAACCTTTGAAGTTTAAAATAAATCTACCAATTTTGATCCAATCGTACCAAATCGGCAACGATGATGGTGAAGGCAATAAGTCAATAAAATTTTTCGACCCATACATTTAAAAAAAATGTTTAAGTTATGCTAAAATGTGTGTTCGAATAAATATAACACAAAATTTTCGTAATAACTCTCACTACCGTTAATTTTAAATATTTTCATGATTACAATATCTTATAAAAAAAAACAAGTCATGTCAGATTTAGCAGCAGATCGAATTCTTGAAATACGGTCGTTTGTCCGCATTCAGATGGCAGTCAAAGAAAAATGTACAAAACTTTTTAACTGTTTTTTGAACTTAGGGCCTGTGTGAAATGTAGAAATGTATTTTTGTTAAGCTATGTTCACATTTGCCAAATATTTGATCAAAATTGCGTGACCACTAGTTTTATACATAAAAATTGTTTGCCGTTGTTTGATCTTGCAAATGTTTTCTAAGAGAAAACAGTGTCAAACAAAATTCAATAGAACGTCAGCTGTGATTTACGATAAGTAAGAAACATTTTCCAAATTGAAAGAAAAAATTAAGAGTTATTTTATTTATTGGTTACATCTTTTTCGTCAAACATTTAACTAGTCTGAATATAACTTTAGTAAATTTTTGATTGGTATAAGCTGAATAAAATTTTACAGGCTCATAAGGCTAGTAGAATTTTTGACAAACGTATACAAATTTTCGATGTTTAAAAAATATTGGAAAATATTTCAATAACAAAAAAAAAAGTAGTTAGAAAATGTATGTTGAGTTTTAAGATTTCAAGCGCAATACATTATTTAAGATGCTTAATATTGATAATTAAATGTCTATTTGAACACAAAACGTGGCCAAAGTGGAGTTTTTCTTTCATAAAGAATTTCAAATAAAACATTTTTTATTCTTTAAATCTCATTGTTTATCTCTATGTTTATATCATAGAAAAGCCAACTAGAAACCAACTCTTTTCGTTTGCTTAGCAAAACAAAAATTACTCTCCTCAACGTAAATGTTTTATTAAATTTGTCAATATTTTATTGTTTTCATTCCACACAGTAGAATGAAGAATTTTTCTCACAGTAAAATTTCATTCACCTCATAACTATCAAAAATTTACTAACAAGCACAATTTGACAAAATTATTACATTTCAGGTTAATAAAAAAGCTTAAAGAGGACCTAAAGAATGAGATTAAACTTAGTTCAGAAAAAGAGAAAGTCACAAGAACGAATTCCAAGCCCAAAAAGTAGAACTTTGCCTAACATATTCAGCCGCATAATGGCACTTTGTTTTAAGTTTTTTTCATAATGAAATATGAGCCATGTTAAAGCTATGCCTAAGCTTTTATCAATGAAAACTAAAATATATTAAATAACTAAGCTGAGAAGAACTCTGAGGCAAAGAATGATCAAAGTTATTTCAAATAATTTCAAAATTTTGTATTAGCCTGAAAAACAATGTTATTGCTAACTATAGTATCAAACTAAAAACAATAATAATTTACAAAACAATTTGTCGAATGACAAGTTTACTCAAAAAGCGACAAGATATGTGATTGTTTAGTCTGAATAAAATCGAATAATCATAACAGAGTGTCATAAAAATACACTGATGACACTCGTGACATGCAATTGTGCTTTTAACATTTTCTGGTCAGATTTAGAACTTTGTTCTTACAATAGAAGCACCCAGAATTGGGAATGTTATTTTAGTCCCACATAGTGAGTATTAGTTATTTAAGCTACCCAGAATTTTGTCAATTGCAAAGGAAATATATCCAAGTTAAAAGTAAATTTAAGAAGTCCCCAGCATTATTCAATTATGATTACTAATTTTAAATTCTTATAGAGAGATACCGCGAAAAATTTCATAAGAGTATTTTAATATTTTTTTCAGAAATCATATCTAAAAAAATTAGAAATAATCTAGTTAGCAATTAATTTTTATATGAAATGGGATATAAAAAAAATCTGTAGAAGAAATGCTACAAGTAGTTGATTTAATTTTATTACTAAATTATTTCGTTCATCTTTTATTTAAAAAAAATTTATGTTTTATTTGAATGCACACCTTAGACACGATTTATTCAACTAAAATTCTTTTCACTCAATTGTTGTATTACAAGGACAGATTTTAAAGGAAATTCGGAATTTTTTTATATAAATTTCCACATTTTTATATTCCAGTTCTTATTTTTTGTATTATTCGGTTTTAAAAAACGGAACCGTCATAATTTCCTCAGAAAGATTTCACCGCTTTTTTGTAGTGAAAATATTTAATGTCTAAATTAAAAGTAGAAGTGGCTAAAAGAATTACTAATGGCTAAATCAAGTTTACTCGGTTTAAACAAAATCTAAAAGTGCTTGATAATTTAGTCCGAAAATGACTAAAAAACTTACCAGTAGAAACTTACGAAATTAATAAATCCCCAGTGATAAATAAAATTAGATTGTATGGCAACTCTTAAATACATTTATGTAAATAAACTTTTTGAAGTATAAATTGTACTCATTTTTAATGCTGCACTATTAATGTATTATTTAGATAGATAGATTAATAGATTTATAGATAGATAGATAGATTGGTAGATAGATAGATAGATAGATAAATAGATAGATAGATAAATAAATAGGTAGATAGATAAAGAAGGTTGACGTGATACCTGCGCTGTATCACATCTCAACCCAGAGACCGATATCGGTCCATTGTGAGTCCCTTCATTTAAATAACACGACATAATAGTGGAAGAAGAAAAGAAAAGAGCAAAGAATAACAAGAGTCATAAGAAGAGCAATAGCAATAGTAAGAATTTCTTTAGGGGTGTATCCCTAACTCCCCTTTATACAGTCTATTCCCATGACGAAGCCTATGATGTCTACAAGCTCCATGTCCCGAACGTTATATAGCCGTCGAGAAATTGACTGCCCAGCCATTTCATCCTACGATGCTGCAATCGTGGACAGTAGCACATTATGTGCTCAATAGTCGGAATTGCCAGCATCCCATTTAGACCTCATTTTCCCTATCAAACAGTGCCCTGTTATGGCCCCTATCATGATTCTCAAACTTTTCCTACTCAAGCCTAAAAGAGCCTGTCCTGTCGAGTGCCGTCCATATCGCCCTCGACACCTTACAGTCCACTCTACTCTCCCAAGCTGAATTGGTTCTGATCAATATCCAATCGTTGATCTCCCCAACGAAGAAACCCTTCACTGCGCCTTGCCTTGCCAGTTCATCGACTAATTCATTACCAGATGTATTGCAATGGCCAGATACCCAGCAAAGTCTCACCACGTAGTGTTCCATCAGCTCTCTCAGTGACTTTTTATAGTCAGCAACTAGCCTGGATTTCACCAGATGTGCCCCTAAGGCCTTCAGAGCTACCTGACTATCCACATAGAGAGTAACCTCAGTACCCCTCGCAACATTCTGTCTGATTAGTTCTGCGGCCTTCAAAATGCCGAGAATCTCAGGCTGAAAAACCCTACATTCATCAGAGAGTCTAAGAGAGCCTTTCAAATCCGTGCCCATAATATAGACTCCCGCACCAGTACCAATGTCATCTTTGATCCGTCTGTGAATACTGCATAACCTTCATACAGTCTCTCAGTGCCGGTCCAGACCTCCCTATTAGGTATCACCACGACAGGATTTACCCCAAAGTCCGATTCAGCGACCATGTAATCTGATGCCCTCGTGGAGTTCAGATTAACCTCACTATAACTAACCTCGAATACGACCCGGAAGTGACCTGCTCTTGATGTACCTAATAATCCTAATTCCTTAAGTCTTAACAGACTCCTTGCGCCATACCCCTCACAAACTCCTCAATGGGTAAAAGATGAAGTATGACGTCCAGAGCCGCCTGTCGTGTACTTTTAATTGCACCTGTAATGCCAATTGAAGCACACCTCTGTGTCTTCGACAAAAACTTCCTATTACTCCTACGTTCCAGTGTCTGCCACCAAACAGAACAACCATAAGTAAGAATTGGTCTCATCACCGGGGCGTAGATCCAATTTACAACCTTCGGTTTGAGTCCCCAGTTCTTACCTATGGAGTTTCTACAGGTGTAGTAGGCATTAAGACCACGTTTGAGTCTCTGCTGAATATTCCTCTTCCAAATCAGTTTACTATCGAGAAATACTCCAAGATATTTCGCTGAGTCGGAAAGTCTCAGTTCCGTTCCACACAGTACCGGTAATCTGAAATTCTCTTCCTTGTACTTTCTAGTAAATAGAACCAACTCTGCCTTTTCAGTATTTACTGCCAACCCTTTATCAGCGGCCCAAGAGGACAGCTCACCCAGCGTGGACTACATGATCTCACTGATTATGGGAATAAATTTCCCTGTTACCAGTACGACCACATCATCAGCATATGCCATGATCTTTCGTCCCCTGATGACGTCGACAGCCAGCAGCCACAACAGGGGTGAGAACACTCCCCCTTTCCGTGTCGACCTAGTCGCCAGTTTATTTCCTGCTGCTCAGCATAAGGATTATCCATTCGGTCAAAAAGTCATATATTTTAAGATCCACCAGCGTCGGCTTAATAGCGTAAATTTTGATATTATTGAACACTCCCTCAATATGCAAGAACGCGGCCATGGTATATTCCCTGTACCGAAGTCCTTGCTCTATATAGCCCACCACCGCATTTAACGCACTCTCAACAGATTTACCCTTCAGATAAGCATGTTAAGGACTACTCATGCTGTTGGTGCCAATAGATGATCTCAGACATATGTAGATCTATCAGTCTCTCTAATGTCTTCAAAAGAAAAGATGATATGCTGATAGGTCTATAATCTTTGAGTTTCGACATTTCCTATCATGAATATGACTCTTACCTCTCTCCACCCCCTTGGTATGTGTCTATGTAGTATACACCCCTTAAAAATATCCACTAGTAGTAGACGAACCGCCAACGGTACATTCTGTAGCATAGCCGGAAAGATACCAACCGGGCCAAGTGATTTATAAGGCTCAAATGAATTTACCGCATATGTTACTTTCTTAACCGTAATCAGGTCTCTCGCTACCGTTTCAACCATCCCGATGACGGATTCTGTAAAGAAGTGCTCTTCCTCACCTTCCATCAATGGATCCTTACAACCCGGAAAATGAGTTTCCAAAAGCACATTAAGTGACTCAGAGATAGGATCCATCGACAGTATCTTCCTGAATCTGGATAGTTCATTGACAGAGTCAGTGGTCTCACTGAACCTAATCCACGGGGACCATTTAGCTCGTCTAATGTCCTTTTTGTATCACCCAATAGGTGCCCCAGTCTTCGTCCTTAAAAGTTCTATGGGCCCTGTTATACAGCCTGGTCCGTTGAAATCTCAACTCCTTTGTCCACCAGACCAGCTGTTTCCTCTTACCCGGATAACTCACCGGACAGGAGAGATCATAGCTTCTGATGATAGACCCCGTTATTTTCTCCACCATCTCGTCAAGACTATCCCTCGACTTAAACTCCCTCGGAGTTTCAGTTAGTCTTGACCCCAAATCACGCTCGAAAGAGTCCCAATTCGTCCGTCTAGGATTCCTATAAGGTTTCCTCACCGAACCCAAAAAGTTTAGACTAAAGGTTATCCTGCTACGGTCAGAGAAAGAACACCCCATAGCTACCCTCCAATCCTCAACAAGGTTCAAGAGTTAGTCAACGTGATATCTATTACCGAATTCCTATCCTTCGTCCTGAACGTATAACAGATTAAAAGATCATTCGTTATAATGATTGACTCACCTCTCTCATTGGTATCGCTGCTACCCCATTGACTGTGATGTGTATTGGCATCACAACCGAGCAATAGACGTACTCCATTCCGCCTTGCATACTCGGCTAAGGTCCACACCCTGTCGTCCAGTGGTTCCGTCGCCTCATAGGGCATATATACTGAAGCCAAGGCCAGCTTACTACCTTCTAACGCCTCTCCTTGAACGACCGTTAGGTCTCCATAACTGAAAGAATTAAGAAGAATTAGCTAGAGTTCATTCCACACTAAGATAAAAGTCCTTACCTTATCCCCAGTGGACGGCACGAACAATTTGTATCCTTTAGCCCTAAGACCACAGACCTGGTTGTTATTTACCCAAGGCTCCTGGATTAGGGCCACGTTCACATTGCCCTCACTGAGGTAGGTTATTAATTCGGTCGAGGCCGCTTCACAATGATGCAGATTTATCTGCACCATCCGCAGCCTCTTTGGCTTTGTCATCTTTTAAGTAGCGAAATTTGACATAGCCAAGCCCGAACATAACAACACGCTCCAAAGAGTCCAATTTCCTAAGAGATTCCCGATCTACTGCGAATCGGAAATCTTTTCCCTGGTTCTCCTTACAAGTCAATGAAGAGACAAGCTTCCATTGACTTGTATTGATCCCCCTATTCTGTCCTTCCAATATTCCCAGTATGACTTCCACCGGCTTAATGGGTGGTGGAATCCACACCGTGACTATTGGTCGCAATGGCAATTCCGACGCTGGTACAACCTCCAGTTGCGCATCCGGGCAAAGGCTACCACACCTGCTAATCACAGCCTTCAGGAACTCAAAGATTCCTTTATTACCACAACCAACAATTTTGACACCCCTTGTCCAGTCTACACCTATGAAGGCTATTTCGCCCGGCCTGTGCCTTGCCTGGAAGCCTATCTTCAATCAGCCGCCACATTTCCGTACTGATTCTCCCATCTGAATCAGCACGATCAATGACTTCTGCTTGAGGAATGTCCGACTTGAACGAATCCTTCGCCTTTTTGGACGTAAATGTTGATCATCACCAGATACTACCCGCTTTACTACTCTCTTGTGAGAGTTTTTGAGCGAACCACTTGGTACCTTACCAACCTTTTTCATCGAAGGTATCTGTTGGTCATCCCCAGACCTTACTCTTTTTATGATCCCCTTAGCAGTACATGATCAACTTTCTTGGAAGTAGAGGGTATCTCCTCTCCAAGCTGAGCTCCCTTAATAGACCTCATTAGAGAGTCCTTAACTACGCTCGCAAGAATTTTATCTACCTTCTCTACTCCCTTGAGTTGCCTCACTACCAGTCCTAGCTGACTTGTCCATTCCCTTGCGAGAACGCACAAGACTGCTGGATGGCTTGTGAGCGTCTCCTTGCTTGTCAGCAGCGACTTGTGGTTCCGAAGTGCTGGTTGACACGAACTTTTTGCACTTGCTAGCAATTTCCGGACCTTCATCTACCTCCACTTTAAAACCTTCGGGATAAGACATTCCCAAGATATCACCGATGTAGCCATAGGTTCGTTCGAACCTGTATATGCTCTTTCGGTGTCTCCTGCGAACATGCCTATCCCGTCGGTCTATCAGCGATGGGTCCTTCTTAGCCAACTTATCTAGTGTGGCTATGGAGGCCCTAACGCCGTTTTTTGCTTTTTGAAGGTTCGTTCGGCTGTCGGCTTCGGCCTGTTCATCCTTTGGATGCTCTACCTCTACCTATCGAACAAATGTTTTGGCCAGAGGCCTGAACATGCCTGATGCCCCCGTCGAGCTCTCCTACTCCATACCCAGTGTCGTCGAAGTGGTTGCAATTCCATGCTCTTTGCTCTGATCAAGAGCAGTGATGACTGTTATCTCATGCTCTTCATCAGACCCAAGAGTCAGGTCCTCCAGCCCCTCCGTTATACTGGATCCGACAAGATCTTTCGCCGAGTCCAGCAGATTGTCCTCTTCCGTCAATTGGGTCAGTATTTGTCCGTGTTGCATGAGAATGTCATTCTGCAGTCTCAACAAGTTCGATTTGTCGTCCTCATCATCATGCTGCATTATTTAATTTATTGGCGAATTTACCAACAACAATCTTGTGTTATGGCAATTTGTTGTATTTTTATACACATAAACAATAATAACTTTTGCTTTCCCATTTGTCGTGAGTTTCGGTATTAGATAATAATCGCTAAAAACGAAGAATTTTCAAAACACATATATTCGAGAAAATATCGAGAATTTTATTAATTATGAATGTTCGTAGCATCGAACTTTTCTTTTAAAATTAAATCAGCTTTTAGTTTTAGATTAAAAACAAAATGGAAATGAAGCAGAAAACTATTGTTTTCAAACAATTGACAATTGTAATAACCACAAGTAATAGTAATATCAGTATCGAATAATTTTCTTCATTTTTTATATTAAAAACGAATCACTAACTAATAATTTTACTTTTCGCTATTGATATCGCTAAAGATTCACTATTAATACGAAAGACGAACCTTCGAGATCGAAGAAAAGTAAGCGACGGGTGAGCTCAAGGAGCTCATGTTCGGAACGCCAACCATAGTTGTTCTCGAATATTTTGTCAGAGAAATGTCTGCGAAATGTTCGAACGGGATATCATTATCTAAGATTGTGGTCAGCTGGAGATGCATTTTTGTAGGAATACTCATTCCAATTACTAAAATAAATAAAGTCACTAATTACAATCACTGGAAAACATCTTGTTTCAAATTCAACCCATTGAAAATATACTTCCCCAAGAAGATTTTATAATATATAACTATTTAGGTAAGAGCTAGAGCAAATATATCAAATAAAATTTATATAGGATAAATAGTGCTACAAAAATGTGGTATCAAATTTGCCCCATTTACTCGCTAGGTATTATATGGAAGGAGAATACTTTGTTTAAATTTTTGATACCCCAAGTTCAGGGTAAAGTCTACAGTTAAAGTATATATATAAATACAGTATGTATCTAACTTTCTGAACAAAATTCTTCATTCTCTCAGAGAATATTAAGAAAATATCCAAATATGTATCAAACAAAGAACCTGTTATTAATTTATCGTAATAGTTTTTAAGCCTAATATAAGTAGTTAAAATTTATTCTTTAAAGGTGTTGAAGAAGATGAAAATTAACATAGTGTCTATATTAGACAAACGACACGAATTCATGTAAGGTGGAAACAGCTACACAAAAAAAAAACAATAAGGTCACTTCATATATAAAAAAATTTAATGAATTCATGTTTTTTGTATATGCAGTTTGACGGCTGTAACAAAAAATAGTAAAAAGCTGTTTAACTGAGATCACATTGTATAGATTTTGAGGTCTTGATAAACATTTATTTATTATAGACACTATGTAAAGGTTGTTGTCGCCTAATACAGTGACGTCATGGAAATTTTTTATTTAATTCTATACACTAGGTGTGTTCGACTAACCTTTGGGAAAGTTCGGACAAAAGTGAGTATTCACAAATGTACTCTCTCAAATTTTAAAAGGTTCTCAAAAGCCGGGGAACGCAAAAAACCAAATTTGTAGCCCAAAAAAATTTCAGAATGCGGACTCTCTCTCTCTCTCTCTTGAGCACTTTCACTTACACAAATTTTGTGTTGTGAAAAACGTTTGGATAACTTTGGGCAAGTTTAAGTCACTTCGGTAAGTTTGTCGAACACACCTACTATATCCAGCACAAGGGAAATAAATTTACTTATTTTTTTAATTATTTGCGATACAGTTTTCTCTACCATTTTGTTGACTTGTGTTAAAATTTTTTAAAAACCTATTTACAACAAAAAGCCTAAACAACTTTAGTGCGAAATATAAGCGTTTCATTTTTAATCGCTTGTAAAGAACTGAATATTAATTTGTACTGTTTTAATATTCTTCCTGCATTAAGTTTATCAATATGGATCGTTTTAAAAATCAAAGGAACAAAGGAACAGGACTTTTAAACCATATTCTGCAAATATTACATTAAAAAAACGCTTATTATTAGAAATAAATTCATCTTTCATGTAAATTACACAGTGCAACAAATAAAAATTTTGGTTTTATGGCCTCTTGAAGTTCAAATTTTTCGGAGCCCTTTTTATAATATAATTGGAAATAAAGAAATTTAAATTATTTAATCCAAATGTTATTACGAGTCTATTTTATTTTATAAAGTACCACCATTATTATACTAGATTTTTGCTGGACGCCCATTTTTTCACAATTTTGTTTACTTTATTTAACTTGACTCTATGTCTAAACTATCGAACCCATTGAAATGAAGCGTGGCACATATGTATACCCTTGAAGAAAGTACTGACTAGGTCCACACTCAATTTTTTTAATAGAGTTACTTTGCTTCTTAGAAAACAAATTTTTAATGCCAGTGGTAGAAATAACACATTAGTATGAGTTGAAAAAAAGTTGTGCCAGTCACCGCTTAGAATACCGCCCTTTTCCTTTTTCATGTGTAGCGTCACCATTTTAAGTCCGATTGTAGAATGTGACATATCGTTGTTAATGGCTTAACAACTGCCTCTACTCTTTGGTGATTTTTAAATCCGACATCAAATTCTCGATGTCTCTCAGATATCTCGGATACATCCCTTCAAATTATTTTCATGTGTAATGAAAGCCTGTAGTAAACATACTATTTTTAGTTTTTAAGGTATTTCATGTTATACATAAACAATAAAATTATTTGTGGGCGTAACATTTTTATTAACATTATATATTAGTAAAAATGTCACGCCCATAAATATATATATATATATATATATATATATATATATATATGTACTAAAGATTACTTAAATATATATATATATGTAGAGATGGAGAGATTCTTATTAAAATCAGTATCAAAAATACACATTAAACGAAACTAGGGTTTTTATCCCGAGAATTCAGGACGAATTTCCCGGATTTTTGCCAATTTTGCACTTCCCGATTCCCGGGATTTTTTGTCGGGAATTTTTACCATTTTTAAAAATCCAAAATTCTATAAAAATGTCGATTGACCATGATCAAGCAAATATATGTTTAGATGATTGGATTGTAATTAATTGGATGTAATTAACTCTAAACAGTTCATTAAAATACCAAAAATTAATAATTTCCAAACTAATTGTGGAATTCCAATATACGCGGCACGCGGCAGCGAACGTCAGCGTTATTACATGCAAAAATCAATCATTTACTTACATAGTATCTACATTAGAGATTTTTTATCAAGACAAACGTCAAACTTAACGCGAATTTGTGGAAGGTGGCAACAGTTGCACAAAAACAACAATATGACGTATTCATTGTTGTTTTTTATATATGTAGTTTAATAACTGTAACACCAAAATAATCAGCTGTTTAACTAAGGTTACCTTGTACATATTCGCACTGATTTTGACGTTTGTTTTGATAAAAATTTGCCTAATGTAGACACTAGGTTACAAAAATTTACAAAGGAAAATTTGAAAACATCGTCACAACCCATCTACACGTAACAGAATATGTAAGATTTTTCTGTCAGATAATGTAAAATTCGCTCTCTGAAAGTATAATCTCAAGTGTAGATTAAAATATTAGTATTATAAAAAGTACTATGAGACTGTTCTACACAACTATCTTTTATAAGATGAACTGCCAAAAAAAAATACACATATACGAAAGTTTGTTTGTGTGTGCATTTTGGAAATTACTAAAAAAAACAATATTTCTTGTAAAATTGTTTCCTTTTTAAAGATTTTTTTATATTTAAAAAGCATTTTTATAAAAATTGTGCTAAAAAAGTGCGAATTTCTTAAATAAAAAGGACATGTTTAATCTGTGACCGATTGAAGATAATGATATCTTTTAGGATTAATTAGAATACGTCTACCACTTATTTAAAACTTAAATAATAATAAAAACAAAATGGTTACTCTCTTCTGCCGACGTTATCTCACATATTATTTCAGCTTTAATCTCTGTTGTAGACCTGGGGTTAGCAAAATAAAAAAAAGAGTACTAAAAATGAACCACGTGAACAAGGATTTTTTTGAGCCTCTGTCGCCAAATTGTTAATCAGAAATCGCCAAATTAAAATTTTATTTGGTTTTTAAAGAAATACTAAAAAATTAACTAAAATGTTAAGTGTCGTACAATTTTTAGTACTTAAAATTTCAAATAATTTGTAAATGTAAATTCAGCTTTAACAAAGCCAACGATTATTGCAAGAGCTAATAATAACACTGTGCTAGTTGCCAATTTTAACAAACTGGACACCCTACTGGTCAAGATAATTCGAGTACGCTGAATTTAATGATGACAGCCATTTTTCAAAGTTAGCGCTCGTATTCGCGATATTTTTGGGTTTAAACTTTATTATAGAAGTAGCGAATTAATGGAAAATTAGAAATAAAAGGGAGATTATTTATGTATATTAAACAATAAATCGATTGAATATATACTGCAGTCCTAAATTGAAATCTTTATATTTTTGTTTGAAAAGTTGCTCATTGGTAACATTAGTTTTAGAGACAACATTTTTATGAAAATTTTGATTTAAAATACATTTTAAATTTAAAAGTTGTTTGTGAATACGGGGGTAAATTATTAAATTTAAGCTAAAAAACTTAATTTTCCTAAATTCTTTTTCAGCGTTTCCAAATGAAATATCTCAAAAATGAGTCCTTTTAAAATTGGTTAACAACTCTAAATTGAGCGTCGTCGATTTAGTTTAGCCCAATGGTTGCCCACATTGTTAAAAAAAATTAACCTCTTTTTCGAGCACAGTGTAATTGAATAAAAAAATAAAATAAAAACAACTTAAAATACACTTTTCTGACATATAGGCCCCTTTTAGGTCATCAATTTTTAAAATTTATTGAACTTTACTTTATTTTTTAAAAGAATAATTCTAACATTATATAACAAAATTGGCCATATTAAACTTATAAATTGTGTCAATGAATAAATTTATTCATGAACGTTTATTTCATTGTAACCGAAATCATTTGTTAATATACGAGTATTTAAAAGATGATGAAAAACAAATTATCAAACATTTAATACATAACATAGAGTCTACATTACAGAATTTTTTATCAAAACAAACGATAAACTTAACGCGAATTCGTGGAAGGTGGCAACAGTTGCACAAAAACAACAATATGGCGTATTCATTATTATTTTTTATATATGCAGTTTGACAACTGTAACAACCAAAATAACCTAGTGTCTACATTAGGCAAATTTTTATCAAAACAAACGTCAAAATCAGTGCGAATATAAACAAGGTAACCTTAGTTAAACAGCTGATTATTATTTTGGTTGTTACAGTTGTCAAACTGCATATATAAAAAACAATAACAAATACGCCATATTTTTGTTTTTGTGCAACTGTTGCCACCTTCCATAAATTCGCGTTAAGTTTGACGTTTGTCTTGATAAAAAATTTTCTAATGTAGACACTATGTAATGTAGACACTAGGTAAGTATTGTAGAATATATTTTTTGGGATAAATTTTCGTAAACTAATAAATTGATAATGAATTAAGGCTCTTCATTTTTCTAGATAGGCATATACTAAAAATAGTCGATTTCTTGTATGAAAATTTAATAGTTTTTCTCCACAATTGCCTATTTAATCAAATTTTAAAAATTAGCCAAATAAATCGCCACCATGTTATATATTTCCAAAAATTCACCATGTCACCAAACCGAAAACTCAGTCGCCAAAAGCAATTAAACGTTTGGTGAAAAATCGCCACATCTGACAGCCCTGATAGTAAGCGGGTGTGATTAAATTTAGCGAAAAGAGGGGAGTTAGTAAAATGTATTAAATGTAAACAATAATATTAGTTATTGCTAATTAATACATTTTAATTCAGTACAGATTTTGCAGTTGTTTCAATTTATTAAAAAAATAAAAATAGAAACTAATCAGGTAACGTTTTTATTTTTGATTTAAATAAAATTTCATGTACAAAATACTAAAACACTATAATTCTTTCCATTTTAAGATTCTTGAGGAGAATGAGTACGAATGTATTCCAAAGCTTTCAAAACGTATGCAGGGATTGGTGGTGGTGTGGGCAAATGGCTTCCACTAGGTTGGAAACCATCCTCGTTGGCTACATAAGATACTTGTAAGAATTCACCCTCAGGGGATTGATAAGAGAAACCACCAGAGGCGGATTGACCACCAACACCTTGTTCGCCTGCACTAATGCCATTTGTGGTACCATAATTATATTTATAGTTGCCGTATTCATCAATATAGTTTTCGTATTTAGTAATTTGGGCATATCTATCATCATCACTGACAGCTAAGACGCCACAGGCGAAAGCGGCTAAAAAGGCTACAGTCACCGGCTTAAAAAAAATAAATATATAAGAATTAAATAAATTGGATTTCAATTATAAATATTTTCTTAACACTTACAAACTTGAACATCCTTGCTGAGATTATGTTAATGTTTAAAACTAAACGTCTAAGTATTTAATGTGTTTTTTAGCAACTTGTCAACAAATTTTTATAGTTTTAAATTTTTTAAATAATTTTTTTTTTTAAGTTTAGTTTAATTATGTCGTCATTAATAAATGAGAGCAGAACTTGATCTATTGAACGTAGAAATTGTTTAAATGCATTAATAGTATTATCAGAAACTATTAATAATAAGTAAATAATCAAAAATAAAATACTGCAAAAATAAGAAAAAAGCATTAGATGATTTAATTAAATTCAACATGATTAAATATTTTGCAAATTATTTTTTTTTATTTGTTTTATTATTATTATTTTTTTTTTATTTGTTGAAATCAAATTAGTTTTGTTATCAGTTAATACCCTACATTATAAACTAAAGTTTAGTGTTATAGTCTACATTTTTGACTACATTCTAGCCAAAAGTTTTCATTATAGTCTAGTCTGGATAGCCTGTAGTTTACACTATAGTCTAGTGTATAGTTTACACTATAGTCTAGTCTATAGTTTACATATATATACATATATATATATATATATATATATATATATATATATATATATATATATATATAGTTGACAATATAAACCAGTATATAGTTTACACTATAGTCTAGTCACATTTGCACTATCGTCTAGCTTATAATTTACACTATAATCTAGTCTGTAATCTACTTCAGAGTTCAAAAGAAGTGTACAATCACTTCGTTTCATAGTTTCATATGACCTCTTCTGACTTCCTCTTCGTATTAATTTTTATAGAAAAATGTCTTTTAAGGCAATAAAAAATTTAATGAGATCAATTTATTTAATAATTTTGTTTTTCTGTTTTAGCTGATGATAAATACTGTTTTGACTTATTTGTTTATTTCGTGTTAAAATATGTATTTGATGTAGTTTCATTATTCATAAACTTTTAACAATTTTATTGAGAACTAATAAATTGTAATTTAAGCAAAACAATGTTGCCAAGATGCATGAAATTAAAAAGTAAACGGTATTTATTAATATTTCATCAAAACTACATTTGTTTTATAAAAAAACGTTTAATTAGTTTCTTATCAAAGACGTCTCATATTCCAATGTTTAAAGTGTTTTAATTTTAAACTACTGGAACACAGTGAAAATGTGTGATCATTTTTCTGAAAGCTTTGAATATAATAATTGACTTTTTAATTAGTACTTTAAATTTTATTGGTTGCTATTAAAATCAAAACATTTTTTTTATTCATATTTATTTTTAAATTTTTAATAAATAATAGTTAATAATTTATAAATAATTTATATCCTATATCAATATCAAGCTCATTTAGCTTCAAATATTTCCATTTTTTTATAAAATTTCTGGTTAATTTTCAATAGCGATCTTTTGACTTATTAACAATATTTACAAAAATATATATATTACAAATACTTATATTATAAAACATCTTTCCATGCCTATACCTATAAATGTCCTTGACTGGATAAGTTTATTTATCGAATTCACTTCTTAAACCATTCTTACACATGAGGAAACATAAAGCATTGTCTTCTTTAATTTTGTGGCTCCTCTTTGGGCACCACCAGTTGAAGATCTGTGCTAGGCGTT
Source organism: Protocalliphora azurea (assembly GCA_932274085.1). NCBI lineage: Eukaryota > Metazoa > Arthropoda > Insecta > Diptera > Calliphoridae > Protocalliphora > Protocalliphora azurea. The sequence continues at coordinate 102,935,230 of OW026522.1, forward strand.
GTTGTTAAATTCGTAAAACCCGTTGTAGTCAAAACTTTTGATGTTGGACCTGTTGCTGTTGCCTGAGCAGCTGAAGTTGGAACCATAGTTGTTATTAGTAATTTTGGAGGCAGCATTATCTGTCCGTTTGGTGTTACTGCAGCCTGACCAGTATTAGCAGCAAATACTTGAGATGAAGTTGTTTGTCTTTGTTGTAGTTGGACATGTTGTTGTGATTGTTGATGTTGTTGTAGCAACTGTTGTTGATGTAATTGCTGCTGCATTTGTTGTTGTATTTTTTGATTTTGTTCAAATATACTAAGAAATCTATCCGCAATAGTTCTTTCGAATTGTAAACGTTCACGTTCAATAGCCAAACGTTCATTTTGAATTTCATTTGCATCTTCTTGAACTTTGAGCATTTTTAAGAGGGTTGTTTTAATGCCTACAATTTAAGAACAATAATTTGCTTATTTTCTTTTTTGAAATATTGTTTCTCTTACCTAAAAGATCGCGCTTCTTCAACTGTTCTCGATATTCTTGTTTTGCCAATTTTGCCGTTTCTTTTGATTTTAAGAGGTTCTGTTGTTGTGATGTTGTTTGCGTTTTTTGTTTCATGTTCTGTGCTTGTTGATGTTGCTGCTTTTGCTGAAATTGTTGTTGTTGTTGCTGCTGCTGTTGCAAATGCGTTATCTGTGTCGGTTGTTGTAATTGTGCTGTATTTTGTTGTATAATTTTAACAGTTGATTGATTTGTCACCGTATTAGGTCTATTAGTACCCGTCATTGGTATGGCCGATGTTAAATTGGAAGTGGTTATCGGAGGACCTCTTTGATCGGCTGCATTAACCAATAAAAATTTCATACCATTAGCATTTGTAACAGTTGTTCTTGAACCAGAAGCAGCTAAGAGAGCATGTAAGTTGCCAGGTAAACGGACTTGTCGTTGTTGATCTGTGCATGCTGCTGATGTGGCTATTGTAGTATTGCTTGACATTTGTGGTGGCATTAGTATGGTGGGTGATACTACTGAAATTTTCGATTGAGTTTGAGCTGGTGAGGAATTGGCCGAGGAATTTGAAGGCAAGGCAAATTTAATCATTGCCGGAGGAGGTGGTGTTGAAGGTGGTGCTGTAGTTTGAGTTTTTGCAGGTTGTTTTAAAATGTCCGCCAGTTGAGTGAAGCTATGTTTTTTGGCAACAACAGGAGAAGAGCTATGAAAAAATGATATTATCAATATTTAGATTTTTATTTAAATTACAAGAAATTGATTTATATATATATGAATTTACCTTTGCTTCTCTTTATTTTCATATTCCTCATCCACATCAATTGGTTCCATTTTTGGCACCAATAAATCTTCATCCTCCGATATATTTATGGTTTTAATTGTCTCTTCTGTTTTTTTATCATTAGACTCTTTATTGGTGGCCACATTCTCCTCTATACTTTGGTATTCTTGAAATTGTTCTGATTCAATTTCCATTTTTATGGCCATTTCCGCTTCACTAATAGTTTGTTCTAATTAAAAAAAAAAAAAAAAAAAAAAAAAAAAAACAAATAAGAAATAAGAAATTAGTGTTTATATATATGTATATAAGTAATATTACATAATATATTTGAATTACCATTTTTATTCGTTTTTTGTTCTCCATTTGAGGATTTTATTCGTTTTTCTGTTTGATTTTCCGTAGCCTTTGAAGTTTTTTCTTCGCTTTCAAATTCCATTTCATTGCTGTTTTCATTACAGTCTGTTTTATTACTTGTCGCATCCTTTGTTTTTGCTGTGTTGGCTGCTGTAGTGGGTACAGCTAAAATATCAGCTATATCTTCATCACTATCGGAAATGGTAGAACCTGTAAAGATTTAATTATATAATTATTAAAAAAAAATAATTTTAGAAAAGATATTTGATTAACATGTTTGAAAGGCATAACGACTAAAAGGCTCTTACATTTTTAGTCGGTCCAGCGATGTCTGTTCTTCTATTTTTATATGTCAATATTTTAATCAAAATATATACATGTAACAAAGTAGTCAATTTCAGAAAGTACATTTGAAATAGATAATAGGTTAGATAATCATATTTCAAAGACAAAGTTAAAAAGATTCTTCTCTTAGCTTTTAGTATTGCTTAGAGTTAGGAGTTTATTTATTTATTTTTTGTTTGGTCTTTTTTTTTTTTTTTTTTTTTTTGTTAACATTCGTATTGGATTTATGCACTTTAAAGTAATTTTCGGAAGAGGGTTTTATATGAGAGCTGTGGTCAATTGTGGACCGATCTTCATAAAATTTGGTACAAAGTTTGGTACATGTACTTCTTTGCACCAAATTTAATTAAAATATTATTATTTTTAAGGCATATCATAAAAGTCCCACGTGTTAAATTTCATTGAATTATCTTTAAAATTGCGACCCGTACTTCGTGCACAAGATTTACATGGACAGCCTGCCAGCCAGATGGACGGACATCGTTAGATTGATCTAAAAAGTCAGTTTCTCTCTCAACTGGATTTTGGGTACGCGAACGCAAATCCAGTAAAAGTTTTTACTGGGTAAACGAACGCACTTAATATTTTAAACCGACTACTTGTAGCAAAATAGAGAGATAAAACTTTAAAATCGTTCTTTTTAATGTCCTAAAACAAAACCTACTAAAACATCACGAAATAGACTCTTTGTTTCTACCAGTCCCCATAAAATGTCCTTCCGATAATGGTCTTTTAGTTTCATAAATGTTTTTAATATCTCAAAATTAAAATAAAAATTAACCAAAAAAGTTTGCAAAATTCGCTCCGTAATTTATCACAATTATCATATAAGCCGTACTCTCTCTCACTCGAACGCTTATAAAGCTTTTAAAAATAGTGATAAAATTAAGAGGAAATCACCCACTCACTACACACTGTGTAAAAATGTAAAATTATATAATTTTTTTTTTTTTAATCTTTTTCATATCTTAATTTGTTACTAGAATTACTAGCTTGATGATTAAATATAAAAAAGTAAAATTTTTGAATACTTTAAAAAAAAAAAACCTTTTTTGCATGAAAAATAAAATTTTCCAAAACTTATTTAAGTTGTTCAGTCAAAATTATTGAGCAGATAAAAAGAACAATGTTAAGATCAAAGTAATTTTGCTGCGAATCTTTTGGCGTTTGATTTATCTAAATCAAAGAACTAAAACTTTCTATACATTTCTCATTTTTCCTCAAAAAGTATGCACCAAATAATCTTTAAATATGAAGAATTTCTTGATAAAGTTTAGAAAATCTTTATATTTTTTAAAATTTCTAAACGATTTTAAAGATTTCAAATGTTGTATACAAATATTTTTGGTCTTAAAGGAAATAATCCAAATAAAATGTACATCAAAATCGAAATTAAAAAAATAAAATAAATAAAATTAAAAATGTTAAATAAATTGTTACTTATTTGGAGTATATAGTCCCTGCGATGACTATATTACCTATGTAAAGATTTTCAATTTTAAAAGCATTTGACGATATCTTAATTGGATATATTAAGTATGTAAATAATGTTTCATATTAGTTAATATTATTAATTTTCTTAGAGAAAATGGTAATATTAAAATTAAAAAATATTTCATAATTTATGTGCATGATATAATTATTCTTAATTATACTGAAATTAACTGACACAAATTTACGTCATCTAAAATTTTAATGACGTCTGTTCGTCTATCTGTCTTTCAGTTTCAGATTGTTATTTAATATTTAATATGAATATGTGTTTTTTTTATTCTTAAGGACGAACTCTGTATAATGGTTTAAAATTGTCAGGATTTAAACGCTCTCAATTAGACGAAATATGTATTAATTATTTTATTTAAAATTTTCTACAAAATTAAAAAAAAACACTATTTAATATTAGAATAATTATTTCACATCCTAACAAAAATGAATGAAATTTAACAATTATTTTTCGAAAAGGGGTATATAATAATGGAAGTTGTTATTATCCATTCCAAAAAATATTTCAGCCGCCAATATATTCTCCAAACGATTATATAGGTCGTGTTAGTCAAGCATACGACAACCATACATAACAAACTACTTGTATTTTTATTTTTTTAATTAAATAAGACTAGTCAAAAAGTCGGGAAACCATATTATCATTGACATCCGAAAGTTACATTTTATATGTTTTTATTGTGTTGATCAAAAATTAAACCTTTTGTACATTGTTGATCAAAAATTAAATTTTTAGAGGTATTTTAAAATTGGTCCAGCTCACGAAAACGAAACAACTGATCATAAATATTTTGGTGATTAATTTATGGCACATAAGTCTTTAATTTTAGGGGGTACATTTGCAACATTTTTTGTCTTCACACAAATTGATGCTCTTTATTGAGTTAAAGAATTTTTAGCAAATCGTTATTTCTTCTTGAAAATGTTTTCATTGAAAATCGTGAATTACTGATTAATTATCTTTTTTTAGTACTAATATTGTTGAGAATTTTTTTATTTCTTTTTGAAGATTTCTTCAGGGATCATAAAAAATTACACTTTAGTAGCTTGTTGCAATCATATGTATTAATTATTTTATTTAAACTTATTGGTTGAAATTTGGCTAAGATATACAAATAATACCTTCATAGTTCAAACTTATATTTAATTAAACTTAGGAACTTAAAAAAAGAAAATGTTTAGTTTTTAGTAATTCAGTCAGCTCAGGGACGATATGTAAAATATTTTAATAAAATTAAAAACCTACGTTTTTCAGCTTTCTAATATTATGTTTACACACATTAGTGTTTTACTTGTTTTTTTGAAAAACATAATAAGTTTAAACATCGCTGTTCACATATCATATTATTGTGTTTTTCCTTTTGGCCTGTTTTTGGATTGCCAAAATATTTGTGCAAATTTTTAATTTAAATAAAAATTTCACACATATAAACACTTCCTAATTTAAAAAAATAAAATTTTTAAAGAAATAAAATTTACGAACAAATATAAATTTTATTCATAATTTTTAATTTTTTGTTTTTAAACTGTTTGACAATTTTTACAAATTTTTTTCAACAAATTTCTATATACTAAAAATACTAAAAATTCCTTACCTATATGGAAATTTTATATGGTTTTTGTATGTTAAATAATTAAACAATTCGAATCGATCAATCAATTTGTTTGTGATTTTGGAGAAAACGACTCGAAAAAACCTCTATATGTGAACATAGCATAAATCGATTAGAAAATTTAAAATTTATTAAGAAATTTTTAGTGTGGCAACTACTCTCGAAAATGTATTTTCGGAACATCTCTAAATTTAGGGGGTTCTCGATATTTTTGAAAATTGTTTTGATAAAAGATTTTAATATAGTTAAGAAGTTATTTTCATGTGCTAAGTCAAATTTTGAAATCTAGAATGTTTTCAAAAATTAGGCAGATACGAGATCTTTAGTCCAGGAACTGCCCTCAAAAAGAGTTTTTCAGAATATTGAAAATATTTAGTGAGTTTTTCAAATTTTTAAAAATTATTTAGTAAGTGAAAATAAAGAGTGAGGATATCGGGAAAATGGAATTCGAAAAATCTTGAATAAAATTGGAACTAGCATGAATATGAAGAAAGTGAAAAATCCTTTTCGGAATAATTATACAAATTATTATGTATAATTTAAACCTTATTTATTCAAATAATTTAGTTAATTATTTAAAAATTTTAAATTTTTTGCAAAAAATTTCAAAATTTGTAATGTATTGCAACCTTCCTGGAAATTTCTACTATGTCCTTTACCAAATATTGCCAAAATTTCATGTTTTTTTTTTTTTTTTTAATAGGACAAAGTACCAATTATTATTAATTTTTATTATTAAATTTTACTATCCTATGTACACTTTAAATTTAAGAATTTCCTTAATTCTTAACAAAAATCATAAAAATTCAATTGTATTTCCTTCTATTTTACTTACCCTCTTCTTCCGCTTGGCGCTTGCGCTCCTTACGTTTCTCCTGTTCTTGTTCCAACAAATATTTGAGCGAAGGTGCCGGCACTTCATTTGGTCTAACACTAAATATAGGCCTCGTCATTATAGCATCCATTTCGGCATAGTGACGCCAGGAAGGATCCATACCTTTATTCATTTCCATTTCCTTTTTCAAACGATTATAAAAACATTTCATGTTTTTAATACGTGTAGTGATTTCTTCGGGTGAACGATAATAACCATATTCTTCCATTTTAGCAGACAACTGAGAAATGACAACATGTTTCTTGTGGGTGGTTATAAGTTCACGTTGTACTTTAGGATCACCCCATAGCTGAATAAGTAATTTTGTTTCATCTGTATCGAAATTGGGATTACGGTAGATGGGACAATTCCTTTTAGATTTTCCGGTGCCTCCATTTAAAACACGATTTTTGGATGTCCAAGGATCACCTGGACGTCTTTTGCTTTTTAAACGAGCACTCATTGTTTTATTGTTTTTATTTTTTATTATTATTATTCTCTACTCCTCGTTTTGGGATACCAGGAAAAATCAATAGTTATGCTCAAAATGAATTCCTTATATTATTTAAGATTTTATATGTTTTTGTGGTTATTTATTTAAATGGTTCTGGAAAATGTGAAAACGCAATTATTTAAACTCTGACATACAACTAAATTAAAATAACGGCGCATATGTTTAATGAAACTCAAGCAAAATACAAAAAACAAAACATAACCATTTTTTTAGTAAAATATTCACAAAATACATGCAAAACAAACACATTTGCACATTCTCTCAAAACACGCCCTTCATACATTTGGAAGTTAAATTTGTTGCCAATCTTCCAGACGTTACTTCTTAGTGACTTCTACATGACTGGCGGAAGATTGTTCGAAATTTGCAAAAACGAAATACATTTCTATTGCGCATTAATCTTCCATATGTCACTTCTGAGTGACTTCTATATGATGTCAGAAGTGTGCAGGAAATTTTAAAAAAGAAAATACATTACTATCGTTCTTTAATCTTAGTACTCACTTCTGAAAGATAATATGACGACGATTTGAACTTCAGCAGTAAATTAACTTAGGTATAGTGTGGGTGTAATATTAAATATAAGAAAAAAATTTTCCTCATAATTAAATGATTTGTAATCAACAAAGGATATTTCAAAAAAGTAAGTAAATATTTTTAAACTTTTTTAGTAATATCGGATTTTTTCACAAATTTAATTTATTTTAGGAAAAATTCCATCGAACAGGCAAGTATTTGTATATTTAAAAGAGTCCAAAACTTTTCGTGTATAAATGTCTTGTAGCATTCTTAGCATAAAATGTAATCTGAGTATAATTTACTTAATTATAAAAATTATTATTAATCTTCTTTGGCGATTTTATTTGGCGTTCTCTAAATATAGAATTAATTATGTAGATTATTTCTTTTGTAATGTAAATATGTGCAAAATTAAAATAATTATGAAATATTTTGAAAAAAAAGGTTAATTTAAATTATAAATACAGAAATAGTAGAAGTGCAAAATCACCTACTAGAAGAGACTAGGACGAGACTTCAGTGAGCATCGTCCAGGTATCGTCTAGAAGAATTTTTCGACACTTCTAGAGGTGTCTTCTTCGAGTCGTCCAGAGGACATTTCTACAAGTAACAGTTCTTCCCAACGGAAGCGATTTTTATGATAATTTTACAATAGTTTTGGCGATAAATTTCAACTTCTAAAAGACTCTTCTTAGTGACTTCTGCAATAGAAAATGTTTGCAGGGATTGACACAAACATACACACATGCACTTACTTAATTCAACACCCTTTTAACATTTGCCCACTTTATGCTCTCACTCTTATAAAAAAAAACAATAACAAAGCTCCATAACCAACATTAACAACAAAATAAGTAGAAAAAATAAACAAAAAACTCAAGCCCTTTTTACTCACCATTATTTCATTTATTTATTTACTTCCGAATTCACCTTCATCTTTTGTTCTTTATTATTTTTTTCTTGCAATTATGAAAAGTTTATTTACCCGTTTATTTTTCTAGTTCCTTTTGCGACGATGTGTTTACTGCTACTGAGCATTATTTTATTGTCCTTTCCTTTAGTCGTTTTGCCCGTGAGAGCGTAATAATGTTGGGCAAAACATTTGACTTTGTGGGTGCATGTTGTACACAGTGCTGCGCAGTTCGACATGCGCAGTGGACTAAAATTTTTATTGATTTTTCCCAAAAGTTAAACAAATTACCGGCAAAAGGGTTCCCCTTAGAATTTGTATGTATTTTATTTTAAAGCAGTTTTTATAGCTTTACCGTTAAAAAAGATCAAGTCGAATAACACGGCTTTGAGATGTCAACTGTTTTTGATTACAGTAAACAGTGGGATAGATTCGAAAATTATTGGAATTATTATCTTTCCGCATTTCAGCATGGATTTAGAAAAGGATGTTACACTACTAACCTTTTGTAGTTCACAATGTCAGTTATAACCACATTTGATTCCGGTGTACACAATATATACAGATTTCAGTAAAGCTTTCGATAAAGTAAATCACGATCTCCTATTATTCAAATTGGATAAACTCGGATTTTTCCCTGTTTTCCTTAAATTAATCTCTACATATCTTAAAAATAGATACCAATGTGTGTTATTTAGAGAATGTACAACGAAAACCATTCCTCTTTTATCCGGTGTTCCGCAAAGGTCTTCTTGGCTCCTCATTATTCCTAATATTTATAAATGATTTACCAGCTTGCATTAAGAATTCCAGAATATTAATGTATGCTTATGGTGCAAAGTCGTTCCATAGCTTTAACTATTCCTCCCAATGTTTTTTTTTTCCAATTAGATCTTGACAATTTTAACGATTTGCCTATGATGAATCTAATGGATCTGAATTTAAGAAAGTGTAAAAATGACGTTCCACAGAACCAGTCCAATACTCTGTAATACACAATAAATGAATATCAACTTAATCTAGTCGAAGGATTTCTTGATCAGGGTTGTAAACTATTCTCTAATTCCCACGTTTCACAAATCGTTAATAAGGCAAAAAGAGTTCTAGGTTTCCTCAAGCGCTGGAAAAGAGAATTTACGTTTTCAAGCAATTATTCACAACTCTTGTAAGACCAATCCTGGAATATGCTTCCGTGGTCTGGAATCCTCAATACGAAGTTCATGTGAAGAAAATTTAATAGGTCCAGAAACAATTTCTCTTATTTTGTCTTCGTAATTTTCAATGAAATCCTAATAATAATTTAGCACCATATAAAAAGTGATTACAGCTTATTGATGTCCCTACTGTTAAAAGTAAAAAAAAAATATATGAATATTTCATTTGTACTCGTAATTAGTTTAGTAAACGGTTCAATATATTTCGACTACCTGCTTCGTAAGATCGAATCCGTACTCACAAATCGTCTAACTAGAAATTATACTCCTTTAAAACCAAATATTTTCGAAACAATTTTTATCTATATATCGATTTCTCAGTAAATCCAATCCTTAGTTAAAGAATAAGTCAAATAATAACGCTTTATAAAAAACATTTTATTGGAACATATTGAGAATAATATGTTTGCTAGTCTGTAAAAAATTAAAATCTCATTGGCTATTAAATAAATAATAAATGAAATAAATATAATGCGAAATATTTATCCTTTTTTGAAAATTTTTCTGAATTATTTAGTTAAAAAACAAAATATCTCAAAAATTGTTGGGAATTGTGGATTTCTTTTTACCAAGATCGTGAAATATTGGACTTTAAAGTAGCGTAGATTTGGTTCTATAAAATATATTGACTTCAATTCTGTACATAATTAAGAATTATACGTCAGCTAGACAAAAGAATTTATTTAAAAAATGGAGTCCTTAGTTTTCTGATGTTTGGAATTAAAGTAAAATTTTGATAAAAATTAGGTTTTCGGAGAAACTATAAATATTGTGTCTTTAATTAAATACTTGTTATTTAAGATATTCTAACAAAATTTTCGGTGATTGTCGAATTTATCATTTGAAATGATGAAGTGTAAAAAAATTAAGATTTTGGAAAAAGGAATCGCACAATTCCCAAAAAACAGACAAAAATCCCAATTTATTTTATTTAAATTTTGTTCATAAAGTCCACATTATTGCAGTGTTCGAAACTGTTTTTTTTTTTTTTTTTTTTTTTTTTTTTTTGTAGATTATTGTAAATATAGATTAAAGACAAAATTGTAATACAAAATAAGTTGTTTTCTTTAATTAATTAAAATAGATCTGTCAAAATTTATGATAAAGGTTTATAACACACTATTTTTTAATTTTTAAATAACTGTTAAGGAGCAAAATTTTCTCAATTTTGCATGAAAAATTTATTTCTTCCACACTAATTCCGAATAACTCCGAAACTTTAAGACAATTTTAGTCGGAATCTATTGGAGTTTCATTTATCGGGTTATAGTTAAAATTTTACAAAAACGAAAAAAAACGTTTATGTCATTTGATCCAGCTCGCTAAATAATAATAATAATAATATATATATATATATATATATATATATATAACGTACACTTTCTTATATAAATATATATATATATATATATATATATATATATATATATATATATATATATCTATATATATAAAAGAAAGTGATGTTAGTTACTATTGTTATAACTCAAGAACGACTAGACCGATTTTGATGATTCTCACCAATTCGGACCGGTCACCGGCCAGAAAAGGATAATACGAAAAAAAATTCGCGAAAAATCCGCGATAAAAAAAAAACTCTTTTTTGTCATAATTTCTTTGCCTTAATAATCATTAAAAATATTTTTTTTAATACAAATTATAACAATTACTGTTTCTGTTTCTATCGAAACGCTTACTTTTTTGTGCAATTTGTTTTCTGGTGGTGGTGTAGAATTCTATTTCCAAACGGTAAGTTCCAAGTAAAGCTCATCATTTAGTGAGGTTGTGATATTTAAAACCATTTGTTGTATTTTTGGCATTCGTTATTAAGTGTTATTCACAATGCCGCGACCCCGGAGATCTAATATTTCGCGTCGAACACGTAATGCAAGTACTTATCGTAATATCGTCAATCAATTGAATATATATGAACGAGAAATCGCACGAGAACAACCCCGTATTAGTTTGGCCCGACTTCGTACATCACAAACGCAGGAAGAAAGGCAGGCGAGAAATGAAACGGCTCGGTTAGCAATGAGAAATCGTCGAGTAAATGTAGCAATTCAACAACTTTAAAATTTTTAATCAACGCATAAGAAGAATTGCTTCAAGTTCTGATTTGAATCAAGCAGCGTTCCATTACAACTGCAATTTCGACTACAGCTCTCATCATTCCGTTCAAAAAAAAGACATTGTCTATCCGCTAACCTTAAGATGAAGTAATAAATAAATATAAATTCAAATTTGCCTTAAATACATGCGTATATTTTTTGATTGAGCCCACATCTACATCATATTTAAATTCTTCTGTAAAAAACACTTTATAATAGGTATTCCTTAGATTTTTATTTAAAGGTCGTAAATTTCGTTAAAATATCAATTTAAATCGTTCAGTAATACAACACTAATGTTTGCTTAGGGCCAGCAACGCGGCTCGGGTCAGCTTCTACATCATATTTAAATTCTTCTGTAAAAAACACTTTATAATAGGTATTCCTTAGATTTTTATTTAAAGGTCGTAAATTTCGTTAAAATATCAATTTAAATCGTTCAGTAATACAACACTAATGTTTGCTTAGGGCCAGCAACGCGGCTCGGGTCATCGTTCAGTAATACAACACTAATGTTTGCTTAGGGCCAGCAACGCGGCTCGGGTCAGCTTCTACATCATATTTAAATTCTTCTGTAAAAAACACTTTATAATAGGTATTCCTTAGATTTTTATTTAAAGGTCGTAAATTTCGTTAAAATATCAATTTAAATCGTTCAGTAATACAACACTAATGTTTGCTTAGGGCCAGCAACGCGGCTCGGGTCAGCTACTATATATATATATGTATGTATAAATGTATGGCTAAAAATATTTAAGGTGCTACAAATTAATTTTTTAAATTATTTATTGACTTCACTTAAAGAATTAATTAATAACAAAAAAACTTTAAATGTACATTAAATTTGTTCGTTATAATCTCAGTAGTTTAAGGCCATTTTTTATGGCATTTTCCTATATACGCACTTAAACTAATGAACCTTTGCTTTTTATAACTTCAAAAATTCGACGGCATTAATTCGACTAATTTTTGAAGAAAATCACTGCCAATTTCTTCCCAGACTTACTTAATTTTTAGTTTTTACTCGGTTATTGTCATTATGGTTTCATTCTGTGCATTTCTTGCTTAAACTTTTCGGACCATGTACCCCCACAGATTCTCCATTGGAATTAATTCCGCACTACAAGCCGGTCAGTCCAATAGTGGAATACTATGTTCATTAAACCACGATTTATATTGGCGTTATCCTGTTGGAATATGTAATCTTCATCCATTTTTTGATCCATAAATTAGAGAAGAGAATCTTCCAACAGTTTATTATAAATTGCACTGTTCGTTTTAGTTGGAACAGAACATATTTTTTATTTTCCTGCAGCCGAAAAGGCTGCCCAAACCATAACACTGCCTCCAACGAAATTGGGTTTCGACATATGAATTTCGTTCGATCTCAAATCATGCCAATAACAAGAATATGATTCGAGACCGTTTAAATTGAATTTCTTTATTCCGCTCATTTGTCCATTTCAGGTGTTTGCCCGCAAATTTTAAACGATTTTCCTTATGATGCTGTTTTATCATTGGCTTACATTTTGGTTTCTTCCATTTTATGTTACCATCTGTTTGCAAAATGTGTGCAACATATTTGTAAGAGACAAAAAGGTTAAGTTTATTTTTTATTTGTGTAGCATTTAATTTATTGCGGGTGGCTTCTCCTTTTACTTTATTAATTTGCCTTTTTGTTTTGATTACTTTTTGTTGGTTTCCACATTCCGTATTTCTGTTCTTTCTTAAGAAAGCCTCGAATAACTCCCTCCGAACGGTTAATTTTTCATCCAATTTCTGTGTTAGAACAGCCTTAGTCACGAAAAAATTGAATTTGAATTTTTTCCTGGTCTATAAAAAAAGTTCCTTTGAGCATCCTTTGAGCTGATGAAATTTCACAATTAAAATAAAGATATTTCCAGTAAACAGAGATGTTGTCATTAGAAACTTACCTTAACTGCCTGTTTTTTTAACACGAGCGCAAAAACGACTCGTCTAACTTACATTAAAAACAAAAACAAAATTTCAAAATTGCCTGTTTTTATAACACGAGCACAAAAACGACTCGCCTAACTTACATTTAAACAAAAACACAATTTCAAAATTTGTTTTTGTTTTAAATGTAAGTGTTTTAAACGAAGTGTTGCTAAATTAAAGAAAACAAATATTTCTTACATAAAAAAGTACCGTTATATCGTGAGTTATAACAATACAACATTGGTTTTGGTTAAAAGAAACGAATATATCTCAAAGAAAACAACAATTTGAAATGAATTTATAAGAATATGCACCAGTATAGTTTTGGATTAATTACATTTTTTTTTTTTATTTTCTTTGTTTAGGTTTCAAAAAAACACAACTGGATAAGTCACACCAAGAATGCTGATGAATTGTGTTGCGACTAGAGTTTTTCACAGGAAATTCCGGGACGTGAAGTCCGCAAATTTTTCAGCTCCGTAATCCTTGGAATTCCCGTGATTTCTTGAGTATGCAAAATGCTTATATTTTCTAACTTATGTATGGATATTTTAGTATGTAATGTTTTTTTCCTTTAATTTTACGTATTTTATTTGATTATTTACGAGTTTAAATATTTTTAAGAAAATATCCAAATATATTTTATAGTTTCTGAATCCTTCATGAATTTTTGTATAATAGATGGAAAATGAAAAAAAAAACAGTTCTATTTATGAGAATATTAAAAAAAAGAGAAATTTTGATTCATAATATGTTGCAAAAGGACTAGTAAGAAGTAAAATTATACATTTGAAAAATAAACGATTTGAAGATGTAATTTGCACGCATGTGAAAATTGTAAGTGCAATCCCCTTAAAATATCTGAAATACTCAAAACACAATGATCTGTAAAAGACTAGTGAAAACATGGGCCTAAAAGTATCCAAACCATTAACTGTATATGTATAAATTACAAAAAATTCACTTATAAGACTATGCAATTTAAAAGATTCAATTGTTCAAGAACACAACATAATGTAAATTATTTTTTAAGCTTACATTTTCCTTAGCTATAGATTAATAGTGTAGCATAAAAATAGAAGGAACTTAATTATATTTTTGTATGAGAAAAACCATTATTCATAGAAACAACTTATAAACCTGGAAAGAATAGAAAATCCGAAATCTGTAAAATGCTTTGGGGCTCTCTTAACAAGAAGCTTGCACCCGTAAGATTATAGAGGGAAGATTTACCCACAAGGTAATATGAAGACCAAAATAATGATTAGACTTTCGGATGAGTTGTTATATAATAAAAAGTGTTCATTTAATTTTCAAATATCAATATTTCAGAAAGTACTGAATTAGTTTATCGTTTTATGATTAATTTGTTCATTTTAACATTTTCTATCCTTCATTTAACTGAATTATCTTTTTAATTATTTATATTTTGGTGGGAATTCTCGGAATCCCTTGAAATTTAAAAATCAAAAATCCTAATTGCGGCACATAAAATACGTATTTTTTGCTGATATTTTCGTCATGGAAGTGCTTAACAGCCCGTCTAGACGTAACATAATATGTAAGATTTTTGTGTCAGATAGTGTCAAATTCGCTCTCTGAGAGAATTATTTCACGTGTAGATTCAAATATTAGCATTATAAGATGTATTATGAGACTGTTGTGATGAGATTTCTCTACATCTTATAGGATGAACTGTCAAAAAAATACACATATACGAAAGTTTGTTTGTGTGTGTGCATGTGTATTTTGGAAATTACTGAAAAACAATGTTTTTTATAAAATTGTTTCCTTTTAGTGTTTGTTTTACATGTTAAAAAACATTTTTATAAAAATTGTGCTAAAAAAGAGCGAATTGCTTAAATAAAAAAGACATGTTTACTCTGTGACTGATTGAAAATAATGATATCTTATAGGATTTATTAGAATACGTGTACACCTTATTTAAGATTTAAAATGGTTACTCAACTCTGCCGACGTTATCTCACATATTATATCAACGTTAATCTCTGTTGTAGACCTGGGGTAAGAAATCAATATTATTATATAATCAGGGCAACCAAAAATATATAAAATCATATTTTTCCTGGCCTTCAAATGAACTAAACTGTTAATAATTTATCCGTTTCAAATAATTTTAATAATTTTGGCACCGAATTGTTACAGCATATTTTCGTATCAACAGCATATTTTTGCTATGCAACATACCTTGTCATATTTTCATTGGAAATCTTTATTTTAGAGCATATTTGACAATATAAATGATATATTTTATGATATTTCATACTTTAGTGCATTATTTTGAGTATATTATACTAGGGAGAATAATTTTGCGCACAATGGATTTTTTTTACATAATTTGCCATTAGTTAAATTTTCGTTTTACTGCAATGTTATAGCACTTTTCAAATCCGATTCCCTAATAATTTGTACGATAAATTGATAGGAATTTTATAATTTCCTTATGAAATGTATTTATTAGCTTTGAATATTTTTAAGTGCAAAAAGAAAATATTTTTTAACAATTACTAATCAAAATCAAGTTATTTTCAGCGCGAATAGTTGGTAATTTAAAATTTAGCCAGAAAAAATAATACTTTTTTATAGAATATTGTTGTGGTTGCCCTGGTTATAATGCTTAATTTACTATCCCTTTTATATAAACCAAGGTGTACTTTATTTTAAGGGTGGTAAAAACTAAATAAAACTTAGAGCGCTTGCGTAAGAGATTATGAACATAATAAAGGTGGTTGCACATATTTGCATTATTATATTATAATATGCTCATATTCAAGGGTGGAATATATAATTATGCCAGGAGTATGTTCTTCAAAGTGTTCAAAGAATTTTGTAAAAAAAAAAATATATATATATATATAAATTATTTTAATACAGTCAAATCTCAATTTGAGGAATATTTATTAGGCCATTTCGTTAAACTGAGAAATTCGTTTTAGAGATCATAAACTTTTTGATATATTTTATTAATTTTAAAAAAATAACAAAATTGTATTATCTTAGAATTTAATTTTAACAGGTATATTTTTACTTTGTAATCTTATACTATAGTCATAAAGTAAATTTTTTAAATCTTGAAAATTCTTTCTATCCTTTCTAACAATACAAGAAACAAGTTTGGGTTTTGGAAATAAGAAAATCAATTTTTTAAGATATCTGGGGGTTTCAAAAGGTATCCCCCGATATTTCTTAAATATAGTTATCCATAGGTAAGCCTATTAAGATTACGCTGAATCCAGTGACCACAAATCATTTTAATAATTTCTTTAATTATACAAAAAACCACAATTAAAATGTTCAGTCCATATGGATGACCATGCCTGTATTATTACATTTATACGAACTTCTTACTCGCAATTAAAAATATTACGACATGAAAATTTTGCCGTATAAACGGTGAGTTAATATTCTATTTGTAAATTTGTAACAGCCCATTTACACGTAACGTAGTGTCTACATCAGACAATTTTTTATCAGGACAAACGTCAAAATTAATGCAAAATTGCGGAAGGTGGTAATAGTTGCACAGAAACAACAATAAGGCGAATTCATTAATATTTTTTATATATTAAGTTTGACAGCTGTAACAACCAAAAATAATAATCAGCTGTTTAACTGAGGTTACCTTGTATATATTGGCACAAACTTTGACGTTTGTCTTGATAAAAATGTGTCTAATATAGACTCTATGTAACAGAATATGTAAGATTTTTCTGTCAGAGAGTGTTAAATTCGCTCTATGAGACAATTATCTCACTTGTAGAATAAAATATTAGTATTATAAAAAGTATTATGAAACTGTTGTGATGAAATTTCTCTACACAACTATCTTATAAGGTGAACTGTCAAATAATACACATATACGAAAGTTTGTTTGTGTGTATGCATGTGAATTTTGGAAATTCCTAAAAAAAATTTTTTTTCTATAAAAATTGTGTTAAAAAAGTGGGAATTTCTTAAATAAAAAGGACACGTATAATCTGTGACTAATTGAAAATAATGATAGCTTATAGGATTTATTAGAATACGTGTACTCTTTATTTAAGATTTAACATAAAATAAACAAAATGGTGTAAACAAAATGGTTTAAACGAAATGGTAATTCACAAAAACTAATCGTGATTAGTGAAACTAATTGCAAATAATGGGTACGTCATTGCCACATCCTTTTACATTCATAAAACCTTTTGACAATAGTAGTATTTTTCCCATCTGGCACAACCAAAATGAAAATATATTTCTTTATGCAATTTGCGTATAAACAGTGAGTTATTTATTTGCAAATTATGTTTATTTGCAATAAACGTGTGTATAAACGTAATATATTTGGAACATAGAAAAAATCACAATTGAAAACAAATAACTTAATAAATTTTCATTTCAACATGAGTTGGAATATGGATTGTTTTTACTTAATATGTCTACATAGATATAAATCCGTGTCAACTGAAATTACACTAGCAAATTGAAACTCTCCTTGAATGCTGGCAGGCTGTCCATGTAAAACTTGTGCACAAAGTACGGGTCGCAATTTTAAAGATAATTCAATGAAATTTGTCACGTGGGGCTTTTATAAGTCAAGGGCGAAGCCTATTGAAATTAGTTGAGATCGGTCCTATCACCTAGCCCACATACAAATGTCTCCCCGGAATAGAGTTTAAACACTCAAAAATACCTTAAAAATAACAATTTTTTAATGAAATTCGGTGCATAGAAGTCCTGTACAAGTATCAATCTTTATACCAAATTTTATGAAGATCGGCTCACAATTGACCATAGCTCCCACATAAACCCCTCTTCCGAAAATCACTTTAAATCCTATACGAATATTAGTATCAAGTTAATATTCGTCACAAATAAGTTTTATGTTAGTAGAAACGACATTGCCAAATTTTATGACAATCGGTATATAATTTACCATAGCTCCCTTATAAACCCACTTCCAGGAATCGCTCTAAAGTTCATAAAATCATCTAGATGTTAGTATCAACGCATTATTCTGTATTTGTATATTTTATTTTATATTTAGTAAAATTGGGCACAGGTGTTCTCGAATTTTTATGCTCGTACACAATGGTGTAGGGTACCATATAGTCGGTCTTGACCGACTATAACTTTCTTTCTCGTTTTTATTTGGATTTTTAGGTGTTTTTGAATAAATGAAGTTCAATTCGTTATTTAAATGACACATAAATTTCAGAATAGGAAGAATACATCGAAAATTTTGTTATACATTGCAAAAAAAAAATATTATCTTATACGTTTTAATACATCAAGACAAGTAAAAGGGCATATATCCATCATTTTAATTATATAATCAGATGATCTTTTAATGTGATATTGCTAATAATAACAGGAAATTTATTCGGAAAAACAAGCAAGCAATATGTAGCGGTCAAGTCTGAACACTTGATACTCTACGCCAGGGATTCCCACACGCGAACCCTTTCAGGAATTTTTCAATTTCTAGCAAACCCTCAGACATATTAGAATTATTTAATAATACAAATCCAAAATGTGTAGAAAACGTGTTGGTCATTATCAAAAATTTTAGATGTTAGGCCTTGCAAAAAAAAAAAAAAAAAATATATATATATATATATATATATATATATATATCCAAAATGAGTACAAAACGTGATAGTATATGGGTCATTATCAAAAATTTTAGATTTTAGCCCTTCCAAAAAATATATGTATATATATTTTTGGGCAAGAGTGGAATACAAATATTGAAACAAGGATTAATACTTGTTGTAACTGTGCATATTTTGCTCTATATCTCGTTGATGTGTCCGAAGTAGTCAACGTGGTAGATAGCCTTTTACATATAGTGCAAAATATGCACAATTACAAAAAGTATTAATCCTTATTTCAATATTTGTATTCCGCTCCCGTCCAAAGAACCATACAATTTCAAACATTTAAAAACCTTGTCCTCAAAACTCTACTACGCTGTATTTAGCAGTTGAAAGTCTGCACAATAACAAAGATTGTGCAGAATTTATCCACAAAGTCTGATTACTTTATATAAGATCGAATGAGATTAAAAGGTATAAATTCGCAAATAAAAAGCGTAGAAGAATGGGAAAAAGTTAAGTAATTTTTTGCCCTTTTTCTAAATTTTTGAACTTTGAACAACAATCATGATCATAAAATGAAACCTTTGGTGCTAAAATTTTGAACTCTATTAGTTTTTTGAAGTAGTATTACCACAAAATTTATTAAGCATTAAATTCAGTTTTTGAAAGGTTAAACATTTTTTAAAATGTCCCATATTCCCAACTACTTTTAAGCGGATCGCTCAACATGAGGACGAGCATGGTTATAATGGAAAGTCATGGACTCGTCTGGTCGCATATTCTCGCTCTTTTTCGTTCAAAACTCTTTTCATACTGATCAATTGTGTTCAGCACAGTCTCTCGTGGTCGTGTCACCTTGTTTTAGTATTGCATAATAGATGACACACTTCTGATCCCATTAAATACAGAGCATTACTTGGGTGTCATAGTTATTTGGCTTTGCTATTGATTGTCCGGGTTGTTCGGGCTTTGGATTATCATAGTCTTTCTTCTTTTCATCGCCCGTAACAATTCGGTGCTTTTCGATAAATCTAAGTATTTTTAAAACCTGGAAGTTATTGCTTGATCTACTCCCAATTATTTCTCGCATTTGGCATGAGTTATGATCGACCAGTCTCCAATTTTTAATTTTCAAACAAGTTGTTTTAAATAAAGCAACAAAATACGATGGCTTTCCGCATCGCGTTTCTTAACCTAGTGTCTACATTAGGCAAATTTTTATCAAAACAAACGTCAAAATCAGTGCGAATATATACAAGGTAACCTTAGTTAAACAGCTGGTTATTATTTTGGTTGTTACAGTTGTCAAACTGTATATATAAAAACAATAATGAATACGCCATATTGTTGTTTTTGTGCAACTGTTGCCACCATCCACAAATTCGGGTTAAGTTTAACGTTTCTCTTGATAAAAAATTCTCTAATGTAGACCCTATGTTAAAGTAATAATAATAATAACAATAATAATAATAATAATAATAATAACAATAATAAAAATAAAAATAATAATAATAATAATAACAATAATAATAATAAATAAAAAAACTTCTCAATCAGGCTTCTATTTCTCGGGAAACAGTCACAAGTACTAGACAATATACACAAGAATTATTGACTTTATTCCTCTGGAAACACTCATGAGTACTAGACAATATACACAAGACTTAGTGACTTTATTAGATATTTTAATACATCAATTGGATGTTTGATCGGCTTCGATCTATTACGAGTATTAGCCCTCAAACGTTCCTACGGATCCTTAGAGGTCCGCGGATCACGCATATTTTGGAGGGGATCTTTCATGGGACCTATGGTCAATTGTCCACCGGTTATTATGAGACTTGATGGTGTAATTATTTAGATATTTCTGCAAAACATATATATGTGTAATATTATTATTTATATGGCATTTATTATGCACTTGATTGCCGAAAGTACACCTTATGTGAGAGCTATCTATGGTCAGTTATGAACTGATAGTGACAAAACGTTTTCTACTCATATAACATTTAATGCCTTGAAATATTATTTCAAATGATTTTCGATAGAGCGGCTTATATGGGAGCTATGATCTACTGATATTCGTGAAATTTTGCACACTAATTTATGCTCATATACAGCTCACAAAGTTCAAATTTTAATGAAATCGTGAACAATATAATACATTTATAAACATTCATTACTACTATTGTTCTATAAAAATATATGGATATAAGACCTTATTATATTTTAATAGCACATTTACATATAACCCAAATCTAGTTTAAATAAGATTTTGATTACAATCTAGTTTATTTGACGAGATTTCAATTAGATTTCCTATACAAAATGAAATCTAGCTTATTAAGAGATTTCGTCAAAATCTAGTAAAATTTTATAAGATTTTGAAAAATATCGATAAATTTTAAAATACGACACTGTATTTTTATTTGTGTGTTAGTAAAAAGCAACTGAGTAAAATATAATTAATTTACAATTTGACATTTATAAATAAAATTTGTGTACGTTAATTAAAATAAAATTATAATTTTGAAAATGGAACGATCATTAAAAAACCAACAGAAGCCGTAAGTATTAAAAAAAGTCATCAAAAAGAATAAGATAGGAACCAAATTTTTCCATCATTTTTTAGCACCATTCCTGCACTACAAATCAACATCTGCAATTTTTTACAGGAAAAGAACTTATAAACAGAAGAAGACATGGAACCAGGACGAAATATCTTTTCTTATAAGTCTTTGGACAGACCATATTGAGGAATTAGGAGGCTGCCGTAGAAACAACCATATATATGAAGAAATGAAGGCTGCGATGTTAAGTAAAAGGTTTATGGTTACAGCAGATGAAATTAAAGTTAAAATGCATAACTTAACAAATAAATATAAGTAAGATATTTTTATATTCGCTATTCATAAAAATTAAGTTAATACTTTTTAGAGAAGAGAAGCGTAAAGTAGGATAATCTGTGCGACTCA
Source organism: Protocalliphora azurea (assembly GCA_932274085.1). Lineage (NCBI taxonomy): Eukaryota > Metazoa > Arthropoda > Insecta > Diptera > Calliphoridae > Protocalliphora > Protocalliphora azurea. Next base: position 102,956,991 of record OW026522.1, read on the forward strand.
TTCGGAAGTTCTCAATAAAGTCTTCTTTCGACATTGAGGGAACATCCTTTTCCCAGAAGGAACCATGACGATTCTATATACAAACGAAATAATTTAATAAATTAGAAAACTAAATAATTTGCACACATACATGAACCCATTCCAATCTGATTTTCAATAACTGAATATAATACATCTGCATTTGTTTTTGGAACAACACGTTCATTATATGTTGGTGCTTTTTTTTCTAAGAAATTCTAATTCCTTTTTTTTCTTCTTTGAAAGAGAAGCAAAATGTAAAAACAAATCCCTTTTTAAGAAATTACTAATTTTTTAATAATATTTTTTAACTAATTACAAAAATAATAATAATATTTTAAATTGTCAAAGTAAATCTACAAAATGTAGGTGTAAACGGTATGGATTTTCATAAAATTGAAATCTCATTTAAATGAGATTTCAACTTATATATAAATGTGCTATAAGCTATTTTCAGCCGCAAAATTTAATAATTAAATAAGTTTAATAAATCTTTCCAAATTTTGAAAAAATTTAATAAATTTTTCCAAATTTCGAAAAAAGATAAGAAAACGATTAAGTTTTATGATTTTATAAAGTTTTTATCATCTCCTGTAAAATTTTCTTTATTGTTTATACATCCTTATACGCGTCAATGCTTAAAATGTATAAATCTGATTATTCAACTTCCCAAAAAAAAATAATAATAATAATAAAAATAATAACAATAATAATAGAATTAGGTATACTTTAATGTTTAAACAAGGCCTATAACGCCTTGTAATTTCTCAAATGATTTATCATTGTAGATGAGTGTTATTGGTTTTCAAAATAAAAACAACCACATTCAATAAAATTTTATGTGCAAATGTATTTTTTTCATTTCACTAAAACCAAAAAAATTGTTCTACTTAAAACTAATCAACAAAACGATCATCACAACAAAATTATTATAACTCCGACTCCTCGAAATCTTAAGCTGCCTCTTTCTCTCTCAACCGCCTTACTTTCTCGAAGAGATTTTGTCAAAAGGGTGAGATTCAATATAAGCCAAACTTTTCAAAATGTAATCTGGAATTGGTGGGGGAGTAGGTAAATGATCACCACTTGGTTGATAGCCATTCTCATCGGCAGTGTAAGACAATTGAATAGGTTGGCCTTCGGGTGAAGTGTAGGCAAAATAGCCCGAAGCATACGAACTACCAACACCAGTCTCGGAAACATCCAAACCATTTGAACTGGCATATTCGTAATTGTAGCTACCATCGGGATTCACTTGATTGGCATATTTGTAAAGAGAAGCCTGGACATCAGCGGGATCACCCCCACAGTATACCACAGCAACAAGAGCTGATAAAAAAAAGAACTAAAAATATGTTTATACGGATATATATATATTTAATTTTACATTTTTTATTTAAACTTACAATTTTGTACATGTTTGACTTATTAAAATTATGTGAATGTTTGCAAGCTGTAGCTGCTACTGATTTTGATAATAGCAAACAATGGGTTTTATATAAAAAATTTTATGCGACTTCATACTTATTGTTATTGTTGTAATATTATTAATATTAATATTAGATTTCTATTTGGGTTTTCTGTTTTATTTCTTTAAATTTTGTCTTTATTAATCTTTTAGTTTTGTTTGTTTTAATCTTAAATTTATATATAATTTATATATAATTTATATGTATATATACAGATGAGTTGGGATTTTTTTAAATTTTAATTTGTTGTTTTACATACACATTTTATGTTTTTTTTTTAATTTTACCTATATATTATCGCATTTTTCGTATTTAATTATTTTCATTTTTAATTTTGTACAGTTTAATCAAGATTCAACTATGACCTGATAAACAAACCAAGCTCCCTCAACGCGTCTTTGTTATAAAGGTTTTCCTATAAAGGTTTTTAGTTTTTTTTTTTTTTTTAATAATCCATTATCCATTATACCCACCATCAAAAAATGATGGGGGGTATATTGGGTTTGTCATTCCTTGTGTAACATGTCGAAATAATAATCTAAGACCTTAAAAAGAATATATGTTTTGGGTCCTCGTGAAAATCTAAGATGATCTAACGATGTCCGTCCGTTTGTTGAAAGTAGGATAAGGCTCGGGATGGATATTCTAAGGGTATAAAATTTGGCTCAAAAATAGACCAAATACTAGAAAAACAAAGTGTCCGTCGTAACTCCAGTTTATACTTTTCGGCCGATACATTTTACAAAAAAGCATTTACATCAACGAAATTTTGCATAAATAGTTCAAGGAAAATTGTAAACTCGGAAACCAAAAATGAGCATTATCCGCCCACTTCCCATATAAGGTGATACATCAACGAAATTTTTTACAAATAGTGCTGAGGCCAATGTAAACTTGGTAACAAAAAATGGGCGTGGTCCGCCCACTTTACCGCCAACATCCTATTTAAGGTAAAATGTTAAAATATTGCAGATTGATATATATGGATATAGATTCGGCCAAGCCGAATATAGCATTCTCATTTGTCTATTTTTTAATTCACACATATATTTTTATATTCAAAATCTTATGCGTTCGTTGTTTTATTTTATTTTTTTTATTTTTTTTTTTTTTAATATATTCAAAATATTCATATATTTATGCTAATCGATGTAATATGTTATTGATTTTATTGTCAATTTAATATGCATTTTTTAATTAATAGTTGTATCTACTTTTTAATCTTTTCTCAATGCAAAAATAACTTAATCTAAAAAAAAAAATAATTTAAACGCAACAAAAAGTGATTGACCCTTCGTAAATGTATATATAATTAGAATTGTACATATAAAAGATTATAATTTTTATTGTAAATGGTTTTAAAGATAATATCCATAGATTAACATAGATATGAAGCTCAAAAAAGCTCATTTAATAAAAAATTATCAAAAAGGCACAAGAAATGTTTTTGTTTTCAATGAAATTTTTACTAAATAATTTTTTAGACTTAGGTTTTTGACAACAGAGTTTTATATCTACGTTAATCTGTGATAATATCTATAAATTATTTTTTATAAAACCTAAACCTAAACCTGATTTTTTTCATATAAAACACGCTGCTACAAAATTACACTTTTTATTTTCACTCGAAAAACAATGTAATGTGGGATGTAAAGCTTCTTGAGGACACCATATAACAATTTTCAAAAATTTCGAAACACCACTTTAAGGGTGTAAGGTAACAGTAAAGTTTTTTAAATTGAATTAGAAAGCAGAAGAACGGGGTTCCAAAACGTTTTTTTTTTTTTTTTTCTTTTTGGAAAAATTCTGTAACTTAGAAATGAAATATCTCAATAAAATTTCAGGTGGCCAGAGACTAGGTGGGTAAAGCTTGGTCAACTCGTGTATGTAATTTGTTTTAAAAAATCGACAAAAATGCATTTATGATTTGAGAGAAAAAAATACGCTTACATGTGTAGGTTATCTTTTTTAATTTAAGAGAAATGTAGGTCGAAATAAATTTTTCTCTCATCTTTAGCCTCTTTTTTTAACTTTGCGAGCTTTATATTGGTCCTAAAAAAATATTCGTCAGATTCCCTAAAAATTTCTGAATAATATTGCTACAGCATCATTATCAACATTTTTTTGATTTTAGGTCTAAAATTTTTTTTTTTTTTTGATGGCACATTAAAATCCTTCTGTATCAAAATAAAGTGACCCAAATACATGAAGAATCAGTTCACATTAATCATTTCGTGCAGGGGATGCGAAAGTTATGCGGTTTTATATACAATTTTTTTAAAAAATAAAAGTTTATGTACAATTACATGTTTCCACTGACAAGTTTTGGGAAAAGCATGTTGTTTTTAGCAAAACGAGTTGTTTTTGACTTGTTTTCCCATACATTTTTCATAAACCGAAACAACTCGATTTACTGGTTTTGTTTCAAATCATGTCGAAAATATTGTTTTTCGAACTAGTATATAAAGCAAAAATCTTTAATTTTTAATTATTTTTATTACTTCTTAATTATTTTTATTAATACGTAAATAATTTTCACACAAAAGCATGAACAAACTAAAAAAAAAATGTGAAAAAGTAAAAGTTTATAAAAAAAGTTGAATTCTTCGGCAAACAACAATAATAAAAAAGATATGTTAAAAAGGAAAAGTCAGAATTTGTTCGAAAATTCGACAATATTGTTACGAAATTGTACTTGAATTCAAATATAACGGTTTTAATGATTGGTTTAAAGTTAAATAATGCCTCTCAAGCTTTCTCAATGCTTCTCTGTACATAGTGTCTACATTAGACAATTTTTTATCAAAACAAACGTCAAACTTAAAGCGAATTTGTGGAAGGTGGCAACAGTTGCACAGAAACAACAATATGGCGTATTCATTATTATTTTTTATATATGCAGTTTGGCAACTGTAACAACCAAAATAACAGCCCGTCTAGACGTAACATAATATGTAAGATTTTTGTGTCAGAGAGTGTCAAATTCGCTCTCTGACAGAATTATTTCACGTTTAGATTCAAAAATTAGTACTATAAGATGTATTATGAGACTGTTGTGATGAGATTTCTCTACACAACCATCTTATAAGATTAACTGTCAAAAAAATACACATACACGAAAGTTTGCTTGGGTGTGTGCATGTGTATTTTGGAAATTATTGAAAAACAATGTTATTTTGTAAAATTGTTTCCTTTTAGTGTTTGTTTTACATGTTAAAATTCATTTTTATAAAAATTGTGTTCAAAAAGTGCGAATTGCTTAAATAAAAAGGACATGTTTACTCTGTAACTGATTGAGAATAATAATATCTTATAGGATTTATTAAAATACGTGTACCCCTTATTTAAGATTTAACATAATATAAACAAAATGGTTACTCTCTTCTGCCGACGTTATCTCACATATTATATCAGCGTTAATCTCAGTTGTAGATCTGGGGTAATAATCAGTTGTTTAACTAACCTTGTTTATATTCGCACTGATGTTGACGTTTGTTTTGATAAAAATTTCCCTAATGTAGACATTAGGGTAGAAATTATTAACATAGCTGTAAACATACAAGATTGAATGAAACGCTTTCACCATTGTTTGTAAGTTTGACAACACTAAATGTTGAAGCTGCTAACATTAACATCGAAAGCTCTAGAATTCGAATATACTAGTTTGTCCGTTAGGAACATTGTAGGAATAGAACTTTCGAGAAGCTTCTAGAAGGTAATGCAGCATATATAAATTGGCCATGAGAACACCATTGAGTCAGTCTAATTGAAAGCATCGTTAAGTAAAGTCAAATTAACTCCTGTAAAAAGTGTGTAATTTAAGTGTGTGTGTGTATTAGTGCAAAATAAAATAAGAAGTCGTTACAACTTTTAAACTACTAAACTGCTTTTATTTACAATCAAAGTATCGGTTTATTTAAAAGGAAATAAAGCACATTTTTTAAAAGGTAAAAACGTTACAATATAAAATTAGTCGGCTCAATGAAAACACTTTCGAGCGTTTTACTCAAAACTTGTTGTTTTGAAATCTTTTTGGAATTTTAAAAGTTTAAATGGCGTAGCTTTCTGCTATCATATTGCCAGGGTGTACATCCAAAAGAGGCCTCCTTCGCAAATTATACACTCGATCTACACCTTCGTGCAGAAAGCTAGAGTTCCCAAATTCAGCTCCCTGAGTTTAATGGTCTCCACCAATATCAATCTCAGTTCTGGGTGGTACTGCACCAAATCCAATCTTATAAAAGTTAGGTTAACAAAATCGATTGCATATGAAAAATATAAACTTCGAAAAACCGTAACTCGATACAGTTAGACGACAACAAACACTTAGTCAATGCGGGGTAGAGGCGCAAAATTCTCTTCAGAAATAATTACGGTGACGCGAGAGTTGTTCCCCTACCCAGAGCTACTTTGCGAATGACGTGTTTTAAATTCAGTTGAAAGGTAATATTAGCAACACTGTGATATGTTTAGGATAAAACAAAAAACCTCCGTGTTATCCATTTAAACTGAATGTTTTTATCGAAAAATTATATTAAATTTTAACATTTTTTTATATTTTTTATTAAACAACTAAAATTGTTAAGAAAAATAAATAAAAATGTGAGTTAAATTAAGTGTAAAGAAAAATGTTTTAATATTTGGTCAAATAATGATTGGTAAGAATTTATTTGTGAAAAAAATGTCAGAAATAGTTCGAAAATTCGACTATATGAAAACGAGTCAGGCCAGTGGAAACACTTTCAAGTGTTTTATTTAAAACATCTTGTTTTCGACTCAGTGGAAGCATAAAAATTACGCACAATATCAAAACCTACTGAGTTATTCAAATAAAAGTTATATTTTAATGTTTGATGGTATTAGTGTAACATAATTTAGGGTGTCATAATAAAATCTTAAAAAAATACTAAAGATCGAGATTTTTAAAATTTGCAGTACGAATCGAAGTTATTTCTCTATATATTATAGGAAAATATATTTTATTACAGTTTATTACAAAGAAATGATATTTAATATTGTTAACCTTTTATAAGCCAAGTAAATTTATTTAGTCCATAAAATTTTTATCTTTTGAAAATTTTTGATGCGCCTCTACATTTCCATTAATCGTTACAAACATTATGCAATTATAATAAATGTCGTACCGTAAAAGCAATGTAACTTAGCAAAATCTGTTTCGAGAAAAGTGTCCCATCTTCAACTATTTTGAACAATTTTGGTAAAATATTGATAAACTTATCTTAAAGTCAGCGAATTAAAAAAATACTACATTTTTGTACCAAATTGCTCAAAGACCCGACCCAAAAAAAACGTGTTTCAATAATTTACTTTTTCATTCAAATGTTCACACTGTCGTTATAAGAAGCGTCCGTCAGAAAATACTTTTTATGTGTTTTTCCAACATAAGGAGGCATTTAATTAACAATTTTTTTCCCCAGCTTTGCGTTTTAAGAGTTTTATTAACAAATTGAAAAAAAAAGTATAAAAAAAAGAATGTAAATTCACTTAAAAGTTATTCTGGACTACTTGATTTTATTTCATAAAATAAAAATGAATTTTTGTTTGCTTTTACAAAATCTGGCCTTTAGTATGTTTTAGGAAAATATTATAAATATTAAATATATATTATTATTTATATAATTAACTCAAATTATCAATTAAATAAATGAAATAAAAATTATTTTATTTCATTCAATAAATACAGCTTCACCAAATAAAGTGACGTTTGTGACTTTAATGAGTGAGTAATGTAAAATTTTAGCAGATTTTCTTCCATTAGAAAAAATTTTATAAAAAAAAAAATATTTAATCGAATTTCAAGACCTTTTCATGAAGTTAAAATATTTAAAATTTTTTTGTAGTTTGATAAAACTAGAATTTTTTTTAAATAATCAAAAAGGTGTTGCATGGTTTCAGGCGGAATTTTTAAAATCACAAAATTTTTGACTGTTTTGGATGATGAAGATTGTCAACGGATGAGTTATGCCGACCATTATATATACGAACTGCATTATCGTAAGTTATAGTACCTACTTTAATTGGCAACACTATATGAAATACAAAGATAGGAAAAAAATTAGTGATTCTAAATAAATTTGTACTTCAAAGAAAAGTTTGGTGGGCTTAACGCATAAAAGTTTCCCCTAACCAACAATTAATTCATGTTATTTTGAAAAGGCTCAACATATTTTCAAACCAATTTTGCTTATATTTTGGTAATACTGCATTTAAATACTACTTCGCATAATTACAACTCTGAGACTCAGTTGAACAACTGACAGTACTGTAAATTCAGTGTTTTTATATTTTACAAATATAACGCATTCAAATTAACAGTTAATTTTTGAAAATATTTTGTTTGCGACAAGAATTTTCAAATAAATTTCTACAAAATGTTTTCGTATTTCATAGAATGATATTGTGCTTATTATTAATAATTAGTATCATTGGTCATTGGTATTTATTTTTATAAGAAAATTTTAAATTATTAAAATTGTTAATATGAACAAAAGAAAAACCAAAAAAAAAAAATTTTTTAATATTTGCTTTTATTTTTTTACTATTTTTTGTTTTTTAAATCAGGTTTTTATTACTTTATTTTAAATAAGCACAAGAATGTTTTATATTTTTTTTTAATTCAGTTCAAATATTTTTTCGAAGATTTTAAAATCGCATATGGCAACACCTGCGCTTAAAAATGTCCGCATTATAACAACTCTGGGCCTATGTGGAACAACTGACAGTACTGCCAATTCAGTTGTTTTTCACATCAATTTTATAGCCAATTATGAAAAAAATTTTTTTCTTTACAACAAAAATATTAAAATCAACTACTTCCACTTTTTTTATAATCTAATAATTCATTATTGGATAATTATAATCAAAAATTTAAATATAATTTAGGATGACGTTTTACCTTTTTATAAAAACAATAATAAAAGTGATGTATAAATTAATAAAATATAATAGCTAAACCAAAATGTAATACATTTGGCACAATTTTTAAAAAAATTTTAACAATAATTTCCTTTTCTTTCATTATTTCATTTTTTGATTATTATAAAAAAATATATTTTTTTTTTGCAATGTATTTAAAACTTTTTAACATTTGTTCTGATTCAGCTCCGACCTTTTTGATACTTTCATCATTGATAGTACTTTTAACGGTGAAAATATAGACGTAAACACTTTTGAGTGCATTCAATAGTTTGAAAGTTGTAGGCTTTTGAAAATCGTACTTCTCTAGCGAAACTTTTATAATTTTTTATTTTATTTTTATAAATGCACTATTAAGAGTTTTCAATTGATATCTTAATCTTTGTAATCGGAAAATTATATGTATATTTTGTAACCTTTTTTTATAAAATATTTTTTCTTAATTTTAGTTATTTCTGACTGTTTTTCTCTAAAATTTTAACACTATACCTTTTCTATACAAGTTAGCAACACTAACGCGACTTGTTTTTTTTTTTTTTTTTTTCTCTTTTCATGTTTTTGCGCTCGTACATTTTGTTATTTTGCTTTAGTAAAGCAATTTGCAGGTGGAAAAATAAAGATACTTCTGTTTTATAAAGAAAAAATTCGGTGAAATAAATAATGAAGAAAAAATTAATAATATCATAATATCTACAAAAAGAAGTGTAGCATGAAGATTAAAATTTCAAGATAAACCTGGGAGCATTATAAATAAATTCAAGAACGTGAAAAAATCAAGACGGGTAAAATATAGCTGCAAAAAAATTAAGAAAAAAAAATCGATTAATACAATATTTTTCGTGTTTTTTTACAATAATAAATTTAAGTGTGAACACTTTTTTGGTTGTTAATGTTTTACTTACGTCCAGCCAAAAATACAACGAGATCCTACAGAAATTAAGTTAAAGTAGTTTTTTTGTGTTTATAATTAAAAAATAGCTATTTAAATTAGTAGCTAATTTGTTGTCTTTTTTCTTAAACTTGTTTTCCTTAAATTTTTTGTTTTTAGTAATATAAAATTAATAGTGATTCAATAAGCTAATCTTTTGTTAAAAGGAAAATAAAATTAAAAGAAAAAACTGGAATTTATATTTTTTTCTATAAAATTAATAAAATATAAAAAAGAAACAGCAAAAACAAAAAATAACCACACTACACGCGAAGTTATCGAGTGTTTTTTTTTTATTGTCTTCATAAACATCAAAAACAACATTTGGTTTTAAATAAAAAAAAAAATACAAAAATCATCGTGCTTTATTAGAGTGACGGCAACTGAAATTTTAATGAAAGAAGAAACGGAATAATAAAACAGCAGAATTATTTAGAGTCACCAGCTACCAGACCAGACACCTCTTTTTTTAATTTTATATATATTTTTTTCTTGCGAGTCGTTAAAGTTGTTGTTGGATCTTTCAGGAACTATTTGTTGGTTCTATTCTGCCAGCAACAATAATCACGTAAGTGGAGGTGAGTTTAATATTTTCTATAATTGCTGTTATTGTTGTTTATTGCTGTTGCTTTTTTTATTATGACAGTTTTATTTTTTTTTTCTTCTTGTATTTCCTCTATTTACACCGGCAGTATTATTTTTAATATTGTAGTTGTTGTCTTTTGTTTTTTATTTTTTTTATTTAAGTATTTTATTATTGTTTTTTATTTAGTTGTTATCTTTTTATCTTGCAGTAGTTGTACTTTATTAATACTTCCATTTTTGTTTTTATTCTATTGTAAAGGAAAATTTCTCAATCATAGAAAAGTTTCAAATTTCATATGTGTGCATATTTGTTGTTGGAAACTAGAATAGGCGACGGTTTTTTGTGTGTTTATTTACTTTGGAGTCTGACGGTTTAAAATGATGATGACCTTTTGGATCACATGTTGTGTAAATAGATGTCTAAAATTTTTAACATGATTCATTGATATTTAATGCGTAAATATGAGCGCTGGTTTTTTTTCACAGATGTTATCGTTAAGTGGCTGAATGGAAAATATATGAATGTTTACTTATATGATTTAAATATAATTTCGGCTTATGATGGAAAAATATCAGATCTATTAATTTTCAAATGTAATGGAACAATATTTCCAAAATCATTAACTCCGCCTGCTAGACTATAGACTATTCCATAGACTGCTCTATATACTAGGATATAGACTACTCTGTAGCAGGCGTATATACACGGGGAGGGAAAGAAGGAAATTCCCTCCCCAAAATGAAAATATTGAATGGAAAAACTGTGCTAAAGTATAAAATTTAGGGATACAATTAAGAAAATCATCCTGTATTCCTCCCCAAAGAATACAATATAGATTATTCTGTAGACTACTGCATAGACTAGACAGTAGACTATTCTATAGGCTAGATTATAGACTATTATAAATTTTTGAAATATAAACTAAATGCGAAATTGCGTATCCTAGGAAGTTTAAATAAAATTATAAAATAAAATTATAGAACCGGAAAATTTTACAACAAAACTTAATTATAATTGTAAATTACTTTTGTATAAATTTTCCTGCATTAACCGTTGTTTAACATGTACTTTTAAACATTTTTATTTTCTTACAAAAATTCATTCATCATTATGACAAATACTGAAATATTTATATTGAAAATCCGCAATTTAGTCAACAGTCAAGCACATAATTTTTACATCATACTTTAGAATATTACAAAATTATTTAAATATAATTTTCGCAGTGATCGCTAGCTGGACCTTTCACTTGTTAAGTAATGAATCATTTTATTTTTAAACGAAAAAATCTTTATCAATTTTAATAAAAAAAACAAAGATAAATTATCTCGCACAATGGGATGACTTTATGAGACTAAATATAAATATATGATAAAGGAATTCTTTTGTTTTAAAATTGTACAAATATTTAAAACAAAGTAATAACTGTTTGGAAACATAATGGTACAATATTAAATTGAAATATAAATTTATATTTATGGATTTGAGTCATACAATACATTGTCTATTAATTGTATATATATATTTAGAAGCATATTCTTCGCATAAAATAATTGCATAATTAATTGATATTCCGTTTGTTCTAAATAATCTTTTTTACTTTTATTTATGTATGTATTTGATGTTAATTCTGTATTTATTATCATTTATAAACTGTTGTCTGACACAAGAACTTAATTGTCGACAATGGCTTGAGTTTTAATATTAAGTCACCAATAAATTTTACGTATTTCTAATATTGGTCCGTTGCTTGGTTCTGTTGGAGTTTTCCCTTTATCTATGTGTTTGTTTATTTTTTATTTTTTTCTTTGAGTGATGATTCAGGGATGATAATTTCAGCACAATTGAACTTTTTTCAGTACATTTTGCTCTTCAAAAATTCATTTAGTAAAATTTCAACGTTTTAAACGTAATTTTTAACAGAATTATGAATAACACAGGACGACAAAAATAAAATATTTGTATGAGGCACGGAATTTTTCAGTCGTAATGGAGTTAGTTCTAAGCCTATAAATCACTTTTTTAAGACTCTAGTTTTCGAGATAAACCGTTATATACAAAATTGATGAGATTGAACCACATTGAGCATCGCTATCTCGAGAAATATTTGTCTGATTTGGTTCAATAAAAAGGAAAGAAAATATATAATTAAAATTTTCTATAAGTTACGCAGGTTACCTCTTAATCTCTTTAACATTTTCAGAGATAGTAAAAGAATTGTGTGAAAATAAATTAATTTCTTACAAAATTTTTGCTTTTCAAAAAATCGTAGAAAGTCTAAAACTACCAGAAATGCAATTTTTCTCCTTTTACATAAAGCTATATGTTACAATTAAAACGAGCCAGATTATTCACAATTAAATAAAGATATCTAAATGAAAAAATTGCATATTTGATAGTTTTAGATTTTTTTAAAAATATGTTTGTTTTTAAATTTTTTGTTATTTTACTACAATAAACCACATCATATAAATCGTTCTCAGGATATGTCGCAATATAATATATATATATATATATATATATATATATATATATATATATATATATATATATATATAAGTCAAGTCTCCAACTTTCACACAAAGCCCCTAGAATTCTTTTATTTGATATAACTCACACATTAACGTAGATCTCAGAAATGGTAAAACTTGCACTGACTGAAAATGCGTAGACATCAAAAATTTGAAACAATAAAAATACAAATTTAAATAACGAAGTCAACAAAAGAATAGAAAAGAATTATATTGCGAATAATTTCGCGTAATCCTTATTCCTTCCACTATATATAGAATAGAAAGGGAAATGAAATATTTCCATTACATCACAATTCATTCAAAAATGTTTGCATTTTTTTTTCTTTTTTAATAGGATTAAAAAAGTCATATTTTTTATTTTTTCTCATACTAAGAAACAGCATTAATCTATCAGCAAAGCATTACTTCAAATGCACTGATATAATATCTCAACAACAGAACGAAGAGAAAAATCATGGTTACGGCATTCTTAGTACAACAATATTATATTATGTTTGTTAATTTTCATGATAACAATGTTTTCGTTTCAGTTTTATCATTCAATGTTTACATTCAATTGAAATTTTAATTTAGTTGACTATAAAAATTGTGTTTTTGAATATTTTTAGAAGAAAAAAAAAATTATTAATTATTTCTACCACCATTAAATATTATCAATCTTTTTCCTTGTTCTTAAACCATATTTTGTTTTCAAACCCTATTTATATGATTATTCCCATAACAATAAAATGCTACAAATAAATATGCGTTTTACAAATATTGTTTAAAAATTAATAAATTGTTTGTTTTTAAATATATTTTGTTTTCAACGTTAGTTTTCCACCTTCATTGTACTTCTCATTTAGTTTATATATGAATTAATATAAATAGATAAGATTTTGTTATATTTGGTGTGATTCAAGCAATATAAGTTATTGGTTAACCACTATTAAAATAAATTAATTTATGAACAAATTAATTAATGAACAAATAATATGATTAATGAACACTTTTATCTATTTTGAAACAAGTGTAATGCACTCAAAAAAAAAAATAATAATAATTTTGAGTTAAGGTATTTTATTATATGATAAGATGGAATAATATAATAAAATGGAATCAAGTTCATGTATCCAAATTGACTAAGAAATTTTCTGTTTTCGTATCATAAACTTCGAAGTTCGTAGTAATTTTTATATGTAACTGTTTGAATTTCTACTCGTCGCTCATACGATTCTTAATATTGTAAACTCATGACACCAAAAGCTTCTCCATTTTTTTTTTCTTTGCTTTCGAAATTACAATTTTTTTCAAGTTAGTACAATATTGAATATCGCATTTAACATCCCTGTGGTGATTTTTCGTTTTCTTCGTTTTTTATTACTCTTTTTATTTGTTTATAATTTTAACTTTCGATTTTGATGTTGTGATGGTAGTAGTATATTTTATGTTTAATATTTTCGCAAAATCCTCATTTATTTAAAATTATTCTTTAATTTTTTATTTACATACATATACATACACTTTTTTGGAATGATTAAGCAACCATTTGTTTTATATTTAAAAGTAAATACATTGAGAATAAACAATAGGATGGTTCGAAAAAAAAACTTATTGATAAAAAGGAGAAAATTTAACCTTAAAACATATAAGTACTGGTATTAATGTCTGATGTTTTACGCAGGCAAACCAGAACCCTCATTTACCTCGATCCTTTTGGGATAGATTAGAAGAGTATATACATATAAATTATTTTAGGAATATAGCAATCTAACCGACTATCGACGAATCGATTTAAACCAGGTGTTCTCAAATGGGGCCCGCGACAAATAAGGAGTCAATACAAACATTTTAGGGGGTTTCGCAAAGACCATTTTCTTAGACACAATAAAACTTTTTTTGTATCATATAAATTTGTTTCTTTTATGTTCTTATAAAATATCTTGAAATTTAGTAAAAATTTGAATTAATTGATGAATTTATACAGGGGTTGAAAGTAAGAAAGATTGTAATTAAATCTGATAGACTGAATAAAAGAAAATAAGGCAAGCTTTTAGAATAATTTGTGTACAATTTCAAGTCTGAAAAATTGTAGAACCTTAATTCCAATAGAACCCTTATTTTAGAATCAATTTTCACATATAAGCCCTTAAAAGAACGATTATTAGGCGATCCCCACTATATTTAGTAATATGTTTCCATATGAAGGGAAACTCATAGTGATCAAGTGGAATTTTGTGGACTCGGATGACTAATTACTTGTGCCAGTATCTAAAAGAAATTAGAAGTTTTAAAGTCATTTTAGAATAAGGCATAAAATAATAAATTAATAAGTAATCTATAAAATTGTGACCTATTCCTAGTTTCAAATTGTAAACCGAAAGTACTTTAATCGCAATTTTTTTATTTTATACCTTATAATACGTAAATTTTGATTTCAAATTGAGGTTGACATAAAATTAAACATTTTTCAAAAGACAAAGTTTGAAAATAAATAATAAATATCTAAAGAAGATGTATTTATTCATCATAAATTGAAATTAAAGTGCGTTTTTCAAATAATCATTTGCATTAATTTTTAGATGATTTGATATCAAAATAATAAATATAATAAACTTAAATTTAAACCTTTGGTCTATATTTAAACATATTTAGTATCAAACGTAATTATGTTTCAAACTTTTGACTTGGTATTTATTTATTATTACACAAAAATTGTGTGGTGTCGTTATCAAGTTGTAATATCTCAAGGGGGTCGCGAATCTGTTGCTTGTGAAAACCCTTGATTTAAAGGCTTGTATAAGTACTGCGCACGAAAAATTTAGTGAAAGGCAATGAGTCGATTTCTTTGAAATTTGGATTTTCTTAAAGGCTGTTATATTAAAGTTTTAAATTTAAAAGAAAAAAATATTTTTTTTATTCGTTTTTGATAAAATATTTAATATTTTCTGGAATACCCACCCTCAATTAGAGTTCTATTGTGTTTTCGTTTTCTTTTTTTAACGAGTCCACTTCTTTTTAAACTCTATTTTATTTTTTAGTCAGATTTAAGTATTTATCTGTTAAAAATGTCACTTGTTATATATGAAATGTTTTTTTCCTCACATGAATGAATGTATTGCCCGACTAAAAGTTTATTCCACAATTTCGATTTTTTCACACGATATTTATCTGATACATTTTTCATATGGAATTCATTACCAGGATGTTTTAAAAAGTCCCCCAGTATGTACTTCTTATCATCCTTTAGGTAGTATTCATATTTAAAAAAAATAGTCTCAATAATTTTCGTCCTCTTTTTTTCCCTTCACATTTTTTAAATGAGTCACATTCCATCCAGAGATGTAGAAATTTTCTCTTAAAATTCGTATTATTTTGTCTGCGATCCTACAGTCTATAAATCAAATTTTTCTTCGGTTGTCAGAGTTCCTTTCGGCGATCATGACTCAAAAACAAAATTTCTAGACTCACATGCACTTCTAGCAGTTGTCTTATATGGTCGACATGTGCATGAATTTTTTAAATTTTCATTTTAAGAACAATTAATTATTCTATTATAATAAAATTTGTCACATAGTTGCTGAGAATAATAAAAAATGTAAAAAACGTACTATTTTTCACGTGTAATAAAGGCTACATGCCTTAAAGTGTGCAGTCTTTAATATATTCTATCAATATAATAGGAATAATATGTTGTGCTGAAAGATCATAAAAAGGAGGATTACCTATTATTGATGTCTTAGAATTGTCTTTCCTTTCTACTTTTATTGCAACTGCTGCAGCAATCATTGTATTGAAAATTAAATTCTAAAGTATGCGTTTCAAAGACATAATGTTCAGTCATAAAATTGCGCAATTTTGAGTGCGAAAATGACACCACTTCAATGATCCTAATCATAATTAACCATTCGGCAAGTAACATCCATAAAACATTACACCTGAACGATCATTTTATTAATGTCAGTCTATTCTTAAAGGAGGAGAAATCTACGCTTAACCAGCATATTTCAAAATATGTTCATCGACATATCAATAAGGGATTCCTGCATTCGCAGATAAATTCAGATGAAGTATAGACTGATTATGATAATTCTCATATCATGAATTCCATGAGACATCAAATATGAAATGACCATTGGTCATTCGATTTGGTTCATATTTTGCATACTTATGCTTTATACCACATATAATTTTTTGAAATGACAGAGAATTCGCGTTTTTGTTTATGGTTCTAATTCTATAAAAATTCAAAATATTTCTCAATGCCGTATCCATATTAAACACTTGCACAGTTACACACAAACCACACCAATTTCTTTGTCTGCCAGTTTGAGTGCTTATTGATGAGTATTTTTGTGTTTTTGTTATTAGTTGGTATTGTTATTCTCTTCAGTAGATTAGGTGTGCATATTTGTTTTACTATTCGCCGAAACAGATAAAATGGATATAGAAGCTTGTACTATTAGTACTTGTTAAGACTTTAAAACGGTTAATTTATTAAATTAAAATGATATTAAACACATTTGTATGTAGTAACATTTTTTTATTGATTTAAATGAACTTAGTTTTTTGGTTAACAAAATAATTCAGTCTTTTAACTTAAAAAAAAAAAAAAAATAATAAAAAGAAAACAAAATAAGAATTAATCATCAGTATATAGAAAAAAAAAACAATTAACATTTAAATATGAAAACATTCATATATTATTCATTCTGAAAATGCAGACGTCTTTAAAATGAACATATTATTTGTTGAACTAAAAAAATATTAAAAATACTTTAGAACTATTTTTATTTTTGATAACAAAGTAATTCAGTCTTTTCCGTTAAAAAAGAAAAACAAAATAGGGATTTAATTCTTAGTATATGGAAAAAAGAATTTATAATATGAATTCATAAATATATTATTCACTCTGTAAAGGATTTCGGCAACATATATTTTTTTTAACTATGGTTATTCTAACTCAAGAGCAAAAACTATACATTTTTTGGAACTATTTTACTTTTATTATTAATGTTTTGAAAAGGCGGAAAAAATTAAGCTCGAATTCGAATAACATAGATTGAGAAAAAATTTTATCTGCGGTACATGTTTGTCTATTCGGATACATGTTATTGTGATGTACAAAGCTTACAAATAATTTTCTTAAATTGTTTCTTATAAGGGCCCTATTGATGGTCAAAATATGGGTCAAAATTAAATAAGTGCTCTATTTATTTTATATGAGAAAATGAATTTTTTCAAAATTTTCAAAATTCTATTACTCAAAACTATGATCAATCTTAATATTATCTTTTCTGCTCTGAAATCCTTAAGACATTATCTTTCGAGACTACTAGGTCTAAATAGAGCACCTTTTAAATTTTGATCCATTTTTTGATCATCAATATTGCCCATATATGAGAAAATGAATTTTTTCAAAATTTTCAAAATTCTATTACTCAAAACCTATGATCATTTTTTGATCATCAATTGGATCATCATATAAAGATTTTTTCAGAAATAAAAATTTCTAAAAGTATTTATTTTAAGCACAATTTTCTTAAACATAAGGTAGTTTAAAAATCATAGTTTTTAATTATATATATATATATATATATATATATATATATATATATATATATATATATATATATATATATATATATATAATTAAAAACTATGATTTTTAAACTACCTTATGTTTAAGAAAATTGTGCTTAAAATAAATACTTTTAAAAATTTTTATTTCTGAAAAAATCTTTATATGATGATCCAATTGATGATCATTTTTTGATCATCAATTGGATCATCATATAAAGATTTTTTCAGAAATAAAAATTTCTAAAAGTATTTATTTTAAGCACAATTTTCTTAAACATAAGGTAGTTTAAAAATCATAGTTTTTAATTATATATATATATATATATATATATATATATATATATATATATATATATATATTATTCAAACATTTAAATTATAATAATTTTAATTAAAAAAATATTACAAAAATGCTATTAACATTTTCAAAAATGTAAACAAAAGTGCAGCTAAACATTTTTAAAAATGTTATTAAAATTGAAAATAATCAAATTCTGCTAACATAACAGTCTTTGAGTGAGAGAACTGTTAGGTAACATAAAATTAAAAAACGTAGCTAACTTTCGTAGCTATCTTCACACCCTTTAAGCAAATACAATTAAAATAAAAATCTTCTCAAAAATGTCTAAGTAAATAGAGAGAATCTATTATCATATTTCTTCCCCAAAAAAAAAAAAAAAAAAAAATACTATCCATTAGGAAATTCACTAATGCTAATGAACAGGAACTTGTTACAATTTTGGCGAAACATCAATGATTTTATCACATGGTTGTAGGAGAGAAATGATCCATTAAAAAATTTCAAAAATCAACTTTTTCAATACTTTTTGAAAATTAGATTCAAATCACTCTATATTTATTATAAATATTTACTTTATTTTAATACGTTTAGAACTTACTCAAAAGAACTGATTTAGATAAAAAATTCAGGACAATTTTGAACAAATTCCAATATATTTTACTGGAATTCTATTATATACTGTTAGACTTTCATAATAGGCAGACAATATGAAATACTCGTAAGTATAATTTCTTTGTAATTTAAATCATAAAAAAAAAATTTTCATCTAAAAAGCATAAAAAATATTCATTAACATAAAAAAATAACATAAAAATAATAATATGACGATTTTTCACAAAAATTTTTCCAACTTCGTAACACATTTTGCTGTTATTATGTAGAGTACTTTTGATTTTTATTTTATTTTTTTATTTTTAATATTTTTGTTATTAATATTTACTTATTCATTCACATTATTTATCTTTGTCGTTTTTTTTTTTATTTTTACTCACTCATACGTTTTTCAAGATAGAATTTCTTTTTATGCTCAATTTTAAAGCTCTTTAAATTAAAAGAAATGGATTTGTTTTTCTACTTCTTTATTAATTTTTCTTCTCTGATATATTTATTATTTATTATTTTTTTAGATTATTTTAGTGTTGTCATACACTACAACACTTAAATAATCTTTAATTTTTTAAAAATAATAAAACTATCAAAAATATATTTTATGGCACTTTTATTCAAAACACGTGACCTAGATATTTTTGTTTTTTATGCAAGACAATTTGTGTATTTTCTCATCGTATAAGTTCAAGGCTGTGAACTATGTATATGTTGGTTCATAGCTTTGATTAGTTAATTGATCTTAGACCAATGATAAGTTAAAAAGTGTGTATAAAACAGACAATTATGGATTAGCAAGTACAGTTTCTAGAAGTATTGTTTGTAAAAATTTTAAATCTTTAAATTGAGTATTTTTAAAGTTTTAACTGTTTTTGGAAGATTTAAAAACAAAAAATTATGTACGAATTTTTCAAACATTGGAAAAAATTTATGAAATAATTCTTTGGAAATATTTTCTTTTTTTATCTTCATTCAAAGTTTAATTTGCGATCATAGAAAAAAAAAAATAAAAAGCTTTTTTTTAGTTATTCTGTATACAATTTATGTTATTTTGATATTATTTTTTTAAACTTTTTTTGTTTTTCAAATTATTTTTTAATAAAAAAAAAAAAAACTATTTTTCGAAAATTCAAAAACGTTAAAATTTTAGCTGTTAAAAGTCTATTTTTTATATCATTGATTTTTTTTAATATGTTATCGAAATCTACCTTTTTAAAATTTTATGAATTTATATATATATATATATATATATATAGAGAGAGAGAGAGGGAGAGTATATATAGTTTTATTTCACCGATGAATTAGAGTTACAATGTATTATCGAAAATTTAACTTTTTATAAAGTTTTAAAATTCGAAACTAAGTTCGAATTTTTAGAACAAAATTTAAGTTATTTTTATATTATTTAAGTTATTTTTATGTTATTCAAAAGTTTTTGGTGTTAATTTTTAATTAAAAAATTTGTATTTTTCAAAAATAGTAAAAAATATTTATTTAATTTTTATTATTTTCCCATTTTTTTTTAATTATTCATGTAAATTTTAAGGGTGTGAAGATAAATTCGTCAGTTAAATACGTCCCACACAAATGTTAAATACGCTCCACACGCTGTGAATCGATTTGTTAAAATGAACAAAATTACTTTTTAATAAAAAAACAATATCAAAATTAAATTTTAAATAAAAAAAGCAAAATATATTTATAAAACACATTAAAATATAAAATTGTAAAAAAAAATTTTCAAATATATCACTCTATACATAAAATTTCTTTGAACAAAAATCGAAAATTTTAAGTGGTCCTAATGGCCATAAGGAGCAGACATGAATCGGGTAAGCGGAAGAGTGGAAGTAGCCTAGGACTAGTAGATTCCAGAAATGTATGTTCTACGTCCAGATTCCATCTGTGATCAGAGATATATAATTTTGAAAAATGTGTTTTTTCACTATGGTCATATGGAAAAATGTGGAATTTTCAAGTGGCTCCAGTGGACATAAGGAGCAGACATGAATCGGGTAAGCGGAAGAGTGGAAGTAGCCTAGGACTAGTAGATTCCAGAAATGTATGTTCTACGTCCAGATTCCATCTGTGATCAGAGATATATAATTTTGAAAAATGTGTTTTTTCACTATGGTCATATGGAAAAATGTGGAATTTTCAAGTGGCTCCAGTGGACATAAGGAGCAGACATGAATCGGGTAAGCGGAAGAGTGGAAGTAGCCTAGGACTAGTAGATTCCAGAAATGTATGTTCTACGTCCAGATTCCATCTGTGATCAGAGATATATAATTTTGAAAAATGTGTTTTTTCACTATGGTCATATGAAAAAATGTGGAATTTTCAAGTGGCTCCAGTGGACATAAGGAGCAGACATGAATCGGGTAAGCGGAAGAGTGGAAGTAGCCCAGGACTAGTAGATTCCAGAAATGTATGTTCTACGTCCAGATTCCATCTGTGATCAGAGATATATAATTTTGAAAAATGTGTTTTTTCACTATGGTCATATGGAAAAATGTGGAATTTTCAAGTGGCTCCAGTGGACATAAGGAGCAGACATGAATCGGGTAAGCGGAAGAGTGGAAGTAGCCTAGGACTAGTAGATTCCAGAAATGTATGTTCTACGTCCAGATTCCATCTGTGATCAGAGATATATAATTTTGAAAAATGTGTTTTTTCACTGTGGTCATATGAAAAAATGTGGAATTTTCAAGTGGCTCCAGTGGACATAAGGAGCAGACATGAATCGGGTAAGCGGAAGAGTGGAAGTAGCCTAGGACTAGTAGATTCCAGAAATGTATGTTCTACGTCCAGATTCCATCTGTGATCAGAGATATATAATTTTGAAAAATGTGTTTTTTCACTATGGTCGTATGGAAAAATGTGGAATTTTCAAGTGGCTCCATTGGACATAAGGAGCAGACATGAATCGGGTAAGCGGAAGAGTGGAAGTAGCCTAGGACTAGTAGATTCCAGAAATGTATGTTCTACGTCCAGATTCCATCTGTGATCAGAGATATATAATTTTGAAAAATGTGTTTTTTCACTATGGTCATATGAAAAAATGTGGAATTTTCAAGTGGCTCCAGTGGACATAAGGAGCAGACATGAATCGGGTAAGCGGAAGAGTGGAAATAGCCTAGGACTAGTAGACTCCAGAAATGTATGTTCTACGTCCAGATTCCATCTGTGATCAGAGATATATAATTTTGAAAAATGTGTTTTTTCACTATGGTCATATCGAAAAATGTGGAATTTTCAAGTGGCTCCAGTGGACATAAGGAGCAGACATGAATCGGGTAAGCGGAAGAGTGGAAGTAGCCTAGGACTAGTAGATTCCGGAAATGTATGTTCTACGTCCAGATTCCATCTGTGATCAGAGATATATAATTTTGAAAAATGTGTTTTTTCACTATGGTCATATGAAAAAATGTGGAATTTTCAAGTGGCTCCAGTGGACATAAGGAGCAGACATGAATCGGGTAAGCGGAAGAGTGGAAGTAGCCTAGGACTAGTAGATTCCAGAAATGTATGTTCTACGTCCAGATTCCATCTGTGATCAGAGATATATAATTTTGAAAAATGTGTTTTTTCACTATGGTCATATGGAAAAATGTGGAATTTTCAAGTGGCTCCAGTGGACATAAGGAGCAGACATGAATCGGGTAAGCGGAAGAGTGGAAGTAGCCTAGGACTAGTAGATTCCAGAAATGTATGTGCTACGTCTAGATTCCATCTGTGATCAGAGATATATAATTTTGAAAAATGTGTTTTTTCACTATGGTCATATGGAAAAATATGGAATTTTCAAGTGGCTCCAGTGGACATAAGGAGCAGACATGAATCGGGTACGCGGAAGAGTGGAAATAGCCTAGGACTAGTAGATTCCAGAAATATATGTTCTACGTCCAGATTCCATCTGTGATCGGAGATATATAATTTTGAAAAATGTGTTTTTTCACTATGGTCATATGGAAAAATATGGAATTTTCAAGTGGCTCCAGTGGACATAAGGAGCAGACATGAATCGGGTAAGCGGAAGAGTGGAAGTAGCCTAGGACTAGTAGATTCCGGAAATGTATGTTCTACGTCCAGATTCCATCTGTGATCAGAGATATATAATTTTGAAAAATGTGTTTTTTCACTATGGTCATATGGAAAAATGTGGAATTTTCAAGTGGCTCCAGTGGACATAAGGAGCAGACATGAATCGGGTAAGCGGAAGAGTGGAAGTAGCCTAGGACTAGTAGATTCCAGAAATGTATGTGCTACGTCTAGATTCCATCTGTGATCAGAGATATATAATTTTGAAAAATGTGTTTTTTCACTATGGTCATATGGAAAAATATGGAATTTTCAAGTGGCTCCAGTGGACATAAGGAGCAGACATGAATCGGGTAAGCGGAAGAGTGGAAATAGCCTAGGACTAGTAGATTCCAGAAATATATGTTCTACGTCCAGATTCCATCTGTGATCGGAGATATATAATTTTGAAAAATGTGTTTTTTCACTATGGTCATATGAAAAAATGTGGAATTTTCAAGTGGCTCCAGTGGACATAAGGAGCAGACATGAATCGGGTAAGCGGAAGAGTGGAAATAGCCTAGGACTATTAGATTCCAGAAATGTATGTTCTACGTCCAGATTCCATCTGTGATCAGAGATATATAATTTTGAAAAATGTGTTTTTTCACTATGGTCATATGGAAAAATGTGGAATTTTCAAGTGGCTCCAGTGGACATAAGGAGCAGACATGAATCGGGTAAGCGGAAGAGTGGAAGTAGCCTAGGACTAGTAGATTCCAGAAATGTATGTTCTACGTCCAGATTCCATCTGTGATCAGAGATATATAATTTTGAAAAATGTGTTTTTTCACTATGGTCATATGAAAAAATGTGGAATTTTCAAGTGGCTCCAGTGGACATAAGGAGCAGACATGAATCGGGTAAGCGGAAGAGTGGAAGTAGCCTAGGACTAGTAGATTCCAGAAATGTATGTGCTACGTCTAGATTCCATCTGTGATCAGAGATATATAATTTTGAAAAATGTGTTTTTTCACTATGGTCATATGGAAAAATATGGAATTTTCAAGTGGCTCCAGTGGACATAAGGAGCAGACATGAATCGGGTAAGCGGAAGAGTGGAAATAGCCTAGGACTAGTAGATTCCAGAAATATATGTTCTACGTCCAGATTCCATCTGTGATCGGAGATATATAATTTTGAAAAATGTGTTTTTTCACTATGGTCATATGAAAAAATGTGGAATTTTCAAGTGGCTCCAGTGGACATAAGGAGCAGACATGAATCGGGTAAGCGGAAGAGTGGAAGTAGCCTAGGACTAGTAGATTCCAGAAATGTATGTTCTACGTCCAGATTCCATCTGTGATCAGAGATATATAATTTTGAAAAATGTGTTTTTTCACTATGGTCATATAGAAAAATGTGGAATTTTCAAGTGGCTCCAGTGGACATAAGGAGCAGACATGAATCGGGTAAGCGGAAGAGTGGAAGTAGCCTAGGACTAGTAGATTCCAGAAATATATGTTCTACGTCCAGATTCCATCTGTGATCGGAGATATATAATTTTGAAAAATGTGTTTTTTCACTATGGTCATATGGAAAAATATGGAATTTTCAAGTGGCTCCAGTGGACATAAGGAGCAGACATGAATCGGGTAAGCGGAAGAGTGGAAGTAGCCTAGGACTAGTAGATTCCGGAAATGTATGTTCTACGTCCAGATTCCATCTGTGATCAGAGATATATAATTTTGAAAAATGTGTTTTTTCACTATGGTCATATGAAAAAATGTGGAATTTTCAAGTGGCTCCAGTGGACATAAGGAGCAGACATGAATCGGGTAAGCGGAAGAGTGGAAATAGCCTAGGACTATTAGATTCCAGAAATGTATGTTCTACGTCCAGATTCCATCTGTGATCAGAGATATATAATTTTGAAAAATGTGTTTTTTCACTATGGCCATATGAAAAAATGTGGAATTTTCAAGTGGCTCCAGTGGACATAAGGAGCAGACATGAATCGGGTAAGCGGAAGAGTGGAAGTAGCCTAGGACTAGTAGATTCCAGAAATGTATGTTCTACGTCCAGGTTCCATCTGTGATCAGAGATATATAATTTTGAAAAATGTGTTTTTTCACTATGGCCATATGAAAAAATGTGGAATTTTCAAGTGGCTCCAGTGGACATAAGGAGCAGACATGAATCGGGTAAGCGGAAGAGTGGAAGTAGCCTAGGACCAGTAGATTCCAGAAATGTATGTTCTACGTCCAGATTCCATCTGTGATCAGAGATATATAATTTTGAAAAATGTGTTTTTTCACTATGGTCATATAGAAAAATGTGGAATTTTCAAGTGGCTCCAGTGGACATAAGGAGCAGACATGAATCGGGTAAGCGGAAGAGTGGAAGTAGCCTAGGACTAGTAGATTCCAGAAATGTATGTTCTACGTCCAGATTCCATCTGTGATCAGAGATATATAATTTTGAAAAATGTGTTTTTTCACTATGGTCATATGGAAAAATGTGGAATTTTCAAGTGGCTCCAGTGGACATAAGGAGCAGACATGAATCGGGTAAGCGGAAGAGTGGAAGTAGCCTAGGACTAGTAGATTCCAGAAATGTATGTTCTACGTCCAGATTCCATCTGTGATCAGAGATATATAATTTTGAAAAATGTTTTTTTTCACTATGGTCATATGGAAAAATGTGGAATTTTCAAGTCAATGGACATAAGGAGCAGAGGGGGAGGAAGGAGGAGGTGAAAGGGAAATTAACATAATTATGATTTTTTTTTAAATTGTTAAATTTTGTAATTGTAAATAATTTGTAATTTCATTTATTTTTCCTAGGTTTCTGAAATCTGAATTTCAAATTTTTTGAATTTTGCAAATTTTTTAATACAAAATATAATATTTATTCTAGATATTATTCAATTATACATAAAGAAAATTTTGTGTATTTTAAGACAATTTTATTGGGAAGCTAAATAAAAATATTATTTACATATAAATTATCAACGATAAAGGTCTGATAATTGTAATTTTTGAAGTGAAATCTTAAAAAAAAAGTTAATTGAAAATATCCATAATTTTGTATGTACAAATCAATACAAATTTTGAATTATGCTCAAGAACACAGTTTTTTTTGTAAGTTCCTGGAAAACTAAACACGAATAAAAATTTGTAACAGGAAATGGAAAAAAAATATAAAAATTATTTTCGAAAAAATTAGTTTGTCATAAGTAGAAACAAGAATAATGAATTTATATTTAATATTGTCGATCCAAAAATTTGCATCCTCTTTCGAAAATTTTAAAGTAAATCAGTAGGTTTTAAAAATTGGCACTTATTTGATAAAAAAAAAATGTAGTAAATGCACATTTTTAAGTATTTTTATTTCAATTTTTATTTAAATAACTACATAATATATATATTAATTTTAGTAAAATATTAAATACTTCTAATAATAAATAATTTTGTAATTTCATTTATTTTTCCTGGGTTTCCGAAATTCTAAATTTCCTAATTTGGTTAAAATTGGGCTTAAGTTAATGAAAAATATTTTATAAATCAAAAGTTGTCAAAAACTTTTTACAAAAAGCGCTTAAGTAGTAACACAGAAAAGGTTTTCTGCAAATTTTTGCATACACAATGTTATATTTATTCTAGATGTTATTAAATTATAGATATAGAAAATTTTGCCCATTTTGAGATAATTTTATTTGGAAGCTGAATAAAAATATTATTTACATATAAATTGTCAACAACAAAAATTATAATTTTTCAAGCAAAATTTAAAAAGAAGGTAATTTTGTAACTGAAAATCATTGAAAATTTTGAATTATGCTAAAAAAAAATACAGTTTTTTTGGGAAGTAGAAGAATCAAGCTTATTATTCATATACATTTGTATATATATGTTTTGGTGAAATATTGAAAGAAAATTTTTAAACAACATTTAAAAAAAATGAAAATTTTCAAGTTTTATCTTTAAAATTGGAAAAAAATTCTAGAACTTATTCGATTTTTACTTATTTTTATTTTTACTTAAATTTGTAGACGTTATTATTTTTCCCCAAGTAAAGTGATTTGCTTAAAAATATATTAAGAATAATTTGACAATGTTTTGAAATTTTTAAATAATTGTTTGAGTATTTAAACGATTTGAAAGATTGATGTCTCATTTTATTGTAAATGAAATAGCGCTTAAAATTTTATATCTTTACTATTATTTTGAAATAGAAAACAAATCTAATTAAAAAAAATATAATAAATTACTTCTTTTTTATAGTAAATATAAAAGATTTAAAGAGAGTTTAAAAGTTAAATTCTTTTGCTTTTTTCATTCAACTAAATTCAAAATTGACTTAAAATTTAAGCAGCAACGATATCTTTAGTGCACTAATTATCATTAAAACGTTTTTTTTGCGAAATATCTCAAAATATACAGGGTATTTCAAATTTTGTTGTTTTTCTAACAATTTCTTACTTTTCAGAAGTAATGAAAAGTAAGGGAGCAAAGCCATTATTAGTGAAATCGAATTAAAAATAAAATAATTAAGTAAAATATTTATTTTATTTTTGTAAAAAAATATAGATTTTCGGTACTGTTCCCTTTGTCAGATTAGTACCAAATATTTGTATCAGTAAGTTCATGATATAAAGGTATATAATTTGATATATTTAAGTAAAATTGATATTCTAAGTATCAAAACCTACACAGCTCAACCTTTCGTGTTTTTCAGGTCATGCACTTTTATTATTTTCACTGAAATGCATTTATTTATTTGAAATGCTTTAGAGATTAACAATTAAATAAAAATACACATATTCAATATTCCCCGAAATTTATGAACCACAGATTTATTAAAATTTTTGTTTGTATTTCAAAAACTAAAAAAGAATAATGAAGTAAAATATAAACATTTTCGGTGTCACGAAAAAAAAAAATATATATATATATATATATATATATATAGTTCAGATGTTATTATAAAAATATTGTACAAAATTTTACGCCACTTATCAACTTTAATTTTTAGTTACTAAAGTCTTGTACATAATTTCGAATTAAAAAAAATCAAAACTATATATCTCTGATCACAGATGGAATCTGGACGTAGAACATACATTTCTGGAATCTACTAGTCCTAGGCTACTTCCACTCTTCCGCTTACCCGATTCATGTCTGCTCCTTATGTCCACTGAAGCCACTTGAAAATTCCACATTTTTCCATATGACCATAGTGAAAAAACACATTTTTCAAAATTATATATCTCTGATCACAGATGGAATCTGGACGTAGAACATACATTTCTGGAATCTACTAGTCCTAGGCTACTTCCACTCTTCCGCTTACCCGATTCATGTCTGCTCCTTATGTCCACTGGAGCCACTTGAAAATTCCACATTTTTCCATATGACCATAGTGAAAAAACACATTTTTCAAAATTATATATCTCTGATCACAGATGGAATCTGGACGTAGAACATACATTTCTGGAATCTACTAGTCCTAGGCTACTTCCACTCTTCCGCTTACCCGATTCATGTCTGCTCCTTATGTCCACTGGAGCCACTTGAAAATTCCACATTTTTCCATATGACCATAGTGAAAAAACACATTTTTCAAAATTATATATCTCTGATCACAGATGGAATCTGGACGTAGAACATACATTTCTGGAATCTACTAGTCCTAGGCTACTTCCACTCTTCCGCTTACCCGATTCATGTCTGCTCCTTATGTCCACTGGAGCCACTTGAAAATTCCATATTTTTCCATATGACCATAGTGAAAAAACACATTTTTCAAAATTATATATCTCTGATCACAGATGGAATCTGGACGTAGAACATACATTTCTGGAATCTACTAGTCCTAGGCTACTTCCACTCTTCCGCTTACCCGATTCATGTCTGCTCCTTATGTCCACTGGAGCCACTTGAAAATTCCACATTTTTTCATATGGCCATAGTGAAAAAACACATTTTTCAAAATTATATATCTCTGATCACAGATGGAATCTGGACGTAGAACATACATTTCTGGAATCTAATAGTCCTAGGCTATTTCCACTCTTCCGCTTACCCGATTCATGTCTGCTCCTTATGTCCACTGGAGCCACTTGAAAATTCCACATTTTTTCATATGACCATAGTGAAAAAACACATTTTTCAAAATTATATATCTCTGATCACAGATGGAATCTGGACGTAGAACATACATTTCCGGAATCTACTAGTCCTAGGCTACTTCCACTCTTCCGCTTACCCGATTCATGTCTGCTCCTTATGTCCACTGGAGCCACTTGAAAATTCCATATTTTTCCATATGACCATAGTGAAAAAACACATTTTTCAAAATTATATATCTCTGATCACAGATGGAATCTGGACGTAGAACATACATTTCTGGAATCTACTAGTCCTAGGCTACTTCCACTCTTCCGCTTACCCGATTCATGTCTGCTCCTTATGTCCACTGGAGCCACTTGAAAATTCCACATTTTTCCATATGACCATAGTGAAAAAACACATTTTTCAAAATTATATATCTCTGATCACAGATGGAATCTGGACGTAGAACATACATTTCTGGAATCTACTAGTCCTGGGCTACTTCCACTCTTCCGCTTACCCGATTCATGTCTGCTCCTTATGTCCACTGGAGCCACTTGAAAATTCCACATTTTTTCATATGACCATAGTGAAAAAACACATTTTTCAAAATTATATATCTCTGATCACAGATGGAATCTGGACGTAGAACATACATTTCTGGAATCTACTAGTCCTAGGCTACTTCCACTCTTCCGCTTACCCGATTCATGTCTGCTCCTTATGTCCACTGGAGCCACTTGAAAATTCCACATTTTTCCATATGACCATAGTGAAAAAACACATTTTTCAAAATTATATATCTCTGATCACAGATGGAATCTGGACGTAGAACATACATTTCTGGAATCTACTAGTCCTAGGCTACTTCCACTCTTCCGCTTACCCGATTCATGTCTGCTCCTTATGTCCACTGGAGCCACTTGAAAATTCCACATTTTTCCATATGACCATAGTGAAAAAACACATTTTTCAAAATTATATATCTCTGATCACAGATGGAATCTGGACGTAGAACATACATTTCTGGAATCTACTAGTCCTAGGCTACTTCCACTCTTCCGCTTACCCGATTCATGTCTGCTCCTTATGTCCACTGAAGCCACTTGAAAATTCCACATTTTTCCATATGACCATAGTGAAAAAACACATTTTTCAAAATTATATATCTCTGATCACAGATGGAACCTGGACGTAGAACATACATTTCTGGAATCTACTAGTCCTAGGCTACTTCCACTCTTCCGCTTACCCGATTCATGTCTGCTCCTTATGTCCACTGGAGCCACTTGAAAATTCCACATTTTTCTATATGACCATAGTGAAAAAACACATTTTTCAAAATTATATATCTCTGATCACAAATGGAATCTGGACGTAGAACATACATTTCTGGAATCTACTAGTCCTAGGCTACTTCCACTCTTCCGCTTACCCGATTCATGTCTGCTCCTTATGTCCACTGGAGCCACTTGAAAATTCCATATTTTTCCATATGACCATAGTGAAAAAACACATTTTTCAAAATTATATATCTCTGATCACAGATGGAATCTGGACGTAGAACATACATTTCTGGAATCTACTAGTCCTAGGCTACTTCCACTCTTCCGCTTACCCGATTCATGTCTGCTCCTTATGTCCACTGAAGCCACTTGAAAATTCCACATTTTTCCATATGACCATAGTGAAAAAACACATTTTTCAAAATTATATATCTCTGATCACAGATGGAACCTGGACGTAGAACATACATTTCTGGAATCTACTAGTCCTAGGCTACTTCCACTCTTCCGCTTACCCGATTCATGTCTGCTCCTTATGTCCACTGGAGCCACTTGAAAATTCCACATTTTTCTATATGACCATAGTGAAAAAACACATTTTTCAAAATTATATATCTCTGATCACAAATGGAATCTGGACGTAGAACATACATTTCTGGAATCTACTAGTCCTAGGCTACTTCCACTCTTCCGCTTACCCGATTCATGTCTGCTCCTTATGTCCACTGGAGCCACTTGAAAATTCCACATTTTTCTATATGACCATAGTGAAAAAACACATTTTTCAAAATTATATATCTCTGATCACAAATGGAATCTGGACGTAGAACATACATTTCTGGAATCTACTAGTCCTAGGCTACTTCCACTCTTCCGCTTACCCGATTCATGTCTGCTCCTTATGTCCACTGGAGCCACTTGAAAATTCCATATTTTTCCATATGACCATAGTGAAAAAACACATTTTTCAAAATTATATATCTCTGATCACAGATGGAATCTGGACGTAGAACATACATTTCTGGAATCTACTAGTCCTAGGCTACTTCCACTCTTCCGCTTACCCGATTCATGTCTGCTCCTTATGTCCACTGGAGCCACTTGAAAATTCCATATTTTTCCATATGACCATATTGAAAAAACACATTTTTCAAAATTATATATCTCTGATCACAGATGGAATCTGGACGTAGAACATACATTTCTGGAATCTACTAGTCCTAGGCTACTTCCACTCTTCCGCTTACCCGATTCATGTCTGCTCCTTATGTCCACTGGAGCCACTTGAAAATTCCACATTTTTCCATATGACCATAGTGAAAAAACACATTTTTCAAAATTATATATCTCTGATCACAGATGGAATCTGGACGTAGAACATACATTTCTGGAATCTACTAGTCCTAGGCTACTTCCACTCTTCCGCTTACCCGATTCATGTCTGCTCCTTATGTCCACTGGAGCCACTTGAAAATTCCACATTTTTCCATATGACCATAGTGAAAAAACACATTTTTCAAAATTATATATCTCTGATCACAGATGGAATCTGGACGTAGAACATACATTTCTGGAATCTACTAGTCCTAGGCTACTTCCACTCTTCCGCTTACCCGATTCATGTCTGCTCCTTATGTCCACTGGAGCCACTTGAAAATTCCATATTTTTCCATATGACCATAGTGAAAAAACACATTTTTCAAAATTATATATCTCTGATCACAGATGGAATCTGGACGTAGAACATACATTTCTGGAATCTACTAGTCCTAGGCTACTTCCACTCTTCCGCTTACCCGATTCATGTCTGCTCCTTATGTCCACTGGAGCCACTTGAAAATTCCATATTTTTCCATATGACCATAGTGAAAAAACACATTTTTCAAAATTATATATCTCTGATCACAGATGGAATCTGGACGTAGAACATACATTTCTGGAATCTACTAGTCCTAGGCTACTTCCACTCTTCCGCTTACCCGATTCATGTCTGCTCCTTATGTCCACTGGAGCCACTTGAAAATTCCACATTTTTCCATATGACCATAGTGAAAAAACACATTTTTCAAAATTATATATCTCTGATCACAGATGGAATCTGGACGTAGAACATACATTTCTGGAATCTACTAGTCCTAGGCTACTTCCACTCTTCCGCTTACCCGATTCATGTCTGCTCCTTATGTCCACTGGAGCCACTTGAAAATTCCACATTTTTCCATATGACCATAGTGAAAAAACACATTTTTCAAAATTATATATCTCTGATCACAGATGGAATCTGGACGTAGAACATACATTTCTGGAATCTACTAGTCCTAGGCTACTTCCACTCTTCCGCTTACCCGATTCATGTCTGCTCCTTATGTCCACTGGAGCCACTTGAAAATTCCATATTTTTCCATATGACCATAGTGAAAAAACACATTTTTCAAAATTATATATCTCTGATCACAGATGGAATCTGGACGTAGAACATACATTTCTGGAATCTACTAGTCCTAGGCTACTTCCACTCTTCCGCTTACCCGATTCATGTCTGCTCCTTATGTCCACTGGAGCCACTTGAAAATTCCACATTTTTCCATATGACCATAGTGAAAAAACACATTTTTCAAAATTATATATCTCTGATCACAGATGGAATCTGGACGTAGAACATACATTTCTGGAATCTACTAGTCCTAGGCTACTTCCACTCTTCCGCTTACCCGATTCATGTCTGCTCCTTATGTCCACTGGAGCCACTTGAAAATTCCACATTTTTCCATATGACCATAGTGAAAAAACACATTTTTCAAAATTATATATCTCTGATCACAGATGGAATCTGGACGTAGAACATACATTTCTGGAATCTACTAGTCCTAGGCTACTTCCACTCTTCCGCTTACCCGATTCATGTCTGCTCCTTATGTCCACTGGAGCCACTTGAAAATTCCATATTTTTCCATATGACCATAGTGAAAAAACACATTTTTCAAAATTATATATCTCTGATCACAGATGGAATCTGGACGTAGAACATACATTTCTGGAATCTACTAGTCCTAGGCTACTTCCACTCTTCCGCTTACCCGATTCATGTCTGCTCCTTATGTCCACTGGAGCCACTTGAAAATTCCACATTTTTCCATATGACCATAGTGAAAAAACACATTTTTCAAAATTATATATCTCTGATCACAGATGGAATCTGGACGTAGAACATACATTTCTGGAATCTACTAGTCCTAGGCTACTTCCACTCTTCCGCTTACCCGATTCATGTCTGCTCCTTATGTCCACTGGAGCCACTTGAAAATTCCACATTTTTCCATATGACCATAGTGAAAAAACACATTTTTCAAAATTATATATCTCTGATCACAGATGGAATCTGGACGTAGAACATACATTTCTGGAATCTACTAGTCCTAGGCTACTTCCACTCTTCCGCTTACCCGATTCATGTCTGCTCCTTATGTCCACTGGAGCCACTTGAAAATTCCATATTTTTCCATATGACCATAGTGAAAAAACACATTTTTCAAAATTATATATCTCTGATCACAGATGGAATCTGGACGTAGAACATACATTTCTGGAATCTACTAGTCCTAGGCTACTTCCACTCTTCCGCTTACCCGATTCATGTCTGCTCCTTATGTCCACTGGAGCCACTTGAAAATTCCATATTTTTCCATATGACCATAGTGAAAAAACACATTTTTCAAAATTATATATCTCTGATCACAGATGGAATCTGGACGTAGAACATACATTTCTGGAATCTACTAGTCCTAGGCTACTTCCACTCTTCCGCTTACCCGATTCATGTCTGCTCCTTATGTCCACTGGAGCCACTTGAAAATTCCACATTTTTCCATATGACCATAGTGAAAAAACACATTTTTCAAAATTATATATCTCTGATCACAGATGGAATCTGGACGTAGAACATACATTTCTGGAATCTACTAGTCCTAGGCTACTTCCACTCTTCCGCTTACCCGATTCATGTCTGCTCCTTATGTCCACTGGAGCCACTTGAAAATTCCACATTTTTCCATATGACCATAGTGAAAAAACACATTTTTCAAAATTATATATCTCTGATCACAGATGGAATCTGGACGTAGAACATACATTTCTGGAATCTACTAGTCCTAGGCTACTTCCACTCTTCCGCTTACCCGATTCATGTCTGCTCCTTATGTCCACTGGAGCCACTTGAAAATTCCATATTTTTCCATATGACCATAGTGAAAAAACACATTTTTCAAAATTATATATCTCTGATCACAGATGGAATCTGGACGTAGAACATACATTTCTGGAATCTACTAGTCCTAGGCTACTTCCACTCTTCCGCTTACCCGATTCATGTCTGCTCCTTATGTCCACTGGAGCCACTTGAAAATTCCACATTTTTCCATATGACCATAGTGAAAAAACACATTTTTCAAAATTATATATCTCTGATCACAGATGGAATCTGGACGTAGAACATACATTTCTGGAATCTACTAGTTCTAGGCTACTTCCACTCTTCCGCTTACCCGATTCATGTCTGCTCCTTATGTCCACTGGAGCCACTTGAAAATTCCACATTTTTCCATATGACCATAGTGAAAAAACACATTTTTCAAAATTATATATCTCTGATCACAGATGGAATCTGGACGTAGAACATACATTTCTGGAATCTACTAGTCCTAGGCTACTTCCACTCTTCCGCTTACCCGATTCATGTCTGCTCCTTATGTCCACTGAAGCCACTTGAAAATTCCACATTTTTCCATATGACCATAGTGAAAAAACACATTTTTCAAAATTATATATCTCTGATCACAGATGGAACCTGGACGTAGAACATACATTTCTGGAATCTACTAGTCCTAGGCTACTTCCACTCTTCCGCTTACCCGATTCATGTCTGCTCCTTATGTCCACTGGAGCCACTTGAAAATTCCACATTTTTCTATATGACCATAGTGAAAAAACACATTTTTCAAAATTATATATCTCTGATCACAGATGGAATCTGGACGTAGAACATACATTTCTGGAATCTACTAGTCCTAGGCTACTTCCACTCTTCCGCTTACTTGATTCATGTCTGCTCCTTATGTCCACTGGAGCCACTTGAAAATTCCATATTTTTCCATATGACCATAGTGAAAAAACACATTTTTCAAAATTATATATCTCTGATCACAGATGGAATCTGGACGTAGAACATACATTTCTGGAATCTACTAGTCCTAGGCTACTTCCACTCTTCCGCTTACCCGATTCATGTCTGCTCCTTATGTCCACTGGAGCCACTTGAAAATTCCATATTTTTCCATATGACCATAGTGAAAAAACACATTTTTCAAAATTATATATCTCTGATCACAGATGGAATCTGGACGTAGAACATACATTTCTGGAATCTACTAGTCCTAGGCTACTTCCACTCTTCCGCTTACCCGATTCATGTCTGCTCCTTATGTCCACTGGAGCCACTTGAAAATTCCATATTTTTCCATATGACCATAGTGAAAAAACACATTTTTCAAAATTATATATCTCTGATCACAGATGGAATCTGGACGTAGAACATACATTTCTGGAATCTACTAGTCCTAGGCTACTTCCACTCTTCCGCTTACCCGATTCATGTCTGCTCCTTATGTCCACTGGAGCCACTTGAAAATTCCACATTTTTCCATATGACCATAGTGAAAAAACACATTTTTCAAAATTATATATCTCTGATCACAGATGGAATCTGGACGTAGAACATACATTTCTGGAATCTACTAGTCCTGGGCTACTTCCACTCTTCCGCTTACCCGATTCATGTCTGCTCCTTATGTCCACTGGAGCCACTTGAAAATTCCACATTTTTTCATATGACCATAGTGAAAAAACACATTTTTCAAAATTATATATCTCTGATCACAGATGGAATCTGGACGTAGAACATACATTTCTGGAATCTACTAGTCCTAGGCTACTTCCACTCTTCCGCTTACCCGATTCATGTCTGCTCCTTATGTCCACTGGAGCCACTTGAAAATTCCACATTTTTCCATATGACCATAGTGAAAAAACACATTTTTCAAAATTATATATCTCTGATCACAGATGGAATCTGGACGTAGAACATACATTTCTGGAATCTACTAGTCCTAGGCTACTTCCACTCTTCCGCTTACCCGATTCATGTCTGCTCCTTATGTCCACTGGAGCCACTTGAAAATTCCACATTTTTCCATATGACCATAGTGAAAAAACACATTTTTCAAAATTATATATCTCTGATCACAGATGGAATCTGGACGTAGAACATACATTTCTGGAATCTACTAGTCCTAGGCTACTTCCACTCTTCCGCTTACCCGATTCATGTCTGCTCCTTATGTCCACTGGAGCCACTTGAAAATTCCACATTTTTCCATATGACCATAGTGAAAAAACACATTTTTCAAAATTATATATCTCTGATCACAGATGGAATCTGGACGTAGAACATACATTTCTGGAATCTACTAGTCCTAGGCTACTTCCACTCTTCCGCTTACCCGATTCATGTCTGCTCCTTATGGCCATTAGGACCACTTAAAATTTTCGATTTTTGTTCAAAGAAATTTTATGTATAGAGTGATATATTTGAAAATTTTTTTTTACAATTTTATATTTTAATGTGTTTTATAAATATATTTTGCTTTTTTTATTTAAAATTTAATTTTGATATTGTTTTTTTATTAAAAAGTAATTTTGTTCATTTTAACAAATCGATTCACAGCGTGTGGAGCGTATTTAACATTTGTGTGGGACGTATTTAACTGACGAATTTATCTTCACACCCTTGTAAATTTTTAGCTTAAAAAAGTTTAAATTTTTTAAATATAAAACAAATTATCAAAAGTATAAATTTTTCCCAACCACAATATATTTTCTAAATTTAAAATTTGTTTGTTTGTTCTAATATTTATTAAATTTCAGAAATTTGAAATTAAGTACGAATTTTTCGAACATAATAAATGATAATTAATTTTTATACAATTTATATTATTTTTTATTTATTTTTAAATATTATCTTTATTTTTATATAATATTATCTTGTTTTTTGCATTAATTTTCAACATAAATTAAAATAACTGATATTTTTTATAATTTATGTTATTTTTGTATGTGTAATTTTTCTAAAATTTATTTGGTTTTTGTATTATAGCTTAATTTTCGAATATAGTACAATATTAAGAAATCTATTTTTCTCAATAAGATGTGTTTTTCATTAATGTACTTTTGAAATTTAAACTTCCAAATAGTTCGAAAATTCGAACTTAATTTCAAAATTTGGAACTGTTGTTTTAAAATTATATAAATAAATATTTTATACAATTTATTTATTTATTTCAATATATCGTCACCTAAAATACAAAAGGCCGTAACAACTCAAAAATCGAATTTTAGTTTTTATTGGATTATAATGAATTGATCCCAAACACTTTTACACAAAAATTTCATATTCATATCTTCAAAAATGACAACAATATAAGCAAAAGTTAAAATGCCGTAACATCAACTTCATAAAAGAAACGGCTTAATTATAAGCAAAAAATTAAAAACTATGGTTACGGTCTTTTGCATTTTAGGTGATGATATATTACTTGTTCGGAATGTTTGAAATTTCGAATATATATAACTGCAAATTAAATTTATGTTTCTTTTACGTTCGAAAATATAATAAATATTTTCAAAATTTAAATGTTGTTCTAAAAATGTATTTATTTTTTGTTGAAAAATGATAAGATCACTCGACGACATAAAGGTGAGTCTTATTTGTATCAAAGTTATGATAATACAAAGTCATATTCAATATATTTGTTTAGGGAATGTTATGGTTTTATTCAAACTTTTTATACTCGTATAACATTTATCAACAAGTAATTCCTTTATCTATTTGCACATTTTAAATATCTAGATCGTTTAGAAAAACCGTGATCATTTATCTAGGAATCTTCCAATGTTTTTATCTTCTATAATAACATTTAAAACTTTTATTTCAACTCTGATTTATTTCCCTAAAGATGCAGTAATACACTAATATATAAACTCTTATTATCTGTGCCATTAACACCTTGAGTTTTAGTCGACAAAAAAAGTTTTCAAAACAAAACAACAAATCGCCAACACATTTTTATAAATTTATACATAAATATTTTCTACACTTCCAATTTTTTTCTCTTTACTGTTTTTACAAAATATATCAAAAAATCTGCTGTTTAAAAAAAAAATAATAATAATAATAATAAAAAATATAGACCTTAAGCAAAATATTTACAAATATGCTTTAAATCTTGCATTTAAGTTTTCATTTACGTAGGTTTATTATCAGTACAAATTAACTTTATTAGTGTATGTTTAAAAATTATATAGGTACGTTTATATACATATGCTCATTAAAATAGGTACGGCACAAAATTGTTTATAAAAGCCCTTACTTTTTAGCTAATATTTTTTACAAACGATTTTCGTTTGATTATTTATTATATAAAAAGGTTAAATTAAATTAATTAATTGGGCGTAGGTAAAATATTAAGAATCTAATGATATGAACAAATTATGAAAATTAGCCTGACCATTGAAATAGGTACCGAAACAAACTTTATACTACACTAAAGATAAAAAGCAAGAACAAAAAATAATAACATCTTCATTATAATAATTATGCGTCCTACACATTTTTGAAATAATTTTTCTATTCTATGAGACAAAGAATTGATTAATTTTCGCAAAGTTTTCCCAAGAGTATTTTTTCAAGAATCTTATAATTTGTTTTGAAATTCTGATTTATTTTGCTGAATCTTTTTATAATATGATTTTCTAGATTTCAATAGGGATTCGATCCAGTTATTGATTTAGTTGGTTCAAAATTTCAATTACAATTTTTTAAGAACAAGTTATTTTTTGTTTTGAGCGATGCGTTGAAGTCCTCATTATATTGAAACCCCCATCAATTGCTGATATTACCATCAGCATAAGATAAGTTAACATTTTTTATCATTTTCTTCTTCACTGAAATTCAATGAAATATTCAACGCACTTATGAATGGTACATTGAAACCACTCGTTAAATTTATTCTGTAATAAAATAAATCAGTTGCTTGATTCAACGTAATAGTTCATTGATTTAGAGAACACGTTTATATTTTAATAATAAAATAAAATTTTCGTTGAATTTAATGAATTTGTTCGTTGATTTAGAAGAACAAAAAGAAGTAAAACATTAAATATAGTATACATAAAAACAGTGATTCAACCTAAAATTCATTGATTCAACGTACTAATACTTTGATTTAAGAAAGAAGAAGCTTTACTCAACGAGCAAGTACTGTGAATCAAAAAAAAAAAATGGTTCCTTAACTTTAATGTTAAATTCAGCGTACTCATTCACTGTTTTCTAACGGGGAATATAGGAATAGCAAAATGTAAAAAACAATCCAGTTTATATTTATCGTTTAGCAAGGATTGTCCTATTTTAAAGTGTTGTATTAGTAATAAGAAAAAAATAATAGGTCAGTAATTAAGACGTAAATATTTCAGAAAACTTGGATATTGCGATTAAAAATTGTGAAACTGAAACATTTAAGGGAATTACAGAATTATTGAAAAACATATATATTCAGACGGGAAAAATCGGGCACCAATAATGAATACACCTATTAAAAGAATTACTTAGAAGGTGAATTTTGGAACATTTGCTGGATTTCATAAAACGTTTATGTAGATAAAATAATTACGAAGAAGAACTTAGGAATGTGTTATTGGCCTCAAATACGAGATTTTCAAAAATTGTTCTGAATACAAAAACCAGAATCGCAAAGGTGTTCTTTATAACTCGCCAGAACATTTCCTCAAAATAAGGTTGTAGGCAGAAAAATTTGTAAAACAAGCAATTCGGACTAATCTCAATTAGTTTTATTTGTTAACGAATAATTGAAGATATTTTTTTTTTTTTTTTTTTTTTGCTTTATTAAAGACAATGCTGCTGCCACACTAATGTGGTGTCTACATGGTATTCCATACTATTATTGAGCAATACCTTCAGGTTGATTTTATGTTTGTTGGAAATAGCGCACAGAAAGTTCACGATCACATCTGTAAGTTATCATCTAAACCTGACTGTGCTTAACCCTTCATTTTGAGTATCAAGGTATCAAGGACATGAAATCACTTAAATTTTTTTGGTGTATTTAGATTATTTAGTAAAATGTACTATAAAGTAATATAATTTAATTTTAAATAATATACAGGTTCTTTAAGTCAACGTAACTGTTCATTGAAATATTAAATATTTCAATAGTTTCATTGGAACAACGTATAGTTTCATTAAAATAGAGGTACTGGTTCATTAATTCAATGTACTGTTCATTGAAATTATTTATTTAATTCAACGAACATGTTCATTAAAACAAAATACAAATAAGTTAAATCAATGAACTTATACGTTGAATACGTTGAATTGTTAATGTATAAATTCGTGGAATCAACGAAGTTTTTCGTTGTATTTATGTAACTTTTTGGTTCAATGTACCCAAGTTAAAAACTCTCATTCTTGATGTGCTGAAAATAGATTGAAATCTCGGAAGTAAAGGGACAAAACAGGATATAATATTCCCAAAAAGGTGTTAGATGATTCATAGGCCAATATTTGAAAAAAATATTAAAAAAATGGTTAAGCAGAATAGCGCCTATGGTATAGATTAGCAGTACAACTCCTGCGACGGAAATTGGTTTCGTAATTCCTATTAATGTTAAAATTTCAGGAAAAAAATTAAAAATAATCTTCATCGAATTTTAAGTTATCTTATCCTGAAGAAAGCATTTTAGTTTGGTGGAGTTTCAGTAAAATAATGGCCAAAATTTATCCCCAAACCGTTGAATGATTAATTCCAAAGTAATCAAATTACATTTTAATTTGACCACCAGATTGGAACAATTATGGAACGGGAAGATTTAAAAAAAATATTCTCAAAAAGTTTCGCTACAATAACTCTAAAATTTAAGAAAAATAGCAAAATATATAACTATAATAGCCAAAGCACAAATTTTAATTTTTCTTAAGATAGTTAATGGTATACCACTTTGTAATTGTTCCGTACCTATTTATGGCTTAACTTCTGCCTAATTAATTAATATTGTAAATTGTTCCTAAGATATACCAAATAATCAAAAATAAATGGATTTTAATAAATATTAAGGGTACTCATTTAAACGCTTAAGTTTCCCATTTGTGCAATTTGCGTATTTGCACGACATGTTTCATAAACCCCCTTTTCAAATGTTGTGCAACATTAAGGATAGGAAAAGAAACCATTGTAAATAATTGAAAAATTTGTTGAAATCAAAAATACATGCAACGATTTTATTTTAATTAACGTAACTATAATTTTTTACATCGCAGTTGTTAGTAATTTTTAAATATAAACAAAAGAAAGCTGATTTATAAATGCACATTTAAACAGCGCAAGTTTACGAGACTAAATAGTCGCACAAAGTTATAAGGGTTGTGCAAATTTGCATACATTGCACAATTATAAGGGTTGTGCAAATAAATTTCCATACAATTTTTGGCAGATTATTTGAAATGTGTGCAAACTTACACACATTGCACAGTTTGCGATGGTTTTGCGCGTTTTCATGAGGATCCTAATTATTTAAAAAAATGTTGATTTTTATTTTTTTGAGTACCTATTTTAATGACCACATGTGTACATATTTTTTTACGTTTTGTCTGTTTTATTTTTATTTGTTTTGACTGTTTTATTTTTTGTATGATATAAAATTTTATTAACTAAATAAGGTAAAGACAGCTTAAAGTTGAATTTTTGTTTGTGATTTAAATTTAAAATGT
The DNA here is from genome assembly GCA_932274085.1 of Protocalliphora azurea. Taxonomy (NCBI): domain Eukaryota; kingdom Metazoa; phylum Arthropoda; class Insecta; order Diptera; family Calliphoridae; genus Protocalliphora; species Protocalliphora azurea. The sequence goes on from OW026522.1 coordinate 102,999,246, forward strand.
TTTTCTAGCCTAGAAAAAAATCCAATAAACGATTAAATTTGTCCACTTCAAGTATATGATGCATTTGGTATTTATGCTCTCATTTTTCACGGTTAGTCTATGTTTTAAACTATAGAAAGTTCATTCATTTGTAATTAGTATAATTTGAACTCTTTATTAGTAAAGTGTATTCATATACTTTATTTAGATGATGTTTTAATTATACGAAATTACTGGTGTAATGATTAACTTATAGTCTTATAAGTAAGAAACAAAAAATAATTTTGAAAAATTGAAATAAGAGGGTGAACTGGGCCCTGTTCACACGCTAAATAGTTATATATTTCTTAACATTGCTTTCTTAAGTCTTGCTCAAAAATTAACAATTTTCCTCGTTAATGTCAGCAGGTCTCTAACAATATTTAACAAGTAACAATCAAGTCATTTAAAAAAAAATAATTAAAATGTAATTTTGCTTTAACAGTTTTCATTTAAACATTTAACTGACGTCTATTTATTATTTGAAAATTAAAAATCTAAAAAAAATTAGGCGTGTTCATTGTATGTAACAATTAATCGAAAACAATTGCATTTGATATTTTGAATTTAAATTTATTATATTATTTATTTTATATTATTTATTTAAATTGTTAACCAATAAAATGTATATGAAAAAAATATTACGTATTTTATAATAAATAAATAAATAAAGTAAGAAGAAAAAATTGAGAATATATATTGTAGTTTCTATGACACATAATTTTAACAACTAAAATGATTTAAATAAATACTTATTCAAACACAAACAAATATACAGATTTGTATATGAGTTAGATGACTAATTGCAGTTTTTTTAATATCATGAAGAGTATAAAAATTTTAGTTCCGTGCTTTGTTTTTTGTAAATCAATTTTTATATCTGCGAATAACTGGTCAGATTCATAAATCTTTTGAAGCACGATTTAATGAATGATATAATGTCATGGCCTTTCGTTACATCGAGATATTCTTTATATCGGACATGAACTGTTTGAAATATTTTTATTTAATTTTGAAATTGAATTTTCTTTCAATTCGTTATATCGAAAGTAAAATTCGATCTTCAATCGTTTATAAAGTATATAATGAAAATATATTATCCTTTGTTATATCGATATTTGTTATATATTTTCTGGATGTTTGTAGTACAAGGTTAAATGGATAAGTCCGTGTATTATTAGACCGTAGATCATGCGGTTTGTGATTGTCCCATCTCGTGGCTTTATGGCTGGAAATAAATAATTAGCTTCATTTAAATATATCACTATACATATATATATATATATATATATATATATATATATATATATATATATATACCAAAAACCGATTTATTAACTAAAACTACTATAACATCACCTAAAATGCAAAGGACCGTAACCTCAATTTTTAATTAAAGGGTGGTCCGAAGTGCCACCCACATAAAGGTGATCTATACTTTTGACCTAAATTAAAATGAATGTTGAGTTTTTGTTCATTTTGGAATAATTTGCGATTTTGTCTCCTAAACTCACTTTTTAATTTGGACACATACAAATGTAAGCGCTTCTAAGAAATTTTCAGTTAAATTTAAAATATTTGTACAATATTTTTAAGTATCGGAGATCTACTAAACATTGATTTATTTGGAGCATAAAATGTCTTTAAATGGTTTAGTTATAGCAAAAACATAACTCAACATCTTTAGCATAAAACGTACACTAATTGAAATTTGGGAACGTATAACCCATACACTACAATGACTGATCGCCAGACATAGGCAAATAAATTAAGTACTTGAAAATCTTTACCATGATAAAATTTTAGTTAGTTCTTGCTATATTAATACATTATAATTTATTCGTACAAATAATTTACTCTTATTTGCGTTATAGTTATCTCGTGATTATTTTTTAATTTAATTTTGTGCAAAAATATTTCGCAACTCTTAATTTCCTTAAAATATTGCTGAAAAAATATAAGAAATTCTACATGAATTCTATAAACTTGTATAATCAATTAGTCAAATATACAATTAGTTAAAACTAACTACTTTTTTTAATTCAATAATCAAATTTATTGCAAATTTAAAATATATAATTATTTTTCCTAAATGTACAGGTAAGAATTATAATTGGCTTCATTTTAAATTAAACCATAATTTGTACCCAAAATGTCCTAAATTTTTTTCTCTTTTCCTTCTATTTTTGTTATCTTATTAAATACGACTCCAACCAATATAATATTTTACAAAGATATTATTTGCGCTTATATAAGTTAGATTGAGAAAATATGAAAATAGATTCATTAGTTTCTGAGTTATTGTATTTTGAAAATGCCAAAAGGCATTTCGGACCACCCTTTATTTGCTTTAAAATTAAACAATTAAGTAAAGTTGTTTAATCGTTCATTTAAAGCAAAAAATCGATAAAGCATAAAACACTCTTCAAACCAATTTTTTCTTAAATGGAACAGATTTTACGACTCTTTCGTTTATGAAATTGATGTTATGGCATTTTAACTTTTGTTAATATTGATGTCATTTTTGAATATATGAATATTTTTTTTAGTGTAGATGTAGTTTTAGGATCTGTACATTATAATCCAGTAAAAAAGTAACATTTGATTTTTAAGCGGTTATGGTTTTTTTTGCATTTTAAGTTAGAATTTATAGAATAGAAAATACTGGCCGCTGCAACAGTAGAATATTTTGTGACATAAAAATCTGTTTTAGGACCCGTGCTAGCAACAACGCGTTATTTTCTTATAGAATTAAATTCATCAGCAAATCTTATGGACTCCTTTTCTAGTAAATTTATGTAGTCCTGTGAATTAATTTTGCGATACTATGATTGGTCTTGAAGCATGCTTTTTGTGGAAGTCGAATACCCAGGCAATGTTTATGATGAACACTTAGAACATGCAAATAGAACTTTTTTCATCCCTCATGCACATGAACTCGCGGTGTTGTTGAAGTTTTTAAGCAAAAATGTATACTAATCATAAAATGCAAAGTCTACATTTTTGTACCGCTGTATAAATTATGTCATTGCCACCTTTGCGTCATAATTCTTTTATCTAAAACCACTTTGATTGGTTTCTGTACGTGTCCAATTATTAAAAAATTATACTTTCGTCATAATTTTTCTATAACTAACGTTGTTTTTGGTCGCAAACTTTTAAATATGTAATTAAGTCCTGCTAATCACCCGTTGATTATGGGTTACCGCTCTTAGATACATAGTTATTTTTCAGATTTTTTCAGTAGTATTATGATATGCTTTTCTGCAGACAGTATTTTGCAAACTTTTACATAAATAATGAGTCATTCTTTAATTATTCCAGCACTTTTTCCGAAAGTTCAGTATCTGGTGACATTTATTGACTATAAAATAATCAATAAAATAAAAAAATTACCCCTTTTAAAATCTAAACGACTGAACTACTCATCAATTCATTATGATTTTAACTTTAGTTGCCTGAACAGTTCAAACTATGGTCTTTAAAACAGTCCGCTAAGTAAAAAAGTATCAATTTGCACATACAATTATTTTCTATTAAAATTTAGTCAATGATTTTCTATTTTGACGGTAGTACGAATAAAATGCCAAAAGAAACCTATAATTTTACAAATAGGAAGAATAGATAAAAATGAAAAAGAAAACTACAGACAAAAAAAAAATTATATCGCTCTTGAAATATATAACAACCAGAAAACAATTATTATATGTGCAATATATATAATTATTTGACAGGCGTATGAATAAAAAAATCTTATTAAGTTTGTATTAAACTCGGTGTCACGAATATACTTAAGATTTAAAAAATTACGTAAATATAAAATGGCAAACATTTAAAAGAAGTACAAAAAAATATAATCTTTTAAAACGTAGTTTTAAATTTGTGTTTAGAGTATCCAAAAAAACTGACTTTTAGAAAACCGATTTCCGTTTTAACCGAAAAATCTCATTTTATAAAAAAACCGGTTGTCCGGTTTTGGACGCTTGAAAAAACCGATTAACTGGTTTTCAGTCATTTAAATTAAAGAAAAATATATTTTTTTAATTTTTAAACAAAAGCCTAAATTTATACGTGCATGGAAGTTTTACTCTGCAAAATAATAACTTTTGATGTACATAATTTCAAAATTTAAGTTTTTTATTCACGTTATAACTTTGGAGAAATTATTATTATTACTATTATTATGAATATTATTATTATTATTAATATTATTATTATTATTATTATTATTATTATTATTATTATTATTATTATTGTTATTAATATTATTATCATTATTATTACTATTATTATTATTATTATTATTATTATTATTTTTAATTTGAAAATGTTTAATTTGAAATTGCTTTACTTTCTTTAAGATTTTATTCCTAATCCTGGTATTTGAAAATACAATAGACAAAAATAACTTATTTATTTCAATTGAATTGAATTGAATTTCAAATTGAATTTTCTTTAATTTCAATTTCAAATAATTATTGGACAAATAAAAGGGGAATTTTTAACATACACTGCCTGCCACTTGAATAAGGAATCACATTTTTTTAACTTTAATTAAGTTTATCTCCTAAACTAAAGTTCAGAAAAAAAAAATTTTTTTGCGCAACAAAAAAAAAAAACAAAAATGTTGGCTTTAGTTTCCTGAAGAAATAAAAAATATACATATTTTGTTATACTAAAATTATGCATTTATTTAAAGACGTATTTCTGAGGTACTTTTTCGTGTGTCACTTAAATAAGGAAAATTTTAAAACTAAGCAAACTGTAATTTATTTTTAAATTTTAGGTTATAAAAATGAAAGTTATTATCTTCTAACATTCAATTAGTAATGAGTACTGCCATCATTTTTAGAAATAATCTCAAAAATGCGATTTGGCATCGACTTGTATAATGACTCTAAGTAATTTAGCGAAATTGAACTCCATGCTTCCGTTATTGCATTCTTTAAGGATTCAATCGTCTCAAATTGTTTTCCTCCTTCATAAACTTTTCTTGCAAGCCAACCCCAGACATTTTCCATTGGATTCAGGTCTGGTGAATATGGGGGCCAATCCAAAAGTTGAAAACCTTATTGATTAATCCATGAATCGTGTTGGTACGTCCAAGGTATGGGTCCAAAGAAATCATTAAATTTTGGAAATGCTTCCTCCAGAATGTTTTTGTAAGTCGTTGCAGTCATTTTGTTGGATATAAAAACCAATTCTATGATACCATAATACGAAATGGCACCCCATACCATTATTCCGCCCTCTCGGCTTAAAAATAATTCCTCCTTATTTAGGTCATGGAAGTAATAGTTATACCCGTCGAGACCATCAATATTAAACTTTTTTCATCGGAAAATACAACTTTAAGCCATTTGTCGGACCATGTCATTGTATTTTTGGCAAACTGTAGACGTTGTGATTTGCGTTTTTCATTAAATGGTGGTTTTTTCTTGCAGTTTTCGTCGGACTATGTATGGGCACGACTTTAAAATACGGTGCACTGTTCTTAGACTGGCACTGACTCCACTTTTTTCAAGTATTTTTGATACCGACATGACAGAATTTGATGCAATTCTAAGAATTTTTCGTCTTTCTTTTGGAATTGTTGCCATTTTCTTCCGCCCTTTCATGTTTTTTCCATATTTTTCCACGTTATTTAAATAATTGTACACAACTGTCTTTACTCTATTAATGTTTTTGGCTATTTGGACCGGATTCTGACCCTGTGATTTCAAAATCAAAATTTTTCTTTTTCAGAGTTATTAAGAGCCTTACCACGTCCCATTTTGAATAAAAACTATTTAAAAACTATCAAATTAAAAATTCTCTAGCCGTCTATATTGAAAGAAATTCAAATCATACCCTTCCTGATTAATATTAAAAGAATTCCTTATTCAAGTGACACACGAACAAAATATGTATATTTTTAATTTCTTCTGAAAACTTTGAAATTTGTTTGCGCAAAAGATTATTTTTTTCTGAATTTTAGTTTAGGAGATATACTTAATTAAAATTAACAAAATGTGATTCCTTATTCAAGTGGCAGGCAGTGTTTTTATCGAAAATAACTAAAAAGAAAACGGAAATTATAAGAGAATTAAAAATTCAAATATTAGAAAATCGCTATTGCTTAAATTGAAAAAGATCTCAAAACGTGCTAATTTCGAAACCTCGGTAATAAAAGAGAAAATTGAATGAGTATAAAAAGCATAATTAATCTCAATATCCTCTTGTCAAATGACTGATGAATGTAAAAAATTTTCCTGATATATTAAAAACATTAATATTTAAAAATCATAAATACAGCAAAACTTTTTAAATTAAAGAAATACGCTTTAATTGCAGATATTAGTATCGTAATGAAATACGTATAGTTTGTCAGCAAATATTTTTTTTTTAATTTTACGGATATAACGAACTACGCTTATAAAAACTACATTTTTCGGTCCCTTCGAGTTCGTTATAACCGTGTTCTACTGTACTTATAAGTAAACACTAAAAAACTAGTGCATAAAATTCTACTTATAAAAGTTATACCAATAGAACCATCTATTATTTTTTGTGAAAGAAAGTTTTAAATTTTAAATAATTTCTTATTGATTTTAATAAAACTTGTAAGTTTTTCTGCAAAACTTTTACTGTATCCTTTAGTATTCTTTAAATATTTGTTGAATAAGGCCCAATACATTTTAACTGATCGGAGTTTAAGGCAATTTGGTTGATGGAACTTATTTGGTACATGTGATTAATAATTATAAATAACCGGAAATCGATTCATTGTAATTTTAGTAGTTTAATGCCATTTTTTTAATACGCACTTAAACTAATGAACCAATTTAACATTATTAATAATGTGTTGATGAACCTTTGTTTTGGATAACTTGTCATGCTTGCTTAATTTTTAGTTTTACCTCCTTTATTGTCATTATGGTTTCATTCTGTGCATTTCTTGTGTAAACGAGCCATGTACCCCACAGATTTTCCATTGGATTTAAATCTGGACTGCAAGCCAACCAGTCCAATAGTGGAATACTATGTTCATTACACCACGATTTAGATTGGTTCGAGACATATATTGCAGCATTATCCTGCAATCTTCATCAATAAATGAGAGAAGAGCATCTTCTAACAGTTCATTATAAATTGCACTGTTCATTTTAGTTGGAACAAAATATATTTTCAATTTCATAACACTGCCTCAACCGAAATTGCGTTTCGACATACGAATTTCGTTCGACCTTAAATCATGCCTATATCAAGAATATGAATCGGGACCGTCCAAGTTTAATTTCTTTTCATCAGAAAAGATTGCTTTATTCCACTCATGTGTCCATTTCATGTATTTGCATGCATATTTTAAACGATTTTCCTTATGATGCTGTTTTAACATTGACTAACATATAATATTTGTTATGTTATGCTTATGCTTTCTATGTTATCATCTGTTCGCAAAATGTGTGCAACTGGACAGGAAGTGACAGCAATGTTAAGTTTATTTTTTATTTGTCTAGCATTTAATTTATTGCGGGTGGCTTCGTCTTTTATTTTATTATTTAGCCTTTTTGTTAATTTTTGATTACCTTTTGTTGTTTCAAATTAAATTTTTTCGTGATCAAGGTTGTTCTAACAGAGAAATTGGACGACAATTTAACCTTTCGTAAGGAGTTATTCCAGGTTTTCTTAAGAAAGAGCAGTAATACGGAATGCGGAAAGTATTTCTGCTTTTTCTCGATTGCGTTTACAGCAATATTCCACTGAAATGATCACTAACATGTTCTGGTTGCTAAATTAAAGAAAACAACAAAAGCAAGGAACAAATATTTCTTACATAAAAATAGTACCGTTATATTGCGAGTTATTGTAACAACACAACATTGTTTTTGGTTACGAGAAAGGAATATATGTCAAAGAAAAACAAACTTTTTAAATGCTTTTATTGGTATATACACCAGTGTATAATATTAAAAAATATAATATTAAAAAATATAATTTCATGTTTATTTTTTTGTATCCAAAACTAATATAATTAAAAAAAAATTGATGTTAAATAATTTTATCTCTTAATTGATTACTGGTATTGAAATTAAATTTTACACCTGTTAATGATAGATGGTGAAGAACAGAATTTGCCCCGTCCTCGCCAAATATATTTCTTAAAAGCTGATCTAATATTTTTTATTTATTTTTTAAATAAGCATTATATTTAAGTATTTTTGTTATCCCCCTAAAAATAATGTTTTATAACGTGTCCGAAAATATTACGGTTGTACTGAAGGACCATACCTTTTAAAAAAGGTATTTTTTCGTTTTTTTTTTTTTTTTTTTTTCAGTACAAATAATATTTTGAAAAAAAAAAAACACGAAAAAATAGTATATTTTGTAGACTTTAAAAATGTTGAGGTTAATCTTGGATATGTTTTATAAATCAATGGACGCGTCTTCCAAATATAACTTGTAAAATGCTTAAAATGAAATGTGTCATACGAAAACAATACTAAATATTTTCTAATAATTTTAGTTGTTATCTATAAAAAGGTCCAAATTTTTAAATTTTGAAAAGAGAGTCTTGCCAAAAAATATTTATTGAAAATCTTGTAAAATAAAATGAAAACTACATATATTAACTTCATTTAACAAAACGATATTGTAAAATATTGCTTGCAATATACATATGTTTATTTTAATAAAATATATATTTATATTTTCTTATTTTTCTTTCCTTTTGTAAAATTACATATAATATATAAACTATATAAACAGCATATAATAAATTTTAAATTCAATTTTAGCAAAGCAAAAAAATGTGAAACGTGGCTAAAACTTTGTATTTAGCAGATTTTAGGATATTATTTTTTGGAATTTAGCAAATTACATTGAGAATTTTCTGGCAACCCTGACTTAAATATAGATGAATTTATGAAAAATATAATAAGTTCCTTTAAAACCGCGATAATAATCGAATTAAAGAGATTTTTGAAATTTAGTCACTATTTTACACGAACTTATAGTTTTAATGATAAATGTATGTTTTTGGTGACATTTATTTTCTTAACTCATAAAAATTAACTTAACCAATTATGGATCGGAAATCCCAAAATATTAATTGTGCAACTATAGGGTTAAATGAATACATATTTCAATAGTATTGAATGAGACCTTCCTAATGATGCCTTAAAATATATATTACGATGGAAAATGTCCAAAATGTTCAGACTTTAATAAACTAATACTTAAAATAAGAATGAATGAAATAATGAAAACTAAATTTATTTTTTTTTACTCATAACGTATTAAACGGCATTTGTCTATCATATGTATTTTTTGACACAAACCGAAATATTTTGGGGATTGGTTTAAAACATATCAATCTTTAATTTTAGGGGTTATATTTTTAACATTTTTTTTTGTCTTCATGCAAATCAATGCACTTTTATATACATACATATTATGTATATCTTATTACCACAGGTGTAAAGGGTATATATAAGTTTGCCAAACCGCTTCTAATTTCTACAATATTCATCTAAAACTCCAAAAAGTATATATTTTCTGGATCCTTTATTAATAGGGAAGCCGATATAACGATGTCCGTCTGTCTGTTGAATTCAGTTTTTAGAAAGGCTCAGTTATCGGGTATATATGTTTTATACATCAAATTATATGGAATATTTCTTAGAATGACACTAGTAAAAATCCACAAAACCGGTCCATTAATGGCCTTTTTTCGACTTTTCTAAGCTCCTATATAAGCTAGCAACTTCGAAATGAACAAAATCGGTTCATTAGTATCTGAGATATCGGTCAAAAAACATTTTCGAATTTTGTGAAGCTTCTATATAAGGTTCAGAGTTCGTTTTTGTACAAATCTGTTGTAAAACATTTCTCTAAAATATCGATTTTTTGAATCTATAAAGAATCGTGTTATAGGCAAAAATCTGAAAAAGTTTTTTAAAATATACACACACACAAACATATATAAAAAGCATTGCAATGACTTATAGTGTTGTTTTTTTTTATAATCAAGCAGTCGTTGTTGATTGTATATACATATACACAATCATTTTTTATGACCCAGTGTTGTTGTTTTTTGTATAAGCCTGTATCTACTTACAAACATATGTTTAAAAAGTAAGTATAAATGTGAAAATATGAAAGCATACTTTAAGGCGTAAATTTTATTATTTGTCAGTTCTCAAATGGGGGGTCTGCATCCACAAGGGGTACGTATGGACATTTGTGTGGTTCACGAAGATATATATATATATATATATATATAATTTTTTTCTAAAATGAGTCTTTTATTTCGCAGAGAAGTTTGCAGGTTGTAAAAAGAAAATTTGCTCAAACAACTTTATAATTTAAAGCCGAAGAAAATCCTTTCAATGTGAATGTCGATAAAATACCAGATTCATTTCAAAAAGAAAGTCTTAATATTAAAAATCTCATGAAGTATAATAATAATATTTGTTTAAATTAATTTATTTTACATAACATTTTATCTGAATTTTTAGGTAGTCAAAGTTGTAATGAGTAGCACTTCTATTGCAATATCTTGTGAGAACCTCTGGTATAAAAGATTAGCGCTCTAACTTGTTCTATTTAAATTTATAGGAAACAAAGTTTCAATAACTGTATATGACGTACAAATCTCTGAGCTCAAAAGTTAGTCATTTGTAAGAAGTTTAGAGAATTTATCAGAGTAAAACTTAAAAAAAAAGATAATTAATTTATTTTTCATAAGCCTACATATTTATAATCAATAATAAATAAATGTAATATAAAATAATAGAAATGAATAAATGATTATACATATTTATTTCTATTATTTTAAATTAAAAATAAAACCATAGTATTGTGGTTCTAAGTCATTTTTCATTTTCAGTGAACTATTTTAAGTATATTTAAAAGTAATTACATTGAGAGAATTTTATATTTATATAAGATATAAAATAAATTATTGTAATTCAGATTTAAAATCTTCTACATGAAATACAATAAAAGCAAAGTTTATTTCTTGGTATATACTTAAATAAAACTTTTATATAAGTTTTATTATTAAAAAAGTTAGAGAGCTACATTCGGCTGTGCCAATTCTTATACACCCTTCACCCTGTTGAGATGTTATATTAAATATTTATATATTTTAAAGTTAATGAAACAACAACAATAGCAAATAAATAAATACAACCCTTTCATACCCTTCACAAAATCTATATTTCATATATATATATATATATATATATATATATATTCGAATTCCCTATTATAAAAATTTTGACTTTAACCTGGAAATATGTTTAATTTTTGTAAACTGGTGTTACCCATGACATCGGAAATTTTTAACATAAAGAGTCACTGAAAACTACCTGATATCTGACTTAGGTTTTTGACAACGGAGCTTCATATCTATGTTAATCTAAGGCTCAGAGCATCCTTGTTGAAGAGCTGAATAAAGAAGAGATATTCAAAATGGTAAATTCCTTTTAAGTTTTCTACCAATATATATATTTGCTTTTTCGAAAAGATACCTCAGAATTAGATATTTTAAACTTGAATTTAATATTTTAAAATATTCGGAATTTTTAAGAATTTTTAACTTTGATTCTCTAAAGTACAATTCCACCAAACATGATATGCCATCTTATTATCTATACTTAAAAACCTAAAACACAATTACAGTTCAGAGATAGTATTTTAAGAAAAAACATACTCAGCAGCAGCAGTCTAAACAATGGGTTTCTCCGGGTGAACCTGCTCCGAAGAAGGCCAAGGTAAGTTTGTCGGCCAATAAGGTGATGGCAACAGTTTTTTGGGATGCACACGCGATAATCCACATCGATTACCTTCAAAAGGGAAAAACAATAAACGGCGAATATTATGCCAACTTATTATCGATTTAATGAGGATTTAAAAAAAAAAACGTTCCCATATGGCTAAGAAAAAGTTCTTTTTCATCAAGATAATGCACGGGTGCACTCGTGACCAAACAAATGCCTATTTTATGGACCTCGAAAAATCCTATTTTTTACGCAAAGTAAATGACGACACTTGCTCAAAATTTGACAGGTGGTACTTGATGGGAATTTGCATTTCATATAACTACGAGGGAAGTTCGAAAAGTCACGGACTTATTGATCCGCCCTCATACTTTTTTATAAAAAAAAAACACAACAAAACATGCCTAGAAATTCTTGTTAAAGCAGACATATATTCTCAAAATTTATTTTTAATCATAACAATCACGAATATTTTTCAATTTGACGCCCTATATATATATTTAAAGACTTTCGGATAAAATAACAAACTTTTATATACCCTTCATTTTATGTGAAGGGTATAAAAAGGGTACTTTGAAAATTTATTGACCGATCAGATTGAAATTCGAAAAAAAATATGTGTAATCGTTTTATATAAAAGTCTCTAGCTTATATAGGGGCTTCAAAAAGTTGAAAAAACCAAATATGATATAGCTTATTGTTGTTGTTGCTTTTCAGTGCCCATAAGAATTCGTAGCTTATATATAGGGTTTCATAAAGTTCAAAAAATCTTTTTGACCGATATCTCGGATACTAATGGACCGATTGAGTTCACGAAGTTTCTAGCTTATATACGGGCCAAAAAAAGTCGATAACAAATACGTTTTTACGGAGATATCTTCGATTTTTTGGCGATATCTCGGCTATTTATGGACCTATTTTGCTCATTTTTATTAGCGTTCATCTAAGGAATTTCTCTGTAATTGATATATAATTGATGTATAAATCCGATATCTGGGGCTTTCTAAGAACTTATTTCAACAAACAGACGGTCAGACGGATATCGTTATATCGAATTCCTTATCAATAAGGATCTAGAAAATATATACTTTTTGGGGCCTTAGATGCAGAAATTACAAACAGAATGACAACCTTATTTATACCCTTTACACTTGTGGTGAAGGGTATAAAAAAACATGAATCTTAAGAAAATTCCTTATATAAATTTATTAAACATGATGCTATTTTTTCACTACTGTCGAATTATTAATTGTGTTCATTTTTAATTCTTTTAATGTTTTTTGAAAAAGAGTTTATTTTCAAAACTATTTCCTAAATGAATTTCGTTATTATTTTCCCACTATTCTATTAACAATAGTCTTTGAGTGTATTAAACAAAACAGTTTTTTTCTGGTTTTTAGTTACATTTTGTCATTGAGTAACTTATGAATGCAAAATAGTGAATCAAAACTATTTAAAAAAATTAATATCTTTTACATACGTATATAGTTACTTACATGAATATACTTTAGATTCATTTGTATAATAACATCTAAATATATTACACTAAACTAAACTACGCTAACGGACAATTATTTAATTGTTTATTATTATGCACCATTCAACTAACAACAAATAACTATAATAATAATGAACAAGTACAATAGAATATAAATAATATAATATAATTTTATTTCATTTTATTTGATTGTAAATAGTAATTGAAAAATAAGATGAAGATAAAACCCAAACACCTCTCTTCCTCTACGATACACAAAGAAGAGGAAACGTAATGAAATGAACAAAAATATAAACACTGGTGCATATTCCTATAAACGCACATTAATTTTTTTTAATCAACGTACCAAAAATGGGGCTAAAAAGTAATTAAGGTGCTACAAATTAATTTTTTGAATTATTTATTGACTCCATTTAAAAAATTAAAAACAAAAAACTTAAAATGTACATTAAATTTTTTTCATTGTAATTTTAGTAGTTTAATGCCATTTTTTATTTCATTTTCCTATATACGCACTTAAACTAATGAACCAATTTAGCATTATTAATAATATGTTGATGAACCTTTGTTTTTGAAGAAAATCACTGTCAATTTCTTCCCAGGCTTACTTAATTTTTAATTTTAACTCCGTTATTGTCATTATGGTTTCACTCTGTGCATTTCTTGTGCAAACTTTACGGGCCATATACCCCACAGATTCTCCATTGGATTTAAATCCGAACTGCAAGCCGACTAGTCCAATAGTGGAATACTATGTTCATTACACCACGATTTAGATTGGTTCGAGACATGTATTGCAGCGTTATCCTGCAATCTTCATCAATAAATGAGAGAAGAGCATCTTCCAACAGTTCATTATAAATTGCACTGTTTATTTTAGTTGGAACAAAATATATTTTCAATTTTCCCGCAGCAGAAAAGGCTACCCAAACCATAACACCGACCTCAAATCATGCCAATAACAAGTATATGAATCGGGACCGTCTAAATTGAATCTCTTTCCATCAGAAAATATTACTGTATTCCAAGGCTTACATTTTGGTTGCGTCTATTTTATGTTACCATCTGTTCGCAAAATGTGTGCAACATGTTTGGAAGTGACAAGAAGGTCAAGTTTTTTTTTTTATTTGTGTAACATTTAATTAATTGCGGGTGGCTTCTTCTTATATTTTATTAATATGCCTTTTTGTTCATTTTTGATTACCTTTTATTGGTTTCCGCACTCCGTAGTTCTGCCCTTTCATAAGAAAGCCTCGAATAACTCCTTTCGAACGGTTAATTTTTCGTCCAAATTCTCTGTTAGAACAGCCCAGATCACGAAAAAATTGAATTTGAATTTGTTCCTGGTCTGTAAGAAAAGTTCCTTTGGACATCCTTTAAGCTGAAAATATATTGCGAGTTATTGTGGCAACACAACATTGTTTTTGGTTAAGAGAAACGAATATACCTCAAAGAAAAACAAAAATTTTAAATGCGTTAATAGGAATGCGCACAAGTGTATATACTACGTTATAGTAGTTTTTCGTATGCAAATACTATTAGTATGCGAAAACTAGCAAAAAAAAAAAAAAAAAACAAAAATAATAAGAATTTATATACAAACATATTTATATAATTTCAAACTCGTATGAAGAATTATTTTGCATTCAATTTCTTTTCATTATTTCTTTATATTTGTTGCTCTTATTTCTTTATTATATATAAGTTTTTAATAAACATAAACTTGAGCTTATAAATTTCAACATCCATTGGATTATTATGCAACTATTTGATTATTGAGTCAATTACAAAAAAAAAAAAAAAAATATTATACAATGATTGTAATAAAAGGAAAATTTATATATGACAAAGTTTCATTAGAGGCTCAGAATTAATGTTATTGTATTTTATTTAACGAGATTTAGAATTAAAAATTTAAAAGTCTTTACAGAAATATGTATATAAAAATAGATATTTTTTTAATTTAAAGATGTTTTTTAGTTATAATTTGCATCATTTTATAAGAAATGAATGATTTTTTAACTCATTTATAGCCATTGCACCTGAGTACAGCGGAATTATAGGCTATTATTAAGGAGTCTAAAGATAAGCGTATAATTTTATCTTTTTCATTTAAATAACTGACAAATACTGATTTATAATAACAGAAAAATTGGCCGATATATTGATGACAAACATCAGAAATTTGACATGAATTTTCACTATAGATCATCACAACATGTCATTTAGTAATATACAGTAATAATGTTTTATTTGAAAAACACAGTATGTATTTGCAAAATATAATAAAGATATTCACCTCAAAATTTTGTAAACTTGGAAATTTTGCACTGTTTCAACTTGACGTGAGCAACCACTTAAAAAAAAAATTAGATAAAGTTAGCAAAAAGAAGTAAAAACAGGATGACCATTCGTTCGTCCGTTTGTCGGTTAAAATGGCGTAACTGCCATATATAATATATGTCAAAAACCGGTTTTCGATTCTGAAGCTTTTATAAAAGCTAGGGACTTTGTTTTTGCAAAGAATATTTGATAATTTTTTTTCTGAATTTTTGTGCTGAAGAAATGAACTAAATCGATCCAATAATAACCGAGATATAGGGAAAAATGCATTTTTGACTTTTTGAAGCCCTTGTTTTAGACATGGATTTCACTTTTATATAGATCCGTCATAAATATTTTCCCAAAATTTTGGATTTTGAATCGGTCCATAAACAACCGAGTTATAGGCAAAAATCTGAAAAAAATATTATAAATATACACACACAAACATATATAAAAAGCATTTCAAAGACTTTCAGTTTTTGTTTTTTGTATAAACAAGTTGTTGTTTTTTGTATAAACATACACACAGTCATTTGCACGTTTTTTTAGTTGGAAATAGAAGCATTACAATGACTTAGTGTTGTTGTTTTTTTGTATAAGCAATAGTGGTGTCAGATGAAGGGAATTTTCCCTTTTTGAGGAAATTTTTCAAAGAAATTTAAAGCGAAAAAGGGGGGGGGGGTGAATTTTAATTTTTGTCAGAATAAGGTGAATTTTTCAAATTTTTTCCCCAAAATACTAATAAAAATAGGAATAAAGAAGTTAAAATGCAATATTATCATTCACATTTATTTTAGGAAAAATGTAATTTGCTGAATAAATCTTTTTTCAATAAATAGCATAGAAGTTTTTTCTTTTTTGAAAAGTAGTGAAAAAAGAATTTTTTTTTATACAAAACAGAGGGATTTTTTCTAAATTATATATGACATCACTGATAACCAAGCAGTGGTTGTCGTTTGTATATACACAGAATTATTTATATGAAACATTGCAATGATTATTAGTGTTGTTATTTTTTGTACAAGCAAGCAGTTTAGTTGACAACAACAGTACTATAATGATTATTACTATTGTTGTTTTTGTTTTGCAGTCAATTTGTTTGTTTATAAGTTGTGGGTTTATTTATTTATTTATTTTTCTTTAAGCAATCGTTGCTTTTGGAACAAATGTGTGTATTATTTTTTAACTGTAAATATGAAAATATCAAAATATTATTTTTTAACTATAAATATGAAAATATTAAGGCGTACTATTTCTTTTTATTTGTTGGTAAAATGGTGAAGGGTATAAAAGATTCGGCACAGCCAAATATAGCGCTCTAATTTTTTTATTTATATAATTTTTTATTTATTGATATTTTTCTTTTTATATGTTTTAATTCATTTTAACTTTTTTGTTTTATTGTTGTTAACATAGAATGCAATCAGAAATTGCAAAATAGAAGCAATTGCTTCTAAGTTGAGCTGAATTTTTATAAATATTGGTTTCAAATCGCTATGAAACGTTAAAAAAAAGAATTTAGAATCTTATTTTTTTTTTTTTGTTTAACTCAACGATCTTGCTTTTAGAATTAAAATTAATAAAATATATAAGGCATTTACGCAATTAGAATTTTTTTCTTATTTAATTTACGCCTAGTCATAAATAGTTTTCGATATCAAAAATTATTTATAAACTTTTAAAATGTTAAAATTTGGAGTCACCAAAAAATTTTGTAAACACCAAAGAAAATATCGAACATTAACCTAATATTTTTTTCGTCGAAATTTTTAAAAATGACTACAAATAGTGCTAAAATCACTGTCACTTGTTACTTAAACTCGACATAGAATCGGAGACAGTAAGTAATGAATATGGAAAATTTTTTTGGAATACTTATTTTTTTGAACTTAAAAATAAAAACCAAGATAATTAATTTTTAACGAAAAAATAAAAATCGAAAAATAATAATTAAATTGTGATTTTTATTATATTGTTCATAATCGTTACGGTGCCTGCATAGAATTCTGAAAGCTTTGAATATCATTTCGAAACCGGATATAATTGGTGGAACTCTTAAGCTTCTCCATTTATTTCGCAAAGAAAATATATTCTAAATATGTTGGTATATACTTTAATTTCCATTATTTTTAATAACGAATACTTATTCAAAGATAAAAGGTAAAATTTATTTTATTCAAAATATTGTCCATCGGAAGCTATGACTTTTTCCATTTTTCTGTCAATTTATGGATTCCATCCCAATTTTTGAAAATCAGAAAGGGCTATGTTTGTGCGATAATTATACTATTGTCAAAATAGATTTTAACATTAAATCATCATTTCATTAAATGTTTTCTTCAAGTGTATGTCTCCCGGGTTAATTTAATCCAATTTTAACACCCCATAATAGATGATATCCTTCTAATCAATCCCACAAAATATAGAGCATTACCTCGAAGACATGGATATTTCTCTGGTTAACCGTTTTTTTTTTTTTTTTCTTTTTTTTTGGCTTCGGATTACCATTGTTTTGTGGCATTTCAGGAATGAACAATTTCTGCGAATCCAGAAATTGTTGCTTTATCTACTCTAAATGATTCTCACTAATATTTGATGATATAGTAGTTTGATGATATAGTAGTTAACATGTGTTTCTATTTTTGTTTGTTTTATGTTTTTATGTTTCATGTTAAATGTAAAAATTTAAATATGACAAAAAATCGAAGAAACGTTGGAAAATTGTAATACAAAAGTTTGTTTTTTATTCACATTGGATCTACAGTCCCTATTAGCTTAATTTGGAAATTTATATAAAAATGCAAACATTTTATATTTGCTACGATAATATTATGGGTACACAAACATGTGCTGGTTTCAAGCAACAATAATATGGTTGTGTCAACCACATTATGATTATGAAGTGATCATAATATTATATAATTATTTCAACCATATTTGCAAAATTATCTACAACCATAGTCAAAAGAGTTTTTTTTTCAGATTCCAAAATTGGTGGTCCCTCCAAACGCTTAGATTGTTCAACAAACAGCGTTATCTTTAATCATTAACTTTTATCTTCTAGATTAGTTGTATCTTGTACGGCTACAAGTTCAAGTCCCAATTGTAAATCGGCTAGTTGAAGTTTGCGAAATTTCGAATAAGTGTGCCTCTGGTTCTCCTACCACTTTCATGGACTACAGTGATGTTTTCAACGAACCTAGAGTCTATAGTTCCTTTAATTTGCGGATTTTGGCTGAATGTTTTCTGAATCATACATATCGAATTAGGCCACCAAACATTGAACAGTCAACTTTGCAAATTTTTTGTTTCCCATCAGATTTTAAAAATATTTATTTTTGCTTAAGGCCTTTAAAAAATGTACTTACGAATGATATTTATCTCTTATAGTCATCGAGTTATTCGTATATGAAAATTCATACTTTATATTTTCACAAAACCTTGGTCCAGTTTATTCAAGATATCGGAAGCATTTCATTCAATTTCATACAAAACTTTTCGCTTATTGTTTCCTCTTAATAACAAAATAATCACAGTTTTTTCAACATATTTTAGTTCCCTATACTCGGATGTTTACATGAGCCATATCACATGAACGTCAACATGGCAATAATGTAGTGATATTAGAAATAATTTTATTAAGTCATTTTGCAATGCAATTTCGAAAACCTTTCGGTTTATTTTTGTGCGAAAATTTAAAATTTTTTAAAAATATAGCTACAAAATGTTCGTTTGAAAATTTCAATGTTTTAAATATTTTTTTAATACTTCATATAATTTTTAATTCGTTGTTAGTATTAACTTGTTAGTATTAACTCTAAAGTTAAAAGATCAATTAAGATTTATCATATATTATGCTACTTTTGATTATTAAAAAACGCTGAAAATTTGCATTTGAATTTCTATGAATTTCTATTAACAATTTGAGATCTATGATCATTTGGCAAAAACATTCTTAAAATATACGATTTTATCAATTAAAGATGTTTTATTAAAATAAAAAAAAAATGTGTTGAACACGATATAAGCTACACCATAGAACTTATCTATTATACAATATAGTCTAATATTTCAAGATTAATTTAAAAATTTTAGCGTGTTTGGTGCGAAAACTTTATGAACTAAATCTAAATGTCGCAGAAAATTAAAATTCTACTTACTTATAAAACTATTCGTTCTGCAAATCCTAACGGAGCGAGATTTTCAAATTTCTATTATTTTTAAATGCGGTTTTGGCACGTTAAAAAGTTTTAATTTGCTATACTCATTGTTTTCTCTCCAAATCCTATCAGAAGCTGATTTTGTATTTCGATCGGTAATCGCATTTACGATTATTATTATTTTTTTTTTTTAAGTTTACTAATTTAATACTTTAACATTATTATTCCATAAAATTCTAACGGCTTCAAATCTTTTAACTTTTATTAGATAGACGAAAAGCGTCAAAATGTTGTTCATATATTCGTAAAAAGATTTTTAGATTTGTTTGTGTTCATTTTTTATTATCATATTTTTCCTGGCATTGACAGTCTTATACGCTAGTACAAGAATAAAAGCTTGATTCATGAAAACAAACAAAACTGTGTCTAGAAAAATTTTAAGAAAATCACTAACTGTTTAAATATTTATTTAATGAGGAATTTTCATAAAAATTGTATAGTCAGACCCTAAGTTTTTTTTCTTTCTAAACAAAAAAAAAAGATGTGAAGCCATTAATTTTCATAATTTAGAAGAAAGTACAAGATAAGGTTCTTTGAAATTCTGATAACAGAACGTTTAATCGTATACCAAAATATGTATATGCATTAACAAAATTCTCTTATTTGCACAATTCATTGGCCTTTTTATTTAAATTGTCTATAAATTGACATCACAATCACACCCACAAATTGATGTGCCATCATGTCTGCTTTTGTCATGCTCGTCATTTTATTACCAAAACATGACGTACCTCTTAAAAGATAAAGTAAATCAAATAATAATTTTCTAATACGAATTACTTTTTCAAATTCCAAATTTCTTCAGTGTTTGCTTAATTTTAAAAATATCCTATGATTTAGTTTAATTTCTAATTAAAACATAATGCAATTCTATTAATAAAATGACTCACATTATTTTAATTTTATTTTTTTTTTTTTTTTATTCTAAAATTCACACATGAAAATAAAAAAATGTAAAAAATAGTATGTGTTCACACTTTTTTTATATATTTAGAATTTGAAAAAAAAACGTAACATATCTCATCATCACAGGAATGAGTTTGTAGATGATTTTTTTTTCAGTTCTTTTTTATAAAATATATGAATAGTGTTGTCTTGTGTAGAATAGATTTGATTAAGTGTTGGACATTCAAGCAACAGCATGCAATTCTTTGTTTAATTTAAAAAAATTGTAAAAATATATTTATACAATATCTATTTTTAATTTAATGTACGTACGCACAGGAATTTCGTAGTGATTACGGGAAATAAATGAAAACAAAAAAGCATAAAAACACATGCGATTTGAATTGGGAAAATTAAGGGGAAATCATCGCAAGAGATGTTTTTGAATACATATTTTGAAATCGTAAAAATTAAATTAACGATGAGAATCGCAAATCGCATAAAATTTGCCATTACGATTTGAAACCGCATAATAGGTGTTATAAAGTTCACAATCGTAAAAAGGTTCTAAAATTAGGGAAAGGTGATATCAATATTTTAATGTATGTATTTTTTTTTTATTTATTTTTAGGTAAAAATACTTGTATTTTTAGAATTTTAGGATTTTTTCGCAGAATGGTAATGTTTGTCCGTCCGTCTATACATTGCGATAAAATAGGTTTAAAATGGCCGCTTAATGCAGGGAAATGTGATATCAATATTTTAATGATTAGAATATATTTTTTTTTTTATTTATTGTTAGGTAAAAAAAAAATATTTTTAGAATTTTAGGATTTTTTTTTCGCAGAAAGGTAATATCCGTTCATATATATTGGGATAAAATGGCCGCTTAATTTAGAGAAAGGTCATATCAATATTTAAATGATCACGACTTATTTTTTTATTTAGTAGTTAGTAAAAAAATGTATTTTTAGAATTCTGCGATTTTTTTCAGAATGGTAATGTCCGTAGGTCTATACATTAGGATAAAATGGGTCGAAAATGCCAGTTGTTTATTATTTAGTAGAAAAAAAAAAATATCTTTGAATTCTATGATTTTTTTTTTTTTTTTTTTTTTTTTTTTTTTTTTGCAGAATGGTAATATCCGTCTGTCTGTCTATATATTGGGGTTAAATGTGTAGAAAACTGCGCTTACTTCAGGAAAAAATTATATCAATATTTTAGTGATCATGTTTGATTATCTTACTTATTAGTAAGTAAAAAAATGCATTTTTAGAATTCTAAAACTTTTTTTTAGCATAATGGAAATGTTGTCCGTCCGTCTGTTCGTTAATTTCAATTATTTTTATTGATGGATGTAGTTCTCTTAATTTTAAGGGTTAAGTAATGAAACTTGGAATATGTGATAACTTTTATCTAGGAATGTAGTATACAAAAAATCAACTAAAACTCTAAAAACCCTTAACGAAATTTTGGTACTTCATGAAAAAATGAAACAATAAAAAATAAGTTTGTTAAATTAATTTTAATATTTTTATATAAAAAATGTCTTCTGAAAGAATACTTCGGATATGTTTTTTTCCCCATACTAGATATGATTGGTTCGGAACTTACCAAAAGTCTATTAAAAATATATTCATTGGACAAAATGTTCGGGGTATATATATATATGAAATTTACTTTTTAAAAATATAAGAACATTTTGAACTTTTACAGCTCAGTACACAAAATAACGCAACCTAGACTAATGAATCTTATTGCTATTGATACATAATTCTGTATGTTTTTATTCGGTATCCAATTTTATTACAAAAAGTTAATTTTCAAAATTCAATTAATCGCCACTTTTGACATATTTTACCCCAACGTAAATCGCAAGAAAATAAGCGACATAAAATCGCTTTCTTATAACAAAGAGAAGTTGTCTATTTTGCTTAAACATGGTTTCAAAAAAACAAATAATATGGTGTACAAATAAAATTGAATATGTTTTCTTTTCATTTAGATAAAAATAGTAATATTTTCAAATAATTTTAAGTAAAAATATAAAATTTAGAATTTGATCCATTATTATCTTTCATATTTGTTTTCTCATACATTAGTATTTAATAGAAATAGCTGATCAAATTAAATGTAACCAAAGAAGTAAAACGCTTGAACTGCAGCACATACTAAAAGTAAATTTGGCGATTTTTAAACCGCATGTGAAATGACAATCGCGTGATTTCCGTCACTTAGGCGTAATTTAGTAAATTGAAGTATATTATTTATGAAAAGTGGAGAAATCGAGGAAGAAATTAAATAATTTTAAAAATACATAGTTTCTAATATTTCTTACAATGTCTTTGAATCATAAATACCACATCTTATAGTAAGACTCTTTATATTTTCCTCTCTACACACGTACAAATGTAATTATTTTAAATTTAGGCATTTAAAGTACTAACTTAAGATCTTTTTTTTTTTTTTTTTTTTTTTGCTTAAATTTTTACCTGTATTAAAAGAAAAGACAGAGAATACAATTAGGTCATGACAGAGGGATATTTTGAAGTAATGTGAACAAATTATAATAAATTATAATATTCAATCGTTAATAACCAATCAAGAAAAAGTATATTTTTTATGATAAATTCGAAAATTCGTAATTCTTTAATAACTTTGTTAATATGGAACTAAATGAGAAAAGGATCATAATCTGCGACCACCAGGCTAGCCAAAAATAATCAAAATCATTTTTTTCCTGAGCTTCAAATTAACCAAACTGTTAGTTATTTATCCGTTTCAGGCAAATTGAAGAATTTTGGCATAGATTTTTTACAGCATATTTTTGTATATTTCAGTCTTAACAGCTTATTTTGGGTTTAACATCATATTTTTCATGTTTTCATAGAAAATTCTTATTTTAAGCATATTTAGCAATTTAAATGGCATATTTTTGCATGATTTATACTTAAGAACATAATTTTGCATATATTACACCAAAGATCATAATTTTGCATATTTTATACTTAAGAGAGAAATTTTTCATATTTTGTAGATTTTTTTACATAATTTTTCATAAGTGAAATTTTCGTTTTTCGTTACAAATCATATTTCCTAATGATTTTCATCCTATAAATTGATAGAAATTCTGTAGTTTCCTGATACAATGTTTTTTAGCAATTGCTAATAAAAATCGAGTTATTTTGGGCATGAATAGTAGATAATTTACAAATTAGCAAAAAAAAAAATTTTAAGAGCATATTTTTAAATTTTAAGGGCATATTTTCCGATTTAAATTCTAAAAAAATAATGAGTGTCCGTCATAAATCCAGTTCCACCGATATCTCTTATACAAAAGCATGTACAAAATTTCATACAAATAGCTCGGAAACCAAAAATCGGCCACTTTATTGTTTTAAATTAGTGAGGCACGAAAGAAGTTGCAGATGTTGGTTATAATAGATTCGGCCAAACCGAATATAACATTCATACTTTTTTTGAAAATAACAAAATTGTCCTTGTAAGGTAAATAGTACTGTTTTTTTTACAATCGGTTCTTTTTTAATATATACTTTTTCAGGTTTTTTTTTTTTAATTGGAACTTTTTATTAAAACTTTTTAAACATTAAACAAATTTTACTTTTTATGAAAATTTGTACTTTTTTGGAAGATTTATATGCATATATGTACATACATATATTAAAAACATAAGTACATACATATATTAAAAAAATTCAATTTTTTAAAATTGAAAAGCGGTACGTTTTATGAAAATTAACATGTTGTTTGAAAATTGGTCTGTTTTTATATTAATATATATTTTTTATATTAATATATATTTTTTAGAAAATTGATAGGAATTGAAGAATAATATTTTTGGAATTTTTTTTGAAAATTAGTACATATTTTTTTTAGTAATAACTTTTTTTAAAATTTGTAGTTTCTTTGAAAATTTTTGAAGATTGATATTTTTTTAAAAATTGGAAACTTGTACTTTTTACAAAAATTGCTACTTTTTTATCTGTTTTTAATTGGTGCCTTTTTAAAAACTTGTACTTTTTCTGAAAATTTTTATTACTTCTTTTTGGAAAATTAATATTTAAAAAAAATTTTTAAATTAGTACTTTTTAAAGACACTTTTTTTCTAAATTGATACTTTTTGGAAAATCGATACTTTTCTGGAAAACATTTTTTTTTTTTTTGTTTGAAAATTAGTACATACTTTTTTATAGAAATTGGTACTTTTTTCTCTTATATAATAGGTAATTTTTTTTTTTTAATTTTACTTATTCGTTTATTTTTTTAATAGGTACTTTTTGGAAAATCGGTACTTAATCAGTACTATTTTTCAAAATTTTGTACTTTTTTCATTTGCTTGAAAATTAGTACTTTTGATAATAATTGTTTTTTTTTTTTTGTTTCTAAATGATTCTTTTCGGAAAATCGGTACTTTTTGTGAAATATTTTCTTTCGTTTGAAAATTAGAACTATTTTTTCGAAAACAAATTAGAGCGCTATATCCGGCTATGCCGAATCTTTTATACCCTTCACCACTTTACCAACAAATAAAAAGAAATAGTATACCTTAATATTTTCATATTTATGTATACTTAAAAAAATAATACATATACTTGTTCCACAAACAACACTTGCTTAAAAAACAAGCATACATATATTTATATGCTTTGGACGATAGACAAACAAACTGACTGCATATACTAAAAACAACAACACCAATAATCATTATAATACAGCTGTTGTCAACTAAACTGCTTGCTTATACAAAAAACAACAACACAAATAGTCATTGTAATACTTAATATAAACATTTGTATATGTATTTATTAACAGATATTTCAGTTTTTTGCTCATAACTCGGTTGTTTATGAACCAATTTGATTCAAAGAACCGAAATTTTATAAAAATATTTATTACCGATGTATATAAAAATTAAATTAGAAGCTTAAACAAGGTCCCCAAAAAGTAAAAAATGCATTTTTCCCCATATATATATATATATATATATATATATATATATATATATATATATATATATATATGTATGTATGTATGTATGTATGTATATAACATGTTTTTGCAAGGAAGATTAGAAATTTTTTCTGAATATTTGTGTTGAAGAAATTAACTAGTCGAATAATAAACGAGATATCGGGGAAAAAAATATATATATATATTTATATATACCCTTTACACCTGTGGTGAAAAGTATAAAGTTATTTTTTTTTTTTTAATTATTATTTTTTTTTTTTAATGCTGCTACTGTTTGAAGTTTTTTTTTTTTTTTTTTGTAAATTGGTACTTATGAAGATTAATATATATTTTTTGTTAAAATTTTAAAAGTTTTTAATAATTGACAATTTTGTACTTTTTTAAGTTGGAACATTTTCTGAAAGTCGACACTTTTATAGTGTGCTACCGCGGAAAATGTCCTCTGAAAGCTGTACAGTTATTATTATTTTCACTAATATTATACAATTATACAATTTCACTAATATTATAAAAATTATTCACCTATATCTCACCTGTTTATAAAGCAGATTTCATTAGCCAAGTACAGAGCTGTAAAATAACGAAGTCCGCGAACAAATACAGATTTTTTTCAAGGCGATAGCAGTTCGGGGAGGCTTTTCTGTTAAATTTTTTTGAAATATGGAGCTTGACATTATCACCAACCTTGAGAGAGAAAAATTTATTTTTTTTTTATATGGTGTTTGGCAGCATTATAAATTAAAATTAATAATCAGCTGTGCTAATGATAGAACCTATAAGCACGCCTCAAATTTTTTATCTCAGCTACTTCTAGACAGATTTTAGTAGCAAATTTTTGGTGAGTTTGCAAAAATCTCGGAAATCTAATAATTTTAATCAAATAAAGGAGAGTTGCAAAAACATTCTTCTTTAATCAAACTGGTAGTTAAGGCAATTTTCAGCAGTCAGGACTAAATTGGCTTACAAATTTCAATTACTTTCAGAATTAAACCTTCATACATATTTTAATTTTATTTTAATTATTGCTCTACATATTTACTTGAAAATCCCCCTCTCAAGGGGTTAACTAAAATTTTGTACAATTCAATATCGCAGTTCACTTGATATAAATTGTTTTTAATTGATTTTCAATTTGTCATCATCGTGTTGTGATTTTTCTTTTCTGTTCCGAACATTATTATTGAAATTTAAATATTTTTCCTATTTATTAAAAAATTCTTATTTTCTTTGGAATTGTTTTGTTTATATAAATTTTATATGGATTCGCTGCAGTGTAAGTTTATTATTATTATTATTATTTTTTTTTAATTATTTGCAAATAATCAGTTTGTGATTTGTGACCAAATGCAAATAGATACAAACATTTGTAGTGCTTTTATAATATTCATTATTTATTATTATTTTGCTTTTTCGAGTATTTCTTTTTTTTCAGTTTGTTTCAAGATAAGAAATTTGATTTAAAATTAATTAATAAAACAGAAAAGCAAAACAGCAACAATATAGTAAAAAGCAAATGATTACTTCAACCGCTAAGAAAAACAACCAAAACACAAATTTATTAAATTTATTAAAATAAACATATTTCTTTTCTTTTTTAGTCCACAACAAACCCTAAAAATAAGTGAAATAACATAAAAAACATTAAATAATACAGAAACATGGGCCAAACACTTTCGGAACCGGTAACATCCAAGGAATCAGCATATTGTCAAAATGAAATGTATAGAGTAGGCTCTAGTTGTATGCAGGGATGGCGTATAAATATGGAAGATTCACACACACACATACTGTCGTTGCCCGATGATCCAGGCACATCATTTTTTGCCGTCTACGATGGTCATGGTGGGGCCACAGTTGCTCAATATGCCGGCAAACATTTACACAAATTCATTTTAAAAAGACCTGAGTATAAGGAAAATGTTGAAGAGGCTTTGAAGCAGGTATAAACTATACATAATTAATTTGTTTATTTAAGAACATTTTTTTAATATTCTTTTTATTTATTACATTATAGGCCTTTTTAGATATCGATTATGAAATGTTATATAATGAATCGTGGGGTGAACAAATGGCTGGTTCCACAGCTGTTGTAGTGTTAATTAAAGATAATCGTTTATATTGTGCCAATGCTGGTGACTCACGTGCAGTGGCTTGTGTTAATGGAGAGGTAATGACTTTATCGATGGATCATAAACCAAATAATGAGGCCGAATCGAAACGTATCAATGAGGGTGGCGGTTGGGTTGAATTCAATCGTGTCAATGGTAATCTGGCATTATCGAGAGCTTTAGGTGATTTTGTTTTTAAACGCAATGAAAATAAAAAACCCGAAGAACAAATTGTAACAGGTAAGTTTAGTGAACTTTGAATTAACTACAATTAATTTAGTTACTGCAAAAAATGAAGATATTGTTACAATATAAAAATGTTCGGTTTTGCTCCATCTAAGAAAAAGTTCAAAAAATACTTTTTTAAAGACAGGCCATGACTTTATTTTCGCTAATTAAATCCATAATATGACGTGTTATAGTTTTTAAAAATATTTCAAAATTTCATTCTACTGTATCTTTATACTACCTGACTGCAATTCCATGCGTCCCACTTTTATTTTTAATGCGAATCACACATTTTTAAATGAGTTTAAGTCTGGATATTCTTAATAGCTCATACTTCCAAAATTAGTTTCGTGTCCTTGCAAATTTTTCTTGAGGAAATCTATCTAGAAATATATTTTTAATTTTTTTTCTACTTTCTTCTTTAAAAATTATTACAGAAACCTAAGAAGTTTATGTTTTACTAAGCGATCTTAGCTGAATTATATATTTTTGTTATTTCATTCGCAAATTTAAACCGTGATTAATAATAAAAATTTGAAAGTGGTACAAAAGTGAATAACCTGAATAAGCTTATAGATTTGGTTATTTTTTATATCAGCCAAACAAATATATTAATGTTTAGTATTTAAATATTTTAAGTTAAACCCTAAGGAGTATGTTCTACTATTTTTATTTTCTTTCGGGTCTGTGATTAAGAAGATAATGCCTAAAAAATAAATTGTCATAAAAAAGTGTTCACTTTTGCTCCATAATGTATATGAATCGAATTTCAATTAAGTCATTCATTTAACTGGTCGCGCAACATGTCATGGTGAAAAATTATGGGCTCGTGTCTGGTAGCATATTTTGGTCGTTATTCGATTAATGCTCTCATCAAATGGGTCAATTGCGTTTGTACAGGTCTCCCGTGATTGCTTCACCTGATTTTAACAGCTTATAATAGTGATACTCTTCTTTTTTTATACATATAAGGAATTTCAAAAAAAAATTGAAAACCTACTTTATGTGTCTTGTATTTCTAAAGTTTATTTTAAAAACAGAAAAACCGTTTATGCATTTTGATAGACCTTGTAAAATAACTAAGAAGTCCAAAATTTTAGGCTACTCACCTAAAATTTCAAGAAACTACTTGTAACTTTCGAAGATTTTTTATTCACTTAAGTTGTACACTCAATTTACATCTTTTTGACACAAATCATTAACCAGCCAGGAGACAAGACTTAGGAAATTCATTTTTTACAGTTTGAGGTATACGATGTCAGAAAGCCAGGCATGGCATCATCTCAAACTTCCATATAATTACCGCAAATATTAGTAAAATGTATGTTTTTCGCAATTGAGAACCACAGCCTTTATTGAAATTGTCTAAAATATCGCGTAAATAGCATTTCTTTCAAAAGGGCGTTTCAAAATTTTGAAATACAAAAATTGTATGCAATTTTTGAAATTTTCACCAAATATCTATATGGAATAGTTTTGATGGCTAAAATTTTAAATATGAAGAAAATTAAAGAAACATCATTTATACTGCCTATAGCGGCATTCGTCTCCAAATACATTTCGCTTGCTGACAACTACCTCGAAGTGTAAATTACGTTAATATTGATGTCAAATAAAATCCTTTACTTTGCTTAATACTAAAATCCAGTGGGTGTCAAAATATTTTAAGGTTTCATAATTTTATGGATCAAAAAATAATTTCATAACCTCAAAAAGCGTCCTTACATATTTCGAATTATAGTTCGAATTTTAAAATAATAAAAACTATTTTCGATGTCAAACTCATCATTAAATAAGATAAATATTTTAAAATTTGCGAAAATTTACTTAAAAAAAAGAAAACTTAACTCATATATTTTGTAAGAAATATTATTTATTATGAGTAGTAAAGTTTAAACGACTATATTTTTCCAACCAACATTTAATTTTTTCATAAAAATATTTCAAAGAATTTTTAATACTATCTATAATTTTTTAAGATTCTAAGGGACTGATTCAGTATGACAATCAAATTGTTTAAAAATAAAATTTGTATGAAAACTACTCAAAAAACATTTGAAGAAATGAATAATTTTCATACAAATTTTATTTTCAAACAATTTTATTGTCGTACTGAATCTGAAAAAAAATATTTAAATATTAGTATTTTGTCTAATTTTGTGACATTATAACAAAGTTATTATAAACAATCATCATTAAAAAGTAATCTTAAAAGTTTTATACGAAAAGCATTGTTAGAGTGCGGAAAAATGCACAATTCAATTCGTAAGAGGTTCCAGCAATGAGCAACACGAATTAAAAAGTATCTTTCATAGACGAAATTAACAATGCGAGGATTTACACAATAAAATTGGTTAAAATGTAATCATTATTTCACTCAGAACCCATATTAATATTTTTTTTGGAAAATAGGTCAAATGTTCATAAATATCTTAAATATATAAGTATTTAAATAACAATCATTATAGATGAGTTTTGTCTAAGCGAAAAATCATACTACCAAATTTCATGAAGATCGGTCCAAAATTGACCGTACCCACAGGAACCCCTCTGGAATTAATTCCCATGTTAATTATTGCATAAATATAAAATTTAGCAAAAATTAATTTCATTTAAGTGTTAATCTTACAGCCAAATTTCAGGTTTATAAATGACCAATTACGTTTGCGCATTAGAGTGACTTAATATGGAAAAACTTGTTCTATTAAGTATTTTTCTAAAATTCTATATAGTTCTTGTCTTAAATAAAGCAAATAATTAAGTTAATAAAATATTTATTTAAATTGTTTACTACTTTAATTTTATTTAGTTTTTGTTATGAAAACAAGGATATTTACCTTTAATTTTTTTTTTAAATATATTTATTTATTTATTTATTTATTTTTTTTTTTTTTCTCCAAATCGCAAAAAATCCGCAAAATGCTTTTTTGGATTTTCATACTACAAGTGTTAAGCAAAAATACAAAATTTATATTTTCACCCAAGTTCGTCTAAAAGTTTTTTGAATTTCTGTATAAAGGTAAAATATCCGTTTTTAGACCGATTTAAAAAAAAAGTATTAAAATTATTTCTACAAACATTAAGTTTAACAAAAAAAAATACGTAAATATGTTTCTAAACATCTTTGCTTAACAATTCCTTTGTAAAAAAACTACTTTTTATAAAATAAAAAACAAAAATATAAACTTAAAGAATTTCAAATTTCAGCTTTTATCACTACCCTACAAGCAAAATAATACGAAAGTGATTCGAACTCGTATTGCTTAGAAGAAAAATTTTATTGACGCAATAATCTTATTCGTATTGTGGAAGTTTCCCCACGAAAACTGAAACGCTCACATAAAATATCAATTTTTTGCTAAAAGACAAACAAATTTCTTCAATAATTTATTGCGGAGGTGATAATCACCTTACTGAAATGAGGATAAAAATAATAAAAAAATTTTAAATTTTATATATTTTTTATTATATATTGCCTAATTTTCATTAAACTGATAAAAACGCAATATTAGAAAAATATTGATTTGATGATTTTCGTCCAAATAATAAAAAGAAGATATTGTGTAAATTTCTTCCAGGAAGATATCTTCCAAATGTTTATAGGGTGTGATTAGAAATTGGAAACAATGTGTGAATTTGACAGTGCACTACTACACGGAGAGCAAAAAAAAATTAAAGTATTTTTTTTAACTTTTTTATCATTTTATCTATTTTTACCTAGAATCAATTTTACAAAATATTAATTTTTAATTTTCAATTAATGGCCATATTTCTCAATTTCACCCCTCTGTGGGGCGTTCCACCGAATGCTTTTATATTTTGCACAATTTCTGATAATAATCGGATTACGAAAAATGATGTGTAACTTTATTTTAATTTTATAGTCTACAACACCGTAGGTGCTTGGGGTACTATGAGTTTGTGCAGATGTTTGTAACGCACAGAAAAAATTATCGGGCCCCGTTAGACTCAAAATCACTTTCTAAATCGATTTAACGATGTCCGTCCGTCTGTCTGGCTGGCTGCCCTTGTAAATTTTTACGCAAATATCTTAATGAAATTTGCAAAAATAATTATTTTGACACAATAATATTGAGATTGATTATGATCGGTTTATTATTTCACCTAGCCCATACAAATTTGCCTAAAATACAATATTTCAATGGAATTTAACACAAATACGTTTTATATAAATATCCAAAAATGACCAGAGCTCCCATATAAACCCACCTACGAAAATCACTTTGACGTGCATAAATTCTAAACAAGTGTTAGCATCAAGTTAATATTAGACACAAATAAGTTTTATAGCTCCCAAATAAGGCCCACTTCCGGGAATCACCCTAAAGGGCATAAAAGTATAAATATTAATATTTACAGTACTCTTAATGCAAGTATCGCACATACACAATGGGTGTCATATGGTCGGGCTTGACCGACTATATATTTCTTACTTTTGCATATATTTTGTTAAAAACTCTGATGATTTTTGTTGTTGTTTCACGTTTGTTTTCAACCATCTGTGGTGGTTATTTTACTGGATTTTAAAAATTTTCCGTTCGCGTACTTTTTCGTTTACAAGTTTCTTGAGAGTAAAATTTTTAATTTACTCAGTAAATACTCAGTTTCTTACAGGCTAGCATACATATTATTCTTAAAGCTATTTACAATAAAATGTTTTTCATGATCATTCAATAGTATTATTATTATTATTATTATTATTATTATTATTATTATTATTATTATTATTATTATTATTATTATTATTTAACTAAGTTAAAAATACTTCTCTTAATGCGAATTGGATCTACTGAGAAATCAATATATGGATAAAAACTGTTGAATTGATTGTCATAATTGGTTCGAAAATATTTGATTTTTAAAGGAGTATAATTTCTAGTTGGACGATTTGGAATTACGAATTCGATCTAACGAAGCAGGAACTCGGAATTAATTGAACCGTTTACTAAGCTAATTACAAATGAATTATTCATATATTTTCTCCTACTTTCAAGAGACCTTCATATGATGGTAAATATTAGAATTCCATGGAAGATTACGAAGACAAAATAAGGGAAATTGTTTCTGGACGGATTCAATTTTCTTTATATGAACTTTGTATTGAGGATCCCAGATCACGGAAGCATATTCCAGGATTGGTCTTACGAGAGATGTGAATAATTACTTGTAAACGTAATGATCATTAAACTCTCTTCCCCAGCGCTTGAGGAAACCTAGAACTCCTTTTGCCTTATTAATGATTTGCCAAACGTGGGAATTAAAGGATAAATTGCAATCAAACAACACAGCCAGATCAAGAAATTCTTCGACTAGATCAAGTTGATATTCATTTATTGTGTATCTACAGAATACTGAACTTCTTCTGTAGAAAATTAGTTGTTTACACTTTCTTAAATTCAGATCCATTAGATTTATCATACACCAATCATAACGATTGTCAAGATATGATTGGAGTAAGGAACATTGATAGGAATAGTTAAAGCAATGGAACAGCTTTACATCATCAGCATACATTGATATTCTAGAATTCTTAATGCAAGCTACTAAATAATTTATAAATAATAATAATAATAAGAGGCACCGGATAAAACCGGAATGGTTTTCGATTCATATTCTCTAAATAATACACATTGGTATTTATTTTTAAGTTATGTAGAAATCTATTTAAGGAAAACAAGACACAATCCGAGTTTATTCAATTTGAGCAATAGGAAATCGTGATTTACTTTATCGAAAGCTTTACTGAAATCTATATTTATTTTGTCTGTCTGTAAACCGGAATCAAATGAAATTGTAAATAAGGTTGTGAACTCTAAAAGGTACGTAGTAGTGGAACAAGCTTTTCTAAATTAATGCTAAAATGTGTGAAGATAACAAACAACTTGATGCGAAAGATTTCAGTAACTATCTTTTCGAAAAGTTTTTGAATAACACTTAATTAGCAATACCTCTATAATTGGAAATGTTCGATCTGCTTTCGGATTTAAACAAAAGTATAATATAAGATTTCCTTCAAACTTCAGGAAAATAACCACTATATATTGATATGTTGAAAAAGTAGGTTATTGGAGATATAAGGGAATGTAAATATTTTATAAGGACACAGCTTGGAATACCGTCAGGTCCACATTTATCAGAATATTTAAATTCGATTTTTTTTTTTTTTTTTTTTTTTTTGAATCGACAATATGTGTCCTTTTCATCTAGATAACTTTTCCGAATTAGTGAGTTATTTATAAAAAATAATATTAGAAAATCAACATGTTTTTTTAAAGGTTGTTAAGCAAAATTATCATTTGCCTAATAGTATGAATATAGCATTAATTAAATTATTTTCTTTCTTACAAACAAATTCTTCTAGTAACTTCTTTTATCTTAAAAAAAAACACATTTCTTATAATTTTTTAAAAAATACTTTTGAACAATGTTATTTAAACAATTGTCTTTCCATTCACAAAAATTTCTCAAAACAAAAATAAAACAAAAATATTCTATAAAAAAATACTACCGGCATTTAATCACTCTTTCAATACATTTATTATTAAGTTTTTATTGCAATTTAATTTTGTTTCTTTTCTTCTTTACACCTGTATATAGACCCAAGAGCTCTTCCAGTACATATTTTTATTATTTTCTTTAAATAAACCAAAAAAATAATTACGAAAGAAAATGTTATGTTTAAATTAAAACGCCCACGCTTGATAAATACTACAATAACAATATGAAGAGAAAATATTTACAGTAGAGGTACATGAATATTGGGATTGTTATTATTTATTTAAATTAAATGTAAAATAAAAAACAGAATTGTTGGCGTATAAAAGATGAATAGGAAAATTATTAGATTCTGATCACTTCAAAAGTTATGATATGATTTACCAATTTAATGTAATATATTTGGGAAGATTATATTTTCCTACAACTTGGATTAAATCGGAAAGTTGTAGTAATTCTTTTAACTAGGTTCCGATTTTCTGCTGTAAAGTTTTTTTTAGATATTGTATTTCCTTAAAGGACTTAAATTTGTAAACTAATTTGTACATCAAGCTAAATTAATAATATATTAAACTATAAAATGTTCCTGAGTCATAATTTTGTGAAATGTTAATGTTTTTTCAGTAAATTATATAAAAATAAAGCAAACAAAAACAAAATTTATATTTCCTGGATTCTTATTTTCTATAAATACTTTTATAATATTTATAAACATTTATATTTGTATTGCTTATATAACAATTCCCCTTATAATTTGTTTTACGACTTTCCCTTTTCAGCCTATCCCGATGTTGAGACCCGCAAAATTAATGAGGATTGGGAATTTTTGGTATTAGCTTGTGATGGCATTTGGGATGTAATGAGCAATAAGGAAGTTATTGATTTCTGTAGATCACGCATTGGTCAGGGTATGTATCCCGAAGAAATATGCGAAGAACTAATGACTCATTGTCTGGCTCCCGATTGTCAAATGGGTGGTTTGGGTGGTGATAATATGACTGTGGTCTTAGTATGTTTCCTGCACAATAAACCCTATGCGGATTTGGTGCAACGATGTGCCACCTCAACAGTATCGGCGAATACAAATACTTCGCAACCGGTAACACAGAACTCGACATCATCGTCACCGGAAGAGGAGGAAATAGATCTAAAATAACAGCATTACCAGCAGCAATATCAGCTTGAAAAGTCCAGCGCTTTGGCAGTACTCACTTTTATCTAAACAACAACAAAAAAGAACGTTCAAGTGAAGTTTTGCTTTTAAACAAAAATTAAAAAGAAAACAAGAAAAGAAAAAATCCAAAATATCTTCTTTTTTAAGATGAAGTTTTTCTTTCTTTGTTATTAGTTTTCTTTTAACGAATTATATTTTTTCCTGTTTATATTTTAAATATACCTCCAGATATCGTTATTCATTAGTTTTTTTTTTTTTTTATTGAAATATAATTTTATTTTATAAACTTTTCTTTTTCGCAAACAAACTAAAAAATACTTGTTACTTAAAATAACTGGTGTGTTCCTTTATATTTGAAAAAAAAAATATCTTTTTTATATATTTAATTCTTTATTAGTTTTCCTTCTATGCGTTTTTTTTTTTTTTTTTTTTTTAATTCATATTATTTGTCGTATTTAACTGCAGTTTGAAATTGGTTTTGGTCTTAATTGTAAAAAAAATATATTTCATTTTGTAGGAAATTTTAATAACAAAATAAATATTAGTTCATATACATATATTTTATTAATGTTTAAGTTTTACAAAATTTGTTAGAAATTGTTCATTTTTATTTTAACAACAACACCTTCAACCATAGCAAACCAAAAGTAAAAACCATTGTATGTTTTAAGGGGTTTTCTAAAAAACCTTAAAACTACAACAAAATCTAAAATGAAAGCAAAATTATTATTATTTTTTATATATATAATAAATAAAACCTATAAAAAAATTAAAAGTTATTAAATTATTATTTAGCTAAAATAAAAAGTAATTAAAAACTGTTCTTTGATACGGTTGTATAAATTTAATTTTGAAAAAAGTTCTGTGTGAATAGGAAAATAAATAAAATTTTTCTACAATTGACCGCCGCCTTAAAATTTTTAATTAAAATTATTTATTTAGGATTCTGAAGATAAAAAAAATAGGAGAAGTTAAGAGATTTTGAAAATTTATATATTATAAAGAAACAAAATATTTATTTGCATAGGAAATTAATTAATTTGAATAGAAAAACCCAACAAAAAAATTGATACAGTAATGATGTCATAACGATAACATTTCAGAATGATATTGCTCATTTACTAAAAAAAGAGATTTTTGAGTTAATTATGTAGAAATACGTGTTAGCATTATCTTTTGTAAAAATATCATTTGTGGCCATCTTTTGAGAAAAGAATTTGATATTAATTTTTTTATTAAAATAAATGACATTTGAAAAGTTTGAATTCCATTTCTATAAAACTAGTTTTTTTGTTATGACGTTCTTGAAATGAATGAGCGATATCATTTATAATTCTAAAATGATGATATAGGTTGCTTTCTAAAAGGTACACTCGAAAATGACATCATAATTTTTGAAAATAACGATATTTGTAATGATATCGATAAATTTAAGCAGCGCACAGTGAACCGTTAAGAGTAAAAAATATTGTAACTTATCTTAAGATATTTTTGTCAAATATATATCAATGGAAAACCAAAAATAAATATATATATATATATATATATATATATATATATATATATATATATATATATATATATATATATATATATATATGCGTTCAATATTTTTACCATTGTAATAACCTTGCGAACTTAAAATTGAAACAAAGTTTTTATTGTTTTACATATTGTACAAATTATATTAAATTACATGGTTGACCGTATATCCAGTTATTGCTGAAATATTATCTAGCATAGTATGGTGTATGTCCTAATTTAAAATATTTAAAATGTTAACAAAAATAGATCAGAATAACAACTAAAAATTAGGTGTAAAAATAGATTTTTCTTAAACATTTTGAATAAAAACCACTGGGTTTTAAAATTATTTTCGAATGATTTCCATACACAAATTTCTGCACACTATTTGTTAGAGAAGGTAATAGTTAATTTTCTTAAAAAAAAAACTCAAAATCTTCTTATAACGGATAACAAATTTTCTTGACGTGTAACATTGAAATTTGAAAAATATTTTTAAACCCGATTTTTTTTTTTAATTTTAGAATCAAATCTAATAAAACTAATTCAAAGATTTATCAAAATTGCAAAATTCCTAAAATTTTCATTATGAACAATTTAAAATTTTATTTTTTATGAAAAAAGTTTGACTAAAAAAGTCATGTTCGATTCATAATAGGTATGAATAAATTTTTCAAATATATACATTTTTTTCTCTGTGAAGTTTTCGCTTTAATTTTTGAAATTTCAAAATATTTAGTGTACCTTTTCAATTTTTTAAATCACAAAATTTTTAAAAAATTAGTTTACAAACATTATTTTAACATTTGATTCTTAATCAATTAAAAACAAATTGTGTATTTTTTTTTATTTTTCCAATTTCAATTTCCAATATTTTGTACAGAAGTTTAATTTTAAACTCAAAATTTTAAAAATATATTTTTTTTATTTCCTCTAAAAAGAATTTTCATTGTATAGCAAACAAATTTTAAATAAAATTAAAATTTAGGTTTTGAATTTTTATTGTTTTTGAATGCTATATTTGGAAATGATTAAAAATTTTTAAAGTGCAACTGCATTTTTTACCACAAAATTTATTTTTTTTTTTTTATTTCATTCAAAAATATTTTTTTGAAATCAATAAAAATATTAAATGTAAATATTTTTATTTTGTATACACAGAGAAAAAAAATTCATATATTTGAAAAAAAATTTTCATAAATATGAATCAAACATGACTTTTTTCCCCAAACTTTTTTCATAAAAAATAAAATTTTGTTCATAGATATTATTAAATTGTTCATAATGAAAATTGAAATGCTTTTTATATATGTTTGTGTGTGTATTTTTAACAATTTAATAATTTTTTCAGACTTTTGCCTATAACTCGGTTGTTTATGCATCTATATTGTTAATTAAAAAAACTTGAAATTTTAGAAATATATTTATGACCGATCTATATAAAAACGAAATCAGTAACTTAAACAAGGGCTTCAAAAAGTTAAAAATACGCGTTTCCCGATTATTGAACCGATTTAGTTCATTTCTTCAGCAATTCAAAAAAAAGTTTCGAAATTTTCTTTGCAAAAAAGTAGTCCCTAGCTTATATAAAGGCTTCAGAAAATTTAAAACTGGTTTAAAGAAACTAACATATCTCCGCCATTTATGAACCGATCTTGCTGAATTTCAAGCAAAATTCTCGAAAGGATTTCCGATCGTTTGATATATATATATATATATATATATATATATATATATATATATATATATTATATATGGCAGTTATAGGTGGGCTAAAAATAAATAAAATGTAAAAAATTTTAATACTATTTTTCAATAAATTTTAAGAAATGGCACAAAGTACTGGTCGCAATTTTGAAAATAATTCAATAAAATTTGGCGCGTAGGAGTTTCATGACACAAGGACGAAGCCTATTGAAATTGGTTATGATCGGTCCATTATTTCACCAAGCCCCCAAACAAATGTTCCCCCGGAATAGGGGTTTAACGATCATAAATGCCTTAAATATAGCAATATTTTAACGAAATGTGGTGTAAGGAAGTTTTGTATAAGTTTTAATCTTTGTACGAAATTTCATGAAGATCGGTTCATAATTGACCATATAAGCTCACCTTATATGAGAGCTATAAGGGAATCACACTAAAATGCATAAATTCATGTAAATATTACGAGTAGTATTTACATAATATTATATATTCGTATATTTTATTTTACACTTAATAAAAGTATCGGTCCATAATTGTCCACATGTCTAATATAAGACCCCTCCACGAATTTTGATGGACATGCACAATGGTGTAGGGTATTATATGGTCGGGCTTGACCGACTATATCTTTCTTACTTGTTTTTATTTAAGTTTGTTAAATTTGTTATTACAATTTTTAAGTTTCAAAATCACAGATAATTTTGAATTTATCAAAAGTATTTTTACTGTGAAGAAATTTAAAATTAATAATTTGTTTACAAAATCGTTAATTCTGAATAAAAAAAAGTGTTTAAAATTTTCGATTTTTTTTAAATTTCATCTTAAAAAATTATTAAATTAAATTGAAAAATTTTAATTTTAGTATTTTTTTTTTTTTATTTCCTAAGTAGGAACATTCTTAAATGTTATTAAAAAATTTCAATAAAATTAAAATAAAATCTCTAAAATTTTAAAATAATTTTAATTTCCAGTATTTTTTTTTAATAGCTTTAAGAAAAATTTTCCAAAACCAAACAATTTTTTAAAGAAATTATTTATTTTCCTAAATAAAACATCATACATATAATAAAAAATAGTCCCCGTCCAAACGGCGGTCAAATTTTTAATTAAATATTGCAAAAAGAAAACTTGAAATTTAGTCACACATAATTTTTTATTTATTTATTATTATTATTTTTTTTTTTTTTTACTTTAATAAAATTAATTCCAATTCAACTGGAAAAGTATCTTTGGCCTTAAATAAAACAGCTCAAATTTGTGTTTTTAGTCTAAAATTGTTTTAATATAATTTAGTTGACTTACTAAAAAAAAGCTTATTAATTAAAAAAAAAAATTTTTTTCTTCTTCCTAGAATAAAAATGTGTGCATGTGTCGTATTAATATGCATGTTTTCATATTTTTATACCCTTGATCAAAATAAGTAAAAAATGATTCAATACGATTGAAAAATATTTATATAATTAATGTATAGAAAAAAGCTTTAAATATAAAAAGTAAAACAAAAAAAAAATATGGTAAAATTAAAGAAAAAATATTTCGTCTTTTTTAGCTGTATAATACAAATATGTAAGTTTACGTTTTAAGATAAAATCCAATAAAATAATGAATTTAGAAAAAAATATCCAGAAGAAATTAACAATATTGATGTTTTATTTAATCAAAAAGGATGTTAAGAAGTAAACTGTTAATAGCTGATGAACTGGGGCGATTATCATGCAAATATATGTTTTCCCCGAACATTTATTTTTCATATTTAATGGAAAATTTTTATTTTTGAAATTTTTTTCCTAGTAATGTGTATTAATTTATATATTTCTCACAATTTTTAATTTTTTCTTACCTTTTTCCCAAAATTTTCTTAATTTATTTAGTAACTACACAGAAAAAAATTTTACATAAATAGTAGGAACTCCTTTCTTCATTGTTTTTAATACATAGTTATTATAAACAAGTTTAATGTATTGTATGTATTTTTTCATTAGCATTTCAATTTAAATAAATCAAGAAGGCTTGAAGAAAATTATTTCTATTTTTTATTTTTATGTTCATAGGAAATGTTTGAAAATGTATGATTTTTTAAAATTTTCTTTTATAATTTTTGAGTATAAAGAGAAATATGTGTTAAATTTACTTTCATTTTATTGTAATTTTAGATATTAGATTGGTACGATTCAACAATGTGTAAGTAGAAATCGTGACTACTTCTTGTACAAAAATTTTACATAAAAAATCGTGAAGTTCAATTTTATTGTACAATTTCATGAAAAAGTTTTTGGAAATAAATTTGTATGTTCAATTCATACAGTTTATGTTAAAATACATTCCAGAATTGTAAAAATGTTATGTGTGTGGCTTATCCCGATACGCTTCGCTACCATTTTTGATGCCATAACTAATATCACGGTGCTACAAAATAAAAAATTAATACATTTGAAATGTAACATAGTATAGTTTGTATGTATGGGTAAGTAGATTATTATACCATTTTTAGAATTTTGAAATATACCTCCAAAATCGGGAGTTATATAAAAAAAAACCGATTTTTCGGACTACGCGGCTTTAAAAACTTTTATGTAGAATACTTGTTAACCAATTTAATATATTTTTTTTTAACGGCATTAGAAAGAAGACTCCTTAGCCATTTTAAAAATTATAAATACAATTTATTCATAGCAAAACTGTGTGAGATTATACACAAACTCA
The DNA here is from genome assembly GCA_932274085.1 of Protocalliphora azurea. NCBI lineage: Eukaryota > Metazoa > Arthropoda > Insecta > Diptera > Calliphoridae > Protocalliphora > Protocalliphora azurea. The sequence goes on from OW026522.1 coordinate 103,040,909, forward strand.
ATTTTTTATTCTTATTATTATTATTATTATTATTATTATTATTATTATTATTATTATTATTATTTTTAACTTTTCAGTAATTTTTCTTATTTTTTCCTAATACATACTATATTTTATTAAAAGCAAAATGAACCATCATTTGATAAAATCGAATTAGAATTGTAGAACTTATGATATTTTTCGAAGTTGTTTTGTTGTTACTACAATACCAAAAAACTCCAGTATTTTGTTTTTGCATTGAGATCTCTTATGTCAACTTTACCCCACGTCTACAACTGAGATTAACGCTGATATAATATGTGAGATAACGCCGGCAGAGGAGAGTAACCATTTTGTTTATGTTAAATCTTAAATAAGGGATACACGCATTCTAATAAATCCTATAAGAAATCATTATTTTTAATCAGTCGCAGAGTAAACATGTCCTTTTTATTTATTCGCGCTTTTTTAGCACAATTTTATCAAAATGTTTTTTAACATGTAAAATAAACACTAAAAAGAAACAATTTTACAAAAAAACATTGTTTTTCTGTAATTTCCAAAATACACATGCACACACACAAACAAACTTTCTTATATGTGCATTTTTTTTTTTGACAGTTTATCTTATAAGATGGTTGTGTAGAGAAATCTCATCACAACAGTCTCATAATACATCTTATAATACTAATATTTGAATCTACACGTGAAATAATTCTCTCAGAGAGCGAATTTGACACTCTCTGACACAAAAATCTTACATATTATGTTACGTCTAGACGGGCTGTTAACTTTGATATTTCACATGTTTATTTACAAAAACACATTTGATATATCACGTAATAAAAAATAATAAGACGCAAACAACAAAAGTAGACAAAAAATATAAAGAAGGATTGTTAACATAAACAACAGTTTGACACTACAGATTTTAGAACACAAGCTGCTATATTACTGCTAACCTCAGGTCTACAACTGAGATTAACGCTGATATAATATGTGAGATAACGCAAGCAGAAGAGAGTAACCATTTTGTTTATATTATGTTTTATCTTAAATAAGGGGTACACGTACTCTAATAAATCCTATTAGATATCATTATTTTCAATCAGTCGCAGAACAAACATGTACTTTTTATTTACAAAAATCGCTTTTAACACAATTTCTATAAAAAAATTTTTAAATGTAAAACAATCATTAAAAGAAAATAATTTTGCAAAAAAACATTGTTTTTTTAGTAATTTCCAAAATATATAAGCACACACACATACAAACTTCCGTGTGTGTGTATTTTTTTGACAGTTCATCTTATAAGATGGTTGTGTAGAAAATCTCATCACAACAGTCTCATAATACATCTTATAATACTAATATTTGAATCTACACGTGAAATAATTCTCTCAGAGAGCGAATTTGACACTCTCTGATAGAAAAATCTTACATATTATGTTACGTCTAGACGGGCTGTAAAAAGAAAAAAAATTCTCAACTGTTTGAATGTCGTTACCTGATTAATCTACCTTGTTACAAACTGTGTTTCTCACCAAGGAGAGTTTAAACATGTGACCTCACTTCATCAGCTGATTATTTTTTTTTAGTACTTAGAACTGTCAAACTCCATATAAGTACAGTTTCTAATACAAGTTACTCACCAACACATAAACAAGTTAACATTAAGCATTTATCACTACAGTAAGCAGAAATCTCTAAAAAGAAATCTAAGTTATACTACAATAAAGCTCTTTCTTTTAAATTCAAACAAACAGATGTTATAAACTGGAAACATCTAATACGTGACAAAGTAGAAATTTCGAATACGTTAAAAACTAGAAGGTTTCAAAATTGTTATTTTAAACCTATAAAACTAATTTTCGTAACAGTATTTTCAATTGCAAATATCAAACCCACAGTCAATAGTAAAGAAAAAAATTCTGTAAAGTCCTGTGAATAAAAAAATCTTCACTTTTTAGTTTGAAGTGATCATTTCAACGAAAAATCTTAAAAATTGTAAAATAATAGAAACCAAAATGTGTAACGAACAATTTTTTATATTTTAAAATGTAAATATTTAAGTCGCGGTAATATTTGAATAGTTTGGAAGTTATAGGCTTTTGAAAAAAGTATTTCCATAAGAAATTAGTATGGAAAAAATTTGTATTATTTAAAAAATTAGAAAATATTTAAAAATAGGTTGAATGAACTTTTATGGAAAATTATTTGTGTTTATAAATGTCTATTCAAGAGCTTTCAATTGATATTTAAACCTTTGCAATCGGTTAAATTTTATAGAAAATATTTACTATTATAAGTGAGTTAGGGATCTCAATGAGTTCCATGTTTCATCAAAATAACTTTATACTTTTCTAATATATTTATAGTATCAAATTTTAGAAAAGTTCAGTGTATATATATATCTATCTATCTATATATATATATATATATATATATATATATATATATATATATATATATATATATATATCCTGTATGCTGGATCTCAAAGGGTTAAAGACATGGCGTTTCTTAAAAACATTTGTTAAATAATTTCTCTAGTAAAACTTATTGTTGACGTTGTTAATTATTACAGAAAATACCAATATGTGCATAATTTTAACCTACAGTAATAAAGAGATTGAAAAAAAAAAACATTTCGAAACTTTAAAGTAAACAATTCGATTCAGAATTATTTCCAAAGTCGATTTAACGATATCGGTCCATCTGTCCATGTTAACAAGGTTTACAAAATACAGGTCGCAATTTTAAATATATCTTAATATAAAAATGAACCACATTCACTTTGGTCAAACAGTTCCCACATATCGATTTTTCAAAAAAAATGTAAATAATTTTTTATATAAATAAGTTATTGAAATGAGTATTTACATATAAAAAACATAAAAATGCGTATTAAAGTGATATTATATTCTTCTTAAATATTTGCTCTGCCAGAAGTGCTTTTCCTTAATTTTTCAGGTCCGCATATTCGTCTATCGAATCATCTATTTTGCCATTATAACGATTCCTTTCTTTGAATTTTCCATAGCATTCGAGAGAAGGAAATGGCTTATGGAGTTCTACATCCTCGCCTTCCATAATAACATTATTGTTCGAAAGTACATTCTGAATTGGTCGCTTTAAAATGTCAAAAGCGATATTTGGACGGAATGATATATCTCCATTTATTGTTTCATTTAACAAAATTACTAAGCTGGTTTCCAAAACATGGATTGTTTGAGGTGACTCTTAATAAAATATATACATTACCAGTCTTAAACTTTCACTTTTAACTCATCTAAACCACATGTTGACGGTCCTATTATAACTAATAAAAGTTTCTTGTCAGAAGACAAATTGTTTATTGAAGCAGTTCCAACACCAGTTTTGTAAACTTCTCTTTATTTGTTTCCTATTTTTCTTCGAAGATTTTTTAGGTCGTTACTAGGTCGCGAAGAGATCTTTCACTGCATGCATTAAATTTTCTGTCAATTTTACCCACACATCGGTTGCTTACTGCATCGGTCTTTTATTTTCAAGGTTGCTTTTATATTGGCATACTATACTATATATATATGCTCATAAGGATTTTATTCTATATAATTCTATAAATCAGTAGGTGCTAATCTGCAATGTTTTCCAATGACCTATGTTTAAAAATGGATATATGAAAATCATAACACATATTCATTTTGTTGATACCACTGTTTCATCTTCGTCAAATATGTTATAAAGAGACCAACCAATAATTGATTTGGTAAGATCACAATATATTTTATTACCTACAGAAAATACATACCAATTAACTGATGAATAAATGGCATTATTTATTGGCTGTTGTCCCGCTAGAAAGATTATAAAGTCGAATTCTTCATCCGTGAGACTAAGATTTTTTTTTTTTTTTTGTCAAATTCTAATAGTTTAGTTGTAGATTTGAAAGATTTTGAAGGAATTGGAACTTTTCCAAATAGTGCTTTTGGTCATGGTGAACAATAATCATCTAAGGATATTAAAGTTTTTTTTATAGAAATTGGAGAAATAATGTTTAAGTATCTCCTGCTCCCGATATAGAATGAAAATCTTTACAATCCATTGAAAGAACAGATCATATTTCTAAAACAAGAGAGCCCGCCCATTGAAACTCTAGAAGTTATTCGATACGACAGATATGACCACTGGACAAAAGCTGTTGAAGAAAATCCGTCGATATGTCAAAATCCAAAGTGAAACCAGATTTTTCAAATACAAACCTTATTTGTATCTCTCAAAGAAAAAAAACTTTATGGAGTTTTAGTTAATTAAAAAAAATTAAAAATTTGTTATTTTCATTTTCGTGTAAATAGAACTATATTTTTAGAAATATTTCATAACTATTCGAAATACTATATTTTTATTAAAAATTTCCTTAACAAAAAGATGCGTTGATATACATATTATGCCCAAAACGAACAATTGCGACAGGTCCTTTTTTATAAAAATGTCATAAATTCTTAAAAATTCTGTTTAAACTGAATAAAATAATTTTATTTCAAAATAAATATTTTTTTTAAAACTTAAAACGTTTTCACAGCATGGGCCTTAAACGGTAAATATATTTATTTTTTTCCAATATTATTTATTTATTTTTTTTTTCAATATTCATTCTTTATACAATTTTATTGCCACCCATTTTTTCTAATTGCTTCATTTTAAAAACATCTGGCATTACTGAATTTTTAATTGTAATAGATTAAATAAAATTAACTAACTGTATTATTTTCTAACTTTATATATATTCGTCTCTTTCACCCACAGGCATTTCTACATAAAGGCACGAGTTTCATCGCTTGCTGACTCTGTACATAAAGAAATATTTTTCCCTATTCTTTCATCATACATTTCATTTATTAATTCGAGCATTTCTTCAAAACTTGCAAACATATTTCACGCGCTTGAGTTTTTTTTTGTACTGGAGAATATAAAATATAAATTCCAAGTCAAAAAGTTAAATATAAATACACAAAGAAGTTACAAAAAGCAAAAGTTTTATTTTGGTGTATAGATACTGAAAAGAAATTAAACAAAAGTTTTCAGCTACACAAAACAAAAAGAAGAAACACGTCAAGCACGCTTTTTTATTTTTTAGCTGTTGGTAATTTTTTTTAATATCGTATGTCCATCCAGAATTTAAATACATTTGGTAAGTTTAAAAATAAAAGTTGTGTATTCTAATACGAAATAATTAGAGAAGTACTTGATTTTGCTTGTGAAAGTATTAAATTTGTATGCTTATAATGTAATAAAAAAGCCTCGAAATCACGATATGGGGCCATGGCAGCAGGTTAGGTTGATACTCTGAATAAAATGGCTGCTCATTTTTTATTCTGCTCTGCTTTTCTACATTTTACTACCATAAAAGCAGAAGCACTATTGCCGTGTATTTTTAACGTGTTAATTTTCATGAAATTTTGGAATGATAAATTACTACTTAAATATTTACAGGCGCTTTTTAGATAAATATTTAAGCGGTTTTTATTGTAATATAAAAGTTGTGTAAATACTGTTATATTAAATTATATTGTACAAATGGAAAAATACGTTTGCTGACTCATCAATTGCTGTTTGGTGTCTCTGCCTTGTGTGTATTAAGTTTATTTTTTTTCTTTTGTTGGTTTGTAAATGTATTAGTTAAAAATTTAAAAAAAAAGAAAACATTCATGTCAATTTGTTTTTTTTTTTTTTTTTTTTCGAGATTTTTCGTTTTTGCCTTTGTCACTTTTGTGAGAAAACGAATTAGAAGATGAATAATAAAGTATTATTAACTGTCTCTCGTCTACGTTCAGAAATTTGTGTCGATTTTTTTTTATGGGTTGCCATAATTAATATTCATATCTAAGTTTAATAAATGAATTAACTAAGCATGAAAGATTCCTTAAAACATAAACAAATTTAATACTTTTAATTTATTAGGTAAATGGAATGATTTGTTCTATGCCATTAAATACATTTTATCCGATTTGAACTTGAAGCAATTTGTAAACATTATTATGATAAAAAATATCTTGTTATTTCAGTGATTTTTTTTTTCTCGAATAAAAATTATGTAAACGGCAACTCTGCTTTTACAAAAAAAAAAATATCAGTTCTATTCTAATCCCTTTTCCCCTTAAGTTTTTTTTTTATAACCTCGTGTTTACGTCATATCGGCTATAATGCAATTTAATGTCTAATTTTGAATGTTTATATATATATATATATATATATATATATATTAGGGGACAAAATATTTAGAAAGCGGATGTTTAAAATTGATTACAAAGAAATTTACCTTGAACGTTTTTACTGTTATTTTTTTTTTTTTTTATATATAGAGGGGGTCATAATATAATAACTGAAGGGTATAATCTCATTAGAAAGTGTGATCTCAATTTATTTCACCCTGAATTGTCAATCAATGAAAAATGTTAAAAAATTAAAACGAAATATCAAAAAACTAAAAATAAAACAAAAAATAATAAATTTTTTCTGAAAGAATTTTTTCAATGAATCAATTAACTTCATTCTACATTCGCTACCACAACTTTAAAGGAAAAATATATTTCTTGTCATTAGTAAGTAACTACTGAACCATTTGCAGTTCCAGTAAATGTTCTTTTGCGAAAACTTAACGAGAGGAATTTAAAATTGTTGGTGCTGAGGTAGTAGCCGGTGGCAATTCTGTTTTATATGCATTTATAGTCTATACAATAACTTTTTTCTCTGATAAATTGCACAAAAAATGTATGTTAAAAAACGTGATTCAAATGTAAATACACACATTTTTAAGTTTTTTTTATTTTTCTGTTATTTGACATAAGAATTAAAATTGAAAAGTCTCTCTAAGGATTCTACCTTCAGTTATTCTGCTATGGAGAAGATGTTAAAGTTTTAATAATAGTATTAAATACGGAAGTATTGGTATAGAGGAAATAAAATTTTTAATTGATCATCCAGTTTTATTATAATTTTTATTTTTAATTTATATAGACTTGGTATAAATATAAATTTTTTCGACACTAAAAATAATAAAGTTCGGTTTTAATCAAGTATTAACGGGAATACTACTTAAAACTTGCAGTAGGTAACAATACAGAGTGCCAAAATCAAAATATTTTAGAAAAAAAAAATGCCAAAATCGACTTTCTTGTTGCCTTTCTTTAAGACCCCATAGCTCTGCTCTTGACGGGTCAATAGTAGAATTCTATATTAGGAACAAAAAGTCGAAATTTTTTTCAATATTCGAATTGTCGACTCTCTTCATTGTTTAATAGTCGATTTTTCGACTATTTTCAATTTTGGAATTGTCGACAAAAAGTCGAAATTTTTTCAATAATCGATTTGTCAACTCTCTTCATTGTTTAATAGTCGATTTTTCGACTATTTTCAATTTTGGAATTGTCGACATTCGATTTTTCAAATTTTCTGAATTCTACTATTGACCCGTCAAGAGCAGAGCTATGGGGTCTTAAAATATGTACATATTTTAGGAATAAATCTTTAATTTTTAATCGACTCATCCGATTTACATAAAAGTTGATGCAAACGCTACATAGGAGTATATGAGAGCAAATTATAAAAGCGAATCGCACAGAACCTACAAAAACGGAGCTATGACCTTTAGAAGCGTGAAGTGAAATAAATCTATAATTTCAAATCGGCTTGTGCGATTTACATAAAAGTTCACTCTAACCTATCTTATATTATTTTTTTTTTTTATAAGCACAACTTATGTTGTTTTTATATGAACAATATTTTAAACCCTTTTGTGCACTTCTGAAGAACTTTTTTTTATCATGAGTTTAAAAACTTGATGCCTTGCCAGTTTGCCTTGCAATTTTGTAGAAATAATTCTATAAACTCTCCTCTGTCTAAAATGACCCAAAACTTATCAGTCGAATAAATTTTAAATTATTTGAAGGTTATTAATTTTTAGTCTTTGATTTACATTGTGCATTGCTATTTATTTTTATGAAATCCATCACGTCTGTGTTACACAGCTAAATATATTATTAAAAAAAATGAGAAAACTTGTGGCCATCCAAAATGGATGTTAAAATGTATTAATCATAAGAGCACTGTTATTTATATCAACGGGTTTATATCTTCCATCTGTGTTAAAATATAATTCAGTTTGTGTATATATAGAAATAATACAACAAATTATAAATATTTTTTAAGGTAGTTCGTCTTATGTTAACATTTTTAAGAAACGAAGTCCGATTTTCATAAAATTTTCACAATATTATGAGAAAACATGTCACCCCAAATTGATGATAAAAAAAATCTATATCATAAGTACACTGTATTTAACCAGCGCCGAAAGTTTTGTCGCAATTTTATTCCGCATACGTTATTCGAGGTCACCAAACATTATGAGCTGAATCAAAATGTTTTTGAAATAAATTTATAATTTCTAATCAGCTGGTCCGATTTACATAAAAGTTCATACTAATATGTTTCATTTTTAGACCCCTTTGCTGATGCAATCAAGGGTGCTGATGATGATGTTCAAGACGGTCTTGTGCATATAAGAATTCAGCAGCGTAATGGTCGCAAAACATTAACTACTGTACAAGGTTTATCTGCAGAATATGACCTGAAGAAAATTGTGCGATCATGTAAAAAGGTTAGTGTTTTTAAAACAAAATCTTGGAAATAATATACTTTTTTAAAAATAAAACAAATAAAAAAAAATGTTTGCTTAAAAAAAATTTTAACAATTTCTTAATTTTTCATTTAAAGGAATTTGCATGCAATGGCACAGTAATTGAACATCCCGAATACGGAGAAGTTTTGCAACTCCAGGGAGATCAACGTGAAAACATTTGCCAATGGTTGACAAAGGCTGGTTTAGCCAAGCCTGATCAATTAAAAGTTCACGGTTTTTAAGCCTCATTATTACTACGTCAAGAACTACAACAAACAATATCGTTTAATAACATTTGCAGTAACATTTGTTTTGTAATATTCTAATAAAAGAAGAAGGTAGCAGAGAAAAAAAACAACCTTAAAAAAACAAAAAGAAGAGACAGCCGTTGTAGTATTTTAGTTTAATTTTATAAAAGAAAAACTAAACTAGAAATATCACGAGATATAAAATAAACCAAAACAAAAAATTCATTTTAAGGACAAAAAACATCTCCCAATCAGCAGATGAATTATTTATTATTGCAACAACAATAACTGTGTTACTAAAATCTAGCAAATCGTCGTTGTAATCATCGCCATATTCATCATTATCATCAACGGCAACGGGAGCAGTCGTGTAATCATCAGCTAAAAAAGCCTTCAAATAATACAAAAACAATATAGCAGAGATTTATTTTGCTTGTACAACAAACAAAAAAACACTAATTTTAATTTAAAAAATTTCCTCTTGGAATTTATTTTTTTATTAGATAATTTGATTTTCAACTTAATAAATAAATCATCATAAAAAATAGCAAAAAACAAATAAAAAAGAAACAAATTTGTTTTACATAATTCATACACAATTATATTTTTTTTTTTTTTTTTTACAAAAAATTTAAAGAAAAAATATAAAAAACAACAAATTAAACTGTTAATTATATTTAAATGCTAATTAAAAAATAATAATAATAGAAACAAAATGTATTTAATTTAAATGATAAAAAGGAACACAAAAAATAACATTATCATCCTTTACAAATTTTTTATTACAAATTCACAAAGAAAACCACTTAAAACAAACGCAAGTGTTATATAAAAATCTATTTCTTGTTTCTTAAATGCTAAAACTGCTTAAGTCAAAAACAAAGTAATTAGTTTAGAAAAGATCTGAGAGATTAGGGACTCCCTCAAATGTGTGTGAAAAAAAACATTTGTATCTATAATTAAAAATAGTTGTTTTTTTAATTAGTTTTTAAAACACATAGAGAAGAAATGTTTATTTATAAAATTTTCAATTATAAAACGAACCAACAGCAACTAAAAGAGCAAGAATTCTATCATTGTCATTTATATTCGCAACAAATGTTTTGGAAACATAGAAGAAAGCAAAAAGAGATTTAAATCAATTAACTTTTTTAAATTACTCAAAACATGTAAATTTTTTTACTTTCCCTGTGCTGTAGTTATTTTTTTTTTAATAGCATCAACAAAACATGTTTAATTGTGAACATATTGATAATGTATATATGACTTAAGTTTTTTTTTTTTTTTTTTTTTTTTGATGAAACAAATTTTTTTTTTAATTTTCCCTTATATTTTTAGTTTTTGTTAGAGTATGAGTGAATTTATGTGAGAGAATATTAAAAAAAAATTAAATATGTAAACAATATATATTATTAATAAAAGAAAAAACATTAAAAATTTATAACTATAGCCTTTGCATGAGGAAAGTCATAGATTTGAATAATTATAATTTTACTTGAAATGTGTATGAGTTATTCTTAAAGCGAATTCAAGCAAATTGAAAAGAATTTACTAAATTTTTTATTTATGAGGTTTGACATCTTAGCCAGTAAGTTAATTATATTACTTGATTCAAATATAAATAATATCGAAAAAATGATCAGATGTTTAAGTTATGATAACCACTTTCTCTTGAATATTTTATTGTAAAAAATCATGGTATAAAAAAAGTTCAATCAGTCGAAGAAATGTATATAGTACATACATAGATTAGGGTTTTTAAGTGTATACTTAATAACGTTTCTCTTGCAATTAACGATGAAGCTTTAGTTAGTGTTATTTTCTGGGACATTCATTATTTCCTTTCCCCAAAATCTTAAGCAGATGTTTCAATTTCGGAAAAATCATATTTTGAAGCAAATAATTCAAAAAAATAAAATAAAATAATGATAATAATTTGAAGTTGATTTAAATTAGTTGTAGTAATATTTTTACTTTAAATTAGTATGTTCATTTGCTTGTTTTACTATTTTCAAATACATATAAATATTTTTGAGGGCTTCATTCAAATGAAAGTTATCCGATTAATCGAAGAAACAATCCTAAAATTTATTCGAACAAAATTTTCCGTATAAAAACATACAGTTCAAAATTAAAAAAAATATTCTATAATTTTTTTTTTTTTTTTTTTTTTTTTTTTTTTGAACAATCGAATGAATATTAGAATAAAAATTTTGAGGTTAATTATTTTGCCTTTAAAACGGAATATTGAAGATTATTTCCTTTTAAAACAGTTTTCAGTTGCTCTATGTCAAAAAAAAAATGAGTTCAAAACAATTTTATACTGGAATTATTTAATTTTTAATACGTTTTTATGCTTTTTTCTCTTTTGATATGAGGAACCTGCAGATAATATTAAGAAAAAACTCATTGAACATTTTATCTGAATTTGAAATGTACAGTTTTTTTTAAGGATTTTTATTAAATCCATTTAGAACGTAAATAAAATGTAATAAACGATTTTGAAAGAATAGATTTTTCTATATGTAATTAAACGCCTTATTAATTTACTGTGGATTTTGGGAATTTATTCATAATTTGTAATCTAAATGTCGAATATAAAGAAACCAAAAAAAAATTTTTTCTCTTGAAATTATATTATTATTCATTATTCGTTCGAATAATCGAAAAAATTTAATTATGAATATAAAATAAAGTTATGAAATTTTGCTATTCGATCAAAATAAAACACGAATAATTTGACACCCTAATATTAATCAAATAAATTCACTAAATGGATTATATTCAAATAAAAGGCTTTAAAGGAAGCTATAGAATAGTTATTTGGCTATAGTTTTATAAAATGAAGTACATTTAACTTGAAAAGGTATTTAAGAGTATCCTGTTGAAAAAAAAAGATTTTGTAGGAAGTCTATTCAAACGATGCTTGTCGATGAACAGAATATAATGAATATGGCGGATTTACTACATTTTGTCCAAAAAAAGTTTCGAGTTTTGTCTCGAAATGGGTATCAAAAAATAATTTTTCAGAACGTTAAGAAAAAAAATGAAACATTTTTTCATTCATAATTTTGGAATAGTTGACTTTCGACTATCATCGACTTTTTCCGATTTTGATTTTATACGATATTTATAGATTGATTTTTCGCCTCTTTGACTATTTGTTGTTAATTGGCTTACACAAACTAAAGAAATATAAAATACATGAATTTTTAAATAAAAAATTAATTATTTAAAAATAATAATAATTGTTTACAACTGTAAACAATTAATGCAAAATGTTGAATCGTTTCCGAGAAATTGAGAAAAATAACACGTGAAGTGTTAAAAAAGGTATATTTTTTATATTAAATGGTTTAAGTATCACTTAAGTATTTACTAATTCTTTTTATAAATTTATTGGTCGATTTTTGGGGAAAACTAAGCGAAGATTCTTTACATATATCTGCAAAGAAGTTTAGAGTATTCGGGTAATTTTAATTGGAAATATAAATGGACTTTATCATGACTTTTCTCTTTCTGTAAAAGTTTTAAATTTTGACATCCCAAGTCATGGCGAAATGAAACAGGTGTCAGTACTACAAAAATAACAATACGGCGAATTCATTATTTTTTATACATGGAGATTGACACTTCAGTTTATATGTTTACATATCTGTTTATAAGTACTAAGAAATAGTCAACTGATTAAATGAGGTCACCTGTTTGAATTCGCCAATTGGTTCATTATTTTATTAAAAATAAAAATATTTTATAAAAACTTTTAGATTGTGTTTTTGTGGATTTTTTACCACAATTTTTAAGTAACTACCAGCAACTACCAAAATACACTTGTACACACAAACTTTCTTATGTGTATTTTTTTTATTCTGTTACGTGTAAATGGGCTATAATACATCTTATAATATTTGAATCTATATGTGAAACAATTCTTTCAGAGAGCGAATTCGACACTCTCTGACAGAAAAATCTTGCTATTATGTTACGTCTAGATGGGTTCTTATATGCCGTGGTTTTACACTAACAAAATACAAGCAATTGTTGTTTTTATAGATGTGTGGCCACTTTATAATTACATTATGCTGCAGCAATTAAAACCATATGGCATCTTTAAATACTTTCTTACGACAGTGGCAACGTCTGTATTGTTTCTCGTGGTTTGACGTTGCATCGCAGACGTACCGTTTATTAAACAATTTTCGTGATTTTTGCAATTGAAAACAAATTGTGTAAAATTATATCTTGTGTTAAAAGTAAAGCTTCAAAATGATCTAAAATATTTGTCAAATAATAGGAATACAAGAAAATAGTTGGCTTCTAGCAAGAAGAAAAAAAGGAAAATTAGAATCGAAGAAAATTGCATGTCGGTGTTTTGCTTGCAGTATCAATAAAAATTGATAAAGCTTTTGTCTCTTTCAAACATTAGGCATAAGCGCTTGCAATAGACAGTTAACGGTTGATGTGAATGGAAAGGAAAATATAAACGAATTATTACAAGAAAAAAAGTAATAAATACCAGACACGGGATTCATTGATACAAAGTGGAATTGAAATACGGATAATAGTTTTTTTTCTCTTGGTGGAATAGTTTTTTTTTTTGACAAGTGGCTGTTTATAAAATTGTGGAAAATGATGAAAAGAGGAATAGACGCTTAATTAATATTAAAAAAAAATAACAATTGTTTGAAAACAAATACAAAATAAATTAAGAAATTAAAAAATCAGTGAATAATATACATAACTATAATATTTCTATATTTTGATTTTTGGTTGCTATGAAGAGGTGACAAATTGTTATTATACATAATTATAATTATTAAAACCTATTGCAAAAACAAAAAATATATTTGAAAGAAAACCTATAACAAATTAAAATAAAAATTTAATTAATATTACTTAATTTTAAAAATAATAAACGAAGTATAAACAAAGCAGAGAATGTTGAAGTGATTTTTTCTTTTGCAAATTTGTTTTTATAACTCAATACAAAAAAAATTAGCATTATATATAATTTTACTTGGAGAGTGAGTAAACATATATTATTAATTTATTATTTTTTATATTAAAAATGTTGAAACTTGAAATGCAATTAAGCTTTTACAATAAAGTATTGTAAGAATGTGTGCGTTTGCTCGTTGAAGCATTGCATTACAAATGCACGTGTTCTTCGCATTTTCATTAAGTTTAATGTTCTTAGTGCTACCAGATTATTAAGTCGTTTATCCGTTATTTTAAATGGTTAGATTTAAAATTGGTTTCTTTTGATTATTCGTATTCACTGTTGTCAGATTTTTTTATTTTTGGTTCCGAAAATGGACAGTTGCCCGCTCGCCCTTACTTGGAGTTATGGTACTTGAAGTTATAATATAAAAATGCAATTTTCTCCTTCCTCCTATAATGAATAAAGGGTGTGAAGATAAATACGTCAGTTAAATACGTCCCATACAAATGATAAACACGCTCCACACGCTGTGAATTGATTTGTTAAAATGAACATAATTATTTTTTATTTTATAAATCATATTAAAATATGAAATTTAAAAAAAAAAATCAAATATATCACTCTATACATAAAATTTCTTTGAACAAAAATCGAAAATTTTAATTTTTTTAAGGAGCAGACATGAATCGGGCAAGCGGAAGAGTGGAAGTAGCCTAGGACTAGTAGATTCCAGAAATGTATGTTCTATGTCCAGATTCCATCTGTGATCAGAGATATATAATTTTGAAAAATGTGTTTTTTCACTATGGTCATATGGAAATATGTGGAATTTTCAAGTGGCTCCAGTAGACATAAGGAGCAGACATGAATCGGGTAAGCGGAAGAGTGGAAGTAGCCTAGGACTATTAGATTCCAGAAATGTATGTTCTATGTCCAGGTTCCATCTGTGATCAGAGATATTTAATTTAGAATTTTTTTTGTTTTTCTGAAAAATTCGAAATTATGTATTGAAGTTGATAAGTGGTAATAAAATTATATACGATATTTTTTATAAATAGCTTTTGAACTATATATTTATTTTTTCACCAAAAAAGTTGAAATTTTTCTTCATATTCCTTTTTAATTTTAAAAATACAAAAAAAATATGTGTTTTATTTAATTTTTATCCTCTAAAGCATTTCAAACAAATAAATGCATTTCAATGAAATTAATTAAAATTCATGATATGAAAAACACGGAAGGTTGAGATGTGTAGGTTTTGATACTTAGAATATCAATTTTACTTAAATAGTTCCAAAATATATCCCTTAATATCAAAAACTTACTGATGAAAAATATGGTGCTAATCTGATAAAGGGAACATTTCCGAAAATCGTTATTTTTTTACAAAAATAAAATAAATACCTAATTTTTGTTTTTTAATTTGATTTCAGTAATAATAGCTATAAGAAAAACAACAAAATTCGAAATATTCTGTAAATTTTGAGATATTTCTCAAAAAAAAAAAAAACTTTGATGATAGTTGGTGCACTAAAGATCTAATAGCTGCTTAAATTTTAAGTTAATTTTAAATTTAATTGAATGAAGGAAGCATAAGAACTTCAGCTTTTAAACTTTATTTAAATCTTTTATATCTACCACAAATAAGAAATAATTCATTAATTTTTTAAAATTAAATTTGCTTTTCTATTTCAAAATATCACTAAAGATATCAAGTTTTAAAAGCTATTTCATTTACAACAAAATGGGACTTCAATTTTTCAAATCGTTGAAATACTCAAACAATTAATATATTTTTAGGCTTTATTTGAAACATACTTGTTGCAAAAATAAAAACGTATAAAAATCATTCTATATAAAACCGAATGAGTTCTAAAATTTTTGTCCAATTTAAAAGAAAATAAATCTTGTTACAAAAAAAAATCTTTAAAAAACATTACATCATTCCATAGCCTTTTAAGAAAAATGTATAATAAATTGCGTTAGAACTTGAACAATTTCCTTTTTTTAATGTTTAAAAAATTTCTTTCAATATTTGACCAAAATATATACAAATGTATATGAATAACAATCTCCTGCTTTTCAAAAAAGCCTAAAAAGAAGAAATTAACAAAACAATAACATCCAGGAATCCAGGAACTTACAAAAAAAAAAAAAAAAACTGTGTTTTTGAGCATAATTCAAAATTTTATTGATTTGTACATACAAAATTATGCATATTTTCTTTCAATTAACCTTTTTTTAAGATTTTACTTGAAAAATTACAATTTTCAGACCTTTATCGTTAATAATTTATATGTAAATATTTTTATTTACCTCCTAAAATAAAATAGTCTTAAAATACGCAAAATATTCTTTATGTATAATTGAATAATATCTAGCATAAATATTATATTTTGTATGCAAAAATTTACGGAAAAATTCTTCTGTGTTGTTACTTAAGCGCTTTTTGTAAAAAGTTTTGAACAGATTTTGATTTATAAAATAAAAAATATTTTTCACTAACTGATAAAACCAGTACTTAGACTAATTATTTTTTATTGAAAAATGCATTTTATTCGTATGGTCAGTAGAATTTAAACTTAAGTAAGTAGGAAAATTAAATGAAAATACAAATTATTTACTATTAGAAAATTTAACACTTTAAACAAATTCATAATTATGTTAATTTGCCTTTTACACCCCCCTCCCTCCCCCTCTGCTCCTTATGTTCATTGACTCGAAAATTCTACATTTTCCCATATAACCATAGTGAAAAAACATATTTTTCAAAATTATATATCTCTGATCACAGAGGGAATCTGGACATAGACATACATTTCTGGAATCTACTAGTCCTGGGCTACTTCCACTCTTCCGCTTACCCGATTCATGTCTGCTCCTTATGTCCACTGGAGCCACTTGAAAATTCCACATTTTTCCATATGACCATAGTGAAAAAACACATTTTTCAAAATTATATATCTCTGATCACAGATGGAATCTGGACATAGAACATACATTTCTGGAATCTACTAGTCCTAGGCTACTCCCACTCTTCCGCTTACCCGATTCATGTCTGCTCCTTATGTCCACTGGAGCCACTTGAAAATTCCACATTTTCCCATATGACCATAATGAAAAAACAGAGGGAATCTGGACATAGAACATACATTTCTGGAATCTACTAGTCCTAGGCTACTTCCACTCTTCCGCTTACCCGATTCATGTCTGCTCCTTATGTCCACTGGAGCCACTTGAAAATTCCACATTTTCCCATATGACCATAATGAAAAAACATATTTTTCAAAATTATATATCTCTGATCACAGATGGAATCTGGACGTAGAACATACATTTCTGGAATCTACTAGTCCTAAGCTACTTCCACTCTTCCGCTTACCCGATTCATGTCTGCTCCTTATGTCCACTGGAGCCACTTGAAAATTCCACATTTTCCCATATGACCATAATGAAAAAACATATTTTTCAAAATTATATATCTCTGATCACAGAGGGAATCTGGACATAGACATACATTTCTGGAATCTACTAGTCCTGGGCTACTTCCACTCTTCCGCTTACCCGATTCATGTCTGCTCCTTATGTCCACTGGAGCCACTTGAAAATTCCACATTTTCCCATATGACCATAATGAAAAAACACATTTTTCAAAATTATATATCTCTGATCACAGATGGAATCTGGACATAGAACATACATTTCTGGAATCTACTAGTCCTAGGCTACTTCCACTCTTCCGCTTACCCGATTCATGTCTGCTCCTTATGTCCACTGGAGCCACTTGAAAATTCCACATTTTCCCATATGACCATAATGAAAAAACATATTTTTCAAAATTATATATCTCTGATCACAGATGGAATCTGGACGTAGAACATACATTTCTGGAATCTACTAGTCCTAAGCTACTTCCACTCTTCCGCTTACCTGATTCATGTCTGCTCCTTATGTCCACTGGAGCCACTTGAAAATTCCACATTTTTCCATATGACCATAGTGAAAAAACACATTTTTCAAAATTATATATCTCTGATCACAGATGGAATCTGGACGTAGAACATACATTTCTGGAATCTACTAGTCCTAGGCTACTTCCACTCTTCCGCTTACCCGATTCATGTCTGCTCCTTATGTCCACTGGAGCCACTTGAAAATTCCACATTTTTCCATATGACCATAGTGAAAAAACACATTTTTCAAAATTATATATCTCTGATCACAGATGGAATCTGGACGTAGAACATACATTTCTGGAATCTACTAGTCCTAGGCTACTTCCACTCTTCCGCTTACCCGATTCATGTCTGCTCCTTATGTCCACTGGAGCCACTTGAAAATTCCACATTTTTTCATATGACCATAGTGAAAAAACACATTTTTCAAAATTATATATCTCTGATCACAGATGGAATCTGGACGTAGAACATACATTTCTGGAATCTACTAGTCCTAGGCTACTCCCACTCTTCCGCTTACCCGATTCATGTCTGCTCCTTATGTCCACTGGAGCCACTTGAAAATTCCACATTTTTCCATATGACCATAGTGAAAAAACACATTTTTCAAAATTATATATCTCTGATCACAGATGGATTCTGGACGTAGAACATACATTTCTGGAATCTACTAGTCCTAGGCTACTTCCACTCTTCCGCTTACCCGATTCATGTCTGCTCCTTATGTCCACTGGAGCCACTTGAAAATTCCACATTTTTCCATATGACCATAGTGAAAAAACACATTTTTCAAAATTATATATCTCTGATCACAGATGGATTCTGGACGTAGAACATACATTTCTGGAATCTACTAGTCCTAGGCTACTTCCACTCTTCCGCTTACCCGATTCATGTCTGCTCCTTTTGGCCATTAGGACCACTTAAAATTTTCGATTTTTGTTCAAAGAAATTTTATGTATAGAGTGATATATTTGAATTTTTTTTTTTTACAATTTTGTATTTTAATGTGTTTTATAAATATATTTTGCTTTTTTTATTTAAAATTTAATTTTGATATTGTTTTTTATTAAAAAGTAATTTTGTTCATTTTAACAAATCGATTCACAGCGTGTGGAGCGTATTTAACATTTGTGTGGGACGTATTTAACTGACGAATTTATCTTCACACCCTTACATTTTTAAGAGTAATCTCTAAACATAAGTTTTGCATCATGTTATTGCTGATTAAAAACTTTCTTTTTAGTTTTATTTATTTCATTTTAATTATAATTTTAACTTTAGTTATATTTGCACAGATATTGATTAAGGGCGTTAAATTTTTGTAATTAAGTAAAGGTATTGAAATCTTATTTCAATATAATGTTGATATGAATTATGTATCATATTTTAAGATTTGGCTGACATTGTCAAAAATAAATATATAAATAAATAATAAAAAAATATTTAAATAAAAAGTGCGATAATCTTCAAAAACGGTGAAACTTTTAAAGAATGTAAAACTTACAAAGGTAATTATTAGCACTTTCTAGATCACTTTACCTTTGTGTCATAATCAGCGCAGAATGGAAAAAATAATGTAATATAAAAACTTATAAAAAATTATTCAATACCCATCTTTAAACTTATATTATGTAAACAGTTTAAAATTTTTGCAATTTTTTTCAATATTAATTTATAATCTTAATTATGACCACTTTATTTTTTGACTATCCACACTTGTTATTTTATAGTTGTAAATATAAATAAAAACAAGTAAGAAAGATGTATTCGGTCAAACCCGACCATATGATACCCCAAACCATTGTGCATGTTTATCAAAATTCGTGGAGGGGTATTAGACATGTGTACCGATATTTTTACTAAGTGCAAAATAAAATATACGAATACAGAATATTACGTTAATTCTAAAATTTATATGAATTTATGCGCTTTAGGGTGATTCCAGAAAGTGCGCTTATATGGGAGCTATAGTAAATTATGGACTGATCCTCGTAAAATTTGTCACTATGACTTCTATTTATATAAAACTTATTTGTGTCGAATGTAAACCTAATACTAACATGTATATGTGATTTATGCACGCTAAAGGGATTTTCGGAAGAGGGTTTTATATGGGAGCTATGGTGAATTTTGGACTGATATCCATTAAATTTGGCACAAAGATTAATGTTTATACAAAACTTTTTTACACCGAATTTTATTAAAATATTGCTATATTTAAGGTATTTATGATCATTAAACCCCTATTCCCCTATCTATATATATATATATATATATATATATATATATATATATATATATAAAACATATTATATATATATATTATATATATATATATATATATATATATATTATATATATATATATATATATATATATATATATATATATATATATGTATATATATATAAATCGTAGAAGACTGTTTTTATGCTCTCCTGCACAATTTGGATTTTGTAGATAGCCTTTTTTGAACATAAGCATCGATGCGCAACGCAGTCAAATATATTGCTTAACTAATAGAAAATCTATGCAATGAAAGTGCTGGTTACATACAGAAATAAGTTTTCACGATACTACTTCCAACAGTTAGTTGATGTTGTTGAAAAAAAAAAAATAATAATAAGAATCTATTCTCTTTAACTAAAGTAAATTTTATGGACTGTTCGACTTTTTCCGAATATTTTCGACTTTTCGACATTTTTTTAATTATTTTTGACAATTTTTGTTTTTTCCGACTACTTTTTCAGCAAAAATTTTTCTATTTTCGATTTTTCTGCCTTTTACCGACTTTCTTGACTTTATATGACTTTTCGACTATCTGGCAAGATATAAGATCTTAAGATATATATATATATATATATATATATATATATATATATATATATATATATATATATATATATATATATATTTTTTTTTTTTTCAAAAGACAAGTAAAAATACAAATATTCGAAAAAAATCTTCTAAAGTTCTACATTAACTCTGTTCCGGAGCTTGTGAGATTTACATATTTTAGTCAGAATTAGTTACAAATTGTCAGAAAAATAAACCAAAAATACAAATTCTGAGAACAGGGCGTAACGAAACATATTTCTTTTCCAAAAAAAATTAAAATATACAAACACAGAATATTATGGTAATACTAAAATTTATATGAATTTATGCACTTTAGGGTGATTCCAGAAAGTGCGCTTATATGGGAGCTATAGAAAATTATGGACTGATCCTCATAAAATTTGTCTATTTATATAAAACTTATTTGTGTCGAATTAAATAAAAATTTATTCATCTCACAACTTTTTTTAACAGATTAAAAAATATATATTGAAGAAAATAATATTGTTACGAAAATTTTAATTTTTGACCATGATTAAAGATTAATTTTATGTCGGAAGTACCACAATTTGTATGTGTTTTTATATTTTACTTTCTTGCATTTAAAGAGATCCAATAAAATAGTAGAAATTATAATTATAGTTTTTTGTTTAGCAATAGAATATAATATTTTTTATAAATTAGAAATAAATAATATAAAGACAGAAAGTATTTTTCTAATAACTATTTTTTGCAACATTTACTACTCTTATAAATATTTTTGAACTGAAAATAAGAACTATTATTAAAAAGGCAAGGTTGAAAACTGTTCCATTTTTAAATTCATAAAAAAACGTAACAAAAGAGCTTCAACATTTTTTCTTACGTAGCAGAAAATCTTGTATGTGGAATGGATATTGGTGGTAAGTCTTTTTTTTAACAAAGTCCTTTTTTAACAAATCATGGTCATGGCACTCTCCCCCATACACACAAACACATACCCACACATCCTTTTCCTATTTATATAATATAGTACACACAAATTACTTAAATTTTTTGTAGGGATTTTATTAAAATACCTGAAAAGACGAAAAAACTACATATTTGTCTTACTTTAATAATAATTAGAAATAGGTTAAATTTGAAATAATACTTCTATAATTTTTATTTTTATATTAATATTATTGCCTTAGTTTATAAATAATTCCACCAAAAATTTTTTTACGTTTTTTAATTAATTATTATTACTTTGATTGAATAAATAAATAAATAAATTTTATTCTAAAAAAGTGATCATAAATTTCTTTTAGTCAATTTTTTTTTGAATAACTTTAATGTTAAATTGATATTTTTATAACAATAAAGGGAACAATTTAAAAAGCAGTGAATAAAGGATATAAAGAAGGAAAATTCTTTCAATGATTAACATGTATTTAAAATTAATACTTTTGCAGATCTTTTCCAGTATAAAGAACTACGTATTTTTGATCTTATTATATCTATGATCTCAAATGTAACCTGGACGTTGAACATATATTTCTAGAATCTACTAGTCCTATGCTACTCTCACTCTTCCGCTTACCTGATTCCTGTCTGCTCCCAATGTCCACTGAAACCACTGGAAAGCTCCACTTTTTCTATACTGCCATAGTGAAAAAGAAACACAATATTAAGATTATATATTTCTGATTCCAGATGAAATATGGATATAGAATAATGTGTGTGAAGGTAAATTCTTAAGTTAAATACGTCCCACACCTCTGTTAAATACGTTCTACACACTTTTAAATACGTTCCACACATTTTGCATTTCAAAAAAAAATATTTTTAAAGCAAAAAAACACGTTTTTAAAAATAATTTTTATTATTTTATAAAAAAAACATCACAATAAAACATTTTTTGAAAAAAAACAAAATAAAGAAACATATACGGCATTAGGATATGGTGCAACAAAAATACCTATATTCAGGTCACATTGCGGGCCAGTTCGGACAGACCTGAATGGGGTTGTGATATATCACGCGAAAGCTCTAGAGGAGTAGAACTCAAAACTGAACAGGGTATATCCAGATGTTTCTCAGGAGACATGCTACGAGGTGCTGAAGTTTGGCAAAATTCAATTAGTCTAAGAAACAGTGGGCCATATTTTGATTTTGGCCATACCTGAATGGGGTTATGGTACATCAGGTGAAAGGTCTGGTGAAGTAGAACCCAAAACTGTTTAGACAATATTCACTCATTTCACAGGGAAGATACTACGAGGGTTGGATCTTTGCGCAAATTCTTATAAATTCAAACCTGAATGGGGCGCTTTTTGGACAGACCTGAATCGGGTTGTGATACATCGGATAAAAGCTCAAAGGGAGTAGATTTCAAAACTATATAGGGCATACCCAGTTGTTTCTCAGGAGACATGTTACGAGGGGTGGAATATAATTATTCATATTTCATACACATATATTCCATGTTGTGTGGGGAGGGGGGGGGGCATTTACGGCAGACCTGAATGTGGTTGTGATACATCGGATGAAAGCTCTAAGGGAGTAGATCTCAGAACTATATAGGGTATACCCAGTTGTTTCTCAGGGAACATGCTACGAGGGGTGGAATATAATATCAATATTTTTCAATGGTTTATATTTCAAGTTGTGGGAGGGCCATTTCGAACAGACCTGAATGGGGTTGTGACACATCGGATGAAAGCTCTAAAGGAGTAGATCTCAGAACTATATAGGGTATACCCAGTTGTTTCTCAGGGAACATGCTACGAGGGGTGGAATATAATATCAATATTTTTCAATGGTTTATATTTCAAGTTGTGGGAGGGCCATTTCGAACAGACCTGAATGGGGTTGTGACACATCGGATGAAAGCTCTAAAGGAGTAGATCTCAGAACTATATAGGGTATACCCAGTTGTTTCTCAGGGAACATGCTATGAGGGGAGGAATACAATCATTCATATTTCAAACATATATATTCCATGTTGTGGGGGGGGGCAGTTCCAGGATAAACATATTTTTCCAGAAAAGCCGTAAATCTTTAATAAAAAATTACTATTTTCTGTGCAATCGGATGAAATTAAAATACTTATATAAATTTTATTTTGATTTTCTAGCAAAAACAAAGAATTTAATTTTTTTTTGCAATAAAATATACTTCAAGACATACACCTATTATAATAAAACTATTTAAAACTCAAGTAAATTTTTCACATGCAGTTACTTAAGTTAATTTCATTTCTAAGAAGAAAATATGCTGTATATATATCGAAATCATAACGAAAGGCTCAAATCGGGCCGAAGTGTACTTCTAAATAAGTGAGTAATCAAGCTTGCCTGTATATGTAAATAAAATGTTTAAAGCAGTGTTGCCAACTATTTGTAATCAAAACGCGCTAAATTTAACCAAATTCATTAAATTTGGTTCAATTTAGCGCTTTTTAGCTAGTTTTTTAAATTCGAATCTGTTTTTACAAAAAGTAACAACAATATAAATTCCATAATTTTTATTTTTTAAATGTTTAAACTTCAGCAGAAATAGTGAATTATATTTCAAATCAAAAATTTAGAATTGGTAATTTTATTACAGAAATAAGTAAAATTTTTTGTACATTTCAAATTCCAGATTCATAAGATCTTATCCATGAATTTAAATTGATAAAATTATTTAATTTAATCACTCCATTTTTTCCCAAAAAAAAAAAAAAAAATCATTTCCTAAAAAGAATAGGAACGTGTTTGGAAGAATCTTGAAAACTTATTCGATGATTCATTCAACGGAATTTAGAAAACGGATAGATACCTCAAATGACCACTTTAAACAAAAGCATTCTGAAGGTATATTTTGGAATTTCGAAATAAAAAAATCGTTTTAATTTTTGCTGAGTTTTAAAATTAACAAAATAATAATGATGCTCTATGATAGAATTTTTTTTTTTTGTGGTGAGAAAAATTCTTGTTTCTGTTGTGGGAAATGAAAACTTTACAAAAATGTGTAAACAGAAAAAAAACAAGAGATATGAATGAACATATTTTAAATGTTTTGATTTTACTTTAATTCCATTCCGAAAGCCACACTCTATTTTAGGAAAGGACATTGTGATGAAATTATAAGACATATAAAATTTAATATTGATAATATTTAGAATATATTGTACAATATTGAATTTTTTCTATCAATTTTAAAATGTCGAAGAAATTATACTTTTGTCAAAAATTCTACTAGCTTTACGAGCAGTAAAATTTTGTTCAGCTCACTTTTTACAAAAAATAATTTTCTACCGTTTCTCACATTCCTTAATATGCTATTTTTATTAGTTAATGGGGAAGTAAAAGTATTTCTATTTCCTGACAACGTCGGCAGAATAAAGGGAAAATAAATTATTTCAACTTTATGTTAGCGGGTGAAGAACACGTACATGAAAAATTTTAATTCTAAATTGGTTTTTACCGAAAATTTTAAATTATTTTCCTTTGTTACTTTTTATTTGCCTTTTTAAAATAATATTTGTTAATTTCGCACCTTTTCTTTTTTGAAAAAAGAGCAAAATATTAAAAAAGAACATTAATTTTGACAGCTTATGTTTAACGTTATTGCTCAACTTTGTGCTTAAATATTTAAAATAAATTGATAATAAGATTTCTATTGGTCCACACGGAACATATTAAAAAGGGAGATAGTATGTGAAAATAGCCAACATAAAAATGTCTACGTGTAGATTTTGGGTACAGTAAAACGTGCCATTTCTTAACATATCAGTGTTGTCGTTTTAATTATTTTTAACCAAAATTGGTTCTTTTATTTTCTAATTGTAATTTAGTTATTTTTTGTTTAAACCAAAATTTTATTGTTATAAACTACTTTTAGATTACTTTGTCAATCTCCTATATATTTGCCAGCAACAAATGATCTTATGATTAAAAAAATCATCATAAATTTCATTATTTCTTGTTCCAAATTTATCTGATGACGATGAAGAAAATTACAATTAGAAAATAAATGGTATAAGCCTGGATCTTTTAAACCACCATTTTGATGAAATTAGGAACATAGATAGAAGACAAGTCATACTTAAGAGA
Source organism: Protocalliphora azurea (assembly GCA_932274085.1). Lineage (NCBI taxonomy): Eukaryota > Metazoa > Arthropoda > Insecta > Diptera > Calliphoridae > Protocalliphora > Protocalliphora azurea. The sequence goes on from OW026522.1 coordinate 103,066,597, forward strand.
ATAGCTTTCGAGCCTTCTAGGTCCAAATAGAGCATCATTTTAATTCTGATCCATTTTCCGATCATCAATAGAGCCCTTATATGAGAAAAGTCATTTATCAAAATTTTCAAAATTCTTTTACTTCCGACCCTACTAGGTCCACATAAAGCACCTTTTTAATTTTTACCGATTTTTCAATCTTCAATAGTGCCCTTATATGAGAAAAGTAATTTTTTCAAAATTCTACTCGTATTACTCAAAGCTTATGATCAATCTTAATATTATTTTTTCTGCTCTGAAATTAATAAGACAATAGCTCTTGATCCTACTAAGTCCAAATAGAGTACTTTTTTAATTTTGACCCATTTTTTGAGGAATAAAATTTTTTAAAAGTATTTATTTTAAAAACGTAAAGAAATAACAAGGGACCTAAAACACTTCCCTGTGGCACTCAATATCTAACAGTACTTTCACTTTCCTTAATTTTAAGGAATTGTTGTTTATTTTTTAGATAGCTTCTTAAAAGCGAAAGTCCATTTCTATGAATGCCATAGTACTGGAGCTTTTGCGCCAAGATATATAACAAAAACTTTTGTCCGATCAAAAAATGCCTGTTACAGCACTATGGCCTTCATCCAAACATTTACATATATAGTTCTGAACATTCACAAATCCTCTTCATTACCACAGCCCTTTCGAAATCCGAACTGAAAAGCATTAAATAAGTTATTTTCCATGAAATGTGGAAAAATCTGATTTTATAATATACCTTAAAAAACTTGATCAATAATTGGTAGTAGCGATATAGGACGAAATTATTCAACATATGTCGCTTTATTTTCTTTGGGAATAGGAATAATCTTATGTGTTTTCAAAGTATCGAAATAAACTCACGTGTCAACTATAACGTTAAAAATGTTTACCAGACATGAGGTAATATAGTTTGCGCAATGTAATAACACTATGCGGTAAATATACTTATAACCACAACTTCACCCAGATAAGAGGTCTGCAACAATTGCTATAGCAACTTGATATAACTTATAACTTAGATGAAAACTGTTATAATAGGGTACGAATTTGACGATAACTGTACTATTTGCAGTTTTATGTTATCAACAGATTACATGAAATGACAGTTAAGTATTTCAGCGAACAAAATAAAGAGTTTTTATGGTTAATGAAGTTTATTAAAAAATAATTATAATAACTGATTAAGTAAGTCCATAAAATGTGTTATTTTCGATTTGGAGGATGAGGCGCCGCAGACGAAAATTTTTGTTAAATATAAATCTTGATTATTTGTGCGAATTAATACACAAAAATACCTAAATGGATGATTCCGTAAAAATAAAATTAGTAGATGCAAATAAGCAATTATTTTCTTCTTTGTTAAAATATTAAAATTTTAGCCTTTTTATGGCAATTTTAAGAATCAAAAAAGACTAGAAAAATTTGAGGCGTGCGTTTTTAAATAAACTATTTACTTTTGTAGTTTGAAGTCTCACTTGGTCTTCATTACAGCCGTTAATAATTACAATTCCTTTACATTGTAGTTTAATTTCAGTAATTTGTCAGATTTTTCTACCATTAATATAAATTTATAACATAAAAAATTGTGATTTTCAGTAAATTAGCAAAAATAATAGTGAGAAAGAAAATAATAAACAAAATCTGATGACCTTTAGAAAGAAATTGTAATTTTTTCAAAAATCTTGAAGAATGAATGATATATGTATATGATACTATGAACGAACTTTCGTATCACGTATTCATAGAAACTACTACTCCTTTAGAGCTTTCACCCGATGTATCACAACCCCATTCAGGTCTGTCGTAAATGCCCCCCCCCCCCCCCCACACACACAACATGGAATATATGTGTATGAAATATGAATAATTATATTCCACCCCTCTTATGTGTATGAAATATGAATAATTATATTCCACCCCTCGTAGCATGTCTCCTGAGAAACAACTGGGTATGCCCTATATAGTTCTGAGATCTACTCCCTTAGAGCTTTCACCCGATGTGTCACAACCCCATTCAGGTCTTTTCGAAATGGCCCTTCCACAACTTGAAATATAAACCATTGAAAAATATTGATATTATATTCCACCCATCGTAGCATGGTCTCTGAGAAACAACTGGGTATACCCTATATAGTTCTGAGATCTACTCCCTTAGAGCTTTCACCCGATGTATCACAACCCCATTCAGGTGTGTCGTAAATGCCCCCCCCCCCTCCACAACATGGAATATATATGTTTGAAATATGAATGATTGTATTCCACCCCTTGTAGCATGTTCCCTGAGAAATAACTGGGTATACCCTATATAGTTCTAAGATCTAATCTCTTAGAGCTTTCATCCGATGTATCACAACCCATTCAGGTCGGTCGTAAATGCCCCCCCCCCCACAACATGGAATGGTTTTGTGTTCTACTCCACCAGACCTTTGATTTGATGTACCATAACCCCATTCAGGTATGACCAAAATCAAAATATGGCCCCCTGTTTCTTAGACTTATTGAATTTTGCCAAACTTCAGCACCTCGTAGCATGTCTCCTGAGAAACAACTGGATATACCCTGTGCAGTTTTGAGTTCTACTCCTCTAGAGCTTTCACGTGATATATCACAACCCCATTCAGGTCTGTCCGAACTGGTCCGCAATGTGGCCTAAATATGGGTGTTTTTGTTACAACACAATTTTATTCTGGAGACATATTTTTTAATATTTTTTGTTTAAAATTTTAAACAGTTATGTTTTATTTAATAATACATTAAAATGTATTTTTATAAATGCTTTTTTCCGTAAAAAAAAGTCAAATTAAATAAACTCAACTTACTTTACAGTGTTTGGAATATATTTAACAGACATGTGGGACGTATCTATCTGACGAATTTATCTTCACACCCTTTATAGAATATACATTTCTGAAATCTACTAGGCCTAGTCCTCCCACTCTTACCCAAATTCATGTATGCTCTTAATGTCCATTGGAGCCACTTGAAAATTTTAACTTTTTTAATTATTTTCATAGTAATTTTTTTTTAATCAAAATTACATATCACTGATCCCAGATGGAATCTGGACATAGAACACCCGATTCATGTCTGATTTCAACACCCATTAGGGCTACTTGAAAGTTTCGACTTTTGTTCAAAGAAATTTTGGAGCGTATTTAACATTTGGGTAGGACATATTTAACTGACTTATTAATCTTCAGACTCTTGACAGCTTTGTATATTTATTTCTCCGTACCCCAAGTTCTGCCAGCTAACGCTTTGAGGCCATTGTTTCTACTTCGCAATTTGTGCGTGACAGGCTATCTAAAAAGGGTGGTTTTGGGTGGTTCATTCTCGAAATTTTTACACTATCGGCAAAGATGCCAAACTTAAGTTTTTCCTCCTTAGCACATGCGCAGTGAAGATATCATGGATCTGATTCAGATAACCTTTCACCGTACCGATTAGATCATCTACATTTTGGGCCGTCGCCATATGTAACCACTTCCAGGCGGAGTTTAGAGAGGTAGTAGTTAAACAGATGTGGCGACAAAACTCTGCCTTGAGGAATTTCCTGTTTGACTATAAGGGGTTTTAATCTCTTGTCCCTAAACTCCACGAACGAATGATGATCACTCAGATAGTTCACGATCCATCTCTTCATGTTGTTAGGCATTGTAAACTGCAGGATGGTCTGGAAGAGTGTGCTGTGCCTGACAATATCAAAACACTTGGACGAGTCCTGCTCCACGGAGATCGTCCTTTCACAAGGCCTCTGCTGGCTTAAGCCCTATGAGGTCCGATTTGTAATGATGGTTAATGCTATGGTGGTGCTATGCATTTTGCGAAACCTATGCTCGTGATGAGCTGCAGGTAGTAAACTTTTCAGCAGGACAAGTTGGGGGAGGAGAAGAGTTTCGAGTGTTTTCGCTGTTAGTGTTAGGAGGGCGCTCTTCCCTGTTGTCAAAATAGGAATCACTCAACCTATTTTCCAGGAATGATCCTGTTTTTTTTTTTGGTGTTATATTTTTTAACCGCGTCATTCGATATATAACCAATTTTCTGTAAAAATTTAAATGAGAATTTCGCTCGATATCGAATGCTATTTGTCGCATATTCAAAAATTTTCTAAAATTTTTTATTAAAAAAAATATATATATTACCAATATTCAATAAAGTATCTATTTTCCAAAAAAGTGGTGCCAACTTTAGAAAAAATTAAATATTAAAAAAAATCCCAATTTATAAAGAGTTTAAATTTTTAAAAAACAAATTAAAAAAAATTCAAGAATACCTACCTGTTGTCCTATTGCAAAAAATATGTTTCTAGGAAAAATACCGTTGTAAAAACGTTTTTAAACAACATAAGACTATATACATAAGATTCGGTACAGCCTAACTTCTTTTTTATTTTATGGTAATTAAATTATTTATCCTTTATTTTTCCAATTAAATTACAAAAATTATGTTCTTTTGTTAAAACTTCTATCATTAACTACATTATCTTAACTTTCACCACTGCTCAAAACGATTTTTATTTTTTTAATTCATCAAGAAATATACATATGTAAGTCAAACCAATAAGAAATATGTATTTTATTAATATGTATATTTCATATGTATATACAAATAAATTATATATATTACAATATTAAGTTGCATATATTTTTGATGATTCATTTTATCTAATAATTATTATTTATAGTATAAAATAAACTACATACATACTTATTTAGTATTGTTTGTAACAAACATACACATCAGGCTAAAACACACGTATTATTTTTACTGTATTAATGCAATAAATTGGCAATTTTCCCAGAAATTATATTAAAAAGTAATATCTATTTACTTTAAAAATAAATTATTTTTAAATAAAAATCCATGCGCAAAATTAAACACACATAATAAGTAAAAGTTAAAACAATATTTTTTTTTTTAATTAATAGAAAATTACAAATTTGTAAAAAAAAAAAACAATAATACATTAATCATTACCAGGGGAAATCCCTTATAATATACCCATTAAGTTTTTGTTAGAATTGTACTTTCTGATTTTACTTATTCTGCTCGCTGTCGCAGCAACATTATACGCTATTTATGATACTTACCTTCTATATACGCTCCATGCCTGCTTTAGCATGTAAATCAAATGTGTATACATGACCCATCTGTGGTTTAACAAATTGTAATCATCAGGAAGGAGGTGTATAATGTTTTTTTTATGACTTACTCTACACCAAAGTCCATATATAAAAAAGAATCAGCTGGATCGAAAATTATACCTGTTCAGTGTGCCCTAGGTCATACGATGCTCCAGGCATCGGGACTGCAAGCGCAGTATCATCTGTCGCTTGTAGAATATCTCATAGGCATGATGAGCAAATTCTTGATGCGGAAATTCCTGAGACGGCATCTCTGCTAAAAATTTCGCCACTACATATGGAAAATTATAAAAAATTTCTAAAAAAAAAACTAATGTTAATGTTTCCAATTCAAGGAGTTTACCTAGTGTCTACCTTGGTTAAACAGTTGATTATTATTTTGGTTGTTACAGTTGTTAAACTGCATATATAAAAAACAATAATGAATACGCCATATTGTTGTTTTTGTGCAACTGTTGCCACCTTCTACAAATTCGCGTTAAGTTTGACGTTTGTCTTGATAAAAAAAATCTCTAATGTACACACTATGTTAATGAATTTACTAAAGGTCATGTTAAGCCTAAATTTTCACGGCGGCTTTTAAAAATAATCGGCGGTTTGACAGCCCTGTAAAGCTCTTCAGCGGCACAGTTCTTTTAATTAGTTTCAACAACAATGTGTTAAAAAGTTACAACCCTGAAGTGCATTCAATTGTAATGGTAACCCTCTTATCCGTTTTTACCACCATGTTCCATGACAACTTCAAACGAACAGTACGAACGAGAACAATTGTTTATTAGAAACGGCGAAAGTCAAACCTAAGAATGAAGCCGACCACTTAATAGTCGCGGCTAAGCCACCGCCGATTTTTTTCAATTACTCTAGTCGCCGCAGAAATTAATGACTATCGGCTTAAAAATTTAGCCTTTAACTGATTTAAAACTGCAAGTATTTTTGTGACAACAAATTTAAAAAAGGTATTTTTTTTTTTAAATTTACATCAGAGTAGTTTATCATTTTTATTTGTTTTACAACAATATGGAAAATTTCGTTTTCAAATGTCAATATTTCTTGAAATACTTCCAGAATGTATTTTTTTAAAGAAGTTTTAAAAATAACTGCTAAATATCACTCTTTAAGTAAAAAAAAGTGTCTTAGGGATTATTTACTGAATTTCTTATTAATTCAGATGTAGACGTTCTTCATTTTTCAATAAATGATGAGAGTTGGTTCCCTTGCAAATGAATTAAAAATTTTATGGTTAAAGTTTCTATGCAATAGATCAGTAGAATATCTGGAGTGTAGGTTATGAATTGTTTTCAGATTTTTATTTCGTATTATCTGCAGTTTTATTGTGTAAGTTTGGCAGCTTTAAGAAACCAGTCTTTTCAACCATAGGTCAAAATTGGCCGAATAGACATTTTGTAAATAAGAATCTTGGCTTTTAAATTAAGTTTAGAATGAAGTGCACGGCTACAATTAATTGCATTTTCACAAATATATTGTATGTGTTGTTTAAATGAAATTTTTATCTAAAATAATTCCTAGATATTTGATGCTATCTTGTAGTGGGATACAAATTCCCCTAGTTTCTGCGACCTATTATATGGAAATATAATAGCTTGTGTTTAATCTTTCATTTATCAAAGTATTTGTGGGTAAACTTTAAATTATCTTCCTTTCTTTTGATTATTGCGTTAGATACTTTACCCCAGCAAATAAAAGCACTATCGTCTGCGTAAAAAGCTACCTTTTGATTCCTGCGAACAGTAATATCTTATATAATAGAGTAAAGAGTAGGTGATAATACCGACCCTTGCGGTAGACCCGCAGGTATTTGTCTATCACTAGATAGCATGTTATCTATAGATACAACAAATGAGCGTTGATCTAAAAAACTTTATTATCTTTTGCAGATACGTTGGATAATTGAAAAAATTATAAAATAAATATAATAATAACTAAAGAGCTCTTACGATCTATTTTGTTTGCTGAAAGGTAGTTTAGGATCCCTATCCTTCTCCTATTAAACAAGAATTGAAAATTTTATTGTAAGATTTCAAAAGGGTAATCGGGCATGTTTTTAAGGATAATGCTATTAATGCCATCTAAGCCAGGGCTTTATTGTTCTTCAATAAAAGTAAAAATCATTTAACTTCTATGGCTGATCTGTCAAGAATTTTATCGTTAAGATCATGAACAAATCTAGTAACAGCTGTGTCCATAGATGAATTTTTTAGAGCCGAGGGCAAATTTGACAGGTATTTTATTAAACGCTTCTTTAACTGCAGATATTAATTTATTAAAATAAAAATATAGATAACCTGAATTCGTAACAGATTGGTCAATGTTCTAACACCTAATTTCGTTTTTCATCCAGTTTCTGATTGCTGACCAGTCCGCGAGATAATACAAAGGAACTGAATACGTCATGTTTTTAACTTGTCCAGAAATAACACAAGATACATGGTCCGATTTTAAAACATTTGTATGTGTTTCAAGGTTTTAAAAGTGGAGACACTAGTTAGAAAAAAAAATGTCTACTTTCAACGGTGGAACCGGTTTGATATTTTGTCCAAAGCGAATATATTAATTTGGGTAATAAATGTAGCAGCTGGAATTAACATACAATTCTATTGAATATGTTGGGAATTCAGATCATAGAAAATAATCTTTTGTAGATAAAGTTAATTTATCAAAATCAACTTTAAAATTGGTAATACGAACTGGATTATACGCTGAAGTGAATATTACTGGCTTTCTATTAATTATAATTTGTATTGAAATACTTTCAGCAGTACTTGTTTTTATTTTTGATAACAACATAAGCTTAATATTACCTTTAATTGCAATTAGAACTCCTCCGCCATGCGTAGATCGATCCCCTCTATAAATTTTATATCCACCAAGTTGAAATTTATGGTATGGCTTCAAAAAAGTCTTATTTTAAAAGGAGAATGTCGATTTTCCTTTTGTGTAAACCGTATTCCAGCTGGGCAGCTGCTGACTCAGTTGTTATGCCTTGGGCATTCCAATGCATAACATGAACATTATGTCTACCGGTTGAATTATACGGCATCTTGAAGCATCATACCCAAAACTCGTAGCGTGTCGTACTTATTCTGAGATCTTTATAAAGCGTCGACAGAATCAAAAATATTTGTATTAGTCTCATTTGAAAGGCTTATTTTTCAAATAAGAACAAGATATTCTGTTGGTCGACTTAGATCTAGATATCACTCGATGTCGGATGTCTAAGTATTCTTGACACTTTGGGTCATCAGCTTTATGATTAATGTTTTTTAATTTCTTCTTTATGCAGCTGTAGCACTTATAAATTATACTACCATCACTATTACCTTTGTTGAGTGAACAAAATGTATAATCGCGATTTCCGACGCAGGCAGAACACACTACGATATGGTTACAATTTTTAACACCATACATAACACACTTGGAGCGTTGTGTGGGACCTTTGTTGTCATTTAGGGGATTTCTACAATACACAAAAATATTACAAAAATATCTTATTTTCATACCCTCTTTTTTTAACATGTTGACGGTTAAACTCGATAAGATGAAGTGCGTCATCTACACTGGATCTCTTTGTTGCTTACCGGGTTTATATTGAGCGAGCTGACAAATTCTTCGTCAATTGCCTTTGTGTCCAGTTTTGGTAAGCCAAATAAAAACAATTGAAAAGTTTTTTCAACCTTTTACTCATATGTATAATACTGGATTTTTTTGACCTTGAGAGCATTCAAAACTGTGGGTAGAATCCACAATTATTGGATGCATGGAAGTTGAAATATTTTGAAAGCAACTGTTTCTTCTTCTTCGTCTTCAGATAGAAGCTGAAACCTGTTGGCATTAGTGCTGGGATCACCTAAAGTTTGAATTTAAGGCTATTGCCCCAATGCTTTCTTCTTTTTTGAGCAAACATTGTCAAACAAATTTTGTCAAATTTAATTATAAAATTCAGTTAATTATTTCTAGCAAAAATTAACACGATGTTTTTATCTTGAGGTAGGGATGTCAGATAAATTCCAGAATGTTTTTCTTAATAGCCTTTAACCGCTTGCCTCATATCTGTGGTATACTTTTCTTATCTGTGGTGCATCCAAAGACACCTTCGTTAACTCATTTTTTTACTTTTTTTTTTTTTCTATGTTTTGATCAAAAAATACTTTTTTCAATATAAAACTGTGTCAATCAAAATATTAAATTTATGACAATTTCGAAAAAATATGTACTATCTAAATCGGCTATAGCCGGCTGTAGTCGGCTATTAGCCGCCGCCGACACGATTTGTGTTCAGCCGCCGACTTTCACATCGGCTTCGTTCTCTGAGTCAAACGGTGACGACGACGTCGACTTATTCAATGCTTAAGAAAAAATAAATTTTTCGGAATATTCATTGTGAAAAAATGATTAAATATTATATATCGCATTCATTTAATGCAAATTAATTTAAATACAAGTGAAATTCATAAAATTAACTAGTATTTAAACAATTTTCTATGATTTTTAAGAATGAAAAAAACTTTTACCCATAAAAAGTGAATTGAGGAAAGAAAAAAAAATATATGAAAAAAGGTGGTGGTGAATTTGCAAATTGGAAGAAGAAAAAAGTTATTCATACAAGGCAAAAAAGAAGTAATAGAAAGAATGAAAAAATACAACTTATACATATGTGTTGAAAAAAATAATGGAAAAAAATGAAAATAATTTAAAAATAAAAGAATTTATTTAAAAATTAAAACATAAAAGCAGAAGAAAAAATATTAAATCATTGAAAACGTAAAATAAAAATTATAAATTATCTGACATTTATAAAAAAAAAGAAAACGAAACAGCAGCAAACAAAAGTAGAAAATTAAAATTAAAGAAGAAAAATTATTGAACAATCAAAAAAAAAAAAAAAATGTGTAAAGCAAACAAGAAAATGATGAATGGATAAAGTGAAATTGAAAGCTTTAATTCATTTCAACAATTTTAATTATAAAAAGTCTTTCTATTAAAGAAAAAAACAATTAATTGATATTTTCATTTACTTTGTGTAATAATTGTGAACAAAAGCAAACAGAAGAAAAAAAGTCTTTAATAAATATTTTGTGGCTTTTTGTGGGTACGTACGTCGATCGTACGTACACCCGTAACGAGTCGTACACCTTAAAAGTATCCAATCAACCAAACCAACCAGCGAGCCAGCCACCTTTTTCTTCTTAACCACTTGCTTTTTGGCCAAACACATACACACAAACAGAAGTGGAGCAGTAAAGAGGTGCAAGAAATAGATCTAAATAATAGCAAAAAACGCAAAAAAAGTATAATAAACAAGCTCCACCTAAAAAAGCTGAAAAATATCATCATCACACCATATTCTTCAATCATTCACACTCGTTAAGAAAAGAGTGTTTAGCAAAAATTAAAAATATATATTACAACTTACTTCTTCCTCCCTTTAAAAAACACACATTACAAGAAAATGGAATATTATTTAGGTTTGTAATAATACTTTGCTTTATTTTTCTCTATGTTTACGGTTATTCATAATCTGTCAGATTTAGCCTATACTCATGAAATTCAATATATATATATATATATATATATATATATATATATATATATATATATATATATATATATATATATATTTGCATTTACAAAAACTATATAATTATTGTGTAATATCGCCCCTTTCACAAAGCAACGAAAAAAAAGAAAACATGTGTTTATCCATTTCTCATTTTCTCTGTATATTTCACCTCACAGTGATGTAGACAAGTTAAAATTAATAACAGTTTTCGTGTTACTAATAGCGGTAAATTTGCAAGTATTTTTCTCTCAAATTTTTTCACTTCTGGCTACCAGATAATTTTTAATATCAAAATAATTTTAAGTATTTTATATCGCTAGTGCCATTTTATCTCCCAAAGGGTTAGTAGAAAAAGCAAAAAATAAAAAAGAGCTTTAAAGCAATGATTTTAACACTTGTCATTGGAAAAAGTATGGCATAAATCAAGATTACTATAGCACACTTGATTTTTAAATAATATTGATAATGACTCAGAAGCATTTTTATTCGTGATTACAGCAATGTAAAAAATTTTGCCCCGCTTTTTGAACAATATGGGTATGGGTATCATAGAAAGGAAGGAAGGTCTTGAAGAGGCCCTTCGACTGATATATAAAATGTGCCAACTCATTAACCCATGGTGAGACAATATGATATCTTACTTTTTATTTTGACTTTTTTTTACAAAAGTACCGTAATATTTAGAAAAATTAATCGATTTTTACTAGTAATATATTTGTTAATATCATAATTTAAAAAGTCTTATTTCTTTAAACTCTTGTTTTAATTTTTTATATCTATAATTCTAATAAAAATGTAAATTAATATTTAGTATGCATTTTTTTATTTATTTATTTGTTTATTTTTTTTATTTTTGAGTTTTGAAGACCTTTCCAATTATATCCGTTATATATATATAGACTATAGGCTTTTTCAAGACCTTTCTAATGATATCCATATTAAATATATATTCATAAATTATAATATTAACAAATATATTACGAGTAAAAATTGATTAATTTCTCTGAATATTAATTTTTAAAGTACTATATCATTGTTATTTAATGGGCTAGGGGTGTAATATGGGGATCATATGAAAGCTTGAAATGTTCTCTAAATGAGTATAGGAGAGTACCGTTATATCGATATATATACGGCACTTTTGTAAAAAAAAAAGTTAAAATAAAAAGTAATAAAATATCATATTGTCTCACCATGGGTTAATGATTTGACACATTTTATATATCAATCGAAAGGCCTTCTCAAGACTTCAAAAATTTTCAAAATTTAAATCAAAATAAATAAAAATTTTCTTAGAAATTATTAAGCTTTTTTTCGTGCTATAAATACATTTATTTTTACTTTTGTTGGAAGTAATTATTATTATTTATTAATAAATTCCAAGTACAAAATATGCACTAAGTTCTACATTTTTTTGTTTTTGCTGGGTAATGATGATTATCATATTTTACATTTTTTGGAGGTCTTAAAATGTTTTCTATATTTTCTTATAGAAATATTCAATTTCTTTCAAAATTCTTTAAAAAGTCAACTTCTAAATAACATACATTTCTATCGGAATAATATATCAGTATTAGTAGAATTTTGTACAGAATCCAGGAAATATTTTAGAAAAATTGTAGGACACAAATTGAGCAAAAATGAGTCAAAATTTTAAATATCTTTTAAACTAAAGGAAATGCCATATATATATATATATATATATATATATATATATATATATATATATATATATATATATATATATATATATATATATATATATATATATATATATATAACTGTAATTTTTATAAAGATTTACAAGGACTATTTGTGTAAATTTTTTTTACAATCAAATCAAATAAAATTTTAGTGATATGAAAAATCGATAACCAAGGTAACCAACTTTGGAGGTCCACTTTCTGTCCCCCAAACGCGCTAGAAACTTGTACTCCTCCAAATCAACTCGAGAACACGGCTCCGTCCATGTGAAATTTTTTTTTAGTATCTGAAACGGTTCTCAAGTTACAGAATTATTAAAAAAGGGGTTTTGGGAAAACTGTGTGTTGTTTATTTCGAGGAATAATTTATTGTTATTATTATTTTTTTTTTTTTCGTCTAATTTCGATACGTTGTATTTTACTTTTGTTCGATTATTAAAAAAATTTTATACTCTGGCTCCTAATTTGGTTTAATTAATTCTATAAAAACTATACTTGACACTTTTGAACATTTTTCAGAATAGAACGAGATATTAGTATATCTAAACAGTTATTAGTTAAACATTTTTTAAAATCATAAAATTCTTCATATAATTTAAGACAAAGAATTTGATATTTGATTTGGTGAATACTTTTTGGAAATTTTAAAAATAAAAATTCAACAAAAGAATTAGGTATACATTTATACAGGAATCTATACAAAAATATTTTTTTGAGAATAACTCAAAATTTTAAGTGTATTGGAAATTTTTAAAATTTATTTATGATATTCTCAAGAACCCTTATAACGTATATATATAAAGTTTCTCGAAAGATTTTTCACTGTAACATTGTTCCAGCAAACACAGCAATACGAAGAAAATTCGCCAAACATGTTGCCAGAATTGCGGCAATAGTCGAATTCGTATTGCGGAAGAAACTTGTAAACGGAAGAAAACGTGTCTCGATGGTAATATTCCAAAGCAGAACGATAGCGATTCTTCTAGATGATAATCTGGTAATATCGCCAGATAACCATTTGGAAGAAAATTGAAAGATATCGCTAGAGTATTTTAAGAAAGATAAAAATTAGATTTTGCGAGAAATCTACCCGAAAGAAAAACAAGATTAAATGTACTAATGTCACTAATATACTAATTTCTCTTAATATTTCTAAAGCTTTTAATTCCATTAACCATAAAAAATTATTATGTAACTCAGGAAGGAATTTAACTTTTCGCGGTTAGCCTGCAAACTTATGTTTTCAGACATGAATGGTAGGTCTCAGTTCGTTGTTAATAGCGTAAGTTCAAGTGTAAAGTTTCTTAGCTCTGGAATTCCTCAGTTATCTGTGCTGGGGTCATTGTCTTTATTATGTATTTAAACAACTTTGGAGATTTTGTCAACACCATTATGCAGAAGTTATATTTATGCTGATGATGTTTTAGAAAGTAATATACATTTCTGTTTGGATCGTGTTGTGGGATGAACTCTGTCAAATTCATTTCAATTGAATGTCTCTAAAACGAAGGATTTAAGTTTTGGTACGTCACATCGCTTTATTTTTAATTCTGAAATCAAGTTTAATGGAATTCCAATTAAATTTGTTGATCGACTTAAAATATTAGGTATTTTAATTGATGACAGACTCTCATTTGGTTTACATTTGGATGGTTTACATGGTAAAATTTGTAGTGTCTTACGTAGATTATATTCTATTCACATATTTGTTCCGTTTTACATCAGGAAAAAGCAAACGCGTTATTAATGTCTCTTGTCATGAATGGACTTGAGGTTTTTTCTGGAACATATATAGTTTATTTGCATAAACTAAAACGTACTGTCGACATGGTAGTTCGTTTTGTTTATAATGTAGGTTTGCGTCATCTTATTTCGAGCTATATGTAACAGTTTATCGGTTGTACGCTTGAACAATTTTTTATGTTGAATATAATGCTTTTCTATGGCGTCATTAGGAGTAGTAATCCTGAATCTAATACTTTATATTTTCAAGGTTTATGAGGAATCCACAGATAATTATTACTAGAATCTCAAATCATGTCTGGATTGTGTTGCTCAAAGCTTTTTTCTTTTTCATTGAATATTTTCAATCACAAATTATTATAGTATTTGTCGGGTCAATAATGCATTTTTCTTTGTTGCTTTTGTTGCTGTTATTATTTAATTTTACTGTTACATATATAGTTGCGGATGGGGAGCCAATAGGATTTATAAGATTTATATGGATTTGCCTTTGATGTTTTTTATATTGAAGATTTATATATTATTATCATTACTATGTAATAAGTTTGTTTAGCCCTATGGGCTTTTTTATTCTGAAATGAAGAAATAATAAATAAATAAACAATGATTTATTATTTGTAATGAAAAGGAATTTATTTAGATCCTTTTACAGTACCTTTTTAGTCTAATATATGAGATTGTTCGGGGTTTTCTTTTTGGATTTTTTATGAGATTCTTACTGCATTCATTAACCTTTATGAGCAATTGCTTATTGCAATTTCATTTTTAACTTTAAAAAAGAACATAAATACATATAGTTCTTATTAATTATTCAAGTTAACAGTACACGTAGTTAATATTTACCTTGAGGATTTCTTATAGGTTCTTAAAAGAAATTATAATTATACGATTAAACGGAATTGAAAACTTCTAAAATATTTTGGAAATAAATTAAAAAATGACAAAAATAAAAAAAAAATCTGTTTTTAATTTATATTGCGATAATTTCTGGGATGTGATAATATAGTGAAAATACATAGTATTACTTTGATCATTTTCTTTTTGATGATAAACTGGGGATATTGACAGATTATCATCTAAGAAAGATATCTTCCAATTGTTTACAGCGGTGTAATTACAAAAATTTTGTCAATCTTTGCTTTTTATCTTCTAGAAACTTTCTTAATGTTAAGTATTTTGAACCCAATTTTGAATTTAACTCATGTAAGATTTAGCCCAGGATCTACTTATTGTTTAACTTTCCTAATAAACCTTTTAATATTTTAAAACAATATTTTATGCATTTGTCTAAATTTTCGAATTTAAATTTAGTATTTACAATTATTCTCCAAAGGCTATTTAATTAAAACCATGCATTTTATTTTTAATATTTTAGTATTATTTCTTTGTATGTAGATTAATTAAGTAGATATTTATGTGAGAGAAAAAAACCTGATTCAGTTTGTCAAAAACCTAATTCATACAAACAAGAAAATAAATCTATATACATATTTTGTTTTTGTGTTTTGAAAAAATGAGTAAAAATTTAGTTCGAAGTGCCTCGCACATTAACTTTTAGTTATATTTTATGCCTTTCTATTTAGAAATATATATTTTTTTTTAATTCATACTCGTACTTAAAAGGGTTTCTAACATCACTATAATGTCAAGAGTTCACAGAAAATCCCACAGTAAACATTTTATTAATTCATCTGTTACTTTTTTTTTTTTTTTTTTGACAATAATTGAAAATAAGTATATACATATGTACACATATTGATTTTAAAGTAAAATATGCATTAAAAGTTATTTATTAAAACGTGTACTTCAGGAAATTTTTTGTTATTTTTTATTTTACTGCCTTCCATTCATCGTTTCTTTCGTTCTATATTATTTAATATACTTTTTTTATTTGGTTTTTTGCATAGTTCGACATTTTACACATATTTTTTGAAGTTTCTTTTATTTACTCATTTACGACGAGGAACTTGCATTTTTCTTTCATCTTCTTATTTGTATTTTATGTGTATATTTCTATATACATATACCGTATTATTGTTGTTGTTATTTTCGTCTTCTTTAGCCTGCCATATTGTTTAAAATACCATTTGATTTTATAGTTGTGTTTTTTTATATATGCATATATGTGTATGTTCATGCTAAGAGAGGTGGCGTGGTATGAAGGTGGTGGAGTACAATATATATTTAATATGTCTTGTCTAGTTTTTCCTATTTATTTATGGATTTCTTTTAACGGTTTTCAATCAACTGCTATGGACAAGTTTTTTTTTTTTATACCAAAAAATTGGTTTTTCTTTTTTTTTTTTTTTTTTTTTTTTTTGTAATTTGATGTTATTGTTTGTGGCCTGTCTGTCTTTCTGTCTGTATCTAATACCTTATATAATTTGTGTTTTTTGTTTTAATAATATTAAATTCATTATTATTTATTAAAAAAAAAAAAAAAAAAAAATCAAAAATATGAATTTCAAAATACTTTTCATTTAGTGGATAAAAAAGATTAACTTTTACTATATGTGTATTTGTTGCAACAAGTTAGAAAAATACTAAAGATACATACATTAGGGTGGCTTCAAAATGAAAGATATTTGGCTCATTCATTGTTAATGACCCATGTTCGGTATTGTATAGGAGTATATAGCCGGATGACTAAAAATTGGTATTTAGCCGGATATCTCTGGCTTTAATTTTAGAGAACATGTATCTGAATATGCTATCTGTTTTTTTTATCTTGTTCATTTAGAGACTTCATAAACATTAACAATTGCTAGTTATGTGTCGTACATTAAAGACAAACAATATATGTTTTCTCTATATCATTTATCTCGCTCAACTCGATAATTTTGTCCAGAATATCTAATCCTATATTCGAATTATTTATTTTTAATAAGAACATCTAGATTATGGAACTCACTTCCCGTTGGTTTAAAAAATTTCAACTATTTCATTTCGGTTATTAAACGCAAATTATTTGAAAATTTAAAAATGAATAAACTTTTTTTCCATTATTCATGTTATAAATTAGGATTTAAATCATATTTTATTGTATATATATACACTGGAGCATATTTCTAGTAACGCGCACACATTTTTTTAATCAACTAAACAAAAATGGTGCTAAAAAATAATTAAGGTGATACAAAATAATTTTTTAAATTATTTATTGACGACTTAAAAAACTAATAGCAAAAAACTTAAAATGTATATTAAAATTTTTTTCATTTTAATTTTAGAAGTTTATTGCCATTTTGATGGCATTTTCCAATATACGCACTTAAACTTAACCAATTTAGCATTATTAATAATGTGTTGATGAACCTTTCTTTTGGATAACTTTAAAAAAATCGATATTACATTGATTTTGAACTAACTTTTGAAGAAAATCACTGTCAATTTCTTCTCAGGCTTGCTTATTTTTTAGTTTTAACTCTGTTATTGTCATTATGGTTTAATTTTGTGCATTTCTTGCGTAAACTTTACGGACCATGTACCCCCACAGATTCTCCATTGGATTTAAATCCGAACTGCAAGCCGGTCAGTCCAATAATTAAACCACAATTTAGATTGTTCGAGACATGGATTGCAGCGTTATCCTGTTGGAATATGCAATCTTCATCCATTTTTTTGTCCATAAATGAGAGAAGAGCATCTTCCAACAGTTCATTATAAATTGCACTGTTCATTTTAGTTGTAACAAAACATATTTTTCCTGCAGCAGAAAAGGACAGCATAACCATAACACTGTCTCCACCGAAATTGCGTTTCGACATAAGAATTTCGTTCGACCTCAAATCATGCCAATGGTAAGAATATGAATCGGGACCATCCAAATTGAATTTCTTTTCATCAAAAAAGATTATTTTATTCCACTCATCTGTTCATTTCATGTATTTGCGCGTAATTTTTAAACGATTTCCTTTATGATGTTTTAACATTGGTTTACATTTTGGCTTCATCCATTTTATGTTACCATCTTCTTCTTGTTCTTTTATTTTATTAATTTGCTTTTTTGTTAATTTTTTATTACCTTTTATTGGTTTCCGCACTCCGTATTTCTGCCCTTTCTTAAAAAAACCTCGGATAACTCCTTCCGAACGGTTAATTTTTCGTCCAATTTCTCGTTTAGAACAGCCTTGATCACGAAAAAATTGAATTTCAAATTGAATTTTTTTCTGGTCTATTAAAAAAGTTCCTTTGAGCATCCTTTAAGCTGATGAAATTTCCCAATTAAAACAAAAATATTTCCAGTAAACAGATATGTCATCACAAACTTACCTTAAGTGAAACAAAGAACTAAAACTGTTAATTTTTTTTTTTTTTTGCAATAACTTTTTAGACAAATACATACAAATATTCCACAGAAATGATCACCAAAATGTTCTGATTGCTAAATTAAAGAAAACAAAAAAAAAAAAAAAAAAAAAAAAAAAAGCGAGAAACAATTATTTGAAAAGAGAAGAAAATGAAGGGAGTTCTGTTTTCTAATGATAGAGAGAAATTTTTTTCGAGTTTACTCTTTCACTAACATTTCTGAAATGGAATCACCGAATATACAAACATTAACATTAATGGAACCATTAATTAATTAGTGAAGTGCTGTTTTATACGATATTTATCTGCTATATTTCCCACAACATTTGCGTCATAGAATTCTTCACAGGAAAGTTATAAAAAGTCCAACAGTACATACATTAGTTTTACGTGCTTTAAGCAGCATTCATAATTTTGAAATAAATTAGTCTTAACAATTTTCGTCCTCTTTTTGTCTTCATATTTTTTCTAGCGTTTCTTTTCGTACTTTGTGAGCCTTCAGACATGTTTTTATAAACTTTTCTTATAAAATATTCAGAGTAGTTTATTGAATTTGCCGCTTTATCGAAGATTTTCAATTAATATTCTTATTTTGTCTGCGGTCCTACAGTCTGAAAATGTACTCATTTTTCGTCTACATAGTTTCTTTTCCAGAGATGGTCGTCCTTCGATTCGTTATAAATTTGTTTTGCGTGACATTTGTTCAATTTATATTTTAAGAAAAAATAATTATAATATTACAACAAAATGTATCACATAGTTGCATAGAATAATGACAAATGTAAACACGTTATAGTAAAAGTTAAAAGCCCAAAAGTGTGCACAAATTTTTTCGTGCGCACTCCTTACTTATAAATATTACATCATTTTATATATAAATTTAAATAAATTTTATGAACTGTTCTTATTTCTTGTATATCTTTATAATAAAGATATTACTGTGCCGGAACTGAAACTTATCAATAAGTTAAAACTTTTACAGATTTATTGATAATAAAATCTAATATTTATCTAAGATTTATAAAACAAAATTTCATGCATAATTGCTTTTATAAAAACCGTTTGATAAAAGTCCTTTAAGGTTTTGATACCACATGTATGTATATGCTGGGTGAAATTATAAAATTTTTTAGGACAAAGTTAGAGATATGCCAATCGATAAAGCTATTTTATTAATATAAATTATATTATAATTTGCAATAATGTCTTAGAAACTTTCGATTTATTCATAGAAATATTTCGTATTATTTTATCGTAATTGTTAGAAGAAAAATGTTAAATTTAAAACATACCAAGATTTATTATTTATAATATTAAAAAATATTTTTTATTCCTATAACCTTTGTGTAATACGTAAACAGGATTTTATTTTGATCCCTATGCAATATTTAAAATAAAATCAATAAATATAAAAGAACAGAACATGATAATTTAAATTGATGTTTTTTCTCTTTGTCTCTTTATATTTTTTTTTTTTTTTTTTTTTTTTTTTGCTGCACACAATAACATAACAATAAACGATGTCGCCTATACGAATGAATGTATGTTATAGGAGGTTATGTGTATATGAATGGGGATGCAGTGAAAATACCACCACCTGTTGCTACCACCGTTTATGCGAATGTTCCTGTTGATACGGCAGTGTTAGCGACCAATTTATATGGTCCAACAACACAATTGGCAGCTCCGGCAGCAACACACATCCCATTGATAGCGACAGCCGCTGGACCACAACCACCACATCATCAAGCTTTACAAGTTGCTGCAGCTCCTGGTCAACATCAACAATTGATTGCAGCTCATACAGCTGCAGCACACACACAACAGCCTACATTGCAAACAGTGCAGGCAGCAGCCGCTGCGGCTGCAGTTGCAGCAGCTACACCTCAACACACAGCACCCCATCAAATACAGGGTCATCCCCAACAAACACATTTACAGTACGCCCATCAGCAAGCAGCTATTGCTGGTGGCCAGCAGGGGCCTACAGTTACAACAACAACGATTGATAACACCGAATATACAGTCATGAATGGAGCTATAACTCAAGACGGCACAGTCGTTTGTTACAGCCAAGATGATTTGCAGGTTGGTGTGCCTGTTCCTGCGGGTGGTGGTAGTGTTACGAATTTAGTTGCTGTAGATCAAATGTCTGGTACACCGGTTACAGCAGCCACAGCTCAGCAACAGCAGCAACAACAACAGCAACATAACGTTCATGCTCAACATCATGTCATTCTTAATAATCCTCCTTCATCTACTAATACTCTACAACAACAGCAGCAGCAACAATCCCAACAGCACCAACAACAAGTTGTCGGTGGTAACAGTAATAACAATAATATTAGTTCTTCAACAAATTCAAGCGGCAATACGAGCGATAATAATGGTATACCGTTGGAACAGCTTAAACAAATGTTAGCTACACAATTGGAATATTATTTTTCAAGGTGAGTTTTATTTTCTTCTACTACATTTCTACACTATTTAGCAAGAATAAATTATCTTCAAGTCCATTACAATACCTAAATAAAATGTTTGTTCCATTATATTTCTAAAAAACAAATATGTGTACGAATTATTTCCATTAGGTAAAAAAAATTTTGTTTGCGATAAAATCTTTTCGCATACATACATTACTATACACAACTATAATAATGTTTATTTTCAGAAAAAGAAAAAAATGAAAATTCATATGTTTGTATGTTCTCCTTTTTTTATAGAGAAAATTTAGCAAATGACTCTTGGCTCCTTTCACAGATGGACAGTGATCAATATGTACCCATATGGACAGTGGCCAACTTTAATTTAGTTAAAAAATTAACTAAAGACATTAAACTTATAACAGAAGTGCTTAGGGAATCACCGAATGTGCAAGTAGACGAAGAAGGTCTCAGAGTAAGACCAAATCACAAAAGATGCATTATAATTTTACGTGAAATTTCTGATCAAACTCCAGTTAAAGATGTTAAGGTAATTAAAAATTATATATTAGCCATTACCAATTATTTAGATTACTATCATTCATTCGTAAAGAACATTTTTAATAATGAAAACTGCCCACGTGTTATTTCGTGTGAATTTGCTGGCAATAATTCATGGTATATAACCTTTGAATCGGATGAAGATGCACAAAAAGCTTTTAAATATTTAAGAGAAGATGTTAAAGAATTTCAGGTGTGTATACTTTCGGAAATTAAATAATATTTCACATAAAATATATCTACTATAATTTATTATTAAAGGGTAAACCAATAATGGCTCGAATGAAAGCTAAACCATTTATAAATAGATTACCCATTGGTCCAGTATCAACTATAAAAAATGGCTTCCGTTTAACTTCACCACCAGCCGCTGTATACGATCCAAACGCTGCTGCTGCAGCGGCTGTTGCTTATAGTGCAGCACCGCAACGTTTTGTTTATGCTGCAAATGGTGCAGCAATGACGCAACCACCAGTACCATATAATGGTCAATTACATTTAATAGTAAGAACGTATTTTTGTTTTTTGCAGATTTGTATTGTAGCAATGTTAACATTTGAGTAAATTTGTTTTACAGCAATTCCAACAGCAACAATTTTATCCTGGCATTGTTACACCTTGGCCCACTGCGGCTGCTGCAGCTGTAGCAGCAGCCGCAACCACAGCACATGGTCAGAATTTCTATGAGATTGGCAATGTTTTTGCAGCCAATGGTTTGCCTCCTGCAGTACCTGCATACGCCACAACAGCACCACCTCCTACACAAACTCCTGGTTTAACTAGCAGCACAAAACCGCAAAGCGGTGGTGGCGGTGGTGGTGGCGGAGCCGGTGGACGTTATAACAGCAGTCATCGTAACAATTCTGGCAACAGTGGTGGTGGTCAAAGTGGTGGTCATCGCAAGCAATCACGCAACACAAATCTACAACAAATGCAACAAGCTCCCCAACCTCAATCGCAATTGGCTGGTAGCAATATAATTGTATCTAGTGTAAGTGTTGGCGGAGCTGGTGGTTTGGTAGGCGTTATGCCAACCACAATTGTAGATCCTCATCAACAACAGCAAACAATGACGCAACCGCATCAAATGCAGCAACAACCACCACCTAATCAGCAGCAACAACAACCGACTTCAAGTCAACAACAACAGCCCGGCTCTCAACAAAGTAGTAATACAAGACATTACTCAAGCATGAAACCAAACACTGGTAAGGAGAAGCTTTTCTGATTTTCATTTACATTCTCTAAACATTTTTGTTTTGATGAATTATTTTTAAAGGTGGCATACCAAAATCTTCAATTGATAAATCTTATGGTGGTGGCAATTCTAATGCTCTCGGCAGTCACCATCATTACAGTGCGCAAAATCAAACTACTCATCACGTACAAACACAACAACAACAGCAAGCACAGCAGCAACCTCAACAATTAAGTGGTGGTACTGCTGGAACACACATACAACAAACTCACTATCAAATGCCTTCCTCTAATACACAAACTGGTGCAATGCAGCATACTTCCTATACGGCCCATACCGTACCAACAGTATCAGCACAACAGCATCATCATCAGCAGCAACAACAACAGCAACAGATTCATCAACAACAACAGCATGATCTACAAGAAGATGTCAGCGTTGAGGTTGTTCATCAATCACAAATTGTTGTCCAACATGTTCCCCAACAAGGACATCACCACAATCCTCGTAATAATGTTACATCGTCATCTTCTTCACTGACTAATTCAGTTGGTGGAAGTGGTGTCGGCGGCGGTGGCAGTGCTGTCGGAAAAGATCCTCCACACTGGTCTCAATCTCGGCCAAGACGAAGAAGACGCGATGATGATAATTCTGGCATGACATTTTCTCCAAACAACCGTGTTGGCAGCGGTGGAGGAGGCGGAGGCGGCGGCGGAGGCGGGGTTAGTATTACAACATTTTATACTACAGTACCTACTAACAATTGTTGTTATTTGACGACCTCAACTGGTAACAGTAATAGCATACTAGTAGATTTAGGTGTTGGGGGTTTTGGTGTGTTAGGAGGCGGCTTAGTAGGGGGCGTAGATGCCCATTTAGCAGGTAGTAGAGAAACAGCGGCTGATGTTAGCAGAGGTCTTGGCGGTTATATAAGTCATTTTAACATGATGGAAGGAGAGGGATTTTGCGGCGG
Organism: Protocalliphora azurea; assembly: GCA_932274085.1. Classification (NCBI taxonomy): domain Eukaryota; kingdom Metazoa; phylum Arthropoda; class Insecta; order Diptera; family Calliphoridae; genus Protocalliphora; species Protocalliphora azurea. The sequence continues at coordinate 103,090,240 of OW026522.1, forward strand.
CGGAGGAAGCAATGTTACTGGACAAATGTATTCAGTAGCTAGCAATCCAATCTCCACCACCATCACCACTACTACTACCAATAACATCACACAGGTAGCTAATATCACCACTAACAACGGCGGCAGCAGCAGCCACAGTAGTAGCAGTAATCAGACACCTTCTTCAACATTTCTTTATAAGTATAAAGAACGTTTCTCTAAAGTATCCACAGCCACTAATTATAATATTACTGATTATATTACCAATAGTAATAGTTCTTCTTCTATAACTACCACTAGAAATGTCAACAAAAACAACAACATTTATAATACTAATACTAACAATAGTAATAATAACAATAATAGTAAAAGTATAATAATTCAACAACATCTAATAAAATCTTCTAATTTTCAACAGCAATCTTATAATTCGTCGCATCATTCTCAACAACAACAGCAGCAGCAACAACAAAGTGGTGGCAATTCTGGTGGAGGCAGTGGCGGAGGAGGAGGGGGTAATGTTATATCTTCATCTCAAGGCAGTAGTCATCATCATTCAAATCGAAATGATATTAGTGGTGGTGGACATCATGGCGGTGGTGGTGGTGGTTATACTTCGCATCGTAATGACAATGAACATCGCGGCGGTTATAAAGGTAACAATTACAATCCTCACTATAATAGCGGAAGCGGAGGTGGCGGTGGATCCCACTCCCACCATTCTTCAAACAATTCATCATCTCATCATCACAATCAACATCACAATACAGCGACATCATCAGGTTCTTCACAACAACAACAGCAGCAACAACTGCAACAGCAACATCATACTTCTTCCACTTCATCATCATCGACACAACACCATTCAATGACAGGCTCATCTTCTACCCATCATTATAATCCACATCATCATAATAATGAAGGTGGTGGTGGTGGAGCTAGTGGAGGTGGTGGAGGAGTTGGAGGTGGAGGAAGTGGACGTGATGTTGGAGGTGGTGGTGGTGGCCGTAACTATGAAGGCCGTCATACAGCTGGTGGTGGTTCTAGTTATGCTGGTAATAATGATAGATCTGGTGGAGGTCATGGAAGTGGAGGTGGCGGCGGAGGTCGTCATCATGACAACTATCATCATAACAGCCATCACCAGAGCCATCATCAACATCACCATCATCAGCAGCAACAGCAACAACAACAGCAACAAAATGCTGCACCACCACAACCGCCGCAATTTGACTTAGAAGCAGCAGCTTTTCCACCACTGCCAGGTGAGTCGTAATATAGAAATTCTTATTGTATTACCGTCATCTAAATAGTTGAGTCAACTAATTTTTCAATTTCATGACTAATAATTTCTATTAAAATTTCAATAAAATAAAAGATCTGATTTGTTATGTAAATAACATTTATATTATATATTAGTGCAGTGAAAACCGAATTCATAATATATATATTTTCTTCAACGCTTTCGTAAAATAAATGTTAGTGCCTAGAAACTTTGGTTAAATAATATTACAAATAAATTAAGCTGTTTGTGCTTTTGACTTTTTAAATTCTAAGAATGCTAGCATACTTCTGATTAGTAAAAGTAAAAAAGTAAAAATGTATGTTATATTCGGCTTGGCCGAACTTATATGCCCACCATCTGAAACTTTTTATGCCACCCTAATTTACAATTTCATCTTGTATGGGAGTGAGCGGTGAAATGAGCGGATCACGCTCATTTTTGTTTCCGGGTTAACAAGGTTCCTTGAACTATTTGTACAAAATTTCGTTGTGTACATGCTTTTTTGTAAGAAATATCGGCGGAAAAGCATGAACTGGAGTTACGACGGATACCCTGTTTTCCTATTATTTGTCCCATAATTTTTATACCCTACACCACCATAGATGTGGTGTGTATTATGCGTTTTTTTTTTTTTTTGATGTTTATATCACCCAAAAATATTAGTCTGAGGCTCACCTTAATGTATACCAATAGGCTTAGAATCGCTTTCTGAGTTGATTTAACCATATCCTTCCGTCCATGTAAACCTTGTAATCAAACTATAAGGTCGCAATTTTGAAAGTAATTTAATGAAGTTTGGTACACTGGTTTTTTTTATCGCCCAAGGACGAAGCCTGTTTAAATTTGTTATGATCGATCCATTATTTCACCTAGGCCCCATAAAAATGTCCTCCTGGAATAGGACTTTAACGATAATAAATACCTTAAACATACCCGTATATTAATAAAATTTGACAAATGTATGTTCTCTTTAGAAAATCACTTTTACGTGCACAAATTTATACAAATGATATCAAGTTACCTTTTAACACAAATCAGTTTTATATATAGTGTTGGAAAAAATAATAGGGACGTTATACTCTTTCATAATAATGGGTTGAAAACTTTTGTATAATGGACATATAATATTATCACTTACTGTAGAAAACTAGAGAAATCACTTCAAAAATATAATATATACACTCTGAGAAAAATTCGGTTAAAATTACTTTAAGCTAACTTTTTATACTAAATATTTTATAGTGTTGAAAACTAAGCTTAAGTGATATTTCAAGTTGTGTATTTTAGGCAAGTGTTTCAGAATTGGTCGTGGAATACATTGCACTGATAGTGATAGAAATGTTATTTTGAAACGGAAAGAGGATGGGTTATCAATTCGAGAAAAATGTTAAAATAATGCAGTGTTAAAAAAATAAAATGTTTAACGCGTTTGACGCAAAAAAAATGCCATGAAAACAGAGTAAGAAACGAAAAACCTAAGCTCGTTTTGATCGACTCTTAATTTGTTACTCAAAAAATAACCCTTTTGAGTCATCAAGTAGCCTTAAAAATTAATTATGTGATACACTAACAAGTCATATGATAAGAAACAGGCTCAAGGAAACTGATCTTAAGGAAGAAAAGAACGAGACATTATAGTTCGACGAAACAAATATTAATTTGTTTGGATCTGTCGGAAAATCATATGTACGACACCCTATCAATAAAGAGTATGACCTAAAGTGCACAAAAAAGACCGTCAAACACGGTGGCGAGTTGATTTGGGTTTGTTTTTTATCGTCAGGAGTCGGTCCAATTGTATGGATACAAGGGAAAATGATAGCTGTTGACTATACATCCTCCAAAATAAAATGCCTTCATTTACTAAAGAACAATGCCGTTAAGTTGGTAGTTTATGCATGATAATGACCCTAAGCATTCTGTCAGAAGTATAAAGTCATGGTTTCAGAATAATCAGGTTTCTGTAGTACGAGTGGCCGCCTCAATATCCGGACTTAAAACCGATTGTGCACCCAGCCTTTAAATAAAGTAAAATAAAATAAAATGTTTCAAATCTAAAAATAAGCCAGGAAATGTGGAACAAAATCGAGGATACTTGGTATTCCATTTCTCCAGAATTTGTGAGAATGTTGTGAGTTCTATGAATCGTTGATGTCAGGACGTCAACTATTGAAAAATATATAGAATTTATGGTAACGTAAAAAAAAATATTTTTTTTTTTTTTTTTTTTGCCAAATGTAAAATATCCCTTTTAATTTTTTCCAGGTAGTTTTTTAAAAAGTAAATTTTGTAAAATTTTGCAGCAATATTAAAGGTATTTCTACACAGTAATGTTTTTATTAAGATTTTATCATTAAACACAAATTGTTTGATTATAAAAAAAATACTATGATTTTTTTTGGAATACAAATGGTATTTTTATTTTTTGAAATACATTGTGTGCTCTTCTAGAAATACCTTAAATTCTTTTTATCTTAGTATATAAGTATTTTAAAGCTCTTTAAGTTAATATATATACAAAATTTTATTTATGAAGCACTAAATAAAAATTTAAGATATAAAAAATTTTAGTCGCCCTATTATTTTTTCCAACACTGTACTTAGTGACAAATTTTATAAGGATCAGTCCATAATTGACTATAGCTAAGGTCCACTTCCAGGAATCACCCTAAAGTTCATACATAACATAATATGCATACGCGTTCCCACGACAATTGAATCTACGCTCCGGAACGACCCGAATTCAACTTGGACAAACATTGTCAGCTCAGCAATAGATGTATCAGCAGGAAGTTTTTTCCAGGGAAGAACTTCCAACGAAAGCACAACTGTTACAGCAACATAATGCATACGTATATTTCGAACAAGTATCAGCCAACAATTGGCCAAAGGACCCATACAAGACCCCTCCTCGAATTTTGATGCACATACAAAATGGTGTAGGGTAATATATATCTTTTTCACTTGTTTCTTTATAAACCGATTTTGTCCATTTTCAACACCAAACAAACCTTATTAAAGACAAATATTTGAACAAAATTCGTCCCCATAAGCGGTCCGTCTCGAGTACTATTCTGCTTTTAACAGTCGGACGAACATTTCTAGATCGTCTTAGATTTTCATATAGTACTTTATGGAGTATTTTATGATTATTTCGACATGATAATCTAGGGTTTATTGAATTTTTTTTCATGTTTCTGCCAATAAACAATATGGAAGTTTTTCGAAACATATTTTCTTTCATACAAAATTTTTTCTATATGAGAAGAAATTAAACGAATTTCAAATATGCATATGTAAGCTTTTCAATGTTATATAAATCTTCATGCTTCTGGTTCCAAATTTTAGTTATGCCATTAAATGTGCGTCCCAAAGGCCTTTCTTGCGATACGAAATTATCATACTACTTCTTGGGCAGAAATATGAAAAAAAAATCCAACAAATCCGAAAAAGGATGAACATTTTGAGAAACGGTCGATATCATAGAATGAAGTAAATTTTCATTTGAGCTCAGAACATCGATGCTTTTCATTTTGAGGCAACCCTAAGGTACATATGTACATATTTTATCAAATTCTTCAAAAACAATAATCTTAAGTTACAAAATGTTTAATATTTGAAATATAATATTAATTAAAATAATTCAAAAGTGTTTTTGAGACATCACACTTTAAAAAGTATTTTCGTTAAGTTTCATCAATATTTGTTAAAAAAAAAAAATCAATATTTTCAATTTTATACTTTCAGCCACCTCATCGTCAGTGGCCTCTAGTAATGTTGCTGCAACCAGTGGTACCAATAGTAAACAAACTGCCAGTTCACTACAACAGCAGCAACAACATCAACAGCAAGTGAGTTTAAATGATGCTACAACATCTGCCAATAATAACAACAACATGACTATCAATAGTAATAGTAACAATAGCAGCATCAGTAATACAGCTGATCAACAGCAGCAGCAACATCAACATCATCAACAGCAGCCAAAAAACGTCAATACTCAACCCTATCACCAGCAGCATCAGCAATCGCAACAACTAAATACAAGTAATAATTCGATGCAACAGCAAAATAGTTCCTCAATTAATTCGGGAAGCGGTAATAATAATAACGGTGGTAGTGGTTGGGCTGAAAATCGTTTAGCTGATGTAGTACGTGGAAATGGCAACAATAATAACGGCAGTGGAGGAGGAGGAGGTAAGAAATCTCGCAAAGATTCCAGCCACAATAATAAACAACATAATTTTTACCAACAACAAAGAGGAGGTAATACAACTGCTATGAGTCCAACACCCACAGGTGGTGCCGGTGGTAGCAATAATATTACAGCCTCTAATGCTGCGGTAGCCAATGCAACCAACAACAATAACACCTCAATATCAATTAATTCACCCGCCATAGAACCTGCTAATATTGAAGATTTGAAACAACGCGATCATTCAATCGCCAACAGCAACAACAAAAACAACAACAATAATAATAAATCATTGACAAATAATAAAGAAAATTCTAATTCTAATAACTCTGCAACTGTGATACCGTGTTTAACACAAAATAATACAAATACAACAAATATTAAAGGTAGCAACATTGTTGCTGCAACATTTAACACCACAACCTCATCATCTCCTACAACTGATTGCGGAGGCAATAGCAGCAACAACATTAACAGCAACAGCAGCGGTAGTGGTCCAACTACTAATCTCCATGAAAAATTCAACAAGACTGAAGAATATTTGGTACACGCCATAAATAATCCCATTGCCACCGCTGCTGGAGGAGGAGGATTAGCTGTAGTAGGAGTTTGTGGTGGTAGCGTTGGTCATAAATCAACCTATGTTCATGCTTCTACATGTGCTAACAGTGGCAGCTGTAGCAACAATGATTGCAACAACGAACATCGTAATAATAGTAACACAAAAAACGTATCATCCTCAACTGGTATGGCTGCCGCAGCTGTATGCAGTGTGGCCACTATGACCACAAACCTTGCCGAATGCAGTCTAAACAATCATAAAAAACCACCTGCCATTGCAGCTTTAATTGCCAAAAAAGAGACGCCAAAGGATACTACCAAGCAAAAAAATGCCTCCACATCAACCAGCTCAACATCCACAGAAAATCTAGCCGCCGCTGTCGTCTCCACAATGAATAACAACTCTGGCATAATAACTAACGTCATCCTAAATAACGCTGTTGGAAACACTGCAGCATCTCGTTTAAGTTATGCTCAAGTGGCACAACGTAAAGATGATAATGCCTCGACAACTGCTATTTTGTCGCCTGTAGCAGTTAATAAACATGAATCAGTTGTAGCTACATCCATTATACCCATATCCACTTCCATGAATTCTTCCTCTTCAGTAGCTGTGAATAAAATTGAAGGGAATGAAAAAAGTGTGGTCAATAATAATAATAATAATATTAACTCATCCTCAAGTAGTTGTAGTACAATTGCTGTAGGTTGTGTTAATGTAAGTGCAAACTCATCCTCATCTTCGTCGTCTTGCTCCTCCTCAGGTGCTGGTGCTGCATCTTTAACTGTAACTGGTGCTGTGAATAGTGGCAGTAATGTTCCAGTAACATTGCGCACTGAAATTTCCAAAGAAAAAGGTATTTTTTTCATTATTTAGATTTAAATTATATTTAAATAATGAGCATTTGCTGCAACAACATCAACGGAGTCGAAAACGGAAATTTCGAATTAACATAAATAAGGTGTTTAAAAATCTTTTAGATTCACTAAAAATTTGATTTTTCACTAAAATTCGTTTTTTACTAAAAATTTGATTTTTTTTTTCTAAATTAAAAATTTAATTTTTTTACTCAAGTCGTCCTATTTTTTACAAAAAAGAAAAAAAGATTTTTTGGTAAACTCCTACTTTTTTTTAACCAAAACCCACCTTTATATTTCTACGTTATAGACGGATTTTTTTTTTTTTTTTTTTTTCAATAAAAGGTAAATAAAAGACAAAATGTTTATTTAAAAATACACTTGTAATGCAATTGCAGTTTTTCAATGCAGTATTGACAAATTACCATCGCTTCGATTTTAATTTTCTTTTAGTATATTAAAATCTAAATTATTTACTACTAATTGCAATATTAATTGTTCTGGGACAAATTAATCTACTATTTTTAATATTTTCTGAGAAAAAAGTCCAACAATTTTTTCATACAAAATATATATTTTTTCATAAATATAAAATTTTTTCATATTAATATGTAACTTTAAGTATTCATAAGTTTTTAACTATGCATCAGATTTTATTGGTTTAAATACTAGTGTAAAGTTTATTATAATAAATATTGAAAATGATATTGTATAATTTAAAAATAACGTTTTTGTCAAAGATACACTCACAAAAATAATGCACTTTTCAGATGCATTTTTAATAATTTTCTACCCATTCGATTTTACATATATTTGAGTAATATTAAAGCCAAATAACTTTATAGCACAGTACATTCTGGGACAAGAACAAATTAAGAAATGTGATGACTAAAAATGGTTTTAAAATAAATTCACAAATAGTAAATTTGTTAGTATATTTTTTTAAAAATTTAAAATAATAAAGATGGTCTTAGAAAAATTTATCTTGTAATTTTTAATAAACATAATTTTTATAATATCAAAGGTAGACAAAAATTTAAAGGGTACACATTTTTCAAAATGCATTATGAATGCATTTTTGCATTAAAATCCGTTTATAGCTTATAAGAAATATTGGTGTTTAAAGTTAAAATAAAACCGTATGGGTATGTCGAATATTAAAAACATGCAAAGACCTTTTTTAAGTTATGGTATATAAATCTAATAATATAAGTACATTTTCTATAATGCAACAAAATAGTTTATTTTTAGCATCCATAGTTGTTGCATCAATTGTTTGTTCTGTCTGATCGTAGCTTTAGAATTATACAATTAATAATTAATATTAATAACAATTTAACTTTCAGATGTTTCCCGTGAAAATCGTCAATCAGCAGGAAATAGTAATGCGAATGTTGGCAGCAGTAGTGTAAATAGTAGTAGTATAAATAACTCATCTTTTTCCTCTTCTAATTCTCCTATGATACGTAATCAACGTGTCGAAGCTAAAGACTTTAAAAACTCACATACACGAGAACGTCATGATACTACTGAAAGTAGTATCAGCAATTCAGCCAATGGCAGTGGTGGTCGAAAATCACACAGAAATACTAATAATAACTAAGTTCACGTCCTAATGTTTTAGAACAAAACAAACTAAAAAAAAAGACTACAAAGTGTAATATCAGTTAGTTGATGACCAAAACTAAAAGCAAAAACATTTTTTATTAAATTTACTACGTAAAAGTTTCAATGGATAAGACACAGACACAAAAGAACTGATTTAATTGCTGTAACCATAATGCAAGATATGTGTATAATACCTTTAAATTTAATTTTGTCTTGCAAATGCATATTTATATATATACTAAATGCTTAACAAATTTGAAACATTACTAAACATATTAAGTAGAATTGAACAAAAAATATGAATAAAGCCAAGACCTATGTTATTAGGTGTCAAAATACTTTAGATAAACCAACAAAACAAAAATATTAATAAAAAAAAAACGAACTAAAAAGTTAAGGTTTCTTTTGCACTTAATAATATATTAACTAGAGAACTTATTTTTTTTTTTTTTTTTTGTAACGTAGTAGGATAATTTATTATTTCGTTTATATATTTCTGTTTTGATTTTTTAATAAAAAAATAAATGTGTATTAAAATATAAAAGACTACTTACACTCTATAATAGAATATAAAAATTATTACTACTACTATTATCACTACTGCTACTATTATTCCCTACTGCATCTACTATTTGCCTAAATATATGGAAAAATATAAAATTTGCTAATATAAGATTAGTGCTAAAAAAATAATTAAATGAAATATAATCTATAATACATTAATTACAAATATACAAACATAAGTTATAATACGTTTACAGTGTAATTGTATACGTACTGAAAGTAACTATAAACACTTAATACTACTACACTATGTATACTTCACAAAAAAAAAAAGATGTTTGTTCAACAGAAATTACCTTAAAGGTAAGTGCAACTTTTATATTCTATTTTAAGTTTCCATAAATCTTATTTAATTAATGCTCTATTCATACACCGAAAAAAATCCATACCTAATATACTGTATGAACACTTACTAACGAAATATTTTGTGATTATGAACCACGAAAGAATTACTTATTTTTATTATAAAACGCATCTGTTTCTTGTAAAACAAAAATTTTGATTTGAGTCTATACTCATTAAGTACGCCTAAAAGTAAGAAATTAAAAACAATAAATCATTATATAAACCCGTACAAATAAATGCTTGTTATTTAAATAAGTTATATGTTTTCGTGAGACAATCGTGTGTAAGCAGTAACAATAAATATTCAAATTCTCCAGGTGGCTATAATTCAAAAAAAAAAAAAAAAAAAAAAAAAAAATAAATAAATTATAAATATATAAATTCCGTTTAAAATAATAGTGTCCGAACCGTGATTAAATCAAACAGACAGAAATTTGAAAGAATAATATGTTATTCGAATCGCGAAATTGCTCGCGTCAAAAAGCGTTCTGAAAGTCTGAACAGAAATTAAATTAAAAAGGCAAATCAATTGCAGTAAAACTTAAAACTAAAGACATTTCGAAATTATATTTGCATCAAAAGTTTAAGTACGATACAAAGAGACCAAATAACAGCTGAGAGAATTAAAGTACAAACCTCGCCTTTCAGCTATACAAAAAGAATGTGTTTTCAACTTTTCTAAAAAAAGGGGTGAATGACAAAAGACCACTATTGTAGTTACTATTGACATAATATCTGTTGCAAAAAGGAAAAACTACATAATTGATTTTTATTACTTTTCAGTAGATAATATTTTAAGTTTTAAATTTAAATTAAAGGTCGTATACCTACGACAATTTTTGATTATCTATCTTGTAAATATATATGCGCAAAACGTACGAAAATTATTTGTCATATAATTACTATCGAAAAATATGTCAAAAAGTAATGAAGTTGTTTTTAATTTACCAAATTATTATTTTGTTTAAATAGTATCTCAAGTTATATATTTTTTCCAAAATGGAATTTAAAAATATATCTTGAAAATTGAATTATGTATCTTTTCCTTTTTCAAAATACTATGAAAATAAAATTTAAATAAATAAATATTTATTTATTTTCTTTCAATGCCAGTAACCTAACCTATAAAGGCCTTATTCGATTACAAATTTATTCTAACATAAATTATTATTATATACATATGTATAATAATTATATTAATAAGTTATTTTAAAGTAAAAAAAAACTTAACTAAATGCTAAGTGACGATAGTAGTGATGATTCGAATGCACATTAAAAATAGTATAAAAAAATAATAATAAATAAATAAATATATAAATAAATTTAGGAAACATCAAACAAAATAAATCGTAATAGAGAAAGTTTACATTTAAAAAACATCACATACACAACAGCAAATATCAGATAAAAAAATTGAACCCATATACATATGACGGAACACAAACAAACCATTCTACCTTTCAATAAATACTCATAAGAACAAAATGTTTTGAGAAAGTTCTAAAAAATTTTTTTTCTATATGTATCTACAGACACATCAAACGATTTCAATATATTCGACAACATATTGAACGCTCGCGATTCAAGATTAAGCGCATTGGAACTTTTAAAAAAAGTCTTTTTTTTTTTTTTTTTTTTTTTTTTATTTGTCTTTATTCAATTCTATGCACTTAAAAACTGAACTTAAAAATCTATTTACAATATTTTATAAGTTAATTTTATTTTTGAATTATTTCGCTGACTTTTGATGAAATAGCAAGTATTAATTAAGTTGCAAGAATTATTTTTATTAATACGGAAATGCTGGCTACTCGATTGCGAAATATTATTGTCAACCAAAGAGTAGTCAGTTTGTTGAACTAAAAGAATGGGGTATTAGGTTTCGCAACTGAAAAGTTTGTTGAACTTCTAGAGTTAAATATTATTATTGTTACAAATGAATTGGTAAGGAAAATGTTGAACTGTAAGAATGAGGGGTTGACTTAACTCCTCCCCCGTTTGACTGAAAACTCTACTGAGTTTTTATGATTACTGCTGGTTTTTGATTTTTAAATTTTTTATACATGTAAAATATGATTACTGCACTCAGAGCTAATATACTGAATGTCATTGCTAAGACGTTAAAAGTGTAATTGAGTTTTTATGAAATCTGATTTCTTCGATTTTCTGAAAATTCTTAATTTGGTTGGATACTATTTCATCAAACGTTAACTGAGACGAAATATTATTTAAATTAAATTTATTGTTAATCAAAAAATGTTGTTCAAATTTATCATCAAAATTACAATAAAGGTCTCCATTTATTTCTAATTTATAATCATTAAATGTTATTAGTTGGTTTCCTGTTAAATGTAACTGACTATTATTACAACTACTATTAACTATGGAATTTACGTGATTTTTTATAAATATTAAGCATGGTTTTATTTCTATAGTTTCTATTTATTTGTTCTTTTTTCTTAAACAATTGTTCGTAAAAAATACATAGTTTAGATTTTTTTAAATTACTTCTTTTAATTTCGTTATTAAAATCATACATTGTGTTATTTATCTTTAAAATTTCTCTGTTTTCAATAATAAGTTCTTCTTGATTTTCATTAGGTATAGGTACAAAAAATGATCGTGTTATTTTTCTTATATCTTTAGGTATTTGAATTGCAAAAATTATTTTATTTTCTTTGTATATGGCTACACACACTTTAGTGTTCTGTGTTTTATAAAGATCAATATTATAACGAATTATTTCTTCACATGTTAATACATTATTATTCATAGAGTTTGTTTTTGCAGCAAAAAGATTATTTTGTATGTGTTCAACATTATCTAGCAAAATTTTAATTTTTAACAATATATCCAGGTATAGAAGCTTGTTTTCTAATTCTTCGTCGTTTTTAGATATCTGATTTAATTTTGATGTAATCCGTGTCCTGTCACTTTCTATTGCGTTTTTTAGCTTCGAAATCGTGCTGTTAAATACGTGATTTATTTCAATACTTCTGTTAATGTCTTCTATTATAGCATGACTATTATCGTCGATTGTAATTAAATGTCGTTCTATTTCTGTCCTGTCAAAGTCGTCAATTGTACCGTATAGCCATTTCATTCCTGTTTCTACGAAGTTTATTAGTCCTCTCGGATGTCTTGTAGGCATAATTGTTTGAAGTTTTGAGTTTGCTTTATTTAGTTCTTTACTTAGAAAGTGTTTGTCGTTAATGTTTGGTATTACTCTTCTAATGTGATTTCAGCGAAACCATTGCTGTTATTGATATTTTCGACAATTAGGGTGGTATTGTTCACATTAAAAAGCGTCACTATAGTTTAGTAGATCTTTTTATAATGAGTGATCCATTTCGAGGTTCCCCACTTTTTTAAATAAAAAACACAGAAAATTCAAAATTAATGGGAAATGTTTATTATCAATTATTTGAAAGAACATTCTTTGGCATTTATTTTTTGAAGATTGTGTCTATCAAATGTTGGCCATTGCTACGTCGCAGATGGTCCATCCATTTCGACTGGTAACTGGCGAATGACACGCGTGATGCTTTCCTCCAAGGCCTGAATCGAAGCGGGTTTGTCCGCATAAACTTTAGACTTTATATATCCCCACAGGAAAAAGTCTAACGGTGTGATATCACACGATCTTGGTGGCCAATCGACCGGCCCAAAACGTGAAATTATGTGCTCACCGAAGTGTTATCTCAATAAATCCATTGATTGATGCGATGTGTGGGAAGTGGCGTCGTCTTGCTGAAACCAAATGTCGCCGAGATCACGAGCTTCAATTTCTGGCATCAAATAGTCGTTTATCATGGCAAGATAACGGTCGCCATTGACGGTTACGTTCACACCGGCATCATTTTTAAAGAAATATGGACCGATGATTCCACCGGCCCACAAACCATACCAAACCGTTGTTTTTTCTGAATCTCTTCAGGTTGCTCTTCGTCCCAAATGCGGCAATTTTGTTTGTTTACATACCCATTGAGCCAGAAATGGGCCTCATCGCTGAACAAAATTTGACTCGAAAAAGTCGGATCTTGGAACTTTTCAAGAGCCCATAGAGCGAAGCGATGGAAGGTCGAGCGGCTTCAGTTGTTGCACAAGCTGTATTTTGTACGCTTTCAATTTAAGGTCTCGACGTAAAATGCGCCAAGTCGTTCCATACGTCAGTCCGAGATATTGCGAACGGCGCCGGATCGACTCTCCACGGTCTTCGTGTACACTCTCAGCTACGGCCGCTATATTTTCTTCACAGCGTGCTGGACGTGGTCTATTCGGTCGAATAATATCCAATAATGAATGCTGGGTCTCAAAATGGGTGATGGTGTTGCGAATAGTACGCTAAGTAGGCCGATTATGTTGAACATAAGTTTAGCGAAGTGCACGAAAAACATTCCTCACATAACGTGAATTTTCGTAATAAAGTTGAACGATTTGTAAACGTTGTTCAGGCGTAAGCCTTTCCATTAAGAAATGCCAAACAATACTAAACAAAAATAATATGACAGCATGACACGACTCATCTGTCAAAAAAATGCTATTGAAAAAAGTAACTACTTTATTTGTTAGGTGGATATTTTCTAGTTCCATTTTTCTGTATCTGGGTTCCTGCTTATGCCTAAGAGCTTTATAATTCTTTACGTACCCTTCCTGATTTGCATTTTGATATTCTTCTCTGTTGTGGTTTAACTTAGTGATTAGTTTTTCTTTTCTGGTTTGTAGTAAATCATAAATTTTAGTTTTTTTAATCTTTCCATTTGCTATGTCTATAGGTTTTGCCTTGGTTACCGAATGGATAGATTTGTTGCACCATTCAGTACATTTATATACTTTTTCCTGAACTGATAAACCTGAATTTTCAATTTCTATCGTTCGAAATCTTTCTCCTAATGTGTTGTGAAATCTTTCGATATCTGCATTTCCGTATGGGAATTTGGTTTTGTAAAATGGATTTCTACTTCTTCTTGCTAAGAAAATCTTTTACATTTGTTGAGTTGAATTCGTTGTCGGCAACTATGCGTTTTGGTTTTAAGGTGAGAGAGAAATATAATCGAAGTTTTTCTATAAATGTTATACTGTTTCTATCTTCTAGGTAAAAAAACTGTGGCTTGTTTAGAAAATTTGTCTATGATAGTTAAAAAGCTGTGTTTTTTAATTACGTAAGTATCTAGTGTATTATTTGGTACGTGTCTGTGGGTGTTTCTGTCATGAAGTATTTTGGCTTATATGGTTTTCTGTCATATTTACTTTTACAACAAACATCGCAATTATTAATATATTTTTGGATAAGTGTTTTAAGATTTTTGAAGTATATAATGTTTTTCAAACCTTGATAATTTTCGTTAATTCCTGCATGACCGGTTTCTTGTTTGTGGTATTTTTGAATATAACTGAAGGCTTCTTCTTCATTTCTCATGTCTTTAGCATGATACGAACATCTATATAATTTTACACTTGTGTTAAATAACTCTATTAGTTTTTGTTGTACTATATTGTAATCGGAATCTGAAATGTCTGAATATATTCATACTTTTCCTGTTTTAATAAATCTCCTAAAAATGTCCGACATGAATCCGCTTCTAATGTCGTCTAGACTTACAAAAATTTTCCGTTTATTATCAATTATTTTAATTTCTTCTGTCTTACTTTCTGTCAGAATTATTTGGGTATAGAATCGGTTAACGACAGATTCTAGTATGGTAAAGTGATCATTTCTTTCTTCTTCTTGGAAATGAATAGTAGCGGCTGTACATATGTTGTATGGGCCAATGTCTTCTGTTCCTTCATCTATTCTACTCAGAAAACTCGCCAGAGTATTCTCCTTTGATATACCCGATGTTGATATCGTATTCGCCAAGTTTAAGTAACCAACGTTGAAGTCTTGGGTTTATATCCTTACCTTTATGTTTCGTTTGTAACCATTTCAATGGTTGGTGGTCTGTCATGAGGTCAAAGTTTCTTTCATATACATAGGGCCTAAAGTAATTCACGCCCCAAACAATCTCCAATAGCTCTTTTTCTGTTGTGGAGTATTTTCTTTCGAGTTCATTTAGAGTTCTGCTTGCGTAGCTGATGGGGTGGTTGTCTTGCATTAATACTGCCCCGATCGCAAAATCACTGGCGTCTGTTTTTAATTTAAATTTTCTTTTAAAATCTGGGTATTTAAGAATTGGTGTGTCGATTAGTAATCTTTTGAGTTTATAAAATGCATCCGTATATTGAGGATCATTTTTATTTATTTTAGTGTCCTTTTTTAAATATTTCGTTAAGCCATGTGCAATTTTGGCATAGTCTTTGATGAATTTCCTGTAGTATCCTGTTGCATCCAGAAATGATTTTATCTGTTTTTGTGCTTCGGGAAGTTTCAGGCTTTGAATAGTTTCGATTTTGTTTGGGTTAGGCTTAATTCCTTCAGTAGTAAGAATGTGTCCCAAATATTCGGTGGATTTCGCAAAAAATCTGCACTTGTCAACCTGAATTTTAAAATTTTGCATTAAAAATTTTTTGGATATTATCCTTATGTTCTTGTACTGTACTGCTAAAAATCAATATATCATCGAGATATACTACACATATTTTATTTATATATTCTCTTAGTACTGAATTATTTAATATTTGGAAGGTAGCAGGTGCATTCTTTAGTCCAAAAGGCATACGAACGAATTCGTAGTGTCCTAATGGGGTAGAAAATTCTGTTTTCTTTCTGTCTTCCTCTTTAATGAGGATCTGGTGAAAGCCTTTGGCCAGATCGAATGTAGTGAAGTACTGTGCTCGACCTAATTTCTCCAGAATATTGTCAATGTTTGGAATTGGGAATTTGTCACTAATAGTTATTGCATTTAAGGTTCTATAATCTATCACGATTCTCCATTTTTTCTTACCTGGATTGTCCGACTTCTTGGGTACAATCCATAGAGGAGAATTATATAGAGAGACTCTTTCTCTTATAATAAATATAATTATATAAATATAATTTACAAGATTTCCCGCATTTGCCAATTGATTTCTTCCTAATGGATTTGAGGGTACCTGTTACTCGTTGTTGTGATCTCATGTTGTACTTCATGAGTGTGAGTGAGTAAATTACCTTCTTGAAAAAATAGGTCTGAATTTTTTAAAATAAGTTCTGTTAAAAAGGCGTCTTCCTCTTTATTCATGTCCTCATGTTTTAATTTGTCTAAAATGTTGTCCGATTGTGATTCTAAAGTTTGTATATCTTCTGCGTTGTATGGACAGGAGTTTATAAATTTGATTTTATTCCCGTTTATTTGTAAAAAATCTTCTTCGAGATTTATAATTGCTGAAAAGGCTTTTAATATATTTTGTCCTACTAAAACATCGAAATTTTTACCATTGAAGTTGGTTAATTTCCAACACATGAGATTATCTTCTTTAAATTCATTGGGAAGAGGTGTAAGAATTTCTTCGTCAATACAGAAGTTTCCATTCATTGTATAAAAAAATATTGGTTTATTTAATCTTGTCCTTTTAAATTGGGGTAATAAATTTCTGTTAAGCAACGGAGTTGTTGATCCTGTATCAAGTAAACATTTGAGGGTTGTATTTTCTATTTTTAGTTCGACTATCGGTAGACAAATTTTTGGGCCTGACACTGAAAATTTGCTTCTCCTGTATTATTGCTACCGATGTGGTCTAGTTCCATTGGAGTAGGGTTATTAAGAGTTCGATTTAGATATTGGCTACGTCTAGATTGTTGAGAATTATTTGCGTTAAAAAAATTTTGTTCTGTCCATTTTCGTTATAGTTTCTCTGTTGTTGCTGTTGACGTGTATAAGTATGTCTCTGAAATCTATTGTCATATTGTCTCAGTGTTCCTGTCTCTTCTAAAACCTAATAAGCTTCCCTAAGTGTGGATATATTTCTACTATAAATAATGCTAGATAAATTTGGGTGTATACCATTCAAAAATGTTTTAAGTATAATTGATTCATTAGTAAGAGGTGAAAACTCCCGAGGTTTATTTATATCAAACTCATATTTAGTGTTTAACTAATCAAGTATATTTCTAAGATTTCTAATAATCACTTACGTTAATATTTTTCATATTTATTGCCTGGTGATACAGATGGTGATAACTTTCCTTAGTTCCAAAATTTTTTATTAACTCCTCTTTTATTCGTGACCATGTTGTTTCCGGCCCTAAAGCTCGTACAACCTGTAGAGTTGGTCCTTGGATTTTATTCTTAACGTACCTCTCGAAAATAAAACGTTGCAGGATGGCATTTCCCTGAAATAACGGCAATATTAATTCAACTTCTCTGATGAAAGATGAAAGGTCGTAATCTTTGGTGCCATGAAATTCCTTAATATGATCTGCTTCTTTGAGGAGATCCGATCCGGATAGCACGGCATGTTGGTTGTTGTTTTCTTCTGCGGCCATTATCACTTGTCCAGTTTTTTTTTCTACAGCTATTTGTTTAGTGCTGTATTGTCTTTAGACTCAATTTTGATAAAGTCTTTTGACACAATATTAGTTGAAAGGTTTTTTTTCGATACAGCTCTTTTAGTGCTGTACTGTCTTTGGACAGAAAAAAAATATCACTCTAAAATAATTTTTTTTTTTAATAAGTCTTTAGATTTTTTTATTTAAGGGATTGAACGGTATAATAGAGTCCTTTAGGATTATCACTATGTACCGCGGTTCTTTGCACAAGACTGCGCCATTCAAGGTGATTAAGCACATTGGAAAATTAAAAAAATCTTTTTTTTTTTATTATTTGTCTTTATTCAATTCCATGCACTTAAAAACTGAACTTAAAAATCTATTTAAATTTATTTTTGAATTATTTCGCTGACGTTTGATGAAATAGCAAGTATTAATTAAGTTGCAAGAATTATTTTTATTAATACGGAAATGCTGACTACTCGATTGCGAAATATTATTGTCAACCAAAGAGTAGTCAGTTTGTTGAACTAAAAGAATGGGGTATTAGGTTTCGCAACTGAAAAGTTTGTTGAACTTCTAGAGTTAAATATTATTGTTACAAATGAATTGGTTAGGAAAATGTTGAACTGTTAGAATGAAGGGTTGACTTAACATTTAAGGAGATTAAGCGCATTGGAAAATTAAAAAAAAATCTTTTTTTTTTTTTTATTTGTCTTTATTCAATTCCATGCACTTGAAATGAATGTTCTAATGATGCAGTCAATGTAGGTATTCTCAATTGTTTATTTCTAGTAGATCTACAAAATTGAAATACTTATAAAAATGTAACAAAGCTCTAAAATTTATAAAATCCACAAAAGGAAGACCTAAGAATTTTAAAAGATATGGCGGAACATGTTGCCGTAATCTTAGAGAGAGTAAAGATCTCATAAAAAATTTTCTGTTGAAAACCAATTTAAGTCTCCTCAAAACATATCCATAGGTGCCAGCATACACCTCCAAGCCATATAAAAATATTGGCATTATAAGCCCATGAACAATACAATACGTCTCTTAATATGAAAAAGGAACAACAAGTATAAACTATATAATTTTCTTAAAGTAAAATTTACCTTAGACACTATAGAATTGACATGCCCCTCAAAACTCAAACCAGTTTTAATAATTATACCTAGACATTTATAGTCCATCCACAAACTCAATTAAATCACTACCCAAAGTAACGAAAATATCGCTTCCATTAAATTTACCAAATATCATCGCTTTGGTCTTAAAAGTATTAACACTAAGATAATTATTAACAACCCAATTATGTAGCAACCCCACAGTATAATTAATCATGTTTTCCAAAGCATCTGGAAATTCAGTTCTACTCCCAAATAATAATTGCAAGTCATCAGCAAATGAAAACGGAATATACATATTACTTGATATCACACCAAAAAGATCATTTACAAACATTATAAAAAGGCCCTAGCACAGATCTTTGAGGAACTTCACTGTAAACTGGAAGCACTCAGAAGAAAGTATATTAAATTCAATCATGAATTTTAATATATGAAATATGGAAAAAAGGCATATGTTAACTTATACAATTTTTATATTTCGAAAAAAGTAAATTCGAACGAATTATGTTGTTATACAGACCACTATCTACTAAAGTAGTGGACAGATTATAATAAAAATTTTACCCAATATGTACTGAAATACAAAAATTCTAAAAATTAAAAAAATGGAACACGACTTCATTGTTTACAATACTTAAGCAATAATATATTGAAAAAAAAAAATTAACAAAAATTTTAATAATGAGACATTTTTAGAATTTTCGAGATTAAAAAAAAATTATTTCAAAATGATGTACAGCTGCACTAGAATATGAAAACAATAAAATTTTGAAAGAAATTTAACAGAACTAAACATTTTTTAAATTTTCTAAAATTGCAAAAATCATTTCAAAATATGATATGATTAATGAAAATACACGTTTTTGAAATTTTCGAGTATTATAATTAAATTTAAAAATGCCAATAAATAAAAAATAATATTTTTGAAGAAATTCAACAAAATTTTATTTATTTTGTATTTATTTATTTATTTATTTTTTTTTTAATTTTCGAAAAATTAAACTTAATTTTGAAAATGGAAAAATAGGATAAAAGTGATTTTGAAGAAATTTAATAAAAGCTGAGCCATTTTCTTAAATTCGTAAAAATCATTGAAAAATAATATGTGTCACTATTATGTAGAAATATAAAAAATTTTTAGAATTCTTCGCAAATATGAACACAAAACAGAAAAATCACAGAACGGAATACTGAAAGACATTGCAAAATGATTTACTTTGTCTCCATAATATATCAAACTTCCTATTTGTTTAGTGTTCGCAAAATAATCTTAGATATACTACGAGTATTAAGGAATTTTGACGTGAAATTTTTATTTAAACTATACAAAACTTAGTAGAAACCAAACCAAATTTTTCCGATAATTCAGAAATACAAAATACTGAAATAAATAAATTTTATTTTAGTAAAATAAAAGAAATGTTTCTTTTATTGTACGAAAGAATTGCCTACTAAATATTTTTGCGTAAAATATCGCATGGATTTCTTTTCGGTGTAACTAAAATTTTTGTTTAATATTAAATTAACAAACTTAATTTACTTCCAGGGTTTTTGTTAACGTGTGTATGAAATGGATTATTTTTTTAATTAAAAAAAAAGATAAAATGTGTATTATTAACAAGGACCAGTCAAGTAATTTTTATTTCATTTATTTTATTATCTCTAGTATGTTATAAAAAAATTAAAAAAGTAGAAAAATCAAGAAAAATAACTAATTAAATGTATATAAAATAACAAAATATTAAAAACATTAAAAACGTAAATTGAATTTACCATAATATTTAATATTATAAATTTAATCATAAAAAAATACATAAATATATGTATGTTATGTATGTTTAAAAATTAATACATAAAACAAAAAAAATTAAATTTTTTTATTTCAAAAGAGAAAAGGAATAATTTAAAATACATTTTTTTTATTGTTGGCTAGGTTAATTTTAACAATAAAAATTTATATATTAATTTTGTATTTTTAAATATATACTTATTAAAAAGTAAAATTTCATTACATTTTTTTTTTTTTTTTTTTTTTTTTGTAAATAGAAATTTTTGCAAAAGTTTAATTTTTAACATGATATACATAAATCTCTATATTGTTATTTATTATTTGCATAAGTTTAAAGCATAACTTTTTGTGTTTTACAATTATTATATTTTTCTTTTAAATTACACACTTCAACATTCATTTTAATAAATTGGTTTATGTTGTTTGAATGCAAGAAACACATATAGATTCTTAAAAGCAATTTATATTTAATCCCAATGCTCTTAAAAGTTGAAAACTCTTTACCTTTAAGGCGTAGAACTTATTTTACAATGAAGTTTTGAAAATGTTTTATTTTACTAACGTGATCCCAGAAACTTTAACTTATGGAGAAGTTAAAAACGAATATTTTTATAATCTCGAAGATAAAAAAGATAAGTAAATGGATAATTATTTTTTCAATATTTATTTCGCAAGTTGTTTGATACAAAGTGTAAGCTATTAAACTAAAAGGAAGAACAAATTAAAACCTTATATTTTAAACTTGACTTTTAATTTTATTCAACATAAATCCATTTATATATCAAAAAAGTCTGAAGTAAAACAGTTTAAAATTGAGAAATTTAAACAATCTTCCAATTAAACTTAATATCTTAAAAATTTTCTAGAACCGTTCCATAGAATTGTTTCTGGCTAGGTAAAACTTCTACAAATCTAGTATTCTGGAACTAGTTGTAGAAGTAATAGATTTTTTCATAAATATTTTCTTTTTCCTAGAAAATACTATTGAAGTAAAGTGTATTGCAAAACTAATTCAAGGCTCGAAACTGAGTTAAAGGTTGAAAAGCTTTTTTATATTACTTTGATATGAAATAAATAAATATGCAATTTTTGGACTTGAATTCGAACAAAAATACTTACTAGTATACAATAGGGTCATCAAAGCAAAAGCTCAAACTTGATTAAAGAGATATGGTTACTAGGATTGGCAAATATATGTGTAAAAACTTGCTAAGACATCGAATGAAACTTTTTGATATGTGAATATAAATTACGAACAGAATAAAATTAATTTTATTTAAAATAAGTCTTTTTTTTTTTTGTCAACCAGTAAAAAATCTGTTAAATTATTTGCAAAATTCCATCCTATCCTAACGATATAAAATTTTATTTATAAAGAAATTCTTTAAAAGAATAATATTAATATGCCTCAAAAATATAGATTGGGTTTTAAAATCTTATTGTGTTCTCAAAATTTATTAGAAAATCTCAACATTTATTAGAATCGATGTGGGGAGTGTGTTATTGTAATACATACACAAAACAACATTTTTGGTGTACAACATTTATTTTTGTTACTAAAATATAATTAAGTGTTTTTTTACACAACATGTGTATTTAAAACAAAGAAAAACAAATGATATAAAACATAAAATTTCTCAGTTTAATGGTTTCACTTTCACTCTTAAACACACACTTTTTAATGCATATTTAAATAAAAAATCAAACTTATTAATTAAACTAATTTAACTCACACACACACACAAACACAATAAAAAACAAAAAACTAAACAGCCATAATTTTCAAACAAAATATACATAAAGAAAAAAAGTCAGCACAAAACTCGCATTAATAATTTCTTATATCTGTCCTTATTAACAAAAATAAAACATTTAATGTTTTTTCTCTCTTAAGTTTCCCTTTTTTTATTTTATACTTTATATATGTAACGTCCATAAAAGTTGAACTTAAAAAAAAAAAACATAACTAAAAACGAATAACAAATCCCCCACAACATAAATTTAAAACATTTATTAAATTTTGTTTCTGACCCCTTTTCGTTTTATTAAATGTGCCATTAATCAAAATACATTTTGAATGATAAAAAAAAAATAATAAAAAAGCAAAAGCTTAATTATAAATAAAATCTTGTATTCATGTTGTGTTGTTATTTTAAACAATTTGTTTATAAAACATTGTCCTTAATAAAAAAAAAAAAAATAAAAATATTTCTTATAATGTTTAATATCCTAACACTATTAATTTCTTGATAATTTTTTAATCCTAAAAGTACTACTGGTCCCTTTGTATATAATAAAACATGTTATAAATATACATACATATAAAAAATAAGTAAATATGTATTGTATTTCCATTTAAAATTTTTCAGTTTTAAATTAATGATAATAAATATATATAAATGTATATTTTAGATAATAGTAAGATATTAGGTTCTTACTTGCATGCATATATATATATATATATATATATATATATATAATATTAATTTCTTTCAGTAGTCATTAATACTAAAAATCATTTAAAATCATAATATACCACATATACAATAATATTGTACGAAGATCAAACATTTATTATTGAAAAATATATGTACATATATATATATATATATATATATATATATATTTCATTTTAATTTTCATATAAAAAGGTACCTTAAAAATTTTTAATTATTACTAATTATATGTATGTAAATAACACCATTACTCATATGCTTATTTTTATTATTATTTTTTTTTTTTTCAATTCCCTCGGTTTTCTTTTCCTTAACTTTTTGATAATAAGAAGTATATCCTAATCTATCCATGGAAATATAATTTAAAAATTGCCAAATCATTCCTTAGTTAAAACGCGTGTATATGTATAAACTTTAAGTATGGCCATAAGTTTTGAAGTGTGTATTGACATTTTTTTTTTTTTTTAATTTGGTAAATTTCATAGGAATTACAATAAAATATTCCGACGAACTCGAAAAAAAAAGTGAAAAATTATTGATTTTTTAATTTTAAAGGCATCTGTCCGTAAAAACAGTTAAAACAAAGTTAAATTTATTCCGTTTTTGCTATTAAAAAACTGTTAAACTATATATAAATTGCAAGAAAAAAGTTAAATTAAAAATGCCACATTTAGCCATGACTCAAGCCTTGTAGCTAAACTTTTCCGTTTAATTTCTTTCTCCCGAACAAAAGTATCTTAACGTAAATGTTTTATGAATTATTTCCTTTAAAATGAAAACATTTACAAGTTAAGCACGGATTTTTCATCCATAACCGAACAATATACCTTTGCTATTATAGGAAAGGGATCACATTATGAGACATTTTATTTGTTATAAAATCGATTGCCATTTTCGAACCAACAAGAAAAAATGTGTTGAAAATGGTTACATATCTATTTTTAGTCTTATCATTAAAAATAAATAAGAAATAAATTAAATCTATTCAGTTTTTAGCAGAGACCCAATTTTACTACTAAAAAACATATTTTTCATATTTATTTCAATTGAAAAACAAAGTTTTGTGTATAAAAAATAATAAAAATCCTTCATCTCAAGAAAAATTTTCGAACTTGTTCAAAAATCATTAGTTTTAGAACTGGTGTAATCAGAACCACCTCAGGTTCTTTAATAACATCCTTAGAACTAGAACATGGATTAGAACCGCATTGTCGTTCTAAATTGTGTTTAAATAATATTTTTGAGAAATAGTTCTGTATAACTTCTACTTCACTTGTCTGAACAAATTAATGGTTCCCAAATGACTTCCTAGAACTATTTACAAAACTTAAAAAGTTTTAAAAACAAAAAAAAAAAAAAATTAAAAAAAGTTAGCAACAAAATGAAATTGATTTAAAAAAATTTATCTTTGGGAAATGGCTCGTTAGAATGAAAAATGAAATAAAAAAAAAACAAATGATTTTAATAATTAGTTTCCGTTATTCCTGTTCCCTAACACTTCTATATAACTAGTTCTAAATAATTTCGTACAAAAATCATTGATTAAAGAACTAAAAAAAATCTTTTCAAAATGTTTCCAATACTGATATTTATTGTTTTCAACATAATGGATATTTATAGTTAAAAATAAAAATCGCTTAAATACTTTTTGAACTAATTGAAAAAAATTTTATCTGTAAAGATATTTATAAGAAATGAAAAAATAAAAATAACACGTTTTTGAATGCCTAGTTTTTAAAACAGTTCTATGAAGCTATGTATTTAAAAAACAGTATGTGATTCGCAGAAATGATATCGAACTAACACAAAAATAGTTCTAAGAAGTATTTTTAAACGCAATTTAGAATCACAAAACCATTAGTTGCAACTGTGTTCCCGGTTTTTGCTTTAAAGTTTCTTAAGTTATACGCTTTGAAATTAATTTTACATTTTCTAGACAAAACAATTAATTTTAATTTTTAAAAATCAGTATTTTGGCCTTTTTAAATGAATATATTGAAGAGTTGTAGCTCTGTGATGTCAGCATTTCATCATGGGTACTCGATTTTTTAACATAAATTTATTTGAATTTTAAAGTGAAAATTGAATGAGTATTGTTGTCCCTCAATCCCCTTTTCAAAATTCCATTTTCTTATTATACTATTTCATTAATATTTTTTACTTCAAAATTTATTTCTTATGATGTTATTATTTTTTTTTTTCAAATAAGAAGTGTTATGAGCTTAAAGACTGTGATCTTTTCTATAAATAAAAAATAAAGTCAGTATATTTTTTTACATTTCTCCAAAAAAAAAAATTTAACAGCATTGATAGCAAAAACAATAAAACTTTATAATAAAATATTTATATTATTTTTCAAACTCTAATTAAACAAAAAAATCTAGGCTTATAACATTTCAAATAAACTAACACTCTTTTGTAGTAATAAAGCTTTATAAAGCTTTTTTTATTATTTAACAAAATTATTATTATTTTGTTTTTTTTTTTTAGCAAAATATTAAAAACATATTTTAAAATTCTAATTGCTAAAAGTGCCTATAAAAAATGTAACATAAAATAAATATGTATATAAAACTAATACTCAATTATTATTATCATTTTTCTCTATTCTTCTAAAATAAAAAAGCATGCTTTAAAAATTAATTCCTTATTAATTCATAAAAGTATAAAAAATCTCTTTACTTTTCTTTTTTTTCGGTTTTAAAACAATTGGTTGTATTTAAAAATTATGAAAGAATTTAAATAATAATTATTTTATTTTTTTACTTTTCCAAAACTAAAAAAAAAACAAAATGCGTTTACTTGAAAACACCAGTAGTTTATACATTTATGTATATTTTATGCCTTAAAAATAAATAATTTTTATTTTATTAAAAAAGAAAAAAAAAACAAATAAAATTATAGGTATATATATATTTATGTATTTTGTATATATAATATATGTATATGTATGTGAAATTTGAACAAAATTTAATGGAAAACATAAATAATAAAAAAATCTTTAAGAATAAAAAAATAATTATATAATAATTAAACTATTTAAACCAAATTCAAAAAAAAAAAAAAATTTACCGGTCCTCAATTTTGTATGTAAATTTAATTTCATTTGTTTTTATGTTAATTAATTTTAAGATAAATGTTTTTTAAACTTTATTTAAATTTTTAAAACGAAAGCCTTCATAAAATCTTTAAATCACAGAAAGAAATGCTAAAACTATTGTTTATTTCTTATTTTAAATTTGAATAATTGTGATGCTTTACTTTTGTGTCTCGATTCTGAAACTAAGAAGCTTTGGAATAAAAAAAATCGTCTATACCCAAAAGAGAAGAAAAAAGGACGGAAATTGATAAATCTTTCTTAAAATGCCGAATAAAATGCGTTTTGTATATAATTCAATTTATGAAATTCTAAGTTCTTGTTTTTGAATAATAAAAGTTAATAAAATTGTTCCTTAAAATTATCAGATAAAAAAGACATAATATTCAAAATTGTATATAGAAAGCCAAACGATATTATATCAAATTACCACTAGTGATAATTGTTTTCGAATCTAAAACGACAGTTTTTACGGACTAAAATGTACCTTTCATTATGATACTGTTTCGATATTGTAATTTCCAAAAATAACGATAGTAAAATCGTGATATTCCACATTTCGTTCTGAATGCTATTTTATACCAAAAATTACTATTTTTTTTTTTTTACATTTAAATGTAATAAATATAGTAATAAACAATTTTAATCAGCTAAAATAAGAAAAAAATCTTAAATAAATATAAAATATATAAAAATCATCATACATGACATAATTTTATGCAAATATTATCAATAATAATATTTGCAAGCATGATTTTCCCTTATGAATAAATTAAATTTTCACAATTACATTTGGTTTTAGTATTAAAAAAAGCTGTTAACAAATGAATTTTTTATATTTGTTTCCAAGCTTGTTTTTGTTTGTTGAAAATGTTTATATTTTTATTTTGAAGTTTTTTTTAATGTTTATTTTTTATTTTATTGGAAACAAATATTTCGATAACATAATAATATCGTTTTCTATAATACAATATGATATTATAATCGGCACCTAATTTGATATCGTTTTCGCTATATATCGTTCTATGGTTTATTGGGAATTGAGACAAAGATTTCCCAATATCTCAACAAATTAAATAGTAATTTATGAAGGTTTTTTCTTAATGAACAAAATTTTATATTTAAATATTTATTTATAATTTTTGATTGCTTTTAATTTAGTTTTTTATATTAATATCCATTAATTTTTGTTCTTTTTCTTTTTATTTTCCAGCATTCTCTTTATTTTCTTTATAATATAATTAAACAAAGTCATCATTTAGGCGTTTTTTTTTTATCGAATTTCGGTTATTGTTTTGTTATTTTTATAAATATTATGTTTGATTTAAAATATTACGCACATTGTTAACATATTTATAATTGTTATCTTTATAAACAAAAAAAAAAAAAAACATAAGAATGCATATAAATTGAAATTATAACATAATAAAAAATTAAAATAAATAAACACAAAAATATATATTGTACCAAACTACAATTTAAAATTACTAAACACATACATAAAATAAAAATAATTAAAAACCTATAATTACAACTTAAGTAACAATAAAATTTAAATCATTAAATTGTTTAGTCTATGAAATAATTAAAAATTAAATAACTAAACCAATAGCTATAATTGGTAGTTATAAATATATGAATTCTTTTACCTAAATGTAAAATGAAAAACAAAAATACATACATACATATATTTAATATTAAAAAAGTAATACACTTACATCTTTATTTAACTATAAATAAAGCTTATTAAATTTATATAATAAAAAAGTAAAGGAAAACCTCTTATAATAAATAATTACAATATTAGAAAATAAAGAATAATAATTAAATAAAAATTAATAAATGATAAATTAATCAATAACAATAATTCTGTAACATAAAACACGAAGTAAAATATAAATTAAAAAAAAATTAAGTTAAATTTATTAAAAAACAATATTTATTATTAAACTTTTATATATATATATTATATATATATATATATATATATATATATTATATATATATATATATATATATATATATATATATATATATATTATATATATATATATATATATATATATATATATATATATATATATATATATATATATATATATATATATATATATATATATATATATACATTTAAAACCTAAACTAAAAACTCTTTAAAACATTATAAAATAACTATACACATACATATATATATATTAAAAAATTAACTTTAAGATCAGCTTAATATATAAAAACTAGGTTAAAATTTATACTAAACAACAAAATAAAAGAAAACAAATTTAAATGAAACAAAGTTAGAAAGAAGAATGTCGTCAGATAAATAAAAAAAAAACACGAAATCGAAATCGTTGAAAAATTGAATAAAGCAAATACTTAAACGTATATAAAAAATGTAATTAATTACAACTAAAGTAATACTAAATGTTATTTAATATTAAGCCTAATTATATAAATACTAATTAAAGAAAACAAAAAAAACATATTCTGTGTTATAATACTATATGTAAAATAATTTAATATCATTATTTCTACCAAAATTAAGTATTTGCTTTTGATTATTAGTTTTTAATAATAAAATACAAAAAAAAAATTAATAAAAAACGCAAAAAACCAAACAGAAAAAAAACAGCAACATAATTATGTGTTTTATTTAATTTGCAAGAAATCTTTAGTTCTTTCCAGATTTGAAATTATTTTATAAAATTTTTGTGTTACTGAAGATGGATGTCGCAACAACTTTTAGTTTATTAAATCTTATCCAAGGTTTTTAAGTATAGCGCCAAATTACTGAACTACCCATAAATTTCATTTTTTATTTGATTTATATATTTTGAACTGACAAATTATTATTATTCCTCGCATACATTATGTAAACCGAGGTTTCTGTAAAATCGTATGGTATAATAATAGCCGATGTATTTAATAGGCAAACATATTCTTTGTAATCCCTTTTATGCTCACGGTATACATCCGATACTAATATAAAAAATATATACCCTTAGAAAGGTAATTTTTATAGTTGTTTAGAATATAAATTTTATTAAAATTAGTTAAGTTTTTTGGAAGCTATAAACGGTAAAAGTTGCTACTAATATACAAAGCTCTCTCATATCTATGTGTATAATCCACAAACATAGGTGTGGTTATTTATTTACAAAAACAAACAAATGATATAAAAACAGTGAGTTTGTGTTTTACACTTTTACTTGAGAGAGTTGTAAGAGAAGAATGTTAAACAAAATAGAAGAGAGTTTAAAACTTGAATTGCTTTTTTTTTTTTTTTTTTTTTTTGTTTGTTTTTTTAGTCTTATGCATGAGAAAAAAAAGTAGAAGATGTAAAAGAATTTGAATTGTTTTTTGTTTTTCACCGTTCCTTTTTATTTTTAGCAAATTCACATTTTTATGTGAAATGTATTACTCTACTTGCGTTATGATGGGAATCATTCCATTGTCATTTCACGAGCGATTGGAGAATCGCCAAATTTATTTTAGCATAGCTGCAGTTCGTTTTACTTTTTTGGCTACTCTCATTTGATCAACTGTTTCTATTAAATCGCTAATGAATAAAGAGAATAATGAATCAAATTTTTAATTTATAGAATTTTTGCATGTTCAGGTTAAGTTCATTGAATAATTGTAGAAGAATACAGTGTAAAAGTTTTATTGGACACTCGGCAGAATGGAATGGTCGTGGCTTACCATTAATAGACTACTGCTCAAAATTTGACAGTAGTCTATTAACATGTGGTACTTGATGGGAATAGTGTTACATTTCATATAACTACGAGGGAAGTTCGAAAAGTCATGGACTTATTGATCCGCCCACGTATTTTTATTTTAAATATATATATCTATATACATACATACATGCATATATATATAAATAAAAAACCGGTTAACCGTTTTTTCGGAATTTTAAAAAATGCAACCGGTTTTTTTAAATTGTCGACTATTCGAAAACCGATTTCTTCAAAAGGTCGAATAATTGATCATCCTAATACGTATATCGTTACCATACTTATCGACCCCACTTACAAAAAATCAAACATCGATTTTTTTTCATTGATTCTGGTAAACTATTTAAAAATACATCTCCATGTAAATTTTCAGACTCCTCACTTCATTAACAACAATGTTATTAATATAATAAAAACGCACTACCTACATAAGTGTACATTTTTTAACACCAATAGACCTACATCAATGACTTATTTAATTATTTGGTTTTAAGTTACTTTTCCACCTCGGAGGACTTTAATGGAAAAGTGAAAAATAATTTATTATTTGGCTTCGGAAGTTTTCATATGGGTATCACCAATTATGACCAACCTGGTCAATGATACAAAAAGACATTTTATTATATCGGAGTTATCTAAATTATATAGTATGTTGATTGATGAATATGGGTTGATGAATTATATGATTACAAATGTGATTAATGAAAGAACAATGGAATTATATATTCAATTTCGCTACATCAGCGAATTTTGCTAAAGTGAGAACCTTTTCAATTGATTCATTCTGGAGGAAATTTTGTCATAATTCAGAATTAGGGGGAAATTGTTTCTTATGTTATTCTATTCAGTGCATTTGAATATAATGTGCGAGATGTCCTCGATGACATTTAAACTCCGGAGAGAGTTTAAAATAAAATTTATTTTTAAACCGAGCCGCATTGCGCATCGGATCGGGCTTGTTGTATTTACCCATTAACTGCTGTAAAACTGTGTACATATATATATATATATATATATATATATATATATATATATATATATATATATATATATATATATATTCTCCAAAAGGAGATAAACTCATAAAAAAAATTAGAATGAGCTCAAATAAATCATTGAGCCTTTCTGCCGATCAAGCGTTAGCTATGATAATATATAAGGGTTTATCTACACATGACTATCAATTGCTAAGAGAACACATATTCCACATTGATTCAATATTGTACCCTTCTTATGAATCTATAAAAATTTCCAAAAAATTAGGTTATCCACACGCAGAGAAAAAATATGGTTTCAGCCTTATCACTATAACAATATTATGTTCTCATTGTTAATTTTCTTGAATTTCAATATCTATGTGTTCATGAAAATAAAACAAAATTTTATTAATATGAAAAATATCATTACTTCTTTTTATTTGTTCTTAAATCATATTCTGTTTTTAAACCATATTAATATTATTCCCAAGACAATAAATGGTTCAAATAAATATAATTCTTATCCTTTTCACAAACTTAGTGGAAAAATTCAACACTTGTTTGTTTTTTAATATATATTAATATATATACATATACATATATATATATATATATATATATATATATATATATATATATATATATATATATATATTGTTGCAGGGTTTCTTATAAATGGTGGCTGAGACGGGAGATATAATTAATAAAAGGCCCAATCTATAAGAAAATATTTAATTAAAAACTCATATAGGAGTAATTATAATTGTAGGGATGAGAATAAACAATAACAAGATTAGGGTTATAATCCATGGGTAGCTGGCTGTTGCTGCATAAAAACATGAGATGTACTTATGCTGTTGATTTCAATTCAATTTCAGGTTGCGGTAAGTATATACTTTTAGGTTTAAGTTAAGGTAAGTAATTATTTATAGATGAAGTGATTAAGATTTCCAATAAATTTCGTTTTTTTTTCCAATAACATTTTCTTTACAGTGTATATATATATATATATATATATTATGTTATTTATATGAAAAAATATGAATAGACAAGGTTTGGTTATACTTCAAGCAATGCAAGATATAGATTAACTGCCATTAAATAGTTTAGTTACAAAAAAAAAATATATCTTGCATTGCAATTAATGAACAAATAATGTTTAATATATGATAAGATGGAATAAAAATAATATGACAATATGAAATAATATGATAAGATTGGATAACTATATAATAACATGGGATAATAATATGACATTGTGGAATAACAATATAATAAGATAGAATAATAATAATATAATAACATCAAATCATAATCTGATAGAATGGGATAATGAAGATTGTTCAATTATATGTAAAACTAGATCATTTATTGATCATAAAATTTTGAGACTTTGTTTGGCATTAAAAGATACATTTCTTTCGACAAATGTTGATTTTCATCAAGTGACTTTATTGATAAAATGGGTTTGTGATGACATAGCTAATAAACAAAAATTTTCTCAAGACAATATTTCTGGTGAAAGTTTGTTTATTATATCAATAACCAAAAAAATTATAATTTGGAAAAATTCAACACCCTCGTCAACAAGTTTGAAGTTTTGTTACTGTTAAAAAGCCAGAAGATGCTGATTAAAATTTCTTGAAATAAATTTTGTGTAGGAACCATTTTGCTTTTTTTTTCTTGGATTTAAAAATAATATAGTTGTATTGACCATATTCTAAGAGCAATACATTATGATTGAAACATACGATCACAGCGAAAAATAGAACTGATAATAAGTAATAATTATTATGGTCTTTGTCAGTCACTTTTTATTGAGACATATTTTGAAAAGGTGAAGGTTTTATTTGGTGGGGTCCCTGTCTAATGGTAATTTGTCTTTGTTTAAAAAGTGTCATCACTATATTTTTTCTAGATACTAGAATATAATCATTGTAGGAGACTTGAATTGCAATTTAATTTATTAATTGTGATACTATGAGGGCGCTACGTCTTTGTTAGATTATTTTTTGGTTAGTGATATGCCTATAATATAATTTTCTAATCAGGTGCAATGTTCATCGTTATCCTACTATGAAATTTATTTCCGAGCCACCGTGCGTCGAGTACAATGTTTGAGAAATTTGTCAACAGTACGAATAGGAAATGTATCGTATAATGTTTTGCTTAGAAGATGAAAATTGATACGCCTTCATGCTAGCCAAATGAAGAAAAACCATTGAGACGATGCACTTGGATTTTTTGACTCTACTAAACCTATTGTAATTGATGAACTTGAAAACAATATAAATTGAAACTCGGATACACCAACGCAGTTGCTAAATTTACTCCCGGATAAATTTCTTTTTTTTTTTTTGATTCTATTCAAATACATTATTTTGTCGATTATAATAGTATTGATTGGAATAATTCTTTTGCTTGCTTGTCAAATTTCGATTATGGTCTATTTTTTAATATTGTTTTTAATGTTGATGTTAATGACAAAGTTTATATGTTTTCCACTCTTCTTTCTTGCCTTTTTCAATATGTTCCCGTTGTTACGAGAACGATTCATAGTAATAATACATGGATGAATCCTAGAGATATTTTATGGCTTTTTCTGAATTTCGGCGTAATTGTTGTGAGGAATAATTAAGTTTACCCTGAACATTAGTTCAAAAAAAACCTTTATAGCTAAAATAAACAGCAAAAATTTTGAACTTTTTTGAAATTTGTTTAACAAAAGTTTTAAATTGGAATTTTGAAACAGTTTTAAAAAATTGTTGTTCAGTGTTACCAAAATAGCTTGTGCCAAATTTCATTAATATAGCTTTCTTAATTACAAAAATGATCACTCAGAATGCGAAAATCTCACTCTGAGCGGTCGCACAATTTGAGAAAATAAAATTGGTGTTGGCTTCAGTACATACCGATTACGCATTAAATAAAATCAATGTTTTTTACCGTTAAAATATTTCTTATAAAAGAATACAATAATTTTTAACTTTTTAAGTTACAAACATGTTAAAAATTAATATCTATCATTTTGAAAACTTGAATGCATTTCAGAGGTTACAAACAAATTGGAAAACTTTTTTGGGTTTTGATTACCTATTTTCTTATTTATATTAAAGGCGATAAATTGTTTTATTTTTAGTAAAAATACTAGATTTGAATTTTGATCAATTGAATAATTGATATAATTAAAAAAATAATTTTATCTTTGATAAATCCTTTAATAGACCATATTTCTTTGTGTATATATGTACTAGGTTTTCCCGGTGCGCTTCGCTATCCTTTCGATGCGATAACTAATATTTACTTCAATTTAATATAGAAATTATTTTTATTTGCTTTATATGGGACCTAATTTTCCCCCTAGACCTATCGATCATATTTTCATTTAATCATTTGATGGGAAAATGGTTCCCACGAAATTTGAGGGCTCTAACTATAATAGTTTCTTAGATATGACATAATTATTTTTTTCTTTGTATAGGAGTACTACTGCCCCTGCTCCGATCGGAAAATAAAATATCATATTTGAATTTAGGGGCATAAAGTATGCGAAAATTTTAAAAAATCGGTTCAGCCGTTTGAGAGTTTTAAAAAAAGAGGGCATAAAATGTGGGCGTGGCATCCGATCAAGATTCAACATAGCCTATAGCATTCTCCAGTGCAAGCATCACCTTTGTATCAAATTTCATATAAATAGCTTCATTAATAAAGTGCAAAATTTAAAAAATTGCTTCTTTTAAAGTATGGGTAAAATGAGGCCGTGATATAAAATCGAGATCTAACATAGCTTATAACCTCCTCTGGGCCTGGTAGTATCTGTGTGCCAAATTTTGTTAAGCCATTTAGACGTGATGGATATATATATATATATAAAATGCAAAGTTCCTCTCTTGAATTCTTACTTACATTGGACCATATATATTTAGCATTTCTTCTTTCTATAATATTGAACCTAGAAACATGAAATTAAAGATTGATGATTCCATGTGGGTAATAATTCTCAAGAGAGGATTTTGTTGTACTTTTTCGTTCTTATAATGAAACTTTCCGAATTTCCTATTATATTGAACTTAAAAACATGAAATTAATGATATATGGTTCTAAGTGAACGAGAATCCATAAGAGGGATTTTTTGGTCCATTTCTGTTCTTCTAATGGTACTTTTGAAATTTTTTGTATTATTTCTATGTGGGAAAGAATTCAAGAGGGGAGTTTGTAGTACTTTTTCGTACTTCTAACAGTACTTTCTTGTAATTATTAACTTAGAAACATGAAATTAAAGACACATGGTCCTATGTCGATAAGAATCCAAAAAAGACTTTGTATTACTTTTTCGATCTTCTAATCGTACTTTTTGAATTTAATTTTTTGTAATAATTGACCTAGAAACATGTTTATACAAAACCAAAATAATATGAGGTAATAGTTTGCAGTTTGTCTAAACGACATCTTATACATTAAAACTATGTATAGTAAGGGCATTTGTTTAAATATCTTTTTTATCTATTTCGCATATTTTTTATATTTAAATATGTGTATAATTAGTTGAAAACTAATCCTAAATCTTAAGCTAATTAAAATCTAAACATTTTATTTTTCTGTGAGGAGTAAAAGGCTTAAATGAAAATAATAAAGAAAATTATTTACAAACTTAAAGAGAAAATAAATTAATATGTTTTTTATGTTCTTATGTTTTGTGTTTACAAACTATTTTAAATATGACAGATAACCGTTATTTTAGACATAAACGTCAAAACTGAAAAAAATCGAGTTAAATAACTTACATACATGTTCATACATATGTTTAAATTTACAAAAAATTAGTAAACCAATTTTAATTAACTAAAGAAATATTTTGTTAAAATTTACTAGCAATGTCTTCGATTTTAAATTGTTTTGCGATATGTATGCGGGTTTATTAAAAAGTAATAATCTTAGCCACCAAAACTGAAACTGAAAAATTGTTAGATAAATTTAATATTTATTATAAATATTAAAATTATGCAATAGTGACCAAATTGTCGAGATCGTTTGAAAAATGAAAAACTATGTAACAAAAAATAAATTTAATGTTTTAAACTATTCTAAATGTATCTACAGATTATGAAAGAATGACTTCTTGTTTAATTTCATCCTCATCTCCCATAGACTCAGTCTCAGCTGCCTCTGCTTCGGCTACACGTTTTTGCAAATGTCGCCACAATGTACTTTTAGAAATTTGAAATAAATTAGCGGCATGATTTTGTGACATGCCTTCGTGCACGCAAGCATGCACTGCCTTGGAAAGTTTTAATTTTAGATCATCTTTAGACATGCTGTCGCGTTTTTTACACGTAACAAAATCGGGCAACTGACCTGTTTGCGAGAGACGCACTTTATGACGATGTAAAGTTGACATGGGTATATCTAAATCTTGTGATATGCTTTTAAGAGATTCGCCAGATTTTAAACGTTCATAGGCTTTAGCTATAATTGGATTTTCTCGTGCTGTCTTCATGTATTGCGGATGTTTGCGTACCCTGCGCCATAGCACCGTTTTAGATATGTCATAGCGTATGGCGGCCTTTTGTAGGGATAAACCTTCATTTATAACCGCCTTACTGGCTAGTTCTATAACATCTATTTTGTCTGGATCCATTTTAACTGATTTATTCAATTGATCAACGCCCATACTACGCACGCGACGCCACAATTCCGCTTTTGAAACATTAAATTTATCTGCCGCCTTTGGTAGCGACATTCCTTCGTTAACCATAGCTTGATAGGCCAATTCGGCTGCCGATGATCCACCAGAGTTATTCATAGAAAAGTCAGTCGATTCATCGTGACTAGTATTACCGGTGGACACCATTGTACCATCTTTGAGCAGAGTAAAACTTTCATTTGATGTCTGTAATATCGATATGGGATCATCGTTTCCAGTATTCTCCTGCAGTTCCTCCATTTTGGTTATGATCTGCTGAGTAGCAGGCTGATGTTTAAGCTTGAGAGTTTTCATTTTTGGTTTTACTTGTATAATTGAAGTTGTAGTCGTGGATGTGGCTGCACTACCAATGGATAATGTTGATTGTTGGTGATGATGTTGTGCTGGTGTAGGTTGTGCCACTGTAACACTATGTTGTTCTTGTACTGTTTCGCCTATTTGTATTAATGGTTCATCGCCACTACTGTATTCCTCTATAATATGGGCCTCACATGCCTCGTCTTCCGTAACTTCCATGTTAGAAGAGTCTGTGGGTGATGTAGTATCTTCTAATTTACCGCTGTGTGTCAGTGTGAAGGTGCCAGAGTTTTCCGTTAAAATAAATTCATTACCAGCCGTTGAGCCTGGAACATGTTCAATTGAATATGTAATTTTATGTTGAGGTTCATGGTATACATCTAAAAAGTCTAGATCTCTAGTTTGACCTGAATTATTAACGCTGTTAGCAGCAGCGGTATGGGCCTCAGTATGCATTACACTATGAGTTTCAATTATTTCCTCTTGATGCATTGTTTCAGCAGAATTGCCTATGGTAACTTGCCGGTTGGCTATTAAATTACTTGAAGGAGCAATAGTTGTGTTGTTATCTAGTCCAATGCTATTGTTTTGACTACTGGCATTTTGAGCTGACTGCAAGGCATTCGTATTACATTCAAAACTTATGGCACTTTTAATGCCCATTACATTGATGGCTTCCAAAAACTCTGACAAATTTGTTGAAGATAAAGAACATTCTCCCAAATATATAAACGCCAAAACATTATCCAATAGATGACCCTTTATGTCGGGCACCATTATACAACATTCCTGGCCAATGGGCACATCCGTTAAGAGGCAACGTAACAAATCACTGCACGATGATAAAACAAAGCGATGGGCCTTAACACAGTGACCCTTAGCTACCAAAGT
The DNA here is from genome assembly GCA_932274085.1 of Protocalliphora azurea. NCBI lineage: Eukaryota > Metazoa > Arthropoda > Insecta > Diptera > Calliphoridae > Protocalliphora > Protocalliphora azurea. The sequence goes on from OW026522.1 coordinate 103,128,120, forward strand.
CACATCACAACTCTTCAAATCGGCTCGTAGATTTTTATGTATATCTAATATTGTGGCCGAATGGCCCATCCACTTTAAATTGTTCATTTTCCTATTCGATTATTATTTACTGCTACTATTTTCAGAAAAAAATATATTTTTATTTACTTTTTTAACGCCAAAAAATGTAAAAACAAACTTCAAAATTGAAATTTTTTGTTTATTTTGTTTTAATTTCTAATTGTTTTTATTTTAATTCCCCGTTTTATTGAAAATGGAATATGAATTTCCTGTTCTTTGCAAAAGAAGAATGAAATAAAATTGGGTCGTGAAAAAAGTGACGCTACACTTCGAAATTGAAATGGTACTGTTTTTATAGAGTTGTATTTTTTAGGATCTCTTTTGAGTTGCAGTTGATAAAAATTGATATCGCAAAAAATACGGATAGAAAATTTAAATTTTAATATTAGAAGCGGACATTGGTTCCAATTGACCATAATATTATGTAGAATTTTGTACCGAATCTAGAGAATGTTATAAAATTAAGCCAGTCAAATTAAAAAACTAAAATAACCCAGTTCAAAAATTAGATAAAAAAAATTGTTTTAGCTTAAATCTCTTACACTTAAAAAAAAACTATACATGTAGGTTACAAACTTAACCTACATATAAAAAAGTTTTGCATTCAGTTCATAAATACATTTTTAGCAATTTTTTAAAGAAATTACATACACTAGGTGACCAACTTAGCAGTTCTACATACTACCCTCCTAACTCTCCAGGCATATACTCTTTTAAATAAATTAGAAAACATATCATCTCTGGCCATTTGAAATTTCATTTAGATATCTAACGGTTCACAAGTTATAATATTATTTGGAAAAAATGTTTTGGAACCACTCGGCAGCGATATTTCTGGATTTAAATAAAGCTTTTAATACCGTAAACTATTATCTTCCAACCTAAATGGCTGCAAATAGTAGGTAAGGGCAAATGCAAACTATTTTGCATGAATTGATTCAATGGCAATAGGAAAGCGAAAATAATATTAGATTTCGTGTTCTACGGTTGGAGCAAATAGTTTACCTTTTGAGTATTTTTTTAAATTTTTAAATAATCGATTTTTCTAAAAATTTAAATATGTCTGGGATCGAAAATAACGATTATTTTTTTAACAAAAAAACTCAAATACAAAGAATAAAAAAATCTCTAATGTAGACACTATGTTATATACATATGTTTGTATGTAGATACCATAATGTAGTTATAAAGTGAGCGCACATCTACAAAAACAACAGATGCTTGTATTTTGTTAGTGTAAAACCACTGCACATAATGTCAAAATTCTAAGAAAATGAAGAAGAGTAAATAAACGTGGCAAAAACTTACTTACAAATACAAAAACAATTTAACAGTTTCGCGCGGTATGTACGTGAGAAGGTTGTAAATCAGTAGGGCTTACAAGGTCACTTTCCTATTACACTATGGTAGATACATGCTTATATAAAAAAGCAACAACACTGGGTCATTGCAATGCTTCTATTTCCAACTAAAAAACGTCCAAACCATGTTAACATAGTGTCTATATTAGACAATATTTTAACAAGACAAACGTCAAACTTAACGCGAATTTGTGAAAGGTGGCAACAGTTGCACAAAAACAACAATATGACGTATCCATTATTGTTTTTTATATACGCAGTTTGGCAACTGTAGCAACCAAAATAATAATCAGCTATTTAACAAAGGTTGCCTTTTACATATTCGTACTGATTTTGACGTTTATTTTGATAAAAATTTGCCTAGGTAAGGTAAGCTAGGTAAGGTAATGAAACTGTACAACAACCACAAAAACCAAGAAAAACTCCATGTATTTTGTTTATGTATTGAGATCTCTTATGTCAACTTTAATTTTGATATTATTTGTTTACAAAAAGCTAACCTAGTGTCTACATTAGGCAAATTTTTATCGAAACAAACGTCAAAACTAGTGCGAATATATACAAGATAACCTTAGTTAAACAGCTGATTATTATTTTGGTTGTTACAGTTGTCAAATTGTATATATATAAAAAACAATAATGAATACGCCATATTGTTCTTTTTGTGCAGCTGTTGCCACCTTCCACAAATTAGCTTTAAGTTTGACATTTGTCTTGATAAAAAAATTTCTAATGTAGACACTATGTTACTTAGTCTACACTAGGCAAATTTTTATCAAAACAAACGTCAAAATCAACGCGAATATATACAAGTTAACCTTAGTTAAACAGCTGATTATTATATTGGTTGTTACAGTTGTCAAACTGCATAAATAAAAAACAATTATGAATACGCCAAATTGTTGTTTTTTGCAACTGTTGCCACCTCACACAAATTCGTGTTAAGTTTGACGTTTGTCATGATAAAAAAATCTCTAATGTGGACACTATGTAACACATTTGACATTTCACGTAATAAAAAAGATTAATAAGCACTGTTGCAAGATTTGCCTATTTATCTGCATTTTGACGATTTTTTATTGAAAAAATTTAACGATTTTTGTTCAAAAAATGACGATTTCATGAAATGTTCGCACATGACAATTTCCCTTGTTTAAACCTGATTTTTTTTCGTTCAATGCAATTTAACTAGTATTGGTTAAACAGATTTTTTGTGTGAAAAGAAAAGTATTACATTATATACATTTGTATGTAAGTGAAATAGTTTTGATCATAGATAAACGAGTTTAAGAATGTGTTAAGTGGTAAAAAATTCAAATGAAAATAAAACCTATGCATATGATTTTTTAAATTTATTTTTAAACTATTTTTATAATGATTCAGTAGTACTTTTAATTGTGATAAAAGAAACGTAAAAAATTTTAGCCGCACGCTCTTAATTTACGAGTTATGAACCTCTAAAGTTTTGATATATTTTTCTGAATATCTTTATTAATACAAATGCGACTCAAATTATATTAATACTGTTTAGTGTATGGAATTATACACTATTTTAGACCTCTTCGCGGACCCCTTAAAACATTTCTACGGACCTCCATCTGGGAACCCGTGCTTTAGTATTCGTAACTACTTCGGAATATACACACAATCTAGATTATTTTACACAGGTATTTTAATTTTCCGATTTCATGAATGTTATGCCGATTTTGACGACTTTTTCGTCGAATTTTGACGATTTTGGCAACAGTGGTAATAAGACTCAATAACACAAAAATGAACAAAAAATGTAAACAAAGATTGTAAACATAAACTACAATTTGACTCTATAGATTTTAGAAGACAAGCCAAAAAACAAAAAAATTCTCAGCTGTTTAAATGTCGTTAACTGAATATAACGCATCACTGTATAAGTTATGCGTCATTTATATTGACCGCGTGCTTTTATCTGAGTGTTACAGCTTCCTATATAACGATATAGGTCGTTTGGGACTCGGATTAACAACCCCCTAAATAAAAAGATCTAGGCGGTTCAGCTTCCAATATGAAGATATATTTCGTCTGGGACTCTGCGTCTCGGGTCAGCTTTTTACACATCCACTCTGGTGGCTTTGAAACATTGTGTCAATGAAGAAAGAACTACTGTTTGCTTATATAAAAAAGTACAACTCCAAAAGTCATTGCAATGTTTTTTTATACATGTTTGGGTGCGTATATTTTTAATAATTTTTTCAGATTTTTGCCTGTAACTCGGTTGTTTATGGACCGATATGGTTAACTCAAAAATATTTAAAAACATGTTAATGACAGATTTATATAAAAACGAAATCCGTAGATTAAAGAATATCTTCAAAAAGTCAAAAATGCGTTTTGCCTAACGTCTCGGTTATTATTGGATCGATTTAGTTAATTTCTTCAGCATAAAGCTTCAGAAATATTTTTCAAATCTTCTTTGCAAAAACGAAGTCCCTATCTTATATAGAGGCTTCAACCGACAAACGGACGGAATTTGTAAAAATTACAAACGGAATAACAAACTTATTTTGAAAATTTATGGATCGATTAGATTGATTTAAAAATTCGAAATTCGAACAAGATATTTGCGACAGATCTGCGCAAGAACGAAGCCCGTACCTTATATAGAGGCTTAAAAAAGTCGAAAACTAAAATGATATCTGATGCTTTCTAAAAACTAATTTCAACAGACAGACATCGTAATATCAACTTCCCTATTAATATCCAGAATGTATATACTTTTTGGGGTCATAGATGAACATTGTAGGAATTGCAAACGGAATGACAAACCTATATATTATATATTGTAGAAATCAATTTGAATGATTGACTTTTTCACTAAATATCTTACTTTTAACTTAAAAATATATTTTACTAAAATCAGATTTTTATTGAGATCTTTTTTAAAAAAAATTTTTATTTACTAAAATTTTGATTTTTTAATAAAAATCAGATTTTTTACTAAAAATTAAATTTTTAATAAAAATTACTTTTTACTAAAAATTAAATTTTTAATAAAAATTACTTTTTAGAAAAAATTAGATTTTTACTAGAAATTTGATTCTTTACTAAACACTACAAATCAGATTTTAAATTTTTTTAAACTAAATGACTTAAAAATTTCGAATTTGGTGAAATTTAGACTTAGTGAAAAATTGAATTTTTAGATAAGAAATAAAGTTATAGAGCTAAATCGCATTATTAGTAAAAAAAACAAATTTTCGGTAAAAAATTACATTTTTAGCAAAAAAAAAAAAAAAAAAAAAACAGTTACACAAACTGTATGGTAGAAAAATTTAAGAAAGCTTTTAAATGACATTAGGAAGATAAAAGGAAGATTTTGAAAGCAAAGTTATACATTTTATGTTATATTTTTTATTCTATAAATAAAGAATGTAATCTGTTTTTACGTTCTTATCGCACATTTTTTATCATTCTTCGTATAACGGTGCTTTATGAGGAACTAATTAATGGTATCTTCAGATATAGAGGCTTTTTGAAAAACGAGTGGATTTCTCAAAATACAGAAACAAAGTGATTTGTTTTTCGTATATTTCAAAGCCAAAAAATTTCAATTCGAGTTGTTTAATTTTTAACACACAAAAAACATATTAAATTTCTATACAGAGAAGAAATTTTTATTATTTTTAGTATTTGTTAGAAATTTGTTAGAAAAAGAATTTGTAAACATTGTCACAGTTAAAAAAAGTAAAAAAAATTTAAATACAAATTATTAATTAAATTTTATATTTGTTCATAAATTTTATTTGTTCAAAAAATTTTATTTTTTGAATTATAGTGTTTGTGTGTGAAATTTTTATTTAAATTAAAAATTTGTGAAAATATTTTGGCAAATGAAAAACAGGCCAAAAGGAAAACACAATAAAATGATATGTGAACAGTGATATTTAAATTCATTGCGCTGTAAAAAAACAAGTAAAAAACTATTGTGTGTGAACATAATATAATACAATTTAGATTTTTAGAAGCAATACTTGTTAATTTTGCAAATGTACAAAAACCATAACTTAATTTCCCTTGAGGATTTCTTCAATATTTTTGTAAGTCAATAGAAAAACAAAAGTCAAAAAATATATGAAAATCTAAAAGTTATCTTAACACAATTGTATAAAAATATATTAATATATATATTGCGGAAGTTTTTCGGAAATAAAGGATCAAAATACAAAATATTACTTGACCATTTTCTTTTAAATAATAAATTGGGGATATTGCTACATTACCGTCCAAGACGAAATCTTCCATTTGTTTTGCAGGGGTATAGACAGCTACTCAAAATTGGCATAGACATAATTTTTGTTACCATTTCAAATTAAATTGAAATTATGATGCCATATTTGTTTTTTTAATTTGTTACAATTTTTTGTTTTCAATTCATAAAATTTTAAAGTTAAAAATATGGTAATTGTATATTACCTAGTGTCTACATTAGGCAATTTTTTATCAAAACAAACATCAAAATCAGTGCGAATATATACAAGGTAACCTTAGTTAAATAGCGGTTTATTATTTTGGTTGTTACAGTTGTCAAACTGCATATATAAAAACAATAATGAATACGCCATATTGTTGTTTTTGTGCAACTGTTGCCACCTTCCACAAATTCGCGTTAAGTTTGACGTTTGTCTTGATAAAAAATTCTCTAATGTAGACACTAAGTTATCAAATCCATAAATTTCTTACATAGCGGTCTATACTAGATAAATTTTTATCAAGACAAACGTCAAAATCAGTACGAGTCTATATAAGGTGACCTAAATTAAACAGTTTACTACTATTGTGGATGTTAGAGGCATCAAACTGCATATATAAAAAAATTAGTTAATTTTTTATATTTAATTTTTAAGCAGATATAGCCATAGATTAACATAATATAATTTATGAGAAATTATTTTTTCGTACATAACAAAAAAATAAAAAATATTTTTTTCAAGAACAAAATTATTTTTAACTTCAATAATAAATTTCTTTTGTTTTTTTTTTTTAAATTTTTGTTTTTGTATAGATAAGAATATATATATATATATATACAGATATACACAGATATAACATAAACAATAATAAAGTTAACTGAAAAATAAAACCTACTCAAAGCATTAAACAAAACTAAATGAATTCTTATCATTTTTTGGAATTTTCGCTTTGAATTTTGATATTATTTTTGCAATGGTTTTGTTTTTTTTTTAAACAAAAAAATATTGTAACTCTACGTCTACACGGAGACATTTTTATTTCTTAACATTAGAAATAACGTCGGGAAAACAATTGTATTTGCAATTTTGTGTTAAGGGGTGAAGAAAACGTACATGAGAAATTTATAAGAAATAACGTCGGGAAAACAATTGTATTTGCAGTTTTGTGTTAAGGGGTGAAGAAAACGTACATGAGAAATTTATAAGAAAAAACGTCGGGAAAACAATTGTATTTGCAGTTTTGTGTTAAGGGGTGAAGAAAACGTACATGAGAAATTTATAAGTTAAATAGTCTTTTTAATTAATTATTTTGCACTTTTCTTTTTATTAAAAAAGGCAACATTTTAAAAGAGAACGATAAATTTGACAGCTTATGTTAAGCATTATTGCTCAGCTTTGTGTTTAAACATTTATTGCGAAATACATTGCGCAATAGGTTTCTTATTGGCCCACACGTAACATTTTAAAGAGAAAGATAGAAATTGACAATTGCCAACATAAAAATATCTACTTGTAGACTAGGGGTAATATTTCTTCCCTTCTAATATGCCGCCTACATTAGAAACGAATTGGTGTTTAAACATCATGTTAAAGCATCGTTTTTGAAACATTTGCATGGGCACACATATTTTAATTATTAGCCGTATACATTTACTATTAACATTAAGTTCATGTTATGTGTAGATGGATAGTAAAAGAAGGGAATTAAGACGCTGTATTTTTTATGCATAGAATTGCTGCTGTTTAAAACGTAATATATTGTTACGTTTTTACCTTTTAAGAACTATGGTTTATTTCCTTTTAAATAAACCGCTACTTACATTGTAAAAAAAGCAGTTTATTAGTTTAAAAGTTGTAACGACTCTTTATTTTATTTAAAATGTACAACAACAAAAGTTTAAATAGTCACTTGTGTTCTATTACATACTTTATACAGTACACTTTAATAATATACAAGAATATACAGCCAAGGCAGTTAATTTGTCTTTACTTAACAATGTTTCCAATTAGACTGACTCAGTGGAGTCAGTCTAAAGTGGAAAGCTCTATTTCTAAAATGATCTTAACAGACAAACTAAAATATTCAAATTGTAGAGCTTTCGATGTTAATGTTAACAGTTTCATCAATTAGTGTTGCCATACTTACAAACAATGGTGTTGTATGTTTAAAGCTATGTTAATAATTTCTACAAATATGTTAACTGCTGTTAACATGAGTAGAAAGGTCGAGAAGCATTGGGAAAGATTGAGAAAGGTTGAGAAACATTATTTAACTTTAAACCGTTAAAACCGTTATATTTTAATTCAAGCACAATTTCGTAACACTGCCCCCGCTTAAGTTTTTTCGTCCCGAATAGGCACAGATTCACTTCTCCGATAGGCAGCTAATCGTTTTAGATGTACGGCCTTCATTTTAGATCTCGTGTTCTTTTCTTTCTATATTGTGTACAACACGTCGTTTAATTTCTTAATCACCTTGTATGGTCCATCCCAATGGGTTTGTAGTTTGGGAGACAGTCCTTTCTTACGTTGTGGGTTATACAACAGTACAAGCTGGCCTTCGTTAAATCCTTCAGAATTGGCTGATCGATCATATCTACTTAGTCGCTAGTCATTTTTATTCGTCTGCGTATGAATTCATGAAGTTCGTTTGGGTCATCTTGCTCTTGGAAAGTGTTTTCATTATTTCTTGATTAGGTCTTAATACCGAATTCTAAATCACCAGGCAACTTGAATTCTGTCCCGAAGACAATTTTTGCTGGTGTTCGAGAGGTTGAGTCATGAACAGCTGATTTGTATACCAATAGAAATTTCGGTATGTGTTCATCCCAATCCTCCTGATGTGTTATGCATTGTGGACAATTTGCTACCCAATCGACTACTGCTTGCTGACAACCCACCCAGTAAAAACGTTGTTTTAACTTTTCTAAGGTTTTTGTCAAACCAAGGTGACCATCACTGGGACCGTCATGGAACTCTTTCATTACTTCGTTTATTTTAGAGGATGGTACTACAATTAGATTTGTCATTGTTTTACCGTCAGCACTTTCCCATATGCGGTATAAGTAGCCATTTAGCAATGATAGACTATTCTATAGGACCCAATCTGATTTCAACAGTAGACTTTCGGCGGATATTTCATTTTCGCCAGTATGGGGTCATTTCTATGGGCTACAGACCAATCTTCACTGGACTCTATATGCATTAGTCGAACATCGATGACACATTTCTTTTCCTCGGCTTTTGTACAATGCTTACATTCCACGTTACAAGTCTTGATAGCGCATCCGCATTGCCGTGTTTCAAACCCTTCCAGTGCTTGATGGTAAAGTTGTAGCTCTGAAGCCGCTCTATCCAACGAGCCAGTTGTTCTTCAGGTTGTTTAAATTGCAGCAACCACCTGAGGGCAGAATGATCAGTTCTCAGTTAGAAATGTTGACTTGTGGTAATGCTTCACACACTCTAATACCGCCAAAAGTTCTCGTCGCGTTACGCAGTAGTTTCTTTCAGGCTTCGAAAGCGATCGACTGAAGTATCCAATGACTCTTGCGATAGTACACCGGCTATTCCATATCCGCTCACATCGCTATCTATCACAAATGATTTTCCAGGTATAGCATATAACAAAATTGATGCCGTACATAATAGATCCTTGAGCTTCTGAAATGCTAGTTCTTTACTCCATTGGAATGATTGTGACTTCTTGGTCAGCTCATGTAGGCTTGCGGCTACATTGGTGAAATTCGGGACAAATCGTCCGTAGTATGTACAAGGCCAAGAAATCTACGAAATTCGTGGATATTTCTTGGTGACGTCATTCTTTCTTCTTAACTAAAACAATAGGCCAGAAGACGGAGGTAAGTTTCTCCAAAATCTGTATGGCTTTATTTCTATCTGGCGGCGCTAATCTTTCTACCCATTTTCAAACATATTCCGCTAGTAGCTCGTGTTCTCCGGTGGATTTATTGGCAGGTTCCGGGTTTTTCTCGCAATTTATTACTGCCTCTGCTGAAGTGCATTGACCTATTTCGGAATTTAGCTTTTGCTGTTACAAGATCACTTGTTATTTCTGCTGGTTCTATCACAAACCGTTGTCCTCACAATCTCCCTCCATACGGGCCCATACTAAAGTTTCTGACTGTGATGGTAGTTTCTGATACTCGACGGTAACTAGCTTTTTACTTCAGTCCTATTTTCATATCCGACGTCAAGGGATATCCCCACATTTCGCCAAATCATTACCTTTTGTCCCATATCTATAGAAATGCCGTGACTAATCATGAAATCAGAACCAATGATAACTTCGTGCACAATGTCGGCAACAATAAATACATGATTGACGCAAACGTTGGCAATAGTTAAGTTCACATTTACTTCACCATGAACAGTGGCCGGCCCCCCGTTTGATGTGCGCAGACTTACCTCACATAATGGTTCAATTGTTTTCTTGACTACATTGGGCCTGACGATAGACTGTGATGCCCCGGTGTCTACAGTAAAAATGTGCTTCTGACCGTTGATGTACCCAGAAGCAGTAAGATTGCTATTTTTGGCTGCATTACAGATATGGAAATGGTGGGGCCCTCAGATATGGAGCTAGCTCTTGCCCTATAGTGCTAGCTTGTTTTATTTTAAAGGTGATTCTTGTGATTTGACTGCTGGTTGTTTCTTTGAGGCGAGGCAGATCTAGTTCATTTTCTTAACGCTTTGCAGTTTCGCTGAATATGACTCGATTTACCACAGTTATAACATTTTACTCTGACTTTACTCTGCTTCTCATTAAACGCCTCCAAAACCTTTTTTAATTCGTCGACTATATTTCTCTCATTATCAACTTCGGCATTGCATATTTGCGGCTTTGAAATTATTTTCACCGTTTCTTGTGCCAGTGCGAATGAGATGGTTCCAGCAAATGATGGTTTAGGTGTGGCACAAACCACGTTCTTTATTTCAGGATCGCGAATGCCATTAACAAATACCTCTATCATGATGGTTGTTTTCCCTTGGATAAGTAAGCTGCAGCAAACGCTCGATTTCCAACGCAAAATTTTGTAGTGTCTCATTGGGCTTCTGCACTCTACTACGCAATTCCATTCGGTATAAATCCTTTTTATGTTCACCATCGTACTTACGCTGTAGCGCCTCCATTATGTCATCATAACTATTTCTGTTACACGCTGGCACACTTTCAAGAACTACTGCTGCATTTTCTTTAAAGGCCAATATCAACTCTATAGCTTTTTCTTCATCATTCCACATGTTTCTAATGGCAACTGTATCAAACTGGAACTTGAAAACATTAAATGGTGTGGTAGCATCAAAACTAGGAGTCTTTATTCTACTAGAGGATTCTGGAATAATTCTCACCTGTCCATCTTGGCGTTGAAGATTATTCATCTTTATTTCAAGATCATGTAGCTTTTTATAAACTTTATCAACGACTTTGGCTTGTATATCTATGCAGCTCTCTAAGTCGTACACCTTTGTTTCAATGCCATCCACTCTGCTGTTTATAACTTTCGAAATTTGCTGAAGTTTCTCGTCTGTCCCTCTAGAAGTTTCTTTAACTTCAGCAAGAAGTTTCTCATGATTTGCTTTAGAAGTTTCGTTGGTTTCTTTAAATTGCTCCATCATAGCAGCAAACATTGTGGATAAATCCATACTGCCTGTTGTTGCACGGGTAGAAACTTCCATTTTTTCTTTATACTCGAATTCGTAAGCTCCGATGTCAATATCATACCGCTTGAATTCATCTATTAGCCTATTTTTTAATTCTGCTTTATTAGGTAGGTAACTCCAACTTATTAAATTCTCTCCTGAGTTGCTCCATTTTTAACTCTTCAAACTTTATGACTACTTATTATTTTTCAATCCCACTTCTGACACCAATTGTTACGTTTTTACCTTTAAAAACTGTGGTTTCTTTCCTTTTAAATAAACCGAATACTTTGATTGCAAATAAAAGCAGTTTAGTAGTTTAAAAGTTGTAACAACTCTTTATTTTATTTACAAATGTACAACAATATCAGTTTAAATAGTCACTGTATGTTCTAATACACACTTTAATAATGTACAAGAATGTACAGCTAACTTCAAGACAGTTAATTTGTCTTTACTTAACGATGCTTCCAATTAGACTGACTCAATGGTGTTCTCACGACCAGTTTATATACACTGCATTACCATCTAGATGCTTCTCGAAAGCTCTAGAATGATCTTAACGGACAAACTAGTGTATTAAAATTCTATAGCTTTCGATGTTAATGTTAGCCGCTTCAACATTTAGTTTCTCCATACTTACAAACAATGGTGAGAGCTTTTCATTAAATGTTGCACGTCTACAGCCATGTAAACAATTTCTACAGATATGTTAACACAAATAAAAAGGCCGAGAAGCATCGAGAAAGGTTCCATTTGAATTCAAGTACAATTTCATAACAGTATCTAAAATTTTGTTCTCTTCAACAGAAGTAATGTGTTAAGAAGTAAGTTTTGAGAAAGTCTCAAAAAACTTGTTTCAAATGTTGGTAAATATTTGATTGATCTATGCAGTGTTGCCACGGCAAAAAATTTTTTCTAACCAAAATTTTGGAAAAAATAACCAAGTTTTAAAAATTCAAAGCTATTATATAAAAATTAATATATGTGTTCAGGTTTAAATACTTTGCATACTAATCATAAACTTTAGTTAGTCTTTAGGAGAAAAAAGTATTTAAAATTTAATTGTGTAGAACAATGCTTATCAAAATGTGGTTCCTGATCCAATTTTATAGGGAGTCGGGATATAAAGTTTAATAATAAGAATTTAATTATTCTCACGTTCTTATGATATGATGTGGAAAGTCAACCAGATTGTAATAAATTTAGAATTGGTTAAGTAGTAATTGAAAATAAGGTTGACTTTTACAATTATGTGTTCACAAAAAAAAAAAGAATGCAAACAAAAGTTATTTTTTATAGGGACTTAGCCAATCCCATTTGGTAATATGAATTCCAAAATCTAAAGATTTAAAGTAATAGATATTTAATGGGAGGCTTGGCCAAACAAAATCTATATCAATCATTTATGTACCAAAGCACTCACATATATTAAATTTTAATAAGTAAATTTTAAATTGTATACAAAATTGTGGTCAAATTAAAAATACATCAGGATTGATAAAACACTTTTATTGCAGTTATTTGTAAAATAATGTGATGCCCTTTTCATATTTTTATTATTTACTTATGTTGTCTTGTACAGTTTTAATAACTAAACAAGGTACATTTTTTATTCGCTGCATTACGATGTTGGGGATTTCCTAAAATACATCAATCGAGAATCTCCATCGTTGGTCGAAATTGATTCATTATTTCACCTAGTCCCCAAATGTTCTTTTGGAGTAATATTTTGAAGATCAAATATCTTAAAAACATATAAGCGTATTTCTACAGAATTCCGCACAAATAAAACATTTTTAATCCTAATTACATTTTTATTCCTAATCAGTTTCAAAAGGATTGATTTAAAATTATTTGTAGTTTCTATATGAAGAGTCTTCTCCCGAAAATCAGTTAAAAGTGCTTAAATCCCACATAAATGTTCATATGTTAATAAAATTTAGCTTAAATTAATCATAGCACCTATATAATGCACTCTCAAGTATGTATTACTTTAAGTTACATACGCAATAGTGTAGAATATCATATAGTCGGTCTTCACCGAATATACATTTCTTTTTTAATAGTAATTTATTTTGTTATTAAATTTATTTAGGTTGTTCGTTACATCGTTAGAAGTTTCTAACAAAAATCCATTTCACATTTTGGCTAAATATTAGAAAATCTTTATATTTTCTATTGATTTAAATTGTTTTCTTTATTTTTCAGTTAAAATTGGAATGAGAAGTTATAGAAACCTTATAGCCCGTCTAGAGTGTCAGAGAGTGTCAAATTCGGTTCAAATATTAGTATTATAAGATGTATTATGAGACTGTTGTGATGACATTTCTCTACACAACCATCTTTTAAGATGAACTGTCAAAAAAATACACATACACGAAAGTTTGCTTGTGTATGTGCACATGTATTTTGGAAACTATTGAAAAACAATGTTATTTTTTAAATTTGTTTCCTTTTAGTGTTTGTTTTAAATGTTAAAAATCATTTTTATAAAAATTGTGTTAAAAAAGTGCGAATTGCTTAAATAAAAAGGACATGTTTACTCTGTAACTGATTGAAAATAATAATATCATAGGATTTATTAGAATACGTGTACCCCTTATTTAAGATTTAACATAATATAAACAAAATGTTTACTCTCCTCTGTCGGCGTTATCTCACATATTATATCAGCGTTAATCTCAGTTGTAGACCTGAGGTTAAGTTTTTAAATGTGTGATGAATTTTTAGCACGCTATATTTTTATTGTTGACATGTTTAACAGAGTAAGTAGCAATTTTAAAATTAATAAAATCATCTGGCATCTCTGCCTCAAGATAAAAACATCGTGTTTATTTTTGCTTGAAAAATTAATTGAATTTTTAAATTAAAAAGTGTAAAAAAATCTAATTAAATTTGCTTTAACTTTCTTTTGTTTGGCAATGTTTGCTTAAAAAAGAAGAAAGCATTGGGGCAATAGCCCTAAATTCAAGGTGCCAAAAACTACAGACGGTCCCAGCACTAGTGCCAACAGGTTTCAGCTTCTGTCTGAAGACGAAGAAGAAGAAGCAGTTGCTATTAAAGGAAAGATTCCACCAATAATTGTGGACTCTACACACAGTTTTTCAACTGTGATCGGATTAATTGAGGAAAAATATACCTACAAACGGATGTCTATTGGTACAAAAATTGTATCAAAATCGTTATCGCTGTACAATGAAGCTTTGAGTGTTCTCAAGGACACAAAATTCCAGTATTATACGCATGAATTAAGGGATGCAAAAACTTTTAAATTGGTTTTATTTGGCCTGCTACAACTGGACACAAAGATAATTGGCGAAGAATTTGGAAGCTCGCTCAACATAAACCCAGTAAGCATTAAGGAACTAGCAACAAAAAGATCCAGTGTAGAAGACGTCCTCTATCTCATTGAGTTTGATCGTCAACATGTTTCAAAAAGAGAAGTTATGAAAATAAGATATTTTTGTAATATAGCTGTATATTGGAGAAAACCTCTAAAGAGCAGTAAAGGTCCTACACAATGCTCCAAGTGTGCTATGTATGGACATGGTGCTAAAAATTGTAACCGTATCGTAGTGTGTTCAGCCTGCGCCGGAAACCATGAGTATGCAGTTTGTTCACTCAATAAAGGTAATAGTGATGGTAGTATAATTTATAAGTGCTACAACTGTATAAAGAAGAACTTAAAAAACGTTGACCATAGAGCTGATGACCCAAAGTGCCCAAGTCGTCAAGAATATTTAGAAATCCGTCATCGAGTAACATCTAAATCTAGGGCGACCAGCAGAAGAACTAACGTAACATATTTTAAAGAAGACGATCATGATTTTCCTCAATTGCCAAGGCAAGAACCCCATAAAAATACTCGTAATTCCCGCGATTTTGGTAATTTGTATTCTGAGGTAGCTAAAGGCAAGAGCTACGACAATAATAATAATGATGACATTTCCAACGAAAGACTTCTGGAAATATTTTTTGATGCTGTCGATGCTTTGCAAAGATGTCAAAATAAGTACGACAAGCTACGAGTTTTGGGTATGATGCTTAAACATGCCATATAATTCAACCGGTAGACACAATGTTCATGTTATACATTGGAATGCCCAAGGCATAACAACTGAGTCAGCAGCTGCCCAGCTGGAATACTTTTTACACAAAAGGAAAATCGATATTCTCCTTTTAAATGAGAATTTTTTGAAACCGTACCACAAATTTCAACTTGGTGGTTATAAAATTTATAGAGAGGATCGATCTACTCATGGCGGAGGAGTTCTAATTGCAATTAAAGGTAACATTAAGCATACGTTGTTACCAAAAATAAAAACAAGTACTGCTGAAAGTGTTTCAATACAAGTTATGATTAATAGAAGATCAGTTATATTTACTTCAGCGTATAATCCAGTTCATACTACCAATTTTAAAGCTGATTTGGATAAATTAACTTCATTTTCAAAAGACTATTTTATTTTCGGTGATCTGAATGCCCAACATACACATTGGAATTGTATGTCAAATAATTCGGCTGGTAATGATCTCTATAGCCACTGTCTTCAATCCAGCTACTACATTTATTACCCAAATGGACACACTCGCTTTGGACAAAATATCAACCCCATTCAACCGTCCACAGTAGACATTCTTTTATCTAATTCGTGCCTCCATTTTTCAAACCAAATGTTTTACAGTCGGACCATGTACCTATATCTTGTGTTATTTCTGGACAAGTTCAAAATATGACATATTCAGTTCCCTTGTATTATCGAGCAGACTGGTCAGCAATCAGAAACTGGGTGGAAAATGAAATTAGGTGTTAGAACATTGACCAACCCGTTACTAATTCAGGTAATCTGGATTTTTATTTTAACAAATTAATATCTATAGTTAAAGAAGCGTTTAACAAAATACCTGTCGGTTATAAAATTCCGTGGCAACGAGAAATCTCTGAAATTAGTAAAATGTTAATTAGTCAGAGAAATAAATACAAACATAAATTTCAAAGATGTCGCGATTTTAATTATAAAAATCAATTGAAAAGCATTTTGAAGCTATTAAATAAACTTATTGATTTTCACCTTAGAGCCCGAGGGCAAATTCGAAATAAATTTTGACCAAGATTCATTGCGGATCTTGGTCAAAATTTATTTCGAATTTGCCCTCGGGCTCTAAAAAGTTTTGGAAAGTAAAAAAAGCACTTAAAGGAAACAAAATGCCTTTTACTGATCTTCATGTAAACGGTGAAGTTTTAAAAACTGGCAATGAAAAAGCTAATTCAATAGCAGACCTATTTGGTGGTTCACACACCATTATTTTAAATAATTATTCACCTATGGACTCGGCCGTCTCAAGATTCATTCATGATCTTGACGATACACTTCTTGACAGATCTAACGTAGAACTTACCAATTTAGATGAAGTTAAATCGTTTGTGCTTTTATTAAAAAATAATAAAGCCCCTAGTTTAGATGGCATTAATAGCATTATCCTTAAAAAGATGCCCGATTACTTTTTTGAAACTCTATGTAAACTTTTCAACTCTTGTTTAATAGAAGGCTATTTTCCAACTATTTTTAAGAAGGCAAAAGTTATCCCAATTCCTAAGCCAGGAAATGATCCTAAATTACCGTCTAGCTATAGACCAATCAGCATCTTAAGCCTATTGGATAAAGTATTTGAAAAAATAATTAATAAGAGAATTTTAGATTTTTCCAACCAAAATAATATTATTAACCCTCAACAGTTTGGATTCCGCAAGGAACACTCCACAGTACATCAACTAAAAAGAGTCGTTAATTTTATTGAATCAAACAAAAGAAATCGTAAAAGCACTGGAGTTATTTTTCTTGACATTGAAAAAGCCTTCGATTCAATATGGCATAAAGGCCTGGTTTTTAAACTAAATTCCTTCAATTATCCAACGTATTTGCAAAAGATAATAAAGAGTTTTTTAGATCAGCGCTCATTTGCTGTATCTATAGATAACACGTTATCTAGTGATAGACAAATCCCTGCGGGTCTGCCGCAAGGATCGGTGTTATCACCTACTCTTTATTCAATATATATTTCCGATTTTACTATTTGCAAGAATCAAGAAGTAGCTTTTTACGCTGACGACAGTGCTTTTATTTGCTGGGGTAAGGTGTCAAACGCAATAATCAAAAAAATGGAAGATAGTTTAAAATCTACCAATAAATACTTTGATAAATGGAAGATAAAAGTTAATGTTAGTAAAACACAAGCTATTATATTTCCATATAATAGATTACAGAAACGTATTTCTACAAAACATTTATATTCTAGGGGAGTTTTTATTCCTCTGCAGGATAGTATCAAATATCTAGGTATTATCTTAGATAAAAAACTATCATTTAAACAGCATATACAGTATATTTGTGATAAAGCAATTAAATGTGGCCGTGCACTTTACCCCTTACTTAACAGAAGATCTAAACTTAATTTAAAAAACAAGATCCTTATTTACAAAATGTGTATTCGACCAATTATGACCTACGGATGCCAAGTCTGGTTTAATAAAGATGCTAAAACTTACACAAGAAAATTACAGATAATACAAAATAAAAATCTGAAAATAATTCATAACCTACACCCCAGATATTCTACTGATCTACTGCATAGAAATTTTAAGCATAAAATGTTTAATTCATTTGCAAGGGAACTGACTCTGTCATTTAATGAAAAATGCAGAACGTCTACATATGAAATAATAAGAAATTGTCTAAACAATCACTAAGACTCCTTTTTACTTAAAGTTATAATTGATGGTTGTTTTTAAAATTTCTTATAACGTTTAAGTATGTACAAGGTTTTTTTTGACAACTTTTCGTTAACACTGTGATATTAGTAGTTTCCTTATTTAATTATTTAGATTTTAATTGTTGTAATACTTTTAAGTAAATTCTCATAACAATGTAATTACTTTATAAAGGTTTCAATAAAAAGTATAACTAACTATTAAAAAAAAAAATTAATAAAAATAAAATTTTGATTCAACAAAAAAAAAAAAATAACCAAAATGAAGTCAGCGTCTCCACATTGGAAAATAAACTAACCAATTTTGTTTAAAGTAACCAAAACGGCAATACTTGATCTATGTACGTCAATGATATAATTTTTATACATATTACTTAATTTTATGAAGGGATCAGAAGTTATGAAAATGCGGTTAAAAACAAAAAAAAAAAAAAAAAAAAAAAAAATATGGACCAAATTTATTTATATTATTGCAGCATTATGATATAATTATTATAGCTCAAGTGAAGATAAATTTGTTTTGCTATCAAACGTCATTATGTTGTTATTTATTTACTTTTATTTTATTTATTTTTTTAAGAATAAATGCAATTCTTCATGGCAATCGCAATTAAATAATTATTTGTTGCAAAAATAACACAAAATACCATAAAATTAAAAAAAAGACAATTTTGAGTCGAAAAAACTCTTTCTACACTTTTTGAAGAGTGGGAAATCGATAGTATGCCTTAAACAATGCGGTATGTATTAAGAAATAAATGTTCTTTAAAACTATTTTTACTGCTCCAATTTCTTTCCAAAAATTCAGTTATATTTAAATCTTTAAACCTTTTTAAATCTTCAAATTCTGATGTAAATCTGTACTCATTGTTTATTTATTCAACGTTTTTTGCTTCATTTGGAAATACTTTTACAATAAAAGGAACAATATTATTAGTTTCGCCACTTAAAACATGTTCAGGTGTAAATTGTGGAAAACAATTTAAAAAATAATCTTTAAAGTTGTATTTGTTCTTTATATACGTTAAAAATATATATAAAAGATTTTACCTTTTAAATTCTAAAATTTTATCTATAGAAATCAACTTTTTTGTTATTAACAATTCAACTACGACGCCACATCAGTTGGAAGCTGATGGAAATTTAAATCTATACCTCCGACATCAAGGCCGTCGACAAATTGTCAAAATAAAAACGAAAGTCTTTTTTTATTTATTATTTATAGGTAGTAACCGATATATGCCTTGTGTATGAGACATATATTCCTTTTTTTAAGTTTTTGCCGAATGTCCAACCCCCCCCCCCCCCCCCAATTTTGATTTTTACCTAGAAGGGGAAAGCGATTAATGAATTAATACCGTAGTCTATTATTAAACGTGTCTTTCATATGCATTGTTTTTAGTATAGCAACTTGTAACCATATTGGTCTCACTTAATTTTATTATTATTAATAATCTATTTTGAATTGGTTCAAAATGGGTAATCACGATTCTAAGATAGATAACCCATAATAATAACGAGATCACAGTTAAGATTTCGTATCTATAGTATACCTTGGCATAATAATAGCCATTTTTTAAATGCAATTATTAACAACAATTTACCAATTGCACAAGAGATCGGTGAGAAAAACCTATATGAGACGTTCTCTAGGTAATGATATCGATAAGATATAGGATATCTAAACATAAAGTTTTTTATTATTATTATTATTATTATTTTTGATTGCTTCTAACTTTAAATTTTTGATTTAAATTTGTTAACAACCACAAGTGTGACCAACACCACTTATACTCTTTGTTGAATGCTCGGTTATTTAAACCCATAATTTCTAATAAATGGAATGGGAAAAGCTGGTATTGAAAGCTCTTCTCATTCCATTAATACTGACCGAGAAACAAGGCCAGAAACAATAAACAGGCATATAAACGCACTTGTGATAAAACTCGAACGGTCAAGAGTACTGCTTAAATCAAATTTTTTCAGACTTACGCAGGCACATAGAACTGCAGTTGAATCGTACTTTGACGTACGGGAAAAATTAATATCCGTATGCTCAAGAAAAGGAATTAACATAGATTTATCTAAAATATTACACGAGAAACTTGTTTTTAAACCCTTACGTTATTCCTGAAATTATTACAACTATGCCTCAAGATTCACAGCAGAAAATATGCAGAGCTTTCTGAATGCTTTGAGTCTTGTTGAATGACTATAACGGATAACCATACGGCAGTAGCTGTTAACTTGATTAAGACCAAACTAAAAGGTTCAGTTCGAATCATAATTTCGACGGAGACAACACTCCAAGATATAATAACAAAACTTCGGATTTCCATCAAGGGTGAATATGTTGACGTAGTTACAGCAAAATTGATGAAAGTGCGTCAGCAGGGTAAAACAAAAAAATACATTGAAGATTTAACTAAAAAATTAGAAACATCATATATAAACGATGGACTTCCAACTCCGGTAGCAACAACATATGCTACTAGATCGGCTACAAAAGCAATAATTAAGAATGCTTCCAATGAAAGAGTGAAACTGATAATAGAATTAGGAACTTTCCCTAATCTTAATGAATTGGTGTCAAAATTTATAAGCAGCTGTACGGAGGCTTACGGTCAACCAAACACCGTCCTTTCGTATAGCTCTGCTCAAAAACCCACATTCCGCTGATTCGACGGACAAAATTCAAATTACAATAGTTGGCAAAATAGCCAAACTAACAATAACCGTCGAAATAACCGCAACAATTCTGGAAATAATAATAACCGCAACAATAGTAAGCGTCACATTGTCGGTGCTCAAAGGAATTTCCAAAGCAATAGCGATCGAAATGGAAATCGCTCAAACTATCAAAGAAATAATTCCTTCAATGGGCGAAATGGCAACGGTAATGCTAGAGGTGCTAATAGTATGCGTTGCCTAACCGAAGATAATTCGGGAAACGTACAAAGCCTCCAAGATCTTTAATAAAACATGCAACATAAATTTGAATGTGTACAGCTACATGAGATCTAGATCATCATTGAATGATAATAAAACCATCTTTTTGGTAGATACAGGTTCAGACATCTCTGTAGTAAAATTCAATCAGTAAGTATGAATACATACTGGACTACCAAGCAAACAGGACTATATAATCCTGACTAAATCGGATGGTGTTCCATATAAAGTAGCTATAACACTGATGAATGTTCCGAAAATAAATTCCATATCAGTGCCATTAATACCGCAACAAACTATTCATAGCGGTGTATACATAGCAAACACAAATTTTCGGTGATTAAGAATTATCCCACGCCGAAGAATGGCGATGAAGCTAAACGCTTCGTTGCAACTATTATAGAAAATTCATTCCTAACTTTGCAGAATGGTCTCGCCGCATTACTAGATTATCTAGGAAAAAATGCGCCTTTTATATGGACCCAAGAATGTGAGGATGCTTTTCAATATTTGAAAAACCAATTATTGAGTCCAAAAATTCTACAATATCCCGATTTCACAAAAGAATTCTATATAACAACGGACGCTAGTAAATTTGCGTGCGGAGCTGTTCTTAGCCAATAGAAACATGTAATTGAACTACCAATAGCTTATGCGTCCAAATTGTTTACAAAAGGCGAAAGCAATAAATCAACGATTGAGCAGGAACACTGCTATTCACTGGGTAATACAATATTTCAGACCATATATGTATATATAGCAAAATGGTTATGATTAGAAGTGATCACAGAAATACGACTTTACAGTCGAGTATCTTAGGGGAAAAGATAATCATGCCGCTGATGCTTTATCGCGGTTATAATTTACAAATATAAAAAATATAGAAGTCAAAATAAAGAAGTCAAGTAGACATTAGGTAAAACAGAACAAGGATTGTAAAGTGAAGAATCAAATACAATCAAACGAATCGGTCAGTTTAAAGATATATGAGGTGATAAATGCTCAAGAGCACCGTAAAATGCCACAGTTGCATTTTACTCAGGATAAACTAGTTATCCTTAAAGGAAAAAAACTTTCCGAATATATATGTATGACCCAGTTTTTAATGGAAATGGCGACTTAGGTCACCTTTTTCCAAAGCTTGAAAAAATAGCTGAAAACATTGATCTGACAACGATACGACTTTCACTAAGTGAGCGTATGTTTAATATCCCGGGGATAGATATAGAAACCTTTAAAAATAAAGGTAATGGTTTTTTAAAAGTGCTCACTCCAATATTGAAGAAAATAACTACCGATGCAGAAAAAATGTCTATCAACGTAGGTCATATCGGAATCACTCGCATGGTAAGAAAAATAAGTCTTCTTTATTAATGGAAAGGCATGACTAGAGTACGTTAAATAATGTAAATCATGCCAAACCAATAAACCTATAATCAGAGGCAAGAAACCCTTTGTACTAACGCCGACCCCCATTAAACCCTTTGAGATAGTTATCATAGATACCATTAGACCTTTACCAAAGTCTGACTCTCAAAATGAATATGTAGTCACTATAATGTGTGATCTCGCTAAATATTTGGTAGCGGTGCCCATAAAGAATAAAACAGCCAGAAGTGTTACACAGGCAATCATGGAAGGCTTCGTATTGATATACGTTCCCATAACTAAGATAGTCACAGATATGGGCACGGAATATATGAACCAAATCTTACAGGAACTTTGTGCTCTCATGAAAATAGAAAAGGTGAATTCTACATCATATCATCATGAGACAATTGGTACAGTAGAAAGATCACACAGAACATTTAAGTAATATTTAAGGGCCTATGTGTCTGAAGATAGATCTGATTGGTATGTGTGGTTAAAATTTGTCTTATATTGTTATAATACAACTCCGTCAGCAGCCCATGGGTATTGTCCATTAGAGCTAATTTTTGGAAGGATACCACCATCCCTAGAACTCATAAATGACAAGAACATAACACCCCTGTATAACGTGGACTCATATGAGAAGGAGATTAAAGTCAGACTTCAAATGGCTCATCGCAGAGCTGATGGTTTAGTAGCAAATGCTAAATTAAAGAGACAACAGAGTTCCTCTGAAAAAGCTTTCAGTGCTAGCTAAATATGATTAGGTACTAATCCGAAACGATGCGGGACACAAACTGGACCCGGTTTACAAGGGACTATACCAGGTAATAGCTTTTAATGGGAGAAATAATGTTGAGCTGATGGACAAGAATGAAAGTGTAATTAAGGTCCATAAAGATCGACTCAAGAAATACAACCCAATGGAACTTCAATAGTGCATGACATCTCATTTCGTTGTGATTTTTTTTTCTGTGATGAAAAAGTTTTCATTTTCATTTCAAATAAATTTTACACTCATTTTTTCATTTTGAGCGATTCTATTTTAAAATATGAAAAATAAAAATCAAATGATAATAATATGTCAATATTGTTTCATTCCAATAATTATTTCTTAAAAAAAGATAATTTTAAATTAAATTTTGCATGATGTATTTGCATTTAATTTTAATTACGGAAGAAGAGAAAATAAAAAGGTATTTTTGCAATACAGTTCTCTACTTGACAGCATCTTTAATAGCTCCTCCCATACTATTAAGGTTTTTGCTAATTCATTCCATTTGGAATCCCGATATCTTATTCCATCGATTGAAACTAATCTATAAAAATAGTAATACAACTAATATGTCAATATTGTTTCATTCTAATAATTATTTCTTAAAAAAAGATAATTTTAAATTAAATTTTGCATGATGTATTTGCATTTAATTTTAATTATGGAAAAAGAGGAAATAAAAAGGTATTGTTGCAATACAGTTCAGTTTCTCTACTTGACAGCATATTTAATAGCTCCTCCCATACTATTGAGGTTTTTGCTAAACGGTAACTAGCTTTCCATATCCGTCTTCAAGGGGTATCTCCACATTTCTCCAAATCATAACTTTTTTCCCATATCCAAAGTAATGTCGTGACTAATCATGAAATCAGCACCAATGATAACTTCGTCCACAATATCGACAACAATAAATACATGATTGACGCAAAAATTGGCAATGGTTAATTTCACATTTACTTTACCATAGACAGTGACCGGCTCCCCAGTAGCTGTGCGCAGACTTACCCCACATAATGGTTTTCTTGGCTAAATCGGGCCTGACGATAGACTGTGATGCCCCAATGCCTATAATAAAAACTGTCCATAGTGCTAGCTCGTTTTAGTTTTAAAGGTGATTCTTGTGATGATTTGACTGCTGGTTGTTTCTTCGAGGCGGGGCACATTTGGTTCGTTTTCTTGGTGCTTTGCAGTTTCGCTGAAATAGATTTATCGCAGTTATAACAATTTAATCTGACTTTACTTTGTTTCTCAATAAACGTCTCCAAAACCTTTTTTTAATCGTCGATTATATTTCTGTCATTGACAGCAACAACTTCGACATTTTGTACCTTACATATTTGCGGCTTTGAAATTATTTTCACCGTTTCTTGTGCCAGTGCGAATGAGATGGTTCCAGCAAATGATGGTTTAGGTG
This sequence comes from Protocalliphora azurea, assembly GCA_932274085.1. NCBI lineage: Eukaryota > Metazoa > Arthropoda > Insecta > Diptera > Calliphoridae > Protocalliphora > Protocalliphora azurea. The sequence continues at coordinate 103,152,705 of OW026522.1, forward strand.
TGGCACAAACCACGTTCTTTATTTCAGAATCGCGAATACCATTAACAAATGCCTCTATCTTGATATGGTCCAAAATCGGGTTGTTTTCCCCTGGATAAATAAGCTGCAGCAAATGCTCGATTTACAACGCAAAATCTTGTAGTGTCTCTGAGCTTCTTCTTTCTTCGTCGTTCCACATGTTTCTAATGGCAATTGTATCAAATTGGAACTTGAACACATTAAATGGTGCGGTGCCATTAAAACTAGGGCTTTTACTCTGCTAGAGGATTCTGGAATAATCTTGGCATCAAAGATTATTCATCTTTATTTCTAGATCATGTAGTTTTTTATCACCACCTTTGGCTATTAAATTCTCTAAATCGGACAACTTTTTATCAACGACTTTGGTCTGTATATCTAGACAGCTCTCTAAGTCGGACACCTTTGTCTCAATGCTTTCCACTCTGCTGTTTATAACTTCCGATATTTGCTGAAGTTTCTCGTCTGTCGCTCTAGAAGTTTCTTTAACTTCAGCAAGAAGATTATCGTTATTTACTTTCGAAGTTTCTTGAAATTTCATTTCCATTATTTTATTTTCTTCTTTAACCTCAGCAAGAAGTTTCTCATTATTTACTTTAGAAATTTCTTGAAATTTCTTTTCCATTATTTTATTTTCTTCTTTAACTTCATTATTTACTTTAGAAGTTTCTTTATCATCAGCAAGAAGTTTCTCGTTATTTACTTTAGAAGTTTCTTGAAATTTCATATCCATTATTTTATTTTCTTCTTTAACTTCTTTAAATTGCTCCATCAAAGCAGCAAACATTGTGGATAAATCCATGCTGCTTGTTGTTGCACGGGTAGAGACTTCCATTTCTTCTTTATACTCGAATTCGTAAGTTCCAATGTCAATATTACGCCGTTTGAATTCATCTATCAGCCTCTTTTGTAATTCTGCTTTATTACTAGCTGTAGGTAACTCCAACTTATTCAGTTCTCTCTTGAGTTGTTCCACTTTCAGCACTTCAAACTTCATTACTGCTTATTATTTTGCAATCCCACTTCTGACACCAATTGTTACGTTTTTACCTTTTAAAAGCTATGGTTTATTTCCTTTAAATAACCCGTATACTTTGTAGTTTAAAAGTTGTAACGACTCTTTATTTTATTTTAAAATGTACAACAATAACAGTTTAAATAGTCACTTTGTGTTTGCGAGCATTTGCTGTAGGAGAAAACAGCCCAGCAGTTAAATCATAAATCATCACAAGAATCACCTTTAAAACTAAGACGAGCTAGCACTATGGGGCAAGAGCTAAATCTCACATTAGAGGGTCCCACAATCTTCATATCCGAAATACAGCAGAAAAATAGCAATCTTACTGCTTCTAGATATATCAACGTTCAGAAGCGCGTTTTTACTATAGACGAGACTTCACAGTCCATCGTCAGGCCCGATTTAGTCAAGAAAACAGTTGAACCATTATGTGGGGTAAGTCTGCGCACAGCTAATGGGGAGTCGACCACTGTCTATGGTAAAGTAAATGCGAAATTAACCATTGCCAACGTTAGCGTCGATCATGTATTTATTGTTGCCGACATTGGTGCTGATTTCATGATTAGTCACGGCATTACTTTGGACATGGGACGAAAAGTTATGATTTGGCGAAATTTGGAGATACCCTTTGACGTTGGATATGAAAATAGGACTCAAGTAAGAAAGCTAGTTACCGTCGAGCATCAGCAACTACCACCACAGCCAGAAACTTTAGTATGAGCTCGTATGGAAGGAGATTGTGAGGACAACAGTTTGTGGGTGATAGAACCAGCAGAAATAACAAATGATCTCGTAACAGCAAAAGACTTCGGTAGTCCCTCATCAACAATAATGAAAACGAACTTCATGAATTCGTACGCAAAATAAAAGCCAGATACGATCGAGCAGCGAATTCTGAAAGATTTGACGAAGGCCAACTTATACTGTTGTATAACCCACAACGTAAGAAACCCATTGGGATGGACCATACAAGGTGATTAATAAATTAAACGACGTGGTGTACATAATACGGAAATACGGAAAGAGGCCAAGATTTAAAATGAAGGACTAGCTACCTATGGGAGAAGTGATTCTGTGCCTATTCGGGACGAACAGGCTTAAGCGGAGGGGCAGTGTTACGAAATTGTACTTGAATTAAAATATAATGGTTTTAACGGCTGGTTTAAAGTTAAATGTTTCTCGACGGTTCTACTTATGTTAACAGTAGTTAACATATCTGTAGAAGTTATTAACATTATTGAATAAAAAGCTTTCACCATTGTTTGTAAGTATGGCAACACTAAATGTTGAAACTGCTAACATTAACATCGAAAGCTCTAGTTTGTCGCATAAGAACATTGTAGAAGGAAATAGAGCTTTCAAGAAGCATCTAGTAGGTAATACAGTGTATTTGTATTTTTAAATCTTCAGGATATATAGAAGAATCGACAACGTTATTGAAAATATTCGTAAGATAAGGAGATATAATATCTTTGCACATAAACAATATTCTTGGTGAAATTCCATCATAACCACAACATTTATTTAAATCAAATTTCGAAATAATGTTATCAATTTCAATGATAGTTGTATGACAAAATTTAAAATCACTTTGAAATCGGTTTAGTGTTCTTAAACTATTACATGTGTCTCCAGGTAAACATTCAATTTGTAGCCTCAAGGTCCTTGGAATTTGAAGAAAATATTCGTTAAACATGTTACTTTTTTGGTTGTCTGCAACAAGGTATCCATTAGCATCACAAATTTTTATTTCTCCCTTTGGTTGCCTACCAAGATGTTCATTTAAAAATTTCCAACATTTTTTGGAGTCTTGTTGAATTTGATTTAAATTGTTATAATAATAGTTATTCATATTTTCTTTTCTGTCATGAATATCACTTTTTCCTTGTCTCCGAATTTTAAGTAGTTTTTTCTTGTAATTTATAAGTTCCATTAAGTTTTTATTCATCCAAGGTGTTAGTTCATTTTTTACTAATTTGCGTTCACATTTTTCAGTAGTACTATTTTCAGCTGCAAGTGCAATATAGTGTATTAATTGGGACATATCTTGTGAAGGATTTCCGGATTCTTGGTACAAAAGAAATTGTTGTTTAGAATTTCTCTAGTTTTTTCATAATCACAAAGTCGTTTAGCACTTTTAACATAATCAGAGTTTTTAACATTAGTTTTAAGTTTACACGAAATTATATTGTGATCAGTCAAACTGCAACCAATAGTATCTATAAAAATTTCTTCTAAAATGTTACTATATACATTATCAATACATGTTTCAGATCTAGGGCGTGTTATTAATTCATGACAATTTTTATAATTAAAACTTGGCAGTATATTTATTAAATCTGAAGATAATGGGCTTCGTAAAAAATCAATATTAGAATCGCAAACTATAATGCTAGAATGTCGGCCACAAAAAACAAGTAAATTTTCCAAAAATTCCGAAAAAGTGTTAAAACAGCATTTTTTGAGATTTATAAAACGTAGTTAGTTTTAACGGTTTACCATTAATTTTAAGGCTATCCAACGAAATCGTTATCGTTTCAATAAAATCTTTGCTTTCACATCTATCTATTTTATATTGTAAACTTTTGCTTATATAAATTGAAGTTCCTCCATATCCATCTGGTCTGCAACAGTGAACTACGTTATATCCAGTAATGTTGTATATTTGAGCTATATTCGAAGAAAACCAAGTCTCTTGAACAGCAATAACGTTAGGTAGTTTTTCAAATTTAGAAATCATAAACTTAAATTTGTTAAATTTGCCTATAGATGAAATGCTTCGAATGTTTACAGATATAATATTAAATAATGAAAACTCAAATGTTTTATAATAATCATTAAAAGTATTTAAATTTACAGTGTTTATTATTCATAGTAAAAAAAAATAGTGTTAGTAATATTTATTAGCAAAAAATAAATAAATAATAAGTTATTATTACTTAAAAGGTTACATAAATGCAGAACGATTTCCACCATCATCATCATCAGTATCTTCTCTTGCGCCAAGGTTTTGGTTAGATCTACGTTTATTTGTACGTGTTGTGGCCTCCAACAACAACCCATCAACATCCTCTTCATTTCTTATTAATTTTGGATTAGATATCGCGCTTCTTCTTACATATATCTTCCCATTTCGAGTGGAAATTGAGGCATATCCAACATTTTTTAAAGATTTAGCATATTTGAAAATATTAAGAGTTTCTTTACACAAAAAATCATTAACAAAAATATTTTTGGTACTTTCATTTTCTTTCAATTTATATTTTGCAGCTATTAGTGTATATTTTTAGAACCAAATTTAATAATAATTGTATGTTTACTCTTTAGTGTATTTTTATTTTTAATAATATAAGCATCCTCAACATCATCTTTATTTAAATTAATTCCGACATCTTTTGTAATGTCAAGTAATATATCTACAGCAGTAGCGTTTTCCTCAACTTCAACACCATTAATTATACAATTCTTCTTTATTCGCTCATAATTCAATAATTTAACAGACTCTTTTAATTCTTTAATCTCAGATTTTAAAAGGCGATTTTCATTTTGAACTGCCTCAACTTTCTTTTTATTTTCTGCCACCCCTCGTAAAATATCGTCATATTGCTTTGACATAAACGTAATTGCATCATATATTGTTATAATACAACTCCGTCAGCAGCCCATGGGTATTGTGCATTAGAGCTAATTTTTGGAAGGATACCACCATCCCTAGAACTCATAAATGACAAGAACATAACACCCCTGTATAACGTGGACTCATATGAGAAGGAGATTAAAGTCAGACTTCAAATGGCTCATCGCAGAGCTGATGGTTTAGTAGCAAATGCTAAATTAAAGAGACAACAGAGTTCCTCTGAAAAAGCTTTCAGTGCTAGCTAAATATGATTAGGTACTAATCCGAAACGATGCGGGACACAAACTGGACCCGGTTTACAAGGGACTATACCAGGTAATAGCTTTTAATGGGAGAAATAATGTTGAGCTGATGGACAAGAATGAAAGTGTAATTAAGGTCCATAAAGATCGACTCAAGAAATACAACCCAATGGAACTTCAATAGTGCATGACATCTCATTTCGTTGTGATTTTTTTTTCTGTGATGAAAAAGTTTTCATTTTCATTTCAAATAAATTTTACACTTCATTTTTTCATTTTGAGCGATTCTTTTTTAAAATATGAAAAATAAAAATCAAATGATAATAATATGTCAATATTGTTTCATTCCAATAATTATTTCTTAAAAAAAGATAATTTTAAATTAAATTTTGCATGATGTATTTGCATTTAATTTTAATTACGGAAGAAGAGAAAATAAAAAGGTATTTTTGCAATACAGTTCTCTACTTGACAGCATCTTTAATAGCTCCTCCCATACTATTAAGGTTTTTGCTAATTCATTCCATTTGGAATCCCGATATCTTATTCCATCGATTGAAACTAATCTATAAAAATAGTAATACAACTAATATGTCAATATTGTTTCATTCTAATAATTATTTCTTAAAAAAAGATAATTTTAAATTAAATTTTGCATGATGTATTTGCATTTAATTTTAATTATGGAAAAAGAGGAAATAAAAAGGTATTGTTGCAATACAGTTCAGTTTCTCTACTTGACAGCATATTTAATAGCTCCTCCCATACTATTGAGGTTTTTGCTAAACGGTAACTAGCTTTCCATATCCGTCTTCAAGGGGTATCTCCACATTTCTCCAAATCATAACTTTTTTCCCATATCCAAAGTAATGTCGTGACTAATCATGAAATCAGCACCAATGATAACTTCGTCCACAATATCGACAACAATAAATACATGATTGACGCAAAAATTGGCAATGGTTAATTTCACATTTACTTTACCATAGACAGTGACCGGCTCCCCAGTAGCTGTGCGCAGACTTACCCCACATAATGGTTTTCTTGGCTAAATCGGGCCTGACGATAGACTGTGATGCCCCAATGCCTATAATAAAAACTGTCCATAGTGCTAGCTCGTTTTAGTTTCTTGTGATGATTTGACTGCTGGTTGTTTCTTTGAGGCGGGGCACATTTGGTTCGTTTTCTTGGTGCTTTGCAGTTTCGCTGAAATAGATTTATCGCAGTTATAACAATTTAATCTGACTTTACTTTGTTTCTCAATAAACGTCTCCAAAACCTTTTTTAATTCGTCGATTATATTTCTGTCATTGACAGCAACAACTTCGACATTTTGTACCTTACATATTTGCGGCTTTGAAATTATTTTCACCGTTTCTTGTGCCAGTGCGAATGAGATGGTTCCAGCAAATGATGGTTTAGGTGTGGCACAAACCACGTTCTTTATTTCAGAATCGCGAATACCATTAACAAATGCCTCTATCTTGATATGGTCCAAAATCGGGTTGTTTTCCCCTGGATAAATAAGCTGCAGCAAATGCTCGATTTACAACGCAAAATCTTGTAGTGTCTCTGAGCTTCTTCTTTCTTCGTCGTTCCACATGTTTCTAATGGCAATTGTATCAAACTGGAACTTGAACACATTAAATGGTGCGGTGCCATTAAAACTAGGGCTTTTACTCTGCTAGAGGATTCTGCAATAATCTTGGCATCAAAGATTATTCATCTTTATTTCTAGATCATGTAGTTTTTTATCACCACCTTTGGCTATTACATTCTCTAAATCGGACAACTTTTTATCAACGACTTTGGTCTGTATATCTAGACAGCTCTCTAAGTCGGACACCTTTGTCTCAATGCTTTCCACTCTGCTGTTTATAACTTCCGATATTTGCTGAAGTTTCTCGTCTGTCGCTCTAGAAGTTTCTTTAACTTCAGCAAGAAGATTATCGTTATTTACTTTCAAAGTTTCTTGAAATTTCATTTCCATTATTTTATTTTCTTCTTTAACCTCAGCAAGAAGTTTCTCATTATTTACTTTAGAAATTTCTTGAAATTTCTTTTCCATTATTTTATTTTCTTCTTTAACTTCATTATTTACTTTAGAAGTTTCTTTATCATCAGCAAGAAGTTTCTCGTTATTTACTTTAGAAGTTTCTTGAAATTTCATATCCATTATTTTATTTTCTTCTTTAACTTCTTTAAATTGCTCCATCAAAGCAGCAAACATTGTGGATAAATCCATGCTGCTTGTTGTTGCACGGGTAGAGACTTCCATTTCTTCTTTATACTCGAATTCGTAAGTTCCAATGTCAATATTACGCCGTTTGAATTCATCTATCAGCCTCTTTTGTAATTCTGCTTTATTACTAGCTGTAGGTAACTCCAACTTATTCAGTTCTCTCTTGAGTTGTTCCACTTTCAGCACTTCAAACTTCATTACTGCTTATTATTTTGCAATCCCACTTCTGAAACCAATTGTTACGTTTTTACCTTTTAAAAGCTATGGTTTATTTCCTTTAAATAACCCGTATACATTTTGTCCAAAAAAAGTTTAGATTTTTTATCGAAATGGGTGCCAAAAAAATCATAATTTTGAGCTGATTATGGAAAAAATATTTAAAAAATTTTCCCTATGGGATTTTGTTTATTTATATATTTAATTTCTTATGCAAATAAAATGTTTAGAATAGGAAGAACTTTTAGAAGCCACAGACAATTGTAAAACTCTTGACAAAGATGGAAAACTGGAAGGAGCTCAGGAGGACGAACGTATTGCTAAAATAAAATTTCATTTTTCACATTGTGATATGGAGGAAATGATACATTAATCTGGTTTAGAACCAACATTTGTGTTTGGTTTTAAATTCAATGAACCCACTTACATAATGAAAGATCTTTTTCAAGCACCTCCACCTAGATGAAAACCAAAGGCAGATTATTTTGCGACCTTATGATCCCATTGTGAATTGTATGATGGTGTAGTATGTAAATATAATGAATGTAGTTTATATATTTTTTTAATTTATTTATTTATTTTTTTATATTATTATATAATATCTATATAGAAATAGAAATAAATAAAACAAAAAGATGAAAAAGGAAAAAATATATCGGATAATTATACTTCAGTGAGAATCGATAAAAGTAAGAAAAAAATTGAAGTTCTAATGGTAAATATATAATCTATTCTAACAATAAATGTTCGCTCAAAAATTTTATCTGGAAAAAAAATAAATTTCGTATTTTATTACTAAATTTATAAACCCAATAATATTTTTTACTGAAATCGGGCTTATCACTGAATTCGTAAATGTTTATTGAAAAAAATTTTCTTCTTATTAAAATATTTTTACTATTTATAAATTTGAATACCTCAAATTATTCAATAATTTTAATAATTTTTTTTAACAAAATAATAAACACATTATTTAATTTTTAATAGATATTTAAACAATATTTATTTTAAATTCAAAGAAAGAAGGTGTAAGAATGGAAAGAAATGTATGTTAACTTCTTTTTGATGGACTTTATAGTTAATATAATGTTTGTAACATAAATGTAAGTGTAAATAATATGTATGAATTATAATATGTAACAATTGTTGGACAATTTTGATATTTTGTATTTCTCTAAAATATACTAACATAATTCCGATATGAATAAAGTTTTGAGTATTTTTTTAATATAATAATACATCCATACATAACAAAACAAACTAAAATAAGTCTGATATACTTCAACATTTTATAACTTTTACAAGATCAACCTACAAAAAGAAAACCAATAGTTATTAAAAAAGAAAAAGTTATATTTAAATGGTACGTACCGTTCAGTTATTAATATTGTTACGACATTGTACTTGAATTCAAATATAACGGTTTTAATGGCTGGTTTAAATTAAATAATAATAAAATAAATAATGCTTCTAAACCTTTCTCAATCTTTTTCAATGCTTCTCGACCTTTCTGTTTACGTTAACAGCAGTTATTATATCTGTAGAAATTATTAACATAGCTGTAAATATGTAACATTGAATGAAAAGCTTTCGCCATTGTTTTGTAAGTATGGCAAAACTAAATGTTTAAGCTGCTAACATTAACACCGAAAGCTCTAGAATTCTAATATTCTAGTTTGTCCGTTAAGAACATTGTAGATAGAAATAGAGCTTTCGAGAAACATCTAGAAGGTAATGCAGTGTATATAAATTGGACGTGAGAACACCACTGAGTCAGTCTAATTGGAAGCATCGTTAAGTAAAGACAAATTAACTGCCTTGGCTGTATATTCTTGTACATTATTAAAGTGTGCTGTAAAAAGTGTGTAATTTAAATGTTTGTGTGTATTAGAACACACAGTGACTATTTAAACTGTTATTGTTGTACATTTTTAAATAAAATAAAGAGTTGTTACAACTTTTAAACTACTAAACTGCTTTTATTTGCAATCAAAGGAAATAAACCACAGTATTTAAAAGGTAAAAAAGTAACAATTGGTGTCAGAAGAGGGATTGCAAAATAATAAGCAGTCATGAAGTTTGAAGAGTTAAAAATGGAGCAACTCTGGAGAGAATTTAATAAGTTGGAGTTACCTACCTAATAAAGCAGAATTACAAAAAAGGCTAATAGATGTATTCAAGCGGTATGATATTGACATCGGAGCTTACGAATTCGAGTTTAAAGAACAACAGGCAGTATGGATTTATCCACAATGTTTGCTACTATGATGGATTTAAAGAAACCAACGAAACTTCAAAAATAAATCATGAGAAACTTCTTGCTGAAGTTAAAGAAACTTCTAGAGGGACAGACGAGAAACTTCAGCAAATTTCGAAAGTTATACACAGCAGAGTGGATGGCATTGAGACAAAGGTGTACGACTTAGAGAGCTGCCTAGATATACAAGCCAAAGTCGTTGATAAAGTTTATAAAAAGCTACATGATCTTGAAATAAAGATGAATAATCTTCGACGCCAAGATGGACAGGTGAAAATTATTCCAGAATCCTCTAGTAGAATAAAGACCCCTAGTTTTGATGGGACCACACCATTTAATGTGTTCAAGTTCCAGTTTGATACAGTTGCCATTATAAACATGTGGAATGGTGAAGAAAAAGCTATAGAGTTGATATTGGCCTTAAGAGGAAATGCAGCAGTAGTTCTTGAAAGCGTGTCAGCGTGTAAGAGAAATAGTTATGATGACATAATGGAGGCGATACAACGTAAGTGCGATGATGAACATAAAAAGGATTTATACCGAACGGAATTGCGAGGTAGAGTGCAGAAGCTCAATGAGACACTACAAGATTTTGCATTGGAAATCGAGCGTTTGCTGCAGCTTACTTATCCAGGGGAAAACTACCTGTTTTTGGAAAATATCAAGATGGCATATGTTAATGGCATTCGCGATTCTGAAATAAAGAACACGGTTTGTGCCACACCTAAACCATCATTTGCTGAAACCGTCTCATTCGCGCTGGCACAAGAAACGGCGAAAATAATTTCAAAGCCTCAAATATGCAAGGTGCGAAATGCCGAATTTGTTGCTGATAATGAGAGAAATTAGACGACGAATTAAAAAAGGTTTTGAAGGCGTTCAATGAGAAGCAGAGTAAAGTCAGAGTAAAATGTTATAATTGCGGTAAATCGGGTCATATTCAGCGAAACTGCAAAGCGTCAAGAAAATGAACCAGATCTGCCTCGCCTCAAAGAAACAACCAGCAGTCAAATCACAAGAATCACCTTTAAACTAAAACGAGCTAGCACTATGGAGCAAAAGCTAGCTCCAATCCTGAGAGCCACCATATCCATTCCATATCCGTAATGCAGCCGAAAATAGTAATCTTACTGCTTCTGGGTACAACAACGGTCAGAAGCACGTTTTTACTGTAGACACCGGGGCACCACAGTCTATCGTCAGGCCCAATTTAGTCAAGAACCATTATGTGGGGTAAATCTTCGCACAGCTACTGGGGAGCATGCCACTGTCTATGGTGACGTAAATGTGAACTTATCCATTGCCAACGTTTGCGTCAATCATGTATTTATTGTTGCCGACATTGTGGACGAAGTAGTCACGGCATTACTATGGATATGGGGCAAAAGGTTATGATTTGGCTAAATGTGGATATATCCCTTGACGTCGGATATGAAAATAGGACTGAAGTAAAAAAGCTACCGTCGAGTATCAGAAACTACCATCACAGTCAGAAACTTTAGTATGGACCCGTATGAAGGGAGATTGTGAGGACAACAGTTTGGGGGTGGTGGTCATCTTGGTGTGACAAAAACCTTAGAAAAGTTAAAACAACGTTTTTACTTGGTGGGTTGTCAGCAAGCAGTAGTCGATTGGGTACCAAATTATCCACAATGCATAGCATATCAGAAGGACTGGGATGAACACATACCGAAATTTCTATTGGCATACAGATCAGCTGTTCAAGGGACAGAACTCAAGTTGCCTGGTGATTTAGAATTCGGTATTTAGCCCTCATCAAGAAATAATGAAAACACTTCCCAAGAGTAAGATGACCCAAACGAACTTCATGAATTCGTACGCAGACGAATAAAAATGACTAGCGACTAACCAGATATGATCGAGCAGCTAATTCTGAAGGATTTAACGAAGCCCAGCTTGTAATTTTGTACAACCCACAACGTAAAAAAGGACTGTCTACCAAACTACAAACCCATTGGGATGGACCATACAGGGTGATTAATAAATTAAACGACGTGGTGTACAGAATACAGAAAGAAAAGAACACGAGATCTAAAATGAAGGTCGTACATCTAGAACGACTAGCTGCCGATCGGAGAAGTGAATATGTGCCTATTCAGGACTTAAGCGAGGGGCAGATTTACGAAATTGTACTTGAATTCAAATATAACGGTTTTAACGGTTTAAAGTTAAATAATGTTTCTCAACCTTTCTCAATCTTTCCCAATGCTTCTCGACCTTTCTGTTTATGTTAACAGCAGTTGACATATCTGTAGAAATTATTGGCATAGCTGTAAACATACAAAATTGAATGAAAAGCTTTCACCATTGTTTGTAAGTATGGCAACAATAAATGTTTTAGCTGCTAACATTAAAATCTATAATTCGAATATACTAGTTTGTCCGTTAAGAACGTTAAAGAACATTGTAGAAATAGAGCTTTCGAGAAGCATCTAGAAGGTATAAATTAGCCGTGAGAACACCATTGAGTGAGTCGAATTGGAAGCATCGTTAAGAAAGTAAAGGCAGTTGCCTTGGCTGTATATTCTTGTACATTATTAAAATGTGCTATAAAAAATGTGTGTGTATTAGAACACATAGTTACTATTTAAAATGTTATTGTTGTGCATTTTAAAATAAAACTAAAATAAAATACAGAGTCGTTACAACTTTTGAACTACTAAACTGCTTTTATTTGCAAAGTGTCGGTTTATTTAAAAGAAAATAAACCACAGTTTTTAATAGGTAAAAACGTAACAATATCTTTAAAGTATATGTGATTCTATGCATCTTTCTGTTCCCACCATTTCCCACAAGGACTAATATATAAAACTGAAAAGACTTAAATTTAACAAGTAGCATTACCCATTGATCAGAATCAAATAGTAAAATTATGTCAGTTCCTAAGCACCAATTTTTGTTTTTTTTTAATTTTACAAAAATCATTAGAATTTTAGAAATATAAAAAATGAGATGATAAACAAAAAGCATCCAAATAGATCCTAATGCATGCAACTCATATATGTTAAAGGCCCATTTTTTGCAAAATACTTTTTTGCCATCGTTGTACCAAAATAAATACCAAATTTGATAAAGTCATTTCCAGGATGTGTGATTATTTGCTTTATATGGACATATAAACGGGCCGTGTTGAAGGAACTCATAAATAAATTTTAAGCTATAAATATGCAAATCTCCATATATCTCTAGAAGAAAAGAATATTAATCATCTTATTTGAAAATTTTGAACAAAATTCAATATAGTTTGCCTCTAGAAGTCTCCAAATGTTGGGGTTTATATTTCTTATGTATAAATAATTTAGTATCATTTATTTTTTATTTATTTATTTATTTTTTACAAACTATCAAAATTTCTTATTTTTGTTTTCCTTATTTGTTTTGAAATTATTATATGAAATAATAAAATAAAATTTTATTTAAATTTAAAAAAATGATTTATTTAAAAATAATCTAGCCATAATCTTTTTCTGTGTAGGGATTACAATTTGAGGGTTCTTAATAGAATGAGAAAAAATAAATTTTAGAGCAAAGTTGAACAGAAATCTCCCGTTTTATAACATAACAGATATTATGAAATGAACACCTAATAAAACGTTAAAAAACCCACACGGTCACGTCTACGAACTCGGTATACATATCGCACAATCATATTAACAATACGAATAAAGATATCGAAATAACCAAGAAATTTTATATCGGATTTATTAGAATACGTGTACCCCTTACATAGTGTCTATATTAGACAAAGTTTTATCAAAACAAACCGCAAAATCAGTGTGAATCTATACAAGGTAACCTCAGTTAAACAGCTAATTACTATTTTTGGTTGTTACAGATGTCAAACTGCATATATAAAAAACATTAATGAATTCGCTTTATTGTTGTTTTTTGTGCAACTGTTTCCAGCTTGCATAAAATCGCGTTGATTTTGACGTTTGCCTTAATAACAAATTGTCTAACCTAGCGTCTACATTAGACAAATTTTTATCAAAACAAACGTCAAAATCAGTGCGAATATATACAAGGTAACCTTTGTTAAACAGCTGATTATTATTTTGGTTGTTACAGTTGTCAAACTGCATATATAAAAAACAATAATGAATACGCTATATTGTTGTTTTGGTGCAACTGTTGCCACCTTCCACAAATTCGAGTTAAATTTAACGTTAGTCTTGATAAAAAATTCTCTAATGTAGACACTACGTTATATCTAGAGCCGGCAAACAGCCGGTTTTAAGCCGCCGACAATGTTTAAAAAAAACCGCCTCCGCCGTTAAATTTGTTCGACGCAGGTCTCTGATTTATACGTGTCGGTTTCGGTTTTACGTGTCATTTTATTTACGAAGAAGAGAAGGTGCGAACGGTTTTATTTTATTTTTATTCTGGAAAAGTAGTTTTAGAAATTATTACAAAACTTAAAATTAATATTTAATTATAAACCAAAAGTAATTTTTAATAAAACTAATAAATTTTTAAGTGCATGTATTAATAAATATGTGAAAATATTTCTATTTTTCACTTAAAGCAAAATACCTAATAAATCTAAATTTTATTGCAAAACAAGAAAAAAAAACGGTATTAAACTAAATTTACACTTTTTTTTTTTTTTGGATATATTGCAGCCTTTGTACAAAAAATTCAACAACGAAATTAAAATGGCCCCACCACAGAGAATGCGCGTTGCTAATGAAAAAGCCAGCAAATATATTACAATGCGTGGCAATGTACCAAAATCTTCGGTAAGTTCATACATAAATAATTTGTAAGCATGCTTATATTAAGTTCAATTTGTTCCTATTTTAATGTTTATAATAATATTTGTTATTGTGCGATAATTTGCCTTGTCTTTAAATAAAAAATTGCATTTGAATGATAAAAAAAAGTGCCACGCCAACATGTTTAAAAGAATGTCTAGTATATTTTGTTTGTTTTTTCTGTTTGGATTCTTTTGTGCGTTATCTATTGCTGTTTTTTTTTTTTCTCTTTATTTTCCTTTTTATATTTTTCCATTATGAGTTTAATATTGTTATTGTATTTAAGATATTTTGCGTTTTATTATAGTTTAGAATCTTATTGTCCGATTAAAACGTGTCATAATTTATCAATTCAGCCAATCATATAAAGTGTACAATCGAAGAAATCTCTATGTGCAATCCATAATTCGTAAGGGATTTATGCACGTTAAAGTGATTTTTGGAAGAGGGTTTTATATGGGAGCTATGTTCAATTATGAACCGATCTTCATAAAATCTGGCTTATTCCGGGAGGACATTTGTATGGGGGCTAGATGAAATAATGGACCGATCATCACTAATTTAAATAGGCTTCGTCCTTATGTCATGAAAGTCCTACGTGCTAAATTGCATTAAATTATCTTCACAATTGCGACCTGTACTTTGTGCACAAGGTTTACATGGACAGCCAGCCAGTCAGACGGACGGACGGACATCGTTAGATTGACTCAAAAAGTGATTGTGAGTCGATTGGTAAACTAAAGCTGCGTTACAAACATCAGCTCAAACGCATAATACCCTACCCACCTATGGTGGTGTGGGGTATAAATATTGTGCAAATTAGATTTCTATAGTTGGAACAAAATATCTATTTATATATATATAAAGGGTGATCCATTTCGAGGTTCCCTAGTTTTTTAAAGAAAAAAACACAAAAAATTCAAATTTAATGGAAAATGTTTATTATCATTTGAAAGAACATTCATTTGTATTTATTTTTTAAAGATTATGTCTATCAAATGTTGGTCGTTGCTACGTCGCAGATGGTCCATCCGTTGAAAACAATTTTCGATGACTCGTTCGAGCATTTCGATTGGTAACTGGCGAATGACACGCGTGTTGTTATCCTCCAAGGCCTGAATCGAAGCGGGTTTGTCCGCATAAACTTTAGACTTTACTTATCTCCACAGGATAAAGTCTAACGGTGTGATATCACACGATCTTGGTGGCCAACCGACCGGCCCAAAACGTTAAATTATGTGCTCACAAGTGTTCTCTCAATAAATCCATTGATTGATGCGATGTGTGGGAAGTGGCGCCGTCTTGCTGAAACCAAATGTCGCCGAGATCACGAGCTTCAATTTCAGGCATCAAATAGTCGGTTATCATGAAGTGGCAGTTCTTGAATCTCTTCAGGTTGGTATTCGTCCCATTGAGCCAGAAATGAGCCTCATCGCTGAACAAAATTTACTTCGAAAACGTCGAATCTTCTTGGAACTTTTCAAGAGCCCATAGAGCGAAGCGATGCCGCTTGGGAAGGTCGAGCGGCTAATTGACTTTTCCGCTTTCATTTTAAATAGTCGATTTTTCGACTTTTCAATTTTGGAATAGTCGACTTCTGAATTTTTTAGATTTTTTTTTTTGATTATTTCCAACTATATTTGATTATTTCCGACTTTTCGACTATTTGCGGTCTTGACTTTTTTCGACTATTTCCGACTATATTCGTTTTTTCCGACTTTTCGATTATTTGCGGTCTTTGCGACTTTTTCGATTTTATACGACATTTTCAAGTTTTTTCGTCCCTTTCAACACGATATAAATTCAATAATCCGGACAATATTTCACAATTATTTACGTACTCTATAATCTGGATTAGTTGCAACTCTAAAATCGGGATTGAATGAAAAATTATATTTTTTATTTAAATTATAGTTTAATTCAGTAAGTTGTTCCATATGTTATTCAATAAAAAGAAATATATATTTAAGATATTAAATATTTATATATTTCAACGGTGTTCAAATAAAAAATAAAACAAAAAATAAAAAAAACATAAGATTTTCCATCATCCGGATAATACGGATTGGGGTATACAATCAATTATCCGGATTATCGAGTTTATACTGTATTTGTCTTACAAAAGCTTAAAAATATAAATACATAAAAAATATAAAATATACACAACGCATTCGAATATATTGAAAAATTAACAGGCAATCTACATATGCAATATAAGCGCTGGTTACACACGAAAATGTGTTTTTACGATACTATTTCCAACAGTTAAATGATGTTGCTGAAATTAAAACTACTAAAAAAAACTATTTTTGACTATTATGACTACGAATTTTTGACTATCTGGCATCTGTCAATTTGATAAAAAAAAAAAAATAAACTGCGAAAAACTGAAATATTTTCCCCATTTTCAGTAATATGTAATTAATTTATATCCTATAGTTCATTTCACGTTAAAATTCATCTATGTTTAAAAATTCATTAAAATTGGTTCGGCGGTTTAAGCGTGATTGCGTCACAAACAAATAAACATAAATATTAATATTATACCAATTAATTGGTAGATACCTCCTGGATGATAATATGGCAATATCCCTAGTTTTTCTTTCGAAAGAAAATAATCGAAATGATACTTTATATTTTCATCTTATTGTCATTTCAAGAACATTTTAACAGTGACAATGGGAGGGTAACGTATGAGTTCATACGTGACGCGGACTTCGTACGGCAACGTCCAGATTTTGGCTTCGGCCTGAGTCTGGGTTTTATACTGACGGGACATGGCTCACTCAATGCATTTTTGCATAAGAGAGGTCTGTCCGATACTCCGAACTGTGGGTGCGGGAGGGGACTTGAGGACGTGTGGCATGTACTGACGACATGTCACTACTATGATGACATTAGGAGTTTAGATAGTATGGGCATAACTCATACTGCGGGGGGTTGGGATTTTAGTAGGGCCTTAGTGGACGTGCAGACATTTGGGGGCTGGGCGATTTCGCCCGGGGGGTATTTGATAGGAGAAGAAGGAGACAGGAGTAGTGGTGGCGGCTCCTATATGAGCAACCGTAGTGGTGCTCCTTGCCGTTGTTGCTTGGTCGCTCCTTTCGTCGCTGTTGTTTGTCCCCGGTTTGCGGGTATGTATATGCCCGCTGGCGGTGGTTGGCATGCTGGATTGCGGTCTTTTGCTCCGACTTCGCGTTCCTGCTTCGCCGTTGCTGTATTTTGCTGTCCGTCTCTTCCTGGCGTCCCACATTGCTGTCCCTCCTGCTGTTCTTCTCTGTTCCTCGTTGTTGGTTCCAGGTCACTTTTGTGACCAAGACCACCCGCGAGGGTGCCAGCGTTGAAGTTGTCGTAGTCGTTGTTCGTTTTGTCCTTTGCTGGTGTCACATCATGTGGCCAACGAATCGCCCTTGAGGGCGATTGTTGTTTGTTTGTGATGTAATTGTTGTCCATTCATGTTGATGTGTGTTTTTTGTGTGCTGGCGGGTCACCAGTCCCGAACTGTTTGGAGTTCAACTGGTAGTAGTCATCTTTGGCTACGAAGTCCGATCGGTGACTTAATACTGGTACCACGGGTGTCAGGAGCCCCTGGAACTCCGGTTCCAGCCTGGCAATGGTGCGGCCCCTCGGGGAGCTTCGTGGTGGCTGTGGTTTAGACCCAAATCGCGGGTAGAGCGCGAGCTCAGTGTGGAGTTGCATTGCAACCGGGTGCCGTGACCCCATAGAACGGAAGGAGTTAGATAGGCTCCGCTCCTCACCAAGGGGGAGGTCATGCCCAAATACATGACTTCAAATTGGTACTCAAGGATGATCTTGGTCAGACTTGGGGGCGTTGGTGGACGCATTGTATTCACCCTGTGCGAAGAGCACCGTGAGGTTGGGTCCACATGGACGGGTACTCACGTTAAAACCTTCGACGACCTCTTGGATGATAATATGGCAATATCCCTAGTTTTTCTTTCGAAAGAAAATAATCGAAATATGATACTTTATATTTTCATCTTATTGTCATTTCAAGAACATTTTAAATTTTTTGACATTTTTTATTTGTTTATTTTAAAAAAATTGTTTAAAATATTTTGTAATTATATTTATCAATTTTGGATTTTTCATTCTATTGCTTTAAAAAGTGTACATAAAATCCTGTAGGTAAATTAACATACATTTTTTGCATTCACATAAAATACAATAATAGCTAGTTTTTTGATTTCTTTTTATCAAGGATCCAGACAATAGTTACAGGAGAAATCACACAAAATGTAGCAACCTAATAAATTATATTAAAAATGTTTCAAGTATAATTTGGCTTTTCTTGGGGGTGGATTCTTCGCAAATCATCTTTTTGTCTTCCGAAAGACATTTTAACGATATCTTCTAATTATCTTTCAAATGGTTATCTGACAATATTACCAGATTATCATCTAGAAGAATCGCCTTCGTCTTGCTTAGGAGTATTATCGTTAGGGCACGTTTTCTCCCGAAGGAAGTTTTTTCCGCAATACGAATTTTGATTACTGCCGCAATAATGTTTTTCATCCAGGAAATACGTTTGGCGAATCATTTTTCGTATTGCCGTGTTTGTTGGGATGGATTTGTTTGTGTATGTGTGGTATGTATGTTTGTGTGGTATGTATGTATGTATGTATTTATTTGCTTTTTTATGTATGTATGTATTTGTTTACTTATTTATGAAGTTATTAATTACTATTTCTTTTTTTTTTTCAATTTACAGAAAGCTAAGGAAGGACAATATCCTGTTGGACCCTGGCTCTTAGCTCTCTTCATTTTTGTAGTTTGTGGCTCAGCAATTTTCCAAATTATACAATCCATCCGTGCAGCGTAAATTTATTAAAATAGATTTTAATAATTTGAAAGCATTTTCCTTCGATTAAATCTAACAGCCACAAAAAACAACAAAAAATTACATATGGAATCAATGTATACACTTAACCACATACAACAACATCAGAAGCAACTTCCATGCTACATAAACTAAGACAAGTTAACTAAAAAGCAGTCAATAATCATTTAAAACCAAAAAGTGAAATACAAAAATTAAGAAGTGTTTTTTATTATTGCTCTAAAACAAACTAACACAAACATGTTTATAGAACGATCTAAACTAAACTACATACATATATGAAATTTAAAACTATTTTTGTTGTTTGTTTTATTGAAAACATCTTGTTGCAATATTGTTTTAGTTTGTAGTATGTTTTCTATCTATATTAAAAAAAAAGCATTCCTTTGTTTTTGCGAAGAAAAAAACATTTGTACTGTTTCTTAAGTGTTATTTAAAATAGCTTTTCTGTCTCCTTTTGTTATAATTTATATTTTCCGTTCATTATGTGCTAAGAGCTAGTAGATAAAAATTTATATTAAATCAAATTCAAATTTATTATACTTTTCTTTTGTATAAAGATTATATATGATATAAATTCATATAAATATAAAATATTAAAATAAATATATACTATATAAATATGTATATTAATTTTTTTACTTAATAAACAATTTGAAAAATAAAAATTATTTCTTTTTGTTCTTATTGATTATTCCCCCAAAAATCTTTTTTTTTTTTTTTTTTTTAAATCGAAGCTTTTTTATAAAAACGTCCTTTATTTTGAAATTTGGGACCTTTTATAAAATTTTAATACTTCAAAATTGGAGCTTTTTCAAAACTACAAATCGGTACTTTTATGAAAAATAGCAAATTTTTCAATAATTGGCACTGTTTTGAAAATATATGATTTAATTTTTTAAATGGGTAGGAAGTAGGGTATTCATTTTACTAGACTTTCATTATTCGATTAATTAAATAACTCAAAAATGCGCTTTTTAAATTATTCGAACAATCGATTTTAGTTATTAGAGTTATTTGAGTAAATTTTACCTTAACATTTTATTCGTATTTGTCATTAACTGATCGCACACATACATCACTTAATTAAATTAACTTGTCATTCTGAAATAGTTCTTCAAAAATAATATGTAATATAAATTTGAGTCAATATTCTTTTTTGTTTTTATAAAGCCATTATTCTCTAAGGCCTGAGATTATCACCCAAACTAACGTAAATTAAAATCTGACAAGGCATCATAAAAGGTGTTCCAAATTACTTCAGATAAAGAATTTCAGTGATTCTAACCAAAAAGTATGGTTCGTAGAACAAACAATGTATATACATGTTTTAAAAATAAAAATCTTCAAATTTATTTCTTACCGAAAATCAAATATAAAAAGGTGAATTTTTTTTCTTTATCTCCAGCAAAGTGAAATTATAAATAACAAATGATTTAAATTTTAGATTCAAAAACAAATTGGATACATTTTAAATAAAAAATTTATATGAAAAATTTGTTTAAAAGGCATTTTAAATTTAAAATTTGTTTGTGAATACCACACCCGTGTTTATTAAAGTTTTAATTAAATTTTTATGTATAAAAAATTACCTTTAACTTAACTTAAATTACGTGTTGTATTTCAGATACATATTTCAATTTTTAACGAAAACAAATTTTTTTGTTATAATTTATAATGTGGTACGGAATACTAAAGCCTTTAGATTTCAAAGAAAAGTTTAAAAAAATGGCAACAGTTGTTTTCAAGCAAATAAAAAAACTGAAATGAACACATTTTAAAACTAGTTAAGGAAGGAAATTTTTAAAATTTGAATACTCTAATAGGAACTCATTGAACTCTAACTCACTTTAAAACTTAAATATTTCCTCTACTATACCTCTACATGGTGAGACAATATGTTATTTTTTACTTTTTATTTTGACTTTTTACAAAAGTACCGCTATCTCAAAAATATGTCGAAATAACGGTACTCTCCTATACATCAAATCATTTAGAGAACATTTCAAGCTTTCATATGATCCCCATATTACATTCCTTTAAATCTTAAAAATAAATGAACAAAAAACGAGAAAAAATATACAGTCGGTCAAGTCCGACTATATGATACCCTACACCATAAAAATTCGGAAAGGGAACTTATATTTCACCCGTGGTCAATTTTGTAAAATGTAAAATAAAATATACAAATACCTATACTCTAGATGATTTTATGCACTTTAGGGCGATTCCTGGAAGTGAGTTTATATGGGAGCTATGGTAAATTATGGACCGATTATCATAAAATTTAGCAATGTTGTTTCTTCTTACATAAAACTTATTGTACAGAACTTCTTTGCGCCGAATTTCTTTTAAATATTCTTATTTTTAATGCATTTGTATGGGGGCTAGGTGAAATAATGAACTCCTTACAACCAATTTCAATAGGTTTTCGTCCTTGTATCATAAAAGTCCCACGTGCCAAATTTCATTGAATTATCTTTAAAATTGCGACCTGCTTTTTGTGCACAAGTTTTACATGGACAGCCAGCCAGACGGACGGACATCGATCAATTTAAGGTGAGTGCTGGATAACTTTTTCTATGCGTTCCAAACATCAGCACAAACGCATAATATCCCAACCAGAGTAGAGTATAAATACTTACGGAACAAACTAAGATTAGTAGCACAGTTTAAATTAAAATATATATATTTAATGTTAACAAAGGTTTTTCTGTGTAGCCGGGCTTCGGCTGGACTAAAGAACTTTCTCCTATATATGTCGAACAATGGCTTCGGTGAATAAACTTTTTTTGGATTTTTTTAAAATAATTTTTCATTTTTATTTAATTTTTCACAAAATTGTAAAAATGATAAAGAAATAAAACTTATTATATATTTTTAAATTATGATATTAACAAATATATTACTAGTAAAAATCGATTAATTTTTCTAAATATTAATTTTTAAAGTGCTGTATTTTTGTTATTTAATGAGTTAGGGGTGATATGATGATCATATGAAATCTTGAAATGTTCTCAAAATGATTTGATGTGTTATATCGATATATTTTTGAGATGACGGTTCTTTTGTAAAAATAGTCGAAATAAAAAGAAAAAAATATCATATTGTCTCACCATGGGTTAATGATTTGGCACAATTCTTACATCATAACCTAACCTAGTGTCTACATTAGGCAAATTTTTATCAAAACAAATCTAAGTTAAACAGCTGATTATTATTTCGGTTGTTACAGTTGCCAAACTGCATATATAAAAAACAATAATGAATACGTCATATTGTTGTTTTTGTTCAACTGTTACTACCTTCCACAAATACGCGTTAAGTTTGACTTTTGTCTTGATAAAAAAATCTCTAATGTAGACACTATGTAAAGTACCTATAACACGAAAACTAAGAGCGAGCGGGCAAAATTTTTTTAGCACGAGTAAAAATGCTACTGAATCATTATCAACATTATTTCAAAATCAAGTTTGCTGGCAATTTTGATTTATGGCAGCCGATTACAAAACTGAAAAATATCGAATGTCGAAAAATCAATTGTTTAAATATTGAAAATAGTCGACTTTTTGTCTTAAATATGAAACTATAAATATGGCAACTCTACAGGAAATTTTATTAGATAAAATCACTCACGGTGAATGATTTTATAAAGAAAGTATTTGAAAATAAAAATATTTTAAGATTTTTTTCTTCTAAATGTTATTAAACTATTTTGCTCAACCATCTTTATTGGCACCCCATAAAACATATTTAAATTGTAATGATTTTCAGGTGAGAATTATTTGTTATCTTTTATTATTAGAAACAATTTAACTCCGTTACCATACACCAAAGAAAGCTCCTCTGTTATTATGTCACAAAAATGGCTTGGAAGGAAAACGTCTACCCATAGACTGGTCAGGAAATCTGTATGGAAGTCAAGAAATTTTAAATGAAATTAACCAAAAGATATACAAGGTTTGTTTCTACAAAATTTTAAAAATTTTAAATTACAATTTGCATCATAAGTCTTGTCACCCCAGCGAATATAATATATTTTTATAAATGTAATCAAAAAATATTTAAAAAACAAGCGTTTATTTAATAATATCTTAAGCGTTTATTTATAACCTAAAAAAAAACACAAAAAAGTATTAAATTCTTTAACAAAATAAAAAATAATAGCCTAACTTTTATAAAAAGTGAATAAAGTTGCGCAGCAAAAGCCTTGGTACCTCGTTAAATGTTTGAATACTATATAAGGATTTAATGAATTATTAAGCTTTTAGTTGTTATTTAGGATTTTGCAGGATATCTCTTAAGACATTTTTATTTTTTATAAACGATCCGGTATAGAGTATTCATTTTTTATTTATCTTTCCAATTTTTGCTTTATTCTTCGGAAACTAATTTCTTAGGTGATTTTTACTGAAAAATTGGACAATTATTTTTCTAAATAATCCTGCAAGATTTAATCAGATTCATATCTGGGCATTTGGGAATGTTTTCCCATCAGTTGTAGCCTGCTTAGATTTATTGTCCTGTTCAAAGTAATTTGAAAATTTTCCGCACTTTTATCAAGATTTTCTTTAAAAATATTCAGGTACGCAGATTTATCTATTATTTTATGAATAAGTGCTAAGTTTCCAATACCGCCTGCCGACATACAGCCCAGTGTTGCCGATTTTTGTGCAATTATTAACGGAACTTCAGTTCACAAATTAATAAATACTTTCTGTAAAATAAAAATGTTTCAATTTAGACATTTTATATTGGGCAATTGAAAAACTGAATTACAAAAAAAAGTATAGAAAAAGTATATGTGCTAATGTTTGTAACACAAAGAAAAGGTTATCTAATACCCATCTTACTAATCGACTCAGAATCACTTTTTAAATCGATCTAAAGATGTCCGTCTGGCTGGCTGGACGGCTAGCTGGCTGCCCAAGTAAACCATGTGCACAAAGAACAGGTCGCAATTTTAAAAATAATTCAATGAAATTTTTCACGTGGGACTTTCATTACACAAGGTCGAAGCCTATTGAAATTGGTTATGATCGATCCATATGTGAAATAAAAATAAATTTGATAATTTAGTTAATATATATATATATATATATATATATATATATATATATATATATATATATATATATATATACATATATATATATATATATATATATAACCTGGGTAAATGAGTTAGAGGTACCTAGATTTATGATGCACACTTACATATGTATATATTCATATTTTTTTACAGATAAAACCTTACATGCAGGCATTAACGCCAAATGTAGTTTACAACCTTAATATCAATGATGATGATTGTCGGGGCAAAGTTAAAAATATAGAATTAACATTGATTCCCTGGGATAAAGAATATATTATGTATTTGATAAAAGGTAAGCTTTAAACATTGATTAAGTACATTGATTAACAATTTATTCCATTAATTTTATTTTTTTAAGCCGATAATGTTACTAACTTATTAACTGATATGATCTCTGAAAATATGGAAGTGTTGGTACAAAATAAAATTTTACGCAACAGTATTAAAGCTGGAATTGATGTATTGTATATCAATGATGGTGTCTATCATAATACGACAATGCTAAAAAAGTATCCAACGGAATACCTGTTAGGAGCCTTGGCTACTCTAGTAAGACCCCGTTATATTCGAGGTTTATTCAATGACGATCAGTTGCCTCTTCATTTAGTAAATTGTTGTGCAGATCTTACTGGTTGATAGACAATAAACAAAACATTAATTAGATGTTGCATTTAATGATGTATTTTTTTTTTTTTTTTTTATTGTATAAACTTGTATTTATAGTTAATTTTACTTAAGAATATTTAAAGTTGGCTCTTAAAATTATTCATATAAAACTTCATCTTCGTTCAGTTTTTATATTACTAGCTCTTGTTATATTTGTACGACCGCCTCTATTTGTTTTCGACTGTGTCTGTGTTGTGGAAACACTTGCAGGTGACGGGACAGTTGCACCTAATGTATTTGTTTTATTCGAAGTCCCATTACCAATTATACCAACTTGTTGCAAACCAGCCACTGCTTTGGGTACAACTTGTACATTGCCACCACCACCACCTATACCGCCACCACCCCCACCTGGCACAACGGCTACGCCCATAGACTGTGGTGGCAATCTTTGAACGCCCGCCGTTGTATTGCCATTACCTCCAACTCCAGTTGGCAGTTGTTGCGTTGGTCCGCTGACAACCACATTTGGTGCAACACTACCAACAGCACCAGCCGGCATTTGGGCAGGACTTAAGACCATTCCACCACCAACTCCAGCTTGTGTTATTGGACCACTCACACCACCAACTTGTTGCTGTTCTGGTCTTTTGGGTTCACTCATATTGACGGTCTCGTTAAAGGTCATGCAAAATTCTCCTATCTTATAGACCTCACCATTTTTCCCCGAGTACAATGTTAAACAGTGACGCCATATTGATGCATAACCCTTGGTTAATTTAATTATATCCCCTGGTGCTATAAGCTTGCCAGGTTCGTCCCATATACTAACATTAATGCAGGCTGTATGATCGCCAACTTTGAAATTTCGAACTTCACGATTTTCTTTGGTCACTGTAGCTGTACCGATTTCCAGTACAATAAATATAACATTTATATTCTTTAGGCCGGGTTTAATATCTTTAATTGCTATACATTCGCCGTTGTACATGATAATGCGTGTGTTGTCCTAAACTTTAAGTATTAAAAAATAAATTATTTATTTTTATAGTGTATTTGCTTAAATAAATTGTGATGTAGTTTATTGGTATTTTCTGATGGATGGATGTAATCAGCTGTAATGCTCATTCAGAGATTTTCTCAACGAATATCGGTTTTGAAAGCAATCAGTTTTAGTTTCTAGTTGGTTAAATAAGTTTTATTTAATTTAATGTTTCAACCATACAATATGTAATATATTATATAATTTTTTTATTAAAAAAAAATATAAGTATATTATAATTAATACATATTTATCTATATAATTTTCTTATGAAAAGTTATCAACACTATTAGCAAACAAAATCATTCACAATTGCTAATAGGAAGTTGCCACATCTATATCCAAAAACGTAAACAATTTCTCAACGGAAATATATATATATATATAACGGAAATATATAATATAATTTTTGAAACACACCTATTTTATTGCCCACAAAAAATGGGGTTTCTTCATAAAAACCTTCCGATCGATTCCTAAGTGAAATACTTAGGACTCTATCTTCACAGAAGACTAATATGAAAAAAACATATACAAATGAGACATGAACGTGACCAAAACAAAAAAAAAAAAAAAAAAAAACTGGTTATTAGGACCGTCTTCAAAACTAAATTAAGAAAACAAAGTTTTATTATAAAACAGTATTGGACTTATGAAATTCAACATTGGGGAACCAAAAGTCATTCGAGTATTGAGATATTGCAAAGATATCAATCCAAAACCTTACCCCAGGTCTACAACTGAGATTAACGCTGATATAATATGTGAGATAACGTCGGCAGAAAAGAGTAACCATTTTGTTTATATTATGTTAAATCTTAAATAAGGGGTACACGTATTCTAATAAATCCTATAAGATATTATTATTCTCAATCAGTAACATGTCCTTTTTATTTAAGCAATTCGCACTTTTTTAACACAAATTTTATAAAAAGGATTTTTAACATGTAAAACAAACACTAAAAGGAAACAAAATAACATTGTTTTTCAATAATTTCCAAAATACACATGGACACACACAAGCAAACTTTCGTGTAGGTGTATTTTTTTGACAGTTCATCTTATAAGATGGTTGTGTAGAGAAATCTCATCACAACAGTCTCGTAATACATCTTATAATACTAATATTTGAATCTACATGTGAAATAATTCTCGCAAAGAGCAAATTTGACACTATCTGACACAAAAATATTACATATTATGTTAGTTCTAGACGGGCTGTTACCTGTAAATGGGCTGCTATTTCATGTTGTACAATAGATTGCAAATAAAGAAGTGTTGCTAAAAAAGAAACGTATTTTACTCGATATGGCAACTTTACATTACAAGCAATGAACATTAAACTATTTTAACAAATGCTCAATAAATCGAAAAAATACGAATAGATGTTAAAAGCCAAAAATAAACAACTTTGTTATTAATTGAACACGCACTATATATGCGAAGATTTTTCCAAACCACTGGCCACATAATGTCAAAAAGTAAAATCAATGCTGCATCCACAACTCAAAGCACAATTGCTGACAACAGCAAGGGAGAACCCAGTGAACCCATACAATTGGACAAAAGCGGCAATATAACAATAAAAATATTGGCTAAACCGGGAGCAAAACATAATGGTATAACAGATATTTCGGCGGAAGGTGTAGGAGTACAAATCGCCGCACCACCATCTGAGGGTGAGGCAAATGCGGAATTGGTTAAATATCTTTCAAAGGTATTAAATCTTAGAAAAAGTGATGTTTCGTTAGATAAAGGATGCAGGTCACGTCAGAAGATTGTATTGATCACTAAAGGAGTTTCAACGCGGGAATCAATTAAGGAAAGCATACGTAAAGAAATTGAATCATAATAAACTAGAAGAAAAAATATAATTGTTGAAATATGATTTCTTTCCTCAACTATTATGAGAACAGTGGACTATTGTAACTAAATTATAATAAAAATATGTGTATAATTTTTGCATTCAAATATTTACTAATAAAGACAGTAAAGATTTTATATATAAAATTATAAATTAATTCTTATTTTATTTTATCTTCCCTTAAGACTATATTAGCCTTGTTCTCGCGGGATCCCAATGTTATCGAAAAGCATTCCCTTACTCGAAAATTGGGCAAATGAGAGCTATTTAGAATAATGTTCTTTTTCTTCCTGCACGAAATAGCCCAAAATATTTCTAAGAGTCGATTATGTAAATTATCAAATAATTAAAAAATAAAAATATACAATAAAAAATTTGAACGAAAATGAATAAAAAAAATTATTTGCTTTTGTTGTTAACATGAAAGTTTCATTTAAAAAAATTAAAAATATTCAAATATACTGAAAAATAAAATTACATTCACATTCGAATTTTTCAAACAGTTTGATGTTTAATTTCTGGGTAAACAATTAGGATTTTTTGTATTCCCATACTTTTGTTCGTTGCTGTATTTTTGTGAGAGAAAAATTAGCTTTTTCTCATTTTACCGCACTTTAGCCAAAAGGTACGGAAACAAACCTATTATTACACAATATATTGTCAATAAATAAATAAAATTAAAATCATAAATTAACTCAAACTTTATTCTTCAAATGCATTAAATTTATTCAGAAAATGAAGAGCCCCAATAAATGATGGATTTGTTTTGAACATCAATATTACCGGACCTAAGAAATATGCTATTGAAAAACTTCAAAATCGGTTCATGGCTGATGTATAATCAAAGAATATTTGTTCAATATTTTTAGAATTTTTGAAGTCCCTATAAAAGTACAAAATTCCAAACATAAAGAAATGTCAATAAACGATAATTTTTCAACAAGCTCAATTTTCTTGAGTTTAGATGAAAATCTTTCTATTTATATAAAAACTATAAAATGTTATTTATATAAAGTAAAAAAACTATACCTACATATATTAAATAAGTTTTTCGGTTAACAGTATTATTTTGCTTGGTCTGTAACTTCAATAAATGTTTTCAAAAAATTTTGTGCGGACTGTATATTACATTTTTGAGATGGCATAACAAAAATTTTATGTATCGGGATATTTTATCACAAAGCATAATTTTTATTTAAAAAATTCGTAAAAGTGCTATGATGCATTTACGAACAGACCCAATGTTAAATTTTAAATGAAACGATTTTATATACACAGATCAAGGCAATTTTGCAATATGGAATCTTTTCTATTTAAAAATAAACCACTCATTAATATTAAACAAATTCATCTAATTTTCTTTAACCCTGCAAGTCTGCACTTCGTCGAATTGACGACTCATAACTGTTTTTTATGCCATTTTCCTTAGCATTTCTTATTATTTTTATTTAATTTTTCGTATAGCTCACATATTTGTGATGTTTCTATATGCGATTGCACAGCTTAATATGAAATGTCTAAGTAGTTTTTTTCAAGGGATGTGTCGTCGCGACTACGAAGTGTAGAATTTGTGTAACTTCTTCGCTTTTGGGAACATACCTATTTGGTATTTGCATTCTTACATTTATTTTGATTTTATGTTAGGTTTTGAAATTACGATACACAGTACGTACGGTAAAATATGTAAAATAATAAAAAAAAAAAAAACAATTTTTAAAATTTTAAATTTCAGAATTTTCGAAATTTCTGAAAAAGCCTTAAAATCGCAAAAAATTCAATTCTTGATAGGAAAAAATATATATTTATTGACATTTGATTTCATTTTCTATTTTTGTTTCCGTTTAATGTTTCTTGGCAAATCACAAATTAATTTTGAATTTTTGTTTCATATAAATTAAGTAATTAAATTTTAAAATGCTTTGTTCTTTTATGATTTACTTGATGTTTATTCTTTAATAAAAAATATTAAAAATTAAGATATGCAGCTTCTGAATGACTCTGTCACAAAGGAGACATTTTTCGCTTTGGACTAAGGGCAATTTTGAAAAAAGAAAATATTGTGCAGGAGAATCATGTACGTGCGCACATAAAATAACACTGAAATTTGCATTTTTGGTGATTCAGCTTAACCACACTTGCAAAAATTTAGTTCAATGAATTCTCTGTGATATTACCAACAAATAAAAATTTTAAAATAAACAAAAGTATCACCATACACCACCGAAGTTCCTTCTTCCCAACCGTAGCCTTAGTTAGTCGACCGAGAGCCGAAGAATTTATCTCGTCGGATCGTAGTAGTATCATCGTAGTTAGCCGATTGAGAGCTGAAGAATTTATCTCATCGGATTGAATTTTGATAGCCAAAGAATTTATGTCGTCGATTTGTATTCAGAATTTATCGTAGCTCGCACAATTTTATTTTGATTGCATTTTGAGGACGAAACCTGTAGTTAGCCGACCAAAACCCGAAGAATTTATCTTGTCGGATTATATTGAGAATTTAACATAGCTTATTATATTTTGGAGACGAAACTCGTAGTTAGCCGACCTAGAGCCGAAGAATTTGTCTCGTCGTATTTTTTTTTTTTTTTTTAACTAATACATGCTACCTGAAAATTAACTTTGCCAAAACTGCTCTTTTCTCCTATAGCTAGGTACCATTTCATCGTTGTTCGCGTCACGAAGGAACAAGGAAGCTCTGTGGTCACAGTTAAAAGAAGCAAACAGTTTTGTTTCCAGCTGGGGTTGGAACTGCCTGATAGTTTTCTAAAAAAATGTGACTTCGAAACGACGAAGATGTTAAAATAATTATGCACAAGTTTTTTTAACAAAATTTTCTTTATACTGTGACATTAGTAGTTTGCTTATTTAATTATTTAGATGTTAATTGTTGTTAAGTAAATCCTCGTAATTTTTAATTAATTATTTTATAAATTATTTTATAAAGGACAATAATAATAACAATATTAAATATTAAAGGGATAAGCTAATTTGTGCCAACACAAAGTGCAAAACACTTGTATGTATATGACACCTGGGCTATGTATTTCAAAACTTAATCATCACAAAATAAATATAGGGATTTTCAGAATCCCTATATTTGAGTTAAGACCCAATCCATATTCTTTAAAAGGTGTTATTTTTTGTTATTCGTATTCTTTGTTTTTAATAATGTGGTCTTTTATGTTTTAAAGAAATGTTTAATACCAAGAATTGTTAATAACACAGTTGCAACGGTTTTAAATAAATTCGGTTTTAAAAAGGGCAACAAATTTGGTTCGATTTGAAAACGATAAAACATGTTAATTTCGTTTTTCATCACAATCTAATTTGTTATTTTCATTGATATAATAAATAACTTTACAATAAAATGAAATCGAAAAATATATCGCGTGCGTGATGGAAATCGAAAAAATGTGTGATGTATTTATTTTTCGTTTTCTTTTACAGTAAACTCACTTTTTATCAGATTTTATTATAAATTTTTAAGTGTTCCACAAAATTATTTCCTTGCTTTTTAATAGTGCTGCATCTTATAAAGGAAAAATAAAGCACTGTTCTAAAAATTATTCTTAAAATCAATCCAAATTCATAATTTTTCAAACCGTTCGAATTGAAAACGATCGATTTCCATTACATGTGTCACAGCTTTTTCGTTTTCGGCTCGAAATCGAATTTCATCACATATCTGAATAAAATTTTGAACGCTTTGATTTACAAGTAATTTTAAAAACGAGTTTAAAATGTGCCGTCGTCGATTCTACGAAGTGTAACCTTTACGCAATAAAAATAAGTATAACCTTTCAGGGTTAAACACAAAGTATTAAAGTAGTCCGACTCTCTATTTTCGAAATTGCTCCCTCACATACATAGGTGTTGTGTGAAAACCTTACCTTTACATACAAATTTTCGACTTATTAAGCATTTTTACGCGTTGTTACTCTTACATAATTTTAAATTTTTTCAAACACTATTTAAACACTTTTATGTTTAACCCGGGTCCATTTTGCACAAACGAAAAAAATTGTATTATTTATTTTTGACATTTTTTGTTCGTTTTAGAAATTATTTTGTAGAACAGAGTTCCCACACAGAAAAATAATTTCGAAAAATTTCAATTAAATTATTAATCAGAATTTTAAATGATTTCAAATATTTTTAAAACTAATCAGTCAAAATCAAAAGTATTCTCACAGATTAAATTCAAATTTTACATAGAAAAATCTAAAATCTAATTATTTTATTTTTAGTAAAAAGTATTATAAAATTGAATTTTGATCAATTGAATAACTGGTACAAGTTGGAAGAGTTTTATCTCTTTGACAAATCGTTTAATAGATATTTTTTCTCTGTATTTTTGGTATTGAAAATTCAATACCATTTTTTTGCATATTAGGAGAATGAAATAGATACTTTCTTACTAACCAGAATGAACTTCAGTTAATTCTTCTTAATTCTTTCAGTTATGGTGATCTAACGGACGTTCAAGGAGAGGCGTTGGGAGGCAGTAAATTGGCCTTGGCCTCGGTGTACATGCCCTATGAGGAGCTGGAACCACCAGATGGCAGGGTGTGGGCTTAGCCGAGTACGCAAGACGGAATGGAGTACCTCTATTGCTCGGTTGCGATGCTAATGTACACCACAGTCAATGGGGTAGCAGGGTTACCAATAAGAGAGGTGAGACATTTGATTTCATTATTACGAATAATCTTTTAATCTGTAATAGGGGTAATACCCCTACGTTCAAGACGAAGGATAGGAATTCGGTAATAGACATCACATTGACTAACTCTAGGCACCTAGTTGAGGATTGGAGGGTGGCTATGGGGTGCACTTTCTATGACCATGGCAGGATAACCTTTAATCTGAACTTCCTGGGTTCTGAAGGGAAACCTTTTAGGAATCCTAGAGGGACGGATTGGGACACCTTCGGGCGGGATCTAGGGTCAAGATTGACTGGAACTCCGATGGAGTTATTGACGAGAGATAATCTTGACGAAGTGGTAGAAAAGGTAACGGGGTCCATTAACAGAAGCTATGAGCTCAACTGCCCGGTGAGCTAACCGGGTAAAAAGAAACAGCCGGTCTGGTGGTCAGAGGAGTTGAGAGCTCAACGGACCACAGTTGGCAGGCTGTACAACAGAGCCCATAGAACTGGTAAGGACGAAGATTGGGGCACCTATGAGTGTGTTTCAATAAGTACAAAAAGGACATCAGAAGATCTAAAAGAGCCTCGTGGATTAAGTACAGCGAGGCCATTGACTCTGTCAATGAACTTTCTAGATTCAGGAAGATACTGTCAAAGGACCCTAGTGTTCCTGGGAGTATCCAGAGATCAGATGGTTCATGGACGGAGTCTAGTTCTGAGTCATTTAATGTGCTTTTGGAAACCTATTTTCCGGGTTGAGGATTCAGGTGAGGGAGAGCACTTCTTCACAGAGTCCACCAGTGGGATAATTGAAACAGTGGTAAGAGACCTGATTCAAGTTTGGGTGGAGTATGCTTAAGAAAACTAGTGACTAGGGGGACTCCGCAAGGGGGAGTACTCTCACCCCTGCTGTAGCTAATAGCTATCGACGTGATTTTGCGTCAATTCGACAGCAGAGGACGGAAGATCGTGGCATATAGTGATGATGTGGTCATACTGGTAAAGGGAAAAATTCTTCCCACAATCAGTGAGATCATGCAGTCCGCGCTGGGTGAGCTGTCCTCGTGGGCCGCTGATAAGGGGTTGGGAGTGAACCCGGAAAAGACAGAGTTGGTTCTGTTTACTAGAAGATACAAGGTAGAGAATTTCAGACTACCGGTACTGCGTGGAACTGAACTGAGGCTTTCCGACTCAGCGAAATATTTGGGGGATTCCTCGATAGTAAACTGACCTGGAAGAGGAATGTTCAGGAGAGATTCAAGCGTGTTCTCAATGCCTACTACACCTGTAGAAACTCCATAGGTAAAAGTTGGGGGCTCAAACCAAAAGTTGTATATTGGATTTACATTTCGGTGGTGAGACCAATCCTTGCTTATGGTTGTTCTGTCTGGTGGCAGGCACTGGAACGCAAGAGTAATAGGAAACGATTGGCATTACAGGTGCAATGAGAAGCATACCACAGGCTGCTCTGGATGTCATACTTCATCTCCTACCCATTGAAGAGTTTGTGAGGGGTATGGCAGCAAGGAGTCTGCTGAGACTTAAGGAATTGGGACTATTAGGTTCATCAAGAGCAGATCACTCCAGGGTCATATACGAGATCAGCTATGGTGAGGCTAATCTGTACTCCATGGGGGCATCAGATTACATGGCCGCTGAATCAGACTTTGGGGTAAATCCTGTCGTGGTGATACCTGATAGGGAGATCTGGTCCGGCACTGAGAGACTATATGAAGGTTGTGCAGTGTTCACGGACGGATCAAAGATGAACGAAGGTACTGGGGCGGAGGTCTATATTATGGGCACGAATTTGAAAGGCTCTTTTAGACTCCCTGATGAGTGCAGCTTTTTTCAGGCTGAGATTCTCGGCATCCTGAAAGCCGCAGAGGTCACTTTCTATGTGGACAGTCAGGCGGCTCTGAAGGCCTTGGAGACACATTTGGTGAGATCCAAGATAGTTGCTGCCTGTAAGAAGACACTGAGAGAGCTGATGAAGGACTACATGGTGAGACTCTGTTGGGTGCCTGGCCACTGCAATATTTCAGGCAATGAACTGGCAAGGCAAGGCGCAGCAAAGAATGTCTCGGAGAGGGAAACCTATGTGAAACCACCACTAAGTTTCT
This sequence comes from Protocalliphora azurea, assembly GCA_932274085.1. NCBI lineage: Eukaryota > Metazoa > Arthropoda > Insecta > Diptera > Calliphoridae > Protocalliphora > Protocalliphora azurea. The sequence continues at coordinate 103,187,349 of OW026522.1, forward strand.
TCTATGGGAAGATCAATGATTGGATCTTGGTCAGAACCAATTCGGCTTGGGAGAGTAGAGAGGACTGTAGTGTCGAGGGCGATATGGCCGGTACTGAACAATGCAAGCACTAGCACTCTCCCGGGCTTGAATAGGAATAGCTTAAGAATCATGATAGGGGCCATAACGGGTCACTGTTTGATAGGGAAGATGAGGTCTAGATGGGACGCTAGCAATTCCGATTTTTGTGGAATGTGTGTGGAGACGTCGACGAGACCGAGTCTATTGAGCACATTGTATGCCATTGTCCACGATTGCAGCATCGTAGGATGAAATGGCCGGGTAGCCAATTCCTCGGCGGGCTGTGACGTTCGGGACGCAGTTCTTGTAGACGTCATAGGCTTCGTCATGGGAATCGACTGCTTAAGGGAGAACCTGGGGTATAACCCTAGGGGGATTGGTAACATTGCTAATCCCCCTATGATTCGTTCACATTCCTAATCTTTTATCTTCCACTTCTACTCTCCTATTTTCTGCATTCTATACTCTATATTTCACAGCTATTTTAACGAAGGGATTCACAATGGACCGGGATCGGTCTCTGGGTGGAGATGTGGACTTTCTGGTATCACATCAACCTCTTATAACCACTCTTTGAGCTAGGTACCTCTCCAAAAAAGTCCGACTACTTGTTGTAGTATATAGCTTTGGTTAAATTCATTAAACCCAAATACTTCGATCCACATTTTTTAACAATAAACACTGCACATTTTAAGCTGTCGTTAAACATTTTATTTGTTTATATTTCTTACATTAAATTTCTTTTTTTTTTCAAATTAAACTCATTGGCAACAAATTACACCATTAATAAAATTAACAATATAGTTCGTTCATGTTTTGATTTAAAAAGTATAAATAATATAGTAAAAATGGAATACCCTAACAATTGCGTTTATCACATTAGAAAATGTTCTAATGTAACCATTTAAAACTACACAAACATCGATGGGAAAAATGTTTAAAAAAGAAATGAAATAAAATTAAAAAAAAATTCATAAAATTAAGCTATGACTGGAGGTTTGGAATTTCTGCTTTTATTAAAATTAAACCTTAAACAACTGCTGCTTAACACGACAATAGACTAAATTAAGAGTTAATGATGATTTGTGTGGTTTGTTTGTCGCTTAGAACGCGACACACAAACGACGTTGGCTTTGACACAAACGTTCCTACCCTTCACACTCTTAGGTTTCACTACTTGCAAGAGTTTGGGTTAGTCGGTGATGATGTTTGTGTGGGTTTGTGTGGGTGTGTGTGCTCTTATAAACTACCTATAACACTAAAAGTGGTTACTTGATAAGCCTATTTAATCGACTTCTTCCATGTGGGAAGCATCTTCGGTATCATCGACCAATGGAGGAGCGTCACCGGCACTTTGGGCGTCTTCGGTGGTCATGGGTTCATCTTCATCGATGCCGAGACCAAGTTTGATCATGCGGTATATGCGGCAAGCATGAGTTTGAGGGCTTTGCAATGAGAAGCCAGATGACAAGAGGGAGGTCTCGAACAACAAGATTACCAAATCCTTAACGGCCTTATCGTTCTTATCGGCATCGGCCTTCTGACGCAAAGTTTCAATGATGGGATGGTCAGGATTGATTTCCAAATGTTTCTTACCGGCCATGTAGCCCATAGTGGAGGTATCACGCAAAGCTTGAGCCTTCATGATACGTTCCATGTTGGCGGACCAACCGAATTGGGAGGTGACAATACAGCACGGTGATTCTACCAAACGATTAGACACAACAACTTTATCAACTTTGTTGTCCAAAATGGATTTCATCAATTTACAAAGGTTTTCGAATTTGGCTTTGTCTTCTTCGAACTTCTTCTTTTCTTCCTCATTTTCGGGCAATTCCAAACCTTCCTTGGTGACGGAAACCAATTGTTTGCCCTTATATTCCTTCAAGTGTTGGATAACGTATTCATCAATGGGCTCAGTCATGTAAACAACTTCGAAACCACGAGCCTTGACACGTTCAACGAAGGCAGAGTTGGCTACTTGATCCTTGGATTCACCAGTGATGAAGTAAATGTGTTTTTGATTCTCCTTCATGCGGGAAACGTAGTCAGCCAAGGAGCAAGCATCGTCACCAGAAGCAGAGGTGTGGAAACGCAAGAAATCGGCCAATTTGGCACGGTTATTGGTATCTTCATGAACTCCTAATTTCAAGTTCTTGCTGAATTGATCGTAGAACTTCTTGTACATTTCCTTGTCTTCAGTGAGTTCTTCAATCAATTCCATGGTCTTCTTGACCAAGTTTTTGCGGATAACCTTCAAGACTTTGTTTTGTTGCAACATTTCACGAGAGATGTTCAATGGCAAATCTTCAGAGTCGACAACACCCTTAATGAAGTTCAAATATTCGGGAATGAGGTCCTCGCAGTTGTCCATGATGAATACACGACGGACGTACAACTTAATGTTGTTGCGTTTCTTTTGGTTTTCGAAGAGATCGAAAGGAGTACGACGAGGAATAAAGAGAAGAGCACGGAATTCAAGTTGACCCTCAACTGAGAAGTGCTTAACAGCCAAATGATCTTCCCAATCGTTGGTGAGGGATTTGTAGAATTCACCATACTCAGCTTGGGAAATATCATCGGGATTACGGGTCCATATGGGCTTGGTTTTGTTCAATTCCTCGTCTTCAGTGTAGGCCACCTTGATGGTCTTCTTTTTCTTGCCATCCTTATCCTTCTTATCGGCATCTTCGTCCTCACCGACATCTTCAATCTTGGGTTCATCAGTATCCATATCCTTCTTCTCTTCATCCTTCTTATCTTCTTCAGCCTCATCGTCGCTGACTTCTTGGTCACGTTCCTTTTGTACCAACAATTTAATGGGATAGCCAATGAATTGAGAGTGCTTGTTAACAATCTCCTTAATCTTGGATTCTTCCAAGTAGTCAGTCTGATCTTCCTTAATGTACAAAACAATCTTGGTACCGCGACCCAAAGGTTCTGTATTGTCGGGCTTCACAGTGAATGAACCACCAGCAGACGATTCCCAAATGTATTGTTCATCATCGTTGTGTTTGGAGGTAACAGTGACCTTATCGGCAACCAAGTAAGCCGAGTAGAAACCTACACCAAATTGACCAATCATAGAAATGTCAGCGCCGGCCTGCAACGCTTCCATGAAAGCCTTAGTGCCTGATTTGGCAATAGTACCCAAATTGTTGACCAAATCTGATTTGGTCATACCAATACCAGTATCAATGATAGTCAATGTACCGGCTTCTTTGTTGGGAATCAATTTAATGTAGAGCTCTTTGCCAGAGTCCAATTTCGAGGGATCTGTCAATGATTCATAACGGATTTTATCCAAAGCATCGGAGGCGTTGGAGATCAATTCACGCAAGAAAATTTCTTTGTTCGAATAGAAGGTGTTAATGATCAGTGACATAAGCTGAGCAATTTCAGCTTGGAAAGCAAAAGTTTCAACTTCTTCTGGCATCTGTATGGGAAGAGGAGAGAAAAGAGAATTTTGTTAGTAAAATGTTAATTTATAATTATGTAAGTTTTTATTTATGACGTATTCGTGAGACATTTCTACTTTGTTTAGAAAAATGTTTTAATTATCTGAAATGGAAAATTAATTTAAAATTTCAAATTTTTGAGACATTAACGCTGCCTGTTCTGATTACTAGACAGATCTTCTAAACAGTGAAAACTTTTTTTTCTGTTACACTTTTTTTTTTTTATAGGGGAGGAACGATTTGTGAAAATTTTTATAAACTTTTTACCCCCTTAAAAAAAAATTCAGAACCAAAGATTTAATTGAAGTTTCTATTTTTTTTTTTTTTTTTTTTTTACAAATATCGATTTTTTCATATAAATTTTCAGTAATTTAAGTAAAAGATCTGTTACATTATTTTTTTTTCAAGGTCTTTACAGAAAATCTTGTAAAAAAAAAATCGTACGCTAATGTTACGCTATAAATAGGGGTAGGTTAAAGATTTGTATTATAAATTGATAAATTAAAGTCGGTTTTATGAAAAATTGATTTTACATAGTATTTTTTTTTTTTTATATTGAAAACTTTTTTCTTTTTAATCTAATATATACTTTTTTAAAATAAATTTTCAGTAATTTAATTATTTTTTTAAAGGTCTACAGAAAATTTTGTTAAAAAAAAAATCGTATGCTAAAATATTTCGCTATAAATAGGGGGAGAATTTGTATTATAAATTATACATTTTGACAATGTCATGGTTACAGAAAATAGGCTTTATGAAAATTGGATTTTTCATTATAGTATTTTTTATTTTATATTGAAAACTTTTTAAAATTCTAAATAATTTGCGTTTTTTCCACTTTTTAAATCACACGATTTCCTCCTCTTTTATATATATAATCGAATTTCTAGAACCAAAGATTTAGATGAAGCTTCCCCTTTTTTTATTGGATGTGGTGGGTGGGTTTTGACCATGACGCCATATTGTATTTTCCGCTTTACAATTAAGTAAGCTTCATTCGACAAATCAATTATACTTTTTTTTTTTATAAATTTTCAATAATTTAAGTAAAAATCTGGTCTTTACAGATAATTTTGTTAAAAACAAAAACCATGCTATAAATAGGTCAGCGATTTGTTGTTTTTTTCGAATGACATGGTTACAGAACAGGAGACAAGTTTTATGAAAAATCGATTTTTCATTATCGTATTTTTTTTTTTTTTTTTTCTTATTTTATATTGAACATGTTCTTTTTTTTTTAAAAATCTAATGATTTGCGTTTTTGTCAATTTTTTTAAATCTCACGAATTCCTCCCTTTTAAATTAAAACGTGCATAGTTTTCGCACTTTTTTTTTTTATCAATGAAGAATTACAAAACCTACCTTGATGTGTTTCCTTTCAATTAATTTCACAAAAAATCAATTCCAGTTTATATTTATTTTTGCAACTGAAAAATTTAATCAACCACACTAGAATTCTCACTTTTTCACAGAATTTTAAAAGCTTTTTTCTTTCTCTCCCTTTGAAACTTGGTGTGTTTTGCACAAATTTTCTTTTACGACTGATGCCGGTTCTTTCACATGCACTGAATTTATACAAAAAACTAAATTAAAAGAAAATCCTAGAATATTCTGGAACAAACTACTCACACTTCCGTAGGCATTAAACAACATCATGTGGTTGTCTAAAATTATAAATATCAAAAAAAAAACAAGATATCTTAAAATATATTCAAAACTTTTCAACAAACTGAATTAATAATTAATACTTATATAGAGTTTTTGTTATGATTATAACTTAAAAGCTAAAAATTATAACAAATTTAAGAAGACCTCAAACATGATTAATAACCCCACAGAGTTGTATATTTACTGCAGCAATGATTTTTAAACTATATAATTTCATATCTGCTTACTCTTGTTAGCTCTCTTTTTTTATTTTGACATGTGGTAGATATGAATCAACATTATTTTTCTTGCTAAAATTATTAAAATTAATGAATTATAAAAGTATTTATAAAAGACAAAAGTTTATTATCAAAGTTTTAGGTGACTAATTTATTACGAAATAATTTTAAACCTACTTATTTTGCAAGTAATAAAAGCATACAATTTAAGATTATGTTTGAATTTGTATACTTTTTTATTAAATTAAATGATTTTATTGTAAACAAAAAATCTAATTATGGTCAATTAAGTTACATTACAAAATTACAAATCTTTACATACGTATCTAAATACAAAATTGTAAATATGAAAAAAAACTAACATTGCATTTTTATTTAACTTTCATTAAAGAAATTTTCAACAGATTTATAATCATTATGGTTTTTGCTATTTATATGTATGCATATCTATTTGTATATTAAAAATTGTTTATTTTATATTAAATAATATTTACATATTTAAAATTAATTATTTAGAATGTCAAATACATTTCTTTATTATTGATTCTCTATTTTGTAATTGGGGGCATTGTTGCTCTTTTTTGCCGGTGCTGATGATTTTTTGAAGGTTAGAGTTGCCAAATGAAAAGTATATTTACAATTTGTGGAAAGATAGCATGAATGTAATACAAATTTTTACACATTTAATTTTTTTTAATTAGTTTTTAAGATGAAAAAATAACTTAATTTGTATTTTTTCCTTTTTGTATATTAAAGACTTTTTTTGAAAAATTATTTTTGGAATAAATCAAGATTTAAAGCGCTTTGAAATTAAAATGCTTTTTATCTTAATATAAACGTCTCTGTGTAGCCGGCCAGCAGAAGGGCACTAGAACTTTCTACTCTACGTATGTCGAACACCAGCTACGCTGAATAAAAATTTTTTTTAATCAAAAAATTTTTTAAGTGCTGGTATATCAATAAAAAATTAAATTTTTCCTCTTAAGGATTTAATTATTATGTTATATATTATTAAAAAGGTATTTGGATGTACTTATATATGTATGTTTTTTGAAAAACACAATGAGTTTAAACATCACTGTTCACGTATCATTTTATTGAGTTTTTCCTTTTAGTCTGTTTTTCGTTTGCCAAAATATTTTCAGAAAATTTTGATTTAAATAAGATTTCACACAAACACTTTTTAATTCAAAAATTAAAATTTTTAAACATATAAATTTTATGAACAAATACAAATTTAATTCATAATTTTTAATTTTTTGTTTTTAAACTGTTTAACAATTTTTAAAAATTTCTTTTCCAACAAATGTCTATGTACTAAAAATTTCTTCCCTATATGGAAATTTAGTATATTTTTGTGTTTGTGTGTTAAGTAATTAAACAATTCGAATGGAAGCATTTCTTTTCTGTATATGTATAAATTGTTATTTAAAATATATATATATATATATATATATATATATATATATATATATATATATATATTTGAAAATGGTACATTATTACAAAGCTGTTGCTTGTTTTTTTACAAATTGTTCATTGTACATTGTTGCTGCCGTTGAGTGCTAATGTTTGTATAAAAAATGCGCAATAAAATAAATATTATTTTAAATTCTCTCCGGATTTTTTGTTGCTTTTATTTTCTTTCAAAAAATATTACCATATTTTTTAAACAAAATTGAAAAAAAGTTTGAAGTAAAAAGAAAATAAATAAAATTGGTGCTTATTTTCCATCGTATTTTTCTTTCGGCGCAGTTTTCTAACACAAAAAACCTTTTTACCGACGGTATTCAAAAACATTATATAAACACGATCGTTCTATAAGCAATATACATATATAATATACATATACATATATAATTTATGTAAAAATCAAATTTTCCATTTTATTTCTTCACGTAGACATTTTTGGCGATTATATTTTCCCTATTATGGCATTGACTACATACTACCCTGTCAATGACAGTTGTTTTTTTGTTTGTGTTTATTATGTGTTGATTTTATTTTGTGGTGCGATTTATGGAAATTTCTTGAAGTTCGGTGAATTTTTGGCGGCTTAATTGTATATTTTTGATATCGTTTTTGTTTATTTCATTGATATAATGTTTAATTAAATGTTTTTATAATAATGGTTTCAACACGTGGTCCCAAGTCTCGTTATTTCGAGAAGGGAGAAAAGGTTTTATGTTATGAACCAGATCCTTCTAAAGCAAAAGTTCTTTATGATTCCAAGGTAAAATAAAAGTGAAATGGTATTTACTACATATAGTAGCTAATAGTTGTTTATATGCAAAGAAGTGTTGAGTCATTCGATTGAGATAAATCATTCTAAAATAAAAAAAAAAAAATATTTTGTTTATCGGCCCGGAGAGGTAAAGGAAATGTATTCAATCTATATAAAAATAATGCAAAGTAAATTCAGAAGCATTTGGGAAAGAAATGATTGCTTATATTGATTGGGATTGTATGAAATGTTTCCCGTTTACTGGCGTTATGGAAAAAGTATTATGCTGTTTATGGAATTAAGCTAAACGCAATTCCAGAGGACATTTTAGGTTCTTATGAATTGATCTTAGTTTAAAGTTTAATTTATTTTCCCTTTATTATAATCCAAAATTATATAAACATATATGTATGTATGTATGTATGTATGTATGTATGTATGTATGTATGTATGTATGCATATATGTATGTACGTACGTATGTATAGTGAAATATTCCAACATAAAATATATATTTTTATATAGAAGTTGGCTATACTTCACCGGAAGGTTAGGTTCAGTGGGCGGCCACTAATTAATACGAGACAGTTCACTTGGGTCCAATTTGGTCCCGTTGTGAAACCTTGAGGGATCATGTGTTACTAATTATCTTGTCCATAACAGCGTTCGAATCGAGCCAGCCCGACACATTTATGAATATATTGACCCATCTGATGTTAATATCAGAGAGAACTAATAATATATTCACAAACGGACGGCCAAAATTTGCAATCCTAATCTCAATGGGAGTGGGTCAGTGGCTTCACCCTTTCCTCATCTTCCTCATCTTGACAACTTCTACAAAAGCCGTTAAAGTGAGCCCTTGTCTCCAAGCATGCGTGCCAGCAATCCAGTGCTCTGTGCCGACGGCTACCAGAATTCGTAACCGATGCCTCGGTAGTCTCATGATGAAGTTATATCGAGATTCATCATAATAGGGCTTAATTTTCCTCGATATTGAGCATGTTTATTCATTTGTTCATATATTTTGTGCAATCCACGATAAGTTCCGCAGAATTATTGATCTGCAGGATGAAAGTGGTACTCCAAACAGTTGGTCCATATCTTTATATCGAAGAAAGGAGCCATTTTAGGCTACTTCATCCGTAATAAGATTACCCGAGGTATTTGAATGACCCAGACCTGGATGTCGAAAATATACCAGAGAGCTTGACTGTCTGTACAGATTTGGATAATACCGAATACTCTATACATTAACCAGTTCACCGCTCTCTTTATAGCCGAGATTTCTGCTCGCAGAATGTTGCAGTGATCTGGCAATTTAAAGGAGATGTTTTATCTTATAAACTCGAATATATGTTAGTAGCATCAAGAAGGCTACAAAATTGATTTTTTCTGAAAGTGGGCTAAAAACCGGGCGATTTGCCCGGTTTTTTTTTTCCAAAAAATACTTGATATATGTACACTGCCTGACTCGAATTAGGAATCACATTTTTTTTTTTAACTTTAATTAAGTATATCTCCTAAACTAAAGTTCAGAAAAAAAAATAATTTTTTTGCGCAACCAAATTTCAAAGTGTTGGCTTTAGTTTCCTGTAGAAATAAAAAATATACATATTTTGTTATACTAAAATTATGTATTTATTTAAAGACATGTATTTCTGTGGTACTTTTTCGTGTGTCACTTGAATAAGGAATTCTTTTAACATTATTCCCGAAGGCTATGATTTGAATTTCTTTCAATATAAACGGCTAGAGAATTTTTAATTTGATAGTTTTTAAATAGTTTTTATTCAAAATGGGACATGGTAAAGCTCTTAATAAATTATTTTTTTCTGAACTAAGAGAAGCTTTGCATTACTTTAAACAATAAGTACCCATAAATATTTTGAAAAATATTGATATATTTTTTTTACACAATGAAAAAAGAGCTCCAAATATCCGGTTTAATTTTCCATAAAATCGAAATTCGAAGTAACTTGGAAAACCCTTTTGTGAAATCATTGAGTAAATATTTGATGGCCCAAAATTTTTCATACAGTGTAATATATAATAAACATTTTTTAGAATTTATAAAAAAATAAACTACCAATTTAGAATTAAAAAAAGAATCAGGAAAAACTTGTAGAACTTGTTCTAAAATTATTATTTCTAGAACTGGTGCATTCAGAACTCATATTCAACAGAACAACATCCATAGAACTAGTGACTCTAATAGAGTAGAACCGTATTGTAATTCTAAATTGGTTTTAAGGAATGTTTTTGAGAACTTTTGCTTAAGAACTAGTTCTAAGTTAATTCTCTGAACAAGTTACTCGTTCCCAAATGACTTAGAAGAACAGTTTCAAAAATTTGTGTGGGAAATGATTCAAAGTAAAATGAGGGGGGTTAATAACTGGTTCTTGGACTTTAACCTAACGTTTCTACATAGTTCTGAATGTGACTATTTTAGAAAAAATCGTTAATTGAAGAACTAAATCTGGAACCGTTCTGTAGAATGTATTCTAGCTGGGTAAAAAGTTATGTCATTTTAAAACGCTCCGAAAAAAGGTTTCAAATAAAAGTCTGATCCGTTTTATTGATAAATATTTTTATAAAAAGATTTTAAACGTTTTTTTTGTGCCAAAATGGATTTTTAATTAAAAATCGAATTTTTCCAAAAAAAAATTAAATAAAAAAAACATTTTTTGAAAACCGAAACATGAAAATTTGTATTTTTTCTAAATTTAAAGAAAATTAAACTTTCATTGAAAATGGGGTTTTAGTAAAAGTCGGTGAAAATTTGAATTTTTGTGAAAATTTTTTTTTATTTTTTTATTTATTTAAATAATTTTTTATTAAATTTTTTAATTAAATTGATAAATCAAGAAATTTTTAAGCAAAATAATTTTTAACAGAATTCATACACATACATAGGTTTCACAATGTTATAATTTAATTTTAAATTTCCATATAAATTTTCAAAAAAATGTTAAATAAAGTGTAATCTCCGGGGCAAGCAAAAATATGTCATAAAAAAGATTTTATACGGAAAAAAACTCATGCAAATTATGTAAAAAAAAATTATATTTGTTGTAAATTATGAAAAATTGATCTCTTAAGTGTAATATGCAAAATTATGTCATTTAAATTGCTAAAATGTATTCTAAAATAAAGATTTTCAATGAAAATATGACAAAATATGCTGTTAAGCTCAAAATATCCAAAAGTATTCTGTTATGATCAAAATATGCAGTAACCAAAAGATGACTAATTTAAAATTGTATGAAACAGAAAAACATGATTTTGCATGTTTTGGTTGACCTGGTTATCTCAAATAACATATAACACAATAACTCAAATAATAAACTTTGTGAATTGGGCAATTATAAAGAAAATTTATTTAATTTTGTATGAAACAAAATGCAATTAAATAAAACTGAGTTTTACATTTTAGGAAATGGAACCAATAACCATATATATATATATATATATATATATATATATATATATATATATATATATATATATATATATATATATATATATATATATATATATATATATATATATATATATATATATATAAACACGTTGTTGCATTAAAAAGAAACATTTTCAGTTGGGATTTCACAGTAATTAATAGTTTCGTTTTTCTATATAAATTTATTGTTTAAAGTTTTGTTTAAAGTTTTAGCCTCTAATTTCACTTTTTTTTTTACTCTCAACGAAAGCCCATATTAAACTACATAAGCAAGAAAAGGTGCCTACTTTTGGCATATTTTTATGGAACAGAGCAAAATTTATTTTCAATATGGGAATGGTTTGGAAATTTATTGTTCATCCACTGTAAAGTTTCTTTTGTTCTTCTAGATTTTAGGAACTTATGAAACCAAGGATAAAAGAGGTCGTAAAATTATACAATATAAAATACATTTTCAAGGTTGGAGCAGTTCTTGGGATCGTAAAGTAAGTGCTGATTTTGTGCTTAAAGATACAGAAGAAAACAGACAATTACAACGCGATTTAGCCGAAAAAGCGCAATTACAATTGTAAGTTTAATTTAAGAAATATTTTTTTTATTGAAGTTTAAATATAATTTTAAATAAATATTTATTTTGTTATAGAGGAGCATATTTATATCGTAAAGAACACTCTAAAAATAAGAAACGATCTCGTAAATCAGTTGCTATTAATTCTGAAGATTCAGCTGATGCTAGTACATCGCCAACAAAATTACGTCCTCGTGGTTTGTCCGAAGATAATTTTAGTAGTTCGGGAAGTACATTTGAAAAAAATGAAAACTGTTCCATGAAAGATGGTAAGTTGAGAGACAACTAAGGATAGAAAATTTCGTACATATATATATTTTTAAACAATTGTCATATATAAATTGTTGTCTGTTAAATAAAATAAAAAAGCATAAGTAACATAACAAGGGTGGGTGGATGGATAAATGAATGGGTGTGCATTATATATATATAATCATTTATACGTACATACATACGTATGTACGTTCAATGTATTTTTCTATCAAAAAACATACATATATTAAGTGCAATGAACTTTTTGCATAGAATCCATATATGTATGTTTGTTTAAATCTGTACGTATATTTGTAAAATGTAGGTCAATGTGCGCACAAATATCTAAAAAAAGAAAAAATAACAACAAAATAATATAAAATTTTTCACAACTTCAAAACGTATCTGTGTCACCCTTACAACATGTACTACATACATATACTAACTAATGAACTCTACAAGGGAATATTGTAGACATCATTGTACATATTTATGTATGTACGCGGTAGCAACATTATTGCAGTTTAGTATAAACCGTGGTAACGGTCTAATGCTTTTGTTGCTATTAATTCCAAAAACTTTTTGGAGAAAATTCTCAAGACAAATGCCTAAAAGTATAATATATTAATATGTATTTTAATAAAAAATTTTTATGTAAATTAATTATTTTCTCTGTATAAAATTTAATTAGATTGCGAAACGGATTCTTGTTGCAGTTCAGTGGAAAGTTTTCATGATGAAGATCGTGTTATGCTACGTATCAGTGAACGTTTACGTCAATATTTGGAATATGATCATGATATGATTGTAAAATATGCTAAACAGCATGCTTTACCTTCACGCATTCCAATTGTTGCTATTTTAGAGAATTTTGTTAAACAAACCGCTTTAAAGATGGTCTTTACAAATAACCAAACCGAAAGCGGTACAACAAGACGGCGTACAGCTCCACAGCGTACGGCGGATAAAAAGGAAAAGGATGTGGATAAAATTATAAATACGTAAGTTATATTTATTACAATTAGACAATTCACAACTTCGTTATTGTGTTATTTGTTAAAGTATTATATGAAGAAAAATAACATTTTTGAACAAATAATACACTTAGTGAATGAATGTCTTATTTTCAAATGTATTAAAATAGCTTTCTTTCCAATACTTGTCAAACTTGCAAGTTTTAATAAGAATCTACAGGAAATTGTTCCCGTACTCAAAATGCCATTTATTTTGCTGTTTTTCTGAATAAAGCGACAAAAAACAATCTCGCGTACGCGTTTAAAATAGGCGTAATTCATAACACATCAGTATTTAATTTTTTGTTTGATTTTCTGATGCAAAGGGACCAATGCATAAGGCATTTGAATGATATGCAAATGCATGACATTCAACAAAATAAACACAAAAAATAAAATGTCATGCAAAAGAAAAATTGAAAAAAATTTTCTTTCATGCACCGTGAAATTGTGCCAAATACACTGCAATTTAAGTTGAAACAAAATGTATTTCAAGCCTTGAATTCAGTGATAAACATTGAAATAAACTTGTGTTACACTTTAATTCAATACAGTTCTCCAGTAAAAAGACAATTTAAATTAAAGATAAATTTATTTTACTTGAACATTTTTTATTTTTTCAATTATGTTTTATGTTTAAAGAATTTTTTATTTAAATTCATGTCGGATTCTAACAAAATTTTCCAAGGCTTGAATTTTTGAAATTTGTGTGTTAATTGGGTATCGTAATGCATATTATTCAAATTATTTGTGTGTTGGATCTTTAAAACTTGTAAATTTCAGAAGTATTTTTAATACATATTTTTTTTTTATGAAAATATTGGTGAAAAACTTATTTTTTGAAAAATCTGATTTTTTTTTATTGATAAATCGATTTTTAATTTAAGTTTCTACTTCATTTTTTTAATTGGATTGCTTCTATACAAATTTTCATTTCATTTAATGAATAATCGGATTATTATATGAAAATTTAGATTTTTAGTGAATAATCGGATTTTTGGTGAAAAATCGTATTTTGAATAAAATCTGATTTTAATGAAAATTAGGATTTTTATTCAAAATTTGAGTTTTTAGTGAGGGTCCAATTTTTGGCCAATGATCGGATTTTAGTGAGAATTTGTATACATATTTCGTGAAAAATCGGATGTTTGGTGAAAATTTTAACTTTTAGTAAATAATTGAATTTTTAGTGGAAATTTAAATTTTTAATACAAATTTGGATTATTAGTGAAAGATCCCATTTTTAGTGAAAAATTAAATTTTTATTGAAAAATCGGTTTTAAGTGAAAATCTGGATTTTTAATGAAAATTTTGATTAAAACAAATTAAATTCTTAGTGTATAATCGCATTTCAAGTCAATTTTTAGTAAAAATTGTGACTTTTTAATGAAAATTTGGATTTTGGGTGAAAATTTTAATTAAAATTTTTGGTAATAAATTTTGTAAAAAAAATTGAAATAAAAATTAAGAACTCAACAAATTTTTAAACAATACACTCAGATGTGTAATGTTTTAGGTTAGGTTAGGTTGAAAAAAATCTGCGTCTTTACGCCTTTCCCAGAGACCAGTCGGTCCATTGTGATCCTTTTAAGAGGCCAGAAGAAAGGCCAAGAAAGAAAACGAAAAAAGAGACAGAGAAAAAAGAGAGAGTTTAATAGATAAAGCATTGGAAGAGTGTGGAACCTACAACCTAGAAATCAAGAACGATTACCCCTAATCCACTTTATCCTCATTACGAACCCTATCAGGTTACTAACTCCTTTGCCCGTAACATTCTTTAGTTCGAGTAGTATGTTGCTACCAACCACTTCAGCCTACTACGCTAAAGCTCTACACAATGACCGAGTATATGCTCTACTGTCTCTAGATTCTCCACATCATTGCACAACCTTCAGAAGTCTGACGTGCCAATGTCCCACTTACTAGTCATATTCTCCTTTGCGGAGTAACCAGTAATCATACCCACAATGGCCCTTAGATTCCCCCGACTAGATAACTTACAGTCCGTTCTATTACTCCCTGCATGATTCGTTCTGCCTAAAGTCTAATCCCTTATGGCTCTAAAATAAGACCCAATTGGAATCCTAACCAATGCATCCATAAAATATCTGTCCAGCTCTGAAGCACTGCGAGCTAGCTAAACACCCGCCCCTGTGTTTACTTCCATCTTCAAGACATCTGTGAAGACAGTACAATCTCCATGGAGCTTTCCCGCTCCAGCGGTCCCCACTAGAGATTTCAATAACGGGAGTAGCTCCGAAGTCAATTATAGACCTGACATAATCCGTAGGGGCGACCATCAAATTCGACTTCGTCAAGTATGCTAACATGCCCCTCTCTGAAGTTCCCCATTAATCCTAATTCCTTCAGTCTAAATAAGCTCCGTACAACCATTCCTCTCACGAACTCCTCAATTCGAAGAAGGTGTAGAATGGTGTGCTTCACATGGCACCTGTAATGACAATCTAAGCATATCTCTGAACTTTAGAGAGAGGTTCCTATAAGTTCCTTTCCCTAATACCTCCCACCAGACCGAACATAAGAGAGGATAGGCCTCTCAACCGATGTGTATAACAAACTGGGGCTTGAGTTCTTCCCTATAGAATTCCTGCATGTGTAGTAATCATTAAACCCCTTTCTGTCCCTTTCCTGAGTATTTCTCCTCCAATACAATTTACTGTTCAAGTACTTGGCCTCCCCTGACAATCTGAGTTCTATCCCATTCAATACCGGTAGATTAAATGCTTCAATCTTATATCTCCTGACGAACAGAACTAGTTCAGTCTTTTCTGGGTTGACACCCAATCCATTAATGTTGGTCTCTCAACATACTTACCCTTAAGATAGGCATGACGAGCGTCGTTGATGACTGAATTCTTTTTATTGTCTTAAGTAGAAAAGATGATAGGTTGATCAGTCTTCCTTCGGCTTCGAGTGAGTCGTCCTACCCGCTTTGGGCATGAAATTGACCCTTACCTCTCTACATCACCCTATCTCACCCTGATCATTATCTGAATATCTTCACGAGTAGTGAGATGGCCCTATCATTGACGTTCGGTAATATGGCCGGAAAAATGCCATCCGGGCTAGGTGACTTGTATGACCCAAATGAGTTTACCATCCATCTTATCTTGTCTCTAGTGATCGCCTCCTATATCGTATCAATATCACCCTCGTCTGATCCGGACTGTAGGTTATCGCTGACACTACCTGCCTGCCCATCAGACCCTATATCCCTAAAGCATGGGAAGTGAATCTGCATCAGTAAGCTGAGGGACTCCGAGCAAAACTCTGTCCACGAGTTGTCCGCACGTTGTATGTATCCAGGTGAAATAGAGTCCTTGGATAATATCCGCATGAATCTTTACAATTTTTATGAGTCCACGGACTCATAAAAATTCACTCATGATATCAGTTTTGCGCATCTTGTGTCCCTCTTATACCTAATGAAGCGTTCCTCTCCTCGTTAGCTTGGCCCTCCTAACTGTAGACCGTTATTCCACCATTTCGGCTGCTTCCGTTTGCCAGGATAAATCACCGGGCAACTGAGCTCAAAACTATTCCTAATTACATCCGTGAAATTTTTCACGACTTCCTCGATACCCTCAGCTGAATTTCTCCAGCCTCAGTATCCCTCAAATCTCTATTAACTAACTCACCGAAGGACTTCCAATCCGAATTCTTGGAGTTCCTATAGGGCTTTCCCATTGATTTCACAAAGTCAAAACTTAAGGATATTTTGCTATGGTCCGAAAAGGAATACCCTCCAGTCTTTAACAAAATCACCTAGCATTATGTCTGTAACTGTTTCCGTGTCATTCGTTCTGAATGTAAGATCATTACGTCTATTACAGATATGAAGATTATAACTAGTTATATACTCAAATTCTAACTCACCTCTTTTGTTGATGTCCCTGCTTCCCCATTGGTAGTGGTGAGCATTCCCATCACATTCCAAGACCATGTACACCCCTCTCCTTCTGATGTGCTCCGCCAAATGCTGCTGAGCGATGCCTGGTGGATCGGCAGCCTCGTATGGCATGTGCACAGATACTAGTATGAGCCTAATGCTTTCAGTTGCTTCCCATTGGACAGCCGTATGGTCCCAACTACTAAAAGAATGACGAAGATTAACATTCAAATCAATAGCCAGTATACATTTTCGCACCTACTCCAGTAAGGAAAGTATGAACAAGTTATACCCTGTAACCCTTAAACCACATACCCTGGTGTTGTTAATCCAGGGTTCCTGTATAAGGGCCACGTCTACTTTGGAGTCAATAAGAAGCTTTGTCAATAAGTATCTAAATCTGATCACCCCAAATCCAAAATTGACAACCAACCTCAGACGGATAAAGATAGTTTTGATATCCTTTATCCAGTCCGCGCCTTTGAAAGGTATCTCGTCCGGCCTTCCTTTTACAAGGACGATCTTCAATGAGCTTATGCTCAATCTGCCGTTATTGCTCAACGCTGATCCTCCCATCTGGATCAACTTTGTCAATTACAGCAGCTTCAATACTGATTCCTTCGCCTTTTTCGATATTGAGGGCTGTTCGCTTTCTGACCCAGCTCTTGTAATAATCTCCTTAACCCTTAACAGAGCCGGAAGGTGTGCCTTCTTGGCAAGGAGCCTCTCTTAGTTATGTTATGCAAATAGATAAGAGATGCTCTTATGCCATTCCGAGTTTTTTCTCTTTAGTTCGGCACATAACATCGGTTGCCGCATCACGTATTACCGCGTCTTTCCGAATTAAAGCACTGTCAGACGTATGACATTCTGAGCCAGTCGAGCAATCCCCCCGCTCCAACCCCATCTTGCCGTTCCCGTTCCTTTCTAGATTCTGAGCGCCAGCTGAAATCTCATGCCCATCTTCAAATTCAAGAGAAAGATCCCCGAGCTATTCTGTGGCGCTGTTCCCAGCAAAGGAGTCCCACGAGATGCCCAGAATCTCATTCTTTTCTGATAGCTGGCCCAACAATTGACTTTCCTGTATTAGAATGTCTCGCTGAACCCTTATCATCACGAGCAAAGGAGTCCCACGAGATGCCCAGAATCTTATTCTTTTCTGATAGCTGGCCCAACAATTGACTTTCCTGTATTAGAATGTCTCGCTGAACCCTTATCATCACGAGCAAAGGAGTCCCACGAGATGCCCAGAATCTCATTCTTTTCTGATAGCTGGCCCAACAATTGACTTTCCTGTATTAGAATGTCTCGCTGAACCCTTATCATCACTATATCCTCGTCCGTCAATATGTCCATTTCGGTCCTGTCGCCCTGCGACCATTCGTCATCTGTTCGAATAAAATTTATATTACAATTGTCAATTTTCTTCCCACGAGTATGCCAGTAATGAAAAGATCATCTCGCGCAGTAACGACGTGCGCGGACTTGACTAGAAGTTACAACCAACCAGTGCTATAGGCGTTGGAGGGGAGATGTTAGCTGTTAGTTTGTTTAGGCACCAACTAACCATTCAGGTCCTCAGCACTGCTGCCTACCATCTTGACCTTTGGGGCGCGAGAGTCTGTGGAACTCTATGATCGGAGATAATACACATGATCTGAACACTGATATTATGGGCCAGTACGCACCATATAACAAAATGTTCAGGTCATGTGCCTTACAACCAATTCCCCTATCCGCCACCTGGGGACACGTCCGATAGGAGTAAATGCAACAAAAGACTCCACACGGATGTGTAAAGTTAAAAAAAATAGATCTTAAGTACAAAATATTAATGAAGTTACCATTTGCATTTCATAAATGCAAAATGTACTTTAGTTTTGTCCCGCATGAAAACTATATTTTATATTTCATTGAATTTTTTTAGTTCAAATAAAGAAATTGAATTCTTTCAGTTTTGTTTTAGAGAATTTGGGGTCTAGTGTTAATAAATTAAAAAAAAGAATTGAACGTTTTTCAATTGTATTTACCTTTATTGTAATAAATGCTATTCCGTGCTTTAGTTATGTCCGCCAATGTATCGCTACTAAATATTAGTTCAGACACATATTTTTTGCTGCCATTTCAAATAAAATTGAAATTATGATGCAATCACAAAAATTTTTGACAATTTATGACAATTTTTCGCTTTTTTTATTTGTATAATTTTAAATTTGAAAATCTGGTAATTATATATTAGTTGTAAAATTGACAAACAATACATTTCTTAGAGTTTTTTTTAATGTTTTATTTATATATTGAATCTGCCTTTTTTAAGGCCTCACAAATATGTATTTAAATCTTAAAACTAAACACTAAAGACTAATTGATCTTTAACGAAAGCATAGCTAGGTGAATAATTGGTCATCCTAGTAACGAGGCGGAAAATCGGCTCTACGAAGCCTTGAATTTGATTGAACTTTAGTCAGAAGTCTTGCAAGAGGGTTGGGGTGAGTCTGCAGTTTTATAACGTATTTTTCATTGTGCTTTTTAAACTCGTCCTTTACCAATGGAACATCTAAGTGTCTATAAAAATTCTCATTTCTTATATACCATGGTACACCCGTAATGGTTCTAAGACTTTTTGATTGGGCCCTCTGTATAATATCGATACTCGTATTACTGGATGTTCCCCATAATTGGATGCCAAATTGGTTTTAATACGCTTTTATACAAGGTGTCTTTATTTCCAAGGCTTAGTTTTGATTAGCTGTTTATTAACGAGCTAATGGTAGAGGCTTTTAATTTCATATGATGTTTCTTGGTTTCTATATGACGACGCCAAGTTAGTCCCCTATCTAAATGAATACCAAAGTATGTAACATGATCTGACTGTGGTATACTTATGCCATTAAGTGTAACAGGAGGACAATTTCCTCTTCTGAGAGTGAATGTGACATGGTTACTTTTCAATGTATTTACTCGTAATCGCCAGTTTTTCAACCATGCCTCCACACGTCAGAGGTAAATATCAAGTTGGCTAGATGCTACGTGAGGGATTTCGTGGGAACTGAGTATCAGCAAAAACGCAGAAACAGTCCGTTCATCGCATACTGGTAAGTCAGAAGTGTAAACTAAGTACAAGGTAGCGCCAAGAACACTTCCCTGTGGAACTCTAAATAAATGGTCAGATAATTAGGAATCCAGCAATTTGTGGACATAGTGATAGTAAACATTTAATTTTATATGTTAAACCTTTGTGCAATACTTTATCGAAAGCTTGCGCGACATCTAAAAAAATAGCTGAACAATACTCTTTTAATTCAAAACATTTCCTTATCTCTCCAGTTAGACGATTCGCTTGTTCTACGGTTCCAAGTTTTTCTTGAAAACCAAACTGGTAAACTGGGACGATATTTCTATCGTTAAAGAATGTTATAATTTTCTTTTGAAATAATTTCTCGAAAAGCTTCGGCAGACAAGATAGTAAGCTAATAATTCTATAGAGAAGATGGTATAATAGAATCCTTTTCTCTCTTTGCACGACTATTGACACAATCGGTAGGTTTATATCATGGATAGTGTTATTGCATCATATCCACGTAATTTTCTAACATTTATGTTTTCTTTGATAACTATATTAATGTCCTCTAACATCAATTATATCGTAATTTGATGTGGTGTCAGGTGTCTCTCCCAATACAAAATTATTTGATTGGGGTTTCCTTAAAGGAATTTGCGCGTCTAACGGTGGCTTCATATATTTCGTTGCCTTCTATAAGGAAAAATCAGTATATTTATTATTTGTTAAACTTTCAATGTAATTTATACTCTGGTGGTCACCTTCTATTTGACGGGCTTTTTTTTAGCTATTTTAATTGCTGTGAACAGCCTCAGCTTTGAAGCTGGAGATCTGGTTTGTTGCCATTCCCTTCTAAGTTCTCTTTTTTCAAGAAGAAGTTTTTTCAATGTCAAATTGGAAATACGCTTGTTAACTTTTTTTAAAGTTTGACTTTTTGAATAATGCAAGTCTAAATTAATTAACGACGTAAAATTAATTAAAAAGTTTGACTTTTTGAATGATGCCTTTGAATGATGGGAACCTGTTGACAAAATTATCCTGGGTATTATTAAAATGTTTTTTTTTCTTATCTGCTTATAACTTTTTTTTATAAGTAAAGCTGATTCAAAAAACAAAAAATCCGCATTTTCATACTAAATGCTATAAAAAATTAAAAGTTTTTTTTTTCAATTTGAACAACTTATAAAAGTCCTTAATCAATCATTTAATATCAATAAAAGAAAAGCCTTGTACTTTGCAAAAGGGAGCAGAAAGGAGGTAAAAATTTCACTCAACAATATTTTTATTGACAATATTAATAACCTACGTTTTCCTGGTAAAAGAAAAGCCTTGTACTTTGTAAAAGGGAGCAGAAAGGAGGTAAAAATTTCACTCAACAATATTTTTATTGACAATATTAATAACCTACGTTTTCCTGGTATGGACATTAGCAAGAGCTTTTCAGTTAAGGAACACTACAACGATATTATTTCTAGATCCAGAACTGCTTTTAATGCTATGAAAATGGTCACACCTTTAAAAGGTGGAATAAATTGCCTTGAATTTGTGCAAAAGTTTGGTCTTCTCGAAGATAGAGTATGCCCGAACGACCACGACCAATTCGCCTTCCTACATAAATAACTATATACGTACCTTTCAAAACGGTCTACTCTAAAAATTTTTGACTCTTGTCTCCTCATGCCCTAATTATTCTCTATACTCCTTTGCTGTGGTACTCTCACCTGCTCAAAGAGACATTTACTTAGCCTGCAAGGAACTCACCAAAATTACATGCCATCGCCATAGTGCTTATTTAAGTATCATTCAACTCATTTTCAAAAATCAAGTTTGAATGTGATTTACAACAAATTCAAAGATGTCTTTGATAAGATTGGTACAAACTCAAGCCCTCAATTTTCTTCCAAATTTAAAGTTAAGTTCGAAACTGCTCTTTTTCAAAAGAAAATGCTGTTATCAACAGTTTTCAGACCCTACTACCTTCAAAGAATTAACTCCTTTCAACAGATACGTGAGCTACGTGCGACTCATGTCAGGCAAACAGACAATCACAGCCCATCTACACGTAACAGAATATGTAAGATTTATCTATCAGTGTCAAATTCACTCTCTGATTCAAATATTATTATAAGAAGTATTATGAGACTATTGTGATGAGATTTCTCTACACAACTATGAACTGTAAAAAATACACATATATGAAAGCTTGTGTGTGTGCATGTGTATTTTGGAAATTACTAAAAAATAATGTTTTTTTAATTGCTTCCTTATAATGATTGCTTTACATTTAAAAAAAAAAAACATTTTTATAAAAATTGTGCTAAAAAGGTTTGAATTTCTTAAATAAACAGGACATGCTTACTTTGTGATTGATTGAAAATAATGATATTTCATAGGATTTATTACAAAACGTGTACCTTTTATAAAAGATTTAACATAATATAAACAAAATGATTACTCTCTTCTGTCAGTGTTATCTCACATTATATCAGCGTTAATCTCAGTTGTAGATCTGAGTAATGTGCTTCGGCTACTGTTTTATGTATATTTCTTTAACGGGTTTTACCAAAAATTTTATTATAATTGTAATTACTAAAGCACAGCAAAAAGTACACATACTGCATAAAATATTCGACAGAGTAGAATGTAGAAAAGTTAAGGAAAATTCTCAAATAACCCAGGGCTCTCTTTAAAGGACTCCAGGAAGAGTATGTCATTTTTGTCTTTCAAGAAACAATAAGATAAACAGTGAACGAATACAAATACATGTTGAAAACTACGGGGAAAGAATCACTCTTGTTGGGGCAAAATGTTGAAAAATTATTGTTATTCGTTATGATTCGTACTGATTAGGGTTCATAAATTTGACGAATAATCGAACAATCGACTTTTTGTTGAAAAAAATCGAAAAGTCGAAGTCGACTTTTTGGTTAGACAATTGTCGAGAAATCGACTTATTAGTCGAAAAGTCGGAAAAAGTCTAAAATATTCGGAAAAAGTAGAACATAGTCGAAAAACCGAAAGAATCGCCCTTATTGGGACAAAATGTTAAAAAAAATATTGTTATTCGCTATGATTCGTACTGATTAAGGTTCATCAAAACGACTTTCGAATAACCGAACAATCGACTTTTTGTTGAAAATGTCGAAAAGTCGAAATCGACTTTTTGGTTAGAAAATTTTTGAGAAATCGACTTACTAGTCGAAAAGTCGTAAATAGCCGGAAAAAGTCTAAAAGTCTAAAATATTCGAAAAAGTATAAAATAGTCGAAAACCCGGAAAAAAAAAAGAAAATAGTTAGAAAAAGTAGATAATAGTCGAAAAGTCGACTATTTCAAAATTGGAAAAAGTCGAAAAATCGACTCTTAAAAAATTAAAAAAGTCGAAAAATCAATTATTTTAAAATTGAAAAAAATCGAAAAAGTCAACTTTTTGTTCCAACTATAAAACTTTAAATTAAAAATTAATGGCGCGAATTTATATTTTGTGAGAATGCTCCAAAAGCTTTTAGAAAGCCTTTAGAATTAATAAAGTGATATTCATACCTTCATATTTAAAAGATATTAAATACAGACACATACAAAATATGAATTTTGAAATTTTTGGAATTTCGGTATTTTTATAAAATAGATGTGCAACAATATTTGAAGGCTTTGAAAATGGTAATAAATCTGAGTTTATAAAGCACAACAAGCCAAAATTAAATTTATGTTGAATTAATGACTCCAAGCACGTAGGGATAAAGAGTGATAATGCGGCTATTGTTGAATTACATAAAGGGTTGAATATAACAGTATAGAGCCCACACTTAATCCCACATTAAATTTGTGTCCATATGTGAAGAAGTATGTGGCTAAGAGGTATTACAAGACCATAATGAATATATATAATTCCAATTGACTATGACATTAATTAATTTATTTATTTGATAAAAAAAAGTTCCCCAAGCATTTATACATGCCAACTGTGGCCGTATTAAATTTTAAATTCTGAAATTTTGTGATTTTCTTTAGCCGTTTTATAAAAGAAAAAATAATTTCTTGACACGAAAATTTTGGTTTTTCTTTAGTTTTATAATTTAAATCTAGATGTTATTTTTCTTTGTGTTATATTTCTTGTTTTCTTTCAATGTAACAACAATTCCTTAACATACTGTTTGTTTTGCCATTAAACTTTAAAATCCAAACAAAACAAAGAAAAAGTTCTAATTTGACAACGTACATACCTACATAGTACACTTCTGCGTTCATACGACGCAATTGTGTTACAAGCATAAATTTGTACTGAAAATTAATATAAATTTCGAAACAAAAACGCAGCTAATGTTTTATTTTAAATAACATATAACACAATAACTCAAATAATATACTTTGAGGATTGGGTAAATATATATTTCCTATACATTACTTTAAATTTTGTAAAAATTTCAGTATAAGTTTACTTAAAGAAGTGGCTGATGGTTTAAGAATTTATTTTGACTTCACCATAACCGATTATCTTCTCTACAAAGAAGAGGAAGATTATGCTTTGTCATATTTGTCTGAAGAGAATTTAAAATCGTTCACATATGTTGCAACACCAGCATTTAGTATGGAATGGTTTAATACCAAAACAGATACAGGAGAAACATCAGCAGCTGCTACAACAATACCCGAAGTACTAAATGAAATTACTAGTCAGGCTGCAGGAACAACACCTGCTGTTAGCGCCAACAATATGACAGAAAATACAAATACTACTACTGCCAATAGCACATCTAATAGTGTTAATAATACAAACTCTACGGCTCAAGAAGATCAACCACAACGTAGAAAATTACGTTCTCATCGTAGTGATGATTGCGATCTTACTTTAGAGAATTGCTTATCTAGTATTGCCAGCACTAGTTCGGGAGCTTCTACGCCTTTACACTCCAGTATTCCCATATCGCATTTGAATTATTTAAAGTCTTTGCCACCCATTTCACCACAAATACGTGATTTTTTGCAAAATGTTTTATCGTGGCGTTTATTGCCTTCAAATGCTGTACCAGCACCAGCCATGATATTTGGTGCTCCTCATTTAGCAAGATTATTAGGTAAGCTTTTTTTCTATACTCAATATTGAAATAAAAGTTTATATATCAAATTTTTGTTCTTTTTAGTTAAATTACCAGAATTTTTAAATGCTTCTTCAATGACTGATGAAAAGTTAAAAGTTCTTTTGCAACATTTGGATACATTTACCAAGTATGTATATGCATGTGTTTTTATTTTTCTTTTATAATATTCCCATTATTCTCATTATGTATATATATATATCTAAAATTATGCAAAAAAAAAAAAAAAAAAAAACACCTGTTTAAACTGCTTGGCTTTAAAATATCTAACATAAACAAAGTGTTTAGTTTAGCAGACGTCTTAATAAAGGTCTTTAATTTTTTAGTCTTTATAGTTTATTTGAAGTGTAAAAGTATTTATTAGAGAAAATGTTTAATAGTTTTGTTTCATTTTGCATTTTAAGTTTATTTTTATTACATTGCATTGTCGTAGTGGTGTTTGGGAATTTATTAATAGATCCATTTACATATGAATTAATATATATAGAATTATTACCTAATAATTCACGTATTCTAAATTTGTATCGTGTTTTAAATAGCATACAATTTCATTAAGAGCTATATTAGGTAAATAATAAAAATAAATTAAAAGTTAAATGCGTACATAAAATATACGTCAATTTTTTTTAAGAAATATAATATGCATATATAAAATTCTGATATCGAAAAACTTTTTCTTGAAAAAGGCCTTTTTATTTGCATGATATTTAAGCCCAGGCTTTCAGCCAAATCCCCAAATGATTTTGTATTCGTATAAACACCTGATACTGCAATAAATTAGGATGACAAAATTGTTGTTAGCGCAGATGACAATATAATCATATAAATGTATTAAAATCTCCAGGATATGTTTCAATAGCGCCATCAATGATTAAAAACCTACCGAACGCAGTAACTGTGCTGTCTATAATATTTAATTCGATCTTGAAAATAGGAGTCTTTCTAAAAATTTGGAAAATTTCTCATATTAAAATGATACCTAAGCCAGAACAAGATTTGACTATATTATCTATATTAACGATAGACATATCGTCCCGGTTCGTGAAAAATGGAACTATTGAACAGTTAAATCGTTTAACAGGAGAGACCTGCTGAATTAAAGAAGTAAACACCATTTCTTTTAGATCTATGCTACCAATATATACCCAGAAATTGCTGGAGGTTTTTCTTATCGTCTATTTAGAGTAAGATAAAATGACCTTGTGACAGAAGAATTTGAGATAATGGAAGGTATGTTACAGAAAAGTGTTTTTGCATCTACCCTCTACTTAGTTAACACTTCCGACTAGCCTAATTACTAAAAAAGTCATTATTTGCAACCACAACCCAGCAAAAACTTTGCTTTTCTGCTAAGCTAGTTGGAACAAAAATAAACTACTTATTTTTTGCCTGAATAACTAGTTATTTTTGTTCGACTTGTCCACAAATTCATGTAGTTATATTTTGTTTGCTAAACGAAAACAAAAGTAAAAAAACAAAAAAATTTTGCCGTCAGTGTGACTCGAACTTGGACACACACTAACCATTCGTTTTTACTAACTAAAGTGTTACTCAGAACACCATCTCGCACATAGCATCCTAAGCGACAAAAACTCTATTTAGTTTAAAATATCTTTTTAGACATTTTGTTATAAAAAACTAACAGCTTCAGAATGGGGTTGAACCAACAACTTTTTGGTTGTTAATCCGGCGCTCTAGCCAACTCATCCACGTGATTGCAGTATTACTGTGATATTATACTATGGAGTACTTATTAATGTAATACAGAGTAGGCAAATAATAATGACGCCTCATTACCAAGAAACTACTTTAATAAGTAGTTGTTATTACCGAAAACCAAAAAATTTTTGCTGGGAAACTACAACAAGTACAGGCTATTTGCATGCATTCTGAAACTAGCTGTAGTAATAATACTTTATTTCCTGGGTGTTTAAAAGGTTCTTTCATTACAGAACATTTTATTTTATTTATTTTTTTTTTTAATTTTAATAAGATTTTTTTGTGTTAAAAAAAGTAAATAAATTTAGTGTTCATCACAAAAATCCATTTTACCTCCTATTAACAAGCATCTTAAACCATAGAAATTTGTTATCTCATGGTCAATAATTTCGAATTTTA
This sequence comes from Protocalliphora azurea, assembly GCA_932274085.1. Lineage (NCBI taxonomy): Eukaryota > Metazoa > Arthropoda > Insecta > Diptera > Calliphoridae > Protocalliphora > Protocalliphora azurea. Next base: position 103,214,454 of record OW026522.1, read on the forward strand.
GTTACTTGGAGTCTCACAAGGAATGGTTTAACGAGGATAACTATGTAAGAGGTAATATTAATAGAACAACTACTACTATATCAACAGATTCTACGAAATCAGAACAGATCGAATCATTACCAAATACAACAACACCTCCACAAGAATTAATTACAGAACCACAACAGGAAATTAAGGATATAACAACTACAATAGAAGCAACAACAACAACTATAGCAACAGCGATAGAAAGTATAGCTTCATAGCCTCTACATTAAGTCTGGATTAAATTAAAAAAAGCAAAATAAAATGTTATTATGTTATAGTCTTATCATTTTTTTGATATTTATTAAAATGTATATAAATTTATTTAAATATTATTTAATGAAATTAAAGTTTGGTTAAAAAATAATACATTTAATAATAAACAAAACCTATAAATGTTGTGCCCAAATTAGTTCATATTCAAATTCAGGATATAATTCAACTGAATCGGGCAAAAAAGGGCTGAAAAAGTTATGATTTTAACATTGTGTTGTTATTGGAAGTAAGGAGTTAGTGCTGAAGTTATTTTTTTAACCCATTGTTGTCATTGGTAGGATGTTCTTTTTTACTATTATCCTACATTAATTTTGAAGTTCTTCTTTTAAAACGATGTTTATACAATTTTTAATAAAAATACAGTTTTAGCTTTGATAAGAAATAATGAAAATAATTTAAAATTTGTGAAATTTTTATTTTCTTAGAAATTATTAACTCTTTCCCCCTGCTAAAAATACATTTATTTTTACTTTCATTTTCTCACGTACAAATGGCTTGCCAGAATAAAAATTTTTCGATGATTTTGATTTTTTACGCTATATTTATTTGCTACATTTCCCATAATATCTGTAACATAGAATTCCTCGCCAAAAAGTCCGTACATTTTATTGTCTATTAGACAGCATACATAATTTTGAAAGGAAAAGAACTCATAATAATATTCGTTATTTACGTTCCTATCAGGAATTTTTTTCTTTGTGGGTATTCAGGCCAGCTTTCTTTAACTTTAAAGATAATAAAAATAATTAAATTTTTTTTTTTTTAGAAATTATTGACTATTTCCCCTGCTAAAAATTATTAATAACTTCCAAAACAAGATAAGCACTTAGTTCTACTTTTGAAGTGGTGAAAATGTTCTTTTTTGGAAGCACTCGCTCGTTTTTTTGCTGGGACTTCAGTTGTTTTTAGAAGCAAGAATCTTGAAGAGATTTCCTATCTGTATTACAATTTTCTACTAAGTTGTGTATAGTTTGTACATGAATTTCTTGCTAGCATTCTTTAATATTATATCTAAGATTATTAATCGTAGAAAACTGACGTCCTTTTTCATAAACTTTTGTTGCAAATGATACTACACAAATTTTCTAATATATATTAAATATTTTTTTCTGAAAGCCAGTGCCAATAGTGCTTTGATACGTGTATGGCATCATTTTCTTGCTGAAAATATGTTCTTTATCCGGATATTCGTCAAGCTAGTTAACAAAATGTGTTCTAGTACAGGGGTTCCCACAATAATTCACCCTTTCAGAAATTTTTTGTTTTCCTGCAGACCTCCAGACATATTTGAAATCTTTAATAATACAAATGAAAAATCAGTAAAAATATTTTTTTAATAAAAAAATTATTTTATTCAAAGTATTGTCCATCTGAATCTACCACTTTTCTCATCTTTCAAGCAATTTATTCCAAAACCGCTTCTTATTTTTTTAGGTATGAAACGAATCAACTACAATTTTTATACCTAGTTCTGAAGTGAAGTAAATATATATTGCACTTCTGTGTCGAACGAAAAATAGTAGTGAGAAGGTGCAATGTCTTAATTATATTCTAGCCCTTTGTGATCCTACTTTAGCAGCGCATAGGCGATATACTAGTAATCCCATTAAACACAGATCAGTACCTGTGTTATTCAACTTTGGTGTCGAATTTCCTGGTTGTCCAGGCTTTATATACGATCAGTTCGTGTGGCAGTCAATTCTCTTGCTTTTTTTTTTTATTAATTAAAGAGCTTTTAAAACCTGTATATTGTTGCTTGATCTATTCCCAATGATTATGTAAGCATTTTTAGCATTTGGCATGAGAACTCTTGTTCTAGGACAAAAATAGAAAGCTTGTAATCATACGAAAAGGCCCCCTCACCAGAGGCTTCCTTCAGCATAATTCCTTTTCAACCTAAAGACATTGTGTCGGTTAATATTATGCCAATCTTTTATTTATTTTATTTATTTATTGATGTCACATACAAAACTAAACAAATATTTCTAATTATAGTATGTGATATTATAATGGTAGAAATTTTATGAAACTAGCAAATCGTATCCGGTTATATAAATAAGTTGATTCTTTATTATTGATTATTTTATGCAGTAAAATCAGAGACTATCTTTATTAAGTCATTTATGTTGACTTTATACAATGATTTAGAAAACCGGGATGGGTCATCATATCTTTTGACGCAATACATAGGGTAATATAGCATTATAGGCAACTTTTACTTGTTCTTACTAGTAATATCACTACTTGGGAAGAAATTACAAACATACAAAAGTTTAGGCATAATGATTGTTCTTGCTAGGAGTTCTCGAATACGTTTGGGCGTTATATGTTGTGTCGGATATAATGTTCTCAACTTTGCGAACGTACATCGATTCGTAGCATTTATGTGTGAGTTTAATTTTATCTCCCTATTAAAAATGATACTAAGGTTCTTAGTTGCTTCAAAAATGGTGATTACTTCATTACCCAATGTATCTGGATTTTGTAGAAGTAAAGTATAATATTATTTAATGTTCATTGAGACTTTAGAGATAACCACACATTTCGATTTTTGGAGTTATGATGTAGACAGTTCGCAATGGTCCATGTAGATACAGTATGCATATCTATATATTCAGCATTACTACAAATTCACTAAATTGGTTCTTTTCACAGCTTATATACAACTGCACATCCGCGTACATATGTATACTAAAATACGAAAGTTGTAGTGGGATGTCATAAAGAAATTATCGCCTACTTTTACTGATTGATGATGATCTGACAGAGATGTAGCCATAAGCGAGGTGGCAGAGCTTGAAAAATGTTAAATATGTCTAAGGCTTTAGAGTGATCGAGCAAAGCAAGGAATGTGACGAGACCATTATGCAACTGAGATCTTATGCGTGCAGTTACGTTAATTAGGTCTATAACACAGCTGTGCTTCTGTCTGAAGTCAGATTGGTAGACACTAAGAAGAGAATATATATCCAAGTAGCTAATTACTTGCCGGCGTAGTATGCGTTCGAACACTTTCGAAAGATGGGGTAAGATTGTAAAGAAGGAAACTCATGCGATGTTTTTGGAATTGGAATAACAAGGGCATATTTCCATAAATGATAATGATAATGAATGGTATGGTATAGAAGTGTTGAAGGTAGCAATTTAAGGAACTTGGGCGTCAGATGGATTTGTACAGTCAAAAGAAAATTGCATCTGAGGTTTATTGGGTGAGGGAGGAACCATCCACGTTGAACTTCTTTTCACAAGACAATATCTGTTTCCTCTCATCCTAAGAAGACATATGAGTTTTAGTAAAGTTCAAACGACGTTCTTTATATAAAACAGAAAGACAAGGCTTGGACTTTAATTTTCTCCATTTAGTGGACGAAGACGAAACTTTCTGGTGCAATGATAATTTCTGGTCACATCTATAGAACGCTCTATGATGCTAGCAAATTCGACTATTCATTTTTATTTAAAAAATCAATCAGATTTCTTTCTGTTTTGACTTAAACGTGGTCCAGATCCCATTATTTTAGAAAAACTATAGAATTTATTTTTTATTCAAAGTTTTATTTCAACACAAAATATTTCAACAAAAGAATTTTAATATTTATTGTTACGATTGCCTTGCAATAATATGTAACTTATTTAAACAAATGCGCTTTATAACAAAAAACAGTGATGCGTACAAACAATTGTCTACTACGGTATATAATTAAATTCAATTTCATCCCGATTGTGTAATTAATTTAATATACTAAGTTATGGGCTTATTTTGTAAAACGAAATGAATTAAAATTTATTTGTTGTTTTCAATATAAGGTGTTGAAACAAATTTTCGTTTTGTTATATATAATTTTTAATTATACTTACACGCTGTTACAAAATGACACTTTTTATTTTCACTCAGAAAACGATCTAATGTGAGTTGTAGACCTTGTTAAGGACATCACAAAACAATTTACAAAAATTTTGAAACACTCCCTAAATTTCGAGATATTTTGAAAAAACCATGTTAATTTAAGATTTTTAAATTGATTTTGAAAGCAGAAGGTCTTAACTTTTTAACTATATTATCATATTACCAATCAAATAATGAATTATTCACCGTTTTAAAATTTATTTCGCTTTTCTATCTCGAAATTTTGCCTTTGATATAAATTTTTCGGATTTTTTTCTAAAAGACTACACATATTCATTTACAATGTTTGAAATGACATTTTATTTAGAATAATATAAAATACCCCTATTTAAAATCGCTTAAAATCTCAAAAAGTTATTACGCATTTTCTAAGCTTTATTAAAAAATTATTCATATATTTTAAGACAAAATATTTTTTTATATTTTTTATTTGGTTTTTACTTTTTGAGGATAAAATTAAAAATATATGGAAAGTTTTAGTAAGTTATTAAAGATAAAATCGAATAAGTTCTACAGTTTTTGTCCAATTTAAAAATATTAAATTTGGTTATGTTTACAGCAGAAATGCTCATAAAAATTATTGTATCTTTGAGTAGGCTTTTATAGAAAAAATTGTAATATATTGCAGTTAAACTCGAAAAATTGTGGACAAATTTTTTTTTCTAGAAGTTGTTTTAAAATTTGCTTTTAATATTTGACTAAAAGTTAAGTCAAATGTATACGGTTGAAAAACCCGTTTCTCCTACTTTCCAAAAAAGTTTAAAAAGGAAAAATAAATAAAAGAACAACAGAATTAGAAATACATTTATACAAGAACTTACCCAAAAACATTTTTTTTACTCGAAATTTTGGGGATGTATTGCAAATTTCTAAAACTGGTTTATGATGTCTTCAAAAAGGCCTATCTAAAACCTACATGATGTCATTTCTCGAGTGATTTTTCACTGTAACAGTTTGTTATTGGCTTTGCTTGTTGTGAGTTATTTGTGTTGTATTATTTTGAAACCTTTATTTACGTTGTGATTTAAATGTCGACAGATTCTTTAAACGGTTTGTCAAACGTTTGGAAAATTTTGGTTTATTTGATTTATCTTGTTTTGACAAATTTTTTGTTTCCATAATTTTAGCTTTGGTAGTGTTGGGTTCTTCAATAATATGGGTTTCAGCATTATGGTTCTTATACAGTTTTTCTTTTGTTATATTACTGACGACAGAGTCTTCATGAAGTTTCAGCGTATTATCATTACTTTGGTGAATTCTCAATCATTCTGTCGATGATGGTCTCACCTTAAATTTCTTTTGTAATTTAGTGAGAAAACGGGAAAATTTTGGTCTTGTTATCGTTTCAATTTGTTCTTGTTCTGTTTCATTTTGGTGCTTAAAGTTGAGCTGCCTTGGCATTGAAATTTTCGTATCTTCCTTGGATATTTCATTTCGTTCAAAATCAATCAATGCTACACATAAATTATAGGATTTTAAATTGTTTTTTTCAGAAGTCATATAATTTCTACGTAATCTTTCTTCAGTTCGTGATCGCAGATTTTTAATTACCTCATTTATGGAACTATAACGACGATCAGGATATACTAGATCAGTGGGTTTAGAAGCCAAAGTATTTGGGCGTTGAAACATACGATCATTGTTAATATTTTCATTATTTATATTTAATTTTGCTTGTTGATCCGTATAACAATTAAAGGGTTTCGCCATAGAGGAACCAATATAAGCTAAGGTGTTCCTTTAGATCATCCTCTCTTATGGTAGTGCAACGAATACCAAAACGTGCAATATTTGTATTGTTTTTAAAGATACTTTAAGCTTTCCCATTTGTACATGTGTTTCTGGTGTCAAAGGTAAATTATGTATATTATTATTATTGTCACTGGTGTCTAGAAATTTTTAAATTCAATGGTACTTTGGTTTACAATTTTTTAGATTCATAATTATTAGTTGAGACATTGAGATGAATTAATTTCATTTTCTAAGAATTTAACGCTAGAAGGAGGATTTTCCGGTGGCTTTTTTGATTCAAAATGATTACTTGCGACATGAAAAGAATTACTTTCTTTTTCCAAGAATTCAGTGCTAGATGGATGAATTTTCTGTGGCTTTATTACGGTGCTACATTTAGGATGGGAACGCAGAAGAATTTTTAAATTTGGTCGTCTTGATGCATTATCAACCCCTTGACTTTTAACTCGGAGTGGGTATGCTGAAAAAGGAACATAAATACTCGTAAAGTAAAAATATTGATTTCTGGCTTTTTGAAACTTTGTTTCTGTTTTTTTATGCTTAACTTTGTATGAACCACTTACTTAGATTTTATTTTAGCTTCCGTTTGATTTTCGTTTGTTTTTCTAGACGTAAACGTCTTTAATTTTTTTTGCAGCTAATTTTAAATGTAGCCTTGTCTTCACAAAAGAAATCAGCCATTGTAACATGTAAAATTTTTAATTTTTCACAATTATTTAGCAAAATTTTCATTTTATATTTTGCATTGAGTAAAAATTCATATATTTGTTGCTTGATATCCTCTTCGGTTGTAGAAAGCTGGATTTGTTTGTTAATCATAACTAAAGTAAGTTCCAAATCCTTAATATCCTCTACGATTTGATCAATATTGACTGAAAGATATTCTTTTTTATTTTAATTTTTTATTTACATTTATTAAAAAAATGTGTATTTACTTGGACATATTTTCCAAAAAGCTTAATTCATTGTAAAAATCCATTAATTGAGTATCAAATCTCCCAACTTCCATGGCTATAAAGTGAAGCAAATGCATGTTGGTTTTATTAGCTCTTATATCCATTAATTTATTTAAGGAAGCTAATCTAATGCCCGCCGCATTACCAGCATAACAACCAGAATTTAGATAATTTCCAATAGTAATTATAATATGTAAAATTGTTGGTAACGATTTATTGTCCATAAGATCTAAATTGTGAAGAGAAAAACGATTAGCTAATCTGATAATAGTATTGTGAGGATATACCATTTCCAGCTTTTAGAATTTCCTATAAACGGAGCTCCAAATAGGGAACAGTTAAAACAAATTCTTCTTTAAAAATCATGCAATTAATGCGTAATTTGTAGCTGAAACAAAAAATATTTTGCAATTTCATTGGAATTAAAAACATTTTACTGATTTTAGTTGGTATCTTTCGACTCTATAATTTTTATAATTACTTACTTTGGAATTTTCAGTAACAAAATTAAAAACTTTTCAGCTTTTCCTAAACTTTTTTTCATTTTCTTTTTGTAAAAGTTTAATCAAATCTTTAAGTTTTTCCAAATCCATAACGTATTAGTTGCACAATATCCTCTGAATTATAGCTGCAAATATGCAAATAACTCGTAATATTTTATATGCTATTAAATTTATCATATATACCCTTTAAATTGGCTTAAGAATATATTTATTGACATTCCAACAAGTGTAATTTTTTATGTTCCTTTTTGCCAATCGAACGACTGCTATCAGTTTGATCATTGTTAAAAGTATTATTAAGTTTATTAATTGTTGGTAAACTAAATAATTCTTCGATATCCTTGATATTTATTTCATCCATACATTTCTCCTTGGTCTTTATGGTCCATATATTTGTTTTGTTTATAATTTGGTTTTGTGGAATTTTGACCCAATTACACGTTTTTAATTTGGAGTGTGATTTTGGTATATTTTCTTTCGGTAAAAACATGTTGGTTGAAGGAGGTAGAGATGGTCCACTTGGTAGAATTGGTGGTGGTGGCGGAGCAGGAGAAGTAGTTAGAGTTGGAATTGAGGTCGTTAAGCAAGGCCCCGTTGATATGGATTCTTTTTCATTAGCCTTAGGATTATCTTTATCATTTTAATAAGCTTTTAGCAAACGTTCGACATCTTCGCAATTTTCCAATTGTATTACAGGATGTACCAATTTTTCTTCAACTTGCCACTTTGCACCATATACTGCCTCATTTGGATCGATATCCAGTAAATGATTTAAAATGTTAAGGAAATTAGTTTCATAAGGAGTTTTAGTGACCTTAAAAATTAAAAAAAATTATTATTAAATTTAAGAAATGAACTCTATTTAAATTCTATATAAATTACCTGATGCAATATAGTTTTGAAAAACGTCTGAATAAGAATTAAAATTAATACTATGGTTTCTTGAGAGTCTAAACGTTTTATTGATCTCGTTTTGTTTATTAAATCCGTCTAGATGTAAAACAATGTCACCGATTCCGGAAGAAAGTTTTCTGGAAATTGTTTCAAAAATATATTATTTACAACCAAATTCAAAGCAGAAAAAATCTTAAAAGAAAATTTAACTTCGGATTTTGTAGCATTTATCGTCAAACAGACTTTAAACGGCTTAATTTCTATACGTTTTTATTTTATCTATCAGGACACTAAACCGACACTATACACTTTTTGATAGAACTTAGGGAATTAAATAAGGAAAAAATCGAGATTTTTTCTTTTGCGATAACAATCAATAATTTACGAAAATGAAACCGGTGCCTGCGAGAGATCATTAGAGTTATTTTCATTAATGTTGTGAATTCTGCTTCATCAATCCATCCACTATATGCCCTGCATCAGAAATCCCAGAGTAATTGAAGAACTCCACTCCTGAGGGATCTGTAGGAACCCACAACTAAAATTTTACACTCTACTACAACAATTTTGTGACGTAAATCCAACCAGTTGATAATAAGTTATATAATTATATCCAAAAATTTTTGTTTCTGCTCCACTGTAAAATATAGGGAAAGTCGAATCTGATAGCGATCCATGGTAGGATACGATTTCAGATTGCTTTTCAGAGTTGGAGTCCAGACAGGAAGAAAAATACCAGGTTCAGACCACAGGCTTAATATAATCTAGTACCTCGAGAACAGGAGCACCCGATCTGGTTTTACGACCGCATCTAGGAAATCGAGGTCTTATATTCAAAAAGGGCTATCAGCAAAACGTTAATTGTCAGGAGAGTATAAAAACCTTTTATTTCGCTTATTTTTCAATATTTTGCAATCATCTACAATTTATTAATCTTCTCCAATTTATTAATAATACGTCTACTAAACCTCATGCGTAAAAATAAATATTTTAAGCCTATTATTATACCTTTCACCATAGGTGTAAAGTATATATATAAGTTTGTCATTTTTAATTTCTAAAATTTTCATCGGTGAGCAAAAAAGTTTATATTTTCTGGGTCCTTGTAAGAAATGATGTAGATAGGACGATGTTCGTCCTTCTGTTTGTCTCTATATAAGCTAGCGACTTCGTTTTTGCAAAGATTTTGAAATTTTTGTCTGAATTTTTATGCTGAAGAAATGAACTAAATGGGTCCAATAATAAGACGCATTTTTGACTTTTTTAAGCCCCTTTTTAAGCTATGGATTTTGTTTTTATATAGATTGGTCGTAAATAATTTTCCAAAATTTCGGTTTTTTGAATTAACAATATTGGACAATAAACAATCGAGTTTTAGGCAGAAATCTGAAAAAAATTATTAAAAATAATCACACACAAACATACATAACGACATTGCAATGACTTTCAGTGTTGTTGTTTTTTGTATAAGCAGCAGCAGTTGTTAGTTGCATATATATAGATATAATCATTTTTTATGTATGTTTGGACGTTTTATAGTTAAAAATAGAAGCATTATAAGCATGTTTCTACATACAACCATATGTACATAAATTTAGTAGTCATAAAAAGCCATCAGTGTTGTTTTTTTAAAGAAGCAACGCTTGCTATGATAGTTTAATTTTGTGTTTACATTTTTGTACTTTGGAAAAAAATGTAGATTATTGTTGTAGGTATAAATATGAAAATATTAAAGCATACTTTAAGGCATAAATTTTATTATTTGTCGGTAAAATGGTAAAGGATATGAAAGATTCGGCACATTCGAATATACCGCTCTAACCTATTTTTTCTTAATATTTTTTGATAAAAATTGGACAATATTAAATCTATGATATTTTACAAATCAAGAGATAAAAAAGCGAAGTTTGATGGTAAGCATGACTATCTTCAAATATTACAACTGTTAAATAACAATTGAAATGTGTTAATAAATTAAATTATAAATATATAATGCAAATAATGCAAAGAAAATTGCATAAGGAATAAAATTACAAAAAAAAAAAAAAAAAAAAAAATTGAACTTATTGAAGTTGTATTAAATTTCTTATCAAAAACTCAATTGTAACTAAAACATTCAAAAACGCTGTTTATAGTCTTAACATTAAAATCTTTTGAAAATCAATAAAATAATTTTTTCTTAAAATTTTCATTCCACGAGAGATTTATAAAAAATATCTATTTTTTTAAAAGGGTTATCAGATTTTGTTCATTTTTGGTACGCAGGCTATATGCGTAGCCATTTAATATTTCTCATTATTTTTTCTAATTGCGAAAAAATCGCGAATTTATTTGCGATTTTAATTTTTATAAAAGTTAAAAAATTCGACAAAGTACGTAACTTTAAATGCTAATATCTCTTAAGGATGTAGATGCATTCTAATTCTAATTCTGACTTGCAAAATTGTAAAAGAGTTACGTTTAACTAGACCTTGAGTTTCCAAATTAATTGGAGTGAATGGGTTCTAAAATATAACTAATCGAATGCTAAAAAGGATACATCTTCTATTCATATTTGTATGAGATTCGATTTAAATCTAAAGTTCCACCAAAAGCCTTGATGGAACTTTATTTCAAAGGAATTTATATTATATTTAAATTCATTAAGAGTGAAAATTTAAAAAGTGTACTAATCAATCACTGAAGTACTACTGTACTTTTGAAAGTCGAATTGTACTGAAAAAAGAACAATTGTTCTGAATTTATCATCCCTGAGCTGAATACAGGAAAAGTATTTAAAATTTATATTCAGTTCCCTACAAGCGAATGAAAATCAAAAAAAAAAAAAACAAGGTTTAAGTTTTGTTTCGAAATGGGTTTCAAAAAATTTTGAGCTCGTTATAAAAAAGATATATCAAAACAAAAAAAAAAAAATCCCATTTAGAGAAAAAAATGAAAACTTATTTTGTCATAAATATTTTATATATTTTTTTTAGATTTTTTAGTATTTTTATGCATGATTTGAGTGGTCTTCCTACATTAGAATCTAAAAAGATGTTTCTCTGGAGACTCTAATGTCTATAGACTTATTCACCCATTAACAAAATGTCTGTCGATCTAAATACTCTCCCTACGATGTATATTTTTCATCGCCGTAGAAAAATGCGGATTTTATACTTGCCTCAAAAATATATTTGCTTCTAAAACCAATAATCTTTTTGTAGGTGTAAATAGCTGAGGAAATTGAGGGGTTTGACACTATCAGAGGCCTGCAATGTGATCTCATTTAATTTTGCAGTCACTTATAGTGCTGTTCTCGAATTCATGACGTTGGTTATTGTCATGTGCTTTTGTGTCAAGTGTTCGATCAGAAATTAAAATATAAAAATGTTTGTGATTTTTCCATATCAAAACGGACAGAAAACACAAAGTTTCGGATTTGACATCAACGATTTCAAAGAAAGACTCATAGATCTTCCCGGTCCCAAAATTGTTGACCGGTCCTTCAGTACCAGTTGAGTACCAACTGACACCTTACTAGACTATGAACATGTCCTATTGTACCAGTTCTGTGATCTGTCCTACGTACCAAAGTGTTAATTAGCCACTTCCAATGGCAACTCCATGTAAAAGTGATAGGTTCCTCCTATATAAAGTTCCGGAACTGGAACTGTTCACTAGCCCTGAGAAACTGTCACGTGACTCATTTTGAACCGGTTCTCTTTCCTCTAGGGAACTTCTAAACTATACATGGAAGATCTCTAGTTTTAGTTTCATATTAAAGATAAAGATATTACCTTTATAACGATGTGTATAAAGTTTATTTACATCAAAAATTCAAAGTTTAAAGTTGAACTTATAAAAATCAAACTATAATATATCAAAAAACGGTACTTTTAAAATTCTTTTGAAATATATATATATATATATATATATATATATATATATATATATATATATATATATATATATATATATATATATATATATAAAGATATTATAACTCTTCTTCCTGGACACTCATTTCATTTAGTTTAGAAGTTATGGACCAAAATATAATGTAATCACTAATAATTTCTGAACTATAAATAGAAAAATTTTAGTTTTGGTTTTATTTTAAAGATAATAACTTTATTTCGAAAGTTCAAAGGTAAAAATTTGACTTATAAAAATTAAACTATTATATCTCCACAAAAGATATTTGTAAAATTCTTAAAAAATTATATATTGTTAACATAACTCTTCTCCATACTCGAGCAAAATTTTAAAATATATCAAATTTTGTGTATAAAGTTGCATTTATTTTAAATATGAATTTATAAAAAACATACTTTTATATTCATTTTTGTAAATATTTTAAATTTACATACAAAAATTTATTTGTTTTTTCATATTTTGCTTCATAACTCTAAACTAAAATAAGTGTCCACCTGGAAAAGCGTTATGTCAACATTTTATATTTTTTTAAGAATTTTAAAAATACCTTTTTTTTGTGATATAATGGTTTGATTTTTATATGTCTGATTTTAATGAAATTTACAAAAATCGTTATAAATGAAATATTTTTGTATTTAATATGAAGATCTACCATGCTAAGTTTAGAAGTTATTAGCAATTAAACAAGTACACCTTTGTGAAGTTTTTAACATTTTTTTTTTGTTTTTCTAAACGTCATATTTTTAAACAGGAAAGGCCTATGAGTGTAAAGGTTTATTATTTGAAAAATACTTTCACTAGCCAATGTCTGTAGTGAATTTAATTTAAATCGGAGATGTCAAATCCAATTGTTGTCCGCTTTTACATGAAATCCCTCTATAGGGCATTATCTACATAAGACGTGAGCTCGTACATCGTGCTAGACTCCAAATGAACCTGGCGAGCACAATTGAGTATCTATTCTAAAGGGATCTTTTGCAAACTGACAGGATTAAATCAGGTGGCCGAATAATGGAATTGATATTCACATATGACGTGAGTATGGTTATCGCCATCAACTCTGAATGAACTTGTTGAGGCTATTCTTAAGGAATATTTGAGAAAAAGTCATTATAGATTAAGTTCCTTTACATTAGTAACACAAGTAATTTATAGCGGAATAATTTTTTTCTTTGTTATTAATTATAATTATTATTTTTATTTATTCAATATTAATATGCATCTTAACAAAGAAGACTAAAAAAAGAGTTAATGCATTTTATATCTGTTTATTGTGGTTAGAATATTTCTTTAGAAATTCCTTTAACTAAATAAAATAACACTTAAGGTATTTAAATTAAAATATATTTGATAATAAAGTAGTTCACGTTAAAAGTTGCCAAACAACTACATAGAAAATTATTTCTTACTAACTTTCGTATTTGGCACTACCTTTAACCAAACACGTAATATCTGCTCGATCTTCAAGAATAATTTTCTACAAGTACTAAATTTACCAACTATTAACGAAGAAAATATTTTTACAATTTCTTATTGCCAAAAATGGTTGTCTTTACGTCAACTATAGCAAAATTACGTATTTTTTCACTTTCGCAAAACTAAAATTCGTGAAATGAATTAGTGCAATTACTGATAATGTTACATTTTTTTTCAATTTTTAATTTTTAAAGCAAAAAAAAAAAAAAAAAATACTTACATGTTTAACAACTTTTTATTTGTGCCTGAGGCATTTGATAAAATATTCCAAGTTTTATCCGTATTTTCCATATTTATTTATTAATTTTTAATTAAGTATACAAAACAATTTAAAACAACCTACTTGTCTAGATAACAAAAATGTACTGAATGGAACTTGTATTTGAAATATAATAAATTGAATCGGATTGGAATTATTTTGTGGTTTCATTTTTTTTATTGAAAGTACCTATTAAAAATAAAATATTTATATATAATTTTTCATTCAATCATTTCATATCTATTTTAAATTCTGTTCAAAATTTAATGATGTAAAAAATAAATTAATAAGGGTCTTCATGAAACCTCTCAAAACCCTCGCCAACTCTGCAATGTGTTCAAGTTTGCATACTAGCAAGTGAACTATCAAAAATTATATGCAAATTCATTTGCACAACCCTTATAAGTTTGTGCATTTATAAATCAGATAACTTTTGTTTACATTTAAAAATGATTAATAACTGCGATATAAAAAATTATAGTTATGTTAATTATAATAAAATCGTTGTATGTATCTTTGATTTCAACAAAATTTTTCAATTATTTACAATGATTTCTTATTTTCTTATCTTCAATATTGCACAACATTTGAAAAGTGGGTTCATGAAATATGTCGCGCAAATATGCACAATTGCAGAAATATTACCCTTAATATTTTGTTAAAGATGATTTAATAAGTCATAATTTGCAATAAATAGTTTAAATGAAAGACAAAAAACTTATAGGTAATAGATATAATATTAGTAATACATAGTTATAAGCAGGGAACCACAAATATGCAATTGCATGTTATTCCTGGACGTTGAATGAAGCCATCGATAAAATATCCGCTTCAGAACAAAAAAGAATTTTAGCATCGATTTGTAAGTCCATTTTTTGCATATTTTACTCTTAATGGCATTTAGAGATTTTTAGTGCATATTTCCTTATTTTTGGAGCACATCTAACCCTTTTAGAGCATATTTTATAATTTTGAGAATAATTTTTTATACCTCATGGGATGTTTTTCAAATTTGATTTCATAAAAAGATAAGAAAACTAAAAATATTCAGTATTTAAAACTAACTTTATTGGATACCATTTTATCGCTGAGTTTAACTTGTAGCTACAAGATTGAAGTTTAAGAAAAAGCTTAATTTATCTTATTTAAGCCATTTTTAATTGATCTTCATTAAAGATATTTTTGAAATATAATATAGAGGAGGTATTAGATTTTAAACTAGCATCAGTTAATGTTGTAAAAATAATATTTTTATTTTTTCTTTAATGAAAGAATTAGATGGATAAGCCTTATTTTATAACATTAAAATATTAATAAAACACTGCTTTAGTTAAAAACATAATTTATGTTAAAAAATTACAAACATTGTTTTTTTACTGCATATTTAATACGCACAAAACTCTTTTTTTTGGAGCAAATTTGTGGTTTCCCTGGATATAACTTTGTTTCATCCTTATTTGAACATTTTCTTTTTATTATTTTTAAATTTGTCCTTTATATTTTATTTATTTTTGAAGCAGTAAGAGATTTTGTAAGAATTTAATACTTATTACAGCAGCTGCAAAGAAACGAATAACAAAGATTTCTTACTTATTATGAAATTATGTTAATAAATTAATTGAAGTAGATAATATATTTTTAATGAAATAGATTTTTCATAGCTGGTGTATAGGCAGGGTTAACATGTGCTATATATTCATGGCGTATTTCAATGCATTTTAACGATTCTTTATTTATTTCCTTTAAACTTCAGAGGCACTATTATATTGGATTAAAGATTTGTGATTCATTAATTTCCTATATAATTATAAGGTATGACCCGCTTTTGGTCGTTTCTTGCAAGATTTTGTTGATTTTCAATATCAGCATTCTGAGGATCTTATCGAATATACCGTATTACACATATTCTAGAGTTATCAGAGGCCTTCGGAAAGCTGAATTTTACAGACAAACGAATATTGCTGCCTATACTACCCTATCTAAAAATTTACCACGAGGTAATACTGCAGCGAAGAAAAATACGTTGATTTAGGACATCATTCTGAAAATTTCTCCTTAACCTAAAGCAAGAAGATCAAAGTTTGTGTGGTGCTAGCAGAACTATCATAGACACAACAAAACTAAATGTCCTTAACTGCTTAGCAAACAGGGGAACTGGTATTTTTATTAGGAATATCTCACAGAATAGATCAACTCCTGGGTGGAGGAAGAATTTGACCAATTATGGGAAGATATCTCTGCACTGAGATAAGCTAAGAGGTTTGTTTCATTATTCAGGGGAAGATCTCAAAAATTACTATAGCTCAACAAGAGCAAACTCAGAGTACTAAAGGGACTATTTACTGTACACTGTGTTCTTAGATACAATCAATACATCATAAGGAATGCTGATAATAGTCAGTGTGATTTTGTATCTAAACGGCATTAAGCGGTGCTACATGCCAAATGTATCGACACAGACGGCGAAAAAAATGTTTGTTTTGTCAGAACGTGAACTTGCCCACCTTAAACAAAAGGAAAGAAATGAGCGTTGTTCAGAGAATGTTTTATTCATGTGTGAACAAATTTTTGAATAGTTGAGACTAATCTCACAGGCCAAACGCAAAATTTTTGGTAACAAGTCTGTATTTCCTCAACTACTAGTCGGATCGAATTGAAATGTATGGAAGAGTTGTAGAGGAGAACCTAAGCTTTCAGAAAAATCATCTTGTAGTCACGCTGAAAAGATCTTTACGCTTCAATTTTGAATTTTTGATTTTTTGTCTCGTTTTTCGGGAATAAGTTCTAAGGTGTATGAGGGAAATTTTTTTTAATATTCTGTAAATTGTAGTATATTCCGAAATAATATACTGAAAAAATTCTTTGATTATCTCAGTTCGTCTAGGCCTCTAGAAGTCAGCACTGAAATTAGTATGAAAAATTAATATTTTCTACAAAAATGTACTACTATTCTTTCACTCTTTTTTCAAAGTTTTTTTAATAAAAAATATTTCTTTACGTATTCCAAAAGATTTAAATTGATTTAGGTTTGCACCTTACATCCAGCATTGATCTAATAAGATGAATTTTAGAAAAGAGTAATGTATATCGATTAATAAAAAAAAATTTCGCGCGAGTTTTTTTTTTAATTTTTTTGACGATATTTATTCTTAAAAAAGATTTAGATCGATTTGACACTAAATTGCTTCCCGCCCCGACTTTTTCTAAATTTCATAAAAAAGCATATTACCATAATATTTTCACTATTGTTTCTTATATATGTATGAAATATATATTAATCTTTCAATCCTGCAAAAATTATTTAAAAAATTTTACAAACCAATTTTTGGCAATTTTTCAAAAAGAAACAATATGTAATAAATTTAATCGATTATTACGAATATTATTTCGTTACACAAGAAACACGAGCCAGCACAATTGTGTATTTTGTATACACAAAGGGGTTGTCATTCGATAAGAAATTGTTCGATTATTCGAGGAAAAATTTTTTATTTTTACGAACGAACAAAGTTTTTAAATTTAGAACAAAAAATTATTCGATAAATTTTTAACGATTAATCCAACAATCGAATAATTTTCAAAACGAGTTTTTGTTAAATTGTTATGTCTTTTTGAAATTATAAGTATAACAAGAAAACCCTGTTGTAAATGATTGAAAATTTTGTTAGGATATACAAATGTGTAAACAACGTTTTAAAGATTTCGGGTTAAAGCCTTTCAGGGACTGTATTATTTGGAAAGAAATAGAACATCTTTTCTAAAGATTTAATCAAACGTCTTAAAGTTACAATAAACGGGAGCCGTGTAAGTTATTATTAAATTCTGGAAAATTTTCCAGTGCATATTGATTTTTTTAAATATTTAACAAAAAGTGAAACAAAATTTTAATGATTCAAGTGATGTTGAAATAACCGAAGATTCTGAAATGTATTAGGATGATCTTAGAAATATTGATAATTATTGACTTTATTTAGAAAAATCTAAAAAGATCAGAAAAACTGGATTTTATTTTAATGCTGTGTATTGCCACAATTAATAGTAAATAAAAGGATATTTTCCACATATTCCATTATATATTTGTTTATAATTTTAATATGGTCCCTAATTTTGGATATTTTTTTTGTTCCATGTTAATGAATTGTTTTTTTTTATGTTTGTTTTATGTTAATAAAACAAAATATTCGTTTAAAAATATTTTTTTTTTTAATTTTTTTAACTTGTAATTCATTATTCGAACAATATATTTTATTATTTATTCATTCAGTTTTTTGGTTATTTTTTATTTTTGAAAAATTGCCAAAAATTGGTTGTTGCAGCTATTTGAATTATTTTTTTAGGAACGAAAGAATGATATTTATGTTTTACAATTTAAAAAAGTCGTTAAAAAATTTACTTTTTTCATAAAATGTGCACTCTTGCAATCGTTTTTGGCCGGGTGAGAAGCAATTTAGTGTCACATCGATCTAAATCTATTTTATGAATAAATATCGTCAATAAATTAAAAAAAAACTTGCGTGACATTTTTTATTAATCGATAAAAATGAAACTCTTTCTAAAATTCGCCTTTTTCGACCAATACTGGATGTAAGGTACAAACATAAATCAATTTAAAATTTCTTTGTTAACCATTTATGAAGTGAAAGATATGGCACTTTATTTTTGTAAAAAATAACCATTTTTCATACCAATTTCAGAGTACTTATTTTAAACATTTTTCACGTCTAGACGAACTGAAATAGTCAAAATTTTTTTTCAGGAATATATTACAAGTTACAGAATATTCCTCATACATCTCAAGACTTATTAAAAACTCAAGGGTAAATATCTTTATAGCTGTAAGAGATAACTTAAGTGAGTAAGCTTAATTTTTCTTTATCTTGCTAAGCATCTTACAGAAATATAAAAATCGTTGCTTCGGGAAAGTAATAACTGTTTTTCAACATTACATTCCATTACCGGAAGTACCTTCGTTGTTTCAAGTAAATAACAGGGAGTTGTAATTTGTAGCTTTAAATATTTCTCTATTTAAATGGTATCGTTAAACGAAAGAGCAAAACTAGAGCACTGAGAATCTTGCTTCAATTTCGCAATTATCGATGAGTTTACAGAAATAGTAATTTAACAGTAGTGGCCAAAAGGTTTCGAGATTGAATTCTCTTATCCTTAAATTTCAACAATGACTGACTGAGAAATGATTTTCGAAGTGGAAGCTCGCTATGTACAAGCAATTAAATAGAGGTGTTAAACATATTAACGTAAAGGATCGACCGAGTGGAAAATAAATACAATTCGGCCAGTTCGACTGGCGGATGGATATGAGGAAATATCATTTAATGAACTTTTTTCAAAGTCTTGGTGTGCAACATCCTTTTATTAATGTAAGTATAAACAAGTCGGAGGAGATTTTGACATACTAATGAATTCCTACGATACAAGTAGATTATTTAAGCACACAAATTTTTCACTTTTCAGAGTCTATGCTTAAAGTTTTATTTTCTACAGAGGTTCTAAGTTGAGTCGTGAAATTATTTTTTCGAGTTGATGTTCTTGGACCTGTGGTAGTGGAAGATTTTCCAATACTGTTGCGTAGCTGTGTAGAATTTGAAGTAGAAATTCTATTGGAAGATTTTCCAATACTGTTGAGATGTTGTGTAGAACTTAAAGAATTAACAGATGTTATGATTAATCTCCTCGTGGTATTAGAAGAAAAACTTGACCTAGGTTGTATAAAATTCGAAGTAGTTTTTGCTTCTTGTTTTGAAGTTCTTTCAGTTCCTTTTTTAAACTCGTTATTGAGGGCCGAACGAGATGAAGGTATACTAGCTCTTCGTAACAAAGAATTGGAGCAAGTTATCAAACTTGATGTACTTTGTCTTTTGTCCGTTAGTTTGGCTTTTCCATTTTGACTTGTTTGTTTTGATTCAACCTTCGTATCGGCTTTTGAATTTGATATGTTTGATTTGTTAGTTGTCAGGGAATATTTTTTAGAAAACGAATTTATATTATTGTTTGTAGATTTTTCAATACTTGTTCCATTTTGTGGAACTTTTGAAACAGTTACAGAGGAACTAGACAAAGATAAGCTAGCTTTTCTTGACAATTGAAGATTTGTGCCGGTTTTCAAAGGTGTTAAGTTTCTAATGTTATTATTAGTAGACAAGAAATTTTTTTTAACTTTTTCAATACTATTTCTATTTTGTAAAACTTTTAAAGTTGAAGGCAAACTAGCTCTTCGAGATAGTTGAGAATTTGTACTGGCTTTCAGGTTTGCTCTATTATTATTAGTCAAGGAATCTTTTTCATATAACGATTTCGAATTAGTGTTATTATTTATAGACTTTTCCATACTTATTCTAATTTGTGGAACTTTTGAAACAGTTACAGAAGAACGATTTAAAGGCAAGCTAGCTCTTCGGGGCAGTTGAGAATTTATACTAGTTTTCAAAGGAGTTAATTTTGTTCTATTATCAATTAAGGAATGTTTTTTAATTATAGATTTCGTCTTGGTATTATTGGTAGGTATTTTTTTTATACTTCTTATATTTTCTGTGAGTTTTGAAGAAATTACTGAAGAAAGGGGGGAAGGTAAGCTAGCTCTACGCTGTATAGGACTTGTAAAGGAATTTATAGAAATTTTAGTGGAATTAGGTTTACTAGTATTAGAAGAAACTTTTTCATCAGTAGAAATTTTAGCATACTGCAAACTAGATCTTCTTTGCCCAAAACTTTTGGAAGACTTTAGAGAAGTCGCATTCGTTTTAGTATGAATTGTGTTAAGGAAACTGGTACTACTTCTAGAAGAAAGTAAACTTTGTCGGGATAATCTTTGTTGATTGGTATAACTTGATTTTAACGTTTTTGAATTGTCTGGAAAATTATTCGAATGCAAAATATTTACCTTGCACGAAGAATTTTCTTTAGTTATATTGGATTTTCGTTTTATTTTCATATCTTCCTTGTAACTGTTAGTTTGTTTACTGGAATCAGTTGTTAAAGATGATCGATGTTTTTTTTCCGATTTTGGTTTTGCTCCCTTGTTTGTAATGGTACTCTTGTTCTCCTTAAAATTAACATAACTTTTAAAATTTGCCTCTCCTTGGTTTTGGAAATTTTTTGGCGACAGAGATCTTAAACGATTTACCAAACGTTGGGAAAAGTTTTGTTTGTTATTGGCTTCAGCTGATGGTTTAGACATTTCGGGATTTTCATTAATAGAGTTTTCTGTTTTCGTATTGATTTCATTTGTGATTTCATTTGTTTGGACAGATTCTATATGAGTTATATCATTATTGCTTTGATAGTATGACAAATTTTCTACGGGTGGTGAGCGCGAAGGGGATAAAGCTTTTAATTTGTTTTGCAATTTAGAGACAATGTGTTGGGAATAGCTTTTTTTTGAAACTGTTTCCTTTTGTTGTAATGAATTAGCATTAAAATTTAATGATAGTACTTCAATTTTTGGACATTTTTCATTTTCTTCTTCATTTTTCTTTCGATTTTCTTTTAATGAAGAACGTTCTGCTAAAACTTTGTCGTTTGTTTCAAATGGCACTTTGGAATCGTTCATTGCCTCTGGAATTTCAATTTTTTCTCCGATAAAATCTCGTTCTTTAGAAATTTCATTTTGTTTAAATTCATTTTCCTGGAATACTGAAGCAATGTCTAATTTTAAATCATCTAGTTTATTTTCAATATTAGCCTTTCTGTCTTGGCATGTTACAGTGTCCTTAAGGTTTCCATTTTTATTTTCAAATATATTTGCAACGGGTTTTGCCAAAGTTGGACTAAATGCCAAGAAATTTTTCGCTGGTAAATCACGCACTGGACTAAAACAAAAGTTTGTTCCTTCAATTGTAGGTGTACGTAGACTTTTCAGAGTTTTCTTTAGATCTTCATCATTTATGGAACTAAAACGACGACTAAGCTGTCGTCTTGGTATTGTTTTTAAAGACATTCTAGGATGTTTCAATTCAAGCGATGATTCTTGTGCCAAAAGTGGCATACTTATTTCATGTGGATTTTCTGGAGAGTCTTTAGGAATTTTCAAAGTCAATGGTACTTTGTTTGGTGATTTGTGGCATTTCGATTTATCAAAGTTTTGTTCTTCACAACTGTTATTTGCATCTTGATAATTTATAATTTCACTTGGCAAGAAATTAAATGCTGTATCATTTTGTGGCAAAGGAGTTTTTGTAATTTTAATTACAGAAGGCGTTTTTCTTAATAGACCCGTTCTATTATCCACCGTAGAGTTGGAACGTATAAGTATTTGTAAACTTTGACGATTTGGTGTAATTTCTGGTGTTTGACATTTGGAAGCTGAAATGGGCAACAATTTAAATGTGAAAGAAATAAATATGAAATTAAGATATATCTTGGGTTTAAACAAATACTAACCAGTATATTTTTGCATCAATCGTTTCCAAGATTTTTGTATAACATTTCGTTTTCCTTGTTCATCAAAATTTTGAGTTTTCAGTATTGATTTATTTGCTATCGGATTTTTATTATTGCTTGCCAGCAAAGAAACGGAACACAAATCTCTTTCACGTCCAAAGTGAACTATTGGTATAGTTGGACGTTTAGCTAAACGTGTACATGCTGTAAAATAATTGTATAAAAAAGCAAGTGAGAAAATATAGACAATCAAGATCGACCTTATGATCCTATACCATCGATTTTTGTCTTATATAGTGCATGTGTTTAAACGTACCAATACTCATATATATATATTTCTATAAAATATACGTACACATAATATTAAGTTCATACTAACATTTATATGAGATTTATGCATTATGGTGATTCCTGGTAGTAGACCTTAAATGGGAGCTATAGTTAATTATGGGTCGATCCTGAAAAATTTGGTACTGTGGTTTCCACTTATATAAATATTAACTAAATTCTAATATACATATGTGGGATTTATGCACGTTAAGGTGATTTTCAGAAGAGGGGTTTATATGGGAGCTGTGGTCAATTGTAGACCGATCTTCATGAAATTCGGAAAATGGATTTATATTTATATAAAACTTATTAGCGTCAAATTTCATTACAATTTTCCTATTTTTCTCTACAAAATAATGAAAACCGTTGCTAACAGGCTGGGTCCATATTAAAACGAGGGCCTTTTCAAAAATGGTTCATGCATAAATTTTTACTTTGATTGCTTATAACATTACAACAAGTCAGAGTAGGCTAAAAAATTATATGTTAAAAACTGCTGCTAAATAAAGAAGTTTATATAGCTTTTTCTCGGAAAATGTTAAATTAGAAAGTTATAGCGCAACATAGATATTATTCACTTTTAAAACCCTTTTTAGGACAAAAATTAAAGTCGACTGGCCGGTTTACGACCGATTTTATTGAAATAGGCCTCAAAATTTTGCAATTTTGATCTTGTTATGAAAAAATTATTTTAAAAATGGTCACATGCATTTTTGTGAATTTTTATGTTTCTCGGCGGAAGCGAGATTTTGGTTTTAGACCTTAAAATTCTTCGTAGATTACGTTTTTGCTATACGCCTTATGACAAAAAAAAAAAAAAAAAAAAATTCGACCCACCCTAGTATCAAAATGAAATATATACAAAAATACCTATATTTCGTAAGCCTTCTTCATTCGATGCTTCTAAATATGTCATCAAATCATCTTCATTCTTTTTAGAGTTTATAACAATATTCGTATTGTTGGCTTCGGCTTGTACTAGTGAACAATTAATATCTTTTAAAGTGTTTTTGCTTAAACGGCCACTGGATTTAATAGGAAATGTGTGATTTTTTCCTAAAAAAAAAGAAAACTTTAATAAATTTCTTTAGCATTATTTCTAATTGTTGAATTAAGAAAATATTTTCTATTTAACATAAATTACTTCTGTTTTCTCTTTCAAAACGCTTGCAAGATCAATGGCAAAAAAGTGATCGCAGAATTATAGTTATGTTAAATATTTAACAGGTGTGACCATAGCCTTTTCCATACTTACCTTTTATCCCCCTTTTAGCTACTTGTTCCTCCTTAAGTTTTCTTCTCTTTTCTTCCTTTATTTCCAATTCTAAACGTTCTTTATTTTCCTTTACAGCTTGTTTGAATTGTTCACAGAACTTATGGAATATTTCAAAACATTCATCCAATTTAAATTTAACCTCTTCTTCACAAAAGAAATTAGCCATTGTAATGCGTAAACATTTTAATTTCTCAAATTTACTTTTCAAATTTGTCATTTTATCTTCTGCATCCTGTAAAAATTCAGCCATTTGTTGTTTAATATCATCTTGGGTGGTGGGTAACTCAATTTGTGTTTTAATAATAGACAAAGCAATTCCTAAATCCTTTATATCTTTGTCGATTTGCTCAATATTCATTCTAGAAAAAACAGTGTTTCATTTTAAATGCATAATTAAATAAAAAAGAAATATTTACTTGGAAACATTTGCTAAAAAACTAAATTCATTGTAAAAATGTAATAATTCAGGATTATACTTTTCCACTTCCATGGCTATGAAATGTAGCAAATGCATGTTTGGTTTATTGGCTTTGGTATCTGGTATTTTATTTAGGGAACATATAGTAATACCCGTGGCATTACCAACAAAACTGCCATAATTAAGAAAATTTCCAATAGTAATTATAATATGTAAAATCTTTGGTAAAGTTTCATTGTCCATAAGAGCTATATGAAGGGGAGGAAATTTGTTTGAAATTATTATTAAATATGTATTGTATTAATCGGAATACTACTTACATTTCCCTGCTTTTAAAATTGCTTCAACGGAGGGAACTAAGGAGTTCATATTCAAAGCAAATTCTTCTTTAAGTACCATGCAGTCAATGCGAAATTTGTAGCTGAAAAAAAATATTCTTAGGTCGGACAAATAGTTATCTAACCTACCTATAAAAGATATATTTTTTGATTTTCTGCATTTTTTTTAAATGGAGTAAGCAAATTTCGAGTGCTAAAAAATATTATTTTTCCACAAATCCCTATCACTCAATCCAAGAATAATATTGATAAGTATTGTAGGGGTTCTGCACCATCAACTCCAATGTTAAAAAGTATTTTACCGAACTTCGGTGTGGTCGCATAAAACACATAACATTCTAGGCTACCAATGGGTGTTTGCTAGATTATTAACGGCATAGTCATGGACTATGTCTCAAAGATCTCGATTCCAAATGATCAGCTGGGTATAAGAAAAATGTCCGAAAATTGAAGAAATCATGTGATAACATTAGTGTTGTTCAATTACAATAAAGATTTTGTTTGCGCTATGGTTGAAACTAAACTATAGATTTCTACAGGCGAAATGGCGATGATGAAGGCCAAATTGGATTTATAGGTTAACAAAAATATGGCTATAGTTTTCTGAGACACATCCATCGATTATCTTTAAAAAGGAAAATGGAAAACAATCTTGGAAGCACTTGAAAAAATATTTTCACTACCTCAAAAGTAGAACTAAGCGCATATTTTATGTTTTTTTTGGGAATTATTAATAGTTACTTTCAAAAAAGTGAAAATAAATATATTTTTAGGTTAGTAATTTCTAAAAAAATTAATATTTAATTTTAAAATGAAAACTTAAAAGTATTTTTATTATCTTTTAATAAGGCTGAAATAGAATTTCTACTAAAGAGCACATCCAACCAATGAAAACCATGGACTAAAAAAGAACTTCTGCAACTCTTTTTCAAACTTTAGATGTTTACGCATTTTCTGTCAATGCGATTTTAAAAATTTTATCATTTTTGAGATCTAATACGATTTTCCCCTGTCAAATACAAATTACCCTTCTACACCCACTCCTTAAACCTCATTTTTGCATGGCTTTATGAGGGTTAATTTAGCAATTCTTGACTGCTGGGGGATATGCGTGGTAAGTTGGAGACTTCATTTATACTAAATTTTTGTAGCACCATTTCTTGCCTATAAAACATGAATGACTAATTTGGTATACCTATTACCTAGAAAATTATATAAACTAAAAACTACTAGTTTAAGCATATTTTATTTTCTCGTTCCTGGTGATTGGAATGACTTTAATGGCTATATCTGCAACATATTTTTCACGTTACTTTTTTATTGTTGACCTGTGTAATTTTACGTTGGCTACTAACTTCGCATTTTTAGCATATTCTCCTCTATACTGTTATCAAAAATAACTTATTTTATTTATATTTGTGTAAAAGTCTTGAGTATTTTATAATTATACAATAGGTGGTTGGGGTATTATGCGTTTGTACAGATGTTTGTAATGCAAAAAAAATTTCGAAGCCCACCTTAAAGTATACAATTCCACTCACAATCATTTTCTGAGTTGGTGTTCGTCCGTCTGGCTGATCGGCTGGCTATCAATGTAAATTTGTGCACAAAAAAACAGATCGCAATTTAGGAGATATTTTTATGAAATTTGGCAAAAGCCTCATACAAATGGCCTCCCGGAAGAGAGTATTAGCGCTCACAAATTCCTTAAATATAGAGTATATAAATGAAATTCGAAAGGCGATTTTTCACCATAATGGAGTGAATGGTATATAAGATTCGTCACTGCTGAATACAACATTTTAAATTGTTTAATGTCAGTTTAGTTCAATAAAAATGTATCACTTGTTCTTCTGTGGTGTAAAATATTATATATTTAATCGGAAAAATCAGTAGAACTTACTTTGGTATATCCAACAATGATATTAAAAACTTTTCAGCATTTGCTAAACGTTGACGATCTTCATTAAAATTTTGTAATATTTCAATTTCTTCTTCTTTTTGTAAAAATTTGATCAAATCTTTAAGTTTTTCCAAATCCATAACTTTATTATTACCACAGCGAATTAATTGTACAATATCCTCAGAATTATAACTGCAAATATATAGATAAATCTAAACAGTCCAAAATATGTTATTAGAAATCCCATACTTACCCTTTAAATTGACTCAAAAATATATTTATTTGTAGACTACGCTGTGAATTGAGCAAATGTATTACTTTACCGGAATCCTTACTGTCCAGCTCATCCTTACTAGTTTTATTAACAATTTGTGCAGAAAATAATTCTTCGACCATCTGGTAATCACATTTATATTGGTGAAGATTGGCCACAATAGCCCAAATACAATTTGATCTGTTTATAATTCTAAGGGGCAGAATTTTGGTCCAATTAAAGATTTTTAATTTTTTTCTAGGTTTTGGTGTATTTTGTTGAGGTTGATTGCCTAGATTGGGAGGTGGTGGAGGTGGTCCCCCTTCTAAAATTGGTGGTGGAGGGGGAGGTGGTAGGCTAGATACAGCGAGAGGAGGTGGGGGAAGTGGTAAACCAGAAGTAGCTGGTGGAGGTGGTAGAGGAATTAAATCTGGTATAGGTGGTAGAGGTGATGTTATACTCGATATAGGTGCAGGTTGTGTTGTAGGTAATTCGATTTTATTAATATTGCTATTTTCTTTTTCCTTAGCTTTATCACCACAATATTGGCATAGAAATGTATGACTTTCAGTTGATTTTAACAAATGTTGAGCATCTTCAAAACTAGTCACTTGTATTACACGATGCAACAACTTTTCTGCAACTTCCCACATAGTAGCAGATAATACTTCATTTGGATCGATACGCAGTAAATGAAGTAAGATGTTAAGAAATGTTGTTTCATGAGGTGTTTTAGCAACCTTAAATTTTTCATGAATATAATAGCAAATATAAAAATAAATAATTAAAAAATTGGTTTTTTAATATATACTTGATCCAATATGGCTTGAAAAACTTCGAGATGAGAATTTAAATTAATACTGCTGTTAGTGCTAGATTGTCGGGACGTTTTATTGGCCTCGTTCTGTTCATTGAAGACATCAAGTTGTAAAACAATATCACCGATTCCGGGTGAAACTTTTCTGAAAATAATTTATATATTTTTAGATTTAGATAAGATTTTTTAGATAATTTTAAAACTATCCGTTTAACAATAAAAAGATTTTTATACTATGCTTGAGGTGTAACAAATAGAATACTTATGATGCGTAAGGCTAGTGTTGACATCTATTATAAAATAAATTAAGCGTTCCTTGGCCGATACAAAATTATAAGTATTTTATTATAGTATATGTATGTTTGTGTAATTGCTAGACTACGCCAATAAATTTCAAATCTCATTTGTAATGACAAATAATATAGAAATAAAAAGTCATGTCGCTCTTCTAAATCTGAAGGACTATGCTCAAAATTTTTTGGGTGAGAGAAATTTTCTTATGACGAACGTCAAAACTAAAATTGACTACCTAGTTTTTGTTAATAAAAATTAATTTAAATCAACTAAAAACAATAAAGAAAGATATAGTCGGTCAAGCCCGACCATATGATACTCCACACCATTGCGTACGTCCATCAAAATTCGTGGGGGTCTTATATTAGACATATGGACAACTGTCGACCGATACTTTTAATAAGTGTAAAATAAAATATGCGAATACAGAATATTACATTAATACTAACATTTATATGACTTTATGCACTTTAAGGTGATTCCTAAAACTGGGCTTATATGGAAGCTATGGTAAATTATGGAGCGATCATCATAAAATTTGTCACTGTGATAAAACTTATAAAACTTATTTGCGTCGAATACAAACTTGATACTAACATGTATATGCGATTTATGCACGTTAAAGTTATTTTCGGAAGAGAGCTTTATATGGGAGCTATGGTTAATTATGGACCGATCTGCATAAAATTTGGCACAAAGCTTAAATTTCATTAAAATATTGTTATATTTGAGGCATTTATGATCGTTAAACCCTTTTTCCGTGGGGACATTTGTATGGGGGCTAGGTGAAATAATGGACCAATCATAACCAATTTCAACAGGCTTCGTCCTTGTGTCATAAAATTCGTATGTCCCAAATTTTATTGAATTATCTTCAAAATTGCGACTCCGTGCACAAGGTTTACATGGACAGCCAGCCAGCCGTCCAGCCAGATGGACGGACATCGTTAGATCGGTTGAAAGTGATTGTGAGTCGACTTGTATACTTTAATGTGAGTGTTGGATGATTTTTTCCGTGCGTTACAAACATCAGCACAAACGCATATAAATATAAAAATCTCAGTTCTCAATACATACGGTGTCACTAAAATCATAAATTTTAAAAAACTAAACTTAAAGCTTTATTAGATAATAATGTAAATGAATCGGTCCCTGAACAAATGCTAAAAATGGGAAAAATGGTTTGCTATAATAAAAAAAATAAAAGAAAGAACATTTCATAAAAAAAAACCGGTTAATCGACAGAAAAAAACCGGTCTGTCGAATAGTTCGAAAACAAAAATACCTTTCCAACAATATTTTGATTACAAACAAATAAAATTAATATACTACAATACTAAAAATATTTATAGTATTATAGTTCACAATAATAAATAATAAATAATTTCATGATATTTAATGTGGTTTGAGGTTATTCACTTTATATACTAACGGACACCTTGATGAATCATTCCGGCATGTTTTTAATGAGAAGTAACAAATCAAACTAGATTTATATGGGTTATTTGGATATATATAATCTAACACGTATATTTAATTTCAAATTGAAAATGATTGGAAATGTAACTCTTGATGTCAGTAAATTGTTGAAGAATGAATGTAATTTTGCGACGAAATTCATTAAGAAGATCAATTCGAATTAACACTTGAGAATATTTATTAGTTGATTTAATATGTATTTCGATTCAAAAAATGCATAAACTTTTCGAATTTTAATGTAAAAATGATTTTTTTAAAGCAATTTAGCCCCGGTACATTAACAATTTCGAGTTATGTTTTTATTTATAAACAAAATTTTAATTCATTACATTCTTTATTATTATTATTATCATTATTATTATTATTATTATTAATATTATTATTATTATTATTATTAAATTAAGATTAAATCGTACTTGGTGATCGCTGTTTAAATATATTTGTAAAATATTATTGCTGTCTAAGATTATAGTTATTTGCAATATAACCAATAAATTTGATTAAGAAAAAATTTTTCTTTTAAAATTAATTTTATTACATTTAACAGATTTGATTAAATCTACATTTTATTTAAAAATTTCTTTAAAATCAAATGATTTTTTATATTCAAAACATTTTGTTTACCACACAGAAAAGAATTATTATCTTATATTTTTCAATTAACACAGTTGTTTCATTTTAAATGAAAATTTAATTAATAAATTCAAACAATTCAAGTAAGTTTTTGTTTTCTCACTTAAATTTTTAATCATTTAATCATATACTTGATTGATTTAATAAATTTTTTAATTAGAAAATATTTCGGTTTTTAATTTTTTACAGTTATTTGTAATTCATTTTGGTGAGAGGTGCAAGTTTAAGTAATTTTTAATTGAATGAATTATTTCAGTGATTCGTGACTTTTTTTCTGTGTATTTGAAATACCTATTCACTTTAAAAATAGCTACTATAAAAATTCTCTTATTTTCACTATAATTTTTTCGATAAATACCCACATATTTAAAAGCTCTGTATTTGTTCCAGTGGCATTTGTTAAAATTTGTAAAGTTTTTTCTGTACTATCCATGATTTTTTTTATTTGTAATTTTTCCTTTTTAATGTGCGTTTTAAGAGAACCTTCCGGTTAAGTTAATAAAATTTTACTAAATACATTGCAATGTATTTGAAATATAAATAATAAAAGGAAAATGATGACTCCATTCTGAATTATTTTATATTCTTGTGGTTTGTTGTAATAGCGTAAATTTTTATAAATAAAATATTTATTTTTATACGAGATTTGTTTTTAAGATAATTATTTTAGAATTTGGAGTATTGTTTTCATTCAGATTAATTATTATATGTATTTACATATCGTCGGTGCACTGACGAAAGTTCCCATTTTGTAACTTTCCGAATTTCTTCTTATTGGACCATCTGAAAGCGTTATTGAACATCCATTTTAAATTCATATGTACTCTCCAACATCCGGATTAGTTCAAAGGTAATCAAAAGAATTAATATGTAATTTTGTAAGGCTTTCATACAAAAAACAATTTGTTATTACGCCCTATTGAAAAGTTGTTCAAAAACACATTAAAGAAAACTTTTGAGCAGATTCAATAATGATGTATGTATAAGTTGGAATTAAATCGAAATAGAACTTTCGGATATTTTTAAACTTAAAACAGACATTTCGCTCTCGAGATATAAGATTTTATAGACTTCGAATTTTAAAGATCACATGTATTCAAATTGAATAAGAAATCTCTTACCACAAAATCATTGTTACCCTGTGTTATCAAATAATCTGCAAATGGACTTAGCTCATAATGAGTAATATTTTCAAGATTGTTGGAGGAAATTGTTTGTACTTATTTCCAAAGATTAAGAGCTTACAGATTTATCATTATGCTTAAGTGACACACAGTGGTTCTAAAATGCTTTTTTTTAATAATTCTTTTGATCCGTTAAAGATATCTTAATTAAATTTCGCCAAAATGATTTTAATGTAAAAAAAGTTATATGTATATATATATAGTTTTAAGTTTAAGATATTGTATTTAGGTCGAAGCAAATTTGTCTGCCATTTTTGTCCTCGTTTTTTTTAAGTTTTTTGAAATTGGTGGGCTTAATTTTGAAAATATTTGAAAATATACACTAGATTTCTTACAAAATTTTAAATAATATTGTTGTAAGAATTATACAAATATATGAATCCCATAAAAAGTTATATATTCTGCAGTTGAAAACTTAAAAAAATTTCACATTTTGGTGTTTTGTTCCAAAAAGGTAGTAACATTCTTTTACTTTTAAAATATTTTTTCTTGTTCCGGATTATATAATTTTTTTATGTTTTCAAAAGAAATATTAACGCAAATGCGTGCAAAGTTAAACCGCAGGCGCTTTGGGCAACAGTCTTCCCACAAGCTTACCCAAATTTTATAAATTTTTCAGAAGTTTTTTTACACTATTTGTAAAATTCTCAAAACACAAATTTGGGATCAACAAAAAATGTGTCGGTTATATACTTTTATATGTTATTTAAAATAATATTTTCTGACGGACGGCTTTCAATGAAAAAAGTAAACTTCCCCGGATTGGGATTTTTGGTATTTTGATACTAAAAGTTGGGAGATTTTACGACAAGTTTATCTACATTATGTCAAAATTCTAATATCTTTATTGGTTTAAATTTTTTTTCAATCCAAATAACATTATTTCTCAAAAAATGGTGTGAAGAAATATGACCGAATATGCAACTTTTGGAAATTTTTCACATTTTTGTATGAATAATGCAGATATTTTAAAAGTACATTGCTGCTCGCGAGTAAAGACATGTAAAAGTATATAGGAAAAAAACTAAAAATTACCTAAGAATCCAAAGTTTTTGTTAGTTTTCAAGCAAAAATATAAAGATCTTATGAAAGTATTTAGTACCATATGAATTTTTAGAACATGGAGAATTATTATTAATAAAATAAATTATTAGAATTAAATTATTGGAATTTTAACATAATATAGATAAACTTGTTATAAAATCTGAAATTAAAAAACTTCCACTTTTTCTTCTAAAAATCTCGAAATTAAAAAACTCCCACTTTTTTGTATCAAAATACCCAAAATTTTAATCCAGGGAAAATGTATTTCAAAAGTTGACTTTTTTCATTGAAATAGTCACCCTATTGTTATAAAAGCCGTTAGTTAGAAAATACTTTTTGTGTGTTTAATAAGGTGATCGATTATTCGACTTATTAGAGAAACCGATTTTCGAATAGTTGGACTTTGTAAAAAACCGGTTACATTTTTTAAAATTCCAAAAACCGGTTAATCGGTTTTTATACAGAAGTTAATATTTCGATCAAAAAACTATATTTCTTAACAAAATCTCAATCAAGTTAAAATTTATTAAATAATTTATTTTGGGAAACAAATTGCAATTAAGGCAATAAAAAAAAATTATTCATCAAAATTGAGACCAAGTTTTATATAGCTTATCCGGATGCGCTTCCGTAACCCCTTTGATGCGATAACTTATACTTCCTTTATATGGCTACAACTGCCCGCTCTATTAGAAGCTTGATAGAAAAATTGTTTCTACAACTTTTTAGACTTTCACTGAAATACTACTTTACACATGCGAAAATTAATATTTGCTTTATATCCCTTCCCCTGGATTTATTTGTATATTTTCATTTCATCAATGCAATATGATTAGAAAGTAGATTCCACAAAGTTTGAGGGCTCTAAGTGTAGCAGTTTTTTTTAGATTAACCACTCTCCCTGCATGTCACTAATATGACATGTTGCTAGAACAATACATTTTTATTCGCTTCGAAAAAGCTTTACTACGATGCACAAAGTCAATGGTTATCAAATGTGGATCCGCGACCCTCAAGGGGTCATTAATGGGGGGTCGCGAAGAGATCATAAAAAAAATTCTTGAAATAACAATTTATTAATGTAAATATTATTTAGAAGTTTAAATAAAAATTCCAATGAAAATATGGAACTGTATATATATATATATATATATGTTTCATCTTACATTAAATTTTCTTAATATATAATAATAATAAAATAAAAGAAATAGTAAAAAATAAAATTCAAAAAATGTAAGTAAGTTTTTTCTCCATTTAAATTTTTAACTCATTCAATCATCTACTTGATTGATTTAATAAATTTTTTAATCGGAAAAATTTTTCCATTTTTTATTTTTCACAGTTAATAGTAATTGATATAATTATTTTGGTGAGAGGTGGAAATTTAAAAAAAAAAAAATTAATTGAAAATGAATTTTTTTGGCGATTGGTGACTTTTTGCTGTGCATATGTTTTTAAAATAAAACGTTTTTTTTTTAAACCGGTTTATTCGACGTTCGAAAAAGGAAACCGGTTGTAAAAACAAGTCGATTACCATATTGTTTAACTAACATATAAATGTACTTAACTAACATATTTTTTGTTGATCCGTACTTTACTTTTTGAGAATTTTACAAATAAAATTATAAAACTTTTAAAAATTGACAAAGTTTGGAAGGGTTTGTGGGGAAACTTTTACCCAAAGCGTCTAAGATTTTTTTGGAGCAAAAAAAACAATTTTGTTAAAGTTAAACTTCAGAATAATTTAATTTTTTATGAGATTCATATATTTATATGATTCTTGCAGCAATATTATTTAGACTTTTGTAAGATATCTGAAGATATATTATCAAAAAATGGACCCAAATTAAGTCCGTCAAGTTCAAAAAACTTAAAAAAATCGAGGCTAAAAACGAAAGAAAAATTTGCTTCGAACTAAATATTTCTTGAACTAAAAGAGAAAACCTAAACATGTAAGCATATTTTTTGTATAGATTTATAAGAACTATCTATACATAGATGGTTTTATTAACATTTTTAAAAATGTTTGTCTTGGCATTATCCCTTCGTGAGATTGTTAGATAAAAAGCTCTTCTTTTGGATTTTTTTTATATTTTTTCCAAAGAAACAATATAAAACGGCATAACATTTTAAAAATTAATTTTTTATGGTATTTTTTGCATTTTTTAATGTTTTCTTTAGAAGTGATAAAAATGTACTTACTTCTCTTAGGGGTTCATCAGTATATATGAAAAAAAAAAAATAACTTCCACATTTTATTTGTTTTTTATATTATTTTTATTAAATTTTTTTTGCTCATATATTTTTCAATTTTATTTGTTTATAACGTCTTAAGTTTTAATATTATTTTGAAGTTTAAAAATTAATAAAAATAATTAATAATAATATTATTTAATTATATATATAAACAAAATAATAATAATAAAACATATAAAAAGAAACAATAAATTAAAATAGTATAGATTTTTTTATTGTTAACATTGTAGTTGTCAGTTTTTCTTTATTATTTAATTAATATTAACTATTATTAAAAGTTTACTTAAAAACTAATAGCCTAACCACAAAAGAAATTTAAAATTTAATTTTTGTTAAATCAATTTCAAAACCTTATTAAAACTCATACATTAAAAAAAATTTTAAATATTTTCAATGAATAGAAAAAAAAAAAAATTAAAAAAAATTATAAAAACAAAATATTCGTAAGCAAAAAAAAAAAAAACAAAAAGTTTTTTTTTAAATTTAAAACGAAATTTAAAAATTCAGTTTGAAAAATGTTTTATGATAAGAAATTGAAAATAATAGTCGATTTTATGGATTTGAAATAGACTTTTTGGGTTTTGTGTTTAGGCTGTAAGTAAATTAATGGTATTTTTTTATTAATTAAGGAAAACTTATTTTTGTAAAAATTAGTTATAAATTAGTATTAAAATTAAATATTAGTTACTTGTATACGTATTTAGATTCTAGTTATAGTTAAGTAATATTTTTGTCTTTAGTTTTTATTTAAGATAAATCTAGAAAAAAAGATTTATTTATTATTAATCTTTTTGTGTAAAATTATTTTATAAAAAAGGTGACAGAAATAGTGTTAGACAGAGTGAGACTTAAATTTTAGGTATTTTTTTAAAGATTTCAATTCTATTGAATACAATTGTCAATATTGGCTTTATTGTGTATTTGAATTTCAAATATTTATATATTTTTTGATTTCGTTTACAATGCCTGTCGGTTTAAAAATTTGTGACTTCTTGCTGGTTATGTGCACCACTTTTATTTACTTTTTTAAATACTAAACATTAAAATTTTTTTTATGTAATATAATAATTTCTACTTTGTTTTAAGTTTTTGTTAAAAAATACACAACAATAATTTAAAATTTTTTTTGGATTTTTTTAGTTTTTTATTTGAAAAACTTTATTCTTTATGGTTTTTGAAACCTTAATTTGTTTTAATATCAAAAAAATAGTTTAATAAATTTTTGAAATTTTTTTAATTTAAATTATTATTGCGTTTTTTTAACATTTATTCGAGGTTTAAGGTTCTACTCGCTACTGGTTCTATATAAAAATATATATTTTTAATTTTCCATTTAAGGTAGAAGTTACTAGAGATGATCTAATTTTTTGTTTCCTTTGAACAATTTTAACATTTATTTTATTTGTTGTATTAATA
Organism: Protocalliphora azurea; assembly: GCA_932274085.1. Taxonomy (NCBI): domain Eukaryota; kingdom Metazoa; phylum Arthropoda; class Insecta; order Diptera; family Calliphoridae; genus Protocalliphora; species Protocalliphora azurea. The sequence continues at coordinate 103,250,454 of OW026522.1, forward strand.
AGAATATTTATTGTAATTATTTTGGTTGCAGTTTCAAAAAAGTTTTTATTTTTTTTAAATTTTGTAAGTTTTAAGAAGTTTTCATTTTTTGTAATTTTGGACGGTTTTATATTATTTTACCTTTTGAATTTGTTTTAAGTTTTAAGGACGTTTTATGTTGTATTTTATGAAGGTATTTATTTGATTTATTTTTGTTAAGTTTAAATTCTCTATTATTTCAATTTAAATTCATCTTATGTGGGTTTAGAAAAAACATTTATTTATTGATTTCGTAATGGATTGTTTTTGTTTGTTATTATTATTATTTTTTTTTAAAGAAATTATGTTGGGGAATCCTTAAAAAATTTGAGGGAAATATAGATCAAATTTTAAAACAATTTAAGTTTTAAATATTTATTTTCTTTGTGAAAGCTTTAAATGAAAATTTTCGGATAACACAAGCTTTTATTAGAAATCTAATTTCTTAATTAAATTGTTAATACATTAAGTTATCTTGCAGATTAAATTAAAATTTAAAAAAATTTATAATGTTTATTTTCTTACAAAATAAAAGTTAAAGCTGCAATTTGTAAGCTTTAAGTGAAGCTTTTTAAACATTGTAGAGAGTGCAAGTTTTTATTTTTTTACGGATATTTAGATAATTTTAAAACAGTAAACATGTTTAAAGGCAAAATCTTTTTGAAAAATACAAGTTTTTAATAAAAATCAGACATCTCGATTAATTTGTAAATAAATTAAGCTTTAAATTAAGCTTTTTAACACTTGTAGAAAATATAAGCTAAATTAGATTATTTTTTTCACGATTAAAGGCAAAAATAATAAAAGCTTTTAAAAATATCAAATAATTATTTTGTTAGTAAGTTAAGTTTTTTAGCAGCTTTTAAATTAAAATTTTATGAAATTTTTAATGTTTATTTTCTTACAAAATTTAAGCTTAAGTTGCTATAATTTTTAAAACTTTTTTGTAAGCTTTAGTTGTAGTGTTTAACTCTAGAGGAGACTATAAGCTTTATTTGTTAAGGATATTTAAATCAAATATAATTTTTTAAACCGTAAAAAAAGCTTTTAATTTATAAAAATAAATCAGAGAAAATTATTAATTATGAGAAAATTATCAAGTTTTTTTCTTATAACTATTAATAAAGTAAAGATTTCAAAACAAATTCTATTAAAACAAGCTTTTTAAACATTTAAATGCATTACCTTTACTTTTATCTTGCTAAATCATCTAAAGCTTTGACCTTAAAAGAAAGCTTTCTAAAAAACAAGCTTTCAGATAAAAATTTTATAACAAAACTTTCAAGTTTATTTTTATTATAAATCCTTCATCTAATTTATTAAAGCTTTCTAAGCTAATAACTTTTTAAGTTCTTTATAAAATAAATTTTAACTTTATCTTGCTAAACAATCTAAAGCTATCACCTTAGAAACTTTTTTAATAAAACAAGCTTTTAACTAAAGTTTTGATAACTTAAAAAATTTCAGTTATTATAAATCCTCTCCTCCAATTTATCAAAATTTTCTTAACTAATAACTTTTTAAGCTCTTTTTAAAATTCATTTTAAATTTGTCCTACTAAACCATCTATAACTCAAATATTAAAAAAAAACTTGCAAGTTATTTTAAATCCTCCAGAAATATTTTAAGTTAATTTAATTTATCCAAGTTTTAAATATTAATTTCCTTTTAATTTTATCTGTTTCTTAGAATTTAGAATTTCCCCCAAATTTAATGGATTTCCTCTAAATGCTTTATTTCCCCTAGATTTTTTTTAATAATATTCAAAAAATATTTCTTGTCTATGACTATTTTAACCTTAACAAAAAACTTTAACATTTAATTACATATTGTTATTTCCTTTTAAAAACTAGACTAATTTCTAATCTCAATTTGCTTTTTTTGTTTTTCTTCAATTAACTTTTTGGAATGTATTTGAACGTCAGCTTTTTTTACACTTAAATCGTTCAATTATTTCGTACGTTTTGTAGCACTAGCCGTTGTAGGTCTCATAAAACTACTAACACCTCTCGATGTAGAACTGCTACGAGCAGTTACTGTTCTTGTTGTATTTTGTGGATTCGTTACATTGGCCTTAACCATTAAAGCTGTACGGGCTGTTTGTGACCGGGAAGAGCTTATATTTGTTTGATTCTCCTTAAAACTAGTACTGCCCAAATTAGAGCTGGACGTATGACGTTGATGGGTATTTGGCGTTGAAGAATTGAGGCGACGTACCACTACAATATTGGGACCAATACTAGAACCACTGGAGCTAGAACGACTAGCGGGAACACCACCGGTGCCAATTAAACGACTAGGATTATTGCGTAGATTTTGGGTAGTCAAGGGACGTTTACTGGGTGAAGAGTCCACGGATACGGTTTGTAAGGGAGATTTATTTAGACTACTACTAGCCAAAGGCATACGTTTGACAGTTTGAGTGGAAGCGCCGCTATTGATGGAAGATCGCGAAGATCGCAAGCTATTGCGTGAGCTGCTGCGTTCTACATCACGTTTAGTGGAACCAGAAGATGAAGAGGAAGGTTCTGAATTGTTTATAGTTTTGCGCAAAGATGTGGCCCTTCTTATGGCATTATTGGTGAAATTACTCATATGAGCTGCTGCTGTGGAACTAGCAGGTCCCTGTACCATTTGACCATTAGATGAACGTGAAGTTCGTGAGCGATCTACCGAGGAAGCTGTTCTCCTAGGTGAGGTTGTATTTGTAGCTGGTTGTGACTTGGCGGAGGAAGAGGATGAACGTAAACGTGATATTTGTAATCTATCTGCCAAACGGCTAGAAATCTTTTGTATTGGGGTTGATTTTTGTGACATTGTTTTTTGTGTTAACTTAGGCATTTCATTGACCTCATTGCATGAAGAATTGGTACTCTCTTTGCCATGAGAGGGTGTATCAGAGACTAGACTTTGTGTTTCTTCAAAACCTTCATCATTAAACTCATGATTCGATATCTTAATTAAAGTAGAACCATTCGCGGTTGTGGTGGTATTAGATCTTTGTGTCATAATATCGCGCGGAGGACTCCATAAACGTTCAGGACAGTCTGTAGGTGATTTGAGATTTCTTAAAGCTTCTTGTACATCCTCCTGATTAATTGAACTTATATGCCTTCCCACCTTTTCCAATTTGGTTATAGTTTTAGCTGAAATATTTGTACGTTTATTCTTGGTTTCGGTCACATTATCTAACACATTTGTGGGAGGTAAAGCTTTTTCTTCAGGTTTTGTTTGAGATTTTTGGATTTCTGTATTCTTAGCTAATTGTGTAAGGGAATTTTCCTCACTAGAATCTTTGGTAGAAGTTAGGTCCTCATTACCACTGCTGTAATCGGTAGGACGTTTATAACGTCTGGTACGTCTAGCCATAGAATAACGATCAAAGTGTCCCGGTGTTTCTGAAGACTCTAAATCATTATTACTTACTGTCGCTTCATTATTAATATTTGTTGCCGTGGTGTCTGTTCTATTAACAGTTATTAGAGTAGTGGTAGGACTAGTTATAATTCTTCTTGCTACTGGCGGCGTTTCAATATTATCGGCATCAATTTCCTTACGATTTGTGCTCGTTGTTGTTTTGTGACTCGTTTTATTGTATTGTGTATTTGAGGTATTACTTTCCAATTTTTTGTCTTCATTTTTAGGCTCTTCATCAAAGTTAAATTTATTTTGACTATTAGCAGAGCGCGTTTTGGATATGGGAGATTTAATATGATGATTTTCGTTAATTACTTTGGTTATACTAGCTGTTTCCGCTGCGTTACCTTCATCGTTGTTCATTAAACGATGTTTATTTGTGCTTTGATCCTTATCCATAGTAGAAGGGGAACGTATATAGATTTTCAAACGATCCGTAGCATCACGTTCACCTAATTGCTGTATCAGGGACTTACGACGATCTTCTTCTGCTATTGACTCCAGTTGTGTGGTATTATTCTCTATGGAACGTTGTCTTCTATAGACCACATCATCGGATTTTGTAATATTATTCACTAGAACAGATGATGATTTTGTGGGATAGCTTTCATCTGCCTCTGTTAAGCTGGGCTTTTCCCTTTTTTTATAGGAATTTTCTCGAGCGTTATTAACATCTAAAAAAGAAGAAAATTTTGTGATATCCTTATACTCTCAAGCAAAAAATAGGGGGAGTGTAAGTGAAGTACCTGCTATGGCTTGTATAGTACCCACAACATCGGTATCTAAGGTCTTCGAAGGTTTCCAATCGGGATAAACACGTTTATAGCCATCCTTTGTTTGGCTTTTGTTGGTATTATTAGTGTTGTTAGTATCATTAGTACAAGGATTCGGTGTGGTTGGTACAAATTTCTCTTCAGGCAATGTATCCAACTTACGTTCGCTTTCTGTTAACAACAAGACAAGATTATTATTTGATTTATATTTTAAATAAAATAAAACATTAGGGAAAACTTACCCGATTCGTTTTCAAGCGAACGCCTATTGATGTTAACCAAACGTCGCTTGCGTTTGTATTCCTCGTCTTGTTTTTCATCGTTTTCGTTCGATTGTAACCAGGTTTCGATCTTTTGGCGCCATTCGCGAGATATTCTGAAATATATGATTTAAAAAAAATAAAAAAAGGAGAAAGGTTTTCTTAGAAAAGATAAAAGTGTCACTGATGAGATCTGTTCTAAATTGTGCAATTAAGACATGTATATTTGTTCAGATGTTTCTGAAAGCTTGAATTATTTAGTAAAGTTTGAGGTTTGAATATAATTCCTTTTTATATGAAATTTTCTATAAATTTCCCCTTCATACGCAATTATCGATAAATTTTCTTTTCATAGGAAATTTTCCATAAATTCTCTTTTTATAAAAAATTTCAGATAAATTCTCTTTTTATACGAAATTTAAAATAAATTTAAATTTTCTAGTAAATTTACTATAAATTTTTTCTTTATAGGAAAATTAAGATAAATTTTCTTTTTATATGAAATTTTCGATAAATTAACTTTTCATATGAAATTTACTATAAATTTTCTTTTAAAAAGAATTTTACGATAAGTTTTCTTTTTATAGGATTTTTTAACGTTTTATTTATATATTGAATCTGCTTTTTAAGGCCTCACAATATGTGTTTAAATCTTAAAACTAAATACTAAAGACTAATTAACTATGAAATTTTAGATAAATTATCTTTTTATAGGAAATTTACAATAAATTTTGTATTTATAGGAAATTTAAGATAAATACTTTTTTATATGAAGTTTACGATTAATGTTCTTTTTATAGGAAACTTATGATAAATTTTCTTTTTATAGGAAATTTACAATAAAATTTCTTTTTATAGGAAACTTGCGATAAATTTTCTTTTTATAAAAATTTATACGAAATTTTACATAAATTCTCTTGTTATAGGGGATTTTTGGATAAATCATCATCAAAATTAAGTAACTATGAGACATAGACAAAGTATAACTGTTCAGGAGACTATTCTTTCTTTCATGCATTAAGAAAATTGTTGATTAAAAGATTTGTGAAAGAATTAATGTTTTATTATGCGAAAGTTTTGATCGTTAGGAGGGCTTGAAGACCATATCTGTTCAGGTGATGGTTTTGAAGAGTCTTAGTAATGGAATATAGTTTAAGATTTTAAATTATGTTTAAGGTATAAAGCTGATAAACTTTATTTTTTATGAATGAAATAATTTGTTTGCTTTTTTATGAAGGCGAGTAAATTTGGCTACAATCTCTCATTTAAGTTGACAACCTCAGAAGCTTTGATAATCTAATTCTAAATATGAGATGTTTGAAAAAAGCTCTTCATTTTTTCCCACTTACCTTGGTTTTGTTTCATCTGGTGCTGCTGGTACAATTTCCCCATTACTGGGCGATAATGGCGAAGCCTTTTCTGGCACATTAATTGGTAAAGGTGAAGCTGCTCTTTCTCTATCCGCCCCAAAGTCAATATTTAACAATTCGGGACGCTTACGACTAGAACTACCTGAACGGGCACGACGAGCCCAAGAACGATCTAAAATTCAAAACAAAAATATTATAATAAAGAAAAAATCTAAAAAAAAAGATTTTCCCTTACCCAAACTGCCATAGGCTGCTTTTCGCTCTCTACTATTACGTTCATGTCCTGAGGTTCTTAAGAACTCCATTAAATCATCTTCTTCGGCCATGACACGACTGCGGCGTCTTCTCATACTGCCATTGGGTGTTATATCTGGTGACATGCCATCACAGTTGCCATTTGTAGCCTCCATACGTATAAAACTATTATTGATTTCCATAGAGCCATTGTTAAAAGAACCAAAACGTTTGCGTGACAAGGCAGGACTGGCTCGAGGATCAAATGAACTATCCAGGGAATATTGATTATCATAATCTGATAAAGGTGTGCCATTTTGAGTGGCTATATAATATCACAAACAAAAATTATTTAAATTATTAATTTATTTTAAATAAAATTAATTAACTCACCATATTTGGCTCTTCTAGCCATTTGCTCTTCCCTTTGTTTTTGCCTCATTGTGGCTTGTTCTTCCAACTGTTGACGTCTTTCATTTTCCTTAACCGCTTGTTTGAATTTATCACAGAATGTTTGGAAGATTTTAAAACATTCTTCTAACCTAAAACTGGCAGGATCTTCACAGAAGAAATCAGCCAATTTTAAACGCATTGATTCAACGGCATCCATGCCAGATTTGAGAACAGTTATTTCACTTTCGGCACTTTGTAAGAATTCCATCATTTGTTCTTTGATATCTTCATCGGTCTGGGGTAAATCAATTTGTTTTTTAATTTTTTGCAATTGGGTATCGAGATTTTTGATATCAATGCCAATTTGTTCGATATTGGTTCTGAAAATTTTAGAATAACATTAATTAAAATAAAGAAGTTTTATTTTTGATAGGAAATAACTTACTTGGAAGCATTTTCTAAATTACTAAGCTCATTAGTAAAATTCAATAGGGCAGGATTACGTTTTTCCGCTTGTATGGCAACAAAATGTATGAGATTCATACCTGGTTTATTGGCTCTTATATCGGTCAATTTGGTTAAAGATGATAGTTTAACACCAGCAGCATTGCCGGCATAACCACCTGAATTGAGGAAATTTCCTGCTACCACCACTATGTATAGAACTTCTTGTAGAGTTTTATTGTTGATAAGATCTGAATCAAAGAACACGAAATTTGAAACGGTTTTAAGGAAATTTTTTGTTATTGCTAAGACTTACCATCACCAGCCTCAATCATGGCATTTATGCATGGATCTAGATATGTAATATTTGCGGCAAACTCCTCCTTTAGCAACATGCTCTCAATGCGCAATTTATAACTAGAAATAAGAAAACAAAAATAGATAATTAAACTTGATTTTAGTGTTATTCTTAAAGAAAAGTATGATATGAAGCTCTTAGTTAATTCAAATTTAAAACTAAATAGCCTAGTATTCATATACTCTACTCGCTGTGTATTACTGTACGCATTACTTAGGGAAAATTGTTCTTACTCCTTTCATTACCTGGAATCGATAACGTAACTTACAAACCAACCAGGTTTCGATTATGCTGAAGACACCAGAAAATATGTTTCTGATATTAGAAGAAATTGAACGAGGGATATGTTATCATTTAGAGTTACTAAGTTTGACCTAAGTGGTTCATCGGGGGCTTAATTCAAGAAGAAGAATAGTTCTTGTACTGTTAACCAAATGTATAATTACGAGATTTAAAAACTTTAATGTCACCTCTTTGAGCCCTCAATATTAAGTTCTCTAATGAGTTTAAATACCTTAGACTCATTATCTGTCTGAATAATATTTTTATTACAATAATTACACTAATAATAAGCTACGTTAAATTAATGCAATGGGCAAACCGAACAGGTTACTGCAACAAGGTCTGTCTCACCTCTTATGTATCAATAACTTACGATGAAAACCTTGGGCGCTATTTTGCACATTCTCCCATTGCATATCTCAGTGAGGCAAGCAGACATGCAACAAATTACCGACTTCAAATCTGGTGGAACATATTCAATACACATTACCACCACTGGAGTTTCATAAGAAATATCTTATGTCATTACACCAAAAATGGGCCAGAGAAAAAATTAGGACATATGAATTTTGACACATGTGCGATTTTTTTTGGTTCCAATTTTTATATGTCTAAACCTGATATCTTCCAGATAAAAATTTACACTAGGAAGTGTTTGAGCAGAGAGTTATGGAATTTGACGATCTTTGTGATGTCGGATAGTCAGACTGCTAATAGTTTTCTCCTCCAATGAAGTTTTGTCTGAATGGACTGGGTACACAGAACACATTAAAGGGGTTGGGTGCCTGATCATTAAGAACATGCTGGCAATGGAAATGCTGTCCTTATTGGACACCCTCGCTATTTACTTATGCTATTTACATATGCTAAAAATAATGATCTTAACTACTAACCGGATTATGAACGGGATACTGTGGCTTGATATACTATCAATTTATCTTGGATAATCGAAAAATCTGCAGATTTGGTAAATTCTGGGCTGATTATCTAGCTAACAAAGGGACAAGAGAAGTTTTTATTTGCTCCGGAATCCTTCTTCGGTGTCCCTGGAATGGAAGATCACAATCGAACTAAGAAAATACAAGCACTTTGTAACGCTTTGCTGGAGTAAGACCCAACAGTTTCTAGCGCTAAACAAGAAGGATCTGAGTAAGGAGTAACGATATTCAACTACTTAAGGGCTTCATATACCACATCTTGGAATATAGAAAGTTATACACTTAGGCTTCGGTTTGAGTCGTTTCCCTTTTGTTTGAAATTTCAATATTTCGATTTGCGTCGCTATATGCAGCATATTTTTCTCTGGAAGTTAAAGTAACTTAAGGAACTGCATTGGAAAAATCTATTGATTTGTTGATTTTCTTTAATTTATTTTAAAAAGGGTATTTTTTTACATAATTTTTAATAATAGTATTAAAGAAAATTTGTGAAAAAAATGGAATTAATTCTTTGTTTAGATAGAAAATTAAAACATAATTTATATAAGTATTTTAATTTCACATCTTTTTGCAAAAATTATTCCTTTTAATTAAATATTAACTTCTTTTCTGTTCAAGTATTTTTATTATGGAACCAATTACACTGGCCGGTAAAAAAAAAAAATACTCCTCTGAAGAGGAATAGTTAGACTAAATTGATTTTGATGTGCTAAACTCGAATCTGCATATGACAAATCGTACACAGCATTATGCTAAAGTCTTGATTTTATTTATAGTTATATGATGTATACTTACAATTAAGTGGAGATAGACTTCGTCAGAAAAAATAGGTTGACTAGGTAAAATTTGACTAACTAAACAAGAATCTGCTTTCACTCTTTTCTATCACGAACTGATTCTTTTTTATTGAATAAGTCGAGAAAATAGAAAAAAAAACTATAGGCAGATTCGTGTTCAGCACATCAAATTACACCTATTTTCTTATTGCCAACCGTGTGTCTCCACTTAATTGTAGGTTACATGGATATTTTCACTTAATTGTGAATAAAATCAAGAGTTGTGTATCAATTTTGGCTTATTTTATTCATAATAATACCTAGTTTATGATAATGGATTAAAAATAGCATATTTTTTGGTCGGTTTCATTTTTTAAAAGAAATTTTTAAGAAAAAAATTCTTCAATTTTTCATGAAAAATTGCTTTTTCCGACATTAATTTCAGAATAACTCCGAAACTGCTGGGCAGATCAAAAAATTGTTTACGTCTGTATCTTTTACTGTTTCATTAACTAAATTGGACAACTAGTTCTCGAATTATAATAAAATATACTTGTGTATTCACCTTACATACCCATAAAAAATCACGACCTGATGGAAAAAAAACAGAAAGCAGTTCACAAAAATTTTTTTTTTTGAAGGAGAAAAACAAAATTTTTTTGTCAGCCAGTGCTATTCAGAAAACAGTGTAAATACATAGAAAATAGTGATTCGATTTGCGTCGTAATTCTCCGGTCCCGATTAACGACGCAAATCAGAACCTCATTGTATAGGAAATTTGGAATATTGGAAACCTTATTATTGCCTTTCATTACTTAAATTCTTTTACGTTGAATTAAACTTACTTTGGCACTTCCATTAATAACAGCAAAAACTTTTCCGCTCTACCTAAACGTTGACGATCACCATTGAAAGTTTTCAGCATATCGATTTCATCAACTTCGGGTAAGATTTTCAAAAGACCTCTTAATTTTTCAGCGCCTATAATTTCATGATTACCATCTTGTATCAGCTGCACAATGTCTTCATTGGAATTGTAACTAAAAAAAAAAAAAAAAAAAAAATAATTAAATATATATATATATATATATATATATATATATATATAATTTAAATTAAAAATTCCTTAAACTTTACTTACCCTTTAAATTGCTTGAGGAATATATTTACATTGAGACTTCTCTTACCATCCAACAAATTAATTTCCGTACTCTCTTTCTTTGATTTACGATCTAAGGTATCATATCCTGTGCTATTACCATTACCACTATCGGCTCGTCCCAATTTCGGTGAACCCTGAGCACTGGTCGATTGCAAACAGAATAAACCTTCCATTTCATTCCAATCTAAATCTTCCATAGAGCTATCCTGATGGTTATTGGCCACTATAGTCCAGAGATTTTGTTTGCCCAAGACTTTGTGTGGTGGTATTTTGCCCCAATTTAAAGTTTTCATTTTAGCCTTGGGCGCTGGGGTGTCTTGTTGTGGTAAAAGAATATCATTAACGCGGGGTTCGGGTGTTAAAGAACGTGTAGGCAGAGAATTTTTAACGCTTAGCAATTTACCGCCAGGCGGTGGGGCAGGGGGTGCTCCGGGTATGGGTGGTGGTGCTGGTGGTCCATTACACATTTTCATAGGTGGTGGTGGCGGTGGTGGTGCTCCTTTGCCGGCATTTAGTGTGCCGGGTGGTGGAGCTGGTGCGGGTGGAGGTGGCGGAGGTGGAGCTATGGTACCATTAGGTTTACGGGTTGGACTTGTAGCATCACTGCGACAATTTTGACATGTGAATTTTTGAGCCGTTGTTGTACGCAACAATCGCACTGAATCTTCATGATTTTCGAGTAGTGTGGCTCGATGAACTAGTTTTTCCGTTGTATCCCAAATGACATCACTGACTGGTTCTTTGGGATCAATACGCAGTAAATGTTGAAGTATACTAAGGAATGGCACTTCTTGGGGTGTATCGGCCACCTGTTAAAATGAAACAAAAATGGAAAGTTCACAAATTACTAATTTGATTTATTACTTAGTTTTGGTTTAGAAATAAATTTAAAAATTTAGACTTTTGCCATATGTATTTTTCCATAAGTTTGCTTATTGAAACCTGTTTATTTTCCAGCTCTCAAATAAACATAAATTAGATTATATACACGATCTCTCCATAGATAACAACATGCTAACATAAATGTTCTGAAGAAACGTTCGCCATAAATTAATTTCACAAGTGCGAAGAAGTGGATATATATATATATATATATATATATATATATATATATATATATAAAGTTAAGAACAGTGTGGACTAAAAGTTTTCTTATAATATTATGAAAATTTTCTTTATTATAATATGATTTATTATAAATCATTAATTTAGTTTCATTGTCTGGCCAATTTTAGCGCTCACTGTTCTATTTTTTTAGCTTTCCACACATGTGAGTTCTATTTGTTTTCGTTGTTGTTTTAGAAAAAGTTTTATTACCAACAACCTTGACAAATTATGTACTAATATGGTAATTAAATTACAAACTGCTTTAATAGTACTTACAATATTTTTTGTTTGTTTATTTAATTTTTCCATATTTTTTTAGCTTTTGTTTTAATTTTATATGTATTGTACGCTAACAATCAACAGATAATTTCTAACACCAATAACAAATAAATTACTAAACAAAAGTTGAATATTGATTTAGAAAATTACACCTGTACTGGATAGACAATTTTATATTTTATTAAAAAATTTGTGTAAAAACGGAAATACTGAAAAAAAAACAATAATAAAATATAAATTGTAATAAAATAATTCTTGCATTTGATTTCACTGACTAGAGAGTAAATAGAATATGATACTGATTGGAAGTTAACTAATATTATCACTTAGCAAATCATTTATATTGGGGCAAATTGAATGCTGAGATCTGGTGAAATTACTGTCACTTTGTTATCTAAGTGGTAGCCAATTGCTACTCGTTTTCTACTGTGGGGTCGACTGGAACTTAATTGTTTTCGTATAATAAGCAACGGAGAGGATTTTTGCTAATCGTTTTTGGCAAAGTAACTCCTTTCTATGAATTATACGCGAATTTACAGTTACTACTAGGGATTTCCCGTTTTGGGATTCCCGGGAAACTTATAATTTTTCATATTCCATTTTCCCGAGAATTTCGTTCTGGATTCCCGGGAAATTTAAAAACATTTAAATGGCATTTCCCATCCCGGGATTGCCGGGAAATTTGTAATTTTTCATGTCCCATTTTCCCTGGAATTTTAACATTTAAATGGAAGAAAACTGTATGGATTTTAACAAAAACGTATATATTTTAGTAATATTTTAAAAAACTTGAATTGAACTTGACTGAGTCTTGTCGACATCTTAAATACATATGGGCCATTATAAAAAATTCTTGATTTTAGGCCTTAATTTGTTTCATAACACATTAAAGTCCATTTGTATATAAAGTGACTCGAATGCGGTTTTAAGTTGAACATGTACAAATTTTTATAAACTAGAAACCTACTGGGTTATTCAAATAAAATTTATGATATTTTAAATAGTCAGTGTAGCATATTTTGGTGTTTTCTAGTAAAATTTAAAAAATTTTCATTATACTAAAAATCTCGATTTTTTAAATCTTGCGAAAAATGGGGTTCGAATCTAAGTTATTTCTTTATATATTATACGAAAATATATTTTATTAAAGTTTATTACAAAGAAATGCTATTTATTATTTTTCAACCCTAGAAAATATTTTTTGGTCCATCAAATTTTTATTTTTCGAAGTTTTTTGATGTGTCTCTATATTTCTGTTAAGCATTACAAACATCACCTAATTATTGTTATGCCAATTATGGTCATTTTAATGCTGTCTATACGATGAGTCTTGGCAAAATCTTTTTCGATAAAAGTGTTTCCAACTATCAAAGACATTCGACTTAAATTTATGGTCCCGATCAATTATATTTATCTTCAATTTTATATCTTTATTGGCAAGATTTGTACAAATTTCAATTTGATATATAAAATAAAAAAAAACATACAAAAACAAAAAGTGAAATTTTTGGGAAATTTATTTTAGTAATTAATGCTCCTTCGATTTTATTGTGTAAAATAATAAAACATTAAGTACATTGCAAAAAATTTACTTTTTATTTTTCAAACTTTGAGACTATTTACTGCGTTGACTATTTAGGGTACATCAACGAGATGTGCAAAATACGTATAATTACAACAAGTATTAATTCCTATTTAAAAATTTGTATTTCGTTGAGACCCCGCCCAAAAAACTAAAAAATTTAAAAAATTAAAAAATTTTGTCATCAAAATTTGACCACTTTTTATGTAACTGATGAATTGTAGAATGAGGTGTAGAATTTATCCACAAAGTCCGATTAGTTTGCATAATATTGAATGAGATCAAAAAATATAAAAGCGCGAAAAAAGTTTAGAAGAATGGGAAAAAGTTACCATTTTACAAGATTTTGAACAACACTAATGATTATAAAATGAAACCTATGGTGCTAAAATTTTGCACTCTCTTAGTTTGAAGTGTTGTGAGTTCAGACCCTTTTACAATTTATTTATTTATTAAAAATTTAGTAGATTTCATATAAGGCCAATTAATCTAATAAAAAATTATGACTATATACTACATTGGTTATAATTCAATTTAAAGAAATAATAAACTTATAACTTATTTTACAAAATTTATAGTAAAATGAAATTAATACAAAGTAATATATAAATTTTAAATCCATAAACCATTAAGAAAGTTAAGAGAAAAAGTAAGTAGTGATGGCGACAAATCATTAATTATTCATATAATTTTCATTTTCTGCAATCGGATCTATAATTGGATCAGATCTATATCATGAAAGCGAGTATTTTATAAGGAAACTTAATAGAAATTTAAACGAATCTTCAAAATTTTAGGTACGTTGAAATGTACGATACCCTATGTTTATTTTCATACAATATTGGATCACCCTATTGGAGCTACAAAACAATTTAATACTGTTTGAATTCATGTATAAATCACCCCGAATAGTTTCGGAAAATTATTAAATTCCAAATTTTTTAGAGTATTTTTAATAAACTTAATGTTTAAAGAGATTTACGGGACTTGTTTTAAAAATATTTGAATCAGTTCAATTAAATTTTTGTATATTGTTATTTTATTTCCGATATCTTTCTCTGTTTTATGGTTCATATCTCTCATTGTGTTGATATCCACAAGCAACATATCTATGTCAGTATTCATTCGAGTTGATTACTAAGTAGATTAAACAATTGATCAAATTTCCTTTTCCCAGTGCATTACAATCCTGTTTTAAATCTGCTAATGCAAAAATTTATATCCCATTTGAGTTTCAGTTGGTTAACTATTGAGAGTAGTGGTAATTAGAGTTTTTAACCCGAGATCCCAGGAAGTCGAACAATTTTTCATAAGGTTCGGAAAATTGCTATTCCTAGTTACTACCTAATCTGAGTGAAGTTCAATAGATACTTCTAAAGACATTGTTATGTGAAAGTCATTAATCATACTTCTCAAGAATTGGCAACGGAATAGGCTACAGTAGCATTGTCTAACGAAAAATTGGGGAACAATTTTATACTTTTAAGAATCGGTGATATATTTTTCTTAAGTAAATATATAGTCATTTCCAACAATAAGTAAGTATTAATCTGATTTCACTCAGGACTTATATTTATCTCCAAGATATCTATTGTGGGGTAAAATAATTATTAAAGGAGGAATTTGTTATCTTAGTAGAGGTCAATTGCAACCTTTATGGTCAGATTTTTTACGAAAAAAACCCGGTTACTACCACTGAAGCTAGCCAGATCCCTTTTGGTCTCTTGAAATATTATATATTATGAATTGTTATAATGGAGATGAAAATAACAAAGTTCTCGATGAATTTGTATGTTGAATGTATGATATATTAAAATACATATCAGTATTATTGTTTTGCTATTGAAAATTTTAAAATTTAGTCCACTATTGGAGTACTTTTAAAAAGTAACAAAATATATTTTAGAAAACAATTGATTTAAAGAAATGGATTTTTAATAAAAAGCCCGTTCTTTTTAATAAAACTTAACTAAAAAAATAATACCAAAAATAATATTTTCAACAAAAAACATTTTTTTTTAATCTTATTTTACAAAAAAATTTTTCAATAAAAAATCATTTTTATAAAACTGATACCAAACCCAATTAAATATTTCACTAAAAACCGATTTTGTTTACAAAAAACGCGATGTTTTATTAAAAAACGATTTTTGACTAAAATCCAATTTTTCAATAAAAATCCGACTTTGCACTAAAAATCCGATTTTGCACTAAAAACCTTATTTTTCACTAAAAACTCGATTTTCCACTAAAAACCCGATTTTTCACTAAAAATCCGATGTTTTTTTTTTTTATTAAAAATCCGATTTTTCACTAAAAAATATTTTTCGCTTAAAACTCTATTTTTTTATTTTTTAAAGCCATTTTTTCATTAAAATCAGAATTTTAACCAAAATTAATCAATTAATTAAAACCCAATGAAATATTCACTAAAAAACTGTTTTTTCGAATAGAAATTCGTTTGTTCACTAAAAATTCAATTTTTCTCTATATTAACTATTAACTAAAAACTCGTTTTTTCTAAAAACATAACTGAAGAAGCATTTTTTATTTACACCTTTAAAATTTTACTGATTTTTTTCTAATATTACCTCCTTAAAAAAATATTTTTGTCATAAACTTGGATTTTATTCACAAAAAAACCATCTTTTACAGAAAAACTCCACAAAAAACAAATTTTTCATAAAAACCAAAATCTCACAAAATTATCCCCTGAAAACACCAGACTTAATGTTAGTTTAATACAAAATTAACGTGTCAAATTTTATTTATATATTGTAATTCGTTTAGCCAATTTTAGACCACTACCAGTTTTCGTTGAGATAACTTTACAAAATTTGGCATAAAATATGTTTTTATAATTGGGATGACAGATGCAGGAGAAGTGGACCTTTAATTATTTTTGGTTTTGAAATACAGAGCCTAGAAAATTTCAGAAATCGTACTATTTTCGGCCCCGGAAAATTTTTCTGAATAAGATTTTGAAAATGTTTTAGCTAAAATTTAAAGTTATTTATCTTTCCATTAAGTCCATAGCATAAAAACACTTTTCGGAAAGCAAATATAAAAATAACGCCGAAATGTCCATTGTTGCGTTTTCGCAACACCAACTTTTTAGCTGATCCGATTGGCTTCAACATCTAATCCCAATTTTGTATAGACTGTTTATAAAAGACCCCATTTTTTTCTCCTATTTCAAGGACAACATATTATTCTAACAATAAATGTGAAAAAATCATCATCAATTGCATAATTAATTAATTAGGCGATATAAAAGTTATTGATGTGGCAAGACATATTAGTTATAATACATATATGAACCGGTGGACACTGACATCTCATCTTGGCTTTTTGCCCATAAGTTTTTGTTTTGTTTTTACCGATTTTGCCCATTTTCAATACCAAATAAACCTTATCAAATATAAATATTTGAGGCAAATTTCATCCCCCATCCTATTGTAATTTCAATAGACGGACATTGCTAGATCGTTTTAGATTTTCATGAAGGTCAAGAATATTTTGATATGTTACAAACGGAGTGACAAACTCAGGGTATCGAGGGTATAAAAAGAATTTTTCTAGATTTTCAATTACAACTCCAGTCCTCAGTGTATATTCAATTGACCAACTTGCACTATTTAATACACTTATTTTATATAAATATTAATTTAGATAAAAAATAAAAAAAAAAAAAAATTACCATACCTGTCTTAATATCGCATAGAAGACGTCAAGATGTGAGTTTAGGTTGATGCCATTTGGGCCCTGTAGGCTTTGTGCTTCGTCGCATTCTCTTTGTTCGTCGAATACGTCCAATTGTACAATAATATCTCCTACACTTTGTGCAACTTTTCTATAAATGTTAAGAAAAAGAAAATAAAACAAATAATAAATTAATGGCATTAAAAAATTCTAGTTCTCAATAACAATTATATATGAATAAATTGTTGAAAAAGTGTTTTAATACCATTTGATTACGAATAAAAATTATATTTTTATTTTCAAATAAGTGTTTTCGTAATAAAAATAATAAATTATTTATTAACATTTTATGGTTTTACATTATACTAAAAGTTAAAGACAAAAGTTTTTTTGTTATTTAGAATTCTTATTCTTAGTTAAAATTTATATTACTTAATTACTTGTATGTTATTAAATGTCAATTTTAATGGTCATGTAAATTATATGCAACAGAAAAATTACATTTAGCTGTAAGTAATAGAATTTATGTACGTGTTCTTTAAGCAAAAATTATGAAAAAAGTTGAAAACAGGAGATAGATGTGAAGTTTTATAAAGAAATTATAATTATTTGCTTAAATTATCGGCATATTCTGATATGCCGATAAACCTTAATGACATAAACCTTGAAGAAAAAGTATTTATACGAAATTTTACACAGGTACAAAATGACGAACAAATAATTTTATAATTATAAAATCAAGACCCCAAAGAAAAACTGATATATATATATATATATATATATATATATATATATAAACATAAAACCTTTTAATCGATGTAAAACTTTCTTTAGAATAAACAAGTTAGAGTGGTATATTCGGCTGTGCCGAGTCACCCTTATATGAAAAATTAATAAATTTTAAAGTTCATGAAACAACAACAATACCATTAATAAAAAATAGTATTTTGAAAATTTATGAACCAATTAGATTGATTTAAAAATTCGAAATTCTAGAAAAATATTTGTGACAGATCTGCGTAAGAACAAAGTCCGTAGCTTATATAGGGGCTTTAAAAGTCTTAGAAAAATCGAAAACAAAAATGTTTTTTGGAGGAATCTTCGGTTTTTGGCGATATTTCGGCTATTTATGGACCAATTTTGTTCATTTTTATTTGCGTTCATCTAAGGGAAATTGCTTGTAAGTTGATGCATAAAGCATATATGTCTGATATCTCTGCTTTCTAAAAACTGATTTCAACAGACAGGCGGGCAAACGGACATCTTTATATCGACTTCCCTATCAATATATATATATATATATATATATATATATATATATATATATATATATATATAGCATTTAATTTACATCCAAACTTTACATACCGTAGATATTAAATAGTGCCTTCTATGTATTATTTCTTTCAAACAACACAACCTTTCCTTTGTACACAACTAATATTTTTTGGTTTTCATTATCCTTTTCAATGTGTCAAGTGCATTATTTTTACTGCATATTCGTTCTTTTCAAAAACTTTATTGTTACTTAATTTCCAAAGAAAAATCATTGGTTCGGAAAATTTTCCCTTAATGTGTTATATTTTATCTCATTTGGTATTTGACATTTGTAGACTGAATGTCGGTTTGTCCGTCTGTTTGTTCAATAAACTGACAATAACATTCATTTCAATGATAATTAAGAGCAAAATTGAACAAAAAAATAATGTTCGCAAATTATAAATTACCTCGAACTTTACACAACATATGAATTAAAAATCAATAAACTTTAGTTGCTTTTTTTATACTCATGCAACAGAGCTGGCTGTTCTTTTTTAAATATATGATACAAAAATATTATATATCACTTTGTGTTAGGATTTTAAGGGTTTTATTTTTTAGCAAAGAATTCTTTAGTAACTTTTTATTTTTTTGGAAATTATACGAAAAACCAAGAAAAATATGTGCAATCATTTAAATAATAAATTTGCAATTTTTTTAAAACTTTAAAACTACAGAGTTTGTTAAATGAGTTAAATTTGTTGCTACATTTGACATTTATCGCTTTAAAAATTTTACTAGATTAAAAATTTGTTTAATAAATTAGATTGTAATAATTCACACTAGTCAAATATTTCACGAAAACGACGTAACCAATAAATAAAATATATCCTAATTTTTTTATTTATTTTTATTATAAAAATATTATCTACTTAATACAAATCACAGCTGATATTTAATTAAATTTTATTTGACACCATTTTATCTTAAAAAACATTTGTAAGTTGAAACAACGTCAATTTTTTTTTAGGAAATAAGTAGTCACGCTATTTTGATCAAGTATTTGCCAAATGTGAACATTGTTTAAGTCAGAAAGTTCATTAAGGTGGCGCAACTAATCTAGATGTGATTGTGCTAAATGCGGTGGCTGATAAACATAGTCTTATGAATGTTCTATTCAGAAATCATGGGCAATGGATAAATGATCTACCAACATATTTCAGTTTCAATGAAATCTGTAGAAAGTCGACAGTTCCTTGTCTTGTCTCAGAAATTCGTATAACGCTCCATTTATGTTTCTAGGAAGCTTTTTAGTGGAGAACTTTTAAAAATACTATCTGGCGAACTATTTGAGGAACAAATCAAAAACTAGAGAACAGTTTGTCACACATATAAAGGAATATAATTTCTTGTAGTTTAACTTGGGTTCGCACGCCAATCTTACGTTATTTGTTACAAATAATATAGTGAATAGTTTATGAAAAGATTGCGAAAGAATCCAAAAACTATTGACCAATTTATTACACATATGAACGAATTCATAGCATTGACCTCAAGACTAGTTAAATTTGTGGGTCCATTTCAATAGGACCTATGTTAACCTGAAATTGGTTAAGTAGCCTCGGTGGTTCATATGGTCTGTGCAGATTCATACAGGAGAGCGAGAACCTATAGAAGAGATATATATAGCAGTATGACTTTCGACTTTCCTATAATACATCAGCCACTTCATAGCCCAATCTTCAACGAAAAGTTGGTGCCTATATTTGGATCATATAAGCCTTACAATCAGACAAATAGTCTCGGTGGATAATTTTATCTACCATAGGCCCCATAATCTACATAATAAAACAATTACCAGGATCGTTGTTAACAGCTCTCGACTTTTCTTAAATACTTCAGCCATTTATATATCTTTTTGATAGTTGAATGTTCAGTCTAAATAGAGTTGCATTGATCATGCAGTCTAATGAATAACGTTGACAGAAAACGTCTCAGATTTCGACATAGAAATAAGTTTGTTGAAATTAAAAATCTTTACATTCAGGCAATTTATTACCTTTTTGATAGTCGAATTTCCATATTAAAGAAACTTGTACTGATTGTGGAACTTATATACATAATACATTTGTCCCAAAATGATCCACAATTCGACATAGATTTAAACCCTATAGTTCTCAGTACATGTGATATTTGCGATTTCTTAAGAAAATTTAAGTAAAATGAAACCCAAGAAGTACTGTAATGAATGTTCCAAAATTACTCAGAAAAATAACACAGACTAGTCGCATGATAATAGTTGAGCCTAATCTGACATTTTCTCCTAGATTTTGCAATCTCTAGCTCATTTAGAGTGATTGACGAATATAAAATAAAAT
The DNA here is from genome assembly GCA_932274085.1 of Protocalliphora azurea. Lineage (NCBI taxonomy): Eukaryota > Metazoa > Arthropoda > Insecta > Diptera > Calliphoridae > Protocalliphora > Protocalliphora azurea. The sequence continues at coordinate 103,271,187 of OW026522.1, forward strand.
TAAAATTGTAGACTTTTCTTCGCTATATTTAATTATGTTAAAATCGATAGAAACGTTTGGTTTTTAACCAGCAATCAAACTTGTCTATTAATAACAGGAACTGAGCTAAGTTTGAAAAATCTGTTGTATATTTTCTTTAAAACTCATGTGACTGTTTGAACTAGATTAGTTTCAGGTGTCTTAGATGTCCTCCTGAAGAGAGTAAATTTTATATCACGTATTCAGTCTCTAAGCTATTTTAAAAGATCCGATGAATATTCAAATAGTGAGAAAATATTCGCTTGACACAATCGCTGTCATAAGCCAGCAATAGAGAAGATATTTGCCTGTTGTGTTTCAATGTGTATTATACAATCGGACAATTTTACATTCCGTATATATTTTGTAAGTCATAAAATTGTTTCAAAGACAATGGATGTCATCAAAAGGCTGAATAAGATTAATTTTTCCTGATTTTGTGACTGATACATTTTGAATCATTTCGAAGCACTAGATGAATCCAAAATACTTAAGACATTTTTAGAATTTTAATCCGAAGGTAAAATTTCACTTTAATAACCAGTAGCAAAAAGAAAATTAATTTTGCTAATAAATGAAAAATCAGAATTGAACAGTTGTCAACTTGAGTCATTTGTATTGTATTTAATGCACAAGAGTTCAAAAGTAAGCACCCATCCTTCCCTAGTCCTAAAATGCTTGATATTATTTTCTCTGTTTACGTAAATTGTGTATGTGTTCTCTTTCATTTCTTTTTACTCGTACCTCCAAAGTTTTAAGTGAAAAATCGAAACGGGAATAAAGAAACTTCAGTTTAAAAGATATATATGATCTAATTTTGAGGTAATTTTGCAAAAAACTCTTAATTTTTGCTTAAAATCAAGAGATTTACGATTACGAAAATTTACGAACAAAATTTTCGAATTATCCCATCGCTAGGAGTTTCGTTGGTCATTAGTTTTCGAATATCGAGTTTGACAAATTTTTCTTCTTTGATTTTCGTTCTTCATGGATAAACATGATAAGATAAAATTCCATGTGAAGAGGTGGCTGAAAAATATTCTGTGAGATTTTAAGTGCTGAAAAAGACATGTTCTGTTTTCCACCATAAATGATATCGAAAAGTATAAAAAAAATAATTAGAAAAATTATTAAAGGATAATCGAAGCATTAAGAAACTTTTCAAATATGCGCTCCACAGTGAGCCCATATTTTTATATTACTAAAATGGGAAGGGTTGGACCCCTTTTGAGAAAAATTATTAAAGGATAATCGAAGCATTAAGAAACTTTTCAAATATGCGCTCCACAGTGAGCCCAAACAAAAAATTTTTGCTAATAAATCTGTATCTTCTAAACTACTGATCATATCGAATTGAAATATATAGAAGATTTGTAGGTCCTTTTCTACAGCTTTCAGCTTTCAGAAAAATCTTCTTGTAATCATTCTGTGATAACTCAAGATAAGGGTGTCGAAGTTGACTACCTCGAGTATGTAAAAGGTGCGAAAGATCGTAACTTCTACAAATTAAGTCCGATGACTTAAGTTATCTAATACAAATAAAAAAATATTTACGCTTAAATTTTGAATTTTTAATTTTTTGCTTCGACTTTATTTCGTTTTTTGGGAATAAGTCCTGTGATATATGAGGGGAAGTTTTTTAAAAATATTCTGTAATTTGTAACATATTCCGAAATAACATACTGAAACTATCTTAATTCGTCTAGACGTGAAAAATGTTCAAAGTCAGCACTCTTAAATAAGTGTGAAAAATGGCTATTTATATACAAAAATATATAATACTTTTCTTTCACTTTTTTCTCAAAGTTTTTTTTAATAAAAAATTCGTTTGTTAACATATTTCAAAAGACAAGGTTTCGTAAATGGTTAATAAAGAAATTTTAAATTGATTTAGGTTTGTACTCTACATCCAGTATAGGTCGAAAATGGTGAATTTTTAAAAAAAGTTTTATTTTTATCGATTAATAAAAAAATTTCACTCTGTTTTTTTTTTTTTAATTTATTGACGATAGTTAATCATAAAATATATTTAGATCGTTTAGACACTAAATTACTTCCCAACTAATACAGGAGTCCAGGCAATTTGTTGAAAGCATATTACCATAATATTTTCACTATTATTTCATATAAAATATATAAAAAGTAATATAAAAATCTTTCAAATCGGGCTTTATTCGTAGAAGTTACGATTTTTTGAAACTTTTATATACTCGAGGTAGTCAATTTTAACACCCTGCAGCTTATCTAATGTTATCACAGGGTGTCTATAAGATAATTTTTCTGGGTTCCTCCTCTACAACTCCTCCGTGCATTTCAATTCGATCTGTCGAGTATTTTAGGAGGTACAGATTTATCATCAAAATTTTTGCGTTTGACCCCACTGTGCGCTCTCTGGCGGCAGAATCTATTAATTCTAAACCGCTCATCTCAAACGAAAATATTCCTTATTAGTGGGTACCTCTAAGACATGAACTTTCGAAATATCATATCACTTATAAAATATCTTGCAGACGAGCAGTTTTTTCACTGGATAGTGGCTTATATTTTCATCCAATCGATTATCAGAGTTAAACTGCTACAAGCGTATTGTTTAAAGCAATGTAATTTCTGTTGTAAATTAAATAAATACGTGCTCTTAAAATAATCACTATTAAATACCACAAATACTTAAACTCATTCACTCATCCTCTTATAGCCAATTAAAAATTCAGTTAAAAATATATTTTGTGATACCCCATGAGGGTGTTAAGGGACGAACTCATACACACACAAACATGTGCTGTAACTAAGTAGTTATTTAGTTACTCGTTTATAAACTTGTTTACACAATATCATAGTACAAATCTGGTAACTAACTACTTACTAATATAATAGATAGAGACACTGTGTACTTGAACTATGTTAACCCTTTTTGTTTTTGTTTATAAAATAAAAATCACTTAAATAAAACCAATTGCTAGGGCATCGTGTAGGTGATTTGAGGGGGAAAAAATAATATAATTTTTATACTAAAAAAAAGTTAGTATGTAGTTTTAAAATGCCAAGAAACTTGTGCAGAGAAAAAAGTACAGAGAAATAAAAATGATAACTGTCAGCTACCGAGAAAAAAAATGGCTTGAGTTTTTGTTTAATACTGCTGAGCTTTTTTTGGTACTTTGATACTTTTAAATAGTTTATGTCTAGCCACAGATAAATAAAAATAAAATTTTGGAGAAAAACCAACAACATACATAAGTATATACCATATATTTATTGTATGAGGAAACAGGAAATAAGTATTTATGTTTGTGTGGTATTATGAAGTTTATATAAGTTTATACTGTAAGAGTATGTGTGTAAATATACAAAAACAAATAAATATAAAAAAAACTTACTTTAGATTTGCCAATAAACGAAAAGAATCTCCGGTTAAATTATACTTGGATAAGGAGCAACAAAACGCGGCACAGCCGAGACGTTGTAATGTTGATGGCTCCACGGCTCTAAACAGCCTTAAAACAAGTCTAAAGGACGGAAATACTAAATGAGGGGTCCTTGGCAATATAAAACTACCGAAAATTATATACTATATATTACTAGTTAAATTATAAGACGCCAACAATAACAACAAATTTTCTTAAACATTATCAGAAAACACACACTGGTTGTTTTTTTTGCACACACACACAAGTATACATACATATATGAATGTATGTGTATGCTAAATTTAAATTTATTTACAAACTATTTTTATGGCACATGATTGGCAAATTCTTTTTATTTTTACTTTAATTTCTTTGCCTTTGTTTCATTAATTTTTTATTTTCATTTTATTTTTATTTTATATTACATTTATTTAATTAATTAATTATTTTTTCTTAATTAGTTTGCTTAAATTTCCCTTGATAAAACATAATTAATTTTCTTTTTTTGTTGGTTATTGTTGTTGTTGTTATTGCTTAAATTTTCTTTTAATTTTATTTCTTCCGTGCAATAATTGTCGGTTTTTATTTAACATAACGAACTTGTGTATACATTTCTGCGCCCTTTCCACTAGAGACTGAATTACTCGAATTTCTTTTCATCTACATTTGGCTATATAATATTTTATATATGTAAAGATTTCTATATATAAATTTAAATATGTATGGTTGAGTATATTGGAGCCTGTCGACATCAATTCTAATATACGAAGTATACGAGCAATTACACGTTGAAAATTTTGAAGTTTCGAAAGAGTTTTTGGAAGAAATTTAAATTTTTGTATAAATGAGGAACATTTGTTATTGGCTGCTATGAGGTCTATTTTGAAGGGCTATATAAAATAAGGCATATGATCTTGTGAATAATTTGTTTTACGGTTTGAGACGTTTACTAACCTAGTTTTACGGTAAAAGGATAATGATTTAATTTTTCTAATGAAAGACATATGGACCTTGAATTTAGTCCTTGGAAAGGAAGTGTTAAATAGAGTGAAATCTTCTATTTGTTATTTTGTGGGTTGACATTTTGCTCAATTGAATGACGATATCTGAAGTATTTCTCCAATGTTGTGCTATCTTTGTCCATATATTAGCATTTTTCGAAACGCTTAAGCGACTTCTTTTAAAACCCATTATTTTTTTAGTATTAAACACAAACTTGGAATATTTATATAATTATATAAAAAAGTCAAATTAATAATATTCTTTGAATATTAAAAATAAATACATTGCATGACGTTTTTTTAAATGATTCGCTCTCCTTCCTCTTCACTCGTGCCTCCAAAGTTTTAAGGGAAAAATCAAAATGGAAAGAAAGAAAATGTTGTATGAAGGTAATTCGAGCTCAAATCGGAGGATTTGAGATTACCTAACAATTCCACCGCTCATTCGACAAATCTGATTACAAGCCCCCGGAAAGTACAAAATTAAATAAATCATTAGTAAATACATTAGTAACTAATGCTAAAATTAGTGTTAGAAAAGCAGCAGTATTGGAATTGTAACGCCATCACAGCCAACTATTTATAAAGCTGTAATCAAGTCGGCCGAGCGTAAATAAGAAGTGTTAAAGAAAACTTTGAAAAAATTAAAATTTCTTTTTGCATTTTGACGGCAAAAAATTTTCAATAAAGAACTCTAAATAATAGTTTCAAAAACTTAATTTAAGGTAATTAATTTATTGGTGCTTGTTTTGGAAAATGGAAAATCCTTCACAATATTTAATGGTATTGGAAAAACATTACACAAATTTGATTTATTGAAATCCAGAAAAACGATTATTTGTGATACAGCAAGTATAAATACTTGTCACAAAAACGGCGTTGTTAAGCTATTAAAGAATTATTATAATCCTAAGACATGTTATGGATGATTTATTGGATGGAAAAACATCATTTATTAATATTTCTTATAATTTTGTTCCGTAACAAATAAATAACTACACTCAAAAAATAAACCCAGTAATCCGTACTTTAATCAATCCGGAGCGGTGTAAAAAGTACGGTAAGTACGGATTTTCTTGTAGCAAGTGGGAATTGCTTGAATCAAGAATGATGAAAAATGTTTAATTATAGCTCTATTTAAGCATATTTTGGATTAAATTAATCTTGTTTTTAGATATATAGATTTTAAATCAATCCTAATTGTGATAAGTTCTTACTTAAATTAAATGTATATATATATATATATATATATATATATATATATATATATATATATATATTTAATGAAATATATATTTTTCAAATTCATTACTTATTAAGTTTTTATTAAATTTTAGTAGTTTTTGTACTTGAAGAACCTTTTACTTCGTTATTCCTTGTTTCCTTTCGAAATTAAATAGTAATCCTGAAAAATGTAATAAATAAAAAAATTATAAATGTATTGCTTCGTGCATTTTATATAAATATTGAAATTATATTGAATATTCACTTTATTTAAAATATGTTTTCCTCTAAAATCGCCCTTCAATCAATTTTCAACTTTGGAGTCGATCGAAACGGCATCTTTATCGATGCCAAAATGTATTATGAAATTAAGAAATTGAATCAAATACAATTTATTATATTCAGACAGGTTTACCTCTATAATTTTCTCAAATTTTACTAATTTTCAGTTTAATTTTTCAAATTTTTTTGTTAAGGGAACTAATTTATTAATTAAGAAATTATGTTTTGATTTAAGTACAATATCCACTTAAATATTTATGTATGTATGTGCATATACATATTTACAAATACGTGACAAAACATGCGAAAATCTTAAAGAGGACAGAATTAAATTCGCTTCACCCTTCCCTCTTCTGTTAACACCATATTAATATAAAAAATTACAAAGCCTTTGTAAATGTACATACATGTATATTTATATACATACATGTATATGTTTGTATATGTAATATGTAAGTAGAAATTGTACTTAAATTAAGACATAATTTCTTAATCAATGACGTCACTCTCTTAAAAAACACAAGAAAGTAATTTTTTCTAGGGAAGAAATTTTTCTTTTTCTGCTTATTTTGGAAAAAATTAGCATGTTTTCTGTATGAATGTACATACCTGATTATTTTTGGAAATAAATTTACATACTAAGTACAGTTTGTTATTATTTATTGTTAATTTATTTAATTACAATTATGTCATTAAATAATAAATTGTACTTAGAATGTAGTTTTTCAAAATATTTCGTGTATGTCACATGCCCAATCTTTTTTAACAATTTTAATTTGCACTTACCTTTTATATAATCAATATCAGCTTCTAAATTAAACAACTCCTTAAAGAGCAGGCGAAAGTCGTCATTCAATAGAAGTTAATTTAATTTGTTCGTCACACATTAATGAAAAAACACCGCTTGAAAAATTGAAAACAATTGCCAAAGTATTTAAACGATGCATAATAAAAGGCTAACGAAAATTGCTTGATGAAATTTGAAAGCAACCGATAGGCAAATAAAGAGTGAGAGAGCATTGAGAGTAAATTTCATTTCGCTTATATTATCTTACAGATAAATATAAGATTTTTCCACTTAATTCAAATCAAATTAGACTTAATTTAAAATTTAAAGAATCAATTACTTGATTTAAATATAATTTGTACTTAGTATTAGAAATTTTATACTTAAGTACTTCATTCTTAATTTTTAAATCAATCCAGTTTTATACTTGTTTTAAGTATACTTTATTACAAATCGTACTTAAATTAAGTACGATTTTTGCAAAAAGTGAGAAAAATAAACTTGATTTTAGAATGCAGTTTTCTTTCTGTTTACGAGGATCTGAAACAAAACTATATACAGAATGAGAAATACATAAAAGTGGAAAACATTTAATAGCGTGACGATACGCAATACTTGTATAAGCTTGGCTCTGCATTTAAATACTACCAAAGAAATAAAAAATTTCTTTATATAAAATTTAAAACAACGCTAGACGGAACTCAATCGCAATTCTTGCCATTTTAGCATTTGTCCTTATCCCGAAATACCGAGACCAGCTTACCCCAATATGTGAATTTGTATGTGGAACATCGTATATGGTTTTCCAATCATTGTTTTCATAAAGAAAATTTCGCAGCTTTAGAATAATCGTTTACACAATTTAAGAACCGGCACGCGTGTTTTAAAAGCCACTGAGTTAAAGAAGCTTTAATAACCGCAATACAACAGCGAAGCAACATATGCGCAGGACGTGGTATTAAAGTAGTACAGTATGTTTACTCATTATGCAAAACAACGCGCACGTTAAATTTGAAGTTTGTCTTTTAATAATTAAAAAACATTTTTCACTTTACTATTACTTTATTAATAAAATATTTAAAATTTTTTATTTAAAATGAATGTAATTTTTTTTGTCTGATTTTGAAAATCGTTTTTGTGGGTGAGGTTTCTATTCCAAAATGAACCGAATTTTTTTTTTTTTTTCGTATATAACACAACATTCGCCATCGCCAAAATTTGGTTATAGCCCTAATATATATATGTATTTATAAGCAGACGAAAGAACGGACATCGACATATATACTCACAAAATTATGCTGATATAATTGATTTACTTAAAGTAGATGAAGGTTTTAATTTCTAACAAGTTATTTTCTACAAAGATAAATTTGATCTCGGAACAGCCGCCTTAATTTAAAATATTCACATATAAATATTTTCTTCTAAAACAAGATCATTTAGAAGAAGTTGATTGCAGTTGGTTTCAGAAAGTGATCCAGATTGCACATTTTATCATTTAAATGACCTAAGACCTAATATATGTCTAAAAAATTTTCAATTTACAACACTGTGGGTTAAAATGGAATTTATTCGTTTTGTTAATATTAAGGACTCTCATAGGACAAGCGATAGATCCTATCTCCTCTATAAATCATGTCTAAATATTTGCTTTTTAGGAGCCATAATCTACAAATATTTACCTGTCCACATCAAAGGATTAGTAAAGTTAATTGATTTATAATCGATTTATATAAATATAATAGTGAGTAAGGGCTAGCAAAATATAAATAATTTTTTTATGGGAGTGTCTAATATACCTGACATTAAAGCCACTTTTCCAAACAACATCCATTTTATTAACATGGATAAGATCGTCGATTGTATGTTCATTTTATACACATAACCCGTTTTTTAAGATAGCAATTCTGAATCTATAGGGGAGTTTCATGATAGTAAAGCTCTCGTTAATACTGTTGCCATGACCACTAATGAGGAATATTCCAATAAATGTTAATTAAACTGGCGCTTTGGAGGAAGTGAAATATATTAATAATGCTACTGGATTTGCATGGAACGAAGATAATAGACAACTTGATCATTATCTTTGCGTTGTATTTCAGTAAATAATCTTTAATGCTCTATATATTTAATCAAGTGAAGATATTTCCTTTTAGTTCCTTGAGCCTATCAATATGACTTCGTGCTAGAACTTGGCAAAGATGCCTTCAAATTTTCACGAATCTAGGAAATGAAGGAAATATGATTTAGTAGTTCAATATCAGAATTATTTGGTGTCATTGAATTCAATATTAAGATTACTTGGTTCTATGAACATTGTGATATAGAAGTAGATGTCTCTATCAAGGTCATTGTGTTCTATATAAAGATCATTTGTATCCATGGCTCCTTGCTATACGGCTTTAAAAAATTTACAATTTTCAAATTCTGCTAAAGTGTGAAAGGTTAAATTTAAAATTTGGATCCAATAAAAATTATTGGAAACAATAATAAGTAAAAAACCTGGCGGAAATGTGTGCTATCTTTAAATTAAAGGTTCGAAAGTCTTAATACTTTAATTTCCTTTTAAAAATCAAATTATATTTGATACCCTAATTATTCTTTTAAAGCATTCATAGTATTTTAATTTATAGACTTAAATTCCATATACCCAACATATGCAACTTTTTGTACTTTTTTGTGGTGGGCGGATCACGCCTATTTTGGGTTCCCGGGTTTACATTGTTCCTTGAACTATTTGTATAAAATTTCGTTCGCGTATATGATTTTTTAGAAGAGATGTTGACGGAAAAGTATGATTTGGAGTTACGACGGACATCCTGTTTTGGCCCATAACTTTTCTGCTTATGAACTGATTTTGTTCATTTTCAATACCAAATAAACCTTATATAACAAAAATATTTGAGCAAAATTTCATCCCCTTATGTGGTATCCTCCGAGCCCTATACTACTTATAACAGACACATAGACTGATAACCGGACAGACGAACATACAGACAGACTGATCTAAATCCTTAGTCTTAAATTTTCATGAGGACCCAGAATATAATTTATGGGGTCTTAGATGATTATTTCGACATGCCTATAATGATAAACCCAATATACCTCTCTTCTTCTTTGATGGTGGGTATAAAATATATTGGGTCAATCAAATTTTCTTTAATTCATTTTGTAAAAGATTAAAATACAAAATGTTAAAAATTGAATGAAAGAAAAATATTTTTATTCAATTTGGAGAAGATTTGAATTAACAAGAATTATGTACTTTAAGAATTAATTTAACTTTAAGAATTAATTCAATAAAGAATTAATTCTATTCGAAGAAAAGTCTTTGAATGAATCTATAGAATTATGTTTTTGGGAATGGAATGAAAGCAATTCTTAATTCAGCATTAAGACTTAAGGGAATTATATTTAATGCAGTAGAAATAAAAAAGATATCCAAGAGTGTTTTATCCACCTCTAATATCAAGCCAGTTTATTTAATTTCGAAATCAAGGAAGTATGATAAAATGATAATCTTTTCCACTCCACTATTAATTTTCCTCAGTGCAAAAACAGCTGGAGAGTATAATAATTTTTGACCCATTGCCAAATCTCAGTTCTGTGTACAAACACTACTACACTAAAATACAACACATAAAGTTTGTGTTTTTTTTTGGTGCTCCTCAGTTGGATAAACATTTCCTCGGCTGCATATGGAATTTCAATGTGTTTGTTATTGTTTTTGTTTTTATATTTCAGACTCCACGTGGTGCGCGCGCAATATCTTTTTTTATTCTTTCTATTCTGTTAAATATTCCTTTCGGTTTTAAAAACTCTACTATATGTGAGTATTTATGTGGAATGTAAAATATACGAATATTGCTCAATCATTGTTCCGTTACAGGCTTTCGCTGTTGGTAAACACCATGTGACATTATGCAAAGCTCATTTCATTCTTTGTTTTTTTTTTTCGAAAAAGATACTAAAATGATTTTTTATTTCATTTTGATATAGATTCGTTCGTTTTAAGCGTTTTTAAAATGATTTATATAGTTTGTTGCATATACAAAATATGCAGTATTTTTGCTAAAATGACGGTGTGAAAATACGTTTAGCGAATGTTTTTGTTAGTTTTTAATATTGTCACTTTTTGGTTGCATGTATTTTAGTTTATGATTAATATTTTTGAGAGTATATGAGTGTTGTTTTTTTGGGGGTAGTTTTTCGGTATTTAAAAAGTTTTTCTTTTAATAGTTTTATTGTGTGTTAAAAAATGTAATTAAAAAAAAAAAAAAAAAAAAAAAAAAATAATTGCAAGTTGTATTAAATAGCTGAAAGGTCTCCAAAAATTTTGGCTATTACTTTAGTAATAAAGTAAATATATTGCTTATTTTAGGGCTTTTTTAAGTGTGGTAATGAAAAGCTTTTATATATGTTTTTTATATTTTGTATGCATAATTGTTACAAAGAAAAGGTGATACATTTGCAGTCGTATTTATAAAACTTAATACAGCTTTACTAAGCAATGTTAAGCAAAGGTCCTTAAAATTTAATTCAAAAACGATGATTCGCTTAATTTAGATTTAAAATTGTCGAACCAATTTAATATATCCCTAAAGTGAAGTTAACCTTAGCTACTTTAGAGGTTTCCATTACATACATATTTCAAGAAAAAAGTATTTTTGTATTTATGCGTAAATTTCTGACAAAAAAGTCACATTTTTTAATTTAATTCATTTATAAAAGTATAAAATGAATTCCAGGACAGAATAATGTTTTCTGCAAATATGCTCAATTGTAATAAAATCATAAACTTAAATAGGAAAAAGTCTATCTTGGGTGTTTTTGCATGTTAACCAAATGCTCGCTACAATTAGATATGTTAAACTTTTTCATTGTTTACTGTTTCCACGTAATTCCTCGTTACTTCTTACTCTTACTGATTCTATTAGAGATTATCAACGAGAATAAATTGAGTGCTCTTGTTTCTCTTGACTTGTCTAAAGCATTCAATTCGGTTAACCATGTAACCTTGATAAATAAACTTAAAGATCATTTTTGTTTCTCTATTTCTGCGTGCAAACTTATTATGTCATATTTAGATGATAGGGTACAATTTGTTGATTTCAAGGGAGTTAGGTCAAGTCTACTTTCTCTTCATTCTGGTGTTCCTCAAGGTTCAGTTCTATGTCCCCTCTTGTTTATACTCTATATTAATGATATTTTTATGCATACAAATATTGGAGCCTGTGAAACATTTTTGTTTGCCGATGACATATTTTTATTATTTAAGGGAGATCGTGATACACCTATGGTTTTTGAAAATGGTGTCAATATTTGTTTGCATCGTGTTTTGTAGTGGACCTTCACTAACTCATTGTCCATAAATCCCCTTAAAACTAAGGCGATTATGCTCGGTTCTGTTGATAATTCTTTTGATCTTATTAACCCTCATCTTGGTGGCGTTTCAATAGAAGTTGTTTCCCGTCTTAGGTGTTTGGGAATTGTTCTTGATAGTGAGCTTTCATTTAGTTATCATGCAGATCTAATATCCGGAAAAGTCTGGAGTATTTTACGTAGGATTTATTCTGCTAACATATACCTTCCATTTCGTGTTAAAGTTAGATTGGACCATGCTCTTCTTATGCCTCAAATAATGTATTGTCTTGAAGTAATATCCGGTTCCTCTAGAGAGATTCTTGAAAAACTTAAACGTATAATGAATATGATTGCAAGATTTGTGTTTAATGTTAGACGCTGGGATCGTATTTCTTCTTATGTCCGTAAATTTCTTGGCTACTCTTTCCTTAACTTCGTCAAATTTCGTAATCTTATCCTATTCTTTAATATTATTAAGAATGGATTTCCATCTCCCTTAGTTAATAAGTTTGAATTTTTAAGATCTACCAGAAACCCTCAAATTTTTATTCCTCGGATTTATAGGTTGAGTTTTGAGAGGTCTTTTGTGGTAAGAATTGCTCGATGCTGGAACTATTTACCTTATGAATTGCGTATTTTTTCCCACTCTAATAATGTCTTTCGTGTTAAACTTTTAAATTACTTTACTTATCTCATTTGAACACCGAATTTTTTTTAGGCATTATTATTTCTTTATTGTTATTATAATTTTATTTTTTTATGATATATAGTGACTGTATTAATGATTGGTGAAAGTATTAGGTGAGGTTTACTTGCTGGTTATGCGACATTTTTTTATTTTTTCTTGGGTATTACTTTTTTAACTCACTAAGTCCCCAATATTATATTAGATATGTCACTTAATATTTACTGCAAATCTAACTAATTCATATTGATGGTTATTTTCTACACACTTTTTTTCTGGTAATATAACAATTATCCATCGTCAACTATCTTGTTAAATAACATCTGAATATCTTTGTCAGAGTATTGTTTCCATAATTACCACTAATAGGGACCTCTATACCGTACTATAATATGGCTGGGGAGCCAATTATGTTATTAATTCTTATTTTTATGTTTATGAATTTTTTATTTTTATATTATTGTACATGTATATGTTACATTTTTACATATATATGTTTATATATTTATTTGTTATTATGTATAATTGTTAACTAATTGTTAATTACTCAGGATTTTTATTACTATGTAATACATATTTATATTTTGGCCATGAAACGGCTTTGTATTACATTATTGAATAAATAAAATAAAAAATAAAATAAAATTCCAAATAATGCGTTAATATGTACAAGTCTTAAATTAAGGTGCCATTAATCTAATGTATCAACTTCGGGTTAAAAATTACGCATTTTAACAGAAAAAAAATACACTAAACCAAATATCGTAGATAATATTGACGAAAAATTTTCGTAGAATTTTAACAAAAAAAAAAAATAAATTAACAGATTATTCTTCAAATCAATACAATTTTTCTTCAAATCAACAAAATTTTCTTCAAATATTGGGTGCTTTTGTATTAAAATAATAATATTCCGACTTCTCGCATATCAACCAAATGCTCGCCACAATTATGTATGTTCAACTATTTCGTTGTTTGCTGTTTCCACGTAATTCCAAATAATGCGTTAATATGTACAATTCATAGATTAAGGTGCCATTAAAATAATATATCAACTCCGGGTTAAAAATTACGCATTTTAACAGGAAAAAAATGATTAAAATACACTGAAACAAATTTCATAGGTAATATTGACGAAAAATTTTCGTTGAATATATATATATATATATATATATATATATATATATATTTGAATTAACAGATTTTTTCTTCAAATCAATAAAATTTTTCTTCAAATCAAATGTCAAAAATATTTTTTGTAAAATATGTTGATTTGAATAAAATTTCGTTAAAAAATTAACGAAAATTGAATCAACAAAAATTTAGTTAAATTGGCAGTAACTCTTTGTAAGTAAATCAAATCACAATTTTATTCAATTTAACACCCTCAAAAGAAGTTAATTTAAATAAGTTTTTTGTTACCTTAACTATTTTTTTTGTTAATTTTAAAATTGACTGATATATTTCAATAAAATTTTTCAATCTGACAAAAATTACTTAAAATGACTAAATATATATAAATTTGAAGAAATTTGGGGGAAATTAACTAATTTATTTTATTCAAATTTAATAAAATTCTTCAATTTGAATAAATATCTTCAAATTAATTAAGAACTAACAAGTATCCATCAATAATTAATAGTCATACAGAAATTGCTAATTTATGTGACAGAAACTGCAGAGAACTTAAGCAATTGTTGAACGTGTGGACATTTGGAAGCCTTTTATCATATTTTTCTCGGTAATGTTATTAGTAGTATCTTTACTTATTATACAAATCATTTCCATTGCAAATATACAAAATTTAAAAAATAAACTGCTAGATGGCGATCATCATCATCTCAAGTAGTAGTTTTGGACTATGGAAAACTATACGATGAACATTTGAATGTAATTAGAAAACTTAAAAACGGTGTTCTACAAAAAGGTCAACCTACTATATATATATATATATATATATATATATATATATATATATATATATATTGAGTGATAACTCTTCATGAGCAAATTGGTATGGAAATATATAGTTTATTTAGTTAAATGGAATTTGTAATAAATTTATATTTTTTATTTTCTCACTCCATACCGATTTTAAACATTTGTACCCAAAAGTGGGTTATTTCCAAATTATTCGAATTATGAAGCATATTTTTAAAAAATCATTTCCATGGATCAAGGATACAGCAAGCAAACTTTTAAATCAAAATATGAAACAAATGTTTCCATTTGGTATCTGGTAATAATATTACTTATAAAATACATATTTTTTTAATATCTAATCTTCTTAAATGTTTCAGATGGTCCTTTATTTGGTTCATTTAACAGCGTACTAGTCCGTCCCTTCATCATATATGTAATTACTTACAAATAAAACCACCGCTATGCAAGTTTAAAGTAAGTTTAATTAAGATATTTCTTTTTATAACATTTTATAATAATTATTTAGATATAAGAATTGTAGTTTTTGTTATGCATATACAGATGTTATGCCGATTACAGATTAATATGTTATTCACAAAAATAAAAATAATATTTTTTATTGGTTGAATAAAATAATGCAATTATATATAAACATAATTTTTCCTACCGGGATTTAAACGACATTTTAAAATTGACAAAATTTTGTCAAATTGAATAAAATTCAATAATTAAAATGAATAAAGGTTCTTCAATTTGAAAGAAAGAATTAGTTAATTTGAATAAATTGTTTATTCAATTCAACTAAAACTTAGTAGAATTAAATAAAATAGTGCAATAAAATTTAGAAAAGATTCTTCAATATTAAGAAAAATTTTAGTTAATTTGAATAATATTTTATTAAATTTGAAAAAAAAATTTGTTAAAATAACTGCCTTTTAATTAACTAAATCAATTTGTCATATTGACGATATTTAGTCGATTTAACTGATTTACGAAAAATTAGCAAAAAATTCTATTGAATTGGCTAATGATTTTGTTGGTTGATATTTAACCTACTTTCCTTCTACACCCCTTCTTCCATATTTCTACACCCCTTTATACCGTATTTACTTTACTACTCTCTTTTGGTTGAGTGTAATTAAATTTTAATAAAATTTGAATAAAAATAATGTAAACAAAACCAAATATGAAATAGTGATGTTGATTATGTTACGGAATATTCGTTATTCGGATACTTGTAATTACAACCAACAACAATTAAATAAAAGTATTTCATTTATACATAATTATATTTACATAAGCTAAATGATGATTTTCCAAAATAAAAGACCTATTTATCATCAAAAACGTACTAGAACATCAAAAATTATAATGGAATAAAACAGTTAACGAATAATTTATTCTGACTATTAACAACACTGACAATATAAATGAGACAGAAATTAAAAAGGGTTGCCTACATAAACAAAAAATAGTTTATTAGTTGATGTATACTACAAATAGTTTTTTGAATACGATTTTCTTAATAAAGTATTTAAGGACTAAATTGTGAATTAGCTAGTTTGTGTTTTATATATAACTTATTTTTTATTTATTTTTTAATACGGCTGTTAAAGTTTAAGGCTATTTAATAAAGAATAGAGTGTAACGTTAGTTTAACTGCCAACTGACCACGTTGAAATTTTAATTTTTAATAATTTTAAAAGAGTATATAAACAATTACCACATGTATATTACCTACATCAATATGTCTAATGAAAAATATGTCACCGAAGATAATCGCGATCATAGTGATTTTTTAATATTTCAATAAAATTTTTTTTTTCGTTTTTTAATTTTACAAATTTTTTTGATATATTTTTAATATCTGATAACCAAAAAAATTTTTTAAATGATATTAATGAACAAGAAATGACTGGTAGCTAAAAAGTAAACATTTTAAACATTTTTAAAAATTTCATTTTAAGTCCGATATCAAAAATAAATGCACATACGTAACCTACACAAAGGTATACAAAATACAAATTAAAGGAGCATCGTTACGTTTTATAACAGTGAAGATAATCGGGAAAATAATTCTGATTTAACATTCCTTTAGAATATCAAGTAAAAAACAAAGTGTACATAGATTTTTTATATTTTTTTAATTGCATTTAATTCGCTGATGTATTTTTCACATATAACCACAAAAAATATTTATTTGACGTTAATAAATAAAATACTAAAAATAATAAAATAAATTTTTCAATGACCAAAATACACACTTAAAATGTTAAAAAGTTGCATTAAATTCAAACGCGCAATTATTTTTGAGTTCCATTTGATTCCGACATAAACTATAATAACAGCTGCACATTGGTATACATTTTCACCTATCTCAATTAGCGACTTGGGAAATATTAAAGACACCACGATCTCAGATCATGAATATTTTTTATGCATTTTTTTTTTTTTTTTGATGAAACCTATTTTTCGCTTAACTAAAACAGAATTTTAGATGGATTTTAAACAGTTATAATATTCTTGCAAATCAATATTCTATCACGCAGCGATTTTAAAATGTAATTTGGAAACCTTTTTTGAATGCGCGATACTTTAACTTCATCGAAATTACGCTGTGAGTGTGCCTCGCGAAAAAGGATATAGGGTATCCCCTATATCGCTGCTATTGAGGGCACATTAAAGAGATGTATTTCAAACGATTAATAATTACAAGAGTAATAAATGCTCATTCTATATTTTGCAATAATCGAAACGGCGAAAATTTTCTAATCGAAAAACTGCACAAAATTAAAATTTTAAAAATTTTGTTCCCACCACTTGTCCACAAAATAATTCAACACTGGTCATCGAAAGGCTGATTGAACACAAGTTGCCATATTTCTACAAGTGTTTGTAGTTTACATTAGAAGAATTGAACACATATGCTAAAATCCGCGATTGCAGGAATCAAAAGGAAGAAGAAAAAACTTGTTATTTCCAAATATTTGAAACAATTTCTGAATTTTTGTTATTTCACTGTTTGCATTAAAAGTTATTTAAAAAAAATCAGAATTATAAAAAATATTTCAAATTTAAGGTCGGATTCATAAAGGTAAAGTTAAAAAGAGATTTCCACATATATTTTAATAATGTTAATCATTTTTTACTGCATATGTTATCCCACTCTCCCCTTACGTTTTACACATTTAGATTTCCCCAAAATTTAGAATATTTTGTGGTTTAATTTGGAATATTTATTTTGATTTATATTTTATTTAATACATTTTTGAAGTTTTATCAAAATGCGAATTTGGGAGAAGATCAAATTCCAACAATATTTTTTTTTAATAATTTGTCAATTTTTAAATGTCTAAAGTTGCTTAATTTTCTTTAACACAATCAAATATCTCACTTTTTTTTAAGTGCCAAAAATCATAAAATTGGTTTTAAATAAATAATAAAATCTAAATGTATAAAATAACTTTAAAATCTGAATACATAAATGCTTAAATGTATTATGAATTTTATTAACGAGGACTTTGTTAAAAGATTAATTTAATAACTTGATTAATGCGCTTTAAAATTAACTAGATCAATGGAAGAATAAAAAAATTAAATATTTTAAAAATTGAAAATGATATTTAAATAAATTCATTCATTGATTTTAAATACACATTTTTATTAGTATTTGAAAAATAAACAAGTTATTAATAAAAATTTTTTTCATTCATCTTAAACAAGTTATAATTTAATTAAACAAATTTATATTTTTTAATATATATATATATATATATACATATAGTAACACTTGTCGCCATATCATAAATAAAAATTTATTTCAACAGGTTTAATTATTAAATCATTAATAATAAATATGTATTGTTAATTACACATCAACATAATACATTAAATATTGTGTACATATTGACAAATTCAGAAAGAAATAATGCTTCATTGATTTCTATTGTCGGAAACCAGTGAATCTTTTAATTCCTTTTTATTTAAATGACGTTATGTATAAACTTTTTCTTTGAAATTAATTTTGTAGATAAATAATGGTTATTTAAAGCCAATTAACTTGTATAATTAATTAATTTGGCAAAATAATGAACAGAAACACAATGAGATTTTTAATAATGTGAGGTCCAAAATTTAGATATTGTTGTTTTGAGTTTAGATAGGGTTTAAAATAAAAATACCCAACAAAATATTTCGATAACAATTATCAAATTTGTGTATTATTTTAAAATAATATTAACTTATTAGTAAAATTAATTTAATATACTAGATCAAAGGTAAATTTTTCAATATTTAAATATTTCAAATATCTATGATTAAAAAGTTATGATAAAAATAATGTTTTATTTTTCTTCAAATTTTTATGAAACTGTCTTCCTCAGATGAAAAGAAATTGTATGCACAATTAACTCTTAAAAGCAAATGATATCATAAATGACCCCAGATTTTCAATAAGCTAAGGGAGTGATCTAAAATTGATATAGAATTTATATAATTTATTTTTGTTTTAATAAAAAGAAATGTTTCACCATTTTAAATCATACCTATTTCTTTTTGCTGGGTTTTATCTTAACCGTGTAGATCTAAATTTTTTTAAAAAATTCATAAAATGAAATTCATTAATTACAAATTTATGCTACTTTTTTGTTTCTATTATTTTTTTTTTTATTTTTTTTTTGCTTTTTCAAAAAGAGCTTCTACTCTACTACTCTACTAATTGACATTGATAACACCCTTTATTTAAACAATTAATAATAAAAAGTGTTAAATAAACAAAACTAAAAGTGTGATTTGTTTTGTGTGTTTCTATAGCATTTAAGCGTTAATTAATCATATTTTTATTATTTGAAAATATAAATAAAAAAGAAAAATATTATGGTAAATTTATTTTTATTATGTTTGCAAAATTTTTCTTTTCAAATATGATTGACTTTTTTTGAATTTATTGATTTACAAGGTTGTTGTAAAACTTACATTTTATGTATGTGGCTAAGTAGGTGTGTTCATAGAGTTTCAATGTTAGATTTTTATCGAGATATAAAGATTATTATATTTATGTTATTACTTAGTAAAAAAAATAGGTTATTTTTAGTTATAAACGTAAAAAAATTGTATTTGTTATAGTTTACTTATTGGTAAGACAATTTTGTAATAACATTTGGACACATAAATATGTAATAACATTGAAATCAAATATTTATTTTATACAGCTCTTGGTCAAAAAAATGGAAACTTATGACAATTGACATGTAATTTCTTATAATACAAATACAACGTGTATTGTATTTTTATTGGGAAAAATTGAATTTTCGAATAATCTTTATTAAAAAGTGTTTCATAAAAAAATTACAACAAATATTTTTCTTAACATTTCATGAACATTAAAATTTCTTTTCTTGATCAAAATAACTTTAAGAAACATGCCAGAATGAATCGCCTAATATTTTGAAATTTTAGTGAATTTTTTACGAAACATATAAAGAAGAGTTAAGATAGATTTTTAATGATAAATAGTACATTTTAAATATATATTTACTAAAATTATGTTAACAAAATTCGATCAAATTCATATAAGAAAAGTTCCTAAAATTTCAGTAAAATATTATATGCAAGCAAATGATGTTATATTCATTACAATTAACCTTTTAATGTAAAATAAGGCCATAATTTTATACCCTACTCCACCATAGAACAGTGGTACCAAAACGATTATTTTTTTTTGGAAATTATTCTGTTGGAGAGATGTAAATAATATATCATATAGTACAGATCATTAGTGGGTCACGGGGGTAGAGGGTAGATCTCTAAAATTGGTCAAAAATACATACCCGAGTATTTTTTTAATTCGCCAAGAATTCATTTATGACTTAAATGTAAAAAAATTTTTACATACAATTTGATATTTGAGAATTTTATAAAAAAAAAAAAATTAAAAACAAACTTTTTCAAAATTAACAAAGTTTGG
Source organism: Protocalliphora azurea (assembly GCA_932274085.1). Lineage (NCBI taxonomy): Eukaryota > Metazoa > Arthropoda > Insecta > Diptera > Calliphoridae > Protocalliphora > Protocalliphora azurea. The sequence goes on from OW026522.1 coordinate 103,291,840, forward strand.
ATAGTGATTGGGGGGAAAACGTTACCCAGAGTACTTCGATTTTACTTTAAATGCATTTACGTTAAGTTTGCTTTCGAAAGGTTAAACAAATTATATAGTTCGGAAAAAAATGTAAGTGTTTCTCACTTTATTACCACCTTTTTGAAAATAGTCCCAAAAAATGTGAATTTTTTAAAGTTTCCAATTCAAATTAATATAACTTTTTATCGGATAGATATATTTATATTCTTCTTGCAGTAATATTATTTAAATTTTCTAAGAAATCTAGTGGATATTTTCAAACAAATTTTAGGGCCCAAATTAAGATCCCAAGTTCAAAATATAATGAAATAAAAATATTGAAATAAAAATAATTTTCTTATGAATTTATGAAAACAAATCAATTTTATTTATTAGGGTTAATAGCCTATTTTTCAATGTCGAAAGAGAATATAAGTGAACGAAAGCAAATCGAACGAATTCGAATCATTTTTGGTTTTTCTATTTTTTAAATTTTCGTTCGCAACGACTTACATCTTTTTACATTTAACATTTGCAATGTCCTGGTAAGTAATTTTATAAATTTTCATTAAAAAAATGCAATGAGTCGAAAGCAATAAAGGAAGACACTGAATTTGACATTATCGTTCTTACTTTTCGAAATAAAGAAACCAAATTATTCACATAGAATTATGTTTGGAGAAACCCAAATCATTTTTCGTTTGCTTAGAAAGCAGTCATTCGACATAAAGAAACAAGCTGTATAAAACGATAAGATTAATTTTTTTTTTTATCCACACAAAGGTTAAATTTTTCTTAATCGTGTGTTTTATGTAGTTAATAGATCAGAAAATAATTTTCATTTGGATAAGAGATTGTTTCCAAATTCCAAGCTTTTTTGGTCGATTTTACCTTATCTCTAATGAAAATATTTATTCTATCCAGATTCATATCATTTTTTTTTTGTAGATTTTTACAAAATTTATAAGAAATTACACATATCCTATTTGCGTTTTATATTTTGTAATATATAAGTTCTTTGTAATCACATTTAAAGTATGTTTCGTCTCTAATTTGTACCATTATTAATCATAAAATCTTCTCAATTCCAAAACAAGCGATTATTATTTTCCTTTTTATAAATATTAATTTTTGTTGAAATCACAAAATATTCCATTAAGCATTCACTAAAAATGACTTAAACTTTTTCTTAACTCACCCATCAATCACAATTTACTAAACGAACGCTGTATTATTTAAACAAAAATCTTGGAATTATTTTAAATTACCCACAGTTAAAAAAATTATATGATCGTCATAATCTTTTTAAATGCAATCAGACACACCCACTAATTGTAAAAGGGGAGGCAAAGAGGGTGGCACAAATCTACCAATATCTCTCATTCTATTAGTTATTAAAAAAGGCGTTCATGTATGAATGTAAAACTACAAGCGTTTTGTATAAAACGAATTATTAATTTTTATAAAATCTAATACTTATAAAAAAATCAATAATAAATACGAGAAAATACATGATTTTTATCTAAAAAAAGATTTGCATACAAAACAAAAAAAAAAAAAGTCATGTATGCAAAATTAACTACTCAAATGTATTGATACAAAGAGGAAAAAAATTAGCTTAAAGGCATTTTTTGTAAGTTTCAAATGCTTTTTATTTTTTAATGATAAATTTTGTTAACATATTTAAGACGCTTTTTATGATTCAAACGCAAAACAAATCTAAAGAGCTATTTGGAGCTTCTGTTAAGAATTTAAAATTTTATGATTTATAACGAGTTTTTTTTGGTCTTTTTGTAGTATTATGAGGGTGTTGTAAAGTGGTTCTTTATTTAGATAATTTTTAGAAAATAAAATGTTGTTACCAATTTATTTTGGTATTTTTTTCGGTTTTATTTTTAGCTTGTAAACATGTTTTCTTTGTTCATAACCAGCATTTAGGAGTCTAAGAAATTAATGTTTAAAGTTTAGGTTTTCGGTTTTTTGCATGTTCATGTTTTTTTGGGCTTAAGCTTAATTGATTTGTTTTTTTATAATTAAATGTTTATCTGTGAAACGAGACAATTTGAAATTATTTATGCCAAAAATATTTGTTAAATATTAATTTTTGTTGACAAGATACATGTTTCTTTTTAAGTTTGTTTTATTAACCGATGCACAGTGGTCCCAAAATTATTTTTTTTTTGGAAATAATTCTGTGTCCTGAGATCTGTTAGAAGCATATAAATAAAATTTTACACGGTCAGAGCTGAGGTATTTTCGAGATGATTTGGAAAAGCATAGGTTCCTAGCGGTTCACAGGGGTAGAAGGTAGATTTCCAAAGTTGGTCACCTCGGATAAGTATTTTTTTTTTAAATTCAATAAAAATTCAATGAATGTAGATAGTTCCTAAACAATCCGCCTACTTGTGTTGGTTATATTTTTCAGTTTAAGAGATATTTAACTCGAACCAAATTTTACCGTTATATTTGGCCTAGTTTTTTGTTAATATTTTTAACTTAATTTTTGAAAACATCCACGTAGAAAATTTTAAATAATATTGCTGCAAGAATCATGTAAATATATCTATCCGATAAAAGGTTATATTACTCCGAAATTGAAACTTTAAATTTCATATTTTTGGTGTTATTTTCCAAAAAGGTGGTAATATTCTTCAACTTCTAAAATATTATTTTTTGCTCTGGACTATAGAATTTTTGTAATGATTTCTACAGAAATCTTAACATAAATGCGTGTAAAGCAAAATCTGCAACGCTTTGGGAAATGGTTGCACCCCAAGCAATATCCAAACTTTGTCAATTTTGAAAAAGTTTTTTTAATTTTTGTGTAAACTCTCAAAAGTCAAAGGCGAGATCAACAAAAAAATATATTGGCTATATACGTCCATACGTTGGTTAAACACATAAAAAATATTTTCTGAGCCACGCCTTTTACAACGATGATCATTTTAATGAAAAAAGTAAATTTTTAAAACAAGTTTTCCCTAATAGGTGGCAGTCAAAGAAAAATGTTCTAAATAAAATTCGATTTTTTTTTGAACTTATTAGAAAATGTTGATTCTAGTAAGTTCTTCTAAAAGTGGACAACTTCCTACGAGCTATGTCAAACATGTTCGGCCGAGTAATTGCACGGTATGTTCATTTCTTCAAAATCAAATATGAATCATGTTAAAGCTATATCAAAGCTTAAATCAAGCAAAGCTAAACAAATTTTTAATAACAAAGCCGAGAAGAATTTTGAGGCAAAGAATAATAAAAGCTTTTCAATAATAAAAAATTAAAAATATTTTCAATATTTTGTATTTGTCTGGAAAACATACGTTATTGCTGATATTTTTCATGTTCCAAGGTAAAAGTTTTGTATAACGAATAATCGAGAAAATGGTCCTGAATAGTATCGAAATAAAAACAATAAAAATGTACAAATTTTAAAATTTTGTTTTTGTTTTAAATGTAAGTTAGACGAGTCGTTTTTGCACTCGTGTTATAAAAACAGGCAGTATATGATTTTTTTAGTCGCTCTAAATTTCAAAAAAACTCAGGTCTTGAGGACTATGGGTGCCGATTACGGGTTTACATGGACGGTTAGGCGGACGGACACTATTCAGAAAATGACTCGACTTGTATACATTGAGGTAAGTGTTGAACCAATCACTTTGTGTGCTACAAATGCATAATTGGGGTATAATCTATAGTGATGTACGGCACAAAAACAATATATATATATACGGCGTACCTATCAAATAATATGTTTGTTTGAAATCTAAATTTTGTAATAGTGTTTAACAGTGCCGCTAGAAGATGAGAAAAAAAAGGCTAAATTGAACTTAAAAAAGGCAAACAAGTACAAAACCTTATAAATTACCGTCAACAGCGTACTATATCAGGTAAGAAGAAATCTTATTGTAGTTTCAGAAGATGAATTTCAATGTTGAATTTGTTTATTTTAATCTTTAAATTATCGCATGTCATAAGTACACGAAGATCCAACAAATATATATATATATATATGTATATATATATTTATATATTTGTTGGTTGGTGATATTTAGAAATTGAAGGCCAAGCTAAATTTTATCTAAATTTTATCGCTCAATGAAGCACAAATTTCCAAAAATATTGGATTTCGAGTAAATAATGACAGTTTGTTGCGCAATTATTGGAAGATTGGAGATCGAATATACCCCATTCAATGTCATTATATAGCAAAAATTTAATCTGACTGCTTTTCAATGTTATTTAGTATATTTTTTAATAATTAATAATAGTTTTTCAAACATAGTGAAAAAGTAATTTACCTATAATACTTTCGTAATCTAGAGTTAATATTAAAACGGAATTTGGAATGACTTTTGGTTGATCAGAAGTAAAACCAACATTCATTATTGTCTATTAATTAAAAATTAGATCGGTGAAACAAATCCAACAGTCTAAATGATTTTCTTCGCTATTGAAATTCTAATATTTTATCCTTTTTAAAACAATTTCAAAACTCAAAGAAGGCTTAAAAAAATCTTGAAGCTAAAACAGTAAAGTGGGCGGATCACACCCATTTTTTGGTTTCGAGGTTTGCATTGCGTAAATGAATTTAGTTCAACAGATATCGCCCGAAAAGTATAAACTGGAGTTACGACAGATCCTAAGTTTTTCTAGTATTTGACCCTTATCTTTTTGCTTATTAACCAATTTTGCCTATTCTCAATATCAAACAAACCTTATATAAGAAAAATATTTGAGCCAAATTTTGTCCCCCCATTCTGAGCCCTATTATGCTTTCAATAGACAGACAGACGCATGGATATAGATAGAAAATAGTGGGTCTTAGAATTTCTCTAGAACCCAGAATATATATACTTAATGGGGCTTATATGAATATTTCGATGTTACGACGTTACAAACGGAATGTTAAACTCAAATTCAAACTCATTTTGGATGGTGGGTATAAAAAGGAATTTCGAAAAAATGAATTTTTCACCCAAAAACAAAATTTCTTTAAAAACAATTTTCATCAAAATTTTAAAATTTCAACAGAAATTAAAATATTCACTAAAAATTTAAATTTTCACCAAAAATTTAAATTTTCACCAAAAAATAAAAATTTTCACCAAAAATTAAATTTTAACCAAAAAATTACATTTTTATAAAAAATTAAAATTTTCACAAAAAAATAAAATTTTCATACATAATTTAAAATTTTCACTTAAAATTCAAATGTTCAATAAAATTCAAAATTTTTTCTCCACGAAAAATTTCTATAATAAATCAAAATTAGATAAAAAAATTATAATGAACATTTAAAACACAAATCATTATTTGTTTGGAAAGAAACCCATAAAAAGTGCAAACAAATTTTGCTTTCAAAAAAAAAAGTCATGATTTTAACATTTTGTTGTTATTGGAAGGAAGTACTTAGTACAGAAAAAGACCTACAGAAGTTCTTTTTTTTTAACCCATGGTTGTCATTGGTAGGATATTCTTCTTTTATGCTTCTTGTTCATTGCTTTTGAGGTGCTTCTCTTAAAACTATATTTATAAAATTTTTTTCTGTGCAAGCACATTTTTTTTTGTTAAAAAAGTTAATATTTTTTAATATATTACAAAAAATATTTAAAAATGCAATAATTAAACATTTACTCACCTTAAATTATTTAATAGAGGAAGTACTTTTAGACCTGAAATGACAAAATATAATAAAACCAACATTAAAATATTTAATAGTTTTAATTCTCAATATATAAAATAAGTAACTTAAACAAAAAGAATTATTTCCGGATTAATGGCTAAACGCCCACATTTTATGTTGCTTTTATTTTATTAAAAAAAAATATATATATATATACAAAAAATAAAAGAACAACTCATCAAGTTTTTAACTTGTTATTATAATTCAAAGAAATTCTTATTTTCAATATTAATTTATCATAAAATAAAAGACATGTGGCATAGATTAATAATTATTCCCCCGAAAAAAAAAAAATACAAACAACTAGAGTAAAAGTATTTCAAATGTCAAATGTCACTTGTCTCGCTAAATCCCTTTAACACAAAATATAACATATAACAATTTAAATGAAAAAAAAAAAAAAAAAAAAAAAAAAAAAAAACAATTTGAGTTCATGAACTTTAAAAAAAAGTACAGAAAGAAAGAAATGTTTTATAAGAGGGACTTCATCATCATGCATCATTTGACCAAAACATTAATGATGACGACAAGAACGTAAGAAATAAATAAATGAATGTGTTCACAATGAGAAGAATGAATGATTGTCATTTTTTTAGTTTGATTTGTTTTCATTACATGCAACATGTAGTCTAGTACATTCTTACTACTCTAAACATGTAGCATAAACAACGTTATTTAAATAAAATGGTTATTTAAACTTTTATGTAGAAAAAATAAAAAAATTATAATCAAAGTATTAAAACAAAATATTTATTCATTGTTTTCAATTAAAATAAATTAAGTTGCGCTTCATTTATGCTTAAAAAAAAAAAACTTTATAAATGGGTTTTGTACTTTTTTTTGAGGAATTATTTAAAACTGACATTTAAATACTTGAACGTGTACAATAATACAATGAATGCAACATACAATGCGAATACTTGGTGCATACAATAACTGTATTGAATTTAAAAATTTATTATATTTTTTGTGACAAATGGTTGACAATTTTTTAAATATTTGTCTTAAAGTATTAAAGAATTGTTCCTAAGTAATAAAAAATAATAATATAATAAAATAAAAATGTATGTGAATGTGTACATATTAAAAAAAATGAAAGAAACAGTCGAATTTTTATTATATTGTTTGAAAGGTATCAAAATCAAAATATTGATATTGATGAATTGATGAATTGTTGATAATAGAATAATCAAATACAGTGGCCAAAAGATTGTTTCTTTATCTTTAATCTACATTATCGATGTCTGGATATGGTGTTTTCAATAGCATTAAATTTTTATTTTTTTAAACAATCTGGTTCAAACGTATTAAGAAATGTTCAATTAAAGTTAGAAAATGATCCTTATTCTACGACTGCATTTCTTAAATGTAGCTCTATACTTTCTAAAAGTAGTTACCACAACAATAAGTTAAATTTTAAATAAAAGTATTGCTTCAAAAAAATTTAATATTTAAAAATGTCCACTAGTTCACTGTTTGAAAAAAGGCAAAATTTTGAATAAGTGATAAAGTTGACAATGTTGCCACTTCTTACAAAATATGTTTACATATACCCACAAATTCAATCTGACCATTTTTCTCCTTTCAAGAGGTTCACAATAATATATAAGTTGTAATATTTCATTTATAATTACTAGAAAGTTAATTTTGGACATCTATGAAGTAAATATTCTGCATTTTTAGGACAGTGATATCTATCCCTGAGTATATTAAAATATACTGTACTGTAAGTTATTATTTAAATTCCACTTAACCTTCTTTTAAACAGATTTTCTCTACTTTCGACTAAGTAGAGAAATTACGATTAAATTTATTCAGACTTGTCAAATATTTAACGAAAAAGATGAAACCATTAAATGAAGTACAAACTCCTACTTTTTTTAATAGGAAAACATTGTTTTACTTATTACAAATCACAGCTGATATTTTATTCGAAGGTATTTGCAACAATAAAAAACGGCAAACATATTTTTAGGAAAAAAGTAGCCACGCAATTTTGATCAAAAATTCTTACAAACTTTTCACATGATCTACTAATAGTCCAATAAAGACTTTTGAAAGTTCTATGATTTATTGCTAAATAGGTCTTTAAACAGGTTTACGATTAAAGTTTAATAATACATATTTTCAAACAGCTTACTAAAAGATTTAAAAAAAAACAAATAATTGATACTTTATTATGGCTTTAAAAATACGTACTTATAATAAAAATACGTATAATAATTATATATAACGAGTTTAACCGAGACTGCAAACAATTCCTTAATGGAAACTTAACTAAAACTTACAAGCAGGACGACCATAAATATGATCTAAAAAAAGTGTTTTATGTGCATAAAAAATGCTCTTAAAATCGGAAAATTAGAAAATGTGCCCTAAAAATATTATTATAATTATAATTATTATTATTATTATTATTATTATTATAATTTTTTTTTTGATTAATTTTAAATTATCTACAATTCATGCTAAAATTAACTTTATATTTATTAGCAATTGCTAAAAAATATTTTCTTTATGCACTTAAAAGCATTAATCACCTAAAACATTTTATCAGAAAATTACAAAATTTTTATCAATTTATGTATGTGATAGTAAAAAAAAATTTCTCTAATGGAAAATTATGTAAAAAATCTATTCAGTGCAAAATATGAAAATGTAGCTCTATACTTTCTAAAAGTAGTTACCACAACAATAAGTTAAATTTTAAATAAAAGTATTGCTTCAAAAAAATTTAATATTTAAAAATGTCCACTAGTTCACTGTTTGAAAAAAGGCAAAATTTTGAATAAGTGATAAAGTTGACAATGTTGCCACTTCTTACAAAATATGTTTACATATACCCACAAATTCAATCTGACCATTTTTCTCCTTTCAAGAGGTTCACAATAATATATAAGTTGTAATATTTCATTTATAATTACTAGAAAGTTAATTTTGGACATCTATGAAGTAAATATTCTGCATTTTTAGGACAGTGATATCTATCCCTGAGTATATTAAAATATACTGTACTGTAAGTTATTATTTAAATTCCACTTAACCTTCTTTTAAACAGATTTTCTCTACTTTCGACTAAGTAGAGAAATTACGATTAAATTTATTCAGACTTGTCAAATATTTAACGAAAAAGATGAAACCATTAAATTAAGTACAAACTCCTACTTTTTTTAATAGGAAAACATTGTTTTACTTATTACAAATCACAGCTGATATTTTATTCGAAGGTATTTGCAACAATAAAAAACGGCAAACATATTTTTAGGAAAAAAGTAGCCACGCAATTTTGATCAAAAATTCTTACAAACTTTTCACATGATCTACTAATAGTCCAATAAAGACTTTTGAAAGTTCTATGATTTATTGCTAAATAGGTCTTTAAACAGGTTTACGATTAAAGTTTAATAATACATATTTTCAAACAGCTTACTAAAAGATTTAAAAAAAAACAAATAATTGATACTTTATTATGGCTTTAAAAATACGTACTTATAATAAAAATACGTATAATAATTATATATAACGAGTTTAACCGAGACTGCAAACAATTCCTTAATGGAAACTTAACTAAAACTTACAAGCAGGACGACCATAAATATGATCTAAAAAAAGTGTTTTATGTGCATAAAAAATGCTCTTAAAATCGGAAAATTAGAAAATGTGCCCTAAAAATATTATTATAATTATAATTATTATTATTATTATTATTATTATTATAATTTTTTTTTTGATTAATTTTAAATTATCTACAATTCATGCTAAAATTAACTTTATATTTATTAGCAATTGCTAAAAAATATTTTCTTTATGCACTTAAAAGCATTAATCACCTAAAACATTTTATCAGAAAATTACAAAATTTTTATCAATTTATGTATGTGATAGTAAAAAAAAATTTCTCTAATGGAAAATTATGTAAAAAATCTATTCAGTGCAAAATATGAAAAATTATTATTATTCTCTTAAGTAAAAACTATGCAAGATTATACTATTAAGTATAAAATATGCAAAAGTATGCCATTTAAATTGCTCAAATATGCTCTAAAATGAGGAATTTATATGTATGTATAATTTATTATAAGAATCTTAAAACTGTCTGATACGAATAAATACTTACAGTTTGGCTCATTTAAAGCCTAGGAAAAAATATAATTTTGGTGGCACTGCTTGGTTGCCCTGCTTAGTTAAAATTTAATAACACCTTTGATATAAGTTAAAAAATGTGCTAGAAGACTAATTAAAATTAAAGAAGTGAATGATAAGTTAATTAAAAATATTTAAGTATGCTTTAAAGAAGCCATATGATTGAAATTCAACAAATAATTTATAAAATACTGCTTTTGAAGCTGAAATAAGAATTTTAAAAGTTTAATAATTAAAGTTTCACTAAGTAAGACTACAAAAAATCCTACAACTGAAGCTTCTCTAGACATCTAAAACGGCTTATGAATGGCCTTGAAGAGACTTTGGATTGAAGGTTAACAAAAGAATTTAGAAAAGTCTTATAATTAAAAATAAACTATTTTCCAATTAAACGTCGTATAATTAAATGATCTTTAAGATATGCTATAAGTAAAAATCAAGTAATTTTAAGCTAAGCTAAGATTTTAATAAATCCAATGATTGGATATGATTATAAAAAATCTTACTTACGATTGAAACTTATAAAATCAACTATGACTTTAAAAATTCAAATGATCGAATCTCCAACTAATATTTTTAAAAGGCATGCTTTCAACCCGATTAACTAGTGAATACTAATTCACACTCAAATCTTCGAAAGACTTAATTCTTTAACTTAATTTTCGAAATCGAATTAAATTTGATATCCTAGTCATTCCTATAAAGCATTCATAATAATTTAATTCATAGACTTTATTTGTATTTCACATTTATTGAATTAATTTTAATTAAATTTAAATGTAAATTTAAAGAATTTTAAATAATTCTAGCTTAAAAGGTAAAAATAATTTTTTTTAAATTTAATTTGTAAAAGATTAAAAAGTAAAATATTAACAAGTAAGAATGTTATATTCGGCTTGACCAAATCTATATACCCATCATCATCTGTAATCTTTTTAAAATTTCATCTCATGTGGAGGGTGGGCGGTAAAGTGTGCGGATCACTCCCATTTTTTTGTTTCCGAGTTAACATTGGTTTTTGAACTATTTGTACACAATTTTGTCGATGTTTCACCTTATATTGGAGGTGGACGGTAAAGTTGGCGGATCACGTCTATATTTGGTTTCCGACTTTATATCGATACTCGAACTATCTGCATAAACTTTTTTTTGTCATATATGCTTTTGATTTAGAGATATCAGCCGAAATGTATGAACTGAAGTTACAACGGACACCCTGTGTTGCTAGTATTTGGCCCAGAACTTTTTTGTTTATTAACCGATTTTGTCCATTTTCTATACCAAACAAACCTATAGATAAATATTTGAGCCAAATTTTGTCCCCCTAGGTAGTCCCCACCCAAACCCAATCCTGCTTTCAACAGACAGACGGACAGATGGACGGACATAGCTAGATCGATTCAGGAACTTTTATATATATATATATATATATATATATATATATATATATACTTTATGCGGTTTTAAATGATTTTTTTCGACATGTTACCCACGGAATGACAAACTCAATAGATCTTTTAGATAGTGGGTATAAAAATTGATTGAGAGAAAAATATTTTGATTCAATTTGGAAAAGATTTGGACAAAAATTTAATGTAATTCAATAAAGAATTAATACTATTCGAACAAAAAGCCTTTGAATAAAGCTATAGAATTATGTTTTTAGAAATGGTATTATGTAATGAAAAACTACTAATTCTTAATTTAGAATTAAGATTTGAGGGAATTAAGTAAAGTTTTAGTTAAGTCTTTAGAAGCTACACACTACATAAATATGAGATCCAAGAAACCGTTTCATTCGATGTATATTGACGAGCTGAATACAGGAAAAATACTAAACAAAATTAAAACTGGTCTTCAGTTCCCTAGCAGCTATGAAAAATTAAGGTTTCGGGTTTTTTTCATAAAGTAATTTATGATGGAATATATTACTACAGAACTACTTTTTAATTTTTTACTCCTAAAAAGTATGAAATTTTTATTATATTATATTATTATATATTTTTATTTCAAGTGATCTTCCGCTTTTCATATTTTCTGAACCTATTAAAAGTAAATTTCTGTCTGTTCTGTAAACTAAAATTTCTAAATAAATTTATTTTTTTTTCTGTTATTTTCTTAGAATTTTCAGTTAATGGGAAAAACTACTATAAATATTTTAGACTAACACAGAAAAAATTATTACCTTAAAATTTTCAATTAACACAGTTGTCTCGTTTTACATCACAATTCAATTAATATATTTAAGCAAAAATAAAATAAAAGAAATAGTACAAATAAAATTCAAGTGATTTTTTTTCTCATTTAAATTTTTGATTTACTTTTGGATTGGACACATTTTTCCGTTCTTCATTTTTTACAGTAATTGATATAATTATTTTGTTGAAAGGTGCCAATTTAAATAATTTTTAATTGAATGAATTATTTTGGTGATTGGTGACTTTTATCTGTGAAGCTACAGAAAAATCCAAAAAATTTAAAAAAATAATAAATAATTAAAATTATTCAATTAATTGTTATTCTACTGTTATACTTTATATAAAAAACAACATATGCATGTGCATATGTACATTTGCTTTTTGTTACAATTGTATATGATCGTTCCAATATTTTATGTCTGGCAGACTGATTGTTTTTTAATGAATTTATTTAAATATTATAAAGTATGTACAATATTCTCCAGAAACATAAGAGGAAGAAGAGAAAAATATTTTAATCTGTACTCCTTTGTGCTTTTGGGAATAAAAACGGTAAATGTAAAAATGTATATAATAATATGATTTCGGTGTAATTCTCCTATTTCATTCATTGTTTTTAATTTATAAAAATTTCTTTCAGTTTATTCTAAATTCTATATACTTATAATGTGTAGTGTTTCCTTTTCAGCATTTCTGCCGCTAAATTTAGCATTTTTTATTCAGATTTAGGCGCAAATTTTTCATTTAGCATTTGGCATATTATTTAGTTTTTTTTTTAAATTTCATTAAGCATTTTCTAGAATTTTATAATATATTATAACTTAAATTCTATATTACAGTCGTTGGTAATCCTATAATAAATTACCTAAATATAGATATAAACGAATGCAACTCTGAAGATCAGTACCGACAAAAAGTAAATAAATTAAAAAAAGTCAAAGAATACTAAATAATTTGGTCAATAGTTCAATTAGTCCGTTTCATGAATTTATTTAATTTTAGGAAGAAACAGAAGAAGTTTCAATATTATAATGATCATTATCACGGGAAACTGTCTGATCAGTTCGAGATTAAGAGGGTTGGACAACCGCACATTGAATGTTTGCAGGTAATGTAACATCCTCACATTACCTGCAAACATGATACTACCGAAAGTAGTAGAACACATAATTTGCTACTGACCACGGATGCTACATCATTGACTTAGATAGTTGCAAACTTGATAATTGAATGACTTGATGGCAGCTGACAAGAGAGTAAATGTTGGCAGATGCTTCTCTATAGCTGCATATAACTCTTTTTGGCCTAGCAGCTAATATTATACATATGTTTTCTCTTACTTTTTCTGTTTTATAATTGGTTCTTTTTTGTAATAATAATAATAATAATAATAATAATAAGGTCAATATTATGTTAAATTAACACGAAATGCAAATATACCATTGAAAAACTATTTTATTAACTTATAATTTAGATTTGTTTGAATAATTTATTAGCATTTTTTAGTTTTATTTCAAACACGATTTAGCTAAAATTATTTGGCATCTGGTTACATTGATAATGTGCGATATTTAATTATTATTTTCATTTTAACAATAAGTAGTTTTTTTTCAGTGTATTTTAAATAATTTCATGATATTTTTATTAATTATTATTCTATGTAAAAAGAAAATCAAAATAATTTTCCTAAGTATTACAAAATTTTTGCCTGCAGTATAATTTTAATTTTTTTGGGGGTAAAAAGTAATTTTTTTTCAGTGTACATTGTTGTCTGCTATCATCACCAGATAAATTAAAACTGATTTTAAAATTAAATGAATATAATAATCTTTATTTTTGTCAAAATTTTAATGCATTATTTAACATTAAATGGAATGAGATTTTAAAAGAAGCTTATCATCACTTTAATTTGTTATGATTTTGTGCGTTTTAAGTGTGTTTCTTAAAATAAATCGATTAATAATATTTTGTTGTTTGAGTAAAAAATAAACGATGCGTATGTGAAAAAATATTTTTTGTAGATGATAACAATAGTTGTTTTTTCTTTGATATTAATAATAATGTATTTTAAACTGGTCATTAATAAAGCAAACAAAATATATATTATTTTCTAACAATAATATAAATAACATGGTTGTATTTTTTAAATATGCTGATTTTATTTTGGTATTGAAAGTAAAATATATTTTATGATCTGTTATTTTTTATGTGGAAATGGTAGCATTATAATAATACAATATACAATATAATGCGGAATGAATAATACAATTATTCATTCCAGTTTTTTCTTGAAATTAAAATCTTTTGATATATATTGTTTTCGAAAAATTGTGCTAATTCACAAATCTTGTTAAATTGTAATTGTACTAAATTGTTTAATCATTTCTTATTTAAATATTTTTTATTGTAAATTTTAAAACACTAAGAATACAAAATTTTTAATTTTTTTAAAGTTTTTAAATTACTTTCAGTGTAATTTATTTCTAATTTCTAACATCTTGTTAGCTTTTGCATTGTTTCATATCTTGTAATATTTAGCATTTATTAAATCAATAATATCTGTGTTTTTATATTATTAATAGTAATTTTTATTTAACCAGCAGGCAAAAAAAAAACCTTATCTAATGTACTAAATACGAGTACCATGATGCATAATAGATTGATTAAAATTTACAATAACTTATATAAAAAAAAAAAACTAAAAAATATTCATAAGTATGAAATTTTTATTAATTATTTAATAATACATTACTATAACTAAAGGCAAACAATTAATTATCTAAAAAAACTTTCATTTGCATACAACTACTTATTTAGTATTAGATTTTTATTTTTATGCAAAAATATTCACAAATATTAATTTTCTGTAAATTTGCTCTTGCATTAATTGGCGGTAATTTAAAGCTAACAAATTTGTGAACATTAAATATAGTGAATAAATTTAAATCATGAGAATATATAATTTATTAAGGTTTATTTAATGATTGTATTAATATTAGGAATCAGACTTTGGAACAATATAAATGATGTTTGTAAGTAGATTTTCTAATTTTCTTAATGTAATAACTAGAATTTTTTTTAATTATTGTGGTGCTTCATAAATATGTTTTATTATTTATTCGTTTAGGAAAATTCTATTCGATTTATTAGAGCATATTTTTCCATATTTTGAGCTAAACTTTTTATTTTTGCATATTTTATATTGAAAAACATATGCTTATATATTTGCTTGTAACATCCTTATTATAAACTATTTTTTTGCATTAAGTATTTTTGCATATTTCTTCATTTAAGTATTTATTTATAATATATTTTTCTCCTAATAATTTTAATGTAATCTCTGAACTATTCTATATATAAACCGATCAAATTCTATGCTCTTCTAATCAAATTTAAAGGCTTTAAAATTTTAT
Organism: Protocalliphora azurea; assembly: GCA_932274085.1. Taxonomy (NCBI): domain Eukaryota; kingdom Metazoa; phylum Arthropoda; class Insecta; order Diptera; family Calliphoridae; genus Protocalliphora; species Protocalliphora azurea. The sequence goes on from OW026522.1 coordinate 103,307,274, forward strand.
TTAATGCATTAAATAAAAATGTTCTTCAGCAATATTTTGCAGTCGTCATTTATTTAACTTTCAAAACCATTTTGAAAGCATTTTGAATAACATCCTTTTGCATATTCAATTTTTAGGAGCATATTTTGGGATTTTCTTTCAAAATTATTGATAAATTTTCACTTTAAAAGAAGTTTTTGACAGATTTTCTTTTACAGAAAATGTTCATTAAGAAAACAAATCTATAAATTTTCAATTAATAAACAAAAAATCTATAAATTTTCAATTTATAACAACATTTTATTAACTTTCTTTTTAAAGAAAATTTTTAATAAATTTTCTTTTTATAGAAGATTTTCAATTTATAAAAAAATCAATAATCTTCCTCTTATAGAAAAAATTCAATAAATTTTCTTTTTATAGAAAATTTTCAATAAATTTTCTTCTTATAGAAAATTTTCAATAAATTTTCTTCTTATAGAAAATTTTCAATAAATTTTCTTTTTATAGAAAATTTTCAATAAATTTTCTTTTTATAGAAAATTTTCAACAAATTTTCTTTTTATAGAAAATTTTCAACAAATTTTCTTTTTATAGAAAATTTTCAACAAATTTTCTTTTTATAGAAAATTTTCAACAAATTTTCTTTTTATAGAAAATTTTCAATAAATTTTCTTTTTATAGAAAATTTTCAATAAATTTTCTTTTTATAGAAAATTTTCAAACAAATTTTCTTTTTATAGAAAATTTTCAATAAATTTTCTTTTTATAGAAAATTTTCAATAAATTTTCTTTTTATAGAAAATTTTCAATAAATTTTCTTTTTATAGAAAATTTTCAATTTATAAAAAATATTAATAATCTTCTTTTTATAGAAAATTTTCAATAAATTTTCTTTTTTTTTAGAAAATTTTCAATAAATTTTCTTTTTATAGAAAATGTTCAATAAATTTTCTTTTTATAGAAAATTTTCAATAAATTTTCTTCAAAAAAAGGTTAAATGTTTTTGGAAGGAAATTTTTATTAAAAAAAGAATTTCAACAGATTTTATTTTAATTGAATATTCTTTTCTTTTATAGGAAATTTTCGATAAAAAAATTTAAATTTTTTTGAAACATTTTCTAAAGTTTCAAGTAATTTTTTATAGAAAAAATTCATCAAATTTTCTTTTTATAGAAAATGGTCGATAAATTTTAAAAGAAATTTTCCACAGATTTTCCTTTGTGGAACATTTTTGACTTTTTTTTATGAAAATGAATTTTTGTTAAATTTTCTTATTACGAAAAATTTTCATAATTTTTTACTTTAAGAAAAAATTGGTTATATTTTCTCCTTAAAGAAGATTTTCTATAAATTTTCTTGTTTAGAAAATTTTCAATAAATATTATATTTAAAGATTTTCGAAAATTTTTTTATAGAAAATTATTGATATTTTTTGGTAAAGTTTTAAAACATTTTTTGTTATAAAAAAATTTAGATAAAACTTATGTTTACCGGAATTTTTTTAAAGAAAAATTTCGATAAATTTCTATGTTTCGACAGATTTTCTATAATAAAAAATTTCTTCTTATAAGAAATTTTTCATTTTGTAAAAATTTGTAAATTTTTTAGTTAATTTACTATTGAAATAATTTGGGGACAAAAGTGAGTATTTTAAAATAAGAATTTTTGGGGGCATCAAGTTTTATTTTTGGGAAATAAGACAACATTTTTCTGGCTGATCGTTTTAAACTATCCAGTGAGTTCTTGCAAAGGAAACATAAATAATGTTGTAGACGACTTTTGATTTGCGATAACATTCAATCCAATTAGATTGCTCAGAATATGTTTTTTGAGTATAATAATAAATGAGTTAAAAAATAGTTATTCATATTTTTGAATCTGAAATATTGCCTTTTTGTGCTCCTCTTCGGAAAAGTGCAGAAAGTTGAATAGGTAAAAGATGAAAATGTTGCATATTATTTATTTAAAAATAATGTTCATATTTTTTATTTATTATTTATTATCATAAAGATGAATAAGTGGAATATGTGGACAAAAAAATATTGCTCTTTTATACCCCTTTCTGAAAAAGGGAAAAAGATGAATGGACAGAATGCAAAAATATTTTATTTAAATTACTATAAACGTTTCTAAGAGCTATTACATTGCAACAAATTTCCAAATTTATTAACCCTTCTTAAAAAAAAGGGTTAATATTTGAATAGGCAAAAGTTAAAGATGCTGCATTTTAACTACAAAATAGTTTTTAAGCTAGCAATTCTTAAAAAAACTATTTTAATAATTTTATATATTTGTTAATCCGAAATTTTGCCTTTTTGTGCCTTTTTCTGGAAAAGGGCAAACCGTTGAATAGGCCGTGTATAAAAATGTTGCATTTTAATAATTTATAACAGCTAGCACCTGTAGAAAAAGCTATTTTAAAAGTGTTCTTAATTTCTTAATTTGAAATGTTGCCCTATTGAGTTAGTCTTTGAAAAATGCTGAAAATATGAATATGAAAAATATAAAAATGTTGCATTTTAATTACAAAAGGAGTTCTTTTTTTACAGTTAAACAAAATTTTGCATATTTTTTGTTAATCTGAAATGTTGCCTCTCTGGGAAAGGGCAAAAGATGAAAAAGTCGCATTTTAATTACAAAAATAGCTTCATATATATCGCAATTTGTAAAAAATTATTTATATTTGTTAATGTGATTCATTATATATTTTACTGCGCACACCATTTGTAATATCTCTTTAAATGTTTTTTTAAGACTGAATCCAGACATGCGAAGTTGTTTATTTAAATATGATCTGAAGCCAATCAATATTTAAAGAATTTCAGACAAAATATTAAAAATGTTGTATGCGATGTGACACAATTTTTTTAAGAAGAAAATACGTCATCTAAAATAGATTTTCAAATGTGAACGAAAGAATTAATTTATTGTCTGGCAATGATTACTGAAAGAAAATTTTTTTATCATTTATTTGGTACTTAATTTTCTAATTTATATAAATTGATAAAGATGTGAAGGTTTTTCCCAGTTAGTTCAAGGAAAAGTAAATTTTTAACTTTAATTTTTCTCACTTTCACATTTTATTCCCCAGAAAACTCATAGTCATGCAAAACAAATAAATTGTTCCATTTTTCTATGAACATAATAAAAATTTTATTTTGAATTAATTAAATTATTTAACTCAATGTAATAAAAAAAAAAATATGTAAATACATTTTAATTTGATATTCAATTCAACTATTTTTCATCTAATGTATTCTTATACAATAGTAGCAAAATGCACAACGAGTTGAATTATAAATTGTTTTGTCACTTTTCCATAAATCAAAGTTCACATTTTGAAAATGACAAATTCAGCAGTCATGTAAATAATTTGTAAATAGTAGGGTTTGTTAATTACATTCATTACTGTGAGGGTAATTAAAGCAATTGACACATGTTTTATCTGGCCTTAAATTGAATTTTTTTCTTAGAGAATCTGCTGGAAAAATGTTTAATTTATAGATGATTATTTAGACACACCCCCTAATTAGAAGGGCTAATGGAAATATAAATGAGTGTTAGAGAAAAAACTTGGTCTAGTTTGTTGGTTAAGGGAGAGGCAATTAAATAAAAATAATTTTATATTACACCTTGGAATCTAAAAAAGGAGGGTTTTGGTAAAAAATACTCTATTTTGGTTGATATTATAGAGCACAGTTTCCCAAATGGGGGTCCACGGAACCCTGGGGGCCTGTAGCAACTTTTTAGGGGAAATGTCTAAAATAGATAATAAATTCATTTTCTTCTTTTGTCGAAATAAGAGGGGGAATATGAGATCGAAGCCGATCATAGAACCAATTGAGGTATTAAAATATCTAATAAAGTCACTAAGTTCTGGTGAATATTGTTTACTACTCGTGAGTGTTTCCCGAGGATTAATTGAGGAGTTTTACTTTATTATCGTTATTTTGTTTTTAAGAAAAGCGATGCGGAAAGTCATCGTATTTTGGTGCTAGTTGAAACAATTTGTCGTGTGCGGTTTAGACGATTTAAAAGTGGCGAAAAAAAATTTTAAAAATGAAGAATTGAAAGCTTTGCTCGATCATGAGTCATGCCAAATGTAGGAAATGCTTACATAATAATTGGGAATAGATCAAGCAACAATTTCTTGGTTTTAATAGCAATTGAATTTATCCAAAACTTCGAAATGTTACGTACGATGAACGTGGAACCAATTGAAAGCCCGGCCAATAAGGAAAATCGACACCATGACACCCAAGTAATCCTCTGTATTTAATGGGATCTATTATGCGCTGCTAAAACAGGGTGAAAGGACCACGAGAGACCTGTGCTGAACACAATTGATCAGTATGAAAAGAGCTTTCAACAAAAAAGGGCTAAAATATGCGTCCAGACACTAGTGCATGACTTTCCCTCATGACCATGTTCGGCCTCATGTTGCAAAACCAGTTTAAAAGTGGTTGCAAATTTTTTTTATAAAAAGCGATGGGAATTAATGCATATACCAACATATTTTCTTGGCGAACATGTAAACATTTTTTTACTCATTTTGCATTTGTATTATTAAAGAATTCCAATATGTCTGGAGATCCACGAGAAAATGAAAAAGGGCCCGCGAGGTGAGTTATCGTGGGAGTCGCTATCATAGAGTATACACATAGAGACGAAAAATTAGGTTGACAGTTGAAAAAAATTGTTTTTCTTTTTAGAAAAAAATGTGTTTTTATTTTTTTTAGCAACAACAAAATACGTTTGATTTATAGAAAAGAGTCACCAAAATCACCAAAATAATTCATTCAATTAAAAAATTGTTTAAATTTGTACCTCTTACCAAAATGATTATATCAATTACTAATAATTGTAAAAAATTAAAAACAGAAAAAAATTTTCCAATTAAAAATTTTGCTAAATCAATCAAGTAGATGATTGAATGAATTAAAATTTTAAATAAAAAACATATTACTTGAATTTTATTTCTGCTTGAATATTTTAATTAAATTTTATTGTAAAATGAAATATATGTCTTAATTGAAAAATATTAGGTAATAATTTTTTCTGCGTTACATGTATTTTGTTGTTACATGAGTTAGGTTTTTGGCAACCGACAAATTTTGTTGATTTTTAATACGAACATTTTCATGGACATTTTCAAAATAATAATGTTTCATAAATGACTTTACGTTATTTTGAACCTTTTGAAAATTTAACGTTAAACAAAAGTTGTTCTGCTAAATTAAATAAAGTTGGTCTGGGTAAAATATTTATATACCTTGAACTTTGAAAGCACCTGTAATTTCTGAATAGAGAATATTTTTTGTTTATTCTTTTTAATGTATAAAGTTTCTCTTACGTAAAATCTTTGTTTTGTTTGGATAGTTTTTTAATACACAATTTTTGTACATTATTTATGCATTTTTATTTTGAATTATACATAAATTTTATTTTATTTTTAACAAAAACAATTTAACAATAAATAACATCTATTGTTTTTAATTGCAACAAAATACCCCACCAAATTTGGCACAATTAATTGTTCATATAAATTGGGAACGAAACGCAATTTTCCTATAAGCTTACTTCTGCGTCAAATAAACCTAAAAAGGAGACTTGTTTATTTTGTAAAACAAAACTTGATTAAAAAACAAATTTTATAAAAGGCAGGTGAAATTATTTTTTTTATTTAAGAAAAAAATATATATAAAAAATTAAAAAAAAATAAAATAAAATTTATGTCTATTTAGGTATAACCGGAAGCTGCTTAATCATTCCAAAATATATAAAAATAAATAAAAAATAAAATTAATGTTAAACAATTTATTTTAAATCATAGTAAAATTTAATTAATATTTTTCTGGAATATGTAAAAAAAAAAAAAACAAAATTATATGATTGATTTCTTTCTTGGTAGTAAATTTATATTATTAGCATCATTAAACACGTGTTATGTAAGATGTGGCCATTTTTTAATAGCTACTACTAAATACTTTCCTAAAGATTTTGTCTCTATTATGACTATGAATGTCGATTTCTTGTTTATATTCTTTATTATTTAGCTTTAGGCTTATTAAAATTATACGAGCTTTTGGAGGTAAAGTGGCATCGTCATCATCATCAGTCATTAGCCGTGTTGTTGATATTTTGCCACAACTGTTGGTCAAGGTTACAAAATCAAAATACTGCTACTTAGACTCTTAGCTGAATTGCTGCCGCCAAACATCAATAAAGTGTTAACAAAAAAAGCAGTCTTTTGATTAATTTCAATTTAAGTTAACCCTTTAAGGGACAATGTTTGCTATTAATTTACAAAAATTTAATTCTATTATTTTGATTTCCTAAAAGTTATTTAGTAAGTAGAGAGACAGATTTTCTAAGGAAAAACATTTTCAAAAAATCATATTTTTTTATTTATTTTATAGAAAAATCATTTAAATAATTTTCTTCTAGCGTTTAATTTTAAATATTTTCATTTAAAAATGTTATTGGGAAATATATTACATAATATAAATCCTACGGATGCTTAAGATCCATCCTGCCCCTCACAGTTTCTACCATAGTAGCGGATTTTGGGTATATGACCCCTTTTTCGGTCAAAGCGGTTGCATTTCAGGACAATCAATTCCTTAGGTTAAGTATGACTAGGATCTCTGTACGTTCTTAGTATTTGTTTGGAACTGTAGATCTCATAACAGCATGAGGGAATTTGTCCCCTCATCTTGAGGATTTAAACTTTCAATTTCGATAAGTTTTTATTTAGAAACAAATTTCTATAAGTTTTAATTTTTATAGAAAATTGTGATAAATATCATATGTAAAAATTGTTCGGTAAAAATTGTTTTTATAGTAAAATTTCACTAATTTAATTTTTATAACAAATTTATGATAAATTTCCAATAAATTTTCTAATTATAGAAAATATTGATAAATTTTTAGTTTATAAAAAAATAACGACGAATTTTCCATTTATAAAATATTATCTTCTTATTTTTATTTGTTTTTATAGAAAATTTTCGATACTTCTTTTTATATGAAAATTTTTGATAAATTTTCTTTTTATAAGAAATAAGGTAAAAATTTTTCATGAGTATATTTTAGATAAATTTTCTTTTTGTTGTAAATTTTTATACATTTTATTTTCAAAATAACGTTCTTTAAAATTTCTTTTTATAGAATATTTTTAATTATTATTTTCTATTTAGGTTTACACATCTTTCAATACATTTTCTATTAACAAAAATTATATTTTTATAATAAAAAACCTTTTAAACTATTTTGGGGACCAAAATATGTATATTTAAATATTGATGTTTTTGGGGACATAAAGTTCTGTGAGTTTAAATATTGAGCGGCATTATGATTTGTGTTTATTGCTAAAGGAACAACAGTAACTGATTTCTTGTTATGATGACCTCATCATGTTCGTCCGAATATATTTCTGAGAAATTAACCTTTGATAACGATGTGTACTTTATAAGAATTTTTTAAATTATTTAAATTCCCCGACTATCATTATGCTAAATTTCAATAGCTTTTAAAGTAACTGTGACTTTTTTATTGTAATTAATGTTAAACTTTTATTGCATTGAAGAATTAGTTTATATTGAACAATATAATATTGTTTACCAATATGGAAAATATCGGTAAACAATTTTATTAATTTATTAACAAAGGTTAAAAATCTACATACTTATTGTATGATTGGAAAATTATAAAAATATCCTATTGTGCCATGAAAAATTTTGGTAGAAAAAAAAATTTTAATTTTGGATTTTTTTTGCGAACAATTATTTTTTAGTAAAAACTAAGTAAACAGAGTTGTCTTTTTAGAAAAGTATTTGTTTTTATTAAAAATAATTTTCAATGAAGAGGTGAGTGAAGTCAAACTGCGAATTTATGAGACGTTTAGGTTTAGTTTGGAAAAATAAAAAATAGTGGAAAGAAATCTGTGAAAGTACTAAGTCCTTAGTTTATTATAAATGTGCTTCAGTAATGCATATATTATAAAACCACCTACCTCATAAAATTGTAAAAAGGTAATATAAACATTACTAAAACACATTTATAATACATGATTTTTGCTCGAGATGAGCCACCTAGAAGCAATAAAAATGGATTTTAATGCTTCTCCGAAGCACAGTGGTAAGGAAGAGTATCTTTCGCAATCACTCAATAACTTACGCTATTGCATAGGTCATTAGACCTACAAATTAAAAAAATGCTTTAAATTTTGCTTTTAAGTAAATAATATTTGCGACCGCATAAAAGTTTGTATATATATATATTTGAATGCATGTAGTTATAGAGATTTTAAGTTGAACATGTACAAATTTTTACAAACTAGAAGTTTAAAAAAATTTTAGTTTAAAAATTGCGAGTAATATCAAAATTTTAATTAAATGAATTATATTATATTTTCAGTCTTTGATAGTATTAGTGTAGCATATTTTAGGGTTTCCTAGTAATATTTAAAAAATGTTCATTATACTAAAAATCGAAATTTTTAAAAATTCTACGAAATATTAAAAAAATATTCATTATACTAAAAGTCGCAATTTTTAAAAATTCTACGGAAACTGCGGATTTATTTCTCCATATATTATACGAAAATATATTTTATTAAAGTTTATTACAAAGAAATACTATTTAATATTGTGATCCTTTTTAAACCCAAGTAATTTTTTTGTATTGTATTTTTCGAAATTGTTTGATGTGTCTCTACATTTCCTAGTTATGTCAATTATGATCAATTTCATGCTTTCCATGAGATGAGTCTTAGAAAAATCTGTTTTGACAAAATTGTCCTTTTTTGAACTATCAACGACATTTGACTTAAATTTGTGGTCCCGATCAATTATATTTATCTCCATTTCTTCATAAAAATAAAAATACGAAAACGAAAAATTAAGTTTTTGGGTAATTTTCAAAAAATCCATAAAATATTTTTATGAAATTTATTTTCAATGCTTTATTATGTAAAATAACAAAAAACTAAGTTCACACAATAATCCATGATATTTCGTTAGAAGCTGTGAATTTGCCTCGCGAAAAATTGACCTTTTTTTTAATTTTCGATCTTTTTTTTCCAAATTTTGAGACTATCTACTGCGTTGTCTATTTCGGGCACATCAATGAGATGTAGCGTAAAATACGCATAATTATAACAAGTATTAGTCTCTATTCCAAAATTTGTATTTCGTTGCGAGACACAGACCCCGCCCAAAAAACCAAAAAAAATTTAATAAATTAACAAATTTTGTCATCAAAATTTGACTACCCTATATGTCATCATTGAAAGTGCACAACAACAAAGAAAGTATAGAATTTATACATAAAGTCCGATTATTTTGTATAAGATCGAATGAAATCAAAAAGTATAAACGAGCGAAAAAAAAGTGTAGAAGAATAGGAAAAAGGTGAAGTAATTTTTAGTTTGAATATTAGTTGCATATTGAGTTGATAAATTTTTTTTAATTTAAACCGAAGTTGAAATGAAACCATGAAAGTTGTTAAAATTTCCTGCAGCATAGAAAATACATATTTCTTCTTATATTTAATTGTAGTACACAAACTCTTTCTAATACAGACAAAAAAAAAAAAAAAAAAAAAAAAAACTGCTGATTAATATTTGTTAATGGTCTTTCGAACCTTATGTTAAATAAACCATTTTTAAAAGGTCGTAACATGTTACTAATTGTCTCTCACTGTCGATTTATAAACGGAAATTATTTACATAGAGCTCAACATTTCACATTATGAATTTGTGAATTAGCATTTAATATCGTACGAATTATTCATGTGGGCGAAATTTAAATAAAAATCACTTCTAAATAAAAATGGCAATGAAACTATCCTTCAAATATTTTAAATTTCAGTAAATTTAATACATGGAGTACTATTAACCCCTTTTTTAGAATTGACTTTAGTTCTCCAGTTAAACTATTGAAATTGTCTCGAAGTTATATAACTTTTTATTCTGTTCTATATTTTTAAAGATATAAAAAAAAAAAAAATGTCAAAAATCTAAGAAAACATTCCTTTCATAAATTATTTATTAATGAGTAAAATTGTTAAAATTTTTAAAAGTTTTATGAAACTTTGATCTACTTCTTTTAGGGTATTTTTAATACATTAAATTCTTTCTTCGATTAGGTAAAAAAATGTTTTTTATTTATTTAACAGATACATTTTATAAAAAAATTGTAGACATTTTCCTAATCATATTTATAACCATAGAATACAACTAGAAGTTTATGTGAGAGACAAAAACCTAACTCAGTTGTCAAAATCCTAATTTATGCAACAACAAAATTCATGTAATCACATATATTTTATTTTTGTATTTTGAAAAAACTGAGTAGTTTATTTGAAAATTTAGTTTGATCTGCCTCTCACATAAACTTCTAGTTGTATTCTATGTTTCTAACTATTTTTGGTTTAGCATGTACTTGAACAGTGCTTCTAAGATTTTAAGAATAATTTTATAAAATATGCTGTTGGTTTTTCGATAAATTAAAGCTTTAATTTAACTTATTTTTAATTATTATTTTTTAGTTAAATTTTAGCACTATTTGGAACGTAATTTAAGTTATAAACAAAATACATTTAATACATTTAAGTTATAAACAAAATACATTTAATATAATATTTGGATTTAGCTTTTGCAACTGTTATTTAGAACCAAAATACTTGTCTATACTTTAAATGACCACAACAAGTGTAACGGTTTAATGTAATTAAATTTTATGTATTTTCAGTATTTAAATTAACAGAAAATAACGTTTTCAGCAACCATTTCCCATATAGGGTTAAATGTGTTTATAAATTTGGCGGTAAGCATTGATCAGTTATAGTTGTTTTGGTTTATTGATTTTTTATTTTTCTCTAAAATTCGCTAAAAACAACCAATAGATTTTTATTTTTACAAAAAAAAAAAAAAAAAAACATCGTGTGTGTACTCACGCTTGATATTTATTTTATAGGTTGTTTTATTGCACCACTATTAAAGCCATTGTATGTTAAAGACGCGATGTTGTTCGTTCACCCGCATAATGTGAAGGTGTTTTATGGTAGTCATTCAATGTTTTTTTTACACTTGATATTCAAATTTTATAATACACTAAAGCCACACTTTGACTTTATGGCCAAAGAAATAAACAATTAAATGGTCAATCGTTTTGGTTATTTATTTTGATTTTATTTGTTTTGGTTTTCAATTCCTTATTAATTTGGGGTTTATAAGGAAAAATATTTAAAATTTTGTAATGTCATTTTTTGCATTCAAATTTGCCTATAAATTTGTATTATGAACAAAAATTTCCGTTATTTACTGTTTGATGTTAGAAGACATTGTCAAATAAGGTTTTTGAACTACCGTTATTATTACAATTATTAAGTACTTATTTAATAGTATTGTTTAATTAGTCTCAAACTTACCTATAAATTCATTTCGTATTCTAATTCGATCTTGTAGCGTAGCTGCCGAAATGATCACACAATTAATAAATGCCAAAAGGGCTACTTGATATTCAATCGTTGTTGTTTTTTCCAATTCGTTGATAACAATTTTAAAGCGATATCGCTCATTTTTGAGATTCTGCAAGAAAAGAGAGAAAAAAAATTACAAATATTAACAAAACAAGAAATTTCCAACCCATTAAAAATTTATATTGCAATCTAATAAAAAAGTTGACTTTTATTCTACATGCAGAGAAAAGATATGGTTATAGTGACTATAATATAAGAGCAACATATTATGATTGCAATATATGATTTTAGTTAAAAATTATAATGATTATAAATAATAATTATTTTGATTCCCTTATATCATATGTTTCTTTGTTTATAATTTTATAATTTCAGATCTGACGCGAAAACTGAATTTTCCCGATAACAGAACCCAAAATTTTATTGAAAAATGTTATGTAATTTTTAAAATTAGAATTGTTTTTATTGATATATTTACATTTTAAACATTTTTAAAGAAATTGGAGATTTCGAGTTGATTTCTTGGCAAATTATTTTTTAAAATAACATCTGAATCACATAGTTCATATAGTGCTGTTGTCGGCTTATCATTTTCCAAAGCCCATTGTATTCATATGTTTATCGGTGTTATACAATCGTCCATTTAATTGTGTTTTCTTCATGACCACTATCGTATAAATCCTCCGATACTGTATCTGATAATTCCATTTGCTCCTCATTACTTTCCACGTGAAATTCTTCTTGAATCCAGTTGTTTATGACAGCATTCGTGAAAATATGTTCTATACCAATTTGAGATAAATCAATCACGCAAATTGAATTTGTGGAATCTCCGCTTTAAAATTTTTTTTAAATCTTAAATTTTTGAGAAATCGTTGACATTAAAATATGTTGAACTTTTCCCATATTAAGAGATGTATTTACACAACAAATGACACGAATAAACTAACAATTTTGAAGATCAAAATCATCCAAAAAGGTTAATATACCAAAAGATTTTCCTTTTTTGATTATAGACATTGTAATCAAATTTAAAAAGACAGATAAAAGTCGGGAAAATAGAACCGGTTTTTCGTAAACTTTCGCGATAATAGAACCTGCAGTTTTAAAAATTAAGCCATCAAGATAACCGGGCTGTCGCGAGCTTGCACTATATTATGAACCTATCATATTATATCCGATTTTATAATATAAAAGTATGTTTTTATCGTATTATGATTCGACTTTATCTTCTTATAATCACATTATATCACGTTCAAGTGCATTTTTTAATGTTATTAATACATTCTATCATATTATTATAGTTGCTTTAAATTGTATTATGTTTTCATTTTATGATATTACTATCTCATTTTTCCATATTATAATTTTATTGTATTATATTGTAATCCCTTTTTATTATAATATGACCAAAAACTATATGTTTCATGTACTAAATTTTTTAAAATAAAACAGTATTATTAAAATATTAATATAAAATTAAAATTAATTTATCTTTTTATAATTTACACATTAATTAGAATTAGTAATAACACAGGTCAACACTAAAAACGTATCGTGAAAAATATGTTACAGATATTGTAGGTATAGTCATTCCCATCACCAGGAACATTTCGGTTTTTCTCAATTTCATCACATTTTTATCCCATTGATGACCAAAGAAAATATACTTCCAAGAGGAGTTTTTAGTTTATATAATTTTCTAGATAAAAAGTAGAACAAATTAATCATTAATTTTTTATAGGCAAGAAATGGTGCTACAAAAATTTAGTATAAGTCAAGTCACCAACTTGCCACACATAGCCACCAGAAGTCTTTAACTTTATAAAATCAATAATTTCTCAATTAACCTTCATAAAGGAGTAGTGCAACAAAAGTGTAGAACATGCCATGACTGCAACTGGTTCTACATAGCTCCTAGAAGTCTTTAAAATTGTCAAAATCCCCGAAAATATAGGAGTTATAAGCGTTAAACAAGGGAAGCTTTTTCACCAAAACGCTGTTACTAAGAAGTTATATCAAGTCATATGGAATTCTACTATGCTGACAGACCACTGCTGCTTCTTAGTATGAAAAAAATGAAAACTTGCATTGTCTTAAGTCCTAATTTAAGAAAAAAAAAAAAAAAAAAAAAAAAATGCATACATTTTTCAATGAAGTTGAAAATAAAAATATTATATCTCTTAAAATTGTGATGTGACGGAAATGTTTCATTTAACTTTCTACACTGTACTTAGTCTAAGGAGTAAGAATTAAGCGGAATTATTAACGATGTATTTTTTTTTCTAATTTTTTGTTGACTTTGTTATTTAAATTTGGATTTTTTCAAACGTTTGATATCTACGCATTTTCTGTCAGTCTGTCTATCTTCGGTCATGTATTAGTTATATCAAATAAAAATTTCTCCTCTACACCCACTTCTAATAACTAATTTTTCCATCGTTTTATGAGGGTTAAATGAGAAATTCTTGGTTTTTACAACTTTAAATACTTTTAGTGGCTATGTGTGACCATTTCTTGTCTATAACACGTGAGTGAATAATTTGCTCTACCTGTTATGTAGAAAAATATATAACCTAAAAACAGCGCAGCATATTTTCTTTGGTCGTTAATGGGTTAAAATTGTGACGTGATGGAAGAGTTTCATTTAACTTTCTACACTACACTTTCTACAGCAAGCCAAAAACATAACATTTTTGTAAAATTATTTACGATATAAATATTTTTTGCGATTTTGTTGACCTGTATAATTAGTAATTATTTACACAAAAACATTTATATATGAACTTAGTTATTTTATATTTTCTTTTGAAATACAATAAAATTAGAAATAACGGAAACCGAGAAATATATATCCTCGGAGGTATGTTATATATAATCTTAATTTTTAATGTAGTATAGAATACCACTTTCAGGTTTTATGTTTTTACCATTTTTATTTGTATTAATTTAGTTTTATTTAATTTTTTCACAAATATTCACTATTTTATCTCTAACTTTTAATAAATATATAAATACATGAAAAAAACTGGTTTCTTACTAACAGACTACACAAAAATGTGTAGATAAAAAGATATGTTTCGGAAAAAAACACTCAATAGTTGAGGAAAACAAAAAATTGCCTAAAACAAACATTCTGTCTTTGAGGAAAACATAACATTTCTAAAAACAAACATTTAACAGTTGTACAAAACAAAATATAAATAAAAATATTGGCAACACTTAACGGTTGTAGAAATAACTAAATTTTTGCATTTTTGTTTCTAGTAAAAATATTCTCCAAATATAATATTTTTGTAGTCAAACATATTAAAATTTTGATTGAGGATAATCATTTAATTATAAAACGTGAAGAGAAACTTTTATATCATGAATACATTATTATTAAGATCAATAAAATGTAACCACGAGAACATTATATTATTGTGTATTATTATCCATTTACTTTTTCTTTTTGACTGCATCGTAAGATTGGTTTTTCTTTTGCGTTATCTACGAATCGAATCATCATTCGGCTTAAAGTGCAGGTGGACAAGTTCGTAAATGGTAATTTCTGGTTGGTTAAGCATCCAATGTTTTCCAGCTTCATTTATTATTGAATCTAATTTTTATGCGTTTGAATCGTTTACAACTATGTAAAAATGCTTGTTAAGTCTCTCCTAAGTTCTTCTTATGTTTAGCAGGAAATTTCCTCGAAAACCCTTTCAGTTCTGCGTCTTTCTTTCTTCCACTATGTTCTTTGATCTTGATGTCAAAATCTTAGTTCTTAAACCAATGAAAACATTTATGACAATTATCTCACTTAAAGCAGTCTCGTCATATGTAAGTATGACCCACAGGTAATTGCTGTAAAATTCTTAAACTTTAATAAATTAATCAGAAGTTCTGTAAAATGTCACGGCTCAAAGATTTTCCCACGAAAATCGGTAACATTTCAGGATCATGACTGCGATATGAAGTCTTACATCTGACAATTTAAAGAACAATTGACTGTTGGGCCATTTTTTTGTGACTGCACAGATTTTTTTGTACTGATTCTTTTGAAATTCAAGTTAACCAACATAGCAGTCAACTTAGTTTAATTGGTTGAAATTTTGGGCAGCTTTTCATCAAAAAAATTTCTTCCTTTTAGGATTCCTTATTAAGGGTAACATGGAGGTAAACAAATGAATTGTAGGTATCGAAATTTGGCTTACAAGTGAAGCAAAAATGTAGGTGACCCTACCAGGGACTATATTAGCCATATTCTCATTTAATTTTAAGGAAAAACTGCTATATATGTGACAAATTCAATTTAAATAATATGCTCAGTATTACCCTGTTTCTTCATAATATTCCTGCCAAATCAAAACTAATTTTGATTGCTAAAGCTTTTCAGTTTGGACAAATTTTATTGACGCGACTAAACTGAGGTGTGAAGGCTTTTTTGAATTCAATGGATCGTGCAAATTAAACCATTCTCACCAGACACCGAATCTATCATCCATGTAAATTTTTATGTTGAGAGCCACAATTGAGTAAAAACGGACTTTGTTTAAAAATAATTTCCCAGCAGAAAAATATGACAGTCCTACTGTTCAGAGATTTGTAAATGTCTACATCCTCCTTTCAAAAAGATTCAAAACAACTATAATATGGTATTTTCAAAGGGCTCTTTAGTAATTCTTTTTCCCGTTGGGTTAGATTTTCCTTTCCTTTTCTAAGTGTCCATTTCTAATCCTTCTAAGCGCATAATAAAATTGGAACAAAAAAAGGAACGATGAAATTTAGTACATATATAGACATTGACCGTGTATTTATAAACAGATTTTCAAATTCTTAATATTTTGCGTATATTGGATCAATAAATATCCCAAAATATCCCATTTTGGACATTAAGTTATATAGAGGTACATATGTATATCTATTGCAACACACAAACAAATATTAATTATGTTAGTTTTTTGCATAAATTGTTGTTTTTTTTTTAGTATTCAGTGTTGCCGTAATGTTTGTTTACTATAATAAAAAAGTTTAAATTTACTTAATTTTTTTTTAACTATTGTGCCTTCTAATATGCAATATATTTTGTGCCATATATTTTTATTAAAGGATGTCTGATTATTATATTTCTGAATGAAAAAAAAAAAAAAACGAGAAAGAAAGATATAGTCGGTCAAGGCAGAATATATGATACCTTACACCATTGTGTTAGAGCATATAAATTTAGGAAGGTGACTTCTATTACACCTGTGGCCAATTTTACAAAATGTAAAATAAAATATACAAATAATGCGTTGATACTAACATCTAGATGATTTTATGCATTTTAGGACGATTCATGGAAGTGGGTTTATATGGACCGATTCTCATAAAATTTCAATAAGTTTTCCTTGGCATAAGTGCAAATAGAAATCATATTACCATATGTAGTGGTTGGTGTTCGCCTAATAATACCCTTTAAAAGTTTATATAGCAAAATCGATTGAAAAATAAAGCTTTTATTCGAACTAAGGTTTGTCAAATTTTATGAACTTGAAATTGTGCGTATTTAAAAGAAAATAATTTTAGAATTGGATATGTATGAATCATTTAATAGTAACCTTTAAACTCTTAGTTCCAAATAAGAAACAGGACAGCTACACCGACAATGCTTTAACCGTATTTTATTTTTTTTACACCTATTTTCATACGAAAACTTTATTTCAATTGAGGTTGATATCAAATTAAACTTCTTCTCAAATGTCAATGGATTGAGAATAAATAATATTGATAAATTGAAAAAATAATTTTTCAAATAACTATTCGTATTTACATTTAGATTTAGTAATGATTTCAGATAAACATTTGATATCTAAATAATAAAGTACAATTCGTCTAACGCATTTTGTAGAATGAATTACAAAATTAAATTCAAATCTTTGGTCTATGATTGAACACTGTTTAAAAAACTTATGGTCGCAGCTCCAACGTGGTTTATTGCATCATTTTGAATCTTTATTGATCTTACGTGTACCCACCAAATCGTTTTAATGTATCTTCATTTGTTTAGAAGTAAGCAAAATCAGCTATGTATTAGTCATATATGAAAAGTTCCAACAAAATGAGTTATGTGTATAATTACATGTAGCTGTTTTTGGGAAAAATATTTTTGCAGGATTTCTTTAAATTTTTTGTAAGAATTTTATTAGAATATAAAACCACTCATAAAAAAATTTCTTAAACTTGTAAATAATTAAGTTAAACTAAAAACATGGCATTTACAGATTTTATAAAAGAGTTATTCCATATAGATGGATTGCAGACCTATGGTTTACATATTATAGACAAAGATATTACATTTACAATGATATTTATAAAGTTGATTTTTATCACAAGTTCAAAGGGCACATGAAAATTAAACCATTTTATCTCAAAAAACGGAAATCATATTATGTTGACATATATAGTTCTCCTCCTTACTCTTGTAAAATGTCAAAGTGGACACTCATTTAGTTGAAAATTTATGGACCAGAATTTAATCTAATTACAATAAAAATATCAACCAAAAATTTCAATTCAATAAGACCTGGTAAAAGTTTTGGAGAATGTACTGTGAAAAGTTTTAATGAAATGTTATATAAAAATATGTAGTAATGTATAAGGTAAGATACCCCCACACGACTGTAGACTATTATCACAAAAAAGAAATAAAAAAAATCTTCAAAGTAAAATTGTATCTTTGTATAAAGCAAAACCCAAAATAGAAGAATCAAAATTCAATAGTATAAATTCTTAAAAAAATACATTTATGCATAAAGATTTCTGTGCATTTTATGAAAATTTTAATCGCTAATTTATTAATTTTTAATTAGTATTTATTAACTTAAAAAAATAATAAATTATTTAAGTTTTATATTATAATCTTTCTAATTTATATTTTAGCATCTTTTATAAAAAGAAACCAAAAAATGAAAAAAATCGTTTTATCGAAATAATTCGGCATAAAAAAACCATACACCGATCTACTATTATGAAAAAAATTACATTTCAGCTGATTATATTATCTTTATAATATTCTTAACTTATTTCTGCTTTACACTTATTAATATTAAGGACATCATTAGAGAAAACGTAACACTTGGAAGAAAAATTTAATTAATTCTTAAGAATGTATATTCATATTGAATAAGTTATTTTTGGAAACTTTATCAAAATTTCAATGTAAAATTCTACTAACCAACACATTTATGTGTAAAGAATATTCTAAATCAAAAAAAGTCAACAATTTTATTAAAAATGTTCCAGCTAAATGCGTTATGTGTACTTTTTTGAAAGATTTTATTATTGCGCTCTTGTATCTAACAATCTCGATTTTTTATTTACGTAATATCTGTAGTAATTGTACTAAGGTTCCAACTAATCATATAAGTTTCAAAGACATTTGCCCAATTACAAAATAAAACAGTTTTATCCACTCTCCTGAAACCGTAATAAAAAAATACATAACTGAATTTTAGCGACGATGTTTAATATCAGACATAATCATGATTCAAATTTTTGACTTGATATTTACTTCCTTATTACGCAAAAATTGTGGTGTTTCGTTCTCAAGTTTTAATGTCTCAGGGAAGTCGTGAAGTTGTTGCTTGCGAGAGCCTCAGCTTTAGGTGGTTGTATAACTTAATTTATACATTTATTTATCTCTACATTAATTTTAAAAATTTGAACAATTAAAACAGTTGATCAACACAAATATTTAAAGTTATATTTACACTCAAGTAGTCATTATGAAAAAAAAAAACTATGTTACTTATTTTTATAATGCACTTCTTATCTGAAGTTTATTTTGGTTATTTTTCCGAAAGAATTAATTTAAATAAAAAAAAGCTATCGCTTACCTTATAATATTCTAATGTTTCTATGGCACGAGCATAACCATCTGCATTATACGCACATAAAGCTGATAGTAATTCAAAGACTTGCTTCTTAACCACAACATTGTTCGTATCCAATGCAGTCCCTAATTTCGAAATATAATCACGATTTTCGACAATGTAATCCAGGCCGATACGTGAATCCATTGTGAATATTTAAAATTAATTTAGATGTTAAGGGCTAGAGAAACAGAGGAAGAAAAGAATTAGTGTCGCCACTAACTTTAAATTATCAATAATACCAGCCCTTTTATGGATTTCCGTTTCGTATTAACACGTTTTCATTCAAAAAAGTAGAGGAAAAATTATGTTGGTGTTAATAAACTTTAAAATTCGAGGATTTTGAATTTGTTTTGGTTTCAACCAACAAATGTGGCTTTTTAAAATTTTGTGCTTAATATTTTTTGTTTAGTAATTTGTATGAGTTTTTAATGTTTTGTCGTTTGTTTCTTTGTTGCATATGCCAGCCAGTCAGCCAGTTGTAGAATGACGACTTGTTTAGAATTTTCAATTAGTTGAAATGCAATTGCATATATTAACATGGCTGATATTTGTTGTGATTAATTATAAGAGTGTTGTCGATCTTGTTTTATTGTTGTTTTTGGGTTGACTTTTTTTGGGGAGAATAAATCTGTAAGAAAGAATTGAATAAAATGTTATGAGTATTTAAAATTATTAATTATATTTTAATAAAATATAAATGTTGCTATGAACAATTTTAATACTTATGTCATAAAAATTCTAACTGTATTCCCAAATTTTTGTTGAATTTTTTTGTACAGATGTCAATATCTAAAACAGTAGATTTTTAACGTAATTAACAAATTTTAAATATTTATTAATTTTTTCTTTTATGTGATTTAATGAAAATTTTGTTCAAATGGGACAAAATATATCAAAAAATTGTTTCGGTTTTATTTTATATAGATTTTCTTTTTCAACACCACTGAAATGTAACACAATTGCCCAATTTGCAACCTCTTTTGTATCGTTGTATCGATGCATATCGTAAAAAAAATTAAATGAAATTATTTTGGCTTTCAAAAAATTTTTTTGCAAAGTATTTACGACATACAACGATACGACAGAGTTTGCGAATTGGGCAAATATATCCCCGTTATTAAAATTTAATTTCTTTTTAGGAATTATTTGAAAAACATTCTTTAAAAATCAATTTTTATTTGCCGCTTAAAGCCTTTAGTTTTAAATGTAATTTTAACGCTGCTAGGAGTATTTTTCCTAAAGTGTTCACTAACACTATTGTTGTTCCCTTAATGTGTGACATTTCTTATTGTTGGTGTGTTGTTCACTTAAAGTGAGTTTTTTTAACAGACACGATTATTTATTTTTTTATTATGTATTCTCTAGGGTTCGTTTTGACTTTAATTAATTTATTGTTTTTAAACATGTTTAAAAAAAATCCTACATTTGACCGACCAAACGATCGATCGATTAGATGAGCCTCAAACAACACATTAAATATATGAGTGTCTGTCTGTTTGTCTTGTGTCTTTGTTATGCGCTGATCTTTTGAAAATAAGGGTCTGGTCTCTACGATGGTTTATTACTGATTTGATTTTATTTGATTTGTGGCAATTGTTTTGTGTTGTACTTTTCGTATTGAAATTAAAATTAAAATAATAATGATAAAAAAACTAAGAATTAAACGAGATTTCGTGATCGCCATAAATTAATTGTTTTAATAAAATATTGTGTTTGTATTTGAACTTTGTTGACTTTATAAATAAAAACAATTTCAATAATAGAGTTTGACCAATATATTGTACATATGGAAAATAAAATAAACATAATTTATATATTCATATAAAATTAAGTATTCTTTTTTTTCTATGTTTTTGGCTTCTGGTGTCGTCTGTGTTTGATTTTAAGTTTTGGTTTGATAAATTATTGACAATTTTAAAATAATATAACAAATTGAAAGGGGAAGGTTTATGGTTTTATTATTATTTTAAAACTTGAGATTTTTTTTTGTAGAAATTTGTGAGAGCATATTTTTGTATATTTAAGAATGAGGAACTCATATAGAACATTTTGAACTGCAGCCTGTATCTATGGGGAAGATATTAAATTTTTTTCTTCAGCTCAAAGTATTTCACACAATGAAACTAATTCAGGACCATACAAAGACTTACGAATAATGTTAAGTAGGGATTCATCAATACAATCAATTTAAATTAGTATGGGTTTTAATCAATACCTTCTATTAAAGGTAATTTTGAAAATCGAAATATATTCTGGGACTATATAGACTTACGATTTAAGGTAATTTCAGTATAAAACAAGACCTTCTGTTAAATCTAATCCATAACCAGGGCAAGTTTTAATATGCAAAAAAAAAAAAAAAATAAATAAATAATAATATATTCGCTTGTAAAAGCCCGAAAATATTAGATAATATGCACAAAAAAAAAAAAAAAAATATGTATGGAAAAATATAAAAATTTTTATAAATATTCATAAGTATGCATTTTTGTAACTTTAAAATTCTGATAGTTTTCGATTTTTTATAAAAATTAAAAATATACGTAAGTATTCCTGATAGTCACATTTGATACGTCTGAGTTTTTCTTTTCAATTATGTACGAAGTATTCAAAAAAACTTATAAAATAATGTATGCAAATCATTTAATCAAACTACAAAATTGTGTTTTTATTAAGAAAATTAATGCAAAGATTCAAATATATATATATATATATATATATATATATATATATATATATATATATATATATATATATACTTATGAAAAAACTTACTAATAATGATAATGTTGCTTTATACTAAACTTTCGATTAAAAGCCTCATCAAATCGTCTTTATAACAAAATAATCTTCAAAACTACAACTTCTTCCTTGAATATAAGATTTACATGGATAGAATCTAATCAGCCATTCACAGATTAGTTAAATATATAAGTCTTTTGAATTTTGAGTTGGCATCTGATTACTGTCAGACATTTGGGTACATCAAAATTTCATAAATGCTTCTGAAATTATAAAAATTGAGCCATAAATGGCTGAGTTGCGGTTGTGTTTGAAATCTTAATATAACTTACGGATCTTATTATTTCACACATCTTTTCGAAGTTTCTCTTGTCATTTAAATTAAATCATAAATAATAGAAATATGTATGTAGGAACGGGTAGTAAAGGATGTAAGACTAGAATTAGCAACTATTACTAAGACTGCAATACTGTTTTCAAAAAACGAGTATTAGTAGACGATCGACGAGTTGTAAAACAGACGAGCGATGATTAATTGATGAGTACAAGACAATTAAGGACAGTTGTTATTGAGACGTTTAGAGTGAAAGTTGAAAAGTAGTACAATTAACGCAATTTTTAAATAAATTTAATATTAATAAATTCTTATTAATATGTATTATAAAAAATCGACGTTTTTCATTAAAAAATTCTACATGTACAGAAATCAAATTAAACATTGATTGAACAAAGTAATTTTTTTTAAAAACAGCTCTATTTTTCAAAAAAGTACCAATTATCAAGAAGATAGAAACATGCTATTCTTTAGTAGTTCAATATTTTCCAATAAGATGAACTTTTTTTAAAAAAATTTCTATTTGGCACGTGCGGCTTTTATAGTACAAGGACGAAGGCTATTGGTGGTCCCCCGGAATAGAGTTTAAAGACTCAAAAATGCCTTAAAAATATTTTAATGATATTCGGTGCAAAGAAATTCCATGGAAGTATCAATGTTTGTACCAAATTTTATGAAGATCGATCCACATTTGACCATAGCTCCCATATAAAACTCTCTTTCGAAAATCACTTTAACGTGCATAAATCCCATACGAATGTTAGTATCTAGTTAATATTCGACACAAATAATTTTTATGTATGAAGAAACAACATTGCCAAAATTTATGAGAATCGGTCCATAATTTACCATGGCTCCCATATAAACCAACTTCCAGGAATCACCCTAAAGTGCATAAAATCATCTAGATGTTAGTACCTACGCATTATTCTATATATGTTTATTTTATTTTACATTTAGTAAAATCTACATTTAGTAAATTTGTAATATAGGTCCCCTTCCCTAAATTTTATCCTCGTACACAATGGGTATATAGTCGGTTTTGGCTGATAAAAAATTAAAATCATTAAAAATTATTAATACAAAGAAATTTATGTTTATTTATATTTATTTTAATGTACCATTTAAATTATTTGACCCACAATGCCTCTTAAGAATTTAATACGTTTTTAAAACTAAAGCACTTTAAATTTAATTTGTAGACCATTTCCTTACAAACTACTTGAAAAAAATCAATAACAATTTATGGAAAAATCAAGAAATCTATCAAATAAGAATATTAATAAAATTTAAAAAGTACTTAGGAAAACTATAAGAAATTACAATTATAAATTTCTGTATGACAAATATATATATATATATATATATATTTATATATATATATATATATATATAATATATATATATATATATATATATATATATATATATATATATATATTATTTAAAGAATAATTTACAAAAAAGCTAAACAATCTTGTTAATTTGTTTACATTTAATAAAAAAAAAAAAACGATATCTAATAAATGTTGTTTATTCTTATAAAATAAATAAAACATTTTTAAAAATAACAATGTCATAACAAAATACCTATGGGAATACTTAAAACATAAATTCCAATAGCTATCAAATGTCTAATAGACATTTGAAATTATTATTCTAGAGTTGTTGAAAACATTTTAACTTGATTTGATTTTTAGCTATGTTAAAGATTAAACAAAAGATTTATTAATGATAGAGATATTATCGTTATAATTAAATTAAAAACCACTTTAACAAAAGTTTATAAATGCTCGCATTTTGCTATATCAGTGATTATAAAGATTGTTTTCAAAAGAGTTTTTTTCAGAAGTATTTTAAATGGTCTAGATCATTTCGTTTTTTATAATATGATAATAATATATATATTTATATCTTGATGATAAATATTTATGAACTTGGCAATTATTGTTTAAATAATTTTTATTATTTAATTTTTATTAAATTATGCTAAATAAAACAACAGAACAGATAGTCAGTCATTCAACAAGGCGCCATCTTTCAATATTTCTGAATACAATGAAAGATGAATGGTTGAAAAACGAAATTAAATATAATCGCTATGATTTAAATATAATCTAAAAAAATAAATAACAGCTGTCAATTTGTGTCCGTATAGAAGGAACCTGAAATGCATATTATATTGAAAACAAGTTGGAAAAATGGAAAGTGTTTAGATTAATTTGAATAAGACTCGTAAGTATTAAATTATTTGGAACAAATAATTTAGCTAAAAAATTATAGAAATAAAAACTAAAATATAAATTTCAGCACTAAGAAAATTTAAATCTTAATACATATGTATTTATACCAAAATTTAACGAATGATGACTCATTTTAAAGTTATTTAAATTAAAAATTTAAATATAAAATTAAATATAAAACTTCAACTATTATCTTCTTTCTACTTTTTATTGTTAATTTATACTATTCTAAAGCCTGAAAATTTCATTTCATTTTATTTTGTGTTAAAAAGAAAAAAAAAAAAATATTTTACTACCATGATTCACTTCCAACTCACTTATACTAAAATTCTTTTTAATAAAGCTATTAACTCCTTTTATAACATTTTGCACAAATTCCTCTATAAATATTTATTTTAAAAATTAAAAAAAAATCTTGTCTAGTAAATTGTCAATAGTTAAACGCTTTATCATCAATTTAAACCCGCAGCTGCAGTTTTTGTTTAATAAAATTATTCGCTTTTTTTTAATTTTAGCTTAAAAGCATATTTAAGATAAAACGAAAAAATTGCATTAAAAATACAGATTTTAATATAAAAAATGTAAACAAAAATTATTATTTTATTTAAAACAGGTTTTTTGTTTTCAAGAAATGTAAAAATATTTGAAAAATTTTCAAAACTTAATAAATAAAATGTAAAAATATAATATTAAGACAAAAATCTTATTTACATTTTATTTAAACATTAAGATATGAGTAGTTATTATCATTTGGCATGATTTGTAGGTGGCATATAAATAATTTGAAAAACACGCCTCATACGAATTTAAATAATAAACAGCACGCGATTAATTATTTATAAATCAATTAAAACCCTGTTGTAATGGAAATTTATGTAAAATAAAAAATAAAAATAATGATTTTCTAAAGCTATGTTCACATTTGACAAATATTTGATCAAAATTGCGTGACCACTAGTTTTCTCTTACAAAATGTTTGCAAGATCAAACAACGGCAAACAAAATTCGATAAAATATCAGCTATGATTAGTGCTAAGTAAAAAATGTTTTCCCATTAAAAAATAAAAATTAGGAAATAATTTATATAGTGGTTACGTCATTTTGGTCAAATATTTGACTAGTGTGAACGTACCTTAAGAAAAGAAAATTTGTATTTATTGTAAGATTATAAAAAAGACTGAACAGAATAGAATAACTTTTTCTACACTGAGAGGAAAATTTCCATAACATTTGTGGTCACATGAATAACTTATGGTGTTAGCTTTTTGGTCATCGTTCGTTTACAGCTTTTGAACACATTGAATCGTATATATAACGTTATTAAATAATACGACAATGATTTAATGACAAGTTGATATCAATGAGATATAAATTCTTCATTGTTGATTCGAGCACGAAATGTATAATTTGAACACAAAAGCCCTGGATATACTGCTGACATTGAAGTGTGTCATTTTGTACACGGATATATTAAATATTTCTCTAGGTAGATTTCGTGTGAATTTTAAACGATTTTTGTAAGAACTTTTAAAAGAATTAAATCTTGACCTTTTAAGGAACTTAATTGTGGTTTCTAAAAACTCGGTCTTGGTTGTGAGAAAAAATAAAATAACAACCAAATAATAACCTAAATTAAAATATATTCGATAAAAAATTAACATAAATTTCATAAAAATATTAAAATATATAAATTATAATGTCGATTTTTAGTTAAAGAAAAATACTTGGAAATTTGAACCACCCTAATATAAATACATAAAAGCTTAAAGATTTTTGTTTATTTTCTTGTCAATTTAAGTTTTAAACTATAAAACGAAATATTACTTAAGTGTGAGCTTTTACTTAAATGTTTCTTAGCTAAGTTTGACCTTAAGTATACACAAAGGGAAAATTATAAAACCGAGCCTTAGTCTTGGGTTTTCTAAGAACTTAATAGAATTTAGTGTTGCCTTTTGAAAGAAAATTTTACATAGTTTTTGAAGCTCCTGAATAAATTTATCTTTATCTTTAAAATAAATATAGCTTTGAAATTAAATTTGTCATGTGATTCTAAAGGTGATAGTCGTGGTTTTAAAAATAATTTATTCAAGTTTTGCAATACAATTTCTTAAAATACAAAATCTTTAAAGAATTTATTTAAGCTTTATATAAACCTAATGTGTTTCTTGTGTTTTTTATAAATGATTCTTATTTCACTATGCAACAAATCTTGGTTCGCAAAATATTCAATGATTCCAAGGAAAACGAAAGTGTACAATGGGGGTTAATAAAATATCTAAAGGGTTTTAGAAATTCGATTCTATGGATTCTTCAAATATTTTGAAGCACTTTTTCATTAGGTGTGAAAATAAAAAAAAAGTTGTCAGCAAATTTCATTGGTTTTAAAAGCACTTATCGATTTAAGAAGTGCAAAGTTTTTTTGATACTATGTAAGATTTCGATTAAATTCTCCTCCTCTTTTATGCGCACTTTTTATAATAAAATTGTTTGCAATATTTGATATATATTCAAACGATTAAATTAATATTTTACATGATATATATGTGAAATGATGGATTAGAAAGTAAGTTTGATATTATGCCCAGGTTTTAGCCTACCTTCAGTAAAAATCAATTTTGCTACTTTCTAGATGCTTCAAAAACAATCCACAAATTTTACATACGCAAGGAAAAGAAAATGCTTTAAATTATAAAAATTAATACGTATGGGTACAACGACGAATAAACTTTTATTATACCGTAATATTGTTTTCTACTACTGACATCAAGATTTTCACGAAATTTGGTTTTTATTTTACTAAAAAACAAAGTAACTCTTTTTAAAAAAGTGAACGCGGCATCCAGTCATTGCTTCCTTTAAAGATGTACATACATATGTCTCAGTAATTTAAACGTGACGCAAAGCCAGATAAATTAAACTATATCATGACAAAAATAGGCGTAAAAAGGGTGTGACATCCAATAAAAAGCTATCATAATAATTGTAATAGTTTATAAAACATCGAAAATATATTACAACTATTGGATTAAATAATTTAAAAGATTTTATATTTTTATATTTATATTTTATATAAAATTCAAACTTCAAGAGATTATAAAAACGAAATACGAACTAACTTAAAAAATCCCCGAGGTTGATTTGTTTTAGACTATAGGTACTCTTTAATTTTTCGCTAGAATTATTGAGGCAATTTTTTCTAGTTGCAATGTGTTTATGGCAAATTATTTATACTTCCTACAAAACGGAATGAAAATTTTTAAAAATATATTCTTTTTCGTTAGAATTTTCTCTAAAAGTTTGCATATGATCTGGTTGGTATACAATATTCAGCACATTAGTTTTGAATACATTAGGATGTCCGGAAATAAATTCCGTTTGTTAATCCCAGCTTTGGAATTTTATAAAAACTATGCAAAATGTTGGTATAAAGTATATTTCAAATTTAGGATTTACTGTTGCGAAACCAGACATATTTTCTGCATCAAAATATGTATTTGTCACAGTCAAATAAGGCTTTGAGGGCAAGCGTATTATATATATAAAAAAAGTCCTCAGTAAGCCCATGAATGCTACGCAATGCTACAAAAATCAGTCTTTTGCATATATCTTGGTTATTATGCATTGTACGCATTTTGACGCTATTACAGCATTAAAATGTTACACAATCAGCTACAATTTTAATGAAGTACATTTTGATGTACCATTATATCTTTCATATATATATATATATATATATATATATATATATATATATATATATAATACATTTAAGGTTCCATTTAATGATTTTTAATTTCCATACAACATTGTAAAATTATAAGACAAATTATACCATCCATTAGCTATATATGTGAACTATTTTTTAATTACACAAATTATTGAGATATCGCTTTACGGTTCATCTCATGTAGAGGAATTAATTCTTATGCGCAACAGTTCTATTTTCGTTTATTTTCGTGGAAAATAACTTTTCTGAAGTGCTAAGCAAAGTTTACATTTTTTCTTTTCTGTTTTTAAAACATTTCTACCCATTGTGCCATGTTATAAATACACATATTTTTAATGTTATTTTTTTATTATTATAATTATTATTAAAGCGTAAATAATAAAATTATAAATTTTTATCTCATCAACATGTGAATATACCAGCAACGAAAAAGTATATTCATTCATAGTTTTTTTTATTATTATTGTTGTGACAATATATAAATTGTTGTTGCTATTTTATTAAATGTTGGGGCTGTTGGAGTATGTAATATAGTATTTGTTTTGCTTTAAATCTAAACATTTCCATTTATAATATGCTGTACAAATACATTACCACTTTATTAGTTTATGTATATATGTGTTGCTGCTGTTAACAAGATTTTTTAAGCCAAAAGAAATTAAACCATTTGATTTTAAGTTTTTATACCAGCAACAACAACAACACCTCAACAACGACCTTGCGCTTATTGCGCTCCACTGCCAAAGCCGTCGCAGTCTGTTAATGTGCATTTATAACGTGTGGTGTTTTGTAAATTACAAAAATAAAAAAAAGAAAAAAAAAATAATAAAAATATAAACAACATTTACTTACTACTGGTACAACTATGAAGAAAATTAAGTAGGGTGTTCAAGTTAAAGTAGTGTGTTATAATTTTCATTTATTGGTTTTTAAACGATTTTCGGTGTTTTTTTCTAGTTTTATTTGTTATGATTTTATTTATATTTTTGCTAAACTCAGCTGATGATTTTTTCCTGTTGCCATTTCTTTAACAAATGCTGAAGAATATATTTTGTTGGTTTCGGCACAATGGATGTTGTTGGATGGAATAAATTTTGAAAATTGTTAATAAATTTTAAGAAAAAGTTTAAAATGTTTAACATATACGAAACACAGTTAACAATATAAATGTATTTTAAAAATTAATCTGTAATTTCTAATCAAATAGCCGCACAGGCCTTGCAGTAGTATTCGAGTTAAAGTTTTTAAGATGGCCCGCATAGACCCTTTAGAAATTAAGCTAGAGTACTTTAGATATATAATTTTTTTTAAACTTCCAATCAACGAAAATGTTGACAATCATGCATTAAGGAATACTCATTAAAATATAAAGTATAAAAAAAGGACCAGATAAAATTTTTAGAATAAAGCACGAAACTTAAAAGGTTGCAGTTGTGTAAAACCGAAAAATTTTAATGAAAAACTTTTTAAAGTTTGTACTACTTTTAAAAATAAAAGTAGTAATTTTCATTCTAGTTTTGCGTTACGACTAGGGGTTTAGGGTATGGAAATTCCCGGGAAATTTAATATTAATTTAATATGTAGTTTTAAAGTCCTACATCAAAAATATTACTACTTTTAAAACTTAAATGAAAAATTTACATTATTGTACACTACTTACTAAAAGGCATTTTTAGATGATAATACTGAATATCAAGATTTGTAAAAAATTCGATACCAAAGTGATATACACTGCTGCATATTCCTACAAACGCATTTGAAATTTTTGTTGTTCTTTGAGGTATAAACGAATATACTCTTAACTAAAAACAATATTTTGTTGTTACAATAACTAGCGATATAACGGTACTTTTTTATGTAAGAAATATTTGTTTCTTGCTTTTGTTGTTTTCTTTAATTTAGCAATTAGAACATATTGGTGATCATTTCAGAGGAATATTCATATAAACGCAGTCGAAAAAAATTTGTCTAAAAAGTTATTGCAAAAAAAATATATTAAAAACTTTTAACAATTTTAATTGTTTGTTTCACTTAAGGGAAGTTTCTGATGACATCACTGTTTACTGAAAATATTTCTGTTTTAATTGGGAAATTTCATCAGCTTAAACGATACTTAAAGGAACTTTTTTTTCTGACAAATCAGGAAAAAAATTCAAATTAAATTTTTTCGTGATCAAGACTATTTTAACAGAGAAATTATACGAAAAATTAACCGTTCGGAAGGAGTTATTCGAGGCGTTCTTAAGAAAGGGCAGAAATACAGAGTGTGGAAACTAACGAAAGATAATCAAAAATTAACAAAAAAGCAAATTAATAAAGTAAAAGAAGAAGCCACCCTCAATAAATTAAATGCTACACAAATAAATAAAAAACTTGACCTTCCTGTTACTTCCAAACATGTTGCACACATTTTGCGAATGGAAGAAACCAAAACGTAAGCCAATGTTAAAACTGTATCATAAGGAAAATTGTTTAAAATTTGCGCGTAAATATATGAAATGGACAGATGAGTGGAATAAAGTAAACTTTTCTGATGAAAAGAATTTCAGTTTGGACGGTCCCGAATCATATTTTTGTTATTGTCATGATTTGAGGTCGAACGAAATTCGTATGTCGAAACGCAATTTCGGTGGAGGTAGTATTATGGTTTAGGCCCTTTTCTGCAGCAGGAAAACCAAATATATGTTTTTTCCAACTAGAATGAACAGTGCAATTTATAATGAACAGTTGGAAGATACTCTTCTCACATTTATGAGTGAAAAAGTGAATGAAGATTGCATATTCCAACAGGATAAGGCTGCAATCCATGTCTCGAATCAATCTAAATCGTGATTTAACGAACATAGTGTTCCATTTTTCTAATGGAGAATCTGCGCTGGTACATGGCCCGTAAAGTTTACGCAAGAAATGCACAGAATGAAACCATAATGACAATAATGAAGTTAAAACTTTAAAATTAAGCAAGGGAGAAATTGACAGTGATTTTCTTCAAAAATTAGTCGAATCAATACCAGACCAAATTTTTGAAGTTATCCAAAACAAAGATTCATCAACACATTATTAATAATGTTAAATTGGTCCACTAGTTTAAGTGCGTATAGGGAAAATGCCATAAAAAATGGCATTAAACTACTATAATTACGATGAAAAAAAATTAGTGTACCTTTTAAACTTCTTTTTTTTTATTCATTTTTTAATTGGTCAATAAATAATTTAAACAATTAATTTGCAGCACCTTAATTATTTTTTAGACCCATTTTTGTTAAGTTGATTAAAGAATTAATGTGCGTTTACAGGAATATGCACTAGTGTATTAAATTATTCAAAAACATTTGATTTTCATATGTATCAATATAAAAAATTAGATCATGCAAAAGTTTTCTAAAAAAAATTAAAAAGTAAAAATATTGAAGGAAAAACAAAAAGTAAATTAAATATAAAATATTGTATTACCGTTTGAAGTATTCTCTATCGAATCTTTCGACCTACTGATGAAATACGAAATATTTTTTTCAAAAGTTTTAATACTTCTTGTCATAGAATGTCTTAAGAATTTTATGAAGTTTCAAAACAATTTTACTTTTGGCAAGTTAAATTTTTGATTTTTTAATTACATTATTGGTTTGTGGAAATGAATATTAAATAAGTTGAGCTTTGAAAATATTCATTATTAGAAAAAAGTTATTAAGTTTAGAGTATTTCAGTTCTTTTGAGACACATATCTTATACAAGAAATGAATTTGTAAATAAATGTATATAACTGTTAAAGCCTCAAAACTTAAATGATGATTTTAAAACAATTGATAGAACCAATTTTAGATATTTTCCAAAATTGTGTTTTACATCTCTAAGTTAGAAAGAATTAATTAATAATGTGAGATAAAGACAAAATGGAAATAAAATGATAACAAAAACTATTTGTATTGAAACTTAAATATAGTACTATAGATTATGATTTATTTTCTTTAATTTTTGGCATGAAAAATTAAGTAACCTAAAAATCTAAGATATGCAGTTTTTAATATATGTAACTTACAATAGGTACTTATTTTCTTGAAAGATGCATCATCATTTAATATTTTTTATTTTTTGTTAAATAATTATGATTTATAAAGTTTTTAATATTCTTTATAAGAAATCAGTGCTTTTTTCTGATAATTGAAGTTTTTACCGGGAAAAGAAATATCGGGGGAAACCCCAAACCCTAGTTACGACAAATGATTTTTGTTCGAAATTATCATCCCCAGAACTAGTTCTGTGGAAGTGTTATATAGCAAGTTCCCATTCTATGTAACGGTTCTAAAACTACTAATTTAATTAGTGATTTTTGTTCGGAATTGAACTAGTATTATAGAAGCTTTAGGGAAAGGTTTAAAACCGGTTGTTAAAATTAATATTTTTATTTAATTTATTTTTTTTAACTTCTTTAAACAGTGCACATTGGGGTTAAAAAAGAGGTTTTGCTGCATTAACTAAACCGTAAGTTTTTATAAAAGGGTATTGGTATCGTTTGTTTGTTTCAAAAAATTTGAAATTATGTACAAGATTTTAATGGCTAAAAGTTTAAGTTGTAAGTGGCGTCAAAATTTATACAATATTTTTTTATATAAAAAACTTTTGAACTATAATTTTTTTTGTGTCACCAAAAGACGTGATATTTTACTTCATTATTCCTTTTTAGTGTAGAAACACAACAACACCGACAATGGGACGGTTTGCATCCTATTGAAAAAAAGTAAACATAATAAAAACGGCAGCGAGATAGCAAGATGATTTCCAAAGTTTTGCATAAAATAAGATTATCGTTCTTATTTTTTAATATTTGCTATAATTATTACTTTTAATATATAAATATTATTATATTTCAATTGTTTAATTTAATTTCTTTAAAGAATTTCTATTTCTCTCTTTGTTTAGTTTTCTTTTCTTTTTTATAATACATTTTTTCGTAAGTGATGGGGGGTAGTAAAAAACATAGAATATCGCCAAGAAAATAAAATAAGTTTATTCGAACGGCTTGCCTTTCAATGGCAATGTAAAGTCAAATTTGTATGGAACTGCCGTTGCCGTAGTTTGTTGTTGTGGTTCTGCACTTAGTTTTTGAAATACAAACATTTTTATGAATCTGTGATTCATATATTTCAGGGAAAAAAAACTCGAAGGGTTGAGCTGCTTAGGTTTTGATACTTAATAATATCAAAAACTTACTGATGCAAAAATTTGAAACTAATCTGATAAAGGGAATCGTACCGAAAATCGATATTTTGTTTACAAAAATAAAATAAATACTTTATTTTTATTTGATTGCAGTTAATAGTAGCTTTGCTCCAAAGTTGTCAAACCTGAAAAACTAACAGATTTTCAAAAATTCGAAATACATACTCTGTAAATTTTAAGATATTAAAAAAAAGTTTTTATGATAGTTGGTGTACTAACGATCTCGTAGCTTCCTAAATTTTAAGTAAATTTTGAATTTAATTGAATGCAGAAAGCAAAAGAACGTAGCTTTATTTAAATCTTTTATATTTATTACAAATAAGAAATAATATATTAATTTTTTTAAATTAAATTTGCTTTTCTTTTTCAAAATAACACTGAAGATACTAAGTTTTAAATACTTTTTCATTTACAATAAAATGAGACGTCAATCTTTTAAATCGTTTAAATACTCAAACAATTATTTAAAATGTTCAAAACTTTACCAAATTATTTTTAATATATTTTTAAGCAAATCTCTTTTTGCTTTATTTGAAACATACTTGGCCAAAAATAAAAACGTATAAAAAGTTTAAGTAAATCATTCCATATAATATCGAATAAGTTCTAAATTTTTGTCCAATTTAAAGGAAAAATAAATCTTGTTATGCTTACAAAAAAAGTCTTTAAAAAATATTACATCCTTATATAGCCTTTAGTGAAAAAATTTATAATTGAACTAGAGCTTGGAAAATTCATTTTTTTTTAAATATTTTATAAATATTGAAAGAAAAATGTTTAAACAAATTTTTCTTTCAATATTTGACCAAAACATATACAAATGTATATGGATAACAAGCTTGATTCTTCTGATTTCCAAAAAATCTTAAAAAGAAAAAATTAACAATACAATAACAAAATTTATCCAGCAACTTACCAAAAAAACTGTTTTTTGAGCATAATTCAAAATTTGTAATGATTTTTAGTTACAAAATTATGCATGTTTTCAATTAGACTTTTTCTTAAGATTTTACTTGACAAATTACCATTTTTAGACATTTGTCGTTGATAATTTATCTGTAAATATTTTTATTTAGATTCTAAAATAAAATTGTGTCAAAATACGCAAAATTTTCATTATGTATAATTTAATAATATTTAGGATAAATAAATTTATTTATTTTATTATATTTTGTATGAAAAAATTTGGAGAAAAGTTTTTCTGTGTTGTTACTTAAGCGCTTTTTGTAAAAAGTTTTCGATAGATTTTGATTTATAAAAAAATACATATATATATTTTTCATTAACTGATAAAACTAGTACTTAGATAAATTATTTTTTATCGAAAGATGCATTTTTAATCGTATGGTCCGTGAAATATAACGCTAAATTTAACGAAATTTGGAAATTTATAATTTCGGAAACCCAGGAAAAATTAATAAAATTACAAAATTGTTTGTTATTAAAAGAATACAACATTAAAAAACATTCATAAATATGTTAAGTAGTTATTTAAAAAAAGTGAAATAAAAACACTTAGAGATATGCATTTCCTACATTTTTGTTTTATTAAACAAGTGCCAATTTTTAAAACCTATTGATTTACCTAAAAATTTTCGAAAGAAGATGCAAATTTTTGGATAGACAATGTTGAATATAAATTCATCATTACTTTTTCTATTTACGACAATCTATTTTTTCCAAATAATTTTTATTTTTTCCTTTTCTTATTATAAATTTTTCTTGCTTAATTTTTCTTATTTGAAAAATAAAATTTTTTTGGGGGAGGTGAATTTCCTTTCTCCTCCGTGGCTTGATATAAAAACTTGTGTAGCAATTTCCAAGAGTGCTAATTATGAAAATTCTTGATGAATCAGGTTTTAATTGTCTTTAATATTACTGGACAGTCTAAAATTCAATATAATGTCGAACAATAAACTTTTATTTTACTTTTAATATTTTTACCATTTTTATTAATATTTTAATATTTTTTTACTGAAAAATGTATACAAATTTATTTAATTAATTAAGTTATTTAATTAATTAATATATATATATATATATATATATATATATATTTATTTTTTTTTTTGAAGCTATGTTAGAAAATTAAAAATTTTGTTCAACAGGGCAGGTCAGGGCAAAGCAATTTTATTATATTTGTAGTTCTTGGAATACTGGCTAAAGCATGCATATGAATTTTTGTTCTCCAACCAATGCCTTATATAACGCTTTTATATGATTTTTTTATAATTTTTAGATAACATTTGTCATTATCTAATTAACAAACGGGCATTAAAAATATATGATTCCGTATTTTACGATGTGGATAATTTATAATATAATGAAAAATGAAATAAAAGTTTTACCATATATATGTATATTTCCTATACTTAAAGTTGATGCTATATTCCAGTAGTTCTTTTTTTTAAATAAAATGTTTGAAAAAAACTTTGACTTTGGAGGCACTCAACTAGTTCAACAAATAGCATACTAAAAAAAAAAAAAAAGTTTGAGGCAAAGGTCAGCATATTGCCAGCTATCGAGTGTGATATTTAGTTTTGTAAATCTCGAACTTTTAAAATTGGACTTTCTGCCGGAGAGTTGTGAGTCCTCTTTGACATTTGGGAACCAGTAATTTGATAAGAAATATGATATATTAGTAAACTAATTTAGAATTCCAACAGGGTTCTACTTCATGAGTGCCAGAATTACTTGCGGCATCTTTTGTACAAGGGATGTTATTAAAGAATCTGAAGTGATTAGGATTACACCATTTCTAGAAGTAATGATTTTGGATTTTTTTTTGTATTCTTCTTCTTCTTCTTGTCAAGGTTAGTTATTTTTGTAAAGATTTTTTTATTATTTTTTATAATTTTATAAAAATAATATTTTTTTTTTTAATTTGGTGCCGTATTTGAAAATTGGTACTTTTTTGTAAAAGTGGTATTTTATTTTGAAAATGGTACTCAAAAATGTACCAATTAACTTTTTTGATTTTATATTCTAAAATTTTTTGAAAATAAAGCTTATAAAAACGAATAACGAATAGGTTAAATTCTTTGAAATTTTAATTTTGTTAAAGGTTGATGTACTCAAGTTTTAAATTTAAAAGAAAAATATATATTTTTTGCGTTTTTAATGAAATATTTAATATTTTTAGAATAGCATTCATAAGAGCTTTATTGTTTTTTCGGTTACTTTTTTTGTTGGAGTCCACTTCTTTTTAAACTCTATTTAATTTTTTATTTAGCTTCAAGTATTCTCCAAATATTTTTTTACTATGACACAATACATTTAAAGTGGACAGAGTTCTGGACAGTTTAGTGGATTGCCCTTCTTCTGTATATAGCAGTACTATTTGTTGCAATTCAGTGTTGAAATAATAAGAAGATAGTTAAGCCAAACAAATCAGAATTCATTGTGTTTTCTAATGATAGGAAGGAATCTTTTCAGATGGCACTCTATTAAAAGGGTAATTTGTTATGAATGAAGTGCTTTTCCCTACAATTTTACAAATGTCTTGCCAGACCAAAAGTTTATTCGCCAATTTCGATTTTTTTAAACGATATTTATGTGATATTTTTCCCATAAGGAATTCAAGACCAGGACATTGCAAAAAGTCTGTCAGTACGTACATTTTATCACCCATAGGCATATTAAAAAAATATAGTTTCAGCAATTTTCGTCCTTCACATTTTTTCTAACGTTTATATTAGGATTTTTTCTTACTTTGTGGGTCTTCAGACTAACTTTTTTTACTTTACTAATAAATGATTCAAATTCAAACAGAAATTTCCTCTTACAATTCGCATTATCAAAAAAACTGAACTTCCCATTTCAATTGCATTCATAGTAATTATTTTATATGGTCGATATGTATTTTGATAATAAATTTTAATTATGGGTGAAAGAATTTTGTTCAATTTTCATTTTAAGAAAAACTAATTATTCTATTACAACAAAATTTAGCACAATAACAAATGTAAACAAGTTAACGGTATTAATTTTTCACGTATAATAAAAGTTATAAGCCTTAAAGTGTGTAAGGATTTTTTCGTGCGCTGCTCTTAAATTACTTAGAGCGACAAAAAATTTTTTTCCGCTTCACAGTATTTTTTAGTCAATTTAGACACATATGATCCGAAAGTTTTAAGCCCATCAATAATTTTATTTGAATTGACCTTCATTCTCGGGATAAATTGATTATAATGAAATATAACTAAATAATATTTTATTTATTACATATTCAGCTATATTATATAGGCGAAAAAATAATAATTTTTATCGTTGGCGATTTTAAATGATTTTAAATTTTTGAAAAATGAACATTTTTAAATTTTGTAAGAAATTTTATTTTTTTATTGTTTTGGACAAAATTTTTAATATCTTCGAAACTACTGAATGGATTAAAAATTGTATAGATTTAGCTTGCAGATCATTTAAATTAGAATTGTTTGATATTTTATTAAAAAGGATTTATAAGCTTACAATTCCATGATAAATTTCTCAATCAATTTAAATAGATTGAGAAATTTGGTGCTGCAGAATCAATGAATCAGTTTAAGCTACTTATAAACTACGTATTTTAAAAGTTACAAATACCCATCAAGGTAAATAGTATTAAATAAGGTAAAGTTGACAAAAACTTTTTTTATTGTTGGTTATTTAATTATGTTTCTAGCAACATATAGCAAAAGTCTCTTATTTCAAAACAAGTTCAAACATTAAGCTATTTATTAACCAGCTCTATTTCTTTTTTAAAATTATGACTATTAAAAAGTTAGTTTAACTTGCTACTTTTATATAAGAAATGTAGTAATACAAATGTCATTGACATACTAATTGCCCAAAGAGTTCAACTTTAAAACTCTTTAAAAGTACATTATTTTAATAATGTTTAACAGAGGCTTTTCCAGAATTATTATGTAAAACCACTAGCTAAAAGAACTCTTGGAAATAATAAATTGTTAGTATTAAATTAAAAAATGAAACTATTTATTTTTTTATTTTTTTTGTTTAAATTAGTCATTGTTTAAAATATCTATTATTAGCTATTTCTTTTTTTAGTACATACATGTTAAAAATAACTAATTAAATTTAGAATTATAGAATTCAAAAGGTGAGTAATTTTAATTTAATGCATATAAGATAATGTGGGAATTAAGTGTGGGAGGGCTTAAGTTAATACATTATTATTTAATGAACAAGTCATTTTGTTCATTAAATAAAAGTATATAATTTTAAAATGTTAATTTTAATTTAAATTGTTTAAATTTGTTTTGTTTTAAACCACGAAGGGCATCATCAGATTATTAAATAATATGATGCAAATTATTTCGAAACGCTCTTACTTGCGAAATACTTAAATAAAATATAAGTTTATCTAACTGTTTGTTACATTAAAAAATGAGTAAAATTATATTATATTTTAATTGCACAAACTAGTCACATTTTTAAATGTATTAAATATTATAAAGAGTTTTCAGGAGAATATTAAGGTACGATCTCACTAGGCAAATATTTGACAAAGAAACACTAAATAAAACAATTTACTTTTCTTTTTAACATAAATCATTGCTTACATTTTATTAAATTTTCTTTGACGCTGTTTTCTCTTACAAAACATACAATCTCAAAGCAATGCTCAGAGGGGTCTCCTTTAATAAAACTTGGCAAAAAGTCAATATTGGTAAACTATTTTTTTTTTGCAAAAAATTTATATGGCTGGAAAGTTAAGGCTTTTTTCTCTAAAACTCTATAATTACTTTATTAATTTATGCTCTATTGACCCGTGTGCGAGGCATAAAATTTAAGATTTTTTTATTATATCGCTGATAATTCAAATAATCTATTTTCTCAGATACGCATTTTTAGTATTTTTTTTTAAATTTTGAATGAAAATAATATGGTAAAATTTAATCACTTTTCAGGAAACTTTACAATGTTGACTACACAAATGGGCGACGCATAATTGAAATAATATAATAAACTTACGACTCTTTAAAATACAATTTTATATTTTAACTTACTTTTAATAATTACCGAAATCTTATCGTGCTATTTTTTTAATTAATTTCAAATAACTTATTCGATTTTGAAAGAGAAAAAGTATATTTTGCCTCTGTTGGCCTCTTAGCGACTATATGCATAAATAGCGTTAACTTTTTCTGAGTCTGAGCGCATTCATATATTTTGCCTCTTTTTGCCCCAAGGAAGGAGATACCTGTTTTTCTAACACTCTATTTAACAATATGAAATAATTTTAATGTTTTTTATGAATTTTTCAAATTTGTATGCACAATATAATGATATTGGACTGAAATATATTCTGTTAGTTGACAAGGCCGTAAACCTTTCGGCTTTCGTTTCGGCGATTTTAAGAAGTGAGCTTGTATTAGAACTACGGTCAATTAACTTATTTATACTTATAAAAAACATTATATTTTTTGATGAATTTTATTTAAATCATGACTAATTTAAAGCATTTAAGAGCTTAAAACCAAATTTCGGAAGAACATTTATAAGGTGGATAGGGGAAATAATGAACCGATCCTAACAAATTTCAGTCCACTTCGTTTTTGTACCAAAGTAAATATACGTGACAAACTTTACTACGATATCGTAAAAAATTTGGTACTGTGCAAGATTTGCATGGACTGAGAGCCAGCTGGACGGAAGGACGGTTTTCGTTATCTCGACTCTAGAAAATATTTTAAGTTGAACGTTATACTTTGAGGTGAGTGTTGAATTGATTTATTTATGCGTTATAAACATCAGCATAAACACATATTACCCCAAACTTCTATGGTGTAGTAAGTTATACAAACTGCCATTTATACAATATTAGCTTAACCCGGTGCGCTTCGCTGCACTGTTAAAATAAAATAAAATAAGTGTGAAAAAATACAAATATATTTTTTTATGTTTTAATTTATTTATTTACATACGTATTGTATTTCAACTTGTTTTGTAAATATACACTTTTAACAAAAAAATTATTTTAATATATATTTATTTATATTATCAATAGCATCTAATTCAATTAAATAATTATTATTATTAATGATTATTTTAATGCTTTATGATCTATCCACCCAGCTCATTTTTATTTTGAAATTTATAGTTTTCCATTATAGTGGCAGTTACGCGATATTTAATATGTGCATCATATGGGGGTATTGCTCGTCCTGCGCCTATCCCCTTTATTTTAATTTTCAAAGGTGTAGTTTATCATAAGAGTAACTCCTACCAAGTTTGAACATTCTCACTATAACATTTCTTAAGATATGCGATATTAAACATTGTCGTCCTATGGAGGAGTACCACTCCCCCTGCAGTTATCTTACTTCAACTTCGGTGCTCAGAAGATCCTTTACAAAAAATTCAAGAAAATGGGTGCAGCGGTTCTTAAGATATCCGATACTTAACCTATCCTATGGGGGGTACCAATTCCCCTACGCCTATCGAAAAAATAAGTAGCCTATTTTATTTTCGGGGCTCATGTGATGTTACTGAAAAAATTTCAGGAAAATTGGTTCAGTCGTTTAGGAGTCTATGAGCCAACAGACAAACAAATTTCATTTTTATATATATATAGATAAAATATTTTGTTTTTAAAATTTGCATTGAGCGCAAACTTCTTTTTTCTAATTTCACATCTAAAAGACTTCTTTTCAACAATACCAAAAGCTCATATTAAAGCCAGCTAGTTTAGCTAATGTCAAATTTTCTTTAGGGCTATCCCACTGTGCAATGCTGATCAAATACTTGACTAGTGTGACAATTGCTTTAGTCTCAATCGCATAGTTATATAGAGCAGGCAGAACTAAAAAGTTCCGTGCAGAATTAAAAGGAATGGAAAATATTTTTAGAAGAGCTAAAACTGTCTTAAATGCTAAAGCCAATTTTAGAGATCACCCACTTGTCCTAAAAGATATTCGAATTGTTTATAATTTATAAATCTAGCTTGTTCTTTTTTATAAATTTGTGTATTTACAATGTTTGTTATCTCCTTATATAAGAAAAATTGCGATTGATATTTTTTTCAATAATTTCTCTGTTATGCTTAGGGGTTTAAAAATTCGTTGTATTTTGCCTTTTACAACTGCTGCTCCCCTAATTGTTTAATAAATTTTTCTTATTATTTCTCTTAATTTCATTTAAAGCGGCAAAACTTCAATTAAAAATTAAATAATTTATTTTGCATATCTAATGGATTTTTATAGAAAAATTATAGTCTTTTTATTCTGTATTATTTTGTTTATTTCATCTAATCGGCATTACTAATATGACAACGCACATAAATTAATTGGACATGTAAGTGCAAATGTCAGAAATAAAATGTATAAAAATATTTTGTTTAAATAGAAATTAACATTAGCAATCGTAAAATTAAATTCTAAACAAAGAAATATAAATGTAACTTAATAAATAAGAAAATTTAAGATAATAAATTATAGTCACACTTATAAAATAAAATATAAAAATATAAAATAAATAAAAAGAAAAAATTAAGCAAATAAAAGGAATTAGTGCAGTACTGCCGTTGTTAGAATTTTAATATAGCACAGGACGATCATACAAGTGACCATATTGTTATATACGAGTACGTATTTAATTAATGAGGTTGCGCAACATATTGCTACATACCAAAAATTCGAATTTCAATTATTTATCTATTTTTTTCAATCAGTTCAATATTTTCGGATGTATAATATTAAAAATATTGTGTAAAAAAAAAAAACTAAAATAAATTCTTAAAAAACATGTAATAATTTTTGTTTTTAAAAAAATCGTAAAAAAATTAAAAACGTTTAATCATCATAAAGCTCAATATGTTACAAATAAAATGACTTATATTGAATTGAAACAGATCCACAAATGTCTACGTTTTTTACAATTTAGTAATTGTATGTTATTAAAAAAATAGTTTCATATCATTTATGCATCAATGAAATATAGTTCTTATTATTTGAAACGTATTCAACTTTTTGATAAAGAAGAAATAAGAGTATTTTTGGCTCTTTTTGATTTTTACGATATTTTTTTTATACAAAAAATTTTAAGAAATTGAAAAAGGTGATAAAGCTGTATATGTTACAAATAAAATGACTTATGTTTCATTCAAACTGATCTATAAATGTCTATGTTATTTACAATTGGGTGATGGCATTTTATAAAAAACTATTATCATACCTATTATCATTGTAAACAAAGTCGACATTTATGCATCGATTTCAATGAAAAATAACTCGTTTTATTTTCCACATATTAAGCTTTATGATAAATGAGAAAAAAGTATTTTTAACGATTTTTTTTCAAATGCAAAAAATTTAAAAATTTTTTTAACAAAAATTTAATAATTTTGTTTTTTAAAAAAATTAAAAAAAAACATCTATGCATCGATTTCAATGAAATATAGCTCGTTTTATTTGTAAACTATCCAGCTTTATGATAAAGGAGAAAAAAGGGTATTTTTAAACGCTTTAAAGCACAAAAATTTTCAAAGTTTTTAAGAACTTTAATTTTTTTCCCTCAACATTTTTTTAATATCTCTGAAACTATTGAACAGATTAAAGAAAATTGTATTTATAATTTGCCAATAATTTTAATTGAAATTTTTTGGTATTTAATTAAAACATATTAGATAATTCGTTCTTGAGATTCGTTGCAATATATTGTGCAATCTCATTAATTTTCTATAAAACGATTTATATTGAGAACTAGAGTTAATTAAAAAACTCATTTATAGGCTTAGAACTATATGATGATATGCGTTTAAATTGACTGAGAAATCTTGTGCCACAGAATTACTGTGGCCCTGTGTTATGTTTCTGAAAAAAATTGTTGGAGGAAGATTTTTTCACAATAACATTTCTTTAAAAAATTTATAAAAAAGTTATTTTAAAAAAGGGATGAATTTTAAATGTATTTAATATAAATAATTTTTAATAAACACATATTTAGTTAATAAAGATGTTCCTAGCAATATGTTGCTTATAGCGTTTCAAATATAATTAACAAGAACGATTTTGAAACAAAAGTTCTTTTATTTTCTAAAAATTTGGGAAAAATATAAATAAACTTTAATAAATATATACATATTTAGTTAATAAACCTGCAACATGTTGCTTATATCATTTCAAATATATTAAAAAAGAAACTGAATGATTTTCAAATAAGATTTCTTTGTAATAATTTTCTAAAAATTAAAAAAAAATATAAAAACAAACCTTATAAATAAACCTTAATAAATACATATTTATTTAATAAACATGTTCCTAGAAGAAACTATGTTTTTCAACCAAGATTTCTTTGCAATATTTCTTTTCCCAAAAATTTGAGCACCATCTTGCTTATAGCAATTCAAATATGAGCAGTATATTTTGAAAGTGGACAAGATTTTTTTGTAATATTTTTTCTAAAAATTTGGGAAAAATATAAATAAACTTTAATGAAAACATTTTTAGTTATAATCATGTTCCTAACAACATGTTCCCGTTTTGAATATAAACAACAAGAAACTAAGTAATTTTCAATCAAAATTTCCTTGCAATGTTTTTTTTTTCGAAAATTTTGGCAAAAATATATAATCTTAAGTGCAATATTGAGGAAGAACTTCAAATTCTAAAATTCGTTAGCAACAAATGTTGCTAAACTTTAAAATAACATTGTTTATTCATAAGTACTCAAAGTTTATATTCAAATTAATCTAAAATATTTGTTTAAATAAATCTGTGATTAAGAACGATTTTTTAAAACTTGCTATAAATATAAAGGCAAAAGAGACTTAAATTCTAAAATGCATTTGCAACAAATGTTGCTAAACCTTAGAATAAATTGTTGAGTCACAAATTCTAAATTAAATTAAATCTAAAATATTTTTTAAATAAATCTATGATTAGGATTTTTTTTTAACTTGCTACAAATATTGTATAACGACAAATGTGAATGAGAACTTTAAGTAATTTCGATGAAAATGATGACACATTTCTCAAAAAGCACGAACACACACATGTCTACGAGTC
Organism: Protocalliphora azurea; assembly: GCA_932274085.1. Taxonomy (NCBI): domain Eukaryota; kingdom Metazoa; phylum Arthropoda; class Insecta; order Diptera; family Calliphoridae; genus Protocalliphora; species Protocalliphora azurea. The sequence goes on from OW026522.1 coordinate 103,351,910, forward strand.
TACTAAGCAGGCGCAACACATTTTACATATTTTACAAAACATTTTCATAACATATGGTTAAGAAAAAAACTGAATATGAAAATAAAATTAATGAATTTAAATTTTATTGAGATACATTAAAAACCAGCAGCAGTAGCAACAACAGTAGTCACTAAACAACAAAATTAAAATATCCTTAATTTAAATAAACAAACTCATTGCCAGTCTAGGCTTTATATCATAAAAAAATAAATATAAAATCCAGAATATTAAACGAATATAGACGACAATCTGTCAGTCACTTATATACATATACAGCTTGGCTGTTGATTTAATTCTCCTTACAGCTAGCGGTACGCCTGTCTATCTGTCTGTCTGTCCGTCCATTTGCCTGTTTGTCCCTCTGTCTGTCCGTCCCACTATCTGTCATAAAATATGCTAGCAATAATAAGTTTGTTCCAAAGTCTAAAGTTTGAATTATAAATGACAACAACTACAATAACAACAAAAAAGAGGCTTTTTACCCATTTTTAGTCAACTTGAGGTCAATGTTGTTGCTGATATTGTTTGAGTTTTGATGTTGCTGTACATTTCTGTTAATGTATGGTTGTTGTGACTTAGTTACAATCATCAATATACTATGTATAACTCAGGCTTCAAGATCGTGTGCAGCAGTTTTTTTTTGTATTTTTTTTTTATATTTTCAGTTCATGTTGCTGCATATAGTCAAACGAAAATTTTTCTTTTCATGTGACATGTATGAATAAAACACTCTGCTACATCGACGGCAATGATGACGATGAGTAAGTTAGTACTTGTCTCGTTTACAACTTCTCACATTTTGCTGTGATATACAATTTTAGAATATAAAAAAAAATATTAAAAAAAAAATTATTCAAAAAGTTGTAAAAAAATCAAAGTGTGAACACAGACACTGTCATTGTTTACTTGCTACTTTTTTCGTTGTTTGCTGTTTGTTGCATGTATAATTTATTTTTTGTTTTGCTTTATTTCCAAGATTGTTTATTTTTGATAAGAAGTGAAAATTTGTTTGCCTTATTTAGAGTTTTAATTTCAAATTAGTTTTTAAAAATTATCATAAAATGTAATAATGAAGTAAGTTTTATTTGTTTGCTTGAAAGAGATTGGAAATGAAATGTAACTAGGTTTTCAAACATAGTAAAAGGAAAATCAAATTAGATTTAAATGAACGTGGTTATTGTAATAAATAAAGAATGGCATCAACAATTTTTAGAATCTCTTTATTGATTCGAAAGAAAAATTCTTCAAATTTGTATATTTTATACATTGAAATTCGAAAGTATTTTCTTTCGTATCGATATACACAATAATCCCCTAGGACTGAGCACGAAAAAATCCGTGCACATTTTAAAGCTTATAACTGTTATTATACGCGACTAAAAACTGCACCGTTAACTTGTTTACATTTGCTATTATTCTCAGTAATTATGTGCTAAATTTTGTTGTAATAGCTTAATTAGTTTTTCTTAAAATGAAAATTGATCAAAATTCATTAAAATACATAATTCAAATTTATTAACATGAATATATAAAACAAAAGCAGGTGAATTGTGAAATACAGTTTCTTGAGTCATAAAAAATACAAAGAGTTCATGATCATCGAAAAAAGCAAAGGAAAAGTTGCTTTACAAATTGTAGGATCGCAGACAAACTACTACGAATTTAAAAAGAAAATCCCTTCATGTCTGGATGGAATGTGGCTCATTCTATAAATTGCTCTGTATATTTTACCAAAAAAGTTAAAAAAGCTGGTCTGAAGATCCACGAAGTAAAAAGAGTTCCTGATAAGAGCTCTAGAAAAAATGTGAATGCAAAAGAGAGGATTGAGATAGTTATTTTTCCGATAGCGAGACTATCGCCACTTCCTTAAAAATTATAAGAAAATGCGACTGTTTAAAATTCTTTTCTTAATTATTTAGTTATTATATATTTAATTAATTGATGCAATAAATATTTATTTATTTTAATTAAATTCATAAACAATTATGAACCAAATTATGAACATCTCATGAAATAAAACGTTAAAATATTTGCCCAACAACTGTTTAATTTTTTTAATGGTGATATTAAGATACTATTTGCCCTTTCAAATTTAGCCAGAATCTGTTTAGAACTGACCTCAGGTTCCATATAAGACCCTCTTCGAATATCACTTTTTCGCTTATAAATAATTGTGTAGGGTATAATATCGTCGGGCTTAACCGACTGTATCTTTCTAATTTCTTTTTTTTTTATCAACTATTGATCTGATGGAATTATATAATTTCTGTTATGTGTTTTATTCTAATTAAAATTTTTGTTTTTTAAAATAAAGTTACCGCTAAAAAAACCCCGGTCAATTTGACTATAGTTATTCCTAACCTTGATTAAAGAACAAAAGGAAAATGTTACAACCCTTTAAAATCGATAGCTTTCTTTTTTTACAAACAATCAAAAATATCGAATGGGACCAGTGTGACCATTTCATCATTTTTGCAGCTAAATTTAGCGTTATTTATTCAGATTTAGCCGCAAATTTTTCAATTAGCATTTGGCATATTATTTAGCGTTTTTTAATAATTCATGAGGCATTTTCTAGCATTTTCTTTATAAGAAGGAAATTCAAATATTACAACTTAATTTCAATACTGAATGAACTTCAAAAATATTAAATAAATGTTTCAGACGCTTTGAAACAGACATGCACATATTGAAATAATATATCTGTTCTACTATTCTAAATGCATGTTGTCAAGGCCTTGTGTCCCGTTGACAAAATGATAATGTTAGCATGATACGCAAGAAGTTTAAGTATCACAATTATTATTATGACGGGAAACTGTCCGATCAGATCGAAATTAAGTATATGGGACAATGACATACCGAATTTTTGCGCATAATGTGAGGATGTTGAGAAAACGTAAGTGGTAGTAAGTAGTTGCAACATCATTGATTTAGAGTGTTAGGGTCGCAACGCCACAACGAACTGAGTGAAAAATATAACTGCAAACTTGTGAATATTGTGCGACAGATAGGAGAGCAAATGTTGGGAGATCCTTCTTATAACTGCTTATGACTCTTTTTGGTTCAGCAACTAATGCTTCTACATATGTTTTCTTTTCCTTTTTCTGTTTTAAAATCGGTTTTTTTTGTAATAATAATAATGAGGTCAAAATTATGTAAAGTTAACACGAAATGCAAATATATCATTAAAAAAGTATTTTATTTATTTAGCATTATTTTTAGCATTTTTAAATAACTTTTTAGCATTTTTTAGCTTTATTTTAAACACGATTTAGCTGAAAAGTTTTTTCGCATCTGGTCACACTAAATGGGAAAGTTATTCTGAGTGCTCTCCGAAACGGATCCTTTCTTTCATTAGAATATAACGAATACTAATTTTTTTGCTTCTCTTTTCTCATTATTACCATAAAAGGTAACTGAGTGTTATTAAACAAGCTGTCTAGAACTCTATAATGGGTCACAGTAAACAAATATTTAAAGAATACTTAAAGCTGACTAAAAAATGAAATACAGTTTAAAAAAATTAACCGAAAAAACAACAAAGCTCATGGAATTTATTCTAGAAAATATTTAATAATTTACTAATAACTAATAAAAATTTAATTTTTCTTTTAAATAACAATCTTTAACAAAATCAAGATTTCAAAGAGATTGACATATTAGTTTCATTTTCATAAGCTGATTTGTATGTTCCTATAAATAATTTTCTTAAATATTATTTTTTGAAATAGCAAATTTTCCTTGTTTTCAGAAATTCATTTTAAAAGTTTTATTTTAATTTCTACTTTAATTTAAAATTCAACTATTTGTTCGTGTTTTTTTTAACTATATTATTATAGCAATAATAACTAAATCACACCTTTATTGAATTGTTTTTTTCAAATACAATCAAGTATTTGCCAAGAATTTATGATACAATTGAAATTTTTATTTTAAAATCTTTTGAAACTGACCGAACGATTTGACAAAATACATGTCAGGTGTCCCTCAATTTCAAATTTGATTTGAAACAATTGATTACTAAACGTTGTAACAATAATACATTAAATATTTGTAATTTTTTTTTAAATATTTTAATGTAAATGGAAAACAAACAACCACTAAAAAAATATAAATTTCTAACTAAAACTATTAGTGCTCTGAATAAATAAATATGAATCATTTAAACTGAATAAATAGAACAATGATTTAAAATAAAAAATACCTTGTAAACATCAGCTAATCAATAATTTATAAATTCTTTTTATTTTTTATTTTTTAATTTTTTATTACATTTGTTTGTACAAATAATTTTTCTATTTCTTTTTCAAAAATTATTGTAATTATAAATACAAACTTGTTTGTTGTTTTAAGTCTGGGTTTTTATGTTTCTTTATATGTTTTTAAAACTTTTAAGCGTTTTATTATAAATTTTGTATATGATACCCTACTTTAAGTTAATTAAATACAGGTAAAATCGAAGGAAACGTAACCCAGCTCATTTGCATAACAATTACTGGTCTTAAAATTTATTAAAAAAAAAAAAAAAAAAAAAAAAATAAAATAAAATTCCTCTATTGATGTGTTATCTCTATCTTTAAAAAAATATTATAATAATATTTATTACCACCAAATTGTCTGTAACTTAAGTACTATTTTAAATGTTATGAGACGTTACTGATTTCAAATGGGTACTAAAACTATTTATTTGTATTTATTTAAGAATATTAATTTGAAGCTAATGTTAAGTGTTTTAAATGAATAAATACTGCAAAGTGTGAGTATTACAAATAAATATTGTATATTTGTATTTCAATTTAATTATACTTCTTAACAGGTTATCTACACGTAACAAAATATGTAAGATTTTTCTGTCATAGAGTGTCAAATTCGCTCTCTGAGAGAATCATTTCACATGTAGATTCAAATATTAATATTATAAGCAGTGTTGTTAGGAGTCGAGAAAAAAGAAGCTAAATTTAACTTTGAAAAAGTCAAAAAAGGCTAAATGTCCTAAAAAATAAGGTCAGAAAAAAGTTAAATTTTTTCTTATTTATTTTTATTTTATATCGTTCTTATTAGTTTTTAAAAATTTTTAAAGATATTGTAATAAATTTATGAATAAATTATAGAACAGCTGTTAGTAAAATGACTCAAATGAAAAATCGCAAAAAAAAAAAATTCTCATATAAATTTGAAGAGATATTTCCACATTTTTAAACTATAATTTCTTTTTGATTTTTATGTTTTTGGGTGATTTTTCGCTTTTATAAGAAAACATAAGAAAGCTAAAAACAAAATAAAAAGGCTAGATTTAGCATTAAGGATGCTAAACTGGCAACACTGATTATAAGATATATAAGGATGTGATGAGATTTCTCTACACATCCATCTTATAAGATGAACAGTCAAAAAATACACATACAGGAAAGTTTGTATGTGTGTATGTACATATATATTTTGGAAATTTAAAAAAATATTTTTGAAAAATTGTGCTAAAAAAGTGCAAATTTCTTAAATAAAATGTAAATTTTTATTCTGTGACTGATAGAAAGTATTGATATCTTGTATAATTTATTAGAATACGAGACCCCTTCTTTGAGATTTAACATAATATAAACAAAATGGTTACCCTCTTCTGTCGGCGTTGTCTCACATATTATAACTTCGTTAATCTCAGTTATAGACTTGGGGAGAGCTAAGTTCAGATTACGCAAATATTTGACACGAAATATTTCATTGTGTTTTCCTGCTATTTTTGCGACTAAATGCAGAGTTAATTTTTTGTTCACATTACGCTCATTTATTTGACGTTTTTGTTTGACGATGAGGGAAAAAATATTTTAAGGCTGTTCAGATTAGATGCAAATTGTTTACACAAAATTATTTGATTAAACACACAACTACTATAAATTTATTTGACATCAATTACTAATGAATTTATAGGAAAATCTTATTTTTACTTTATTTAATCAATTTGGAACAATTTTCTGAAAGAATTTCGGAATATGTGGATGTCAAGGTAATGTTTGTAGCGTTTTTATTTAATGTAAAGCGAAAATATTATTTATTTTATAAACAAATATTTATAAAATTTACAAAGTAAAATATTTAGATAAAAAAGGAAATACGAACTATTATCAAACGATTAATCACAAGATTTAATACGCACATTAATAAAAATTACTTTAAAAAATATACATTAAATTTATTTTTATATAAGTAATTTACGTTTATTCATAAGAACAACTCTATTTCATTTTCTCGTCATTTACAAAATAGCTCTGTCTTCACAAAACAACATTGTTTTCTTTGCAAGCCACTTTCAGATGTATGAAAAATAGCAATTATTATTATGGTTATATAATAAAAAATGTTAATATATTTAAAGTTTTATTTAAAAAACTATATTTTAATAGATAAAATATAAACAATAAAATATAAAGAATAACTTTTTCAACTCAAGGCGTTAACCGCATCAGCTGTTGTTTGCTGCTGTTTAATCTTACGGAGTGTCTATATTCGACAAATTTTTATCAAGACAGGGTAACCTCAGCTAAACAGTTGAATGTTATTTTTGATTGTCACAGCTGTCAAACTGTATATAGAAAAAAAAAACATAATTGAATTCGCTTTATTGTTGATTTTGCAACTGTTACTACCATTCATAAATTCGTGTTAATTTTGACATTTGTCTTGTTAAAAAATTGTCTAATATAGACACTACATTACATTTATTTTGTAAGATCAAACAAAAATGAGTAAAAAATAGTGGCAAATAATTTACAACATTAGCTTGTTTGAATCGAAAATATTTCGTGTTCACATTACGCAAAGCAAATATTTGCAAAAATCGTCAAATATTAGCGTAGTGTGAACTTAAATTTAGCTTAGATGTTAAACAAATAATTAATAGAACTAAGATATTTAAATAACAATTAATTTTGCTAAAAATGTTTATTTATTTATTACTTTGGCTATAGACAAAAAAAAGTTATTTAAATTTTAATTATATAAAATTAAAATTTCACCCGAGATGTCTTTTTTGAGACCGCTATATTTGCTTCATTTAGAAAGCAAATATAGCGGCTATATAGTATATCAGTGGATAAAGTAAAACTAAGGACTGCGCCCAAAATAATTCGTGCAAAATTAAAGTTTTATAACCAGGGCAACAGAAAATATAATCTAAAAAATAGTTTTATGCGCATAAAAAATGCTCTTTAAGGAAAAATATTCCATAAAAATTAAGAAATATGCTCTTAAAATATTATTCTTCCTAGCTAAATATCAAATTATCTACTATTCATGCTAAAAAAGTAATTTGAATTTTGTTAGCTAAATTGCTAAAAAAATATTTTATTTCTGTACTTATATATTAGAAATTACAGAATATTTCTAACAAAATGATCATTTCTATATCACGTGAATTATTTTCTAAAAACAAAATATAAAAGAATTCATGTGTAATTGCTTCTTTTTTAACTTTAAGAGATAACTTAGGCATGAGATAATTTTTATTGTTTCGTCAAATTCTTTTTCAAGATTTAAAACATTTCAAAATCTGTATTAATTTATAAAAGGTACAAGGTATTATAATAAGGTTACTATAAGATAATTTTTTGTGAAAGTTTAGATCCTCCGCTAAAACTTTCCTATACATTTTGATCCGAGCTATAGTTTAGGAGAAACTGATATATTTCTTTAGATAAATGTAAATACGTAAAGCAACATGTTTCTAGCAACATCAACGTTGTATGGAAAATATGCAATGGATGAGTTTTTGTCGATTTTTTTGAATTATGATGCCTTTATATAATGTTGCTGAGATTTGTAGTTTTAGGTTAAATCAACTGAATTCTTTTAATGTATAGTATATAAGGTATATCTTGTTAAACAGTTATAGTTATAGAAAAATATTCAATTTCAGTTCCTAGTTTTCAATTGTGAAATGTTTGCCGGCAACATAGATTTTAAGTCTATTTAAATGTTTTGAAAATTGTATTTTGTGTAAAAAATTTACAAACAAATAAAACATATAGAATTTTTCAAAAATAAATTATTTTTTCTCTGATTTGTTCTATTTATATTTCATTTTATATTATTTTATTTTATTTTATTTTAAAATTTTTTTTTATCATGAAGAAATTTCCTGGCTTTGTTTTTATAAAGGCTATTTGCAACATGCTGTTGGATTGAGCTTTGAATTATGGAAGTTTTTATGATAAACACTTTTGACAAACAATGTTGCAAAAAATCTATTTAAACAAAACTATTAATTATATTCCAAAATTTGAAAAAAGCATAATGTTTTGATAAAATTTGCCATAAAGCTATAAAGCAGCATTTTTCTAGCAATATAAATTCGGTATGAAGTACATATTTAATAGCTTTTTGTTTCTAACGTAAATTTAAAAGAATTTTGTCGCTCTTGTTGAATTTTGAATTAATTGGTACTTATAATCTTAGCAACATTGATTGCGCTATGAAGTTTTCGATTTCATAGCTCTTGCAAAAGGTAAAATTATTGTTATAGGTTGTGTTGAATATGCAGTCTGCAAAAATTTAGCTAAATTAAATATGAAAGATATTGGATCTCAATTGAAGTTTTAAATTACTGATAAGGTTTTTTGACAACACCTAAAGTAACATGTTAAATTTTGCTCTAAAGCTTAAAAAAATTACAAAGATTTTGTTGGAAATTTATGAATTCTGATTTAAGGCCCAAGTGAGACCTTTCCTAATTACTGTAAAAATAATACTAAACTTAACATGTTGCTGACAACATAAGATGAAGTTGAGAAAGTTACTTTGCTTACAAATATGTGTTGAAAGGTTGTATTTTATTATTATTTCTTGGTTTTTTATATTTTAATTTCTCAGTTTAATGTGATTAGAAGAATTTTAATATTGTTTCAGAAATTTAAAGAGTGGAAACACTTTAAGTAGGCATGTTGATAGTATGTTGGCATTCATTTTTTGTGTTAGCAGGCATGTTGACAGCACAATGGAAATAGAAATGTTTACAGAAATATTTTCAATATAAAATTTTGTAGCTACTTCAATACATAAATTTTAGGGATTTTGAAACAAATGTTAGTACTTTACATCCTGCTTTAACAAAAGTATAAAGGAACTATAAAAAAGGAAGATATTACCAGTAACAGGATTTTTTATATTAAATAAACAAGGTTTATTTTATTAATTGAGTCTGAAATTGTACTAAAATAAATATGTAAAATGTTAACAATACATAAAATTCTTAGCAACATGTTGCTGACAACATGGCAGAACCATTGACCATGATTAAGGATTATTTATTCACAATTTAAAGCGGTTTTGTTTGTACACAAAAAATAACTATTTTTCTCATACCCAAAACCTGATTTTCCCAACTGAACTTGAAGATAAAAATTTCAATTGCAATTACGAAAGGATTCACATCGTTACATGTGCCTCAAAACAATACAAATAGCAAATCATAATTGAATCATTTAATCATTTCTGTTTAACAAGTTCTCCGCCAGACAATGAATCTTGTATATTTATTTATGGTGGCAAACGCCACAACATGTTTAATAAAAAATAAAAACATTGCTATGTTAAAAAAAAAAAAAAATAGTTAATAAAAATTTTGTTACCAAATTGGTAAAAGTGGCGTCAAGTTTAGTAGGTAAGGTTGACCAGTTAACTGGTTATTGCCGCTTATTGATTGTTTTATTATTTAAGTTTTTTTTGTTTTTATTATTAAGTATTTTTATATTAAATGTTTTCGTTTATTTTTATATTTTTTATATATTTTATTTTTAATGAAATAAATAACCTTCCGTTACAGTTTGTTTATTTAATGAAATCAATTTTTTTTTGTAAATATTTTGTGCTTTTTTATTTTTATTTAGATAAAATAACTTAATTAGTTGGCAGTTTTAAAAATAAAGTAAAAAAAAAAAAAATTCAATTGTAAAATTAATTTATCGTTTATAAAAATGCAAATAAAGATCAAGGAGGAAAAAATTTTAACCTTGAACATGTGCTTTTTAAATTTAAAATAAATATTTTAATTTCAATCTTTATTTTGAGTTTATCAAAAATTGTATTTAATGACTCCTTTTTATTGTTAAATAAATACCAGATATATGTCAATTTAATTTTTATTTAAATTTAATTTGTGAATTTATTAAGAAAAATAATAAGTAAATTAATTAGAAATCCTAAATAAATAATTTGAAGGAAATAAATACCGAAAGAGTTTGAAGGCTTAAAAAATTTTTAAAAACATCATGTTGTAAATAACATGAAGAAGTTTATTGAGTGGAATATATTAAATAAGAAATACAAATTAATAATTTTATTAAAATTAAATAACCAAGAAATAGCAATTATTTATTTAAGAATCTTAAAAGCAACATGTTGCTAGCAATATAAAATATTTGAAGTTTATTTCTACGCCTTTCAAACACACTTTCTTATTGCACATTTTAATATTTTCACATATTTTCTTTATTGACATGTTGCTTAAAATTTTAGTTATATTAAATACATAAAACATGAATTAATATTTTTTATATTTAGACAAACATTTCTAAATAAAAACTTCGAAATATTGCAACATATTGCTTTAAAAAAACATCTCCAAAATCCAATAACTTTTTATCAATATGCAGCAAAAAATCAGTTAAATTAAAAATTTTGACAATTATTTGTTGTTTAATTGAAAGTATATAAAATGTTTCAAAATCAATGCTAAATTAAAATTTTTAAAACTTAAAAAAAATCTCAGCTAAATAACCTGTTGCTACCCTAATCAGTTAATCAACATTGCTGCTTCTACATTTTCTCACCTAGTTCATAATTGCAACATTTTTTTCAAATATTTTCATTGTTTTAGTGCAAATTGTTTTCATTCATTCATGCCTAAACAAACAATAATAAAACAAATATTAAAAAAAAAGTGAAATTTAAAATTCAATTTCCAACTAATGATGCATGTAACCGAGTAGTTTTTAAACTATTTATGAAATGAAAATTAGTTTTTGTTGTAGCCTTTAATGTTTTTTGAACATGGGCTTTGAAAATGTATGGGAAAAATATGTCCATGTGTTTCTTTTAATAAAACAAACATGTTAAAAAAAGTAAGGAAAGTTAGAGAGAAAATTGTAATTGAAATAAAAAGTTTAATAAAATAGTTAGAAATATTTCAAACTAAAATTAATTAGTTCATTTATGGTTTATTATCAAAATACCTTGTATTGCGAATTATCTAAAGTTTTAATTAAATATTATTAGTTTTTATCAAATAAAATAGTTTATAACATAAAACATAATTAGCATAGTATCAACATGTTGCTGGCAGCATTTTTATCATAAAATTTAACATTAATTGCTTGTCAACACACTGTGCTAAAACTTAGAAGATTTGTTTTTAATATAACTATTTACTTTAAGCACAAATTCTATAAATATGTGTGTAAAAATATATTTAAGTACTTCCATGTTCAGTTCATTAGTTCAAGTAAACGCAAATAAATTTCAATTCAACCTTAAACTATTTGAATACCATAAATTCATGAATATACTCACTCATATAAGTTGCCCATGATTGTTAAAGAGAGTAATTTTTTTCAATTCGATTTTTTTTGGCTAACTAAACATTTAAACCAAAACGTCAACAATAAATTTTGTGTTGGTTTTCTTTAATATTTTTTTATGGCTACGACAACATGTCTATTGTTTGGTTAATCATATATATATATATATATATATTGGTATTAGAAACATGTATCCATCAGATAATATTAGATGATTAGATACGATATGAAACGGTGAAACATCAGTGTATAGTGGTGAGTGATGGTGGCATATTCGTCAATAAATTTGACATTGACTTGATCGGTTTTGTGAATAGAGTTTTTGCCATATCTGTGTGGGCACATCAATCACATCTATCACAACTACTACAACAAGTATTTGCCATCAATTTGATTTTTATCATGTGTCTGTCCGTTTGACTTGTCTACAATTTTTGTGTTATACATTGAATGACATTAAAATGTCTTCTTGTTTCTGTTGTTTCAATATACATACCTACACTAATATTTATTTTTTTTATAAGAATATAATGAAATTTGGCTTTTGAAAAATTTTAGAATGAATTAGTCATCTGATTGTTTTAATTCCTTTCATTATCCACCATTTTTGTTTTAACTTGGCGTTAAAAATTGGTTTGTTTTCTGTTGGTATATGCTGCTAAATTTTAGTGGGTGCATTTTTTTGTGTGTGAGTGTCTAGAAAACCACAAAGAACAATCATTATATGTGGTGATAAGTGTTTTTAATGTTGTTTTTTTTTAGCAATATTTTGTGGATTTTTATTAAACCGGTGTAAAAAGTTTTTTAAATTGTTGAAGACGACACATTGCAGATACTTATAAGAAAATAAAAATTAATAAAAAGATGCTAAATTAAACTTGGGATGAACTGGAAACGAAAATGAAATATAAATGAATTAGAAGTGCACTAAAACTGAACTAGAACTAAACTAGAACTGAACTTGAAGTAGAACTGAACTAAAACTGAACTTGAACTAGAACTGAACTAGAACTGAACTAGAACTGAATTAGAACTGAATTAGAACTTAATTAGAACTGAATTAGATCTGAATTGGAACTTAATTAGAACTGAACTAGAACTGAATTAAAATTGAGTTGGAACTGAACTAGATATTAATTAGAACTGAACTAGAACTGAATAAGAACTTAACTAGAACTGAATTAGAACTTAATTCTGAACTGAATTAGAACTGAACTAGAATTCAACTAGAACTGAACTTGAACTGAATTGGAACTGAACTAGAACTGAACTACAACATAACTAGATTCGAACTAGAATTGAAATGGAACTGAGACATTGATCTTTTATTATTATGCCTTTGTGCAGTGTGTTATTTAATATCGCTTACGTCTTTATTGTGTTTTCAACATTTTTTTATATTCTATTCGCCTTTTCATTAGTTTGTTTTGTAAACAAGTTTATTTTTGCGTGGTTTTCAGTCTAAAAGACTAGAAAACACTTGCATACATATAGACATGTGTGTTTCAATATACATATGTATGTAAAATGTATATAAACATGGTATCACTTATATAAACTAGAGATATCGTTACCTTAAATGCAAAAGGCCGTAACCACTGAAAAATCAAATGTTGATTTTTTACTGTATTATAACGTATTGATCTAAACTACATATAAACAAAAAATTTCATATTCATATCTTCAAAAATGACATCAATATTAACAAATGTCAAAAGGCCGTAACAGCAATTTCATAAACGTAACAGTCGTAAAATTTGTTCCATTTAAGAAAAATTTGGTTTGAAAAGTGTTTTATGCTTTATCCATTTTCGCTTTAAGTGAACGATTAATACTCGTAAATTTTACTTAATTGCTTTATTGTAAAGCAAAAAATTGAAAATTGTGGTTACGGCCTTCTACATTTTCATAATGTTTTTTGCTTCTGCTGTAAAAAATAAAAAAAGTATGGTAACGGTCTTTTGCATTTTAAGTGACGATATGCATTGTTATATATATATTTGTTCCCTAGATATTTGTAGTGGCGGCTGCAGTTGTGTGTCCTTCATTGTGTCTGTTGTATTTTGTAGTGTGTTGGTTTTTTTAACTACGAGTATTCTATTTGGTTCTATTCAATTAAATTTTATTCTACTTAGAAATGAAAAGTAATTGAACTTCCGTAAAATATTAAAAAAGTAAAAACAAACTCTGTAGAGTATGGAACTTTATTAATTACTATTTAATTAATAACACTGTAACGTGTAATTAGTTTCTTTGAATTTAATAATTTTTTGTTTATTTTTTAAATAGTTTTGTGTCTCTTAAAATGTAATAAATAAAATAATTGCAATAAAATGCATTATAGTTAATATGACTGGTGCTATTTTTAGGAAAGAACAATGAGAAACTAACATTAAATGTCTGAAGTATTGAAACAAAGGAATTATTTAAAAATATTTGTCGAATAGAGTACAAGTATAAGATATTCTGCAGATTTTTTATAAAGTTTTCTTTTATAGTTCTTAAAAGCGAACAAATTTTCAGCACCACTTTTTTAATGTATCATCTCCTGTCTTAAACATTTGAGGCTGATGTGTCAAAAACCTTTAGCTTTTTACATTTTCTGGGTGTTAATGCATTTATAATAAATAAATTAATACTCGTATACTTAACACATTTATCTTCTTAACTGTTTCGATTTAGCCAACATTTTTATGTAGGTTTTGCTTTCATAGCTTTCTTTATGATCAGCAAAGTTCACTACAGTTTATTTTTTTTAAGTTCCATTTTAGTTTTATTACTTTGTTTAACATTTTACTGTTTATAAACAAATGCTATATATGTTTTTTTATTTATCTATTTACATACTTCCTCACTCAAAACTTAATGGAATATAAAGTCTCCTAAATTTGTCTGTGCATTAAAATTTATTGAACTTTAAGGTTTGTATTGTTTTTGTGCTTTGTTAGTTTTTGAAAATTCAAAGTTAAGGTCATTGCCGGGATTTTAACAACCAATTTCAATTAATAAAACCTTATAAGTATATAGAAGTATCAAAAAATATTTGTGTGGTAGTAGTTTATAAGCTCTGAAATATTTTTTGAAGAAAAAAAAGTGATTATTGAGCGATGAACTTTTATTGTTTATAAATTATTAATGGAGTTTATTAGTTGTAGTTTTTTCTGTATTTTTTAAGTAATATTTTAAATAATGCCAACTAATTAATAGTTAATCTGTTAGAAATAACACTTACTCTGAATGCGTTCCTTTGTAACTGTGGAATAAACAAAAAATACGAACATTAATTATATGATTTTTGAACAGGAGTATTAATCTATGGGGAGTTTTATAGTAAAAAATTATGTAATTATGTAATGTAATTTAAATAATAAAATTCTCCTTAAAATTAACTTTAAAGTGCATCACGAAAAATTTAACTTCAACTTTTTTTATCTACTTATGAAATTGATAAATTTGAAAATAGATAAATTTGTCATACTTGTGTAATCATAATCCTTTGCATTCTAGTTCAGTTCTGATTCTGGTTTTAGTATAGTTCTAGTTTAGTTCTAATTCAAATTTAGTTCTGTTCTAGTTTAGTTCTACCTAAATTCTAATTCAGTTCTAGTTCAGTTTTTGTTAGGTTCTAGTTAAGTTCGAAATTAGCTACAATTCGGTTTTAATTAGATTCTAGTTCAGTTCTAGTTCAGTTCTGTTTCAGTTCCAGTTCAATTCTAGTTCAGCTCTAGTTCACTTCCAGTTAAGTTCTAGTTTAGTTCTGGTTAAGTTTCAATTCAGTTCTAATTCAGTTCTAGTTAAGTTATAGTTTAGTACTAACTCAGTTCTGTTTCAGTTCTAGTTCAGTTCTAATTCGGTTCTAGTTCAGTCCTAGTTCAGTTCTAGTTCAGCTTTAGTTCGATTCTAGTTCAGCTCTAGTTCACTTCTAGTTCAGTTCTGGTTAAGTTTCAATTTAGTTCCAATTCAGTTCTAGTTAAGTTATAATTTAGTACCAGCTCAGTTCTAGTTCAGTTTTAGTTCAATTCTAGTTCAGTTCTAATTCGGTTCTAGTTCAGTCCTAGTTCAGTTCTAGTTCAATTTTAGTTCAGTTATAATAAACATTAAAGTGCTGCTAGTTATATGAAACATGTTTTTGTAGTTGTCACACAAAACATGTTGCCAAATTTTGTGCAACTAACAACTAAAAATAATCCGCTTGCTAACAATAATTGCTCTGTCAAATTTAAATTTTTAACACATTTTAAATTTGTATTTTAAATATATATATATGTATATATATATATATATATATATATATATATATATATATATATATATATATATATATATATATATATATATATTACCATAACAAGAAATTACATTATACATTGCAATGTCACAAAATAACATATGATGACAATAAAAAGAACTAATGAAGTCGTTTCTTAATTCCTGATAAATTTTCATTGTGGTCATCCAAAGAAACCACAAAAACCCCTACGCACTTTTTATTTTGTATACAACTTTAAAATTTTATAATAAATATTTCAATTCATAAACTAGAAAATAAAAACCACTACGACTAATAAAATTTATTTGGTGGAACTAAAGTGAATAGTCGTTGTATTTGTCGCATGGCTTTTTCAAGCATTAATGAATGAAAATTAAAAAAAGTAAAAAAACACTAGAAATAAAATTCTTTCATAAAAGAACTAGTTTTATTTCTATATACAATTTTACAAACTAAAACTAGTATATTTTTCATAGTAAACTTGTGTAATTATTTGACAAAGAGATGATGATGATTTTCTTTACATATGTGGTAAATAACACCTACATACATTAATTGAATTGAGCTTATAAAAAATGTAAAATAAATGAATGAATTTATGTATATAATTATAAATGTACCTCGGGCCTTAAACACAAAAGTAGATTTTAATAAGAAAAAAAAAAAAAAAACGAAAAAAAGAATAAATTATTAATAAATATACGTCATTGTTTAAATATTATTTAAATAAATACTACTACACATATTTTTCTTTATTTAACATAAATTGCTTAAATTAATATCTATTTATATACATTTAAATTACATGCATATAATTATAATAATGCAACTCTTATAGCAACATATGTATATAAACAAATTGCTAAAGTTGATTATAGGAATGTTGTTATTGCTTAGGTTAAGCCTTTTATTTTGCTAAATAATTTAGTTTTATTTTTAAATAATCTATGGCCTCTAAAGACTTTAAAGTAATATTTGTTTTAAAACAAATAATTATTTAAGTGTCCAATCATTAGCCTCGCAAAGCTAATTTAATTATTATACCGCAACATAATTAAGTTATAAAGAATATTTTATTATTATCTAGCAACTAAATAAATAAACTTGTAATATTAAATATTATTTTAACATTAAAATAATACGTTTTAAAGAAAACTCTATAACTAAAAAATAAAACGATGTTTAATTAGCAATATTTACATTTTCTATCAATATTTATGGTTTTACAAAAACTGCAAATAACACAACACCTTTTCTTTTATTTGCAAAATAAATATCAGCAATCATAAATAATTAATTGTGGAAAAAATGTAATCTAGTTGTTTAATAATTTAATTAAAAAAAGTTCTTTAAGTTTTTGTTTTTCCTTCCATGTTTTTGATCTTGCCAGTCAAATGTTTAACCTGTAGCTTTAAAATTCACACCCTGTAATGGTTTTTTTCTATAATTTTTATTATATCTTTTTTTAACGTATGACGAATTTTAGTTATTATTTTTTGTTGTTTTCGTTGTTGTTGGTTACATCTATCTATCACCACATGATTAATGTGTGCAATTAATTCAAAACTAAATATACGAACGAACAACAAAGATTAAATTCAGATTTTGTCGTTTTCGTTGGTTTTATGTTGTTGTTTTGTAGTTTTTAGTTTGTTGCAGTTTAAGTTGTTGATAAAACCAGATTTAAAGTGTTAATTTACAAGTGTGCTGTATGCCGTTGAGGCAAGAGGTGTAAAGGAATGGAATGTTTGAAGAGGAATGCATTTTGACAAGATCTTTTAAAAGATTTTTAATTCTGGTTTATTTTGGTGCTTAATTGGAATAAGAACTGAATTGCAACTGAACTGGAACTGAACTAGAATTGAACTAGAACCATAAGAGAACTGACTTATAACTGAATTGGAACTGATCTAGAACTGAATTTCAACTGAACTGAATTGGAACAGATTTGGAAATAAAATTGAACTAGAACTGAATCAGAACTAAACTAGAATTGAACTAGAACTGAACTAGAACTAAACTAGAACTAAACTTTAACTGAACTAGAACTGAACTCGAACTAAACTAGAACTGAATTATAACTTAACCTGAATTGAACTAGAACTGTACTAAAACGGAATCAAGATTTGACTAAAACTCATCTAAAACTCAACTAAAACTCAAAATTATAATTCAATAATCTAAGTTTCTTATGATTTTCTTCTTTTAACCTCCTGCCGACTACACCACCGATGATGCTAAATGTTGATGGTGGTTGGTTGGCTGGCTCCCTGCCTGCTAGTTTGTTCGCTTGACTGACGGACTGCTTGAATGTTTTGGTTTGTTGGCTGTTATAAATTTAGGTAAATAGAATTAAGTTGTGTGCCACAAAAAAAAAAAAAAAAAAAAAAAAAAAAAAAAACAATAACATGCAACAACTACAAGTATTAATTTACAAAACGTATTAAAATATATAAAAAAAGATAGAAATATGACAAGAGAAAAAAGCTTACATACAAGTTACAAGTTCATGTGTATAATATGGAGATTAAAAGTAACAAAATTTTTAAATTCTTTGCAGATTATTAACGCCCTAAAAATCTTATATGCTGGTGGTATTTACAACAATTTGAGTTGTAAATTTTAAGTTTCGTAAGAGAAATAGAAAAGAAATAGAATATTTCTTGGTAAACTATATTTAGGTATTATTTTTGCTTAACAAATTGGAGCAAGTCATTTTCTAATCATGAGAGATGTTTATAATATACTAAAGCTGCGTTCCGACTATACAAAAAGTTGAGGAAATAAGCGTGATCATTGAAAAGTTTAATTTATTATTTCATGTGGGTGAATATTTATTAAATTAAGCTAAGTTTTAGAAACAATATTTTATATTATGACAATAATAGGTCAAATAGAATTTTTTAAAAAATATTTTTATTTTGATAAAATTTGTTCAGTGTGACCGCAGCTTAACGACAAAGAATAGTACTATAAACCTTTCCAAATCAGTTTATTTCACAAAATATATTTTTATCTTATAAAAGTGAATAATTTTTCGATCCTTATACTTTAATTGAATTTCTTCAATTGTCACATTAATTCCACCGTTTCATGTCATCCATTTTTATGAGTCACGTGTAGTTTAGAAACAATTAAGTTGTTGAGCTTGTTTTTTTTATTTTTGTAATTTATTATATAGTTAGTTTGTTTTTAGAACAAGTACTTTTTGTGTCATTTATTTTTAACATTATGAAATTGGATATTTTTGTAAAAAAGACAAAGTATAAAAAAAGATGCTGGCTTATGTGTTTAATAAAATGATTATACAAAAATTCATAAATATAGTTTGTATAACACAATTCATATAAAAAGCTTTAGAAAATAAATACAAAATAATATTTTTTTGTTTGTTACCGAGAAAGAAATATAAAAAGATGTAAAATATTGTGTTAAAAAAAACTGCATATTTCAATGTCAAATCATTATATGGACTGAAATTATGAACAATATTTTTTCATGTTTTGTAAAAGAATTTAAATTATGAACTTTATTGATTGCAAGAATTTTAAAATTGGGTTAAGCAGAGTTTGATAATTTTATGACTTATGCAAAATCCTCAAAAATAATATGATAGAATCTGCTAAGTAAAAAGTTTTTGTTGCAACGAATGATTTTTTAATTGCTTCCCAGAATACTAATTTGCAAACAGATATGCCTGACAAAAGAAATACCAAAAATAGCTTTTAAAATCAATAGCCCCAATGCTACTGTTTCCTGCAGGAAAATTGTGCTATTACAACAACATTGACTGAAATAGGAATTACCCAGTTTTACTAGACTAAGAAAACTGTGAAACAAAAGGTTTTAATCAACGATGTTACGCAGAAGGAAAGTGATCCTAAACTATTGGCGAAAATTAAACAGTCTTTTGAAATATAAGGTTAAAAATTTATGAAATCTCTAATGTTTCTTTTCTTTTTTGGCAATGTAGTGTACATTGTCATATTTGGCAGTTTTAGAGCGATAATAAATCCAGCTTTGTAAATATTGGACTGAAGTTGTACATTCTGTTAGTAGACAAGACCGTAAACATTCCCACTAAAAATGAGCGGAGAGAATCACTGCCACTCCCAAACTGATTTTTGTTTTTTTTTTAATTTCGGACATATTTTTATAAATTTTATTAAAAACTGAATAATTTAAAAGTAGACGTGATAGGATCTAAGCACACCAATGTTAGTGTACTATTTGCATAACAAATTTTTAGAAATTATCTTAAAATTTTGAATTAATTTTTAACAAATTGCTAATATAAGGTACCGCACATTTTTTTATAATATATTTAAAGATTGCAATAAGTCGAAGAATGTATTATGAAGTATAATTTTATGGATGTTGTTTTATATACCAATCGTATTTTTAAATTGAACTTTTTAGTGATAGTTTACTAAAAATAGAATTAAAAAAAAAAAAAAAAAAAAAAAAATATTTTAATATTAGCTTCAATATTGAATTTTTACCTAATAAAATAATTTGGATACATTTATTATTATATACTAAAAAAAAATCATATTAATATCTGCAGTAAATATTTACTGAGATATATATAGTTAAAGTTAACATACTTCTTCAAAAATATTTTCAATAAAATTAAAATATTTTTAAAAGTAGCAACTTTGAAAATCCATTATTTTGGCTCTATAGACACTTTCCAATATTCTAAGTGCTTTTTCCATAACATATGATATGTTTACTTGTAAATAAGAAAATTGTTGTTATTACCCAGCTCTTTGAAATTAGAACAGAATTTGTAATTGTACTGTAATTATTCAATAAATATAAGATTTAAGATAAATATACTTATCTAATTTTACTGTATGTTTTTAAGGTTAAAATTTTTATAATTGATAATATGCACAGAAAAAATATTACAAATAATTTTTCAATGAAATTATTAATTAATTTTACATTAAAATTTAATTATATTAATAATTAATCTAATTAACTTTCTAATTGGTTTACAATTTTTTGACAAAAATCAACAGCTTTTAAAAAAATATAAAGAAAAAAGAAAAGTCAATAGAAAAAGAAATAAAATACCTTTTAGTCATTTTTCAAACAATTTCAACTGTTTGGTTTATTACATCAATTAAACAATAGTAATATGTATATATATATATATATATATATATATATACATATATATACATACATATACATATACATATATATATATATATATATATATATATATATATGTATATATATATAAATGTATATATATATATATGTATATATATATATATATACATATATATATACATTTATATATATATATACATATATATATATGTATATATGTATATGTATATATATGTATATATATATATATATATATATATATATATATATATATATATATATGCATATTACTGTTGTTTAATTGATGTAATGAACCAAACAGTTGAAATTGGTTGGAAAATGACTAAAAGGTATTTTATTTCTTTTTCTATTGACTTTTCTTTTTTCTTTATATTTTTATATATATACATATATATACATATACATATATATATATATATATATATGTATATATATATAAATGTATATATATATATATATATATATATATATATATATATATATATATATAAACAAGAAATACGAACATTAATTATATGACTTTTGAACAGGAGTATTAATCTATGGGGAGTTTTATAGTAAAAAATTATATTAATTTTAAATAATAAAATTCTCTTTACCTTAAAGTGCATCACGAAAAATTTAACTTCAACTTTTTTTGAAAATAGATAAATTTGCCATACTTGTGTAATCATAATCGTTTGCACTCTAGTTCAGTTCTGATTCTGGTTTTAGTACAGTTCTAGTTTAGTTCTAGCTCAATTCTAGTTCAAATTTAGTTCAGTTTTAGATTAGTTCTACCTCAATTCTAGTTCAGTTCTAATTCAGTTTTTGTTAGGTTCTAGTTAAGTTCTAGTAAAGTTCGAATTCGGTTCTAGTTTGGTTCTAGTTCAATTCTTTTTCAGTTCTACTTCAATTCTAGTTCAGCTCTAGTTCACTTCTAGTTCAGTTCTGGTTAAGTTTCAATTCAGTTCCAATTCAGTTCTAGTTCAGTTCTAGTTAAGTTATAATTTAGTACTAACTCAGTTCTATTTTAGCTCTAGTACAGTTTTAATTCAGTTCTAATTCGGTTCTAGTTTAGTCCTAGTTCAATTCTAGTTCAGCTCTAGTTCGATTCCAGTTCAGCTCTAGTTCACTTCTAGTTCAGTTCTGGTTAAGTTTCAATTCAGTTCCAATTCAGTTCTAGTTAAGTTATAATTTAGTGCCAACTCAGTTCTAGTTCAGTTTTAGTTCAATTCTAGCTCAGTTCTAATTCGGTTCTAGTTCAGTCCTAGTTCATTTCTAGTTCTTGTTCTGTTCTATATATATATATATATATATATATATATGATTTCTCTGCTTTAATAATTATTTCGTAAGTAATAATTTTAAATATTTGATAAGATTATTAATAGCTTCAATACTTTTGTAGATGTTCCCGTCGTTAGTACCGGGGTTAGATTAAATTTCAAAATCCATTTTTATTTCAAAGCAAAGGCACTCAGAAAGGTTAATATAAAAATATTTATTGGAACGTTGCGTTAGAAGTGAAGGCTTCTATGATAAGTTTTCAGGAAATAATATTAAAATTTATTTTGGAAGGACTCTTACCGAAACATTCAGTGCATATTATACATACACTATTATATTATTGTAAATTCTAATTAAATAAGGGTATAACACCAAATTGAATATAGGAAAATGATATCTGTCATATATTTTCGTCTTGGCATCTTGTATATCGTATTGAAAGTGAAAAATAATTACATGTGAACTACATGGTATATTCCAGGTCAAAGGTTACAAAAATGGGATTTATATTTGATAGGGTGTATGAGGTGTATATAACGCTAAGATGAAACTATATACCAAGTTTTATTTTATATATTTTTTTGTCTAGTTTTACTTGTATTTATATTGGGCAATTCTATTTTAAATTTAAAAATTTTGACCTCTCTGAAATTTTCTGCGTAGCAAGTATGCCAATAAGGCTTTCTACCAAAAAGGCATCCTATAAAAAAAAAAAAAAAAATTAAAGATGGACTTTTTAGATACACAACACTAAGGAAAATTCTTACAAAAAATGTTAATAAAAATATTGAAAATATTGTTCAATATAAAAATTTTAAATATTTTTATATGACATCTTAAAATACAAGCTTTGACAAATCCAAAATTATCTTGATATCTTCTATATAACAAAAGTTATGACATTTAAATAAATATATTAATCACTTTCAAAGCTATAGATTTGCCACAGTTCTCAAAATAACATGAGAAAAATTAATTTTACCAAGGGTCAAAATTTTTTAAATCTTAAACTACTCTATTACATAAGTATTTTTATAACAAAATATATAATTATATTAAAATCCGTGCGTTTTTATTGGTGGAAAGATATAATAAATTTGCAAAATTAAACTAATACAGATTTTAGTTGATTTTAGGCAAACTTTAAATCATAACGCTAATTAATTTGATCAACAAAATTAATTGAATTTAAGCCCAAGTAAATTATTCTAGCTTATTAATATTATCATTTTGGTAATTGAAGCAAAATCAAATAAAAATTTAATTAGTATAAGCAGTTTCCAAATTGAAGTCCATTTTTATTTTTTTCTGCGTGGATTTTTCAGACAATTGGTTAGTGTGACTAAATTTATCAGTGATTTGTCACATTTTTATGTAAAAACTTCAAAAATATATTGTTCTTTCTAATTTAATTCGAAAAAGTGCGGAAACCATTAAATAACCTTCAAATTATAGGCTCAAAAGTTTGAACTTTTGTTTAAAAGTTTCCATAATTACACATAATTTAAAAATATAGAAAATTTCGCTATATTTCAAATAAATAATTTAGAATTTATATATTAACAGTTATAGATCAAAACGCAGAAAGTCAAGGTCAAAACTAATTTTTTTGAGTTAAATGTCTTTTAAGCAACAGTTATTTCTTTATCTTGCTTAGTAAAATTCAGAAATGTAAAAATATTTAAAATTCATTCTTCTATGTAAAAGTTACAAGCTCCGATATGTTTTTTACAATCGAGGCGGTCAACTTGGCTCAGTGTACTCTAAAGTTTAACTCTGCTAACAGTACTCTAAAAGCTTAACTCCTTTTCTGTCGACGTCCTAAGTTTCATCGGGCTAGCAGTTTAAAAGATCAAAATTTATTATCATTTATTTTGGAAGAGGCTCCACTGTGTAGTGTGATATAGTTGATAATTTTACCTCAGACGAAATTTTTTCTCTGATCTAGATTTTCAGTAAATTATCTAATGAAGTCTTTTATCACAAATTTTTTGTTAAGAGTCACAAGTTACAGCTTTAAAAGTAAATCGATGCAAGGAATTTATTATTTTAATTATTTTAATTATTCTGCTAAATCTAGCAAAAACTGCTAACATGGTAACACTGTTTATGACTTATTAAGTAAAATTATGTTTTTAATTAATTCACTTTTAGCTTTATAAGTCCAGTTTTTATTTAAAGTTATTGAATTTTATTGCTTTTGCTTTAAATTCATCTTAGGAATTATCTTAATATTTTTGATTTTTGTTTTGACATTTAAAAGAACTTAATTTTATAAAATAATAACACACAATTAATATTACAAAATTGTTTCCTTTAAGGTATATTTCTTAAAAAATTATTAAAATGAAATGAACTGGTAATTCACACCATAATTTTTAAATCACAAACTATAACCATGATTCTTAGTTGTAGCAGCAATATTTGGAAAAAAATATCAATTTTTTTTTTCCAAGCGGTTGTTTAACATTTAATTGCAATTATTGTAACCTTAAGCCATTTTATCAGAAATAAAAAAAGAAACAAATTTTATTTAATCATATACAAACTAAAAAAAGAATTAATGGTTATAGTATTTTATGATACCTTTTCTCATAAAATAACTTGTCTCATATGAAATATCCATGTATCGATTCAATCAACCAACCATCTATCGCTCAGTAATCAAATGTTATGATTTATTGCTGATCATGCACTGGGTTCTTTTATGCGATTGAAATCCTCATTTATTTCTTTTCAAAACTGCCAGGCATTTGTTAAAAATGGTGGTTGATGCTTTCGATAAAAAAAATGTTCAATGAATTTATAATTTTTTTGAAATTTGGGGGTCAATTGTTGTTGCGTCTTATTTAGTTGTTTTTGGTTTATTTTACATTACCATATGCATTTTTGTTTGCCATAATTGTAGGTGTTCTTTTTGTAATATTTTTGGAATTTTGTTTTATTATATTTGGTGCTCAAAATTACTAAAATTTTTGTCTGCTTTTAATGTATTTGCTTTGAGGGTGTTTAAAAAGTCAGCTATTATTTTGATGGAAATTTTGGGATGGTTTCTGATTTTTCTGAGTAATGGAAATATTTATGTATATAATGTAATAGACATTGGTGCAGTTAGACATTTTTTCTGGGGGAGGAGTTCCCCCTGACAAAATTTTTTTCCGATAACGAAATTTTTTATAATAAATTTGATTTACAATTGTTTTGAATTATAATTAAAAAATTCAATGCTCCTTGTATTTAGTAAATTTATTTATAAATATGTATTTTTAATTTTACTCTTTCATTTTGTATTAAAAAAAATCTGATATTTCTCATTCTAAAGATTTTTAAGAATAAAGTACACTCTATTCAAATAGGTCAGTTAATGGAAATATTTAAAAACTATAAAAGAATTTATATCATATTATGGATAAGTATCCTAAAAAATATCTAAACAAAAAAAAAATTTTTATGTAAAACTAAATTTCCTGTAAAAAATATTTTAAAGATCATGAAATTATTTTGATCCTCCGCTCTCTGCATATTATAAATTTTACATATTTTAGATTAGAGTTGGGTTGTTCATGAACGAACATATTCAAGTGAACAATTCAATTATATGAACAATGTAAAGTTGCTAAGTATTCTTGTTACGTTTTGCTCTTTTTATTTACTTTATTCTTTTTAATCATTTAGTACACTTAAGTCATTTACTAATATTTAAATGACTAATATATTACATCGGTCTATTTGGGACTGTACATTTTTTATTGCAAATGTATAATTAGTTAAAAAATATATCAAAAAATATCTTAGTTTCTAATAAAGTTATACCGAAATTTCGAAATTATCATTTATAATTTTTTACTAACAACAGAGATTCTAAAAATGGCAATAATAACAAAAGTCATCTTATTCATGCAGATTGTTCATTGATTGAATAAACGCACTCTGTTCGGACTAATAACAACAGTTCGTTCAGTTAAGCAGTTCAGAATAAAAATGAACAACTGAACAAAAAGAACAAACTTGTTCACTTATTTGTTCAGAACAAAAAAGAACAATCAGTAAAATGAACGCTTAAGCCCAAGACTATTTTAGATAAAACTGAAAAATTTATAATTTTAATAAAATTTGAAAAATTACATCACATTAATTTTATTCGCATTAAAAGTATTTAATTTCATTCGAACTAAAAGTATTTAATTTCATTATAAATTATTTCATGAAAAGGACAATACCATTATTTAAAAACTTAAACATGAATTTTAACCAAAATTTTAGATTGTACAGAAGAAAAATTTTTCCTATATGTAATATGTTTTCAACAGAAGCTTAAAAAGCAATGATTTTAACTAGTGTTGTCATTGGATGGAAGCACTTAGTGCTGAAAAAGAGCTAACACATTGTCGTCATTGAAAGAATGTTATTTTTTATTCCAATTCATTGCTTCTGCAGTTTTACTTTTAATTTAAACTTTTAAAATATTAATTTAACTTGTTAACAGTTTGTAAAACTATATATTTTTTAATTGGTGAAGTTGTGAGTTTTGATATAAATAATTACCTTTATTTACTTTTTGCTAAAAATCAGATTTTCAAAAAAGTGAAAATGTTAATTAATTAGATGTGCTTTTCCTATAAAATTTATTGAAATTGGACAAAAATTGTAATAATTTTTATTTTTTGTGAGGAATATTGTGCCATTTTTATACCCACCGTCAAAAATATGGGGTTTATATTCGGTTTGTCATTTCGTATGTAACATGTTAAAAAAATTAAGACCCAATAAAGTATATATATTCTGGGTCCTATTAAGTCTCTGTGTCGATCTAGCTATGTTCGTCCGTCTGTCTGTCTGCTGAAAGCAGGACAGGGCTCGGGCTACCTAGATGAAGAAAATTGTCCCAAATATTTATCTTATATAAGGTTTGTTTCTGGGCCAAATACTAGTAATACAGGGTGTCCGTTGTAACTTCAGCTCACACTTTTAGGCTGATATCTCTGAAACAAAAGCATGTACGAAAACGATGTTTTGTACAGATAGTTCGAGGATCAATATAAAGTCGCAAAACAAAAATGGGCGTGATCCACAAACTTTACCGCTCACCTCCCATATAAGGTGAAACATCAATGAAATTTTTTACCAATAGTTCAAGGATCAATTTAAACTCGGAAAAAAATGGGCGTGATCCGCTCACCTCTCATATAATGTGAAATTTTAAAAATTGGTTAATAAATAAAAAACTCATGGGCCAAATACTAGAAACACAGGGTGTCATTTGTAACTTCAGTTCATACTTAAAAAAAGCATGTATGACAACGAAATTTTGTATAGATAGTTGAAGGATCGATATAAACACGGAAACAAGAAATGGGCGTAGATCGCCTACTTTACCATCCACTATATGAGATGAATTTTAAAAATATGTACAGCCTCTTACAGACCGGTCTTCCTACGCCATTAGTATTAGAGTAATCAATGGTGTGAGAGGGTATTTTTTGGAATTAGCTTAGCATATGAGAAGTGAATACATCATTTAAAAATAAAATGCAAAATATTAATTTTTTTCTAAGTTGGCAACTGAATTATTGAGCGTCCAAATTTTTTATCTTTATTATGGGGTAAACTATATGCAGAGTTGCGAATCAAGGCACTAGAGAGAATGTTATTCTCTCATCTTTTCTCTGTATACTATGTATTAATATTCTGTTCGTAAAATTGAATGTAAAATATCGTCACGCATATGATGATGCTGGAGCTGAATTTTTTAAACACTTGGATATTCTGAACTTTTTCCGCCACATAAATGGAATGAAACTATCCAACATTATGAAATGTTATTTTTTATACCAGATTCAAAACTGTTGTACAATTAGACTTACTACAGTAAAGGTTATTATTATCGGCAATTCTTTGAATGTTCTAAATACATGGCAGTGAAGACAACGCCTTATAGTACCTTTTTCTATGAGGCGTCTCAAGGTGAAAGAGACTACTTTAAAATTTATTTAGGTACGATAAGTCAGAGTTGTATTTTATAAGTTAATAAAGTGAAATATTTATTATTAAAATAATATTTTTTTTTTAACAAAAATAGTAAAAAAATAGTAAAATTAACTTAAGTAAATATTAAGCAAAATAAATATTAAAATTATTTTTTTATATGCACATATCTCCAAATGGCATCCAGAACAACATATTCTCCTATAAGCGGAAATTTAAAAAATGGATACCGATTTTGTCGAAGTCTTCAACATTTTATATAATTATTTTTTTTAAAGCAAAATTGTAATTTAATTAACCTAATATCTTAATTTTAATTGAGAAAATATTTCCTTAATTTATTTTATTTGTCATTTAATTTAATCCTAGACAACTGAGCAGATGACGTTTTCATCCATGTAATCGTTAGCGACAAAGATCAAGACGCTGTTATCTATATAATCGTCCATATGATCATTGACGAAAAATCTAAGGACACTGTACACCATATAATAATTGCCGATTTAATGTATGACTTTTCCGTCTATATAAGTATTGACGATAAAAGAGACGATATAGTCTCCTATGTAATTGTTACCGACAACATTAGGGAACTATTCCTTAAACATATCGCATTACGAATATATAGATGAACAATTCGTTTATTTTATCATTATTTTTTCAACGACAAGATGGGCGACATTGTCTCGTTTTTAATCAAGCACGATTTTGGCGATACTTGTTTGAAAAAGTGCCAGATTTGTTCTGGATGTCCTGCATATGCCGTGTAGGATTTAACACTGTCGTGTACCCATTCTCGAGGATGTCTTAAAGACAGGGCTAACTGGATAGTTACTAGATGGTTCTTGACGTTACTAGAAAATTGTAGAAGATAATTCTTAGCCTAGTATATAAGCGGAAGTACTTTGTGGATTTAGTTCAGTAATAAATTTATCCTTGAGTCGTAAAATTGCCATTGTAAGTAAATTTTACAACAGTTTAACTGTGTAATATAGCTTATGTGTTTTAAGGAGTAAAGCAAAGAGCTGTATTTGAATTTAAAAGTAAATCAAACTGACTTCTTATTATTTATAATAAAATAATCTAGAAAGGTTTATTTAAAGTTAATAAGCCAACGTTTTTGAAAGGCAAAAACGCAACAATCCGTGCTGTAAACTACTGATTGGTATCCATAACCAAAAAACAATTAGCACAGAAAGAAAAAGGCATTCACATTGTTATAAATTTTAACATCTTAATGCCGATCGGTAATCTAAAACATTGATCGGTACAAGAGAGTATAAGAATGTGCCACAGTTACGACTACCTAACATTCATCTGTAGCAGTGGTGCAATTTTCATGCTTTTCTAATTTCTGATTGAACCTGTGTAGAAGTTGCCACAAAGAATTTAAAACGATCTTTCACTTCTATTATTGACGTTCTGGTCTTAGATAATAGTCAAAACCTTGTTATATTATCTTATCTGATATGATAACTGCGTCGATATATTATTTTATTCCTGCTTAAAATTTTTCAATCCAGTAATAGACAGATTGTGTTGGAGATATATAGGTGGATATGTAGTATCCAAATGTACTCTTCCGTTTCCCTTTTTACGTGGCACCAAGTCATCGGTTAACGAACCCAAATATCTATCTGTTCAACCTAACCTAACTTTACTTATAATTGAGGATTAGTGATCAGAAAAAGTGTTTCAAAAGGGAAAAAACGAATTTAAGGTCGAAAATGTGAAGAAGCTTTTAAAGCGCAAAAGTTCAAATAAGAAATTTCTGCATTTCAGAACAAAATTAAGCTCTTATAAACAAAATTATGATCTAAAACTCTTTTCAGACTTTTTGCAGCTTTTTAAACAGCAGCTTCATGTAGAGAAACAATAAAAATTTCTTACATCTCTCTTTTGATAAATTATATAAGGAGGACATCTTTGAGTTCAATAATCTAGGATATTTATTCAAATTATGTATGTCTACGAAAGAAATAGATGTCAATCCTAAGAGTACCTGCATTATATTGTTAGAATAAAAATTAAAAAAAAATGTTTTTGTTCCAAAAGATTCCTAGCATTTTAAACGCAAAAGTATAGGGGCTTCAATAAATTTGCTAAAATATTAAAAAAATAGTTTATTATTTAACTCTATTATAATATTTGAATAAAATTTAAAAAATATTTTTGTTCCAAAAAATTCCTAGAATTTTAAACGCAAAGGTACAGGTGCTTCAAAAAAAGTTGCTAAAATATTTAAAAACTATTTAATGAGGACTTGCTCTACTATAAACCTTTCAAATTTAGTTGTAATCTATGTGAAAGTCGTTTCTTTTGTAAGGATCACATATGATTCCTTTATGTATTTCTTTTTACTTACTGGAATGTGTCATTTAGGAAAGAATTATATTTTTTAAAAATTTCTCATAAATAAAAGTGAGTCATGCTAAATTGTAATGTTTTGATTTCAAAGTCTTACAGAGATGATTGTATGTCTGTTAAAATCAATTCAAATGTCTCCAACGCCAAAAAAAATAAATAAAAAATAAAAAAATAAAAAGTCGCTGATTTAATTGTTGGCAGCCAAACTAATGAATTTATGTTTCTGTGTTACTTAAACACAATTTTTTTATTTATTTATTTATTTCGAAGATTTTCTATTAATTTATTATTTTTATGGTATCTTCTTGAGTATTATTTGGTCACCTTAACTTTGAATTTAAATTGATTTTAATTGAATTGATTTATTTTTGAATGAAATAAAAATCTTATAAATATTTTAAATATTTATTTGATTTTATGATTTGTTTGGGTTCAAAATACTAAATGATTTAAATTGTTGGCGAATATGAAAAAAGAAGAAAATATTTAAGAATTTCAAAGGTTCATGGTATTTAGTCATACTTTTTTTTTCGTATAAGAATTGTTAGTGTGTATGAATCGTATTTTTGTTTGGGCACATTTATTAATTTAAGTTAAATACAATTTATGACTGTGGCATATTTATGAGGAACGTACAATAATAAAGTGAACATTGAAAATTATGAACAAAAATATTTAAAATAAAAAAAGAATTTGTGCCGTGCATCCCATAAGAGGAATAAGAGAATATTGCATACATATACTAAAGTAATCTTATGGTAGAGTTGAACAAGTGAGTAATATTTTTAAATCACTTTTATATAATTTTAAAAATAAAAATAAATATTAATGCTATTCATATGTTTCAAATACTAATCGTTATCTTAAAATATTTTTACTAATTTTTTATAGTTATTTTACAAATTCAATCACTTTTATTTGCAAAATTCACGAAGAAAAAGAATTAGGATTTCTATTGAAATAATACGTACTTCCAATTTAAAACTAATGCCCGATAAAAAAATATTATCACTTTACTGAATTATGTGAGTTAAACTTAACCTCTATGATTTGTGAATCCCACGTGACTAAGAGTAAACATTTCACTTGCTCACTTCCAGAATGCGTTACATTTGTAAATGGTTGCTCGCATGTGTATGCGTAATATTTCTCTGTATTGGTATCCAAATGACTAAAGTGTTATCTTTGTAAATGGTAAAACTCCCCCGTCAAACTTCCCCAGGCCTTAAACACCCTACTCTCTTCAATTTATATTCACTATCAATCTGTTGGAGTCATTCTTTATTGTTCTTCCCTAAACATGTGTCAGTTTTTTATTCTCTCCATTTGTCTGTCCATACTCATAAATGTTATGGAAGTTTTTTTTTTTTTTTTGGTGATTATGAGGCTCTTCTATGTTCATTTTTTTTATTTTGTATATATATGGATGGCACTTCTTTGTTTGGATCTTGTGGTTTTAATAAATTTGTATTGCTGCCTGTTGCGTCGGCTGCTGTTGCTGCTTATTAAATTGGGTGGAGAAGTTATGACTTTTGTATATACGCACTTCAAATAAGTCAAGAGCACTTTGAATTGCTTCTTCCGGTAAAACTATTTCTGATTTCTTGAATGTTTTTTTTACTTCTAAAAAGGCTGTTAATCGAGTAATTTAATATACACAAATTGTTATGGCTATTCATATATCCATTTATATGAATGTATGTACAGTGTAAGTAGGTGATTTTTTCAAAAATTTTATTAATTATAATTATTTAAATTTTTAAATTTTGTTTTATGGGTTATGGTTTTGTTGTATTTTTTCTAGTTGAAATAAAATCGTTACATTAATTTAATCGTTTAAATTGAGAAATATATATTAGATATTACAAAGTGTTAAAATTGGTGTGGCAATAAATGCTTTGGAATTAAAAAAAAATGTTGAATTGCTACATTTGAATGGCTTTTTAACAAAAATATAAACAAATTAATAAACTTTTAAAATAGTCACAAATAGTAAACTATTTAGTTTTACTTTCTTAATCAAGAAAAAATAGAACGTAGCCTATAGTCCATATTATAGTTTGTAGTCCAGACTATAGTTCACAGTCTAGAAAATAGTTTGTAACTTACTTAACTTACAGTCCAGACTACAGTGTATAGTCCAGATTATAGTTTGTTTAAAGTACAAACTATTGTTTATAGTCTAGGGTATAGTTTAAAGTGCAGACTATAGTTTATAGTATAGTTTATAGTCCAGACTATAGTCCTTAGTCCAGATCATAGTGTATAGTATAAACTATATTTTATTACCTAGGCACTAGTTTATAGTATAAACTATTGTATACAAACCAGATTATAACCTACAGTCCAGACTGTAGTTTATAGTGTTATAGTCCAGACTATAATTTATAATCCAGACTGTATAGTCTACAGACTATAATCTATAGTCCAGACTGTAGTTTTTAGTACTAATACAGATTATAGTCTGAGCTATAGTTTGTAGTTCAAGCTATAGTATTTAGTCAGGACTATAGTTCATAATCCAGACTACAGTTTATAGACCAGGCTACTCCAAAATATAATTTGTAGTCCAGACTATAGTTTATGGTCCAATCTATAGCTTATAATCCACTTTACAGTTTATAGTTCAGACTGTAATTTATAGTTCATAATTTAGTTTATAGTCCAAACTACGGTTTGTAGTCGAAAATATTGGTTTTAGTCCAGACTGTAGTTTTTAGTCCAGTCTATAGTTATACCTCAGTCTATAGTCTATAGTCAAGACTAAAGTTTATAATCCAGACTATAGTTTATAGTTCAGGCTATATTCTATAGCCTACACTATGACTTATAGCCCGGATTATAGTGCATAATCCCGACAATAGTTTATAGCGCATACTATATTTTACACTCCAGACTCTGTTTTATATTCCAGCCTATGGCGTATAAGGTAGACTATAAATTTTAATTCTGGCTGTAATTTATAGCCCATAACATAGACTATAGTTTATAGTCCAGACTATAGTTTATAGTCCAGACTATAGTCCATAGTCCAGTTCTTACTCCAGACTATAATTTTCAGACCACACTATAGTTTATAGTCAATCCATACTATAGTATACAGTTCAGAATATAGTCAATGCTTAATATGACATTTTACAGTTCCGAGTGTTTTCCGACAATCTATATAGAATTCAGAGTAAATTTTAGAGTACAGACTATTTCCATAAATTCCCAATATCATCTTATAAATCTCAATATTAATGTACAACAATATTTTCCCTTTAAGTGGCCACATTCATTTGCATATATAATAAAAAAGGAGGTATATATTTGTTACATGTCTGTTTTTACAAAAAAAAAAAAAAAAAAAAAAAAAAAACGACAAACGTTTGGCGACACTTAATACGAATAAAACCATTTACAATAAATTTTAAATAAGTAATGAAAAATTATTGATGACAGCTGCCAAAAAGCATTAATAATGAAAAATTACACTACAATAACAATAACAGCAACAATATAATTTCTAATAACAATTATATAATAAACATGTTAAAATCAAAAACGACCCTTTTTTTCTATTGATCTCTCACTGCAATAATGATTGAATGAAATTTGATTGGAAGTAAATCGTATAAGTTTATAACGATCATCTATTATGGGGATAAAAATGAGTATCTCCAAAGTTAATTATTCAAAGCAATCGCAATTATAACAATTCAATCGTTATTAAACGATTAAGAGATGATAATAATGGAGATGACGCTGATTATAATATGTTTAATAGAAATGTCAATAGCATTAAACAAAGAGGCCACTGATATTTATTTTTTATTTCTATAATATTTTATAGATATTTTGCAATAATTTAAAAGGAGGGAGAATTTAAAATTAAAAAGCCATAAGAAAATAAAGTATTTTTTTTTTTTTATAGAAAACAAAACCTTGTGTATGACATTTTTTAAGTTACTGTAAAGCCAGTATCTTAGTCAACCAACCGTCAATTTTTTTGTAACAGCCATACATTTTACACTGACTACCTGCTTATTTACTTACTTAGATAGTTTTTCAAAGGAGCGTGTGTGTGCATAATGACTGGATAATAATGCATTTTTGTCTTATTACATATACATTTGTATCTATCTATATATTGTAATTAAATATTATTTTATTTATAATTTTATTGTTTTTTTAATAATGACGTAAATTATTATACAAAAACCCTACACTTGAAATGGAACATATGAACACAATTTATAAATACAGGGCGTTGAATTTGTTTTAAAGCTTTTTGAAATGGGTGAACTTGGTAAACAAATTATTATTAAGTATAGTTAATTAAGGCAAGGTCGTTGAAAATTTCAAAAAAAAAAGAAAAAAAAAAAAAATAAAATCAAAATAAAAATATAAAATTTTTATAGTTTCAAAATAATAAAATTTTAGGGAAAAAACTTAATAAACTTCTTTCCTTTTATTGCTGATACTTAATAAATTTAAAATTTTAAAAAATATCTTAAAAATATTACAATTACAAAAGAAGTATTGCATTATGTCAAGGACAATTTTAATAAAAATAAAATCCCCAACACCTACCATTTTTCATTTAATAATCGTACCACAAACTCTTTATACTTATGTGTAACTTAAACGTTAACATAACATGTCAGCATAATTCTTTTAAACCTTAAACAAATTTAAATTGTGTTTTAAATGACAATTTATTTAAAACCGTTAACAACAATAAAAACTAATACTTAATACTGAAAACTATCATAAAATATGTTGCATATGCTACCAAGTAGTTGGACAAGCAATAATTTAATAAGGCGCTAATGTCCAATAAAAAACAATTACATTGGCCCCATAGATATTGATGGCTATAAAGAATAATAATAACAGCAAAAAACCGCAACCAAAACTCTAGTAACTATTTAATATTCATTTTTATTGTCAACAAATAAAACTAAGAAAACAGCAGCTAAGATCACAATACCACTACATGTATAAAGCAAAACTTACACGGATATCCGTGGACGTGTTTTAAATAGTAATTCATTTTGTAGATTTGAAAATTGTACAACTTACCTAACTAAAAGATATTGTTATTTAGTAGAATGTATGAGTAGTAAGTCTATTTTTATTTATTTTTACTGTTTTCTTTTCTTTTTAAGTTTTATTGACGTGAGTTTGAGTGTAATATTGTGGAGCATAATGCATAAACTTTTGAAAAACGATTGGCACTAAAAGCCAATTATGTGTACATATGAAATATGAATAATAAAGTGTAATACAATTTTTCGAGTTCGCAAAGAAGTTTTTAAGGTTAATATTGATTTTATTAGATTTTGTAGCCCAAAGGTCTAGAAATTCCAGATCGCGGCTTAAATTCAGATTCGAAAAATTGAAGAGAAACTGGTTCTTCGGAAAAGAAAGAATATGTTTTTTTTTTTTTTTATATATAACCAACACTCTGGGGATATACCCATGAAGGCATTTATTGTGTTGATATTAGGAGATATAGCTATTAGAAGGGAGATAGAGAAAATAGTTGTATTTGGCTTGTAAGATACGACCTGAAAGTCAAACGGATAGTTCGACCGAAGATTCATATTTCTGTCGATGATGAATGAATGAGGTATATACGATAAACGTGTGCGGTGGCTGAACATACGTATACTGGGTATAATATTACTTATATCCACTGAACATCTTTTAAGAAAGTAGGTGCCTGTAAAACAAAGCTAAACAGCCTTCGTTCCGACACTGTTTAAGGTAACTAATAGACCTGTAAATATTTTCGATCCCAATGAGGTTTAGCGCTCACTTTTTTATGCGATCTAGTAATTCAAAACTGGATTATGCAGCGCCCACCAAAATATGAGAATTATATTAAATTTTGAGACATATATATATATATATATATATATATATATATATATATATATAAGAAAAGAGGAAAATATGTCTGACAACGTCTTAAAATCCCCAAGCATTAGAATGCATCCTTCGAAAAAATATGTCGATTTTTATGGACATCGCGCTGTACCTTTGTACCTAAAATTACATAGGAATCTGATTTTTCTATATCAGTGGTCGACAAAGTTGCGCACATGAGCATTTGCACTCTTAGTTTTTTCACACCTGCATACTTTTATATATTAACAAATATACTCAGACTAACTTGAGCTCTTAAACTGTAAGGTTGCATGATTTTTCAAAAATATTGAAAGAAATGTTTAATCAGATATGGAAAAGCGATTATTCAATTAATTTGCTATATTTTAACTATTTTTTTTAAGAAAATTGTTTTAATATCCGTTTATAATTTCCATTATAGAAAAGAAATAATTTAAGGTTAATACATATTTTTTAAATTTAAAATATTTAATTTTAAATTTGAAAATTTTTTCCTTTTACAATATAAGAACGGTTTGCAGAAGTTATACAAATACAAAATACAAAATGTTAATTCTTAGAGCTTTGATATTAGGGCATCATGCCAGATCCGGTGGAGTGCTTCAGAAATATCCAATAGAATTACCCAATTCTCACTCGTGCGGAGAATTAAACGAATCCATTGCTCAGAGAAAAATGCCATTAAGTGGAATGACTCCTGCGGAATTTATATTGCCTGTCATTAAGTAGCCTGTTCGGTTCAAGATAATTGACAAGTTGGAAGTCCAGTATATTTTCCATAACTTTCGATGTTGGAGGGAATTTTTACCTCAACATTTTAACATTTTGTACCATTTGGGTTAATGCAGTACCATTTGGGTTAATGCAGTAGGTGGGCCAAGGATATGGACAATTTCTTTTTTAAATACTAAACCCAAGAATATTTACATTAAGTTTAGATAGGACCTTCCTGATCGTACATGTTTTAAAGAATTTTAGGCATAACATATGGTGCTTTCTGGATTACATGGGTCGTCTGTGTACAAACTAACAATGGAGATTTGAGGGAAATATACTCGAAAAAAGATCTGCCTTTTACTTACTGTTAGATATAACCGGGTAGTTCCTTCCGATTGGTGATGTTGCTTCTGCTTTTAGAATATTCAATTTTGTAAAACTTATGTGAAAAAAGTCCATTGTTAACATATGTGTTTCACAAGGTTGAGTTTTCTTTAACTTTTTGGACATATTTCAGTTTTTCGTTGACCGATTACAAAGATTTTCAAAGGAACAATTTCTCAGGAGTTTTCCCAATTTGCTAACGTATAACCTTACTTTTCGTGCACCTTCTGAAAGTTCATCTCAACAGGCAGGCGGAACTTTAGACCGATTTTTCCATATACGAAAGTTTGAGCATTTATCTTTTCTGTATATGAAAGCATAAGCTTTTTAACTAAAGTTTTCCGTATATAAAAGCTTGATTCGTATCCATTTTGTCTCGGAATGACGAGTCTGCCAATTACTGAGGAACGTTGGTCTTTTATGAGTGACCCCGTTTAACTGTGGTTCGAAATTTAAATCTGCTTGGAACAATTATTTTATTTTTTTGAATTAAAAACTCAAAAAAAAAAGGAAAATCCTAATATATATTCTACATTAACTTCTTTGAAAATTCCTAAAAAATGTCTGGGTTTCCTTTTCCAAAACTATTCATTACATAGACGATAAGTAGATAAGTAGAAGGTGTATAATCTATTATTTATTAACTGTTAAAATGCATAGAAATATTTTTAAATTTGAGGTTTTAGTCGTATCTTAAGTGTCATTAGAGAAGGTAAATAGAATAGAATGCAGACTCTTTTTGAATAACATTGTACTTAAGAGGCGCGATCTATTTAAAAACAAGTCCTTCCCTCCAATGACACGCTGGAATCTAGGTTGCAATGGGACCAGCATGTTTTCTGGCTTCCAAATAAAGTGTAGTAATTTATTTTTGAAGTTCTCTCTAGTATTTCTTTTTCCAACTGGGTATATATTGACATACAGTGAGGTCTAGATGTGGCATACCTCGAACGTAAGGAATTGTATATTTATCACAAAGAAATTCCTGATTGAAATTCACTGATTTCTTTAAAATAAATAGCTTATAATGGGTAAATAATAATTAGAAAGAGTTTATAACCTAATAGATTAATTAACTGCATAAAATGTTGTCCATTAACAATGCCAGCAAAAAAAAAAAAAAAAAAAAAATTTGATAAAGTAGAATGACATTTTTTAAGGATACATTCCCTGTATAATGTTCTTTCAAATAAACATAATCTTTAGACGGGCTTAGATATATACACGTTTTTAAAGACCTATTTTCAAAGGATGACAAAAGGGGATAAAGGCCTATTCCTAATTAAATCATCAATTCAGTTAACGAAAGTGAATTGGCGAACTAGCATTATATCACTTTAAACAGAAATATCAGAGTAGGTGAATAGATGGTATGTGACTTTAATGTTGTCATGTAAAACTAAATTTATTTTCAATCAAAATTTCTTACTTTGAAGGCTGATATTTCTTGGTCAGTTTAGTTGTTGATAATAACAACATACGTTTAAAAGAGATTTTTGTCAAAAAAAAAAAAAGATTATATATATATTTATATATACATATATTTTCGCACGTTATTGTAAGGTCATTTCTATAAAATTTGTACTCATTGTAAACATTAAAGAAATAAATGGCCAAAATATATATTTCTTTTATCAAGTCAAATGTTTTGGCTAAAGTTGTCAATTGTAAACATAAAAAATCACTTAAACGCAAAATGCGTTTTTAACTATTTCTCACACTCATTTAGATACACATTCAGTCATTCACTCCCTTTTTTGTGATAAAAAAAACCCCGGTTATTGCGGTTACAAAATTTTAACAAAAATATGTAATTTTTTATAAGCCTGTGATTTTTTGTTGTTGTTAAAGTTGATATAGTATTTAAATAAAACTTTTGTTAGTTCAAAAATTATTAGTCAAATCATGTTTACAAATAAATTAGACTGAAAAAATATTGAAATATTCAAGAGAGACGAATTTTAGGGACTGTATTCTACTATAAATATTTGAAATTGTGTGTAAACTATTTGTTAAACTATAGCAAAGTTATTGCTAGTTACAATTGCTTAGTGTAGCGTATTTTTTTCTTATTCAAATTTAGTGCGTGCATATTACGTGAATATTTTTTTTAGACTGTTTTTCTTCACATATTCATGTTAAATTGTTATAGAAATAAATAATGTATTGTTTCTTTTTTATTTCTCAAAGTAAATATTACAAAATATTTATGTTTTTTTTATATCTTGAAGTAAAGAATTTTAATTTAGGAGTTTTTGATTTAGTAAGCAATTTAAACAGACATTACTAAAACCTGTGTATGCTTTACAAAAAAGTACAAAAGTTAAGTATTATTTTAAATTTATTTTGTTATTAGGAAATTCCACTTAGTTTGTTTGTTTTTTGTGATTAATATTCCAAAATTGTTTAGTTATATTGTCTAGACGCCAAAATGTAACATTTAGTAGTGTTTAGTTAGAATTTTGTCTTGATAAAATGTTTAACAAATGACAGGGGAACTTTTTAGAAGTGAAGTAGACACAAATTCTTCTCCAGTAACTTTTTTGTGGTATGAGAAGAAAATAATAACTAATTAGTGGAAAGCTTCCAAAATGCTGCTAAATTAGAAAAATGTTAAGTTTTTATATTTTGAAAACAAGTTGTCCATTTTTAAATGGCTGCTTCGACTGACAAAGCCTTCACACAGGCGTGGAGAGAGAAGAAATAATGTAACATGATTTATGTTTAAAAAAATATAAAAAAGTAAAGATAAATTTATAATTATATGCAGTGTTGCCAGTTTAGCCTTTTTAAAGCTAACTCTAGCCTTTTTATTTTGCCTTATTATCTATTTAATTTTTACAGAATCATTCATTTAAGCATTTTTGTGCATTTATTCGCAAAAAAAAATCTGTGTTATCTATATTTAACAAAGATTTTCGCCTGCGGCGCTTCATTATCCAAATCAAGAACAACTAATATACTAATATCATTAACCATAGAAATTATTTATAAAAATAATTTTAACAAATTCTTATAAAAGTGAAAAATAAAACCAAAAAAACTTAAAACAGCTTCATCAAAAAGAAATTATAGTTTAAAAATGTCGAAAAATCACTGCAAAACATTAGGTAATTTTTCATATGAATTATAACTCAAATTTGTATGGAAAATTTTTGAGCTATTTTTCATTTGGGCCATTTTACTGTTTCATATTTGTTACAATATCTTTAAAAAATACAAAATAACTAATGAGAACGAGAAAAAAATAAGTTTTTAAATTAAAGAAAAAGTTTTATCTTTTTTCTGGCCTTATTTTTTGGAACACTTAGCCATTTTTTAATTGAATTTATCCTCTTTTTTTTTATTTGAAAAATTTGCTATTTAAATTCAACAAAATCGGCCAATAAACGGCTAAGGGTAACTAGAAATTGCTTCATTTTTTCTTTGAAGAAATCATTCGAATGTAAAGGATGCAATTTTATATAGGCTAGGATCATATTTGTTCCAATAAATTTATAATTATGTATAAAATATAGTAAAAAAAAATACACTTGGAATGTAAAAAATGTATGTTGCAAAATAATGGTAACGACAAAATATACGCAAAATAACAGCTTTTTATGAGTTTTACAACTTTGAAAAAAAGTCATGTGTTCGACCATTCTTATCTGATTTTGTCAAGCGATAATGCATTTTACTCCTAATAAAATATAGTATTAGGAAAAATAAAAAAAAAAAAATAAAAATTAAAAATTAAAATTAATTGAGTTTGTGTCTAATATCTTACACAGTTTTGCTATGAATATAATTAATTGCGTAAATACTTCTTTCTAATGCCGTTAAAAAAGTTAAATAAAAATTTTTATAGCCACAAATTTCGAAAAATCGGTTTTTGGGATATGACTCTAAAAATGGTACAACAATCAACTAACCCATATCTACAAACTATGAGTTTTATAATAATTTTGAAAAAAATCATTATCTGATTTTATCAAGCGATAACGCATTTTACTCCTAATAAAATGTAGTATTAGAAAAAAAAACTATGTGTTTTAATAAAGTTGGATCAATACAAATGAAAAAAATATTGCCTAAAATTTTTCAATTAACACTGCCGCTTGCTTTAACATCAAACTTAATTAAAAAATTAATTGATTCAATCATTGTTAAAGAGGGTTTAAATACTTTTGAAAAATAAACCACAAATTTGAAATTTGCTTAAATTAAATTATTCTTTACCATAGATATTTTTCTTCTAACATTTTTCTGGTGTCGGTCTTTTCGGTGAAGTTAAATTCTGGGATAAGTGGAAGCCTGTGAGTATAAACTTTTGAATCGTTATTTATATTTAACGTTAATATTGATTGCTCCGTCTTCACTTTTTCATGTTCATTTTTGTTTTTCTTGTATCAGGGTATGCAGTATCGAGCATAAAAAATGCAACGCTATGTGATGTGATCTTTCTTCGCATATATTTTGCTTGTAGCGTAACCCGATGTTGCCACATGTTACTGTTGAGATTTTAATATTTGTGATCATAGACTCTTGTTGTATACATTGTTTTTAATATTTTTGTACGAAAAGAAAATTAACTATATTGGAAAATTTTCCATAGGGATTGATATTTTTGAATTATTATTTATTATTAGTTTGAAATCTTACAAAAAATCTCTATGAAAAAGTGATCAAATATTCATAATAGTTTGGCTTAATTTGATAATTCATAAATGTATAAGAGCCATGGATCGAAATAACGCGACAGGTTCGATGGTTATTGTGGTGGAATCAACAGCTAAATATAATTTTTTCGCAATGATACAATATTTTTTAATGTCTGATAACGCAATAGTGTTCAAATATCCCTTGATTTTGGTTTTGGAACAAATTCTAACACAGGGAAAGACAATTAGGAATTAAACCTATTTTGACACTCCTCCTATGTCAAATAATTAAAATTTTATCTTTCGTGATTATTGGACTGTTTCACTTTTCTACTATTGGAAATTAATATTTAAGGAAATATGTCTATCTAGACAGTATAAAAATTCGTTTCGATAAAATGTATGGAAAACAAAAAATAAATTAAACATTTTATTGTTATTTTCCATAAAAATTTTCGAAAAAAATTTTTCGTTCGACATAGAGAAACAAGTAGTAAATTCGAAATATATGCGTTTAGAGTCAAATTAATTCAAGTTGTCGTAATAGGATATCATTTCCATTAAACAGTACTCGTTAAAATAATAAATAACCTACTTCCAAAAGTAAAGTTGTTATTTTGATTTTCGTAAATAATATGTGGTATGTTAAAAGGATTTCCTGTTACCATATTAATATCATTAAATCAATGATTGGTGGCCGTAGTAACTTCAAATGGCAACATGTTTTCATTCGAGTATTATCAAATATCTAATGTTCCATGACTTTTATCAATATTTTTCATGCACGATCGTTTCGATATTGTGTATCTAAGATAATTTTTAAGAGTCCTCATATTAGAACTACACATCAATATTATTTCAGTACCATCATTATAATGTTATTCTAAAATATTCCTAAATTCCGAAAAAGAATGGTGATTAATATCATTAATATCCGTTGTAGTGAAAATTACCATAAATTTA
The DNA here is from genome assembly GCA_932274085.1 of Protocalliphora azurea. Taxonomy (NCBI): domain Eukaryota; kingdom Metazoa; phylum Arthropoda; class Insecta; order Diptera; family Calliphoridae; genus Protocalliphora; species Protocalliphora azurea. The sequence goes on from OW026522.1 coordinate 103,395,142, forward strand.
CCTCAAATTATAGTTCTCAGCATTTTCAATCATTATTTTTATCAAAATTGAAACAATTCTATTAATTTTTTGCAGTTGCATTTTTTTGCTCACATTAATTTACAATTGCTTTAAAAATTTTTTTAATAACTATTCCTATGTATAATAATTTAGAACAAAATAACATATAATAGTTGTTTAAGAGCACAAAGAATAAAATTACAGCAAAATTGGCTAATTTAATAACGTAATAGCCATAATCATGCGATCAATAATCATATTGCTCGATACTGTATGTATCAATACCTTTTTGTCCCCGAGCTTATTCAGCAAACATTAGATGATAAAACTCAAAAAAGGCAAAGATATATATTTTTTCAATTAATATGTTATTTTAATTAATAATCTTCTTGATAGATTTAATTAAAATATTAATTTCAATTAAATTAAATTTTTGTTTCGGTTAATTAACACATTGCACACTGGGATAAAAAATGGGATTTTGAGGGATTAACTAAAAATGTTTAAAATATATTTGAAGAACAGAAATAAGAAGTAAAAATATACTAAGATTTTTATTATGGCTTCCATCACTAGCTAAGTCACGCAATTATATTACGTTTTTATAATGCTTATAAAGCGTAAAAGCAGTTTTATTTAACCTATTTCAAGTGTTTAATTTGGCATTAAGTAATTTACTAAACCGATTCAAAGCTGTCCGGCAGTCTGCCCGTTTAACCGTTATCAATTGTGACCTGATTACAGGTCAAAATTTGTGTGGTAGCTTACTAAAATTTGACACTTAACTTTCTTTCGGAGGAGAATTCAAGTGAATTTTTAAATTCTCCCGACATATGTTTTTTACACACTTTCTGTTTAAGTTAAATTATGATAACTAATTTTGTGAATATCTGTGCAGAATTAGCTTTCACATAAGACTTCCTATCGATAATTATTTTTGGACTATCATTCGTGAATAAATTTTATATGAATGCTAGTATCGAGATCAAATTTGACATTAAATTAGCATAGGAAAATTATATGAATGTCTTGTGTTGCAACTTTTATTATTTTATTATTATTTTTTTTTTAAGTTTTTAATATTATTAAATTGTATAAAATCAAAATCTAAAGTCGAAGAAAAATTTGTATGTTAAAAATTAAGGTGTGCGTTTAAATAAAATATAATTAATTTCAATTAATTTTTAAGGTTTTTCTTGACTATGTCTGATTAAAGAACATATCAAATTTTTGAAGACCAGTCAAAGAAAAATGTACAAAAACATTTTTTTAATTTTTATTTTGTTGTATGATTTTTATTTTGATGTTTGTCAAAGAGTGTCATAAAAGGACATTAAACAAGATTGCAATCGTAAATTGCCTTGTTGTTTGTGTTTGGCAGTACCAAAGAAGAGTTTGTGGATTATAATTAGACACTAGCAGAATGGAATACGCATTTTCCGTGCTGCTACATACTTCATCAGCATTCTTGATGTCTTATATATTTAGTTTTAGTTTGCAATTATGTTATATATCCCAAATTTTAAATTTTTAAAAAATTTGTATAACTCCTTCCAACTCACACTGTTAAAGGATCTGAAAAGTGGAGGACATAGTGGGATACCTTATCTATCATCTCCAAAAAGTTTTGTCCGCCCACGTTGCTTTGTATCCCTGGAATCTGGATTCATCCCACTCAGAATCCCAAATTTTGAATGATTGTCAAATTCATGTTTTAAAGCCAATTCTGATAAAGTTGCCTGAATTTAAGATATGTGAATATATTTCCTAATGGTAACGGTTTTCTGGACCCATTTGGTCTAAAAATGTGTTCTTAATTCCATTTTTATTGAATATATCAGTTTTTCCATTCTTAACAGAGCTGTGTTAACGAGTTAACAGACCTCTATTAACTAACTTGGTTTGCGTCTGGGGATATAAATTTTAAAATTTATCTTCACACACATAAAATGTATTATAACATTCGTTCTCTATTCATAATGAAAATGTTCCCACTTCAATATATCGAATATAAACGGAAATACCACATCAGTAGTAAAAACATTGATTAGTAAAGAAAAATATTAATAATTAAAATATTTATCTTATGCAAATTATTTAAATGCAACCACGTTATTAAACCAAAGTCTCTTTGGACGGATTTCCAAGAAAATAAAAACATTAAAATCTGATAACAGATTTTAATGATCTGTCAAAGATTTGTCAAAGTGTTATAATATTTGACAATAAAATAATTAATATGTTAGCATAAAATGTCCAAACAAAAAATTGAGTTACTTTTGAAAAGTTGGAGGAAAGCAATTTTAATTAGTTTTTGCAATACATAAAGACTGCACACGAAAAAATTTGTGCACGCTTTAAGGCTTATAATTTTTGTTATACGCAAAAATTTGTACTTTCTTACATTTGTTGTTATTCTCAGTAACTATGTATTAAATTTTGCTTTAATAGCTTAAACGGTTTTTCATAAAATGAAAATTTAACAAAATTCGTGCAAACGCATAATTGAAATTTATAATCAAAACACATGTCGACCATATAAAACAATTGCTAGGAGTGAAGTTGAGTTGGGAAATTTAGTTTTTTGTGTCATAAAAAATACAAAGAGCTCATTGTCACTGAAACGAACCCGTATAAACGAAAAAGTTGATTTACAACCTGCAGGAACGCAGACAAAATAGTAAGAATTTTAAGAGAAAATCGGTATATCTCTGGATGGAATGTGGCTCATTCTTTAAATTGTTCTCTATCTTTTATCAGAAAAGATACACGAAGTAAAAAAGGTTCCTAATAGGAACGTTGGAGAAAATGTGGAAGCAAAGGAGAGAACGAAAATTATTGAGATTAATTTTCTTCAAAAATATGAATGCGTTTAAAGGGTGATATGAAGTACACACTGTTGAATCTTTTGCAACATCTTGGTAAGGAATTCCACATCGCAGGTGTTATGGGAAATGTAGCAAATAAATATGGTGTAAAAAAATCAAAATTGTCGAAAAAATTTTTGGACCTGAAAGCCATTTGCACGTACGGGGGAAAACACTTTATTCATAATAAATGGCACTTTTAACAGAGAAATGTACGCAAATGAGTGCTCTCGGAAAAGATGCCTTTCTAGTATTAGAAAGCGCAACTAATTATAATTTTTCTTTCCTAATCTCGCATCTCATCGTTACAACAAAAAAGTAGCTAAGTGGTATCAAACAAAAGGATGGTCAATCCGAAAAAATTCAGTCCATTTGAAATGTAACTGGCCAAGGTAAAAAGATATTTAACGAACACTTAAAGCTGAGTAAAAAATAAAATATAGTTTAAAAAGTAGTGGACCTATTCCAGCAATAAAGTAACCAAAAACACAATAAAACTTTTATTTAGGGTATTCCAGAAATATTAAATATTTAAAACTAGAATATAAAGGTCTTTAAAAAATCAAACTTCCAAAAAGAATGATACCGTGATTACATTTTTATAAGCTAAATTGCATGTACGGATTTTTTCGTGCGCAGTCCTTATGTTAAATTTTAAAATATTAATAAAATACTTGACAAATACTTTTTATCTGAGACTTTATGTTGTGTGTAGGGAATAATACTCGTCTTGTTTGAAATATTAAGTCTCAGGTGGCAAGTTTTGTTTAGAATTTGTCTATCATTTCGAAAAGATGTATATTAAAAATTTATTTTATTTTTTGGTCGTTAAAATAGTCATTAATGTATTAGTAAAATTCACACCTCTATAAAAGACTTACACCTAGCAAAATTTTTATTTATGAGTTTATTAAAATCACTAAGAACGTTTGTATCCATGTGTGTGTTTAAATAACCTTTGTACTATCGCTGAGATACCATCAAAATGACTTACTGAAACGATAAAGGAAAAAAAAAATAAATAAATTATAAAAAATTATATACAATTAATTTGTTGTATCTACAATATAATTAAATAAATCAAAATATAAACAAAAGACAGTTGGAAAACAGAAAACTAAGAACAAATGATAGCTAAACTGAGCAAACTATTCAATTAAAGCAATTTTGCAAATACTTGTGATAATAAAATAAATACATTTTTAATGGTGCTTGAATTTAAAAAGCGAAATAGAGAAAAAAATTATATAAAAACGTGAAAGAAAGATATAGTCGGTCAAGACCGATTATGTGATACCCTACACCATTGTGTACGTGTATAAAAATTCGGGAATTACTAAATGTAAAATAAAATTTACAAATGCAGAATAATAACATCCAGATGATTTTATGCACTTTAGGGTGATTACTAACAGTGAGTTTATATGGGAGCTATGGTAAATTATGGACGGTTTCTCATAAATTTTGGCAGTGTTGTTTCTATTTATATACATACATTTGTGCCAAATATTAACTTGATACTGATATTCGTATAGGATTTATGCACGTTAAAGTGATTTTCGGAAGAGGGATTTATATGGGAACTATGGTCAATTGTGGACCGAATTTTGGTACAAAGATTGGCACTTGTACAGAACTTCTTTGTTTAAACTCTATTCCGGTAAGGCTAGGTGAAAAAATGGACCAATTGCAAGCAATTTCAATAAGTTTCGTCCTTGTATCATAAAAGTCCCACGTGCCAAATTTAAATGCATTATCTTTAAAATTGCGAACTTTGTATGCAAGATTTACATGGAGCCAGCCGTCCAGCCATCCAGACGGACGGACATCGTTAGACCGACTTAAAAAGTGATTCTGAGTCGGTTGGTATACTTTAAAGTGGGAGTTGGATAACTTTTTCTATGCGTTACAAATATCAGCACATACCTATGGTGTTGTAGGATACAAAAATTACGACAACTTGCCAAATAGGGTGTTTTAAAATAAAAAATAAATAAATTAAAAGTGAATTTTATAAAGATGCCATGAAAAATTAATTGAATACATAAAAAAGTCTCTTTTTATTTTTTTAATTCTTTTTTATTATTTAATATAAATACGAAATAGTTACTTTATCTGCCAAGAATAAAATTTCATTGATATTTATTTATTTCTATATTTTCTTACAAAATATTTCATATAGAAAACCAAAAATTAAACCAATTAACCATATAATAAAAACATCATAAAAATATTCCAAAAATATTCTCCTCATCCAGGAAAAGTGTACACATAAGATACCATGCCATTTGGTATCACTTAACATTTTATAATATATACCACTAAAACTAAATAACCGTCAATCTGGTCAATAATAGGCGAACGATGGAGTAAAATAATAAAAACTGGTCGATAATTTAAAGGTTCATCTAATTTCTTGGCCGTAGGGCGTTTCAGATAAGTTTGACAGAACAATAAGAAACAGCATATTGTTCTAAAACCACATACATATAAGACATATTAAGTATCTGACGATTACGAAACAATTCATCATTTGTGTTGGTGATTAAATATTCCATAAAAATCGAACTCATATTGCGCTCGGCCCAGAATGGAGTATCAGCTGTATATTCCAAAATCTTTAAGTTAGTACGGGCTATATCATCTATATTATGACTTTACTGGTATATAAGTTTGAAAGACTAGTGCTATAGTAATTAGTAAGAAAAATTCCCGTAAAAAGAAATAGTAAAAATTAATAAAAAATTTAGCTGTTACTCTCTTGGATATCGATTGCCAAATGAAAATTGGCCAAAATGAAAATTTTCATAAGTAAATTGACCTATTAAATTTACCAGCAGGAAATATATTAACCCCGTAAATAAAATCATCAACCAAACAAAACTATCGAAAGGTATGATTACATATAATCCAGTAAATATTTCTTTAGGTGTTGGTACTACAAGCATAGCTCTGGTTAAGAAGTAAACGGTATAAATGTAAAACCCATTGCTATGGCAAACTTTTTGGTGGAAATTTCTGAAATGTGTTTTATCTTCATATTCTTGGAATGTATAGATTTTCTTTATTTTAATTTCATTCTCAGGATATACGCAGAAAAAAAAAATAGTTGTAGTGACCATATTCTAAGAGCAACATATTATGATTTGAACATATGATCACAACAAAAATAAAAATGATTATAAGTAATAATTATTACAATTTCATGCTATGATTATAGTTTTACATATAATTGAACAATCTTATTATATTGTTATACCACATTGTCATATTATGATTCCATTTTATCATATTATTACCTCATGTTATCTCATAGTTATCCAATCTTATCATATTATTATTTCATTTTGTCATATTATTATTCCATCTTATCATATATTAATAAAAATTATTAATATTTAAATTATTATTTTTATAATAATTTTATTGAAAATAATATGGAAAAAACAAACAAGTATTGAAGTTTTCCATTATGTTTTTGAAAAGGAAAATTATTATATTTATTTGTAAGATTTTATTGTTATAGGAATAATAACACTAATATGTTTGAAAACAAAATATGGTTTAAGAACAAGGAAAAAGACTGCAAATATTTAATGGTTGTAGAAGTAATGATATGTTTCATATTAACATAACTTTGTTTCTGGTAAAAATTTTTAAAAGCATATAATTTTTGCAGTCAGTCATATTAAAATCTTTATAGAGTGTAAACATTAAATGACAAAATTAATTCAATATCATTGTTGAGCCTAAGGTCTAGTAACCATGGCCTTCTTTTTTTAAGATTAGTCTGTAATTTTAATTATTTTCTAATGATATAAATAAATAAAAAAGTAAAATCATTGTTATCATGAACACAGATTTATTAAAGTTCAACAAAATTAACAATGGGAACATAATATTGTTGTAGTGATAATGTTGTAACCATATTTTTTCTCTGTGTGTAAGGATGATAACTATAAAGTTGATGATGGTCAAGCAAAATTAACAATGAAATAAAACTCTTTTTCCAACATTAAGTCATTTTTATTATTATCATTTTCACTAAGTGTAGTATTGTTCTCCATTTGGTATATAAGCAAGATATCATTAAAATGTATAGTCCATAATAAACGATCAAAAAGTCTATGGTTAAATGTAAAGCCCTTTTGGATATCTAGGCTATTGTAAGACTTTTTTGATTAAAAACTTTGTACATTCTTCGATCTTACAGTTATAATAGTGACAATTGCACTAAATCTTTAAATTATTAAAATTTATTCAGAGCCGGTTCAAACTTTATAAATTTATATAAATTTATATATTTATGTTGCCTGCTATTGATTTCATTAACTAAAGTGTTGATATTTAGCTCACTTTTTACGCTATTTAGTAAAATCAGCATTAGACCGATGTGTGTTGTCTTCCCTGTCATGGTTATGAGTTAACTAAAAGTCATTTTGTCTGTTACCTGTTGCTGTTACAGTTAGTATAGTATGCAATTTTTATTTTATCAGGAAATTATATGTTAACAAGTATTAAATAAAATCAAAAGATTTTTATAAATTGATTTATTTTATAATTTATGTAAATAATAATTTGTTTTAACTATTTTGTTTATTTTTAAACAACTGTAATTTTCTCATAAAAAAGTTATGCGAACAATTATATTAGCTAAGGTATTAATAATTTCTTTAAATATCGTAAGTAGGTAAGTAATCGATTAGTTTTAAATAAGTAATATGAGCAAAAAACAGAACCATTAAATATTTACAATATTTTATTTTCCATTTTAAATTTAAAAATTTTGAACTCTCTGAAATTTTCTCTACAGCAAGTGTACCGAGAAGGCTTCCTACCAAGAAAATATAAAAAAAATTAAAGATGGACTTTTTTTACATACACGTCGCTAAAGAAAATTCTTACAAAAAAATATATTAATAAAAATATTTTCAAAATTTTTATATGGCATCTTAAAAAATCTTTCACAAATCCACTGCAAAAAAATTATTTTGACATCTTTTATATAACAAAAGTTGTGGTCATTTAAATAAATATGGTAATAATTTTCTAAGCTATAGAGTTGCCACAGTTCTGAAAATAAAAATCAATTTTACATGCTTCTGCTTTCTCCTCTACACATGCACCAAATTTTATCTAAATCGGTGACCAAGGGTTAAATTTTTTAAATTTAAAATGGAATTACTCTTATATAAATTTCTAAACAACTTATAAACTTCGTTCTGTTTCAGATCAGTCCGAAATTTTCTCCCAATTATTTTCGTTGAAGTACTCTTCTAAAATCGCAACAACAAAAGGCAATTTTTCATTTTTTTTACAACTGGATGGAAATTAATACATTTGCTATAGTTAAAAATTTAATAAAATTCACTTAACAAATTTTATCGTTTTTAGTAACAGTTATACATTTCATGCTAATTTATTAGTTAGTGCATACAATTCAGCTTATAAAATGAACACCAATGTATCAACCTTTTTGAAATATTGTTTTTGTTAAAGACTGTTATATTCAATTTTAAATTTAAAAGATAAATTAGTTTTTTTAATCATTTAATATTTTCTCGAATACCTAAAATAAAAGCTTTATTGTGTTGTCTGTTAGTTATACCCTACAACATCATAGGTGGTTGGGGTATTAAGCGTTTGTGCTGATGTTTTAACGGTCCATAATTGACCGTAGCTCCTATATAAAACCCTCTTCCAAAAATCACTTTAACGTGCATAAATCACATATTCAAGTAAGTTTTATATAAGTAGAAATCACAGTGACAAATTTTATAAGATTCGCTCCATAATTTACCATAGCTCCCATATAAGCCCACTTTCGGGAATTTCCCTATAGTGCTTATATATATATATATATATATATATATATATATATATATATTAAATGTTAGTATTAACGTAATATTCGCTATTCGTGTATTTTATTTTACACTTAGTAAAAGTATCGATCCACAATTGTCCACATGTTTAATATAAGACCACTCCACGAATTTTGATGGACATACACAATGTTGTGGGGTATCATATGGTTGGGCTTGTCCGACTATATCTTTCTGGCTTGTTTTTTTGTTGGAATGGGTCCACTTCTTTTTCGACTTTATTTTATTTTTTAGTGTGTTTATTCAATTACTTTTTTGTTGTAATAACGGAAAGAGAGATGAGGTCAAACAAATTACAATTTCTTGTGTTTTTTAATGAAAAGGTGGAAACTTTTCTGACGATACTAATTTGCTTTGCACTTTTCTCTGTTAAAAGTGTCATTTGTTATGAATGAAGTGCTTTTTTTCCCACATCTATAGATGTCATGCCAGACCAAAAGATTATTTGTCAATTTTGATTTTTTACACGATTCTGATACATGCCCTATAACATTTGTAATATAGAATTCATGACCAGGATGTTAGAAAATGTCTGCCAGTGCGCACTTTTTATCACACTTTAGGCAGCATTCTTATTTTTAAAAAAAAAATCAGTAATTTTCGTCCTCCTACTTGCCTCTTTTCTCTATCGTTCATATTAGGAACTTTTTTAATTCGTGGATTCTCAGGCCAGTATATTTTTTTTTTACTTTTCTGATAAAATGTACAGAGCAATTTAAAGAAAGAGTCACATTTCATCCACAGATATAGAGATTTGCTCTTAGAGTTCGTATTATTTTGCTTGCGATCCTACAATTTGTTAATCAACTTCTCCTTCGGTTTCTTTCTATGATCATGATCTCTTTGTATTTTTTATGACTCAAAAAAATAAAATTTCCCAACTCATCTGCACTCCTAAAAATTGTTTTATATGGGCAACATGTGTTTTGATTATAAATTTGAATTATGCGTTTGCATGAATTTTAAGAAAAACAAGTTATGCTATTACAACAAAATTTAGTACATAGTTCCTGAGAATAATAAGAAATGTAAGCGAGTTAACGATGTGAATCTTTTTTATATATTATAAAAGTTTTAAATTTTTGAATTGTGCTCGGATTTTTTCATGCGCATTCTTTGTATTAATTTCTCAATAAAACTTGTATATATTTTTGCTTTTTTATTTTTTTATTTTTATATTAATTTATTTCCTTTTCAATATTTTACATAGAAAACTTATAAAACCACAAGTCAAGCCAATTAATCATATTATGAGAGATTATGTGATTTCACATATCCAAAAATAGGTTTGAATCGAACCAACCTTTCGCACGAATAAAAGATCTAATCCATCTGACATCAACTGCAGGGAGATCAGATAACCCATGCATATGTGGACTCCCAAATTCTATAATCTTAATATTCACAAGAGCAGGACAGTGACAAATAAAATGTTCCACTGTTTCTTCTTCCTCATCGTTAAAGTAATTTCTTCAATAGACGTTGAATTGTATGCGCATCAGCAATCTGGTGCCCGGTAATAATGGCTACAAGTGTTCGTAGCTGGCGCCTTGGTAATTCCAGAATGAAGTTTGACCATTTTTTATTGCGCAGGGGCTACATCTGTCTCGAGATGGAACATGTAGACTCATTTGTCCGTGTCTACAAGTACTACAATGACAGCGGTATTTTAACTAGTTGATCAGTTTTTTCACTGTGAAGAAGGGAACCAATTCTGGCTGGTTCATCCGCAATAATAGGGTACTAGAGCGACACCTTACCCATATTAACACTAGATTCGAATATCTCGCCATCCCGTTTATGTACCAGTTTGGATGTGGAATAGACACCCGAAAGATATTTAATCGCAGGTTGGCCTTTATCCAGAAAATAAGTATATTAATAAGTATATTAAATAACGATCACATTGGTGGATATATGTTGATCGGTGGGGAAAAGTCATAAGAACTGGTCGAGCATATATGAGTTCTTCTAATTTCTTTGCTTTCAGATTCTTTAGATAAAATCGATGAAATATTTCAAAAAAATCAGTATGTTTTATTAAGAAATAATAAAAGTAAATCAAATTTGTTGATATAAGTTTTAACTGTTACTGTCTTGGATACTATTAAAAATATGATATTGAAGGCATTTAGATAAGCTTGGGCCCAATAAAAACTTCCATGCGTCAGATAAATAATTATATTTACTAATAGAAAATATAATATTACTATAAGAAAACAAAACCAACGAATTGTATGGGTACATAATATCCAGTGTAGATTTTCTTAGGCAATCAACACAGTTCGGGTTAACATCATTATGGGCGAAACTATCGAATAGCGGCATTATTATGGGAATAAAGGAAAAATCCATTGATAAAAGCGTTTGAAAGACATCCGAGTAACTGACATTATGAGCCCATAAATAATAATCGTAAGTGGTATTGCAATAGGTATAGAACGTTTCTGCCATCTTATACACAGATAACCAACTCTTAGTAATTCATTTTTACGATTGGTATAAGAAAAACATACTGGTGGAAATTAAAAAAAATGGTACATGCAATACTTTTCCTTGAAAATTAAATAAATGAGATTTATTTTCATATTCTTCCAGGGAATATATTTCTTTAGCTTTAATTTTCCAATATGGATGAGATTTATATAAATTATTGTTATACCAAAATGACAAAGATATATTCCTTTTGACAAAGATATATTTCCTTTTCCATTTGATAAATAAGGAAAATATCTTTAAAATATATACTCCATAATAAACGATCCATAAAGTTAATTTTAAAGTTGGCTTTGAGATTCAGGCTATTGTTTGATTTTGTTGAGTAAAAACTTTACGCAAAGCGAGGAAATTGTAATTTTTTTTTTTCAGTTATAATAAGTTTGGGTACACATTTTACAGTTTTACTAAATCTTTTAATTGTTTAGATCTCTTCAAGGTTTGTTCAAAATTTATAAAATTATTTATTTCTTTATCATGTCTATGATTGATTTCACTAACTATAGTGTTAATATTCAGTTGACTTTTTACACTGTTCAGTAAAAGAACAATTAGAAAAATTTGCGTTGTCTTTGTGGCAATTATTGGCGATTAACTAAATGTTTTTAGTTTGCTACATGTTTCTAATGCAGTTAGAAAAGTTATTCCCAGTAGAAAATCTTATATTTCATCGCTTCATTGTAGGTTTACTAGTTTTTAATAAAGGGATAGTAATCGGTCCTAGTTCCGGAAATATACATGAAGAGAACCTGTCACTTTTACATGAGGTTGTCATTGTAGGTGGCTAATTGACACCATATAGATATTATGGGATAGTTTACAAACCAGTTCTAAATTAACCTGAACATTACTGGTTACTACAATACTCGTTCTAGTTTTTCTCCTCAAAGAACAGGTTGAAAACCTAATCTAAAAGAACCTGTTTAGTACCGGTTACTACAATACTGGTTCTGGTACTTGTCTTAATAGAACTATAGTTGTGTAACTATTGAGCAGATTTATATGCATTTACAATAGAGTAATTAATTACTTAAGACCCTATTTGGAAGCATATATGGTAAGCAGTTGCCTCCAGTGACATTACCGTGTTAAAATAATGAGTTAAGTTGCTAAAGTGTAAGTAGTGTGGTATTATTATAATAGCATTTTAAATTATTTGACAATGGAATTATTTGCTGGGTATTTTTAAACAATAGTTATGTAAAAAAAAAAATAAAAGAGGGTTTTATATTCTTTATCACAGGAGCAAAGTTTATATATAAATTTTTCTTTATATTGGTATTTTTATGCAACTTTTGCATCTTACTAGTTGCAATTAACTTTCTTAAGTTGTAGGTTAGTATGCCGGATTTTGTATGCCAATAATAATAACTTTTTATTATATAATACCCTACATAACTGTGAAGCTTTGAAGGAATCTTATGTAAAAAATGAATAGATTTTAATAATTAAAGATATTAATTTAGCCATGACCGTCTGTCTGTCCATCCGTCCGCCCGTCCGTCTGTCTATTGAATTTAATTTTCCCAAGTTCCCAGATAAATATATCGAAATTATTTTTTTATATGAAATCATTATAATTATGAGAAAAAAAATCGGATTTATCAGAAATTTTCTCACAATTATTTGATATATAATTTATTTAAATAAGCAATTTTTCAATAAAACTAATGAAGCAAATTATAGCACTCGATATTATTCAGAATTTAATCGACATTGAATGCTGTAATTTGCCTTCTGATATATAAATTGATATCGAAATAAAAACTTTCTTTATTTCTCTTTAAATATTTCACATAGAAAACTTATAAAACCACAAATCAAACCCATTAACCATATAATAAAAACGTAATGAAAATATTCCAAAGTTAATGATTTATTTTCTTCCTCATCTAGGAAAAACTTTAGGCGACCGCTCAAGATACCATGCCACTTTACATCACTTAATATTTTATTAAATATACCACTATCAAACGCATATAAAATATATCGATCAAATTGTTCGATATAAGTTGATCGATGGGGAAATGTAAATAAAACTGGTCGGGTAAATAAAGGTTCATTCAATTTTTTGGCTTTCGGATGGTTTAGATAAGTTTGACGAAATAATAAAAAGTCAGCATATTCTTCTGTTGCCGTATACATATAGGACATATTAAGAATTTGACGGTTATGGAAAAATACATCATTAGTGTTGGTGATTATACGTTCCAAGAAGAGAGAACTCATGTTGCGTTGAGCCCAAAGCGGAGCATCGGCAGAGTATTCAAATATTTTTAGATTATTGCTGGCAATATCATCTATATAAAACATATCAGGTTCATAAACTTTACTGGTATACAAACTGGATAAACTGCTGCTGTAGTAGTTGGTGAGAAAAATGCCAGTGAAAAGAAACAATAAAATTAAATTAAATTTGTTAGCATAAGTTTTAACTGTTACTCTCCTGGATACGGATAAAAATACAATTATGCTAAAGGCATCCTGAAAAGCCTGGCCAAAATAGAAATTTTTATAGGTCAGATAACTGATCATGTTTACCAGTAAAAAATAAAATATTCCAGTTAAAAATACAATAAACCATACGAGAATATTAAATGGTATAATCACATACAAACCAGTAAAGATTTCTCTAGGTGTAGGTACAATTAATACCGTTCGGGTTAACATCATTACCCTGCTTCGCGCAAAAATATCCAATGGTGGCATTAATATGGGTATAAATGAAAAATTCATTGATGTAACCGTTTCAAAGGCAGCCGAGTAACTTACATTATAAGCCCATAAATCATGAAATTGATGATCATAAGAGGCATTGCAGTGAGTAAAAAAGGTTTCTATAAATGTATATTTGAATCCTACTCTTAATAGTTCACCTTTGTAGTTTGTGTAGGAAAAACATACTGGTGGAAATTCAAAAAATGGTACATTCATTACTTTTCCTTGAAAATTAAGTAAATGAGATTTATCTTGGTATTCTTGCAGGGAATTAATTTGCTTAACATTAATATCCGGGTAAGGATGATAAGTATATAATTGATTGTCATGCCGTAACAATAATGATACATAACCTTTTGCCAAACATAAGGAGAATATTTCTAGTAAATCACCTTCACCGAGCGTAGTATTTTCCATTTGATAAATAAGCAAAATATCTTTAAAATGTATAGTCCATAGTAAACGATCCATAAAGTTTAAAGTTAATTCTAAAGTTGTCTTAGAGATCCAGGCTATTGTAAAACATTGTTGTGTAAAAACTTTATGCAAGGCGGTGAAATTTTCTGCTATATCCGTTATAATAAGTTTAGGTACTTCTTGTAATTGCAATAAATCTTCGTATTGTTCAGTTGGTTTTATGGGTTGATCAAAATTTATGAAAACGTTTAATTCGATTTGAAGATTTTGATTTATTTCTTTTACAATATCTTTAATATTAAGTTTGGTTTTTACACTTGTTATCACAAGAAATAATAGAAAAATTTGTGCATCTAGCTGGCCCATTGTCACGGGTTAACTGTATTAAACTGAATGTGGCCGATCTGTTGCTAAAATGTTTTATAGAAGATTGCTTGGTCAAAACTATTTGTTATCATAGATAATATTTTGTTTTACAGCTGGCAATTACCAAGTATGTTATTTTTTTGTGGTTATATAAAGTATGCTTTACCATAGGACAGCATTTGAAGCAATCATAGTTATTAGTTAATCTCTTTTCCCACACTTTCATTTAAACACTCAAGTCTAAAATTACACTTTTTATTTGTACTAGTAATATAGGAAAATTACTACCTTATGGTGGTAATTTTGAAAAGAGTATATTAAAAACTTAGCAATGATTACGTTTACCCTAGAATAAAGTCGCAAAGGGCTAAATTTTATTACAGGAAACACGCAGAAAAAAATATACTTGTAGTGACCATAATTTAAGAGCAACATATTATGGTTGGAACATATGGTCGCAGCTAAAAATATATATGATTATAAATAATAATTCTTATGATTCCATTTTATCATATGTGTCCGATTTATGGTTCGTCTTTTCATGTTATGGTCCGAGTTTTTCATATTATTATGCCATCTTACTACATTATTATCCCATCCTATAAGACTACGATTTCATTTTATTATTATTCCATCTTTTCATATTATGATTCCATTTTATATTATTATTCCATCTTATCACATTATTATCCTATTTTATCATATTATTCTAATATTAAAATGTTTCATTTTAATATAATGGATTACATTAATTCAAAATTATTATTTTTATAAATTTCTCCAAAATATTAGATAATGGTGTTTATGATTCATAAACAAATTAAAAATTAATTTTATTTTTATATGTTGTGCAAGATAATATAGGATATTTTTTTCTTTTTTTAATTAAACAATTTAATAGTAGTTAATAAATATCCTATATTATCTTCCTATCCTATATTACTTCAATCACACCAAATATCAGAACCTTGTCTACTTATATTATTTCATATATAAACTAAATGAGAATTATAATGAAGATGGAAAACAAGCGTTAAAAACAAAATATATTCAAAAACAAACAAGTTATAAATTTTTCAACCATATTTTTAAAAAGCATTTTTATTTGTAAAATTTTATTGTTATAAGAATAATAATATTAATATGGTTTGAAAACAAAATATGGTTGAAGAACAAGGAAAAAGATTGGTAGTTTTTAATAAAATTTTGTTTCTAGTAAAAATATTCAAAAATGTAAATTTTGTGTAGTAACTATATTAAATTTTTGATTGAATGTAAACATTGAATGACAAGACCGAAACAAAACCATTGTTATCATGAACATAGTATTGTTAAAATTAATGAAGATTAACAATGAGAATATAATATTGTTGTAATGACAATGCCATAACCATATATTTTCTCTGCGTGCATAGATTTTATTTTAAACTAAAAATGAAGCGAATAATTCTGTAGACTATATGCAACTATTATTAAAACAATAACTAAAAGTTTGTAAGGGAAAATCTTATTCTAACTCGTACGAGTTATAACAGAAGTTCTGCAGTTAATTAAGTTAATCAAATATACTGTTTCTCTTTTCAAAGGTTATATTAGTTAGTTGTTGTCATTGTTAGTATTAAAGCGGTAATATAGTCGTTATTTTTCTTTTGTAATTTGAATTTAATTTAATCGAAGTTGTTTTATAAAATATATATTCTTTTTTTTATTTAGTAGGTAGTTTCTTTAAAAATTAAAAAAAAATGTTACCTTATTACTGTGTAATGTTTTTTAAAGGTTACCCTCACCCTCATAAAATGTTACACTTTTTATGATTGCAACAGAAAAACAAAATGAGAAACCAATTTTGTAATTGGGTTATTTTATGAGAAAAAAAAATTAAATTTAATAGAAGGAAATCGGATTTTTTTGGGATCTTTGTGAATTTTCAGCTTTTTGGTGAAATTTTAAATTTACAGTGAATTTTAGGATTTTTGATGAAATTTCAAATTTTTTGTGATGTTTTAGAATTTTTTGCGAAACTTTGGTTTTTAGTGAAATTTTGATTTGTTGTGAAATTTCAAATTTTTGGTGAAATCTCGGAATTTTTGTTAAACTTTCATAATTCGGTGAAACATAAATTTTAAAGCACTAATAGAAAAAAGAATTCTCGCAAAAAAAAATATCTCAGTTCGTTTTTAATAAAGTGCACTTATTTTGAGGGTAAAACATGTAACATATTTATTAAATCTAAAGGCAACACTATTGAAAAAGAACATCTGACCCATTTACGGAATTGCATTTTTTCAGAATAGAATAAAAAAGAGTTCATAGGGCAGAATATAGGTAACATTTTAGCCAGAAAAGAAAACGTCGTTAGTTTAATGGAAGGACTTAATTGTAGTATTTTCAATAAATCAACCAAAAATATCCAAAATCATATTTTTTCCTGGGCTTCAAATAAACCAAACTGTAATTTATTTAACAGTTTTAAACGATTTTAAGAATTTTGGCATCGATTTGTTACAATATATTTTTGCATATTTTGATACTAAAAGCATATTTTTGCATATTTTGGGTTAAGCAACATATTTTGTAATATGTTTATAGAAAATCTTTATTTTAGAGCATATTATAGCAATTTAAATATCATATTTTATATTTAAGAACATAATTTTGCATATAATACTCTAAAGAGGAAATTTGCATTAGACCCATTTTCTTTTTACTGTTTTTGAAATGCGATTCCCTAATAATTTGCATCACATAAATAATTGAAATTTTGTAAATTCCTGATACAATGTATGTATTAGCTTTGAATATTTTTAAGTGCAAAGTGAAATATTTCTAATAGAGCATATTTTTGGTTGCACTGATTATAAAGTATTTTTTTTAATTGTTTATAATTTGATCATTCTTATTGTTTTAAAAATCTACAAGGTGTGTTAGAAATTTGAGGAATTCGGCACATTATTTTAAATTCTCTAGAATTATAAATAAAATTCTTTTCAAATTATTACTAATTAAAAACTTCTCCCATTCTTATATATATATATATATATATATATATATAATTTTTTATTACAAATCTTTCTTTGTGCAAAATAAAAAAAATAAATAAATTAAAATGCAATTGCTTATAAATATGCAAATATAAACATAAACAATTCATTTGAAAATAAAATTTATTGATTTCTTACATACAAAAATGTGTTAAAAGTTGCATGTAACACGATGTTGCTTTTAAAAAAACAATTTTGTATGCAAGAGACAACTTTTGAAATAGTTTTTTTCTTTTTTTTTCAAAATATTTCCAATGAAAAAATAACATAAAAATGATTTAATAACTACAAATTTACTAACATAATTTAGCTGGGTGTAATAAATATTTTTGCAGTATATAGGAAATTTAAAGAACATTTATTTAGTATAGATTTTACCACTGCTACGCAGGCTTATGTGTTAAAATATTCTGCAAGTACTAGGTTTTTTTTTGTTTACAGATTATATCAAGTATTTACACATATATTTACTTAAAATGTATGTACATTAGGGTGATCCAACATTGTATGAAAAAATACCAAAGTGTATTGCATATTTAAACGTACCTTAAATTAAGAAAGGGAACGTCATTTAGAACATCTTGGCCAAATTTCAACTTTGTACGATGTTTGTAACAAGATATATACATCAAACGATAGATAATAGAAAATTATAATTTCGTAAAAGAAAAAAGCACATTTTATATAAAATTTATTAGTAAAGTTTTACCTTTTATTTCTACGTAATTTTTTATATGATTTATTTTTATTATTAAGGCGATTTGATCCTTCCTACACGCTGAGAAATAATATGGTTACGGCATTGTCACTATAATAATATTATGCTCTTATTGTTAATTTTCATTCATTTTAATAACACTCTATTTATGATAATAATACTTTTCTTTCAGTTTTTTCACTCAATGTTAACATTCAATAAAACTTTAATATGGTTGACTACAAAAATTTTATGTTTTTGATATTTTTACCAGAAACAAAATTTTATTAATATAAAAGATATCATTATTTCTACAACTACTAAATATTACCAATATTTTTCCTTGTTCTTAAACCACACTTTCGTTTTAAACCATGTTTTTTATAAATACAAGAATACATAACTTGTTTGTTTTTTAACATATTTTATTTTTAAAGTTTGTTTTCCACCTTCATGATAATTTTCATTTAGTTTATACATGAAGTAATATAAGTGGACAAGGTTTTGTTATACTTGGTGTGATTGAAGCAATATAAGTTATTGATTAACTACTATTAAAGGGTTTATATAATAAAAATATTAATTATTGAATAAATAATATGTGAATAATTTTTTATGATTAATAAACACTTTTATCTATTATTTTGAAACAAATGTAAACAATTTATAAAAATAATAATTTTGAATGAATATTTTTTATTTTAATATATGATAAGATGGAATAATAATATGATAGATGGTATAAAACTCGAACCATAAAATAGGAAACAATATGATAAAATAGAATCATAACAATTATTATTTATAATCATATATATTTTTAGCTGTGACCTTATGTTCCAATCATATTATGTTGCTTTTAAATTACGGTCACTACAGCTATATTTTTGCTCTGCGTGTATTAGCTACTTTTGAAAAATTTTAAAGTTTTTATTTTTATTTATTTTTCTTTAGCTATTGTTTGATATATATATATTATTAATATTGAATATATTATTAATTGAGAAAAAAATGTTAAGATTTTTTCTTGGATCATCGAAGTTAATGGCCGTGTAGCATCCTGTTACAATGATCATAGGAAATTGAATTTTGGTCAAGTTGTTCTAAATAACGTCTTCTTGCATAATTTTGTGTACGTTTCATGTAGCTTGAAAAAGAAATTTTGAATCACCCTAATGTACATATATGATGTGTTTAAGTATATAAAGGTTTGTTTTTATATTAGTAAAATTCATTTACATATGAATAAAACTTTTAATTTAATTTTTTTTTTAAGTTTGTGATTTGCAGTGGGTGTTAATATGTTTATATGTACAATACATCGACAATAGCCCACATACGAGTATTTATTTAGATACTTGTGGTATAAACAAAAACAATATTTAAATCCACTGAGTAACATTTAATAAGAATTTTAAATAATTATATGAATTCGAAAACTGAAGCGAAACACAATAATAGAAGAAGCTTCATTCTATTTTATTGATTAGTTCAAAAAAATAAAAAAACAGTTTTTTACACTAAACGAGTTTTATATATTTTATTTATTGGACTTGAAATAAATAGCTTCTTATTGTTATTAGTATTCGAATAAAAACTATTCGATTAATTCATACATTTTTATACAGATAAATGCATTGAATAAATATTGTTTATTCTTTATATAAAGATTTTAATAATTGTAAATCGGTTGTTAGAAAACTTTTTTCCTGTATTTTATTTATACAATCGTAAGTCAAATTTTGTTTCAGTCGTAGGTCTTCAAATCAAAATTGATCAAAATTTGACCAAATTGTTAATCTCTCTATGATCGAATTTTTAGTTCAGTCTCTTGAGTATAATTTTTGGTCCAATCGTAGACCTTTTGATAAGTAAATATTTAGTAAAAGCTTATGTTCCTCTACAGTTAAATTCATGCTTTAATCGATGATCTTTCTAAATATTTAAACTTTTTGTTTAATTTGAGAACCATTTAAAGTCGAATTTTTGTCTCTGCCATAAATCCTTTAATAGTAAAATTTAAATTTCAATATAAAAAATTTTTATTTCAACATATGGAGTCTTTCAGTACTCAAACTTTTGGTTAAATAGTATATCAATCTCTATATGTATGAACCGTTTATTCTGTAAGTGGCTTAAGTCCATACACGAAAATTATGAAATTAGTTATAAAAATGTTTAAATTTTAACTTAGTTATGTAATTTTTATTAATTTTTTTCTTTTATATTAAAACTCGTTAATATTTCTGAAGGAATAAAGAAAAAAACTTAAATTAGGATAAAACTATTATGAAAAAATGTAACTATTTTATTGACTAGCTCAATTTTTTTTGATGAAGGGGCTTAGGCCGCTTTCAAAATAAAAGGCTCATATAGAAAAACAATTTTTTAAATCCTGGGTCTATAATTACATTTTTTAGTTAATTGTTGGTTCAGTCATAGGTCTTTCTATCGACAAATTTGTCCTTCAATCGTGGGTCTTTCGATACTCACGATTTTGTTTAAAGCCACAATTTTGGATCAATGATAGAACTTTTTGGTAATGAAATAAAGTCACAGGGCTATCTATGGTGATATGTATCTTTGATTTAGTTGTACGACTTTCTATAGTTAAATATTTAGTTTAACCAAAATCATATTTTACCGAAATTTTTGGTTTAATCGACGGTTTTTCTATAGTTAATTCTTTGGTAGGTTATTTTAAATTACAATTTTTATTTCAATAACATTTCATATCATTGGTTTAATTCTGTGCCTTTATATAGTACAATGTTTGGTTTAATAGTGGGGTTCCTATAATCAACTTGATGTCGGTTTTATAGTATATTTTGTGTTGAATCGTAGATCTCTCTGTGTTCAAATATTTGGTTTAATCTTTTTGGTCTTTTTATAATTAATTTCCATAGCAAAATTTTTGAATTCAACATAGGTCTTTTCTATATTAAAATTTTATGTTAAATTGTATCTTGCTATATTACATAATGTATTAGAGAATTTTTAGTTTAAATGTAAATCCTTCAGAAGCCAACTTTTATTGTAAAATTTTTGGTTTAATCATATGTCATTCTGAATTCTAATTTTTAGTTCAATCGTAGGCCTTTTGGTTGTAAAATTTTTGGTCACATCGTGGGTCAGTCCATACAATAATTTTTGGTGTAATCATAGATCTTTCCGTGTCAATTTATTGGTTTAATCGTAGGCCATTATGAAATAAAATTATTGGGCTTTCGATAATAAAATTTTTGGTAAAATCTAGTCTATTTGCATAGTTAAATTTTTTTCTTTAATTGTGGCTCAGATATTTTGTTGGGTGACATTTATTAGTTATATTTTTGATTTATTCATATTTATTTCAATAAAAACTTCTTTATGCAATTAATGGACATTTCTATAGTCATATTTTTTGTTATTGTGGATTTTTCTGCAGTCAAATCTTTAGCAAAATCGTGAGTCTTTCAAAAATCATATTTTTGGTTTATTCTTGGGTCTTTTTATATAAATTTTTTGTTAAATTGTTGAATCATATTTTTGATTTAATTGTGGTTCCATCTACAGTCAAATCTTTGTTAAAATTGTAAGGTCTTTCAATAACTATATTTTTGTTTTCTGGCCTTTCTGTATTCATATTTTTTTTTGGTTTAGTTGATCAATTATAGAGTAGAATTTTTGATTCAAAAGTGAGTATTTTTGTAGTAAAATTTTTTGTTTAATCTATTGTGAAATTTTTGTTTTAAGTGTGGGCCTTTAATATTCTTGGTTTCTAGGGTCTTAACCTTTTCAATAACTTTTTTTTTTTTGTTCAAATTGTTAGTTATTGTGAAACTTTTATTTGTAACAATTTTTAAAATAGTAGCACGAGTATATATTACTCACTTTTTAGTTTGTCTGGGAGTCTTTCTAAAGTAAAATTTTTGGTTTAGTCATAGATCTTTTTGTGATAAAAATGTTTGGTCAGTCGTAAAGTTTTCGAAATGTTTGGCTCGCTTCAAAGTCAAATTTCTGGTTTAACCATAAGTCTTCTTTGGTGAAATTTTTGGTTCAATTGTTAGACAAATTTTTCTCCTTTCTTAGGATTTTCTATAGACAGATTTTAATTGTAAAAATTTTTGTAATGAAAATTGTCTATAGTTATAAGTGTTTCTATATTTTTTAGTTTATTTAGTTATATCTTTCTACAAACAATTTTTTTCTATTAGTTATCACCTGCTTTCAAAACACCCTGTTTAAGAATACATATTTTTTTTTTTTTTTTGCAAATATTCTTAATAATTATTTTATCCGATCAACATGATTTTTAGTTTAGAGCAAAATACAAATTTAGAAAAAGAAGACATAAGTACATTTTTTTGGGTGATTTATTGACACGCCAAAACATCAAAAGCATACTTCTTGGAATCAATTTTAAAATGTTTTGTTGTCTCAAAATTTTTTTTCTACTCTTAAGTATCAATATCATATTTAAGTGAAATGCCAAAAAAATAAAAAATAAATAAAATAAAAAAATCCTAAAGCTGAAAAAGCTCTTAAAAAGAAACACAAAACTTTGTTAAAAAATATGGCAGTTTGAAGAAAAAGAAAAAAAAAAAATAGAAACATATTTATTTAATATATAAAATAACAAAAATAAACCAGCATTTGACAAGCGATAGACATCTAAAGCCAATGGAAGAAACGCTGAGTTTTTATAGCAAAATCAATTTATTATGAATTGATTTTTCATTTATTATTTTTTTTTTTTTTTGGGGAGAATATTTCGGCGTCTTGTATTTATTCTTAAAATAGATTAAATAAAAAAAATTAAATAGATATATTAGAAGCTAAACTATCATAGCTTTAAAATAAATAAATAAATAATTTTAAGGTGTTTTATATATTTAAGCCATCAAAAGACCAAAAGCACGACATTTATTTATCAATCTATTTCATATTTATATTTGTTTAAAGAAATACAAAATGTGTGTGTTAAGCAGGTGGGGGATTCTACTAACTTTTGATGTTTTTTTTTTAAGCAAAGATAACTATCGAAATAAAAGAATAGCACAACCATATAAGAAACTGTAAACGCCACCAAATAATAAAATTTCTTTGATTATTGAAATTTTATTTATGTATTTTTTTTATTATTTTTTACATTAAAGATAAAATTTTAACTTGATCTTTGTTATCAATTAAATTTGGTTTAGAATAAAATAAAGAAATTTATTTACAAAAATTTTTTATTTTATAAGAAACTTTAAACGCCACCAAAATAATAAATTTTCTTTGATTATTTAAATTTTATTTATTCATTTTTATTTTTTACATTAAAGGTAAAATTTTAATTCGATTGATTATCCACTTAATTAGATTTTTATTTAGAATAAAATAAAGAAATTTATTTTTCAAAAATTTATAAATCGTTGACATACTTTTTTATTTTTCTTTATTTATGTTTGTTTAACAACCTTATTTTTTCTATTTTAAATTATCTAAAAAAATGGTATAAGAAAACTTTATTTGTTTTTTTTTTTAACTTTTTTTTTTATTATTTTATCTGTGTCTGTTAGGGGAGTTAGTTCTAGGTGTTATTTACTTCCTTGTGTCTACACTAAATTCATATTTGCTATTATTTTATAGCTATAGCATTTGTACATACATTCATTATAATAAATGCTATAAATATAGTTGTTTTGTTCTGTTATTTTATTATTTCTTTAGCTTATTAGCTTATTTGTTGTAGGAAAATATGTTCTATTTGTATTTTAAAATTGCAGAAAACTTTGCGCAGCACAGAGGGGTGAAATTGAGAAAGATAGCGACTAATTGATAATTATTATTTTCAAAAATTAATTAATTCTGAGTAAAAATATATAAAATGGATTACCATTACATGTTAAAAAAAAATTCTTTAAGAAGAATTAAATCTAATTCAAGAATGGTTGTTAAAGTGGAATATTAAAGTCAATGCTCAAAAATCAGTTCAAGTTACATTTTCTTTAAGAAAAATTGATTGCCCACCTTTATTTATAAATGGATATCCAATTCCAATAAGCAATAACGTGAAATACTTAGGATTCCATCTTGACAGAAGACTAACTTGGAATAAACATGTTCAAATTAAACGTGAACAACTAAACATCAAAACCAAAAAAATATACTGGTTATTGGGACTGTCATTATAACTAAATTTATTATATAAAAGTATCTTGAAGCCGATTTGGACTTATGGTATTCAACTGTGGGGAACCACAAGTCATTCGAATATTGGGATATTACAAAGATATCAATCAAAAATCTTACGTTTAATTACAAATTAAAAACATCAACATTTATAAAGATCTCAAAATTGCAATGGTCAAAGAAAAAATTGCGCGTCATAGTAACAGATATCTCAACCGTCTTAGTAACCATTTAAATGTGTTAGCTATTAACTTACTAAATGCTAGTAATTAAATACGTAGATTAAAACGATTTCATGTACTTGACCTCCCTTATAGAAAATGAAAATGTAAATATGTATGTTAATACTACAAATAATGTAATTTTTCTTTTATTGAGTTTATAGAGGCTCAATATCTTAAGTTAAGCTTTAAATTTTTACATATTACATGACTTTCTTATTATTATAAATTGTAAAATAGATTGCAAATAAAGAAGTGTTGTTAAAATTTTTTTTTTTCAATCTTCGTGTGAAAGTCAGTAACACATTGTTTGCAATTTTTAATCACAG
This sequence comes from Protocalliphora azurea, assembly GCA_932274085.1. Classification (NCBI taxonomy): domain Eukaryota; kingdom Metazoa; phylum Arthropoda; class Insecta; order Diptera; family Calliphoridae; genus Protocalliphora; species Protocalliphora azurea. The sequence goes on from OW026522.1 coordinate 103,420,338, forward strand.
TGAAAATTTAAATATTTAAAATTTATATTTTTGTTTTTTATTTTATAAAAAGTATTTTTTTTTTCAATAAAATTATTAAGCATAGGTGTTTGGAAGTATATTTACATATTTTTTGTTAAAGTTAATGTTTTTAATTTTTTTTTTAATCGGTACAAAAATAAAAATTTTTTTACTTTTATATAGAAATTCAAAAATCTTTTAGATATACTTGGGAGAAAATAAAATTTTTGTATTTTTGCATAACAGGTGCAGTTTGAAAAGTAAAAAAAAAACATTTTGCAGAATTTTTAATTTTTGCGATTTGGAAGAAAAAAAAATATATATATATTTTCAAAAATATTTCAAGGTAAATATGTTTCTTTTTATAAAAAAACCTAAATAAAATTAAAGTAATAAAATTTTAAAATATATTTTTTTTTATTAATTTAATTATTTGCATTATTTAAGAAGAGAACTATATTGAATTTTCGTAAAATACTTTAAATGAGTAGAAAAGTAACAGTAGAGCAAGTTGTGACATATTAGTCACTTTAATGCGCAAACGTAATTGAGACTTATATGAAAGCTATGGCCCATCTGAAATTTGTAAGATTAATACTTAAATAAGATTTATGTTTACTAAATTTAATGTTTGTGCGATAATTCATATAGAAATTATGAATGCAAAAGTAATTTTAGGTGGGATTCTAGTTTGAAAGGTACGGTCAATTTTGGACCGATTGTCATTAAATTTTTGCTTAAACAAAACTTATTTATGATTAATGTTATTTTCGGAAAAATTTTAATATTGGGCTGAGTAAAATAATGATTACATTTTATTCAATTTTATTGTGTTAAATTATCGCCCAAAATAAGCTCAAGTACCAAATTTGATAACGTTACCTTTAAAAATATGACCTACAGAATAGCATAAATTATGGTTTTTGATGCAAGGACAGCCGAATGGACAGAAGTTTACACTAAAAAATTTGAACTTTAAAAAGTAATTTTTCGATGTATTAATTAGAAAATTATTGCAACAAAATTAAAAACAAAAAAAAAAAAAAAAAACACTTTCCCAGAATTAAGCGCCACTTTTATCGATTCTACCCCACTGTGCACAGCAAGAAATTTGCAAAAGTAAGGCAAAAGTGAAACCTTCGTGTATATAAACACATAATTTGAAGTATAATTTTATATCTTTACTTTTGTTTTCGATACAATCGTAGGACTGTAATCATATTATTCAGTCTAATTGTAGTTCTCTCATAGTCCAATTATTTTTCTAATCAAAGATCATTCTATAGTGAAGCTTTTTGGTTTAATCGAAGGTCTTCTATAGTAATTTTTTTCTAATAGTAATATTTTCTATACTTGAATTGTTTGGTCTAATCGTAGGATTTTTAAAATCATATTTTTATTTCCTTTTTTGTTTTGTTTAATCTATATGAAAACCTCGATCTTTTATATTTAAATTTTTAGTTTAATCTTAGGTCTTAGTGTAGCGAATCATTTGATATATGAATTTAGATATGGTCTTTTGATATCGTCTTTTATATTAAAATTTTAATTAAATTGTATAGCAAAATCTATATTTTACTATACAATTTATAGTCAAATTTGTTGTCTTACCGTAAGGTTTCAATTGTTTATCTAACCGAAGGCATTTCTATAGTTAAATCTACGTAAGTAAATCTTCGTCGTAGTATATCTAGTTAAATCTTTCGACCTTTTTATGTACTTTATGTACTTTTTCTAGAAACTTTTTTGTGTAATCTTTTAATTTATATTGGTTATCAAATGTCAAACAAACCAAAATTTATTACATAACTAATGTATCTTAAACAAGTTAGATTGTTTAAATCGAATTTTGTTCTTGGTAAAAATTCGGATTCATTGGTCAAAATTCGTTGTTTAGGGAACATTTAATTTTATTGTCTTTTTTTTTAAAGAAAATACGACGGGTGCCTTTTATATTTTGCGAGTAACGTACTTTATTGTTTCATGATAATAAATACCTTAAGGCAGTTTTTTTCACTTTGATTGAATCACTTCAAAAACATGCATTTTTGTTACAATAACCGATTTTCGAAGTGTCGAAATAAATTGGTCACGTAAGCCATAAAATTATTAGATAATAAAGCGAGGTTACATGACGGAAAATTCTATAATTCGATGTTTGCGCTGATAATGTTTTTTCAAACAATGTGTAAAAGCTAGAGTTATTGTAGTGGAAAATTATCCAGGTTCGGCAGATAATTTTCCTTACTTCTTGGAAGACTTTTGGCAAACGAACGTTGACATATCATTCACAACTAATAGTACTTTTGTACTCGAAACATAAACTACCAAAGTGTCCTGATTTCTCAAGAAACAATCGAACATTTGATTTTAAATGCTTCGTCTAGATGCAGCTTTTATGGGGTTGGGAAAACTTTGAAGCAGTAATGCTGTTGACTGATGTTTTATTTCGGAGTCTTACGTATAGATACAAATTTTATCTTATAAACACTACTTTAACGAATTTCTTCTTCCTTTCCTTGCAAAAATCAATGCACATATTTTTTAGACGATTGCAAATTTATATGGGGTTAAAAGAGAAGAACTGTTCTGAATGGCCAAATATGTCATAAATATTGAGTATTTTTAGTGGAATTAATGCACAACCACACGATATGTCGTATGTCGGTGTTGTATGTATAATCAGTCTTAGAAAGAGTTTACAAAATTCATTCTGAAGCTAACTGTGTTCATGATTGGATTCCACATACCAGAGACAGAAGATGTCCCCTTGTGGAGCTTTATTTCAAAAAGTTAAATGAGTTAAAAACTATATTGTTTTTCAAATAATCCACATTCAAATTTATAAAAAATCATTGCATGAACATTTTTTATCGTAAAATAAAATTTCTTGACCAAGATGACTTTTTAAGTAACTTTAGGATACAGAAAAAGCCCTCGAATAAAAAAATTATGTAAGAACGTAAGACCTTAAAATCATGGTATTTGATTATTCCGCTGCCAGATCTAACATAAGTTGTGTAATTTTTCCATTTGGCAAAACATATATAGCACCCCTCGATTTTTCGGTGTTAGAGAAAAACTGAATAATAAGGAGAATTCCGCATTTTTATATCTGAATATTCGGTTTTTGTGAAAACTTGATTTTTTTGTTGAAATCCTATTTTTATGATGAAAACTTAGTTTTTGATAAAAATCCGCATTGGTGATTATTCAGTTTTTTTTTTATTAAAACGGTTTTATTTGAATAATATTCAGTTCTTGATGAACACTCGGTTTTATGAGTTGAATATTCGGTTTTTAGTGAAAAACCGATTTTTAAAGATGATGAGTTTTTGGTGTATAACGAATTCTTTGGTTATAATTTGGTTCTGGTGAAATTTCACTGTTTGATGAAAAATTACTTTTTTTCTGAAAATTCGGTTTTTTGAAAAATACTATTGTTTCAAGTATTCATTTTATTTTTCGTGTAAATTAGATTTTTGGAAGAAATTTCGGTTTTTGGTTTAAAAAGTCGGCTTTTTGAGGTATATCCTATTTTTGTCGAAATAAATAAAAAAGGCAGAACAAAGTCCTTAGCTTATCTGAAGACTTTTCAAAATTTGATTCTTCCTTTTTGTTCCGGTAAAAATTCATTTTTTTTAATTCCCTTTTTTTGTTTGATAAAAATTCGATTGTTTTGAAAATCATTTTTTTTCTGTGAACATTTGGTTTTTAGGTGAATAATATTTATTTTATTATTATTATTATTATTATTATTATTATTATTATTATCATTATTATCTTTAGGTAAAAATAATGATAGATTTTTAGTGAAAACCCAGTTTCTTATGAATACTTTTTCCTACACTTCAAACTTAAGAGACAATTATACAATGAATTAATTCCATCTTAAATAAATAAAAAAATACCCTTAGTTTTAGATTTGGACAAAAATTGGTGATTGTGTGGATGAAGGTACATATGCATGTAAAATGAATTTTATTCATTATAATTTTGAAAACTGTGGAAACTCTATATTATGTTAAGACTGACATAATTTTTGTTGTATAGGAGATTTGTCAAGGCTTGTATTTTTGGAAATTTTATAAAATTAAAAATTTACTTTTTTTTGTTGAAATATATTTATTTCTAAAAATAAATTTGAGAGCTATATAAAAATCTTAGGTTTTATGTGTACAAACATAAAACCCAATCGGTATTCTAAATGTGTTTTAAAATATTTTTCAACAACTTCACAGAAAAAAATTACCAATCATCAAAATAATTCATTAAATTAAAAACTGTTTAAATTTGCACCTCTCACCAAAATGATTATATCAATTACTAATAACTGTAAAAAATGAAAAATTTTTCCAATAAAAAAAATTTATTAAATCAATCAAGTACATGATTGAATGAATTAAAAATTTAAATAAGAAAAAAATTCTATATGAATTTTATTTTTACTATTTCTTTTATTTTCGCTTGAATGTACTGATTAAATTTTAATGTCAAATGAAAGAAATGTGTTAATTGAAAAATATAAGAAAATAATTTTTTTCTGTTTTTAGGTTTCGGCGTTTATTTTCATTCACCACATATAAGATAATATGCATAGGTATGAATATTGGCATAACTTACCTGTTAACTCCACAATATTGTCATGTAATGTGTTTATTCAACGATTTGTTAACGTTAATTAATTGTATATTTAAAGATTAGAGAGTATTGTTAAATTATATACTACAATATCTATTATATAATGTAATGTTTATAAACTTTTAGAAGTATTATTACTTCTTATAGAGTTCAAAAACTATAAAAATGTTTTCACCCAGGAACAGTATTGCCAGATTAGTATTTTTAAAGCTAAATATAGCTTTTTGAGTTTAGGCTACAAATTTTCGTTTTAGCTTCAAACTTTTTTTTTTGATTTTTAAAATTACCTTTAAAAAAGCTGAAATATTAAAATTTTAAACAAAAGTAACTAATAATTATCACGTTCAGAACTAGTTCTGTAGAAGCGTTAAGGATCGGTTTAAGAACCAGTTATTATAATCAATTTTTTTTAATTATTTTATTTTTCATCCTAATGAGTCATTTCCTAAAGACCACTTTAGTCAATTTAATTTCGTTAATCTTATTCTAAATTTTTTCGATTTTTTTTTAAAGTTTTTTAAAGAATTCTGGGAAGTCATTTGAAAATCAGTAATTTCTTTAGAGAAGTGATGTTGAAGTAATACAGAACTAGTTCTGGAGCACTAGTTCTCTAAAGCATTATTTAAACAAAATTTCGAATCATAATACGGTTCTACTCCATGGTTGTCAGAATTGGTTGCGACACCACTATTTCTAAGGATGATATTAAAGAATCTAAAGTGGTACTGATTACACCAGTTCTAGTACTACTGATTTTAGAATAAGTTTTAAAATTTTTCCTATCCAGCTTTAAACCTCATTTCAATCTAATTTTAGTTCCTCAAGTTTTTTTAACGCTAATATTATGTAAAGTTTCTTTTAAACGTCCTTGACTTATAAACGTTATAATTACCGTGCATTTTGTTTATTTACTTTAGTAATTGATACATTTAAGGTCGTGTTAATAATTATTTATCATAATCATGATGATAAAGATAATAATTATTTATCATAATCATGATGATAAAGATGATGATACACTTGTAGTATTTATAAGATTGTTTAACGCTACATGAGAATATATTGATATCCAGTAGAAGCAAATGTCTGATGTTTATTGTTGCGTATTAACAGCTAGAATATTTTTCTTGTTTATTTATTTATTTATATATTTTATTTAGTTTATTTATTTATTTTATTTAGTTTATTTATTTTTTTTTCTTTTTCGAAAAGGATGTGTATAACTAGAAAAAAATTTCTACTATTTACTAAAGTTGGTTCCATGATTTACTAATATAAATAAATTGATTTTTACATTTTTGCTTTTTATTAAATAAGAAATAATATTTCTTTTAAATTGTTTCTGCTAGAGAAGCAAAATTATGGTGAAAACTTAAAAGAAAAAAAAAAAAAAAAAAAAAAAATTATAAATTTTTTAATTTTTTTTTATCACAGGGGCAAAACATAAAAGAATCCACACTTTTTGAGACAATATTGATCAAAGAGGTTTCAATGGAATTAAAAAAGGCAAAAATTTTTGAAGCAAAGGTAATATTTGTTAAAAAAAATATTGTATAGTTATTAAAGGGAGTACTTGCAAAATATTACCTTTTTTAAATTTATAAAAATTTAAATATTTAAAAATTCTAGAAAACTTTTTCTTTTTAATTTTAAACTTACACCTAACTAATTTAAAAATTTATTTTTTCATCAATATGTATTTGACATTTTAAAGAGTTTAGCTGGATTTAAAGAAAAACTCTTTTCCTTTTATACACTATAAGTATATAATTATTTTAAATTTGTTTTCTCAAAAATAATAATAATAATAATAATAATAATAATAATAATAATAATAGAAAATAAAAATAAATAAATAAAAAGGTGTTTAACGGTATAATTAAAAAAAAAACAACTTCAAAAAACGTAGTTTTTTTAATTGAAATTTATTTTGTTATTAAAAAATGTCAAGTGTAGTTTTTATTTATAAAAAAAAAATCATTTATCATTTAATTTTTTTTTTCATTACAAAAGTTATAAAACTTTATTGTTAAGACGTGCGTAATGTGGTGTAGGCTTATAAAACAAAACATAAATAAAACAACAGTTAACAAATTTTTGCCAAAAAATAGTGTGAAATAAAAATAGAATTAAACCTAAGATACACATGTAATTATTGAAATAAAAAAAGTTTTTAAAGTTAAATATTTATTACAAATATATTGCACAAATTTAGATGTATCAGTTTTGACAGGGATGCTAAATAAATAATTGAAATCAATAATAATAATAATAATAATAATAATAATATAAATAAGACCTCAGCTGTACCGAATTTTGTATAACTTAGCTTAACTATGGTGGAAAATCAGGTTTTTGGTAAAAGCAAATTTTTCCTCGATTTGTTAATATTTTTTTTTTTTGTTTGATCAGAGACATGTTTTGCCGATAAATATTGAGAAAATTTAGGATAGATATATAAAAGAACGAAGCTCATAGCTTATGTTACGATTTTAAAAGTTAAAATTTTCTATAAGCGTATTTTTTTTATAACTAGTACATTTATTATAAATCCAGTTTTATAAATTTTAGTAACAAAGTTCTCAGTACTCGTATTATTCTTAAATTAGTTTGGTCCTTTGGAAAGTCGATTTCAACAAACATTTATATTTATTTTATTATATATTCTATCAATTATTTCAGGATTTAGATTGTCTAAGAAACACGTTATTATCTTTCTAAGGCCCTGCAATGGTTGTAAGTAGTTTTATGGAAATTATGGATCTTCGGGCTTCAATCTAAGGATATCAAGAAACCAAGAATATTTGTTTAATTTTTGATAATTTTTCTGACAACTATATAACGATCATTCACTTCAAGAACATTATTACTTAAAAAATGCGATTTTTTAAATATAAATAAAATGAATGACATATTCTCTTTTAAATCGGTTACCATGAAAGATAAGAAGACGACATTTTTGCAGAAGATAAAACATGATAATAGTCTCGTTTTTTGAGTTACGACATTTTTGAAGTAAATTTTCACGAAATTGTTAAATAAATTTTAAATTTTTTAATTAATTGATCAGTTATTTTAATATTGAAATATATAATATTCTGTATATTTTTCATAGCCATTATTAGCCGACTTGGTAAAGTGGCCACTGTCGTTACTCTAACGACCAGATCTAATGACCTATTTGTATTTCAATTACTGAGCTCTTAAGATTTGTTACATTTTTGGTCTATGCATTCTCCAATAAAAATCATTACAGAACTTGGTGAAAAAGCAGATTTGCAATAGTGGTTTTTGGATATTATTATATTATATTTTGGATAAACACTACCACTAAGAAAGGGTAATACATATTCTCAGAGACTTCGAGTACAATCCTTGGTTACTTGATTGTATGCTGCTGTTTTTAATCTTACATCTGATAGAGATTAGTAATCAAGTTTGTAAGCATTGAAGAATGCCGAAAATGTTCACTGACAGTTCCATTGAGGATAATTGTAAAACTAAGGTTGGAATTTAAGATCCTAAGTTATACTCATTAGTATACTCAAAAATAGTTTAAGGTGTTACTGAAGATATCTTGATTTATATTAGAGAAGAAGGTCTACTTTTATTATATAATATGCACAACTAACAACAATTTTAGAAGCTACCAATCTGACTGTTAGTTTCGGATATAAAAAATTCTTAAAATCATCATAAATAAAATCCGCGTTCGAGTCCTTATTCGTTTATGAGATCGAGGTAGGAAAAGAATAGATAGTATGTCTTGTTATTTATTTTCATTTGCAATGTGGAGTGCTAAAGTAGAAGATAAATTTGTGAAGTTAAGATTATGGTTAGAGCTTTAGCAAAATCAAGGTTCTGTTCAGAACTTAATCTACTTATGTGCTTGAAGAACGAAAAGAAGGAAAATATTTGTCCTCTATATTATTGCTTAGACTGTAATTTTCAATTGTGGTAGAGAGCGTTAATATAGAAGAACGAGCAGTATTTCTGTGATGTTAAGACTGTGATAATGGGGATCGGTATTGAGACAATCTATCCTCCAGGGTCACGCCGAGAGCGATAGAACTGACCAATTTGATTCTTATTTTATCATATTTTCATATTATTATACCACCTTACTATTACTACATTATAATCTTATTCTATCAAGTTATGATTTCATTTTATCATATTATTATTCCACATTTTCATATTATTATCCCATCTTATTACATAATGATTCCCCTTTATCATAGTATTTCATCTTATCATATTATTATTGCATTTTATTATATTTTAAAATAAAGCACATTAGTTAAAAATTATTATTTTTATAAATTGTTTACTGAGTTTATTATATTTGTTCCAAAATAATATATAAGTGTTTATTAATCATAAAAAATTATTAACATATTATTATATTATCCATTAATTAATTTTATTTATTTGTACCATCATATGTTATGCAAGATAATACAAAATATTTTTATTACCTAAACCCTTTAATAGTAGTTAAACAATATCTTTAAACAATCTTATATATATTATAATATAACAAAACCTTGTCTACTTATATTAATTCATGTATAAACTAAATGAAAATTATAACGAAAGTGGAAAACAAACTTCAAAAGGCAAAGAAGTCAAAAATTTTTCAACATTTTATTGTTATGGGAATAATAACACCATGTAACAATTTCGCAAAATTTTTCTCACACATGAAAAAATCGATATACGCTTCAAACTAGAGCCAATATATAATAAAACTACGTAGTCAGTTTTTCTACAGGACGTCATAATTTCTCTCAAAAAGACTTTAAAGTTACGATAAATACACAACTTTAAAGAAAATTACAAAATAACTCTTTGCACTGCAATATTTAAATAAAATATATAACATATTATTGTCATTTATATTAATAAAATTTTGTTTTAGGTAAAAATATTTAAAAACATAAAATTTTTGTAGTCAACTAAATTAAAATTTTGAATGAATGTAAATATTGATAAAACTGAAACAAAAACATTGTCATCATGAACACAGTATTATTAAAATTAATGAAAAATTAACAATGAGAACATAATACAGAATAGTGACAATGTAACCAAGTTTTTTCTCTGCGTGCGGAACGGCTTGGCATCTTTTAATGGGAGTGATAAATACCCCGTCCCACAAAAAAAAACAAAAAAAAAAATAATAATAATAACTCCCAAACTTTTTTCCATACAAGTTGGATTTTATTTCGTTATGAAATAACTCTCAGCGGGTTGGAACTTATATTTTTCTTTAAATCCCAAATGAAATATTTTTTTAACGAAATTTTGTTGGAAGTTATTTCATGCCCTTTAACAACTGGCAGTTATTCTATATTGTTTGGGACTTTTCTAATTTTTATTGGGAACGACCAAAGCAGTTTTTCACTGTGGTAATTAATATGCTTTACTTTAAATTGCCGACTTCGCTAAGCAAAACCTTTCTTAGTAAAGAAGAATTTTAAAAAATGCCCTTCAACTCTTAAACTCTAAGATACCAATTATTTATTTTTTTTTAAATTTATTTCATTAAATTTGGTAGTAGTGTTTTATCATGATAGACATTTTTGGAATTATATCATTTTTAAATTTTTTAAATTTATGAGCTTTTTATTTTTACTTTGATTTATTTCATTGTGAGTCTTTCCACGGTACCGTTTGAGTATATTAAGGAGAGAAGTAATTCCTTGGATGCCAAATTTCTACGTGATGTTAAATATTTTTTTAATAATAATTTTTCCAAATAGATTCTTACTGACAAAGTCTCTCTAGCAGACTTAATGGATCTGCAAGACGTTTTCGATCAAATCACCACACTTTCTCCTAAAATTATGAAAATTACCATCATAGTGTAGTAATTTGAAACTAATATTCTCTTTAATAGCACCAAACAGAGGAAAATTTTTTTTAGGTAATACCAACATTTCCAGCCCTGTTTTGTGTCCACTACATATTTGTATATATTATTTTTATACATACAGATGTAGAGCCTTTAAAATTTTATATTTTCTTAAGTGTGTGTAAGTGCTTTCATTTTTATTACTCTGTAAAAAAAAGTTACCCAAAGTCAAATGCCAAATATGGGTTTGGTTGAGGTGCTCTCAGGTTGTATTGTTACGTTTGTTTGTTGTTGTATTTCATGCCAAAAAATATAAAATCAACAACAACATCATCATGAAAATAAAACTTTCTGCAACTGTCAATAATTTCATTATATATTTTTAAAAAGGAAATACATGTTTTTTCTGTTTTAATTCAACTATAAACTAAATGGAAAAAAGTTAAAAACTTTTTAAAACAACCACACACAAAGTTTGGAATACTAATACTTTTACACGTGATTTTATAGGTGGTAAAATTGTACAGTGACCTTGAGTAGGTAAGGGAAAATAGGGTAATAAATTTTTATATTTGCAAGGAAAAGTAAATATCTTATTCCAAAAATAGCATATCGTAAGCAAATTTTTAAACACAAATGATACTAACAATTTTACTCGAACAGTTGGACAACTTTTTACCTTAGAGCTTCAATACGGAAAAAATCGTTCAAACAAATTCTATAAATTTGATAATTTCGCCAAAATTGTTCCAAAAAAGCTATTTCGCTTTAAAAATTGTAAAATAAGCATATAAGTACCAAAATAGGAAAAGTAGCTGCAAATAAGCAAAAACACAACAAAAAAGCATAAAGGAAATGTCTTCTCTGATAATTATATCTGAAGCCAAGTTCGCACTACGCTAATATTTGACGAAATATTTCTAAGATTCAAACAAGATAACAGTTGATTTTGGACAAACAAAAATGTTTTAAGATCAAACAGCGGAAAACAATAACTGATGCAGCGCACGGCTTAAGTTAAAAAAATATTTGTTTTTACGTACATAAACTTTAAATTGACAAAAAGGAAGTGATAAATTTATATTTTATCTATTAAAACATAGTTTTTTAAATAAAATTTTCAATTATTTATCCATAATAAAAATAATTAAAATTAAAAAATAATTACAACTGAAAGTGGCGTGCAAAGAAAACATTGTTGTTTTATGAAGACTGGGCTGTTTTGTAAATGACGGGAAAATGGAACAGGGTTGTTGTTGCATACAAACGTAATTACTTATAAAAAATTTAAATATATATTTTTTAAAGTAATATTTTAATGTGCGTATTAAATCTTGCAATTAATCAAATGATAATAGTTCGTATTTCTTAAATCTTTCGAAATATTTTACTTTGTAGATATTTGTATATAAAATAAATAGCATTTTCTCTTTACATAAACATTACCTTGATATCCACTTTATCCGGAATTCTTTCAGAAACTTGTTTTAAATTAATTGATTAAAATAAAATAAAAAATAAAGCTTTCCTATAAATTTATTTAATAATTGATATCAAAAAAAAAAAAAAAAAAAAAAAAAAATGTATGGTAGTTGTGATTTTAATCAAATAATTTTGAGTAAATAATTTGCATCTAATCTGAACAGGCTTAAAATATTTTTCCCTTTCTAATGTCAAATAAATGCGCTTAAAGTGAACAAAAATTAACTCTGTATTTAGTCGCAAAATTTATGGAAAAACACGTTGAAATACATTGTGTCAAATATTTGCGTAATCTTAAGTTAGTTTTAGAGTAGACACCTAACATGTCTATTTGTAAGTTTATCTATATTACAGATCTTTATTTAAAAAAAAAATAACATTTTCCCAAAATTCTGCTCTAACAAAGTTTAAAGAGTTGGTTTAAAATTTCCTTAAAATTTAAAATTAACACGAAGATGAATAAATTTGCATTAAAATAAAATATGTTTATGTCACATTTAAGCATTTTTTTCAGGCTAAAAAATGTACTGTAATTTATTTAATATTTTATTAATTACTTAATCCCCTAGTCTTACTACTACTTAAAATATTTATCAATTAGCCCACTTCTTTAAAATTATATATAATACTTAAGCGTTTTTCTTGTTTTTATTTTAAACTATTGTTATAGATTAATTTATTTTTTTTAATAAAAACTCATTTTTGGCTATCAATAAAATAAAATATTATTTGCCAACGATTGTTTCTTAAAACATTTTTAATGCGATACAAATAAATTTTTAAAAAATAAAATATAAAAAAAAAATGATTTTATTAAAGAGCGTTTTTTATTTTTTCATGTGGTTTCAATTCATTTACACTTTGCTAAATATGGTTCGATTTAACTAAAGAAATTGTGTTAATTGTATATGAAAACATCCCACAATATTAACAGATATCGAAGTAAATCAATAATATATATTTATATTTAATGGTGGATGGATTTAAAATTTTTTCTTTTTTGGTTTGTTTAAAAGAAATACAGGGTGTTTGGTTAAGTTTTTTGCATAGAAACTTTGATCAGTATTTTTTAGCAATTATACCCTACGCAACCAAAGGTGTATGGGGGCATTTGTGCTTATGTTTGTTACATATAAAAAAAAGACCCTTGAACCCTCCAACTAAAAGTATAACAATTGGCTCAGAATCACTTTCTGAGTCAATTTTACGATGTCTGTCTATCCACCTGGCTGTCCATGTAAACCTTGTGAACAAAGTACAAGTTTCAATTTTAAAGATATCTTAATGAAATTTGGCACAAATAATTATTTTGTTACAAATGGTTCACATAATGCATAATTTAAATATGACATTTAATTATTTGATTTCGGTATTATTTTAATTATTTTGCAGGTGTTTAGGTTTTTATTGATTAGTGAAACTACCTAATAGGTTAGAACATAATATTTCCTTCTACTTGTTTGTGAAAACCAAGAAATTTCTGCTCAGGTTTAAAAAAAATTCAACTGAAAGAAAATTGACAATTGCAAGAGCTTGCTGAAATATGCTGGCACTGTCTAAATTGTTACATAAAATAGACCCTTTTTCGCAAGTTCATGCCCAAAGTTATAGGTTATCTTAATAAATAGCACATACGACCACAAAACTCAAAAATAACGACAAACACACGACTTGTATAAAATTTCAAATAATAAAAATACACTTCCTAGGCTGCAATTTTCATTATACTACATTGTTATCTATTTTTGTGGTAATGAGGTACAGCTTTTATAATTCTAACTCCATTTAAATAAAAATGTCAACAATAATGTTAACATACCAAATTTAATGCATTGTCAGACTGTCATATTATATTTTCTAATATAAGTTTTTGATTACTTGGTCTGTTATAATTCACTTTTTCTTAAATTATTATTTTTGAATTTCTGTTAGAAAAATTGAATTTTTGACCAGTGTGCACTAGTAATTATTTATATATGTAAAAAAACAAAACAATAAACAAAATATGTACCTGCATTGAATTCTTGTTTACAACACTAATATTAGTTATGAGATGTAAATGCAAAACAAAATAAGAAAAATATATCATAACTACAGTGGGATGAGTGGCCTAAAAATATGAATAAATTTATATACAATAAAAATGTAAAATTAAGTAGAAAACTTGAGTAGAAAAAAATAAAATAATAATTTTAACAACATAATAAATAAAAGTTATACGATGACCTAACAGTAGCAATATATAATTTATAATTGTTAATATTGCTAAACTTTTCAAGTCCATTATTAATAATAGACTAAACGTGTTATTTACTCATAAAGTTTGTCAGAGGCAGGAAACTAGCTGCAAGTCGAATTTATTAATAAATTGGTTACACTGTTTTTTTGAAAAAAAAAATCTGCTCCATATTTTCGGAGGTATTAGAGTGCCTTTTGTTGACTTTATACAGTGGCTTAAATTTTATACATTTAATTTCTTAATTATAGGTAACAAAAGATCACCCCTATTACATACTTCGAATAGAATAGAATTCCGTTATTACAATTTATAATTCATAACTAGAAACCAGAGACCAAAAATAATTATTATTTATGTAATTTTGGATCAAAAAATCAATATCAAGAAAATGTGTTAAAAATATCCTAAGTACACTATTGCATTTTTTAGAACACTATTTAAGTTTTTGCCTAATAAACTTTTATTTTTGATTTTTATTTTATGAATTTCAAATAACAGTTATTAATATTTTTTTTTAAATAAAACTCAAGTTGCGATTTTTATTTTCTCTTGCAAAAAATAATTACATTACGATTTTTATTTATTTATTTTTTTTAAGCAAGAAATAAAAATCATCAAATTATTTTTAATTTTCATAAAATAAAAGCCGTTTGCACTTACATATCTACATTATTGTAATTGATAAATATACAATGTTTATGTACTATTTATCAGGTTTATGTGCTAATTAATTTGTGTGGATCACTTATTTATTAACGATGAATAAAAGGTCTGAATTTTGGAATGAAAAGTGGTGACTTTCCAAGCGACTTCAAATTAGTATTGCGAAAGGCAATAAAATTTTGAAAAAGTCCCGGTTTATTCAGGATTTCAATCTTTTGAACAGCGAAAAAGAAAAAAAATCTATAAACGGATTTTAATGATTTAAACTACATATAGAAGATAAATATGTCCTCTTTAAATGCAGTTATTTAAACATAATATTACCACTTAAAAATGCATTTATAATGCAAATGCAATTTAAAGATGCATTTTTAAAAATTTATACCTTCTTCCTCTGATATTATAAAATTATAATGCTTACTAAAAATTACAACATAAATTGTTCTGGGATAAAATGGTACACTTAGATATAGTCGGTAAAGCTTGACCATATGATACCATTGTGCATGTCCATCATAATTCGTGGTGGGGTCTTATATTAGACATGTGGGCAATTGTGGACCGATACTTTTTTACCTTTTCATTGTTGTCTTTAAAGATGTTTCAGTTGGCCTACATTAGAGCCTTGAAACTTATATTAACTTTCCTTAATACTGTGATATTAGTAGTTTTTTATTTACTTTTTTAATTTTTGTTTTTATATGTTATTGTAATTAAGTAAATTCTCATAACAATGTAATTAATTGTGTCGATTTTTTTTTAAGTGTAGATCGTGAATAAATTCGCGATTTTTTGAAGTTGGAAAAATAATAATGAGAAAGACTAAATAGCTCCATAAGCTATATGTGTGTTAAATATGCATACCTGATGACCCTTTTTAAACAAATAGACATTTTTTATAAATCTCACATAAACATACACACCTATCAATTCTATTTAACAATTTTATTAATTACTTTTTCTATAAAACCCACAATTTTATGATGAAAACATTCAATTAAAAACCACATAAAAGCAAATACCAAACCACAAAACCACGTTTCAAATGCATATTGAAAAAATTGTATTGTTAGCGAATTTTTAACTTCATCGTCAAGCATTATTTTCAAATTGGCACACCATTCCAATTAGTATCTTGTAAAACTTTCCTCAGAATACCATTTTCCCTCATGTAATACAAGTATCTATATACGGTGATAAATAATAGGTTATATCTTACAGTTTCCTTAAGTATTTTAGTTTTTGGTTTTTTCATGAATTTTTGTTAGAATAAAATAAATTGTGCTATATATGCCTTAGCCAAATAAATGTAGATCATAACTAGTGATTATCGTTTGATCCGAAAATCGGTATTATTGCCACTGTTTATACGCTGCATTAAAAATTGGGGTAAGTTTAGTTGTGACAATGAATCAATATCGGCAGTATGTGAATACAATGGTAAATTATTATATTTAAGATTATCTAATTTTTGTAATTTTGGTTCGTAGACTCTAGACGTGAGCAAACTGGAGAGATCGCTGTTGTAGCAATTGGTAAGAAATATACCATTGAATAGAAATAAGATACATAACTATATATTTAAAAGCAGGTGGTTTGACCTTAAAGGCACTGCTAAAAATAATAAGATTTTGATGGTATTCATAAAAGCTTGGCGCCCTAGAGGTTTTTTGAATAACTTTATATTAATTAGAATTAAAATTAAAAGAAATAACAAACCATTCAGAAAGATGAAAAAACACAAAGCTTTGTTAAATGGTTTTAAGAGATACAAATTGTTTGATATTTCTTGACCAATGGGTACCAGTATTACAGTGTCTGCCATAATTAACAGAGGCAACAGCAAAAGTAAAATTTTTTTCTTTCAAAAATATTTTAACACTAGCATATGTTGCATTCGGATTCCACATGTCAACTATGAATAATAGTAGCATTATGTTGCTTTAGAAATTTTTCTATCCATTTGTAAAAAAACAAACACGCAACAATTGACCTTAACTGTTATTGTAGCTAAAGCAGAGGGGAGGGAATTCCACCACCGATACGGATATATTATAACCTTGAAAATTATTCAAGCATATTTTATTGCGAAATTCCAAAACATTGTTTATTGGTACCTCCTTAATCTGGGGATAGGGATGATATCTATATAAATAATAATCACACCACAATAAAACCGAAATAAAGAAGACTTTCTTCTGCTCCCTGGTATATCAGTAAAATATCTTTAAAATGTTAAGTCCGCAACAACTGATCCACAATCTTTAAGGTGTTACTATGATTTTCTTCTCTTAACCAGTCCACTGTAAGACTTTGATCCATAAAAGTTTTATATAATGGTGTAATATTCATGTGCTGCTGTGCTATAATCCATTTAGGCAATTCCTCTATTTGTGCTGCCCTTAGAAATTGTTTAAATTTTTGATTATCATTAATCTTTTTATCATAGTTTATTAATACGAGTATGTTTAATTCTAATTTACTTTGACGATTAATTTGCCTGATAATGGCTGCGACATCATCATTATAATTATCCAAGACTTTATCATCCTAGTGGTCATTGACACTTTCATACATTAGTGGTAAAATATAATTTATTATTGGCAATATTATCAAACTTTTCAAATCCATTGTTAATAATAGACTAAAAGTATTATTTAGTTTTAAAGTCTATCAGAGGCAAGAGAGCAGTAAATTGAATTTTTGTATAAATTGGTAATACTTTTTGCGGTACGAAAAAGAATATGCTAAGTTATATTTAGTTAAATTTATGCACCCTCCATGGTGTAGTTTGTTTTTTATTGAAAATTTATTATATGTGGGAAATATATAACTTCTTATAAAAAATATATTAATTAAATTACTGATGAAAGATAAAACTTTTTTCGGGTTTTAATTATTAATGTATCTTCGGGAGGTCTATGTCAACTTTCAACTTTTTCTTTCAATGTTATGATTTTTTTTTTTTAATTTTATGAATAGAAATATTGATTCTCTTAACCGACTTTTTTTTATTTTTTTGGGATAAGTTTTGTATGAAATTTATTTTTTTAGGTTCATGCTTTGAATTGAGATTTCCCATTAAATATATATATATATATATATATATATATATATATTTTTTTTTTTTGTTATAATTTCAAAACCTTTTTTGTGTCATTTTCACAAGAAAAATCTAAATTTTTAGTAAAGAAATCGGTGATCTTTTTTCTTTTGAAAATGTAGTTTTTTGCCAAAGATTAAGAAAAAAATGTGGTGAAAAAAACTGTCAAAATTTAGAAATATTTTGTTTTCCAAAATTCGTAAAAAATTGAAAGCCTTATACACTGCCTGCCACTTGAAAAGGAATCACATTTTTTTTAACTTTAATTAAGTGTATCTCCTAAACTAAAGTTCAGAAAAAAATAATTTTTGGCGCAACCAAATTTCAAAGTGTTGGCTTTAGTTTCCTGAAGAAATAAAAAATATACATATTTTGTGATACTAAAATTATACATTTATTTAAAGACATGTATTCCTGTGGTACTATTTCGTGTGTCACTTGAATAAGGAATTCTTTTAATATTAATCAGGAAGGCTATGATTTGAATTTCTTTCAATATAAACGGCTAGAGAATTTTTAATATGATAGCCTTTAAATAGTTTTTATTCAAAATGGGACGTGGTAAGGCTCTTAATAACTCTGAAAAAGAAAAAATTCTGATTTTGAAATCTCAGGGTCAGAATCTGGTTCAAAAAGCCAAAACCATTAACAGAGGAAAGACAGTTGTGTACAATTATTTAAATAACGTGGAAAGATATGGAAAAAACAAGAAAGGGCGGAAGAAAATGGCAACAACTCTAAAAGAAAGACGAAAAATTCTTAGAATTGCATCAAATTCTGCCATGTCAGTATCAAAAATACGTGAGAAAAGTGAAGTCAGTGCCAGTCTAAGAACAGTGCACTGTATTTTAAAGTCGTGGCCATACATAGTCCGACGAAAACTGCAAAAAAAAAAAAAATACACCACTTTATGAAAAACGCAAATCACAACGTCTACAGCTTGCCAAAAATACAATGACATGGCCCCACAAATGGTTTAAAGTTGTATTTTCCAATGAAAAAAAGTTTAATATTGATGGTTCCGACGGGTATAACTATTACTTCCATCAGCTAAATAAGGAGGAATTATTTTTGAGCCGCAGACACAGCCGAGAGGGCGGAATAATGGTATGGGGTGCCATTTCTTATTATGGTACCATAGAATTGGTTTTTGTATCCAACAAAATGACTGCAACGACTTACAAAAACATTCTGGAAGAAGTATTTCCAAATTTAATGATTTCTTTGGACCCATACCTTGGACGTACCAACATGACAACGCTCCGATTCATACCGCTAGAGCAGTAAAACAATGGATTAATCAACAAGGTGTTCAGTTTTGGGATTGGCTCCCATATTCACCAGACCTGAATCCAATGGAAAATGTCTGGGGTTGGCTTGCAAGAAAGGTTTATGAAGGAGGAAAACAATTTGAGATGATAGAATCCTTAAAGGATGCAATAACGGAAGCATGGAGTTCAATTTCGCTAAATTACTTAGAGTCATTATACAAGTCGATGCCAAATCGAATTCTTGAGATTATTTCTAAAAATAGTGGCAGTACTCCTTACTAATTGAATGCTAGAAGATAATAACTTTCATTTTTATAACCTAAAATTTAAAAATAAATTACAGTTTTCTTAGTTTTAAAATATTTCTTATACAAGTGACACACGAAAAAGTACCACAGAAATACATGTCTTTAAATAAATGCATAATTTTAGTATAACAAAATATGTATATTTTTTATTTCTTCAGAAAACTAAATCCAACACTTTGAAATTTGGTTGCGCAAAAAATTATTTTCTTCTGAACTTTAGTTTAGAAGATATACTTAATTAAAGTTAAAAAAATATGATTCTTTATTCAAGTGGCAGGCAGTGTATGTTACTAATAGTTTGAACTATATTTTATTAATATTGATGCTTAAATGTCCATTTTATTGCTAATTAGGTGAAGTTAGTTTTTTTCATGTTTATTGTATTATGAGAAACACGATATTTATACGTCGACTTTCATGAAATATGTTTCATTTTATTATTGGTTGTTATCAATTTTCTGCGATTTTCTCAAAGCGAAAGGTTTTAAATTAACAAATTTTCTTTTTTCTTAAAATTTTTTTTTATATCTTCAAAACTTTTGAGCAGATTATAAAATGATGTAGGTATAACTTGGAGATAATTACATGTGTATTTTATTATACCAAATCAGACAAATATTCTTGAGATATGTTACAATATGTGATACAACGTCGTTAATTTCCTATGTGAAGATTTATCTTGGGAACTAGAGTTAATAAAAAAAAGTTTTATAGGCTTAGAATTCCCACTTAACTGAGAAATCCCGCGTAATTGGTTGAAAAAGATAATTTTAGATACTATCATTATAATAGTTCCTTAAACACACTATAATGAATATTTGCTTTATATAGGGGTACCACTCCCCCTTAATTTGAATTTAGGGACACACAGGATGATGCTGGGAAAATTTTAAGCAAATCATTTCAGCCGTTTGTGAATTCTAAAAATGCGGGCATAAATGTGTCGGATGCCACGATCAAGATCTAAAATAGCATATAACATTCTCCAGTGCAAGCACTATCTGTGTGTAAAATTTCATGTAAATATCTTCATTAATAAAGTGCAAAATTTAAAAAATTCTTTATTTTAAATTAGTAGTAAAATGTCGGTGTGACACCGGTACTATCTGTGTGTCAAACTTATGTGAAAAATCGGTTCAGCCGTTTAGACGTGATTGATACACAATCAAACAAATAATTAAACTTATACCTCACTCAGACTCTGCTGGGTACCGGGTCATTGCGGGATAAATGGCAATGAGGTAGCTGATGAATTAGCTAGGAACGGCTTAGCTTTGGATAGGACTGTGAGTGAAAGCGGTGTGAGACCATCTCTAGGCTTTTACTTCAGGTTAATTAGGGAGCGGATTCGGGATAGAACCAATCATGCATGGGAAAGTAGAACGGACTGCAGATTATCAAGGGTTCTATGGCCCAAACTTGATAGAGCAGATACAAATCTACTTTTGGGCATGAAAAGGGGAAACCTGAAGACTATGATAGGTATTCTGACAGGTCATTGTCCCATAGGGGGAATGATAGGGTATTGGGATAGAGGTTCTTCCGGTCTTTGCAGAATGTGCGAAGATAATGAGGAGCTAGAGACGGTGGAACATATCATATGTCACTGTCCATGTCTACAACTAAGTAGGCAGAAATGGTTAGGCAGTCAATTCCTTGACGAATTGGACAGTATATCGACAATAGAGCTCGATAGACTAATAGGATTCGTCATGGGAATAGGCTGGCTAAGAGGGGGTCGTTGGCGTGGAGCGAGCGACCTGGGGCGGTAGTACTTTTCCTTTTCTGATTCTTTCTATTCTCTTCTGTACTTTTCTTGGTCTCAGCTTTTTTCTCTATCCTTTTCCCTCCTGCTCTTTTCTATACCTTATCTGTAGTTTCTTTCTGGTTTCTTTCCTATATTCTTTTTGAAGGGACTCACAATGGACCGTTAGGTCTCCGAGTGGATGCACAAGCACTCTTATGAGTGCTGGACAACCCTTCCCTACCTATCTACCTACCTATACCTCACTTTTATAATATACCTAGCAAAAAAAGAACTGCAAAAGATCTGAAAAAAACATGACTATAACATTGTGTTTTCATTGGAAGGAAGTTCTTACTGCTGAAAAAGAGCTGCAGAAGTTCTTTTTTTTTAATCCATGGTTGTCATTAAAATACATTGTTAGGATGTTTTTCTTATGCTTCTTGTTCATTGCTTTTGAAGTACTTCTCTTAAAACTATATTTATAAAATTTTTTAATAAAAATATTGTTTTAAATTTGTTAATAGATAATAAAAAATACTTTTCAATTTATGAAATTTTTATTTTCTTAGAAATTATTCACCTTTTTTCCCGCATAAAATATATTTCTTTTCATTTTTTTTGATATAATTTTTATTAACTTCGAAAAAAGTGCAAAATATGTATTTATGTGAAGTGAAGTGCTGAAAAAGTTATTTTTTGAAAGCACTTGCTGGCTTTTTGTAGGGTACATATATAACGATAGGGATTAAAATACAAATATTAAAATACACTTTCTATCAGAATGAAATTCCATAGTAAGCCTGTATATTACAGACTTTTGTTTCTTGAATTGTATGATAGTAATTGAATTAATTAAAAACGTAAAAGATCTAATTACAAAAATAATTCACAACACTTTCAATTTCTGAAAAAAAAAAAACATTTAACTTAAACCATTTAAATATACTTACATAAGGAATAATATTACACAATCCATATCTTCAATTGTAACCCTAGAATTTTTCACATAAACACAAACACTTATTGATTATTTCTTACTTTACAATTTTATTAATTACTTTTGCTATTAAATCTATAATTTGACGATGAAAATATTCAATTATAAAACACATAAAAGCACACACTAAACCACAAATCCATATTTCAAATTCATATTGAAAAAATTTTATAGTTAGCGATTTTTGAAATTCATCATCAAGCATTATTTTCAGATTGCCACTGAGTACACCATGCCAGTTAGTATCTCGTAAAACTTTCTCTAAAATACCATTTTCTCGTATATAGTATAAATATCTATTAAATTGTTCTATAACCGGTGAATGATGAGGCATGGTGATAAAAAATGGTTTATGTCTTACAGCTTCTTTGAGTACTTTAGCTTTTGGTTTTTTCATGAATAAATTGTGCTAAATCTGTATGAGCCAAATATATGTAATTCATATCCAGGGATTGTCGTTTAATTCGGTAATTGGTATTATTTCCACTGATTATACGCTGTATTAAAAATTGAGGTAAGTTTAGTTATGGTAGTAAATCAGTAAATGTTTGAGATCATCTAATTTTTGTAATTCAGGTTCGTAGACTTTAGATGTGAGCAAACTGGAGAGACCGCTATTATAGAAATTGGTAAGAAATATACCATTGAACAGAAATAACATACATAAATGTATATTAAAAAGCAGATGGTCTGACCTTAAAGGCACTGATAGAAATAATAAGATCTTGATTGTATTTAAAAAAGCTTGGCCCCCTAGGGGTTTTTTAAATAACTTTATATTTAATAGAATGAAAAGTAAAAGAAATAACAAACCATTAAAAAAAATGAAAGACCACAAAGTTTTGTTAAATGGTTTTAAGGTATACAAATTGTTTGATATTTCTTGACCAATGGGTACCAGCATAAAAGCCTTGGTAATAAATAAAACAAGACTTGAGGCGTAATCCTTACTTCTAGGTATATCTGCAAAGGCAAAAGTAAAATTTCTTTCTTTTAAAAATATGTTAACATTAGCAAATGTTGCATTCGGATTCCACATGTCAAAGAAACTATGAATAATAGTGGCATTATGATGCTTAAGAAATATTTCTATCCATTTATAAAAATAGCCAACACGCAACAATTGACCTTGACTGTTATTGTAGCTGAAGCAGACGGAAGGAAATTCAACTACCGGAAGGGACATTTTCATATTCAAGTATCTTTTATTGCGAAATTCTAAAATATTGTTTACCGGTACCACATTAATCCGGGGATAAGGATGATATGTATATAAACGATTATCACACCACAATAAAACCGAAGTGAAACCATAACTCCAACATATTTTAAATAAGTTACGAAGACTTTTTTCTGCTCCCTGATATATCAACAAAATATTCTTAAAATGTAAAGTCCACAGCAATTGATCCACTAATTTTAAGGTGTTACTAAGATCTTCCTCTCTTATCCAGGCCACTGTAAGACTTTGATCCGTAAATGTTTTATATAATGGCGTTATATTCGTATGTTGCTGTGTAATAATCAATTTGGATAAGTTTTCTGTTTGAGCTGCCTTTAAAAATTGTTTATATTTATTATTATTATTAGTTATTTTATCATAGTTTATTTATATATTTAATTCTAATTTGCCTTCACGATTGATTTGATTGATTAAGTCTGCAACATCATCATTCGAGTGCTCCTTATCACTTGCAACAATTAGTGGCAATATACAGTTTATGATTGTCAATAATGTTAAACTTTTCAAATGCATTGTTAATAATAGACTAGAAGTGTTATTTGCTTTTAAAGTTTGTCAAAGGTAAGAGAACTGTATTTTGAATTTGTGTACAAATTGGTTACACTGTTTTCGGAAAAAAAAAAAAAAAAAAAAAAAAAAAAGATGTTAAGTTACAATCGGTTATTTTAATTTAATTGTAATTTTCGTTTGATGGAAAATTTTTTATTTATTTATTTATTTATTTAGAAAGTGTTCTATCCAAGCCTATACTTTTTATAAAGAGATTTTATTAAATAAATTGCTCTTGAAACATAGGTGTCAAAGATGTTGAATAATTCGCATTCTAAGCTTTTGTTTTGTAGTTATAAGCAAGGCAACCAAAAATATGCAAAATCATATTATTTCTTGGGCTTCAAATTAACAAAAGTGTTAGCTATTTATTTATTTCAGACAATTTGAAAAATTGTTGGCATCAATTTGTTTTAGCATATTTTGGTGATAACAGCATGTTTTTGCATATTTTAGGCTTAAAAGCATACTTTGTCATATTTTAATAGGAAATTCTATCTTTAGAGCATGCTTTAGCAATTTAAATGACATATTTTTGCATATTTTATACTTAAGAGCATAATTTTGCAAAATATACAGTTAAAAGGAATTTTCTACAGAATTTTCCATTAGTGAAAATTTCTTTGCACCTTTTTCAGATTCGATTCAGTTATAATTTTCATCTTACAAACCATTAGAAATTTTGTAAATTTCTGATACAACCCAGCAAAAACAAAAAACAGAACATAAAAAGAAGTCAATAAAATCCTGAACTTGTGACCTTGAAATAGTGCAAATTCGTATCATTTCCAACGAATTTAACATTGGCTTGTCATTGGAATATATTCTCTTTTTCAATATCTATTCAATACAAGTTATGTTCACGATGTCATGTAAAATTGATTTTTTTGATTTTTCTTGTTTATCAAATCAAGGAAATTACTTTTAATTTTTATATAAGCCAAATATTTTTCATTTTATTAACACAGTTATTATTAATTAAAAAGTACTTGTAAATTTTGTAAAAATTTATCTGAATCGCTTTTTAATAACATCTTTGAATGATGTTTATTTTGGAAGTAATGAAAAAGTACTTCCTTAAAAATGACTTCTATTTATTTTTGTTGGGAATGTTTTTAAGCGGAAAAAGAATTTAAAATACAACAGAAAAAAGTATTATTTGAAGAGCATATTTTTAATTTTAAAGGCATATTTCATCATTTTAAGATTATTTTTCATGCGCAATTTTTTTTAGTACATTATTTTGGTTACCCTGGTTTTAAGTTTATTAAAAGTGAAAAATGCTCACTTTATTTTTTTAAATTTTATTAAACGTCTATCAACGTGGACTTTTTGGGAATATATTCTCTAGTAAGTTGGTTTTTCTAAGCTTTTAATATGAACGATTTTTGATCACAGTGACCGCTGTATTATTAAGTGACTGCCTTAATATACAGAAAGAAGTACAGACAGTTAGATAATCTTAGAATTTATTAAGGTTTTATAATTTATGTGTAAACTTTATAAAGACTTCGAACAATATTTCTTTGCATTATAGACAGAATGACAAGGTCAATATATGTACTCTCCATATATTCTCAGGAGCAGAATTTTTCAAAATGATAATTTTTATCGAAAGAATTTATGACCATAAAAACCTTCCATTAAAGCCAATCTAGGACTATACAAAAAATTAAGAATAAGGTTAATTTTAAGGGTGTGAAGATAAATTCGTCAGTTAAATACGTCCCACACAAATGTTAAAACGCTCCACACGCTGTGAATCGATTTGTTAAAATGAACAAAATTACTTTTTAATAAAAAAACAATATCAAAATTAAATTTTAAATAAAAAAAGCAAAATATATTTATAAAACACATTAAAATATAAAATTGTAAAAAAAAATTTTCAAATATATCACTCTATACATAAAATTTCTTTGAACAAAAATCGAAAATTTTAAGTGGTCCTAATGGCCATAAGGAGCAGACATGAATCGGGTAAGCGGAAGAGTGGAAGTAGCCTAGGACTAGTAGATTCCAGAAATGTATGTTCTACGTCCAGATTCCATCTGTGATCAGAGATATATAATTTTGAAAAATGTGTTTTTTCACTATGGTCATATGGAAAAATGTGGAATTTTCAAGTGGCTCCAGTGGACATAAGGAGCAGACATGAATCGGGTAAGCGGAAGAGTGGAAGTAGCCTAGGACTAGTAGATTCCAGAAATGTATGTTCTACGTCCAGATTCCATCTGTGATCAGAGATATATAATTTTGAAAAATGTGTTTTTTCACTACGGTCATATGGAAAAATGTGGAATTTTCAAGTGGCTCCAGTGGACATAAGGAGCAGACATGAATCGGGTAAGCGGAAGAGTGGAAGTAGCCTAGGACTAGTAGATTCCAGAAATGTATGTTCTACGTCCAGATTCCATCTGTGATCAGAGATATATAATTTTGAAAAATGTGTTTTTTCACTATGGTCATATGAAAAAATGTGGAATTTTCAAGTGGCTCCAGTGGACATAAGGAGCAGACATGAATCGGGTAAGCGGAAGAGTGGAAGTAGCCTAGGACTAGTAGATTCCAGAAATGTACGTTCTACGTCCAGATTCCATCTGTGATCAGAGATATATAATTTTGAAAAATGTGTTTTTTCACTATGGTCATATGAAAAAATGTGGAATTTTCAAGTGGCTCCAGTGGACATAAGGAGCAGACATGAATCGGGTAAGCGGAAGAGTGGAAGTAGCCTAGGACTAGTAGATTCCAGAAATGTATGTTCTACGTCCAGATTCCATCTGTGATCAGAGATATATAATTTTGAAAAATGTGTTTTTTCACTATGGTCATATGAAAAAATGTGGAATTTTCAAGTGGCTCCAGTGGACATAAGGAGCAGACATGAATCGGGTAAGCGGAAGAGTGGAAATAGCCTAGGACTAGTAGATTCCAGAAATGTATGTTCTACGTCCAGATTCCATCTGTGATCAGAGATATATAATTTTGAAAAATGTGTTTTTTCACTATGGTCGTATGGAAAAATGTGGAATTTTCAAGTGGCTCCAGTGGACATAAGGAGCAGACATGAATCGGGTAAGCGGAAGAGTGGAAGTAGCCCAGGACTAGTAGATTCCAGAAATGTATGTTCTACGTCCAGATTCCATCTGTGATCAGAGATATATAATTTTGAAAAATGTGTTTTTTCACTATGGTCATATGGAAAAACGTGGAATTTTCAAGTGGCTCCAGTGGACATAAGGAGCAGACATGAATCGGGTAAGCGGAAGAGTGGAAGTAGCCTAGGACTAGTAGATTCCAGAAATGTATGTTCTACGTCCAGATTCCATCTGTGATCAGAGATATATAATTTTGAAAAATGTGTTTTTTCACTATGGTCATATGAAAAAATGTGGAATTTTCAAGTGGCTCCAGTGGACATAAGGAGCAGACATGAATCGGGTAAGCGGAAGAGTGGAAATAGCCTAGGACTAGTAGATTCCAGAAATGTATGTTCTACGTCCAGATTCCATCTGTGATCAGAGATATATAATTTTGAAAAATGTGTTTTTTCACTATGGTCGTATGGAAAAATGTGGAATTTTCAAGTGGCTCCAGTGGACATAAGGAGCAGACATGAATCGGGTAAGCGGAAGAGTGGAAGTAGCCCAGGACTAGTAGATTCCAGAAATGTATGTTCTACGTCCAGATTCCATCTGTGATCAGAGATATATAATTTTGAAAAATGTGTTTTTTCACTATGGTCATATGGAAAAACGTGGAATTTTCAAGTGGCTCCAGTGGACATAAGGAGCAGACATGAATCGGGTAAGCGGAAGAGTGAAAGTAGCCTAGGACTAGAAGATTCCAGAAATGTATGTTCTACGTCCAGATTCCATCTGTGATCAGAGATATATAATTTTGAAAAATGTGTTTTTTCACTATGGTCATATGGAAAAATGTGGAATTTTCAAGTGGCTCCAGTGGACATAAGGAGCAGACATGAATCGGGTAAGCGGAAGAGTGGAAATAGCCTAGGACTAGTAGATTCCAGAAATGTATGTTCTACGTCCAGATTCCATCTGTGATCAGAGATATATAATTTTGAAAAATGTGTTTTTTCACTATGGTCATATGGAAAAATATGGAATTTTCAAGTGGCTCCAGTGGACATAAGGAGCAGACATGAATCGGGTAAGCGGAAGAGTGGAAATAGCCTAGGACTAGTAGATTCCAGAAATGTATGTTCTACGTCCAGATTCCATCTGTGATCAGAGATATAGAATTTTGAAAAATGTGTTTTTTCACTACGGTCATATGGAAAAATGTGGAATTTTCAAGTGGCTCCAGTGGACATAAGGAGCAGACATGAATCGGGTAAGCGGAAGAGTGGAAGTAGCCTAGGACTAGTAGATTCCAGAAATGTACGTTCTACGTCCAGATTCCATCTGTGATCAGAGATATATAATTTTGAAAAATGTGTTTTTTCACTATGGTCATATGGAAAAATGTGGAATTTTCAAGTGGCTCCAGTGGACATAAGGAGCAGACATGAATCGGGTAAGCGGAAGAGTGGAAGTAGCCTAGGACTAGTAGATTCCAGAAATGTATGTTCTACGTCCAGATTCCATCTGTGATCAGAGATATATAATTTTGAAAAATGTGTTTTTTCACTATGGTCGTATGGAAAAATGTGGAATTTTCAAGTGGCTCCAGTGGACATAAGGAGCAGACATGAATCGGGTAAGCGGAAGAGTGGAAGTAGCCCAGGACTAGTAGATTCCAGAAATGTATGTTCTACGTCCAGATTCCATCTGTGATCAGAGATATATAATTTTGAAAAATGTGTTTTTTCACTATGGTCATATGGAAAAACGTGAAATTTTCAAGTGGCTCCAGTGGACATAAGGAGCAGACATGAATCGGGTAAGCGGAAGAGTGGAAGTAGCCTAGGACTAGTAGATTCCAGAAATGTATGTTCTACGTCCAGATTCCATCTGTGATCAGAGATATATAATTTTGAAAAATGTGTTTTTTCACTATGGTCATATGGAAAAATGTGGAATTTTCAAGTGGCTCCAGTGGACATAAGGAGCAGACATGAATCGGGTAAGCGGAAGAGTGGAAGTAGCCTAGGACTAGTAGATTCCAGAAATGTATGTTCTACGTCCAGATTCCATCTGTGATCAGAGATATATAATTTTGAAAAATGTGTTTTTTCACTACGGTCATATGGAAAAATGTGGAATTTTCAAGTGGCTCCAGTGGACATAAGGAGCAGACATGAATCGGGTAAGCGGAAGAGTGGAAGTAGCCTAGGACTAGTAGATTCCAGAAATGTATGTTCTACGTCCAGATTCCATCTGTGATCAGAGATATATAATTTTGAAAAATGTGTTTTTTCACTATGGTCATATGAAAAAATGTGGAATTTTCAAGTGGCTCCAGTGGACATAAGGAGCAGACATGAATCGGGTAAGCGGAAGAGTGGAAGTAGCCTAGGACTAGTAGATTCCAGAAATGTACGTTCTACGTCCAGATTCCATCTGTGATCAGAGATATATAATTTTGAAAAATGTGTTTTTTCACTATGGTCATATGAAAAAATGTGGAATTTTCAAGTGGCTCCAGTGGACATAAGGAGCAGACATGAATCGGGTAAGCGGAAGAGTGGAAGTAGCCTAGGACTAGTAGATTCCAGAAATGTATGTTCTACGTCCAGATTCCATCTGTGATCAGAGATATATAATTTTGAAAAATGTGTTTTTTCACTATGGTCATATGAAAAAATGTGGAATTTTCAAGTGGCTCCAGTGGACATAAGGAGCAGACATGAATCGGGTAAGCGGAAGAGTGGAAATAGCCTAGGACTAGTAGATTCCAGAAATGTATGTTCTACGTCCAGATTCCATCTGTGATCAGAGATATATAATTTTGAAAAATGTGTTTTTTCACTATGGTCGTATGGAAAAATGTGGAATTTTCAAGTGGCTCCAGTGGACATAAGGAGCAGACATGAATCGGGTAAGCGGAAGAGTGGAAGTAGCCCAGGACTAGTAGATTCCAGAAATGTATGTTCTACGTCCAGATTCCATCTGTGATCAGAGATATATAATTTTGAAAAATGTGTTTTTTCACTATGGTCATATGGAAAAACGTGGAATTTTCAAGTGGCTCCAGTGGACATAAGGAGCAGACATGAATCGGGTAAGCGGAAGAGTGAAAGTAGCCTAGGACTAGAAGATTCCAGAAATGTATGTTCTACGTCCAGATTCCATCTGTGATCAGAGATATATAATTTTGAAAAATGTGTTTTTTCACTATGGTCATATGGAAAAATGTGGAATTTTCAAGTGGCTCCAGTGGACATAAGGAGCAGACATGAATCGGGTAAGCGGAAGAGTGGAAATAGCCTAGGACTAGTAGATTCCAGAAATGTATGTTCTACGTCCAGATTCCATCTGTGATCAGAGATATATAATTTTGAAAAATGTGTTTTTTCACTATGGTCATATGGAAAAATATGGAATTTTCAAGTGGCTCCAGTGGACATAAGGAGCAGACATGAATCGGGTAAGCGGAAGAGTGGAAATAGCCTAGGACTAGTAGATTCCAGAAATGTATGTTCTACGTCCAGATTCCATCTGTGATCAGAGATATAGAATTTTGAAAAATGTGTTTTTTCACTACGGTCATATGGAAAAATGTGGAATTTTCAAGTGGCTCCAGTGGACATAAGGAGCAGACATGAATCGGGTAAGCGGAAGAGTGGAAGTAGCCTAGGACTAGTAGATTCCAGAAATGTACGTTCTACGTCCAGATTCCATCTGTGATCAGAGATATATAATTTTGAAAAATGTGTTTTTTCACTATGGTCATATGGAAAAATGTGGAATTTTCAAGTGGCTCCAGTGGACATAAGGAGCAGACATGAATCGGGTAAGCGGAAGAGTGGAAGTAGCCTAGGACTAGTAGATTCCAGAAATGTATGTTCTACGTCCAGATTCCATCTGTGATCAGAGATATATAATTTTGAAAAATGTGTTTTTTCACTATGGTCGTATGGAAAAATGTGGAATTTTCAAGTGGCTCCAGTGGACATAAGGAGCAGACATGAATCGGGTAAGCGGAAGAGTGGAAGTAGCCCAGGACTAGTAGATTCCAGAAATGTATGTTCTACGTCCAGATTCCATCTGTGATCAGAGATATATAATTTTGAAAAATGTGTTTTTTCACTATGGTCATATGGAAAAACGTGAAATTTTCAAGTGGCTCCAGTGGACATAAGGAGCAGACATGAATCGGGTAAGCGGAAGAGTGGAAGTAGCCTAGGACTAGTAGATTCCAGAAATGTATGTTCTACGTCCAGATTCCATCTGTGATCAGAGATATATAATTTTGAAAAATGTGTTTTTTCACTATGGTCATATGGAAAAATGTGGAATTTTCAAGTGGCTCCAGTGGACATAAGGAGCAGACATGAATCGGGTAAGCGGAAGAGTGGAAGTAGCCTAGGACTAGTAGATTCCAGAAATGTATGTTCTACGTCCAGATTCCATCTGTGATCAGAGATATATAATTTTGAAAAATGTGTTTTTTCACTACGGTCATATGGAAAAATGTGGAATTTTCAAGTGGCTCCAGTGGACATAAGGAGCAGACATGAATCGGGTAAGCGGAAGAGTGGAAGTAGCCTAGGACTAGTAGATTCCAGAAATGTATGTTCTACGTCCAGATTCCATCTGTGATCAGAGATATATAATTTTGAAAAATGTGTTTTTTCACTACGGTCATATGGAAAAATGTGGAATTTTCAAGTGGCTCCAGTGGACATAAGGAGCAGACATGAATCGGGTAAGCGGAAGAGTGGAAGTAGCCTAGGACTAGTAGATTCCAGAAATGTATGTTCTACGTCCAGATTCCATCTGTGATCAGAGATATATAATTTTGAAAAATGTGATTTTTCACTACGGTCATATGGAAAAATGTGGAATTTTCAAGTGGCTCCAGTGGACATAAGGAGCAGACATGAATCGGGTAAGCGGAAGAGTGGAAGTAGCCTAGGACTAGTAGATTCCAGAAATGTATGTTCTACGTCCAGATTCCATCTGTGATCAGAGATATATAATTTTGAAAAATGTGTTTTTTCACTACTGTCATATGGAAAAATGTGGAATTTTCAAGTGGCTCCAGTGGACATAAGGAGCAGACATGAATCGGGTAAGCGGAAGAGTGGAAGTAGCCTAGGACTAGTAGATTCCAGAAATGTATGTTCTACGTCCAGATTCCATCTGTGATCAGAGATATATAATTTTGAAAAATGTGTTTTTTCACTATGGTCGTATGGAAAAATGTGGAATTTTCAAGTGGCTCCAGTGGACATAAGGAGCAGACATGAATCGGGTAAGCGGAAGAGTGGAAGTAGCCCAGGACTAGTAGATTCCAGAAATGTATGTTCTACGTCCAGATTCCATCTGTGATCAGAGATATATAATTTTGAAAAATGTGTTTTTTCACTATGGTCATATGGAAAAACGTGAAATTTTCAAGTGGCTCCAGTGGACATAAGGAGCAGACATGAATCGGGTAAGCGGAAGAGTGGAAGTAGCCTAGGACTAGTAGATTCCAGAAATGTATGTTCTACGTCCAGATTCCATCTGTGATCAGAGATATATAATTTTGAAAAATGTGTTTTTTCACTATGGTCATATGGAAAAATGTGGAATTTTCAAGTGGCTCCAGTGGACATAAGGAGCAGACATGAATCGGGTAAGCGGAAGAGTGGAAGTAGCCTAGGACTAGTAGATTCCAGAAATGTATGTTCTACGTCCAGATTCCATCTGTGATCAGAGATATATAATTTTGAAAAATGTGTTTTTTCACTACGGTCATATGGAAAAATGTGGAATTTTCAAGTGGCTCCAGTGGACATAAGGAGCAGACATGAATCGGGTAAGCGGAAGAGTGGAAGTAGCCTAGGACTAGTAGATTCCAGAAATGTATGTTCTACGTCCAGATTCCATCTGTGATCAGAGATATATAATTTTGAAAAATGTGTTTTTTCACTACGGTCATATGGAAAAATGTGGAATTTTCAAGTGGCTCCAGTGGACATAAGGAGCAGACATGAATCGGGTAAGCGGAAGAGTGGAAGTAGCCTAGGACTAGTAGATTCCAGAAATGTATGTTCTACGTCCAGATTCCATCTGTGATCAGAGATATATAATTTTGAAAAATGTGATTTTTCACTACGGTCATATGGAAAAATGTGGAATTTTCAAGTGGCTCCAGTGGACATAAGGAGCAGACATGAATCGGGTAAGCGGAAGAGTGGAAGTAGCCTAGGACTAGTAGATTCCAGAAATGTATGTTCTACGTCCAGATTCCATCTGTGATCAGAGATATATAATTTTGAAAAATGTGTTTTTTCACTACGGTCATATGGAAAAATGTGGAATTTTCAAGTGGCTCCAGTGGACATAAGGAGCAGACATGAATCGGGTAAGCGGAAGAGTGGAAGTAGCCTAGGACTAGTAGATTCCAGAAATGTATGTTCTACGTCCAGATTCCATCTGTGATCAGAGATATATAATTTTGAAAAATGTGTTTTTTCACTACGGTCATATGGAAAAATGTGGAATTTTCAAGTGGCTCCAGTGGACATAAGGAGCAGACATGAATCGGGTAAGCGGAAGAGTGGAAGTAGCCTAGGACTAGTAGATTCCAGAAATGTATGTTCTACGTCCAGATTCCATCTGTGATCAGAGATATATAATTTTGAAAAATGTGTTTTTTCACTACGGTCATATGGAAAAATGTGGAATTTTCAAGTGGCTCCAGTGGACATAAGGAGCAGACATGAATCGGGTAAGCGGAAGAGTGGAAGTAGCCTAGGACTAGTAGATTCCAGAAATGTATGTTCTACGTCCAGATTCCATCTGTGATCAGAGATATATAATTTTGAAAAATGTGTTTTTTCACTATGGTCATATGGAAAAATATGGAATTTTCAAGTGGCTCCAGTGGACATAAGGAGCAGACATGAATCGGGTAAGCGGAAGAGTGGAAATAGCCTAGGACTAGTAGATTCCAGAAATGTATGTTCTACGTCCAGATTCCATCTGTGATCAGAGATATATAATTTTGAAAAATGTGTTTTTTCACTATGGTCATATGGAAAAATGTGGAATTTTCAAGTGGCTCCAGTGGACATAAGGAGCAGACATGAATCGGGTAAGCGGAAGAGTGGAAGTAGCCTAGGACTAGTAGATTCCAGAAATGTATGTTCTACGTCCAGATTCCATCTGTGATCAGAGATATATAATTTTGAAAAATGTGTTTTTTCACTATGGTCATATGGAAAAATATGGAATTTTCAAGTGGCTCCAGTGGACATAAGGAGCAGACATGAATCGGGTAAGCGGAAGAGTGGAAGTAGCCTAGGACTAGTAGATTCCAGAAATGTATGTTCTACGTCTAGATTCCATCTGTGATCAGAGATATATAATTTTGAAAAATGTGTTTTTTCACTATGGTCATATGGAAAAATATGGAATTTTCAAGTGGCTCCAGTGGACATAAGGAGCAGACATGAATCGGGTAAGCGGAAGAGTGGAAGTAGCCTAGGACTAGTAGATTCCGGAAATGTATGTTCTACGTCCAGATTCCATCTGTGATCAGAGATATATAATTTTGAAAAATGTGTTTTTTCACTATGGTCATATGGAAAAATGTGGAATTTTCAAGTGGCTCCAGTGGACATAAGGAGCAGACATGAATCGGGTAAGCGGAAGAGTGGAAGTAGCCTAGGACTAGTAGATTCCAGAAATGTATGTTCTACGTCCAGATTCCATCTGTGATCAGAGATATATAATTTTGAAAAATGTGTTTTTTCACTATGGTCATATGGAAAAATATGGAATTTTCAAGTGGCTCCAGTGGACATAAGGAGCAGACATGAATCGGGTAAGCGGAAGAGTGGAAGTAGCCTAGGACTAGTAGATTCCAGAAATGTATGTTCTACGTCCAGATTCCATCTGTGATCAGAGATATATAATTTTGAAAAATGTGTTTTTTCACTATGGTCATATGGAAAAATATGGAATTTTCAAGTGGCTCCAGTGGACATAAGGAGCAGACATGAATCGGGTAAGCGGAAGAGTGGAAGTAGCCTAGGACTAGTAGATTCCAGAAATGTATGTTCTACGTCTAGATTCCATCTGTGATCAGAGATATATAATTTTGAAAAATGTGTTTTTTCACTATGGTCATATGGAAAAATATGGAATTTTCAAGTGGCTCCAGTGGACATAAGGAGCAGACATGAATCGGGTAAGCGGAAGAGTGGAAGTAGCCTAGGACTAGTAGATTCCAGAAATGTATGTTCTACGTCCAGATTCCATCTGTGATCAGAGATATATAATTTTGAAAAATGTGTTTTTTCACTATGGTCATATGAAAAAATGTGGAATTTTCAAGTGGCTCCAGTGGACATAAGGAGCAGACATGAATCGGGTAAGCGGAAGAGTGGAAATAGCCTAGGACTATTAGATTGCAGAAATGTATGTTCTACGTCCAGATTCCATCTGTGATCAGAGATATATAATTTTGAAAAACTATGGTCATATGGAAAAATGTTGAATTTTCAAGTCAATGGACATAATGAGCAGAGGGGTAGGAAGGGGGGAGGTGAAAGGGAAATTAACATAATTATGATTTTTTTTAAATTGTTAAGTTTTCTAATAGCAAATAATTTGTAATTTCATTTATTTTTCATAGGTTTCTGAAATCTGAATTTCAAAATTTCGTTAAACTTAAGCTTAATTTCTACTGACCATATGAGTAAAAATGCATTTTTCAATAAAAAATTATTTGTCTAAGTACTGGTTTTATCAGTTAGTGAAAAATATTTTTTTTATTTTATAAATTAAAATCTGTCCAAAACTTTTTACAAAAAGCGCTTAAGTAACAGCACAGAAGAATTTTTCCGCAAATTTTTTAATACAAAATATTATATTTATTCTAGATATTATTCAATTATACATAAAGAAAATTTTGTGTATTTTAAGACAATTTTATTGGGAAGCTAAATAAAAATATTATTTACATATAAATTATCAACGATAAAGGTCTGAAAATTTTAATTTTTCAAGTAAAATCTTAAAAAAAGTTAATTGAAAATATGCATAATTTTGTATGTACAAATCAATAAAAATTTTGAATTATACTCAAGAACACAGTTTTTTTTGTAAGTTCCTGGAAATTTAAACACGAATAAAAATTTGTAACAGGAAATTAAAAAAAAAATATAAAAATTATTTTGGAAAAAATTTGTTTGTCATAAGGATAAACAAGAATAATGAATTTATCTTTAATATTGTCGATCCAAAAATTTGCATCCTCTTTCGAAAATTTTAAAGTAAATCAGTTGGTTTTAAAAATTGGCATTTATTTGATAAAAAAAACAAAAATTTAGGAAATGCACATTTTTAAGTATTTTTATTTAAATAACTACATAATATATATATTAATTTTAGTAAAATATTAAATACTTCTAATAATAAATAATTTTGTAATTTCATTTATTTTTCCTGGGTTTCCGAAATTCTAAATTTTCTAATTTGGTTAAAATTGGGCTTAAGTTAATTAAAAATATTTTATAAATCAAAAGTTATCAAAAACTTTTTACAAAAAGCGCTTAAGTAGCAACACAGAAAAGGTTTTCTGCAAATTTTTGCATACACAATGTTATATTTATTCTAGATGTTATTAAATTATAGATATAGAAAATTTTGCCCATTTTGAGACAATTTTATTTGGAAGCTAAATAAAAATATTATTTACATTTAAAATTGTCAACGACAAATTTTTAAAAATTATAATTTTTCAAGCAAAATTTAAAAAAAGGTAATTTTGTAACTGAAAATCATTAAAAATTTTGAATTATGCTCAAAAAAAAAAAAAAAAAAAATACAGTTTTTTTGGTAACTTCCTAGATAAATTCTGTTATGGTTTTGTTAATTTCTTCTTTTTAAGATTTTTTAGAAAGTAGAAAAATCAAGCTTATTACACAAATACATTTGTATATATATGTTTTGGTGAAATATTGAAAGAAAATTTTTAAACAACATTTAACAAAAATGAAAATTTTCAAGTTTTAAGTTCTATTTTTTAAAGACTCTTTGTATGCATAACAAGATTTATTATCTTTTAAATTGGAAAAAAATTCTAGAACTTATTCGATTTTTACTTATTTTTATTTTTACTTAAATTTTTAGACGTTATTATTTTTCTCCAAGTATAGTGATTTGCTTAAAAATATATTAAAAATAATTTGACAATGTTTTGAAATTTTTAAATAATTGTTTGAGTATTTAAACGATTTGAAAGATTGACGTCTCATTTTATTGTAAATGAAATAGCGCTTAAAATTTTATATCTTTACTATTATTTTGAAATAGAAAACAAATTTAATTAAAAAAAATATCATAAATTATTTCTTTTTTATAGTAAATATAAATTTAAATAGAGTTTAAAAGCTAAATTCTTTTGCTTTTTTCATTCAACTAAATTCAAAATTGACTTAAAATTCAAGCAGCAAAGAGATCCTTAGTGCACTAATTATTATTAAAACGTTTTTTTTTTTTGCGAAATATCTGAAAATTTACAGGATATTTCGAATTTTGTTGTTTTTCTTACAATTTCTTACTTTTTAGAAGTAATGAAAAGTAAGGGGGCAAAGCCATTATTAGTGAAATCGAATTAAAAAATATTTATTTTATTTTTGTAAAAAAATATAGATTTTCGGTACTGTTCCCTTTGTCAGATTAGTACTAAATTTTTGTATCAGTAAGTTCATGATATAAAGGGATATAATTTGATCTATTTAAGTAAAATTGATATTCTAAGTATCAAAACCTACACAGCTCAACCTTCGGTGTTTTTCAGATCATGTATTTCAATTAATTTCATTGAAATGCATTTATTTGTTTGAAATGCTTTAGAGGATAAAAGTTAAATAAAAACACACCTAAAATTATTATCTGTTCAATATTCCCAGAAATTTACGAACCAAAGATTCATATTTTTTTTTTTTTTTTTGTATTTCTAAAACTAAAAAGGAATAATGAAGAACAATTTCTAATTTTTTGGTGAAAAACGAAATATATAATTCAAAAGTTATTTATAAAAATATCGTATAAAATTTTATTGCCACTTATCAACTTCAATACATAATTTCGAATTTTTCAAAAAAAAAAAAAAAAAAATTCTAAATTATATATCTCTGATCAAAGATGGAATCTGGAAATAGAACATACATTTCTGGAATCTAATAGTCCTAGGCTATTTCCACTCTTCCGCTTATCCGATTCATGTCTGCTCCTTATGTCCACTGGAGCCACTTGAAAATTCCATATTTTTCCATATGACCATAGTGAAAAAACACATTTTTCAAAATTATATATCTCTGATCACAGATGGAATCTGGACGTAGAACATACATTTCTGGAATCTACTAGTCCTAGGCTACTTCCACTCTTCCGCTTACCCGATTCATGTCTGCTCCTTATGTCCACTGGAGCCACTTGAAAATTTCACGTTTTTCCATATGACCATAGTGAAAAAACACATTTTTCAAAATTATATATCTCTGATCACAGATGGAATCTGGACGTAGAACATACATTTCTGGAATCTACTAGTCCTGGGCTACTTCCACTCTTCCGCTTACCCGATTCATGTCTGCTCCTTATGTCCACTGGAGCCACTTGAAAATTCCACATTTTTCCATACGACCATAGTGAAAAAACACATTTTTCAAAATTATATATCTCTGATCACAGATGGAATCTGGACGTAGAACATACATTTCTGGAATCTACTAGTCCTAGGCTACTTCCACTCTTCCGCTTACCCGATTCATGTCTGCTCCTTATGTCCACTGGAGCCACTTGAAAATTCCACATTTTTCCATATGACCGTAGTGAAAAAACACATTTTTCAAAATTCTATATCTCTGATCACAGATGGAATCTGGACGTAGAACATACATTTCTGGAATCTACTAGTCCTAGGCTACTTCCACTCTTCCGCTTACCCGATTCATGTCTGCTCCTTATGTCCACTGGAGCCACTTGAAAATTCCACATTTTTCCATATGACCGTAGTGAAAAAACACATTTTTCAAAATTCTATATCTCTGATCACAGATGGAATCTGGACGTAGAACATACATTTCTGGAATCTACTAGTCCTAGGCTACTTCCACTCTTCCGCTTACCCGATTCATGTCTGCTCCTTATGTCCACTGGAGCCACTTGAAAATTCCATATTTTTCCATATGACCATAGTGAAAAAACACATTTTTCAAAATTATATATCTCTGATCACAGATGGAATCTGGACGTAGAACATACATTTCTGGAATCTACTAGTCCTAGGCTACTTCCACTCTTCCGCTTACCCGATTCATGTCTGCTCCTTATGTCCACTGGAGCCACTTGAAAATTCCACATTTTTCCATATGACCGTAGTGAAAAAACACATTTTTCAAAATTCTATATCTCTGATCACAGATGGAATCTGGACGTAGAACATACATTTCTGGAATCTACTAGTCCTAGGCTATTTCCACTCTTCCGCTTACCCGATTCATGTCTGCTCCTTATGTCCACTGGAGCCACTTGAAAATTCCATATTTTTCCATATGACCATAGTGAAAAAACACATTTTTCAAAATTATATATCTCTGATCACAGATGGAATCTGGACGTAGAACATACATTTCTGGAATCTACTAGTCCTAGGCTATTTCCACTCTTCCGCTTACCCGCTTCATGTCTGCTCCTTATGTCCACTGGAGCCACTTGAAAATTCCACATTTTTCCATATGACCATAGTGAAAAAACACATTTTTCAAAATTATATATCTCTGATCACAGATGGAATCTGGACGTAGAACATACATTTCTGGAATCTTCTAGTCCTAGGCTACTTTCACTCTTCCGCTTACCCGATTCATGTCTGCTCCTTATGTCCACTGG
The DNA here is from genome assembly GCA_932274085.1 of Protocalliphora azurea. NCBI lineage: Eukaryota > Metazoa > Arthropoda > Insecta > Diptera > Calliphoridae > Protocalliphora > Protocalliphora azurea. Next base: position 103,460,463 of record OW026522.1, read on the forward strand.
AGCCACTTGAAAATTCCACGTTTTTCCATATGACCATAGTGAAAAAACACATTTTTCAAAATTATATATCTCTGATCACAGATGGAATCTGGACGTAGAACATACATTTCTGGAATCTACTAGTCCTGGGCTACTTCCACTCTTCCGCTTACCCGATTCATGTCTGCTCCTTATGTCCACTGGAGCCACTTGAAAATTCCACATTTTTCCATACGACCATAGTGAAAAAACACATTTTTCAAAATTATATATCTCTGATCACAGATGGAATCTGGACGTAGAACATACATTTCTGGAATCTACTAGTCCTAGGCTATTTCCACTCTTCCGCTTACCCGATTCATGTCTGCTCCTTCTGTCCACTGGAGCCACTTGAAAATTCCACATTTTTTCATATGACCATAGTGAAAAAACACATTTTTCAAAATTATATATCTCTGATCACAGATGGAATCTGGACGTAGAACATACATTTCTGGAATCTACTAGTCCTAGGCTACTTCCACTCTTCCGCTTACCCGATTCATGTCTGCTCCTTATGTCCACTGGAGCCACTTGAAAATTCCACATTTTTTCATATGACCATAGTGAAAAAACACATTTTTCAAAATTATATATCTCTGATCACAGATGGAATCTGGACGTAGAACGTACATTTCTGGAATCTACTAGTCCTAGGCTACTTCCACTCTTCCGCTTACCCGATTCATGTCTGCTCCTTATGTCCACTGGAGCCACTTGAAAATTCCACATTTTTTCATATGACCATAGTGAAAAAACACATTTTTCAAAATTATATATCTCTGATCACAGATGGAATCTGGACGTAGAACATACATTTCTGGAATCTACTAGTCCTAGGCTACTTCCACTCTTCCGCTTACCCGATTCATGTCTGCTCCTTATGTCCACTGGAGCCACTTGAAAATTCCACATTTTTCCATATGACCGTAGTGAAAAAACACATTTTTCAAAATTATATATCTCTGATCACAGATGGAATCTGGACGTAGAACATACATTTCTGGAATCTACTAGTCCTAGGCTACTTCCACTCTTCCGCTTACCCGATTCATGTCTGCTCCTTATGTCCACTGGAGCCACTTGAAAATTCCACATTTTTCCATATGACCATAGTGAAAAAACACATTTTTCAAAATTATATATCTCTGATCACAGATGGAATCTGGACGTAGAACATACATTTCTGGAATCTACTAGTCCTAGGCTACTTCCACTCTTCCGCTTACCCGATTCATGTCTGCTCCTTATGTCCACTGGAGCCACTTGAAAATTTCACGTTTTTCCATATGACCATAGTGAAAAAACACATTTTTCAAAATTATATATCTCTGATCACAGATGGAATCTGGACGTAGAACATACATTTCTGGAATCTACTAGTCCTGGGCTACTTCCACTCTTCCGCTTACCCGATTCATGTCTGCTCCTTATGTCCACTGGAGCCACTTGAAAATTCCACATTTTTCCATACGACCATAGTGAAAAAACACATTTTTCAAAATTATATATCTCTGATCACAGATGGAATCTGGACGTAGAACATACATTTCTGGAATCTACTAGTCCTAGGCTACTTCCACTCTTCCGCTTACCCGATTCATGTCTGCTCCTTATGTCCACTGGAGCCACTTGAAAATTCCACATTTTTCCATATGACCATAGTGAAAAAACACATTTTTCAAAATTATATATCTCTGATCACAGATGGAATCTGGACGTAGAACGTACATTTCTGGAATCTACTAGTCCTAGGCTACTTCCACTCTTCCGCTTACCCGATTCATGTCTGCTCCTTATGTCCACTGGAGCCACTTGAAAATTCCACATTTTTCCATATGACCGTAGTGAAAAAACACATTTTTCAAAATTCTATATCTCTGATCACAGATGGAATCTGGACGTAGAACATACATTTCTGGAATCTACTAGTCCTAGGCTATTTCCACTCTTCCGCTTACCCGATTCATGTCTGCTCCTTATGTCCACTGGAGCCACTTGAAAATTCCATATTTTTCCATATGACCATAGTGAAAAAACACATTTTTCAAAATTATATATCTCTGATCACAGATGGAATCTGGACGTAGAACATACATTTCTGGAATCTACTAGTCCTAGGCTATTTCCACTCTTCCGCTTACCCGATTCATGTCTGCTCCTTATGTCCACTGGAGCCACTTGAAAATTCCACATTTTTCCATATGACCATAGTGAAAAAACACATTTTTCAAAATTATATATCTCTGATCACAGATGGAATCTGGACGTAGAACATACATTTCTGGAATCTTCTAGTCCTAGGCTACTTTCACTCTTCCGCTTACCCGATTCATGTCTGCTCCTTATGTCCACTGGAGCCACTTGAAAATTCCACGTTTTTCCATATGACCATAGTGAAAAAACACATTTTTCAAAATTATATATCTCTGATCACAGATGGAATCTGGACGTAGAACATACATTTCTGGAATCTACTAGTCCTGGGCTACTTCCACTCTTCCGCTTACCCGATTCATGTCTGCTCCTTATGTCCACTGGAGCCACTTGAAAATTCCACATTTTTCCATACGACCATAGTGAAAAAACACATTTTTCAAAATTATATATCTCTGATCACAGATGGAATCTGGACGTAGAACATACATTTCTGGAATCTACTAGTCCTAGGCTATTTCCACTCTTCCGCTTACCCGATTCATGTCTGCTCCTTATGTCCACTGGAGCCACTTGAAAATTCCACATTTTTTCATATGACCATAGTGAAAAAACACATTTTTCAAAATTATATATCTCTGATCACAGATGGAATCTGGACGTAGAACATACATTTCTGGAATCTACTAGTCCTAGGCTACTTCCACTCTTCCGCTTACCCGATTCATGTCTGCTCCTTATGTCCACTGGAGCCACTTGAAAATTCCACATTTTTTCATATGACCATAGTGAAAAAACACATTTTTCAAAATTATATATCTCTGATCACAGATGGAATCTGGACGTAGAACGTACATTTCTGGAATCTACTAGTCCTAGGCTACTTCCACTCTTCCGCTTACCCGATTCATGTCTGCTCCTTATGTCCACTGGAGCCACTTGAAAATTCCACATTTTTTCATATGACCATAGTGAAAAAACACATTTTTCAAAATTATATATCTCTGATCACAGATGGAATCTGGACGTAGAACATACATTTCTGGAATCTACTAGTCCTAGGCTACTTCCACTCTTCCGCTTACCCGATTCATGTCTGCTCCTTATGTCCACTGGAGCCACTTGAAAATTCCACATTTTTCCATATGACCGTAGTGAAAAAACACATTTTTCAAAATTATATATCTCTGATCACAGATGGAATCTGGACGTAGAACATACATTTCTGGAATCTACTAGTCCTAGGCTACTTCCACTCTTCCGCTTACCCGATTCATGTCTGCTCCTTATGTCCACTGGAGCCACTTGAAAATTCCACATTTTTCCATATGACCATAGTGAAAAAACACATTTTTCAAAATTATATATCTCTGATCACAGATGGAATCTGGACGTAGAACATACATTTCTGGAATCTACTAGTCCTAGGCTACTTCCACTCTTCCGCTTACCCGATTCATGTCTGCTCCTTATGGCCATTAGGACCACTTAAAATTTTCGATTTTTGTTCAAAGAAATTTTATGTATAGAGTGATATATTTGAAAATTTTTTTTTACAATTTTATATTTTAATGTGTTTTATAAATATATTTTGCTTTTTTTATTTAAAATTTAATTTTGATATTGTTTTTTTATTAAAAAGTAATTTTGTTCATTTTAACAAATCGATTCACAGCGTGTGGAGCGTATTTAACATTTGTGTGGGACGTATTTAACTGACGAATTTATCTTCACACCCTTGTTAATTTTATATAATCTGAGATTATATAAAAACCTAAAATGAAAGGTATTTTGGAACCATGTAAGAATCTACGATTACATATTTTAAACAACAATTTTATCTACTCTGGAATTATTTAATTAATTTAATTTTTTAATTTAATTCCGGTCTCAAGAAGAGCTATCGTTAAAGTTCTTTTGGAATAATAAAAAGATTGATAATTAAAGCTAATTTAGAAACATAGAAAGGCCTGCAATTAAACTTAAATAGTGGCAATAAAAATACCTACGTTTAAGATTAATTTAGTATAATCTGGAACCATATAAACTGGTAACGTTAAAGTGAATTTGGTGCTATATTACGTGTGAGACCTTCGATTAAAATTAACTTGGAATTATATGATGACTAGCAATTAAAGCTAATCTGGGACCATATGAAGACCTCAAATCAAAGCTAATATTCGATTATAAAAAGTCATAGGATAAAAGCTAATCTGTGACTATTAAGTGATCTTGTATTGAATTGTTGTAAGAAAAGTAGTAAAATGCTGTAAAAACATAATTTTATATTAATTACTTTTCGAATCACTAACAATCAGTAAAGTGTTATAGATTATTTGTTGTGAGTAAAACAAAATGCGGTCTACAGTAGAACAGCATTAATATTTTATCGCTTTAACGTTGTCTTTCCATTCATCTGTCTGTTGAAATCAATTTCCCCAAAGTCTAAGAAAATTGGATATTCGTTCAAGAATTTTCCTATATAAAACTAAGAAAATTGTTTCGTAAATAGTCGGAGTTATGAGTGAAAAACCATAGCAACCAGCAATAAGAAAGTTCGATTAATAAGTACTACGTTTACACAGCTATTACTTGCAATTAAAAATATTGCAAAGTGAAAATTTTGCCGTATAAACGATAAGTTAATATTTTATTCCCAAGTTAGTAACTCACGAATACTAATCGTGATTAGTGAAAATAATTTCAAATAAAGCGTACGGCATTGTCACATCCTTTTACGTTCATAGAATATTCGATGATAATAGTTGTGTGTTTCCCATCCGGCACGATAAATAAGGAAATACATTTCTTTATGCAATTTGTGTATAAACAGTGGGCTATTTACTTGCAAGTTATTTTTATTTGCAATAATCGTATTATCATAATAAAAGACACTATATAACCTACTAACATTGTTCTTTGTAAATTCTTAAAAAATTTCGTGAAAAATATCCTTAAAATTCTGAACGTTCGTTCAGCTTTGCACCGAAAATTATTAAAAAAGAAAAACGTTCACGTTTTCAAATATAAATTTTACCAAAATAGTAAAATTTGCCTCATGGTAGCACTTTTATGTATATTTTAATTCTACTTTTCAGTGAATATTTTAAAATCTTAATTCCTTTCCTAAGAATACTTTTGATGTTATTAAAATAGATTTTTTTTTTTAACTTTAGAAATGGTATATTTCATTTTGAACACTTCACCACAAGTGGAGTATCGTGATAAAACTTAAATATAAAACATAGAACAATATTGTTGTACAATGTACATACATTTATTTCATTAATTGCAACTAAAATATTTATTAACATTTAAAGCTAGCAAAAATAACAAAGTGTTAAGCACTATACTAAATAAACATTAGATTTTTTATACTTCTAAGTTAAACAAAGTAATAGAAAAAGTTTTTTAATTATTAAAAAATAATTTTATAACAAAAGTAATTAAACATTAAATATATATATATTATATATATACGGATCTTTCGTTAAGATATTTAAAAAAAATATTAAATTTTTTAAATCAAGTTTTTAAATATAATAAAATCTAATATATTCGTCTTTAAAAATTTTAATAAAATTATTTCAAATAAGTTTGTTTATTGGTCCTTCGAACCAAGACTTTTTAATAGAAAAATTTGACCAACATTTTGATAGTTCAAAAAGAACTTATTTATAGATAAAGCTAGGAAATGCTTTGTAAATATGTTTCAGAAGTGTAATGTCTGTCTATATCTTTTGTTGGCTTTCGGTATCACGAAGCCTTTGCTAAATTAAAACGGTTACCGTTGGAATTTAAAGTATTCTTACAAATATAATGCTATATTGTTATAAAGATAAAATATTAAGATTTCATTTGCTATATAAATCAGAATACTATACATACTCTTTTAACTAAAGCGTATCTAACTTACATGCCTATTACAAACTTTCGTTAAAATAAATTCTCCAGAAAAACATAAATATATAATTGATATAATATTTACTACCCATTTAAAAACACATAAAAAATCACAATAAACTATAGTTTGTAAAAATTCTCTTTGGTTTATTACCATTTAATAAAACATAAAAAATAAGCATTTATTATTTAAAAACAAATAAACTTCAATAATGCTAGATGTCTTAAATGTAATAACAAAGAATAATTGGCATTTTGTAAATAAAAACAAATTTAATTTTTAAAGATTTTTAATATTTTTTTTAAATTTTACTATAGACCTTAAACTCTCTGCTAACAATTATTAGAAAATAAATATCGTCATATATATATCAAATTTTATATAAGGTCATTTTTCTTTAGATACGTACTTAAAGAGGCGCCATTTACTAGCCATTATATATCTGTTATTAAAAACCAAAGTGTCATTAAATAATCGTCTTATGATTTAAATTTGTTTATATGTATATTGTCTTAAATATTTCAATTGTTTTTTATATTAAGAATAAAAACAATTAAATCTTTTAACAAATTATTGTTAAATTTGTCTTAAAGGTAAAAAAAAATTTTAGTTCAATTTTTGATAATATAGCTTTGTTTAATAAATTCAAGGTGAAAGTGTGAAAATTATCCAGAAGGGGGTATTTTTAGATATTTAATTAAATAATACTTAAATAAAAAATAAAACTTAATGCAATAGGTAACAGTTTTTTCATATAACTTTAACGTTAACTCTTTTTATTATATCCAAAAGTATACACGAATAATTAGATAAACAATATTTATATCATTAAGGTGGCCAGGTTTTAATCAATTAAAATTTGTTGTTTTTATTTTATTTTTACTTTAAATACAAAAACTTTCAAAAATCTTAAAAAAGGATCTGAATTTGAATCAAAATCGTGACACTTTGTGTATAGCGATTTTTAATAACTTCTAGGAGAGGCAAATAGGAAATGTACCTATGTATGAATGTATGTATGTAGGTAGGTATGTATGTATGTAGTGTATGTATGTATGTATGTAGGTAGGTATGTATGTATGTATAGTATGTATGTATGTTTATATGTATGTATGTTTATATGTATGTATGTAGAGTATGTATGTATGTATGTATGTATGTATGTATGTATGTATGTATATGTCATTATATGGGAAATTGATAAACAAATTCATATCAACACACACAACTTATTTTGTTGCTCTTTAAAAATGAAAAAAATTGGTTGAAAATAGAAGATCTTGAAACTGTTTAGAAATCAAAAGAAAATTACTCTCTTTTTTAATAGTTATTAGATGTTACAAAATTCTTATTAGAAGGAAAGAGCAGCAGTTTTTTAACGTTATAGTTTATCAAATGATTAAATAATCCATTAGGGTTCAATTAGGAAAAAATATTTTCTTTAAATATTTTTTTTTATATCATTTAGAAAATTATCGATATCTTTCAAATTTAATTAAAAATTAGTTACTCAGGAAAAATTGTATTAGTTCTAGAACATATGAAAATAGCCTGTAATTGTTCTAATTTGACGTTACGACCAAATTGTCACCCCCAGAACTAGTTCTGTGGAAGTGTTACCTAGCCAGTACCCATTCTATGGAACGTTACTAGAACTAGTTCTTTAATCAATAATTATTGTTCGAAACTGTCACATTCAGAACTAGTTCTATAGAAACTTTAGGGAACGGTGACATTTCTGGCACTCATGGACTAAGGATGTTATTAAAGATGTTATAATGATGTTATTAAAGAACTAGAAATGGTTCTGATTACACTATTTCGAGAACTTGCGATTTTAGAATAATTTCCAAAATTTTTCCTAGGTATAAAAATTTTGAAGAAATTTAATTTTCATTGAAAAATATAAAGTTTTAAAACTACTTAATTTTTAAAGGTAGTTATTTTCTAAAGATGTTCCGTAAGCCAATTATTCTAATGATATACTATTTATTTAGAATTAATTTAGAACATATTAGAACTTCTTAAACTACATTCTGTTTGAAGATTTTAGAACATATAGGCTAAAAAATGTTTGACACAAAAATGTAAAATAATTATAAGTTTTTATAGAAAAATGTATCTTTAGAAGAGAAAGTGCAACTGTTTTTTTTTTGCAATTATGTAGAAATATCACTCAATCGATGCGTATTGATGTGGTCAATTGTGGTCTGATTTTGGAAAATTTGTGATTTTTTCACTTAAAAAACTTGTTTGTTTCCAATATAATGATACTAAATTTTATATGAGATTTATGCACATTAATCATTAACATTTAACTGATATAACGATTATTTTAAAATAGAACTGATTCTTGATTTAATAATATATAATATTTTTTTAAATTAAACATATTCTGTCCATTTTCCTAGATTTCTCTAACTCACTTCATTTACTTGTGTTATAAATCATCTTCCCAAGAAGTTTTTGAAATCACATTTGTCGTAAGTTTTATCGATTTTATGTTACTGAATCGTATAATTTGTTGGCATAGAGCGATTAAACCTCATTTTTAAAATTAGTTTTTTTTTTTTTGTTAATTGTTCAACAGACTACATTCCAAAATTTTTGGAATCATTAGGAATATCTTAATAAAATCTTAAGTGCTTTTTATGTATGATTTTTATTGTATAAAAATTGTAAACATATATGATCACGACAAAAATTTCGACTCATCTCAATAAGTAAATTTCTTTCAGAAATATTTCACAACCGCCAGGGAAATTTTTACCATTCGACTCAGAATCAGTTTCTGAATCGATATTCGTCCATCTGGCTATATATATATATATATATATATATATATATATATATATATATTCTCTGACCCGTTAGACTACAAATCAACCAAAAAGCACTTAAGATTTTATTGAGATATTCCTAATGATTCCAAAAATTTTGGAATGTAGTCTGTTGAACAATTAACAAAAAAAAAAAAAAAAAACTAATTTTAAAAATGAGGTTTAATTGCTCTATGCCAACAAATTATACGATTCAGTAACATAAAATCGATAAAACTTACGACAAATGTGATTTCAAAAACTTCTTGGGAAGATGATTTATAACACAAGTAAATAAAGTGAGTTAGAGAAATCTAGAAAACTCGACAGAATATGTTTAATTTAAAAAAATATTATATATTATTAAATCGAGAGTCAGTTCTATTTTAAAATAATCGTTATATCAGTTAAATGTTAATACTCGTATTTAAAATTTCAATATCTCAAAATTATTATTTCAAAACTAAATTCATGTTGCAAAAACTTTTCCAACCAACATTTTTTATTGAGTATAAGTATGGCATGTGTGTTTGAAAAGTAGAAAAAAATCAAGGCGTTTGAAAACTTACCACGTTATTTGCGTGCGTCGTTGCTCATGCGATCATTTGAAAAGTTGCCAAAATAAAGCGCATTAGAACAGGTGGTGGGCTTGTTGATTGTTTTTACTTTGTGACAAAACCAAAAAGACGCCAGTCAAACTTCTTAAGAAATTAGAGAAAACCAGAATTTAATTTTGTTTCTGTTTTTTTAGCTTAGTTGGTGTGTGAGTGTGTGCACAACAAAATTGTAACAAAATTTGCATTAATTTTTGTTTGTTATTTATTTTTTGAAGGCTAAAATAAGCCAATAAGATTGTTAAATAATTTGTTTCACTTTTTATATTTTTTTTTATCAAATTAGAAATTTTCATAAGAAAATTTAGGTTGCAATTAGTTTTTTTTTTTTTTAACTCTCAATAAATTTCAAATGATTTTTTTAATTTTAAATTTTTGTAAATTTTTTATTATTTATAATTAAAATTTTACACGCTTTTTATTACAAATTATTTTAATATTTATTCGAATTTATTTATTTTATTTTTTTTTTTATCATAAATTTTTATAATAAACTGTATTTAATTTTTTATTAAATTGTTTTATTAACATTTTTCTAATAATTCGTTGTTGTTAATTCAATTCGTTTAGATATTAGAAGTTTTAATAGTTTTGAAAATTAATATTTTTCTTTCTTTCTTTTTAAATATAACCGCCAAACGCGCTTGCGCACTTTACATTTAACCCGCTACATAAAACAAAACGTTTTAAACCAAAAGACCGCTCGTGAGTAACTGAATCTAAAAAAAGTCTAATATTTTGTGTTTGTTTTGTGTTATTAAGTTACTATTTACTGCTACTCACTCATAAGTATCTGTTTGATAGAAGTCGCTGTTGCTGTCGCCACTGCCTTTGTAAACTATTTATTCAATAAATATTCTTCATTAAAAACTTTAAAATTCTTCTCGCGTTTAAAAGTTCTCTGTGGGTTTGTTTTATTTCATTTCATTTTGGTTCTCTCCCTCTCTGTGTGTTTTTTCGATCAATGTTTCATTTTCATTGAGATAGTAGTGCATGCATTAGTTTGCATGTGGTGAGCTTAGCTTAACTTTATCAAAAGTCTTTAAAGTAGAAATGTTTAACTGCAAAATACATATATGCGCTTTTGCTGCGGATTTTGTTCTTTGAATAAACTTCAACCTGCATTTTGTTTTAAATCTTTTAGATAGTGTTGCCACATTTTCTTTATGGATTCTTACAGCGTTTTCTTTTCTGAAGAAATATGTTACTTTGTTACTGTGTAACATTACTTAAAGATTGCAATGATTTACATCATATAATTGTATACTTTTTATGATTACAATAGAATAAAACATGTGTAACCAATTCCGCAATTGTTATTTTTAAAGTATTTATAATCGAAGGAAATTTTGCTGAAATTTTGGATTTATGTTTCTATGTATTTTTAGTGAAATTTCGGATATTTTTTAAGAAATTTCTAATTCGCAGTGAAATTTTGGATTTTTGGTGAATTTTTGGTTTTATGGTGAATTTTGGAATTTTTTGTAATTTTTTTTTTAAATTTCAGATTTTTGGTGGAATTTTGGAATATTTGTGAAATTTTCATAATTTGGTGGAAAATTAATTTTAAAGCACTAAATATTAAGCATAAATTCTTCTCGCAAAAAATGTTTGAGTTCTATTTCATTTGAGGGTGAAAAATGTAACATATTTTTTTTTTAAATTTAAGGGCAACAATATTAGAAATGAATATCCGACCTATATAGGCTACTACATTTTTTTCAGAATATAATGCAAATAGTACAAAGGTCAGAATAAAGGCAATATTTTAGTCAGACAAGAAAACGTCAATAAATACCCTTATTAAGTGCATGATAATAAGTTATTACTCATAATAGCAGTCAAAATTAAATATATATCGACTTATATATTCTTTCCACATTTAATTATTAAAAATCCCCTTAACATGGCAACTCTGTTATATATAGCTTGTTTAAAGTTTAATTCAACATTATTCCCTCTCTATAAAACTACTCAGAAAAAGTATTAATGAAACTAAACGTATCTAAACATACAATTGTTCAAAAATCACCACTGAAACATGTTTGTTGATCATGTGGGAGTAGTTATTAATTTATCTACAAATTTATTCTTGTTTGAGTTTGTTTCATTTCATTAAAGTCAGAGAGTTTTATTGTTTACTGCATTTACTGAGAATGTAATACTGACAAGTAAAGTTTTATGAATGAATTTCATGCTCAATAAATCGATCAATTGGATCGAGTTTATTTTGTTGTTTAATTTTTTGACCTTGATGCCTGTCAATTGGAAATATTTTTATTGTTGTCCGAATCGGAAATGAAGATTATCGATTGGATTTTTATTTTCAATATTTAAAGATATTGGGGATTTATATTTATATTTTCTAAAAAGAAGAGTTTGTAAATATAAAGATTGAGTATATATATATATATAAATATATATATATTAGACATGTGGGCAATTGTGGACCGATACTTTTGCGAAGTGTAAATTAAAATATACGAATACAGAATATTACGTTAATACTAACATTTATACGAATTTATGCACTTTATGGTGATTCCCGAAAGTGGGCTTTTCTCCCATATGGTAAATTATGGTAAATTTGTCACTGTGATTTTTACTCATATAAAACTTATTTATGTCGAATATACTAACATGTGTATGTGATTTATGCACATTAAAGTGATTTTCGGAAGAGGGTTTTATATGGGAGCTATGGTCAGTTATGGACCGAACTTCATAAAATTTGGCACAAAGATTGATCATTACACCGAATTTCATTAAAAAATTCCTTTATTTAAGGCATTTATGATCGTTAAACCCCTATTCCGGGAGGACATTTGTATGGGGGCTAGGTGAAATAATGGACCGATCATAACCAATTTTAATAGGCTTCGTCCTTGTGTCATGAATCAAAACTGCGACCTTTACTTCATGCACAAGGTTTACGTGAACAGCCAGCTAGCCATCCAGCCAGACATCGTTAGATCGACTCAAAAAGTGATTCTGAGTCGATTGTTATATTTTAAGATGGGTGTTGGATGATTTTTTCTGTGCGTTACAAACATCAGAACAAACACATAATACCCCAACCACCTATGGTGGTGTAGGGTATAAAAAAAAGTTGAAGACCGAAAAATTTCCAAGATTTTTTTCTTGACAACCTTTTGCAAATTATTATTATTTTCGATGATAGATAACACTTTTAATCTTTAGAATAAAATTCATAAAGATCTTGTTTAAAATAAAAAAGTTACAATCATACAAAATTGAACTTCTCACCAAAAAATAATTCGTATAATGTTTGTCTTCAATTATCCTTATTTATCTCGTATTAAGATGCGAAAATACACAGAATAAATAATTTCGTTTCGGAGAAGTATTGTCCTAAAATATTCAACAAATATACAGCCTAAAACATATAAATAAATACAGACTTTTAGGGTAAAATTTCCAGTCATTTATCTGAAGGCAGAACAAGTTCCTTTTATATCGATTTATGTATATGAAACATTTGTTTTCGTTGTCATACGTTTTTGTAAAACATCGAGAATTGATTAATTCTTTTTAAAGAAGCTACTTAATATCATTTTAGAAAAATCTATCATTAAGACCACATCCAACGAACTGTATTGCCAATACAGTTGCTACAATTTTAGATTCAAACGAAGAAACATTCAAATCTTTCCACATTATTTGAAAATACATCCATCACATCTGTTGATGGCGAAGGGTAATTATCTATGTACAAAAGCTTTCTAAGGTCTTTACTTTATATTTATTCTTAATTTAGGTCCTGTATGAAATAGTAGAAAAGTATGTTCGTTAGTAAATTTTTGAGTGAAATTTTATTAGTTCACAGGGCTAATATAAATTTTGACAAATGGATATGTTTTTTAAGTTTTAAAATTTATAGAAAAATTTCAATTGAACAAAATATTTGGAAAGTAACATATATTTTAAAATCTTTTAATATTTCAAACACATCATAACGTTCTTTAAAATTATTCATATTCAATATTCACACATTTCTTTTTTTTTATAACAAAATTTAAATTTGGCAATATTTTCCAGTTTTCATTTCACACAGCAGAAATGAAAATTATTCTTATCATAGAAAAAATACTTTTTATCGTAGAATTTGTCTACCATTTCGCACACGCCCCTAATGAGATATTGAATTAAAATGTATAGTTTTTTTTTAATAAAAGTTAAGAATAAGTGCATGTTTTATTTGCTTTTAGGGAATATTTTAACAGTTTTAGTGCATTTTTGGGCTCCTAAAACACAATTTTTAAATGCATGAACTTTCTGGGCCTCATAATTACAATTCTACTGTAGAGCTTAAAATAAATTTATGTGTTTGTGGATTGAATGTATTTTATGCATCACCCTTAGCAAAGTCACAAACCTGTAATTATGTTTTACCAACAGATGGCGTCACAAGAAAAAAAAAATACTAAAAATTAACATTTTGTTAATAATGAGAAAAAAAAAAAAATAAAAGCTTTTTCTAAAGTTATTTGCGGTGCTGAATTCGAGTCTATTTTTGTTAAATTATTTTAACTGTATTTCGGAAAATTCTTATTTTATTCAATACATACAATGTCGGCCAAAACTAACTGAACAAAAGTTATTTTTTAATTAATTTGGGTATAACGAAACTTTTTCTTGGTTCTGAAGAAAAACATTGTTAATATAAAAATATTGAACATCAATTAACATTATAATAGAAATATATTTTTCATATTCATAACATTCATAAGATATTAAATAAGCTCAAAAGTAAAAGATTTGCGCTACAAAACTAATTTAACAAGCTTAATATTCTGCTTATGACAACTTCAGAGATCTTTTTAGACTTATATTAGGAATTAAACAAATAGGTTGTTGTATGTTGTTAGCATTGACATTGATGTCCAAGCTTTGAGGATGGCATAGGATAGTCTCTCTGTTCTTCCCCCGACCTCTTCTTCACTGCTCTTCTGACTTACTATTTTCCATAGGCTTTAAATACATACTTATACATATTTAATTTTCGAAAATTTAACATAAAAGCGTTAATCTCTATGGGACGTTCCAATAAAGATTGTACAATTGTAAAACATATTCAGAAAATAAAAATAAAAAAGAAATTAAATTGAAAATATCTGCTGGACAAAGAAACGTGTTTGAACACATCGTCAAAAATAATCAATATATACATATAATCTTTGAAACAAACTGGGATCTTGAAATTGAATATAACTATAACATTGAAAGATTAATAATCCTATCAAATATTTAGAGTACGTACTTAACAAATATTTATACATTAAAAACTTCACCGAAGGCTGAGGAAATCATGTAAATAATTCGTATAACCATTTTTTTTTGGACGCTAAAAACAGTTGAAAATTGTTAGAAATTGATTTAAAGTTATTTTATTTTTATATTTCTTATTGACACGTTTTTAATTTTGCTTTATATTTTTTAAGAGCTGTGGATCTATGTCAAAAAATTTTAAACCAATTATAAAGTTAATTACATTAATTAATAACATTAATAAATTTTGAATATAAAGTTAATTACTCATTTTACTATAAAATTATTTGGGATAATTTTTTCTGTGCACTAGTAAGTACTTTTTGGTATCTTTTTCACACATTTAGGTAGTGATTAATTATTTTACAAAGTTCTTGATTTTATTTTTAGATATCCTTTCTTTTAACTCAGACCGAAAAGTAAATAAAAAAAGTAAAAAAAGTCGGCTGATAGGGCTAAGTCACTTTCAAGGTCTACTTACGGATCCATGAATCTTACAGCCTATTTTTTTAAAGCGAATGTAGAATTCGATTCTCCTAAATGATGAACGAATTTTCGCTTCCATTTTTATAAAACAAATGTCAGTTTTTTTGGACGCATATGTAGTGATTCGTATGAAAATTTGGTTTTTATCAAAAGAATTGAAATGAATAAAAAGGCAAAATCAAACACAGAAAATTAAAATTTCATATTCTAATACTAAATTTATAAAATCAATTATATTTTTTATTTTTATTTGGACCTATCAATGAATTAGTAAAATCAAATATTCAAATTCTTAAAAAAATAAATTTTTTTCTTATTAAAATATTTTTACTATTTATAAATTTGAATGTTTGAAAATTTTACATATTTAACAAACTTTTTTAAGTAAAACAATAAAAATAATACTTAGTTTTTAGTAGATATTTATTGTTGAATCAATAAAATTTTAATATATATATATATATATATATATATATATATTTTTTTTTTTTTTTTTTATTTTATTAATTTATAATATTTTATAATATTTGTGTAAATTCGGTATA
Organism: Protocalliphora azurea; assembly: GCA_932274085.1. NCBI lineage: Eukaryota > Metazoa > Arthropoda > Insecta > Diptera > Calliphoridae > Protocalliphora > Protocalliphora azurea. The sequence continues at coordinate 103,476,298 of OW026522.1, forward strand.
GGACTCATGAAGGAATACGTGTATATGAAGTGTAATGTTCGTATTTTATACAGTTAGTAAAACTGATAAAGAAATGATAGTGTGTTTTAATATACATATAAATAAAAATAAAAAACAATAAGAAAATGCCGATCCTTTGATGCTTCTTTAACGTTCTGTAAATTACCAAATCGACCTAAAAGAAGGAAATCCACTCGTTATTAAAATTTAACATTAGTTCCAATTGACAACTTGCTTGTCTTAGATGTGGTTTTTATATCTAAAACTGGTGATTTCGATGTGCATGGTAAGAAGCGTTCCGTCCAGTCAAAAATGTTTCAAAATGAAGAATTAGAGATTGCCATAAAGTCTTCAAAAGTGCAAGAAGTGCTTGATGAATGCATTTCTTGTAAATCAAAGAACAGTTTCCAGATATTTAAAAGCACTTGGTTCATGCAAAAGCAAGGAAATTAGCTGCCACGGCAGCAGAAGCCACAAAACCAAATCGTTTTTGATGAAACGGTCGCGGGAGATGTGTATCGAACACCATCGATTCGTTTGAAGAGAGCATAGAACGAAAAACTGTTCGTGCAGCGGACGGACAAGATAATATGAATAGAGGATAATAAAAAAATATTACTTACGTTATTTTATGAGATAAAATATGTTTATTATCACTTGTTTTCGAATTATCTGGAAGATACATAAATTTTAATCGTTATTAGGAAAATATGCAAGGAAACAGGAATAACTTACCTCCGAATGTCTTCAAATGTTGAATTTCATATTTTTTGATTTCCTCATTTTTATAATTTTATTTTTTATTTTACTGAAATTGTCAAAACACTTAAAATTGTTTTTGTTTTGTGTATTGTTTTTAAAATAATTTTCAACCAATAATGATAAAATCTAATAATTTTTTTATAAAATTTTATTTACAACCAAATAATGATTTACTAAAAAATATTTTTTCCATAACATATTCTTTACTGTGAACGAATAAAAATTTTCATTCGTTAATGAAATTTCGTAAATCTTTAAATAATTAATGTATGTATAAAATGTATAAATTATAATACATGTGTCAGTCGCTTATACTTTCACAATTTTAAGTACATTTTTCATAATATATTCTTCAAAAAACAAAAAAAAAAAAAAAAAAATGGTGGAAATATAACTTATTCCCAAAGATTCTCAGCAAAAACTTTTTGTTCTCGGTAATGGCAACTACTTATTAAAGTAATTTCTTGGTAATAAGGCCTCATTATTATTTACCTGATTACCCATTCTGATGCTGTTATTATTATTTTTTTACAAAATGTCTCTTGTTGATTAGTTCTTTATTTTAAAATTAATGAAAAAATATTACAAATTATTTCATTAAAATATATAAAAATTCTATGATATGTTTTAAATTTTGTTTTATAACAAAGTGTGTTTGTTTTGAAGTAAAAGAGCTAACAACAAACATTAACATTCTCCGCCATGTGAATCAACCTGATTCACTATTTACTATTTTCAAAACATCTATTTTAGAAGTAGGTCGACGCATTATGCCTTTTGTAGTTTCGATATCTGCAAAACGTATTATTCCATCTTTGGCACGAAATATTTTTTTTATGCGTCCTTTTAGCCATTGGTTTCAAATCATTTGTTTGTTATCAAAAATTATGACAACGTCATCTATTTTTATAGGTATATGTTTTTCTTTTGACTTTGGCATTTGAATAAGCTGAGACAAGTATTCGAGAACCCATCTATTCCAAAAACTATCTTTAAGGTTTTGTACAAGACAAATTTTCTCCTTTGCAATTCACTCGGTGTTTGCGTTGAATTTACATAACCTAATATAAAATCGTTTGGCGTAAGTGGTTCATCTTCGAACGAGCTAATAGGGATATCAGTAAGGGGTCTTGAATTTAATATGTTTTCCCCCTCAATAAGAAAGCTTCTTAAAGTTTCTTTTTATTATACGAATTAGACGTTCCTAAACTCCTTCAGAACTTGTGTTGCCGGGGCATTTAAACAGCCATTCGATATTTCTATTTGTTGCTTCTTCATGTATTTTGTCTACATCAAGAAGTCTATCTTCTTTTTTGAGCAGCTTTTGAGCACCAATAAAGTTAGTACCATTATCACTTCTTATTCTAATTGGGGTATCCGTCGATTTACAAAGTTGCGCAAGCATAATATAAACGCGTCTGTGGATAATTCTTCTACCAGTTCAATATGGGCTGCACGTATTGTAAGGCATGTAAAAAGTACAAAGTAAAGCCCTAAAGATATCAACACCTGTATACGTAAACGGGCGTACGAAAGGAGTTACACGATCTGGGGGTAACTGTCCCATTAAAGGTGCTCTTGGTTGTAAAGTGTCATACTTACATATAAAGCACTTATGTTTTACTTTCTTAAATAAAGATTTTAATATTTTTGTCTTAACAATATGATCTTGTGGTATTATTATTGGCCTTTGGGCTTCAAAGGGTAGGTACAGTGCTTCATCGAAACGTCCTCGAATGCGAAGTATACCTACATCATCCATATATGGCGCTAGTGAGTAAAAAGTACTACTTTTAGAAATTTGATTTTTTACTTTTAAGACAATTGATTTCGTATAAATAACATTCTGATTGTACCATTTTGCAAAGCGGTTTTTTAGCATTAAGAATTTCAGAAAGTTGTAAGAATTCACTGTTATTGCAGATTTTCAAAACGAATCACCCATGTTAATGTTCTAATCAGTTTCTTGAATAAGGAAAATCTACTATTATCTAGTATGGGGTAGATTGGTTTTTCTTTTATTACCAAACTTGTCTTTATTTCTTCCTCTGCTGATATTTTTGGTAGCTCAGGGATATCCTTAGGATATAAACTTTCATCGGATTGAAGAAATTTTGGATCAAATATCCACACACTTTGGCTATTAATCTTTGAGGGAAACAATACTCTAGTACCAGAATCCGTAGGATTTTGTTGGGTTGGCACGTATCTAAACTGTTGCGGAGTAGATACACTTAAAATTTCTGCTATACGATGACTCACAAAAGCTTTGTAGCAGCCAAAAAGAAATTCGAGTTCTTCAATAACATTTTGTACGTCATTAGGATATACCAATCTTGAAAAAACTGCTTCTCTAGCTGAACCAGAGAGTTTTGACGATAATTGTATTTAAAAGCATCAGTTGTATCCTTATACAGGACTTCGTACACCTTGTTGACTTTGAGTACAATCACGAGGAGTATTTATGTTCAAACCTGTTTTAGATACTACATTCCTCTGGTCATTATTCAAACTGGTTGTGGATGGAATATTTCGAATTTGCTGTTTCAGTAAATCTATATCATTACGGCTTTCTACCACAACTCTTGTAAGATTCTGAAAACTAGCTATAACATCTGCTATTTGATTGCTTACTGTTGGTGGCTCCAACGTGGTGGTATTTAATTCATCTTCCTCCATTGACAAAGAAGAACCAGGCTCAGATCGGATAGATTGTGATGAACGTAAATTATATAAACTAGGCATTGTAAATCTATTTTACAAGTTTTTGATTACTTCTTTATTTTATTAATTATGTTTCAAACTTTGTTTTATAACAAAGTGTTTTTGTTTAAAGTAGAAGAGCTAACAACTAATATTAACAATGTCAAAAAAAATATTCTATGCTAAAAAAAGTTTTTGTCACTTAGAAAATTAAGTGCGAGTTGGTGTACTGAGTAAGACGTTAGTCATTAAAACCAAATGGTTAATTTGCGCCCAAGTTCAAATCTCGCTGACGGCAACATCTTTTTGTTTTTCTATTTATTTTTATTTTCGTTTAGGTACATATTTTTGAGTACCTCTAGAGTTTAAAAATAACTACATGAATTTGTGGACAATTCGAGCAACAATAACTAGTTATTCAGGCAAAATATAAGTAGTTTATTTTTGTTTCCAATTATGCCTACCAGCTTACCAGGAAAGCAAAGTTTTTGCTGGGTTGGTACAAAATTGATAACAACACTCATTTAAGACTCAATTTAGAAAATAATTTTAACGTGAACAAAGGGTATATACATAGATGTAAGATAGGGAAAAGTTTTGGAAACAAAAACAGGTATATAAATTAAAAAGTCGGTCAAGCTTAACCACATCAGTGTACATGTGTATTGAAGTGATTTTTAATATTTTCAGATATGATCTTTTATGGGACTTGTGGTTTATTTTAAGACTATTCACATTGAATTTAGGAGAGACATTTATGCTTCTATAAAACGTACATATATGGTTAATGTTGTATTCATATTTATACAGTAAATTGATTTTTAAATGTGTATATTAAATAAAAGCAGACCGATCCATATTTTTTGGTAAGTTCTTTTGGTAATTAAAGAAAAGAAAAAAAAAAAATGTCTGAAATAGTATCTTTATACCAATATATATATATATGTTAGTTATGATCAATTGTACCCATCATCGTGCAATTTGTTATTCTGATTTATTTAAACTTAGAGTGAGTAATAATGAATAGCCGGTTTCAATGTATTTCATCAAATGATACAAAATCGTGACAAACTCCTCTAATATATCTTCAAAATTGCGACATTTGCTTTGTTTACAAAGACACATAAACAGCAAAATGGATGAACATCGTAAATTGATTTATATTATCTTTATCAGCGCGCTACAGATATTATGATGGTGGAAGGATATTATCTCTATGCAGAATTTGTTTAGAAAAGTCAAATAACACTATGCGACAGTCAAAATCGGGAAATGTTATATCGGTAAAAAAGAAGTTATACGTGTCCCGTCGTTTCGCTGGGTCACGTCTAGGAATCGAGATATATCGATTTGAAGTTAGTAACTATCATATAGGGGAAATTGTGATCTTTGGTGGTCTTTTTTTGACATAACTCGAGAACCACCAGTCCGATTTTGCTGAAACAAATTTAAAAAAATTAGGAATTACAATTCCTTTAATCTGTTCATACAACGTTTCGCTACATAAGCAACAGTTTCGCAGTTATAAATAAATGTATGAAAAAAAACTATTTTTTGCCTAAAAAATTGAATTTTTTTATTTTTAATTCATAAAAAATCCAAAACGGTAAAAAAAGTGTCAAGTCCTATTACTTTCACGTAAAGTCACATAATCTTTAAACAAAAGCAACAGTGACCCAGCGAAACGCCGGGACACGTATAACTTCTTTTTTACCGATATAACTTTCCCGGTAGTTATAACCCTTCCCGATCACTGACCCCTGCTATTTATCGCACAGTGTAATTTTAAAACAAAAAAATTAAATTTTTAAACGAAAAAAAAAAAAACGTAATAAAATATGAACGAATTCATTAATTATCTATCCTTTCTAGGATTTAAAAATTTCAAAATTTCATTTAAATGAATTATTGAGACAAAAACGAATAGAGCAGTGGTAATAAAATCTCAGGACAATCTGACTGTCATTTTTATGATTAGGTCGGTGTGCACTCAAACATCTGCTACCTTTAATAATCAATTAAAAATATGTTTTCAATATTATTTGTATATTATAACCCATAAATAATAAAAAATATGTAACTATAAATCTTAACTATGAAATAGTCAACACGAAGACTACTGAGGAAATAGTCGGATCTAGAGCCACTTAGGAAACAGTCGATCCGAAGATTAATATTACTTTCGAAGTAGTTTTCTAGTTAATAAATATTGCAAAGGCCAATTTATCTCTTTTTAAAAACACACAACGATATTAACACAAAACTAACCAAAAGTTTATGGAACAAATTTAAAATATTTTAATATTACCTGAAATGCAGATAAAATATTGATATCTTAATCGCCTGAATACAAACAAACTATTTGTTATAACAAGGGAAATAAGCAATAATTAGCCTTATTATCCTTTTGCGCTAGAGACTTAATGTATTCTGGAAATCTCAGCAATGAGAATTTATATATTATAATGGAAAATCTCATTTAACTCAAATATTTTAATATTCCTCAAGTTTAGGTTTACTTTTCTAATTTTCGTTAAAGAAACAATTTCCAGCAAACTCCTACTTCTGTAAGATTAAATATTTCATGTTTTTTTCACCTTTATTGTGTTAGAATTAAGTTTAAATTAAATACAAATTGGACCAAACAAAAATATATTTAAGTAAAGCGAGTAAAAAAAAAAAGAAAAACAAGTAATAATAACCAAATATGGTGTCAGTTGCTGGAGGCGTTGTACTTTTAGTAGCACCATCTCCTCCACTTAATGACAAATGAAAAAGCAACAGAAGCAAAGAACAAGCAAAAGATGATGAAAAAGAACTTACGACTATTATAACAAAAAAAAAAAAAAAAATGGAATAAAACGTGTTTAACACACCAAAATATACATAAAGGTACTTCAAAATGAAATGAAAAAAGAAGTCCCCATAAACTAAAAACCAACTTAAGAAGAAATATGAACAAGAGCAAGAACAAAACCACAGAAAGCATTTCCTTTCGGTTACCCGATGATGGCGACATCTTGTAAGGCTCTTAGATTACACAGTACAGTAGAGCAGAATCGAAAATTATTGGAAATATATCTTTAACTTTTAGTCGGTTGGTTGGATCTGCCATAGCAGAGTAGTATACAATTTTAAGTTTGGAAGAGAGACCCTACAGACCCCTCAGGAGAGGAGCGATTGGGGCTCAAAAAAAAAAAAAAAAAAAAAACGTAAATTTTTGTTTCTTATCCGATTTCAATTATTTTTTACATATTCTTTAAGCTCTTACAGTGTTGTCGTTTTAGTACTTACAGCTCTAGATTTAGCATTTGAACAGATTAAAATTCATTCACAATTTATAAAAATATGCTAAATACTTTTTAGCTCTTTTTTACTGTATTTTTTTATATCAATACTTTTTTGTTTTTGTTGTCAGTTTTAAAATATAAGCGCTACTTTTATTTTATTTTCCAATATTACAAATAATTTTTTTAAGTTGTTATTTGAACTATATATTATCAAAAACAAGGGCAACGAAAATATGAATTATTTTTTACAAAACAACTTAGCATTGCAATTTGCTGCTGTAGAACAATTTTGAATATTTCTTTTTTACGATTTAGCACTTTACCAATTACATTTTCTGGCTACACTGAGCTTTTGGCATGACCTACGAAAAACAAGCTTGCATGTGCTATTTAGCTCTTATAGTTTTCAAGTTATTTGCATTTGAAATTATAACTACCTCAATTTTTTGAAAATTGCAAAAATTATGATTCTTTTTGTTTGGCCGAAAAAGTATCTACAATCGTTTTTCTCTAAAACATAATTTTCTTCAAGAACGTATAACAGTTTTATACTTTTTCGAAAGGTAACTTCTCGGGGAAGATTATAAAATCAAAAAATCAGCCCAATCACCTCCCGAACTCAACCTACATTGTATCGAAATTTTTATTTTAGCCTATATATTCTAAATTCTAAAGCTTCAATCTACAAAAAAAAAAAAGAAATAGAATGCAGTTTCACAATCGCCGATGTATTCTAAAAAGCGTGCAATAGTGATTCATGGGACATACAACAAATGTGGACTTTATGAGAAAAGTTAAAAAAATCCCATTTTTGGAATTTTCGGTGTTTTTTTGGGAATTGTGGGATTTCTTTTACAAAAACCTTAAATTATTTTATCATTTCAAATGAATCTTGTTTTTTAACTAATTGGAAGATAAATTTACAAAAAAAAAAGAAAATATTGGACTATATATTAAAAAAAAAAAAAAAAAATAAAACTAGATCAAGATTGTTCGAAATTCAGATACTTAAAATTTCAAATGCAAATAACTTGAAAACTGTAGCACGTGCACGTATGTTTTTCATAGGCCTTATTGAGAGCTTTAAGAATATGTAAATACAAAATTGACAAGCGCTTAAAATGTTTCTATGTCCCTATCTTCAGCCCCAATAGCTCCGCTCCTGAGTTTATTTCCAAAAATGTTCGATTCTGCTCTACTGTGCAATGGAGCAAGAGAGTTAGAATGAAATGAAAGAACAGCAACAATAATAAAAATAATAACTAGCAATATGATGGGTATGTGTAGTATAATAATTCCAACTTTTACCTTAGACTTATTTATAAACATGGGTGAATTGTTAAGTGTTCAAGATATATGGTCTGAAATTATAGTATAGCTCACTTATAATGTAATATATTTTAATTAAGAATTGCACCAGCATACAACATATCACATACATACAAAACGTATCTAATATTTTGTAAAGTTGTAATAAAATAATCTTTTACAAATATTGATGCGCGACAACAATATGCTTCCTTTATTTAGCCAATAAATTTTCAATCCTACCACCTACCGACTTCGGAACATAAATAGTTAAACATAAACCAACAAAATCATTGTAAGGAAGCCTACAAGTCTAAAAACTTTTACCATCGTGATGATTGTGACACTCCCACTTACCAGCTTCTAAATAAATCTCACAAAACACAACAAGAACAACAAAGACATGACTGCCACTTAAAGAGCTTAAAGTGTTTTATATTTATTAATGAAAAAAAGGAAAATTCATGGTATAATTAAGTTTTAATGAAACAAAAAAGACAAAATATAAACGAACATAAATAAATTATTCAAATACACACGCATCTAACAAAAACAAAAAACTAGTATAAAAATGCTTATGAATGTAGATCAAACGCAAAAATACAAAGAGACACTTAAGGACTGAGATTAGTTGAACTAGAACAATAGACATTTTTATATTCAGTAACTTTAAACTATCCGACAATCGCAAATATGACATGATGCAGGTAAAATACTAGTAATATATGTAATTTTTTTTTTATCAAGACAAACGTTAAATTTTTGTATGATTTGTAGATAATTTTTTATCTTTACCGATTATAAGGGAAAATGTATGTCATAATAAACTATGTCAAAAGTAACAACAGCAGTGCCGTTAAGAATTTTTAAAAAGTGTCCAAAAAAGGGGATTTCAAAAAATAATATCGACGAAAAATTGGTCCCTTTTTCAATACCTAAAAAACTAATTAAAATATGTTTATTTGATAAAAACAAAAAATATTGTATTAAAAAAAAAACTACTAAACTCAATTTTACTAATAACAAAGTAATTTACTTATAATAGTTTTTATTATCGCAAAAATAAAGATTTTTTCATAAAAATAGTTAAAATGTTATATATATGAAATACTAAACTTTTGTACTATTGTACGAGGTTTTCTTACAAATTCCTGGCTAACAAATTTGAGACTGAAAGCATGAATTCACAAGTGTTGTCCTTAAGTCTTTGGACAATTTATTTTTCATTAGTGATAATTTAGAAAAAAAAAATGTTCCGCCGTGTCACTGCCATGAACCAAAATAAAAATATAAATTAGGATATAAGTATTCATCAAATCTTTTTTTAATTTTCCCAATCCGGTCCAAAAAGATCCGGCATTTGATGTTTTCAATAATGGTTAAAAAGCCTAATAAGGCTTGGTTTTTAACAGTTTTAGCTCATTTATAAATTCTTCGGGGTCTTTTTTGCCATCAGTATATTTATTATTAAGTTTAGTTTTTAACAATTTTAGTTTATTTATAAATTCTTCGGCGTGTTTTTTGACATCAGTATATTGGGAAACAATCTCAAAACAATTAATTTCTTCATTGGAATTAATACATAATGGGTAGAGATATTTCAACAACCAAACAAGTTTCTCGTCATTTAGCATATATTCTTAAAAAGTCTCCATTTAGTACCATTTTAAAAAAGGGTCCAAAAAGGTACCCAGGTGGTTGAAAAAGGAGTAATTGGAGACTAAAGTCACCAAACGGTAACTCTGAGTACCAACATCAATCAAAATGGAGCTTGATGAAAGCAACGTTAAGACAAAGTTGTCAGCACTTTAGTCCTAGCTTTGACAATTTGCAGTAATGAAAAATTTAGTCTACACTTGGCAAATATTTATCATGATAAAATCTTGACATTTGTCTTGATAAAAATTTGCCTAGTGTACTACAAACTAGACGTAACGATTGTATTTCAGTACACCTAGTAGACAACTTTATTTGTTGTGTGGTATTTCTGTTAGACTAAATGTCAAAAAAGAGAAAAACACAAAGAGGAATAGAAAAAAAGGAATTTACGCCAAATAATATAAATTTTGCAAATAAAAAATGAAAGTAAATAAAATATGTTTTTATAATTATTATTTACAATTCCAATCCCAAAATCCCACAAGAAGCAGCGCTACAGTCGACTTTATGCTTCTCAATCCGGGCCCCGCAGGAGTTAAGTTCCAAAAGCTACATGGAAAAGTTGTATGCGATAAGAAATTGTGTGAGTTATCGAAAATTTTAAATAGTCTTGGTTTAGCAGTTGAAATAGTTGAACAGTAGCACACGGTAAGTGAAAATTTTTTATTGATTAGAAATGCAGCTAATTTATTTCATGAAAATGGTTTGGAGGGACTTAAAAAGTAGAATAAGCATCATTGCGCGATGTGGGAAAAACAAGAAGCGATGACCGGAAACTGGCCCATAAGTGAAGACTCTATAACAGAACTGAAAAAAGGAGTAATATCTTTAATTGATAGCGATTATATCGAAGGCAATGAAGATGTTAAATAAAATGTGCATATTAGAAAGGTAGTAGAAATTGTTGAAATAGTGTTATAAAGAGTTTATTTTAAAATTGTTTTCGTCATTAGGGACTCCAGCTATATCTTGAAAACGAAGATATTGTGGTGGAAAAACTAGAAATGTGCGAAACTCTCAATACCTTTTTGGAAAAAAATGTATATATTTTTGGTACTTTTTTCCATAAAAAATTTTTTTCTATTTATTGACATATATATATATATATATATATATATATATATATATGCGTATTTTAATATGGAATTCCACGACAATTCAGAAATTCATTGGAACACAATTTATGCTACATCCATGGGGAAAAAAGTATCAAAAAGGGGGTAAAAAATATTTTACCCAACTCAGTGATGAATTTTCTATTATATTACACCTAGGAACATGAACTTAAGTATATGTAGTCTTAAGTGGGTAAAAAATTCACAAGGAGGACCTCGTAGTACTATTTCGTTCTTCTAATGGTACTTTTTGAATTTTTTTGTAATAAATAACATATACAAATTAAATTAAAGAGGGGGGGCTTTATGGTACTTCTTTTTTTCTTCTAATGGTACTTTTTGAAATTTCTATTATATTGAACATACTCGTGGAAACATATAATTAAAGACATTTGGTTCTAAGTGAATGAAAATTAAACAATGTGACCTTGTGGTACTTTTTTTACCTTCTAATGGTACTTTTTGAATTTTCTAAAGTCATGAAATTAAATATAATATATATCGTTGATAGAATTCATAAGATGGGTCTTTCTGATACTTTTTCGATCTTCTATACCAAAATTATAGAAATAATTTGGAATAGCATAGTCTTTTTTTTATCAGAAATATATTAAACATTGGTACTTTTTGAAAATCCTATTATTTATTTTTCTTTTTGGAACTTTTTTAAAATAAATATTTAAAAAATTTATTGTTGTTAATGACGACACAATGCTTTAGAAATTTGAAGTATTGGGAGTAAAGGCGTCTAAAAAAGGTACTTCAAACGTCTCCTGACAAGAACACGATTTAAATTGTTTTTTTCTAACCCAAAAAAGTATATATATATATATATATATATATATATATTTCCGTGACTTTTCGAACTTCCGACTTAATTATCCGCCCTGGTATATATATATATATATATATATATATATATATATATATATATATATATACATACATACTGGGGGTCCGCAGGAAAATTAAAAATTACTGAAAGAGTCCACGAGGTGAATTATTGTTGTCTGATCTCAATCCTTACATTCTCACATATTCATATATAAGTAAACATAAAATCATAAAGATAAATACGTATACACCTAAATGTATATTAAATTAAAGCGATAAGATTTTGATTAATCAACATCGTCAATAACATCATCATCATCATTATTATCATCGTATTCACTATCAGCATCGTCCTTATCGTAATTATTTTAAGCCTTTTTGTCAAATATTCAAACTCAGTTGGTAACTCTTCTTAACTCTGTGATTTTTTTCTGTTGCCTTCTACGAAAAGACGAAACAACTTTAAGTGACTTTCTATGAATATCTGTCTGTCCGTCTGCCTCCTGTTGTTGTTATGTTGTAAATTTAGTTTTCTTTGCATGAGTATTTGCTAAATGTTAGTGTTGGTATTAGTGTAAATGCTAAAGTGTGTCTTTGTATGTGTTTTAAGAGTAGCATAATATCAGCTGTAAAGAATGACAACACTTTAAATACCATTTCCTTAGCTCTAGTCACGTTCGTTCAAGCATCCAAACGGCTTTTGTCTGTTTATTTAGAAGTTATGCAAAAGGCAATTAAAATGCTTGTAATACACTTGTTAGTGTAAAATCATGCCACTACTATCATGTATAATCTCTACAATATTAAAAAAAGGATGAGGTGTAACATCTTACTATTTTTTTAGAAGGAAAAGACGACAAGTGTCTTTATTATTAGTTACTTTCACTTCAACAAACACCCAGATTGTTTCCTTTAGTTCTAAATGACTTTATATGAATAATTTGAATTTATAAAGGAAGAATATATTAATCCACCTGACCTGAGTTTCAATATTAGCGAATGATTGCTAAAAACGTAGAATTTTCGAATCAAGTATGTGCGAGAAAATATTGAGAACTACACTAATTATGAATGTTCCTAGCAGCGAACTTTTCTCGATAATTTCTTGTTAGTAAACATTCGCGTAATTTTCGAAAATTTCAAAAATATCCATATAGCAATATTCAACTTTTCTAAATAAAATATCTAAACTAAATATTTCGAGAAATTGTATTATCTACTAAATTTCTTAAGGATTTCTTATGTAAATAAAAACGTGACCTATTATCTTGTTCATCAATGCAAAATACTAAAATAAAGAGAATGTAGTGTCATTCTCGAGTTATAGTTCATAGCGATCGATTGCAAATATTGGGCTATAAAATTTATGATGTTAGTTAAAATTTCAGCAATTTTTAATAAAAAATAACTAAATAAACTTTTAGAAAAACAGTAAGTAATGTCGCTACTTATCTAAATAGATTTGCAAAATAGCATATTTATCTAAATATCTAATATATACGTATTTTTTCTTGCAGATTAATTCAGAAAATTTTGCACTAAAAGATGTGGATTTGAACAACAGAAAAATTAATTGAGAGAAAAATACATTAATGACTCCTCTAGGCGAAGGTAAAATTTGAATAAAATGCTCAAATATTTATATGAACTATTATTTTTAAACACAATTTATTATATACCTATATTCTTTTTTAATATCTGATATATTGTGTTAAGTTTGAAATAAATTATAAGTTAAAAAATTAAATCAGCTTTTAATTTAAGATTAAGAACAAAATGGAAATGCAACAAAATAGAAAACTATCGTTTGCAAACTATAGCCATTGATAATAATCACAAGTTGTTAGTAGTATCAATATCGAATAATTTTCAAAAATTTTTGATCTCGTAAACTAATCAATAACGAATATATTTACGTTTCACTATTGATATCGCTAAAGGTTCTCTATTAATACAATAGACGAAAATTCGAGATCGAAAGATTTGCTGTCGCAAAGTGGGCGACGGATCAGCGAGCTCAAGGAGCTCATATTTGGATCGCTAACGATAGTCGTTCTTGAATGTTCTGCCAGAGAAAAGTTCGCGAAATGTTCGAACGGGTGATCATTATCGAAGTTTGTGATCAGCTGGGAAGTAAAAGGTTTAATTTGAATAATTTAGTGAAAAACTCCCATACATATTAACATAAATAAATAAATAAATAAATAAATAACAACCCCCACTAATCTGATTTAGTGGATAAGGAAATATTATCCTTTTTTTTTTTTTAAATATATATCAAGTTATAAAATTTATTTAAATAATTTGACTAAAATAAATTAAAAGAATATAAATAACTTTATTGTTGGTAATGCTTGAAGTACCATAATAAATAGCGAGGAACTATATATAGTATATACATATCTTAAATTAGAAATAAACGCACGTGTACAGCTTCTCTCTTGTAGAAAAATATCTAAGGATTGTTGCTTTCAAAAATTGATATGAACCAGAAAGTATGAAATGTTTGATCCAGAAGACTTTTTTAGTACATTCTAGTGAAAACTTTCGTCTAAACATATATGATATTTTATCCAAAGAGTGTGAAAAATAAGTTTTTAATATTCGTGGCAAAAAATATCGAAATTTAGTTTTCATATTTATTTTGAGAAAAAAATTTAATATTCAGTTTCTGTTATATAAATGTTCACTTTTTTACATTCCTGCAAAAACTTTGATTGCCATGTAATAAATTAAGAAGCTAATAAAATGGCTCTTCAATACTTACACATTTGCTGAATAACCCATTATCTTAACACGGTTATGACAACTACTTACTTCATATTATTACAAGTAGGCATTTAAGAGAGTGATTACTATTTCCAAGCTATTCATTGATTGCTATTGATTTTAAAGTATTATAGAAGTCATTATTAGTGAAAACAATAATAATTAGTCAAAAATGCCCAAATATAAAAAATATATTTTTTATATTTTTTTATTTTTCTTTTCAAATGTCAAATGATTTTATATAATTTTAATTGCAGATTTCAAAAAGAACAGATTTTTTGGCGTTCTGTTCATAAATAAGTAACTACGTATAGGGTTATAAATAAGTAGTTACCAGACAACTTCTATGTAAATCATACAGTATATTGTTGTCATTTAAAAGTAATTACAACCGTAACTACATGCCATTACCAGGTTTTTGCTGGGATTTTATCAAAGTTAGAATTTTGCATTGAAATTGCCGTAAATTCATTATTTTGTCCAAAATATAAGAGAAAATGAAAAATTAAAATTTTCAAGTTAATTATATTCCTTAAAGGGAAGAGAACCGGTTCAAAACCAGTCATGTAACAGGTTCTCAGGGTTAGTAACCGGTTCCAGTTCCGGAACTTTATATGGGAGGAACATGTCACTTTTACTTGGGGTTGTCACTGGATGTGGCTAATTAGAATAGGGCTGATCCAAGAGAACATGTTCAGAGTCGAATAATATAATAAGAAATTGATAAAAATTGTTTGCTTTTCAAATTGTTATTTTTATCTTTACTGAATTTTATTTATTTTTATTTTATAATTAATTTTTCGTTAAAGTCGATGGCGGCACCCCGAATCGAACCCACGTTCTATGTTTTATAGTCTTCAACAGTAACCTAGATTATTATTGCTAATTGCGCACTTGACAAGCATGTTAAAAATTGACTCTTAACTGATATTTAGTGAATGTAGTGGTATCAATTAGTTCCCTACTGTAACTTTGGTGGCAAGTAAGGTTCATTTGTTACTCAATCGGTACTGAGGGACCGGTCCATTACTGCAATTGCCACGAATTTCCCGCAGCGTTTCTATTAAATATGCATGTGTGAAAATTTAACTAATACAATGTAATATATCCTAAGTTGAAGTCAATGTAATAAAAAAAAAAAATGTGTAAAATAACATCGAAACAACCAACATCACTAGAGTATGAATTGGCCAATGTAGCTGGAAAAAAGTCGGTTTTTCAATTCTAATAATAAGTATTTTGATAATTTTTTATAGAGAACATCTTACTGATTAAAAAAATATTTAAAGGGTTTGCCGAATTTAACAATATAATGGTACTTTAAACCTGAGTAATTTTGAGAGTATATAAAACATTACAAAATAACTACTTTCTAATATTACTAATATTCTTTTCCATTTTTTTCGTTTTACAGTATGACTTACTCGCTTTAGAAATATTTTTTTTCGGGAAATTTATAACGCAAAACAAATTTTTCGAATTAAAAGTTTAGGTATTTACTTTAATGTATAAATTAAATTGTTTGCCGAAGCTTGCCGATTTTGTAAAAAATCTATAGTGAAAGCACCTATGAAATGTATGGGATTTACAAAAGTTTTGATTTTCTTGCACCACCGGCAGTTTCTGGTAGATAGAACTAACAAAATAATATGTGTATTAAAATTGGATTGATCGGTCGTAAACCCGCCAGTCGACTTTGACTTTTGTCTTAAAAGTAACTAAAATCTTTATTGCGCTATAACTCGTTAATTTAAAATTTTTCTTATTCAAGTTAAAAAGAATAAATTTTTGACAATTAATTTTTTTAACTCTGAATGTTGTGATGTTATAAGCAATCAAAGTAAAAATTTATAAATGGACTTTTTTTAAGAAAGGCCATCATTTTAATATGGACCTAGCCTGTTAGCAATGATTTTTATTATTTTGAAGAGTTACACAAATATTGGTATAAAATGTAGAGTGCAGCGTAAATTTTAGGGTTATTACAAAGAGTATTTTTATAAGGTTATTTGATTAAACAGTTACTCACATTAGATTGCAAAAAAGTGTTGAAATTTGTAATTTTTTCAAAAAACTATGAAAAAATAAAACTTTTCATATATAAATACACCGTATAAACTTCAGGGTCGATGCGTTAACGACAACTGTACCGCCGTAATTTTACTCATTTGCTACCGATATCGTTAACTAATAAAAATTTTCCATTGTCTTAACGACTTCGCTATTCTCTACTGTAAGATAACAATTTCCTTCGTCAGTATATTTTAATGACGAATATCGATAGAAATGATAGAACGTCATTATTTCAAAAACAAAAATTTTAAATTTCAATTCGATTTTTATTTAAAAATAAAACTATTTTCTTGAGTAAATGTGAAAAAAGCTTAATTATTATATAAATATGTGCATATTGTCCTCTAACATCATACCAATATGAGTATATATGTGGTATGTTATTGTAAAAATTTTTGAAATTTATTTGGTGTTAAATGATTATATATTAGGCTCGTTCATTGAAAATTTTGTTGAAATTTTAAACAATATAACGCTGTGACTTATTTTTAAAAATTCCTAAAGAATATTTTTCATTAAAAAAAAAAGATTTTCTTTAAATATTATTTATATGTACCAAAAATTCTTAAAATAAAAATTTTTCTCCAAAAATAAAAATTTCCACAAAAAAATCCTAATTTTACAAAAATAACATTTTGCAAATAAATTCCAATTTTATGAAAAATCAGACATTTTTACTAATATTCTAAATTTTTACAAAATTTTAAACTTTTAGTCAAAATTTAGTTTTTCATTAAAAATTTAAATTTTCCCTGTAAAATTAAATTTTTTCACTACAAAACTATTCAATGAATTTATTATTAAAACATAATAATAACAAATCAATTTCAAAATCCTAAATATTTAGTTAAAAGCTCTCATTTTTTTCTCTCAGTTTTTAAAATTCAGTAAAAATTTTTGGTAAACGAAAACTCTGTAAAACTTTTTATGTAAACGAACGCACTTATTATTTATTATATTAAAATGAAAAATTGAAATTAAAAAAAAAAAAAAAAAAAATGGTATTTAAGATCCGAAATCAGTTTTTATATAATACAATTTCAAAACACATTATTATTATCGTTATGGTTTTACGACAACTTTTTTCTTGTAGTTAGCTTACCGAAATTTATCGTTAATTACCGATGGGTAGTTAACTATTCTAGGCGTGGACACTTCCATATTTTCATAAATTTTTATTGTTTTAATTAATTTTTACTGAACCGACGTCTATAAAAACGGACTTTATCAGCGATAAATTTTAGCAACTTTTTACGAAGGACACTAATTTTAGATTTTATAAAAAGCTGGTCATAGACCTAACGAATGAAACGAATCAGGTAAAGAAAAGGTCAAATGTTTTCTTCTACTGTGTACAGTGTACTAACCTCAATTGGCCGTCCAAAACGTTCAGCGTCATTTTTTTTACCATTGAAATCGATGGTGCAGAGTCCCCATAGCATTTATCGAGCTTTTCCTTGGTTTGATTGATGGTTTTTTTTTTCGCAAAAAATAATGTTTAATGAGCACTCGAAATTCACATTTTTACATTTTTAAAAAAATACACGAGGTTGCACAAAATTTGACAGTAGTCTATTAACAGGTGGTACTTGATGGGAATAGTATTGCATTTCATATAACTACGAGGAAAGTTCGAAAAGTCACGGACTTATTGATCCGCCCTCGTAATTATATAATACTTATTTGTGTCAAATATTAACTTGATACTAACTTTTTTATGGGATATATGCACGTTAAAGTGATGCTCGGAAGAAGGGTTTAAATGGGTGCTATGGTCAATTAGGTATGGACCGATTAAAGATTAATACATAAGCAAAACTTTTTTGTGCCGAATTTCATTAAAATATTGCTTTATCAAAGCCATTTATGGTCGTTAAACACCTATTCCGGGAGGACAATTGCATCCTCAACTAAAATGCAAAAGGCCGTAACTACACTTTTTAATTTTTTATTGCAAAAACCATTATGAAAATGCAAAAGACCGTAACTACAATTTTTAATTTCGTTTATGAAGTTGATATTACGCTTTTTTGCCTTTTTTAATATTGATGTCATTTTTAAAGATACAGGCAGAGAAATAATATAGTTGTAGTGACCATAATATAATAGCAACATATTATGATTAGAATAAATGATCACAGCTAAATATAGATATGATTATAAACAACAATTGTTATAACTTCATTTTATCGTATTATGTCCGATTTTATGGTTCAGTTTTTTATGTTATGATTCAGGTTTTTATATTATTATAATATCATACTACATTATTATCCCATTCCATCATATTAGTATTCCATTTTAACACATTATTATGTCATTTTATCATATATTAATATAAAATACATTAATTAAAAATGATTATTTTTATAAATTGTTTATTGAGTCATATATTGTACCACCATATGTTGTGCAAGATAATTCAAGATATTTTTTTATTAACTGAACTCTTTAGTAGTGGTTAATAAACATCTTATATTGATTGAATCACACCAAATATTACAAAATCTTGTCTATTTATATTGATTGATGTATAAAATAAATGAGGATTATAATAAAGGTTAAAAAACAAATATATTTAAAAACAAACAAGTTATGAATTTTTCAACCATATTTGTAAAAAGCATATTTATTTGTAACATTTTATTGTTATGGGAATAATATTATTAATATGGTTTGAAAACGAAATATGGTTTAAAAACAAGGAAAAAGATTGATAATATTTAATGGTTGTGGAAATAATGATATTTTTATATTAATAAAATTATGTTCCTCATAAAAATATTCAAAAACATAAAATTTTTATAGTCAACTATATTATAACTTTCAATGAATATTAACATTGAATGACAAAACAGAAACAAAACCTTTACCACCATGAACACAGTATTATTAAAATTAATGAGTATTAAAAATGAGAACATAATATTGTTGTAGTGACAATGCCACAACCATGTTTCTTCTTTGCGTGTATGAATATGGATTTTTTGTGCATATGTTGTATATTGTCAGTATATTGTAATCCTGTAAAAAACGAACATTTGATTTTTCAATGGTTACGGCCTTTTACATTTTAGGTATGGGGTTAGGTGAAAAGATGGACCGATCATAACTAATTTCAAAAGCATTCGTTCTTGTGCCAAATTAATTGTTCGTGCTAAATTTCATCAAGATATCTTCAAAGTTGAGACATGTACTTTGTTCACTAGGTTTACATGGACGGACAGCCAGACAGCCGATCAGACGACAAACATTGTTAAATAAACTCAGAAAGTGATTTTTCTGTGCGTTAAAAACATCAGCACAAATACATAATACCCCAACCACCTATGGTGTTGTAGGGTATAAAAAGTACCATTATATCCTTCTTTGCGATATTCTTATTCTAATCATACATCAAATTGTTGGTAAATTGATTTCAAAACAATAAAATTCTTTAGATTTCCTTCTAGTATCGCATTGATGAATGAACGAACACCCGCATCTAAAATTCCACATAGACAAACATTTTCTAAATCGTTTGTGCAAAGAAAAAAAAATATAAACTCTAGTGTCTTCTTTCGTTTTCTTGCTACAATTGTAAATAAACCTTAAACCTGGTCATAAACTTGACTTTATAAGCTTTAAGGATTAAATGCTAAAAAGGTGTATGTAACTATTTATGTATATAGGTATGTATGTATTTAAGTAGAAACAAACAAATTGACTTTAAGTACACGAGTCTACACAAAGTACAATAATACTATTCTCATATATACAGTTTACTATACTCTTGTAAAGTACTCAGTACTTGTAACTTAGAAAATAATATAAGTCGAATTATGTAAAATGTGTCAGACTTTGTATGTATGAGTGTGTTTTCAGTAAATGTAAATAAATGCAAATATTTATGCAAATATTAGACATTATAAGTACTAAAGATATGTTGTAAATTTAATGTTACAGAAAAGAAAAGGCAACTGCTAAAGACACTCGTTATATTTAAAGAAAGTATATAGCATTATTTGTTCTTGTAAGGATTATTCAATTACGAATATTAAGATTTTTTATATAAGAAAATAAATATAAAATATATTTGAGGGTCTGTTTGTTTTTTTGTTTTTTTTTTTTTTGATAACGATCAACGATCATGTTTTTGCTGTATTAAAAATATAAATCACACGCATAAAGTTTATACTATAATTGAAATTTGTATATTATTTTCTGTGCAATATTTTTGTGTTTGTTTAGAATAAAAGAAATTTAAATTCTCTACATTTGACTAAACAGTAAGCTCACGAAGAGGAAAAACATAGTTACAGCATTATCACTACAACAATATTATGTCCTCATTGTTAATTTTCTTTTATTTTAATAACTCTGTGTTCATAATAACAATGTTTTTGTTTAAATTTTGTAATATAATGTTTACAATCAATAAAAATTTTAATATGGTTGACTGCAAAAATTACATGTTTTTAAATATTTTTACCAGAAACAAAATTTTATTAATATTAAAAATATCATTACTTCTACAAGCATTAAATATTTGCAATCTTTTTCCTTGTTCTTAAACCATATTCTGTTTTTAAACCATAATGATAATATTATTCCCATGACTATAAAATGTTTCAAATACATATAATACTTACCCTTTCCACAAACTTAGTGGAAAACTTCAATACTTGTTTGTTTTTAAATATATTTTGTTTTTAATGTTTATTTTCCAACTTCATTGTAATTCTCATTCAGTTTATATATGAATAAAGATAAATAAAGGTTCGGTTACACTCTGTGTAATTCAAGATATTAATTAACTACCATAAAAGGGTTTATTTAAAAAAAAAAAAAAAACATATCTTGTGTATGTTTGGTGGTACAAATGAATATAATTAATGAACAAATAATATGTAAATATTTTTTTTTTTTTTGCTAATGAATACTTTTTTCTATTATTTGGAATAAAAAATCTAAAAATAATTTTTTATTAGTATGTTTTATAAAAAAAAAAAAACGACTTACATTTAAATCAAAAACAAATTTTGAAGTTTTGTTTTAAATGTAAGTTAGACGAGTCGTTTTTGCACTCGTGTTATAAAAACGGGCAGATAATAATAATATAATATAATGGAATAATAATATGAAGAATGGTATAATATTATAAAATGGAATCATAGTATGACAATGTGGTATAATAATATAATAAGACAGAATAA
The DNA here is from genome assembly GCA_932274085.1 of Protocalliphora azurea. NCBI lineage: Eukaryota > Metazoa > Arthropoda > Insecta > Diptera > Calliphoridae > Protocalliphora > Protocalliphora azurea. The sequence continues at coordinate 103,498,006 of OW026522.1, forward strand.
TATAATAACATCAAATCATAATCTGATAGAATGGGATAGTTATATTCTAAGATTGTTCAATTATATGTAATAGTAGAATTATGGTATAAAAAAAAACAAAATAGAATCATGATAAATGTTACTTATAATCACTTCTATTTTTCGCTGTGATCATATGTTCTAATCATAATATGTTGCTCTTAGACTACGGTCACTACAACTATATTTTTTCTCTGCGTGCTCTGTTCTAGTACTCGTAAAATTTATTTTTATATGTATATGTATTGGAACAGGCAGATATCTAAAAGATGAAAGCTTAGTTACAAAAAATTTAAATTTTAGTATTTAAAATTTAGTATTTAAAATTTATTTTATAAAAATAATTCGATGAATAGAACTAAACATATTAGATATTATTTTGAAAAGAATATGAAGAAAATAAACTGGCTCAATTTCCTACAGCAATTCAAGTTCTGTGAAAGGTTTTCAGATTTTTTTGAGCTTCTGTCGCCAAATTGCTAATCAGAAATCGCCAAAAAATCGCCGAATTTAAATTTTATTTGGTTTTTAAAGAAAAAATGAACAAAAAAGTTTTAGTGTCGTATAATTTTTAGTGATTCAAATATCGTATAATTTATATGTATAAATTCAACTCAACAATGCCAATGATAATTGCAGTAGCTAATAGTAATTGAATAGAAAATTAAATTGTAACTTAAAATGCATTCTTGTGACATACATACATATATCTCGATTTTAGAGCAATAACATTGACATTTATTAAAAAAAAAAAAAAAATAATTCTATCATTGTATAACAAAATTTCTTCTCTTATTCTATGTTTTCATTGTTTACCTAGAAATAAAACATAAAACGGTTTTAAAAATTCGTATGTGAAGTTATTTTATTTTCAGCATATTTGAATTTTTTTCTAATTTTTATAAATGAAACTTTCCTCTTAGTCACAAAAATAAATAATTTTTTATTCATTTTCTTTCAAATTTTTTATTTTATATTCCTATTTTCTAATTATTTGACAATTTACATAATCCACCCTAAGAAATATTCTGGGCTGTTTCGTGCAAAAAGAAGAACATTATTCTCTTAAAATAGCTCTCATTTGACCAACTTTCTAGTATGCGAACGCTTTTCAGTAACATTGAGATCCGGCATGCTCCCAATTTTAATTTATTTTTTAAATGTCAAAATAATAAACTAAATTTTCAGTTGAGAATACCGAATTTTGGCTTTCTATAATAATAAATTTCAAAATAATTATAACAAATTTTTGATTGTAATCACCGAAAAGTTTGTACTGAAAACTTATATACTAAATAAAATGCGGTCCTCTCCTACAAATTTTTAAAATATTTTAAGAATGAATAGAATTGGTCTATATAACTGAATTTAATATTGAAAAAACAAAGATTTCATTACAATTACTTTTTATATAATATAAACATGAAAGATTTGTTCACATAATAGTTTTCTAATAACTTAAATAAAATATCAGTTATGATTATTAAATATTAAATATGGTAATTGTTTTCCAACTAATCTTTTTTTCATGTGTATATACTTGTATGTATATGTGGTTAATAAAACAATTTTTTAGATTTGAAAAATCTTACATGACTTTTTTTCTAGCCCGATGAACTTGAAATTTCGTTAGGAACATTATTTGAGATAAACCAAAAAAAATTAAGACAAAAAATCGAAAGTTGTTAATTCAAGGGTAAATATCTTTTTAACCAGAAGAGATATCATAGGTGAGTAAACATATTTCAAGTTCTTTACAAAGGTTTCTAAATCTTTGAAATAGGACTTGATTTGTAGAAGTCACGTTATTTTTATACTTTTTCATACTCGAGTTGGTCAACTTTGACACCCTGTAACTTATTTCGTATTATTATAGGGTGACTACAAAATAATTTTTTTTCTGAAAGCTTGGAGATTTACAACTTTTACATACATTTCAATTCGATCAGTAGTTTAGGAGATATAGATTTGTTACCAACATTTAAGTGATCGGCCCCATTGTGTATATCTTGAATTTAGTAAAGTTTATTTAAAAATTAGCTCCAGTGCACAGTTGGACAGAATCAAAATTTGGTTGACACAAATCCGTAATTTCTTACCGGCTGGTGTGATTTACATAAAATTTCATATAAGCGTAGCAGAGTAGAATACAATTCTAAGTTTGGAAGGGGGACTCCACAGTACCCTCTGGAGGGTTTAAAGTGAGGTATCTATGACACAAAAAATTTTTAGCCGGTAGCCTAATTTTTGTTCCTTACACGATTTCAAAAATTTATATATCTTCTTAAAGCTCTTAATAATACCTATGAAAGACATGATCGCATGTGCTATTTATCTTTTATACTTTTCGAGTTATTTACATATATAGCCCAACATTTCCTACCGATTTTGTTAGATTTTCTTGTAAATAATTCAAGAACAAAATTATCTTTCGAACAAAGAAATCTATATCTTTTCTGAGTCCAAAAAAAAAAGAATTTAAAAATTGCATGAATTAGGATTTTTTATGCGTTCTTGCCTGAGAAAGTGTCTACACTTTTTTTTATAATATAAAATTTTCCTTAAGAACATATGAGGATTTTATACTTTTCTGGAAGGTATCTTCACGGAAATTGAAAACGAGCCCAATGACTCAACACAGTGTATTTTTCAATTAACACAATTGTTGCATTTTGAATCCAAATTTAATATATATATATATATATATATATATATATATATATATGTATATTTAAGTAAAATTTTATTTCTCCTTAAATTTTTAATTCATTCAGTCATCTACTTCATTGATTTAAACAATTTTTTAATTGAAAAAACTTTTCTTTTTTTAATTTTTTACAGGTTTTAGTAAGTGATATAACTATTTTGAGAGGTGCAAATTTAAAAACAGTTTTTAATTGAATTATTTACTACTCAGTGATTTTGTTTTGAGATTTTGACTTTAACCCATATGTTCTAAAATCCCAAGGAATGGAGTGCAATTGCGCAAATTCTAATGTGTTATTAAAAGTTTGTTGACGGCTTTCTTCGGACCTGCAACAAATGTGGAATTTATGGGCAAATTAAAAAAGAAATCCATTTTTGGAATTTTTCGCCGGTTTTTTGGGAATTACGGGATGCTTTTTTTCTTAACTCTTAAATTTGTTTACATTTCATCATTTCAAATGATAGAGCCAATAATCACCATAAGTAGGGTAAAAACTGTCCCAAGATCATGCAAAAGGAGAAAAAAATATTTCGAACACCCGACAAACCGATTTCGATGAAATTCAGTATACACATACATTACGCCAATACAAAATTTAAAGTTCTTCAAAATTTTTGAATTCGTTGAAGTTTAGTTTTTATCGCAGTTCAAAATTCACTCTTTTCAGATTTTTTTTTTTAATTCATGAAAATTAAATCCATTATCGATCTTTGCACTTTTTAGTCCGATTTAATAAGCTTTGGTTCAAATTGATGACTAATAAATATATTTTCTAACTATTTCTGTAAAAATACCATTTTTGAAAAGAAAAGGATAATGAAATCAATATTTGCCATTGTACCAACGACATGAGATAAATCATACCTTCCATTTTTATAATTTTTCTTTAAAATGTTCCTTGAAGTGTTGGCAACTAAATATAAAAAATTTGGAGTAAGACCATGCGTGGTGCTTAAAAAAATTAACATTTAGTAAAAAAAACTCATTTATTTCAGTAATAATTTGATATTTTTTATTGAATTTTTGTTTTGTGTTTTTGAAAATACTCACATATACATTTTTCTAAAATCAATATCGTACGTAATGAATTAGTGTGTCCTAAAAAGTTTGTATTTCCATTGTAATGAAAAAATTCTATATTTTATAAAAACTGTTGAAAAACATAAATCTAAGGTTGTATATTAAACGAAAATTGCACTTAAAAAATGCAATTGCATTAAAATACATTTTTTCAAAATTTTAATAATTTTCTAAATACTGACTTAAGTTGAAGATGACAATAATACAATTTAGACGCACTTGAAATTATGTTAATCGATTACGTGGTCTACGAGATATTGTTGTTTAAAGTTGCAAAGTTTTACGATTTGTAAAGTTTTTCAAAATATCAATAGGTATAGAAAAATTGCGAAATTTATGATTTCGCAAAACTAAATCAGAAACTAATAATAGAATTGAAACAGTCGGTTTGGCCGCACTGAAAATCATGCTTTTAAGAATTATTTTTTAAAGTTTTTTTATATTATTCCCCCAAGATATAACTATTTTTAAAAGTTTTAAAAGTTTTTTTTTTTTTTTTTTATACATATACAAATTACTTTGTTAAAAAAGGAAAATAGAAAATTTCAAATTACTAAAATGGATGATTATTTTTTAATAAATGTTAATTTTCTCAGCATCCCCTCACTGTTCCACTTTAATGTTTTTGTTACTGTTGCTAACACTTTAAGGAACATTTTAAAGAAAAAATTGTAGAAATGGAAGATATGATTTTTTTTAGATATTATTGATGCAAGGACGAATATTGATTTCATTTTCTTTCCAAAAATGGCATTTTTACAAAAGTAAGAGAAACTAGATTTACAAATCATCAGTTTAAGCTAGTTTTGATTTAAATCGAACAAATAAGTCCGGAGATATAAAGTGGCCAAAATAAGTATTCGACATACCATTTCATTTTATACTATTTCGTTATAATTTATAAACTTATTGATTTATTTCGCATAAAATAAAAAACACTAAGAAATACGTGTTGCATTCAAAAAATTTAGAGATATTAAAAAATACATAATTTTAAAGCCAGGTCTGGATAAAGAAGCCTCCACAGCTCAAAAAGGTTATAAAACTAAGATTACAATTTGTAGGAATATATGCCAAAAAGTCGAAAAAGTTCTGGAAATATGAAAGTTTTGCAATTGCAAAGCAAAATAATTTTATTTGCAATATGAATGTCTCAGTCTATCGAAAGCCATATACCGAGCTAGAAGAGAGAAATTAGTTAGTTACCGTAAAGTACGGTGGTTGCAGTGTTATGGTTGGAAGATATATGACAGGGTCTGGAGTTGGTATTTTAGTACTTATAGATGGAATAATGCATCATCGGACATTTTTAAAATAAAACTTACATGAAAGTGCTGAGAAATTAGGGATTTTCGACCGATTTATGTTTATTTAAGTCAAAATATTCTACCACAAATATAAAGCTAGGCTTTCTTTATAACTGGACGAAAAAAATAAAAAAACCATTATAATCACTAGCTATCAATTTAAATGAACATTTGTGAATTTTGTAATAAAAAAATAAAAACTTCTGAATTTCATGAATTATTTAGGTTTCAACGAAACCAAAATGGATAGGACACCACGAATGCTGATGAAGTGTGTAGCTGCACAGAAAATATGTATTACATTCTGCTGATGTCTGATTATAGTCCATAAACTCTGCTTTGGTACTGTCACACAGAGACAACAAGGCAATTTACGATTGCAAACTCGTTTATGGTCCTTCGAACTGGATGTCGGCTTACGACATTACTGTACCCACATCTATAACAATCTTTACGATGTTGGGTTCAATCTGTCTTTTACTTGCCCCAAATGCCTGATGCTGCAAACTGAGTCCCTCAAAATTGCATCCAGTGCAAGGTGGGCGCTATGCTTAGGTTTCATCGAAACCAAAATGGATAAGCTGATGAAGTGTGTAACTGCACAGAAAATATGTATTACATTCTGCTGGTGTCTGATTGTAGTCCATAAACTCTGTTTTGGTACTGAAAAACAGAGACAATAAGGCAATAATTGTAAGTGCAGTCAAATAATATTGATCCTGAATATAATAAAATCCTTATCAAATCTTTAATAAAACGTTTAAAAGATTGATACTGAAAATAAAAAGCAACGTGTTATTAAAAAATTTAATTTTTATAATATACATTTTAATGTATTTATATAAATTATTTCTATTTATATTAACTTTAATATTTACGCAGAATTGAAATTTTTATATTCTAATAAACTTTAAAATTCTGAAAAAGTTGTGCCATTTAAAAAAAATTAGAATCGCTTATGTCGAATAGTTTTTTTTTTGGCCACTGTATGACCAATTTTTATGTATTTAACAGAGCTGTAAATGAATCATTCTTTTTTGATTTCAATTCGTTACGAATTAGCTAAATTTTGAATTAATTCTTTTCGGGTCAAAAAAGATTTAAATGAAATTTGAATCAATTCAAACGAATTAGGCAGAAATGAATTGAAATTAATTGCAATTCGTTTCCCAATTCAAATGAATTTATTAAAGCGAATTGCAATTCATTTAGATTTCGTTTGAATTGAATTTATTTTGAATTCATTCAAATGAATTAGAAAAATGAATTGCAATTCAAATGAATGAAATCAAAAATGAGTTGCAATCAATCAAATTCAAGAGCAGATCTAGGGGGAATGAAATGAAATTTGATAAAAATAAAAATTTAAGTTTCTTTTAGTAAATAAACAAAATTTTCCCATTTTGATAGTATTTTCACCAATATCTAACAATTCAGTTCCTCTTCTGCCGATACCGGGACTATACTAGGTGATATATAAAACGAGAGTAATGCTTTTACATAAAAAATTAGTTGAATAACAAAACGACAGTGATGCTTCTGTAGATTTACTTACAAAATCAATTCAAATTTCAATCAATTCAATTCAAATGAGTTGGAAATGAATTTCTAATTCTTTTTTCTATTTCATTTTAATTAGTTCAAAATCAATTCAATTCAAATAAATTGGAAACGAATTGCAATTCACTCTGACAAATTCATTTGAATTAGAAACGAATTGCAATTCATTCTACAAATTCATTTGAATGGGAAACGAATTGTAATTTTGAAGAATTTTGTATTGACGTATAGTGTTTATACCAAATTTAATCACATTCGGAGATGATGAGGTAAAAAATTGGGCTTTTTTGTTCGAAAATTTTTATTTTCTCCTTGATATAAAAATCTTTGAAATCGGGTGAGAAGCAAAAATTTGCCTAGCGGTTAATTTTCTGTGTCGGAGGTACCCTTTTCCTCTTTCAGCACCCATAGCTAGGGTACTGTTTGATCTCCCTTCAAAACTTATGATTGTACACTCCTGTGCTATGCTTATATGAAATTGTATGCAAATCCAACCAGACGATTAAAAGTTATAGATTCATTTCAAATTCATTTCAATTTAAATTTCAAATAATTTTTATTTTCTCTAGTTTGTCAGGTATTTTAAATTTGTTTATGCTGGATTTTAATTTATGCTAAATCAAGATTTTATATTCTTTAAAAATATTTACTCAAAAATAATTTATTGTATAAGTCTCAAGTTTCATTGTACCAAATAAAACATCAATTTAAATCGTGCATTAAAATTGTCAAAATATTTCAAAAAACATAAATTGTAAACGTATATCAGTTAAATAAGAAAAACATTAACATAATTTTGTTTTTATTGTATTTTCCCCCCAAATTAAGGTGTTAATGAATTTGAACAATACAAGAAATAAAAAAGAAAGAAAAAAAAAAAGAACTCAAGTTGCGTTTAAGTATACAGTATACTTAAATCAATTTGCATTTGTAGCATTGTTATAATAATAGGAAACACACATACCAACAAACGCATAGAAATTAGAAAATAAATAAACTCACAAACTAAACAGATTGATTAACAAACATTCTAATCTAATTCTGATTTGAATACCAATTTTTATTCTATAGTATCTCTAATAAAAGTTGTCATCATTGATTTTTGATAACTCAATCCAGTCTCGTTAAATCATTCGTGTGCTCATGTACACGTAACACTTTTTACGCTTCATAATTTTCAGCACTCAAAAAATACACAGAGTTTTCACAACAATTTTGAAAACATTTATTTGAAGAGTTTCAGTTTTTTTTTTCAATTCTAAATATATTTTTCATTGGTGTGTGTGGGTGGTGTCCATATGCGTGAATAATGTGTTTGTATTTATTATTCTATACAAAGATACATCTGTTGTTGATGGCGGTATTGTTGGTGATATTTGAACAATTGAGGTTTGTTGCTGCCGGCTTTGGTACAAGTGTTAATTTAACCGAATTTCGTAGTCATCGTCAAAAACGCGGTTTAATTTTCACAAATGGTGGCACATTAAAGGTAAACAAATTAATAAAAAAAACAAAATAGCAAGATGACAAAATAATTGATAATTTCATTAATTATTCGCTAAAAATATTTCATCTATTTATGAAATTAATCGATTTTGTATGGTGACAAATATGATGTATTAGAATTTTAAAATTAAAGTAATAAAAGAGAAAAATGCTTTTAGAATTATTGTCAATTCAATAGTAATTGACGATATAATACCGATGAAAATATCTAATTAATTGTTTAAATATATACGTCAGTTTTGCACCTGACTTGTTAAAATAACGTTTCTGTAATATAAATTTTACAAAACCAATTATTATATTAACAATTTTAATTTATATGAAAAAAAAAACAATCGCTTTAAAAATTACAAGCTCTCTACAACAAAAATCAAAAATTTTTCTCACACATGATAAATTATATAAAATATACACAAAGAAAAAAAAATCATATATTTGAAAATTTTTTCATAAATATTATGAATCGAACATTACTTTTTTCCCCAAACTTTTTTCATTAAAAACAAAATTTTGTTCATGGATGTTATTAAATTGTACTTAATGATAATTTGCTAAAATTTTAATTTAGTTTTATTAGATTTGATTCAAATTCTAGACAAAAATACTTATGCATGAAAATATTAACAATAAATCTCTTTAAATAACAATTTTCCAATAAAAAGCCGTTAAAAAGTAAGGATTAGAAATTTGCTTAAATTTGCTGCCATTCCATAGCACGTGCATCAATGTAATAAAAACGCATCTGCAATGTTTTTCTGCCCCCAAAAAGTGCCTAAAAATCATTAAAGCCCAAAAAGTCTGTAAAGAAAATTTCAAACATACATTTAAAAATTGAAAATATAAATGAAAATTTAAACAATTTGTTTAAGTCTTCTTGACTTTTGATTCATTTCAAAAAATGTAAAACAGTTTTAATATTTAAGACATTATTCTTAAATATTATGAACTAAAATCAATGAAAGTAAATTCTTATATTTATGCACAAACTTTTTTCTGTGTATATAGACTTAATATAGTATAACTACGTTTTTAGTTTTTGATTTCGTGTTCGTTTTTTCTTTTTAAAGTACTTTAGAGTTTTAAAGGATGCGCGAGATTAATTTTTTATTTTGCTACTTTTTAATAGTTATTCTAGGGCGGTATGGGTATCAAAGGCATTAATTAAAATAAAAGTTGCAAAAAATGTCCTTTAAATATTAAATCCTTTAATATTCGTAAAAGTTCCCAATAAATAATTTCCAAAATATTGTATGTTAGTAATGTTAATATCAAATCTCAATTATCAAAACTGTATGGTTTTTACTTTATTCCCTTAATCCACACAATGATTTGAAAATTATTCCTAAGAACAAAATTAAAAATCTAACTTCGAGCGTGCAAAATCAATATAGCAATTTTTAAGCCATTGTATTTAAATTTAAAGTAATTCTTATCTTTAGTGTAGTATGGAAACTAGGGTTTGGGATTTCCTGCAATATGAAAAAAGTAATTTCCCGGGATTAGCGGGAATACTTTTAAACTTTAATTGTTAGAAAAAAGGCCATGATTTCTTATAAAGAAAATTATTTTTTTTATTAAATAAAACAAAACCAAACATTATAAATCATATTGAATTAACAAAAAAAAAAAAATAAATAATATAAAAGTATAACGCCATTTCTAACAATGTTTTTCCTGTCAATCATATGTATAAATACAACATGAGTTTAGTTTTATTTAACATTTACAGATCCATTGCTTTGATAAGAGACGCTGTTTCAAAAGAAAATATTGCGTTCAAATAAAAAACCTACCAACCAAATATTTTTTTATAATAGTAAGTATTTTTGAAGTTTTGGTATAAAACTAAAGTATCTAAAAATTTAACATGACAAAAACAAAGTTGATTTAAAATTTAATTTGAAACAAATTATAAGTAAATTCGTTAATTTTTAGATAAACAAATACATAGATAACTGATACAACAAAACCTACTTAAATATGTATGGTTGTATTATATACGTTAAACTCTTGTTTAGATATAAGGTGTTAAAAATGTTTTCTATGAATTTTAAAATTATGAGAATATTTAATTTCTCGTATTCCCTTGAAAATTCGAACATTACAAGGAATTCCCTAGAATATTTTGACGGAATTCCTGGAATTTACCGACCCCAAATCCTTATGACAACATTTGAAAGTTTAAACGACGATAATTTGGGTATTTCTATTTATTTTAAGTGTAACTTTTTAACATTAAATTCATTACTTACAGTAGGCTATGATTACACCCTACCATAGGTGGTATTATGTGTTTGTGATGGTGTTTGTAACGCATAGAAAAAGTTATCCAACACCTACCTTAAAGTATACCAATCGACTCAGAATCATTTTTTAAATCGATCTAAGGATGTCCATCCGTAGGTCTGTCCATCTCGCTGGACGGCTAGATGTCTAGCTGTCCGTGTAAACCTTGTGCACAAAGTACGAGTCGCAATTTTAAAGATAATTCATTGAAATTTGGCAAAAATGCTTTAAAAATAAGAATATTTTAATGAAATTCGGTGCAAAGAAGTTTTGTATAAGTATCTATCTTTGTATCAAATTTTATATAGCTCGGTCCACAATTGACCATAACTCCCATATAAACCCCTCTTCAGAAAATCACTTTAACCTGCATAAATCTCATACGAATGTTAGTATCAAGTTAAAATTCGACACAAATAAAGGTAACTAGAAACAAAATTGCCAAATTTTATGAGAATCGGTCCATAATTTACCATAGCTTCCATGTAAACCCACTTCCAGGAATCGCCATAAAGTGCATAAAATCATCAAATGTTAGTATCAACGCATTATACTGTATTTGTGTATTTTATTTTAATTTTAGTAAAATTGGCCACAGGTGTAATATGAGTCCAATTCCCGAATTTCTATGCTCATATATTATGGTGTAGGATATTATATGCTATACCATTGTGTACGCGCGTTAAAAGAATTTTGGTCAGAGGTCCTTATATAGAAACTCTGATCATATATTCATATTGCGATTTATATACTTATACAAAAATTATTTATGCCAAATTTAGTTCAAAGTCTAGCACTTCTATGAAATTTGTGTGTATTAAATCTATTTCCTGGAGCGAATCTTGAAATTTGGCATTGCGATTTATATACATTTTTCTTGCAAGTTCTTGTAAATAAAATCTCAAATAAATTAAATTAAAGTGATATTCTTCAATTGGTGTTTTATGGGAGATATGATCAATTAGAAGCCGAACTTTGCGAAACTTTATAGCATGATTTACACTTAAACCTGAAACAACGTATTGAATATTCTGGTAGTAAAGAGGATAATAATTTACCACCAATCAGTGTTTCCAGATGAGGGGATTTGTAACCAAATTGGAGATTTAAACTTTCATTTGGAGACAGATTTTCGTGGGAGGGAGTTGGAGATTTTTGTAAAATATATATAATATATATTATTAAGTAATATATTTATTCCATTTTTGATAAATTTTAAGTTTTAAAGAAAACCTTCGATAAGTTTTAAATTTTGTAGATAATTACTATAAATTTATTATGTAAACATTTTTCATTAAATATTCTATTTATAAAAATTTGTTGCTAATTTTTTTAAGAAAATTTTCAATGAATTTTCTATTTAAAAACATATAATGTCGAATTAGTTTTTAATTAGTGAAAATATTGGATTGATTTCTATGTACAGAAAATATTAAATTGTTAGTTATTTATATGCCGTTTACGCCAAATGAAAACTAGTAGTTTTTGGCTTCGTTTGTTTTTTTTTATGAAAAAGTACATTTATATTGTTGTTTTTTTCCTTACAAATCAAAAACAATTTTCAATTAATTTTTTCGAAAATCAAATAAAAACTACCAAAATAATTATCTACGAAACATTCTGTTTAAATCATTTCATAACATTAAGCTCTCATAGCTTTCGGTGAGCTTTCAATTTATAGAAAAATTCAATACATTTTCTTGTAATATGAAATTTGTGTTAAAATTTCTTTAATGGAGAAATGCTTTTGACATTTTCTTTTTATAGAAAATGTTTGAAAAATTACCTTTTTTAATAGAAATTTCTATAAATGCTTTTATTATAGAAAATTTTCATTAAATGTCCGTTTTTAGGAATTTTGGATAAATTTCCTTTTTATATTATATTATTGATGAATTTTATTTTATTGGGAACAGTGATAAATTTTCTTTTTGTAGGAAATATTAGATAATGTTTTCCTTTTTCTTAAAGAAATTTTTGATTAATCTTCTTAAATTTCCCTTTATGAAACATTTTTATGCTTATTAGCTGCTTATAGAAAATTTTCAATATATTTTCAATTTATAAAACTTATTTTTATGCTAAAAAATTTTGGGGACAAAATTGGGGATTTACATTTTCAAATGGGGATTTTTAGCTGCCGGCTTGGGGATATGAGACGAAAATTTTCTGGCAATACTGCCACCAAGTATATAAAATGTTTAGAGACTTTCTCAGTTTAAATCGTATTTAAAAAATTATTTATTGCAACATATTGATGAGCTTCTGGTGAAATGTTAGTAATAAAATAATTTATACACAAAATTTTATTTTTTTATATTTAAATCTATATAATTTTGGAAATTTTGTAAATATAAAATATATTTTGCCATCACTTTAGCAAAATTGTAGGACATTTTTCAATCTCATAATAATATTAGAAGGTACACAGTGTTTTTTTAATAATTCTGTAACTTGCGAACTGTTGGATATATCAAAGATATCACATGGCCAAAGATGAGGTATTTCGTATTGAGTAGTACTGGTCGATAGCGGTTCAGAGCGGGGGGTAATATTTTTTACTTTTAAAATATTTTTGCTGTTCTGAATTATAAATTTAATTCTTGGAAAGAGATATTAATGTTAATGTGTGTAAATAAGTTCGTATGCACTTTGGGCAATAGTTTCCCCCTAAGCCTATCCCGATTTTGCCTATTTTGAAAAAGCTTTTCAAATTTTTTTTGTAAAATTCTCAAAGGATAAAGCTGAGATCAACAAAGAAATATATTGGTTATATACCCCCATATGTTGGTTAAACACTCAAAAAGTATTTTCTTTTATTTCCTGTATCATGGTCTGAAGAGATTTTATTTGTCGAAAGAGATTTTGAAGCGTTATAAAAGGGAAATTTTAATTTTTTCAACATTAAAAATTCTTTGGGGATAAATGAGGCAAGTAAGAAATCTAACTTATAACTCATTTTGTAGCACTATCTGTCCTCTACAAAATATAATTAACATATCTGCTCTATGTTTTACCTCGTCATTTATATAACCTAAAAGCATATTTTCTTTGGTCATCAGTGAGTTAAATTTGAGGCGTAATAAATTATAAAAATTTTCTGGTGATTGGAGTGAATATTCCTACAAAATCCGTGACATATTTTCTATGATTCTGCTTGTCCTTTTGTGTTATCTGTAAAGAAAAAAATAAAAGGGAAATCTTAGACGGGGAGAAAAGAAAGAAATGGGAATTTCATGAACTTTTAGGTTAATAAAATAAGATAGTAAATGAAATATTGTGTAGCTGGCGAAAATATAGTCCACCAGTCAGGGGAAAAATATAAAAATTGAGGAGTAAGGGTAAATATTCTGCAGATCCGCAAATCTATGGTCTTGACAAAAAAGATCAAAAATTGATTCATCATCTTTCACGGTGAGACAACTTCTGTAAAATAGTTGGACTGAAGTCCTAATCTAATAGGATGAATGGCTAATTTGCAGTATATAGAGACTTGCTTTACATTTCCCAGATATGATCTAAAGATTTGTAATAAGAAAGATGAACCAATTTATAATATATTCTTTTCCGCTTTTTACAAGCAGAGAGAAACCATGTGAATGAAGATATAAAATATAAATATTCTTAAAAATAATGTACTGGAAGTGCGGCAATCTATAAAAACACCTATGATATATGTAATGAGTTTTCAATAGCATTCTATAATGAAGCAAGGTTGAGTGTCTGCCTTCTGGCCAAAAGATTTAGTAGAATCCAGTTAACATCGCAAATGATATCCTAGTTAGAGTAGTTTGTAGTAGTATCAAGTGAACTCCATCTTACTCTAGCTCCATAATATAGTATTGATTTCATAACTTATATGTATGTACAATTCGCATTATCTTGGTTTAATTTTTAATTACCTTCTAAGGCCATATAGTTACATAGATTGTTATCATAAACTTCTTGTTGGCGAATTGAGCTTCTGAGATTATTTGTTGTGCAAAACCCCAAATAAAGATTGCGCATGAAAAAGTCTATGCACACTTTAAGCCTTATTACTTTTATTATGCTTGAAAAATTAATACCGTTAACTTGTTTATTCTTCCTCTTTTGGTTAGCTATTTTGGCTATGTTTGCAAATTTTATAATCCAAAGACACGACATTATAAAACAATTGCTAAGAACGCAGGTTAGTCGGGAAATATAGTTTCTTGAGCGATAAAAAATACAGGGCCTTCACGATTACCGAAATGAATCCAAATAACCGAAAAAATTTGATTTACAGGCTTTAGGATCGATACGACTTTTAAAAGAAAATTTCTACAATTATGAATAGAATTGCTTTGTATCTTTTATTAGAAAGGTAAATAAAGCTGGCCTGAAGAATAGCGAAGTAAAAAGAGTTCCCAATAGGAATGCTGGAAGAAATGTGAAGGCAAAAGAGAGGACGAAAATTATTGAGATTAAAGTTTTTAAAAAATATGATACTACCTAAAGGAGTATGTACTGGGGAACCTTTTAAAACATCTTGGTCTTGAATTCTATATTACAAATGTTATGAAAAATATGTCAAATAAATATTGTGTAAAAAATCGAAATTGTCAAATAAATTCTTGGTCTGGCAAGACATTTGTAGAAGTGGGAAAAATATTTTATTAAAAACGAATAAAAGATAATTTTTTCTTTTCAGTTAGAAACTTACATATAACTGCCTTTAATAAAATTGAAATTGTAAAGAGATTAACAAATTGGTTTAATTTTTATAAACGGAATTGTACCAACTAAATATTTCAAGCGCACTTCTTACTTCGCACTATTAGATAAAGCCGGTTCGGTTCTGTTTAAATACGAAAGTTTGTATTTTCTGGAGAAAAGTTTGAGTTCCGTTTTGAAATATTTAAGCATGGCCTCCATCCGTTGTGAGATCTTGTATAAGTAAATTCCAACTATTGTGAAGGCTGAATTATTAGAGTAAGCTATAATCTTAAAATCTAAAGAGTCCATTTTCATTAGAAGCTTGTTTATGATCAAGTTCCATAGTGGATGTGAAAGAGCAGATCCTCTTTTAGCAATCTATTGAATCGTGGTAGTGCCTATTTTAGGAGTTGCTGTGTGAAAATATGAAAAGAGATGACAAATGTTAATGTTTATGACATTAAAATTCTCTTCCTAAGATTTACAATTATTATCAGACTTTTTCCCATAAAAGTCAATTTGCTTAATTTGAATGATTGTAGATTTTTATTATTTTCTCCCTAAATTCGTGTATGATACAATTAAGAAACAATATTAAATTCTTCACAAAGTTAAAAAATTAATATGTTATAACAAATATTTATATTTTAATTTAAGTTATATAATTTTCAAAGTTAGCCATAGGTCCTTCAATGCCTGTTCGTTTGGCAGATCCCTTAGCTTGGCGTTCTCTTGTGTGTTCATACAATTTACAAGGTGGACATTACAGTTTACCCCCAGAACCGACTTATCCATGGGACAAATGGGAGGATACATTTGCACGGTCTCTTAATCAAATGAGAACAAGATTTGAACAATATGGAGATTACGAAGAAGATGAGTCAAGAGAATTTGCATACATGGTCCTGGAAAAATATATGACACGTAATAATATTGATGGTCATCAGTGTATGCTAAGGGCAATATGTGAAAATGCACAAGTTCATGAGCATATAGGAGTATTTGCCAAAGTTTTAGATGTTGTATTAACGTAAGTACTAACTGAAATAACATGACAAATTTTCACTTGTATATTTTATATATATATAATCCTGTAAAGATTATACTTGTAAATTACTAGTTATTAATAATGATCTAATAATCTCTTTGTTTTTATTTTTGTTTTGCTTTAATTACATAGACCTGGCAAGGAAAATTTGGACAATTCATACAAAATGGCTTTACAAGCTGGCCGTCATGGTGCTGATTGTATAAAATTATTTAACTCCTGCCCCAAAGGCTCTAGTCTGCTGGATCAATATATTGATGAACTTTAATGTTAAAGCTTAAATGACAAGAGAAACAAAAAAAAAAAAAAAAAAAACGTGAAAAAAATAAAAGAAAACAAATTATTCAACAAGCTAAATCCTTGACAAAATCTTATGAATTCCTTAAACGTTTGTAGGTATTTTCTGTTTAAAAAAACAACCATCTATGATTTTGTGTTTTTATGTTCCTCATTTTTTTATTTTTCATTCTCTTTCATTGTTTTTGTTGTAAATTCCTCAGCAAAGTTTTACTTCATATTAGAGGGTAGTTAAGTAAATTGTAAGCAGAACCTTAAAGGAATTAAGATGTTTTAAGATTATTTTATTGAATACGCACAACTGTGATTTTTATTTTCATATTATAATAGATACAACTGAAGTTTCACCAAAAGAAATCTACTTTTGAATTTATTATTTATTACTACTATTTATTGGTGTCTTGATAATTCCAGAAGAAGAAAGGTAAGTATTTAAGCTACAAAATTTAGTTTTTAAAAATATTTTTTTTTTTTTTTTGTATAGAAAAATTATTAATGTGAATATCGTATAAAAAAAGACTATTTATGCGAACAGAAATATAGAAACATAATTACGTTTGGTTCGATATTTGTAGTTAATTATTCATAGTTAAACATAGTTAAATTCACTATTTTTTTTAGAATTTTCTAGTGAGTATTATGATATTTTCTTCCATATATAAAAAATTTCATTTAATATATATATATATATATATATATAATTTTAACACTGAATTATGGTTCTACGGTCACTACTTTGCGTATTTTCAGTCCATGCAGTAGAAAAGAAAATATTACTTTTTTAGTATTAAATTGGTGCTTAACAAGAGGTCGCCAAAATTTAATTTTTCTAAAAAAAAAAAAACAAAAATGTTACCCAAATTTTCCATAAATAAAAATAATTATTAAAATTTTTCTATAACAAGAAAATTTTGCTAATATTATTTTTAAAAAGAATTTCTTATAGAAAGAAAATTTTTGAAAATTCTTAAATAAAAAGAAAATTAACCTAAATTCACCGGGTATGGTTTTTATTTCACATATTGATAAAATTACCAAATATGTTTCGGCCGCTAGGTCAGATTGGGCCGTTACCATGAGCTCACGTCAGGCAGTACATATAATTTTTTTTTGTAAGAAGAAAATGAAAAAAATGGTTTTTCGTTGTATTAGGAAATGCAATTTAATATTAGTTCCAGTATGGTATTGAGAAACATATTTTACATATCGAACATCCAGCATTAGGTATAACCACTTGAGTTGGAGAAGTCACGATATAAAGTCTTATCTTAGATGTTGTTACTAAAAGATGACCTTCATCATGGTCATCAAAATTTATTGTGTTGTGAATCCACTTTAAGATATTCAAAGATATCCACTTTACTATCTCTATTTACGCTTCGACTGACTAGAATTTTCAACACAAATTCATGTTTTTCAATTTTTTGTCTATATTCAACATGATGAACAATCATATTTTGGTTTAAGGGAATATTTCAAGAACTAAACAAGGAATATTAATTTAGAACCGTTATCCGGAACGCCTTCCTCACTAATATCAGTATAATCTTTAGGCCATTAGATAAAAATTCTTCAGACATATTCATTATTTTCATAATCATTGCTTCATTGATGGACAATTTTCCGGAAAAAACATGTGTCTGGCGTTCCCATGTGATAACGCAGACATATATATTTCATAAAAAACTGAATAAAAATATTTTATATATTTTATTCAATCATACCAATATAGTGCAGCATTACTAGATTATATATAAATCACAAAATATTTTTTTTAAATGCTACACAGTGTCAAAAAATATATATTTTTCACGTCGTTAATTTTTTTACATTTTTAACAATAATTTTTTTAAGGGTTTCAAATAGGATTTTCTTCCAAAAACATTATATAAATGACCTTTCATCAGGCTAATATTATGAACAAGTTCTGATATGATGAAATGTAATTCAATTTTTTTTAAATTTTGAATGCTATATAGCTTTCTATGTAATCGTTGTTTGCATTACTATATGGGAGCGCTAGGTCAATTTGGGTTAGTCGAAAAAGAAAGTTTTGTACAAAATGAAAATTTGTTGAAAATTTTCTATAAAATAGAAATTTTGAAAATAATCAATGAACATTTTTCGAACATTGTTTCTAAAAAGAATTTCTTATAAACACAATTTATCGAACATTTTTATTGAAGAGAAATTTGTCAAATATTTCTGTTAAAAAGAAATTTATATAAAACTAAGCAAAAAAATAAATAATAAAAATTAAAAATAAATAAATAATTGAAAAATGTGTGATTTTAACATGTATTACGGTTTTTTATGCTTCTTGTTCAGTGCTTTTGAAGTACTTCTTTAAAGCTATCATTATAAATTTGTTTAACAAAAATTATGCTTCAGCCTTAATAATATAATAAAAAATACCTTCAAATATTTTTTTTCATAGAAATTTTAGTTTTCATAGAAATGATTAACATTTTTTCCTTCTTAAAATACATTTATTTCACTTTTTGTGAAGTACTTATTAATAATATAATAACTTCAAGTAAAATAAGTTAAAAAAAAAGAAAAAAAAAATGCTCTTATCCAGGAAAAAAAGAACTGAAAAAAAGCTGAAAAAGTCATGATTTTAACATTGTATTTTCATTGGAATAAAGTATTTAGTGCTGAAAAAGAGATGCAGAAGTTCTTTTTTGAACCCATGGTTGTCGTTAGTAGGATGTTCTTCTTTTATAAAAATTCAGTTTCAGCCTTATTAAAAGATCATAAAAGACATTTAAATTTGTGAAATTCTAATTTTCTTAGAAATTAGTAACCTTTTTTCTTGCTAGAAATATATTCATTTTCACTTTCTTGGAAATCAATATAGAAAATTTATTGAAAATTTTCTACAGAATTAAAATTTATTGAAAAAGAAAATATATCGATATTTAGTGAAAACTGATAAATTAATCGCTATTCTTATAAAAATTGATTATTTATAGATAATTTTTATAAGAAGTAAATAATTTCTTATTTCCTGTAATTAGAAGATTTATCAAAAATTCGTGAAAAAATAAGAAAGTTACAGTCGGTCAAATAACATTATATCCTACACCACAAATTCTAGAAGGTGTCTAATATAGGTCCTGTGGCCACAATTTTTATAAAACATCCTTATGAATTATATTACATATGTTGACTGTAACATTTATATATATAGGATTTATGCACTTTAGGGTGATTCTGATAAGTTACGCTGACTATGGGGGCTATGGTCAATTATATACAGATCTTAATTATATTTGGTACTGTATTTTCTACTTTTATAAAACTTATGGCTGTCAAATATTAACTTCATACTAACATTATCATGAGATTTGTGCACATTAAAGTGATTTACGGAAGCTGGAGTTATATGAGAGCTTGGTCAATTATAGACCGAGCATTATGGAATTTGGTATATTATATTTAATTCATTTATGAATATAGAACCCCTATTCCGGGACGTTATTTATAAAGGGGCTATCATAACCAATTTCAATATAATTGATTGTTGTGTAAAAAATCATATATATTCCAAATTTACTAAAATTGTCTTTAAAATTGCTTCCTGTATTTTACGCATTAATTAATTCTGAGTCGATTGGTGTAATTTAAAGTGATGTTGGATATTTTTTTCTGTTCGCTACAAACATCAGCATAAATGCATAATGCCCCAACCACCTATGGTGGTATTTAGTATAATTAAAATTTGTCTATAATTTGTCTATAAAAGAGTAAATAGAAGGGAATTTTCCTTTTTTGAAGGAAATTTAATTTTATTTGAAATATATGTTTCAATGGTTATATTTTTAATCAAAAATAGCTAAATAGTATGAGTAAAAGTCATAATTTTTCTGTTTGACAAATTACTTAAACTTGCTTAATTTACGTTTGTAACTCAGACATATCTATTAGATCTCAAAACAGATATATATTTTTTTATTTACGATTTTTTGACACAGGCCAGAGTCTATGGCGGGAATCGAATAATATGATCCCCTTAATAAAGTGGTCACACTAATACAGCTTAGTTGTAACTTCAATAGAAGTCGATTAAAATTACCTTAAGGTTATCTTATTTTTATACTTTCAATAGTTTCGGAGTAATTCAAAAATTAATGGCAAAATAATAATAATGATAATAAGAATAACGAGAATAATAATAATAATAATAATAATAATAATAATAATAATAATAATAATAATTATAATAATCTTTTGTCATAAATCAAGGAATGATACGAATAAAAAATGTCATTTCATAAAAATTTATGAATAAATAAGCATTTTATTCACCAATAACTAAAGACACCTATAATATAAATTCCATTCAAATTGTGTACGTATACGTAATATTTCTACAAATATTTTTAAATTTTATTTACAATTTTCTATAATTTCATAAATATATAAATTAATAAAAAAGTCAAATATTTTGCGAAAATTCTTAAATCTTTAACAAATTTGAATTAAATCCCCTTGTCTAGCAACACTTTATATAATATATAAAATAAATGCTATTATTTAAATGATAAGCTTTAAACAAATATCCCACCTCTGTCTATTAAGAGACTTTATTTTTTACTGTAAATTACATAAGTTTACAAATTCAAGTCAACTGGAGAACTAATATTAGGGCCTAATTTTATAAAACACTTCATCTCAATTTAAAATTTTTTTCATATAAATTGTATTTGTTTTTCAAAAATTTTTATGGAAAATTTTTCAAAGTGAGTGATTTACAAAATAAGGGGGTTAGTGTAATTTGGAGTGGTGAATTTAAATAATATGTCATTCGCTTCTCCAGATGCACAATCATGTAAAAGTCTTCCACAATCATGAAAAAGTCTTCCACCCACCTATTAATATAGAAATTGATCTTATGAAACAATTCTTTAAAAATGCTTGAACGTAAAAGACAAAAATCAAAGAAAGAAATATTTGTAAAATTTAAAAAAACGTTTTAACGTCCTATAAATTTGCAAGGGGGGGGGGGGGGGGAGGAGTATAATTGGAAAATTTTGTTCGCAATATTTTTGATAATTGTGAATCCCCTGATTTGAACCAAATCATGGAGAGTTTGTTGCAAAACTACCACAAGACTGGAGCTCAAATATCTTTTAAACTTATTTTTCTTTATACTAGTTTCGATTTTTTCATTAACAACTTTGGCGATACGAGAAAGGAGAGCAAATGCACTAAGATTTGGCAAAAATCGAAAAATAATACCAAGAATTTTGGGAGGAGGATATTATGTGTTCCTACTGTTGTACTTTAATGAGTGAAACAGATCCCAAACAACACGGACCGCATAGTTCGATCGCCCTTCAAGTTCGACTTATCACCTCTTTTTAAATAAATTGGTTATTAGATTCCAAATATAGTAAAAAATATTTTCGTTGATATCTTGAAAACTAGAGCCAATTTTGGAAAAAAATTTATTTGAATAAGTACCATAAATAAACTTAGAAACCATTTTTGTCCAAAATCGTTTATACTTGTTTTGCAAACAACCCTTATATACATATATTAATATATTAATATATTGTTTGTGCATCAATCACGTCTAAACTGCTGAACCGATTATGACAAAATTTGACACACGGATAGTACCAGTGCCGGAGGTGGTTATAGTCTATGCTAGATCTTCATTGGATGTCACGCCCACATTTTACGCTTACTTTAAAAAAAAAATTATTTTTTTTTAATTTTGCACGTTTTCAATGTAACTATTTACATGATATTTGCTTGTACTGGAGAATTTTATAGGCTATGTTTGGTCTTAATTGGATACTACGCCCCAAGGTGGCTCAGAAATTAATTTCATTGG
Organism: Protocalliphora azurea; assembly: GCA_932274085.1. Taxonomy (NCBI): domain Eukaryota; kingdom Metazoa; phylum Arthropoda; class Insecta; order Diptera; family Calliphoridae; genus Protocalliphora; species Protocalliphora azurea. The sequence continues at coordinate 103,520,337 of OW026522.1, forward strand.
CCAAAAGATCAATTTTTTGTTAACAACAATTTCTAAAATTTTAATGTCATTCAATAGTAAATATATTGAAAACAAGGTGGCCAAAAACTTAAATCAAAATATTTTATGTTGTCTCATAAAAAATGTGATTTTTGTAAATTTGATCAGAAGTAAATTATCATTACTCACAAATTATTATCGATAATTGGCTGCATTTTTTTCCTTTTGTTATGTTGGTAGGATAAATGAAATGATGTGTTACCGTTTATACCTGCTGTGTTATTATATGTTTTCAAAGATATTATATTTAAGTCAAACTTGAATTTTAGTGGAATAGAACTTTTGAGGGTCAAAAAGGGTTAAACTAATTTTACTAGCAGAAGAAAGACGAAAGTGTCCTCTTTAACCCTACATATACTTTTGTACCTGTGTGGATCCGTTTGTAGAAAATTTTTTTCATTTGAATGAAATTACTCCCAAAATGTTTTCTATTTTTATTTTATTAATGTTCAAATGACTCAAATATAAATACACCAAGCCCTATATGTTGTTATAGTTATTATAAAAAAAAAAAATGTACTTAATGTTATTTAAATAAAAAACAAAATAAACATTAGAAAAATCGTACTTTTTGTCCAAAAACATTCGATTCTAGTGGAACCTAGAATTGATAAATTAGGAACCTGTTACAAAATTATCCTAGGTATTATTGAAATCCGCATTTTCATACTAAATGTTATAAACAAATTAAAAGCCCAACTTTAGCCTTAAATTTCTCAACAACTGCTAAACCGATTTTAATGAAATTAAAACTGAAGAAAAATTCAAGAAAATATCTTTCCATCAAAAAAAAAAAAAAAAAAAATAAATAAATAAATAAAAATGAAAAAAAAAATAATTAAAATATTTCTATCGATTCCAAAGTTATAGAGTTTTGGCCGATGAAAAACGATTCAAAGCCACTGCGCGCCTACTTTTTAAGACTCTTAAACGGCTAGACCTATTTGCTGAAAATTTTCATAGCATCGTCCTGTGTGTCCCTAAATTCAAATATTATATTTTGCTCTCCGATTGGAGTAGGGGGAGTGGTACCACCATACAAAAAAAATATTATTATGGTATATCTAAGTGTGTATTACGGTGAATGCCATCACATTTCGCGTGAACATTTAGCTTAGCATATTGCATTGAAAAAATGAAAATAGGAAGAATAGGTCGAGGAGGAGAGGTAATCCCTATATAAAGAAAAAAAATTTCGCATATCTAAAGAAGTATTACTGTAAAGTAATACTTCTTTAAAGTACTGTAAAAAATTTGTAGGAGTCATTTTCAAATCAAATTTCGAATAGAGTGAATTGATTCAGGAGAGGGGGGGGGGGTAGTGGCCCCCATATAAATATAAAGTAAATATTAAGTATGGCTTCAAATGGTGTAGCGAAGCGCACCTTAGAAAGATAGTTTTTTTTTTATTAATTTAAGATAAAATAGTTTTAAAACTTCAAGAGTAAGAGTTGTATATATATAGTCACTTCGGAAACAAAAAAGAGTTTTGAAACTGCAAGACTAAGAAAAACATTAAATTATTTTAAACTACTGTTTTTTACATGATATCTGCCTGTAGCAAAGTTCTGTCATAAAGTTTAGTACATGAATTTTATGATTTTTTTAGTTTTTCCTTATTTCTTTAACTCATAAGAAAAACAAAGGGGAAATATGTTTATCTAAATGTATGTAACATCAACATTCTATAAGAAATATATTCCACATGTAATATATGTATTTGAAAGAAAATACTATAATGATGTAACAATTTACATTTTTCACCATATCGTAAATAATGTTTGAAACTTGTGAAATAAAAATAATACATTTGAAAACATTTTGTATTTTATTTAAAAATGATTACTTTTCTTTAGTAAATCTTGAAGGGTATTTAAAATTTAACCCTGCCGTATGCAATCAGTTATAGTGTTAAAAGTTTGTCTTCATCTATTTCTCTTTTGCTATATATTAGCTGATGTCAGTGTCATGTACGCGTACAAATCTATTTAAAATCTATTTAACAGTAGACAAGGATAAGCTTCATTCACAGTTTTCAATACCACTGCCATGGATGAACTTTGTCTACTTTAACATTTTCCATTTTATTTTATTTTTTTTGGAGGGGATTATGTTGAAATTTGTTGGGGCGGGAAATCATTTAGTATTCTGTTTGCATTTTTCCGCTACGAATGCCTGTATGTTTGTTTCAGATCTTAGTACATTGTTGTTGGTAAAATGTAGTAGAATTTTGTGGAAATATACTTTTATAGTGTTGGTTCTTAAAAAGATGTACTACTACCTACTCTACAGTGTACACAATCTAAAAGCTTGTTTAAATAGTTGCTTAATTTGTAGACGTTGTCAAAAATTTTGCAGACAGTTCGAAGGAAATAGTTGTGTGTTTAAAAAATGCTTAATATATTTTGGGAATATTTTCTTTTAGCCTATAAGGTCAATATTTTGTTAAAGAAAAGTAAATAAACGTGTGAATATTTTATATTTAAAGCGATTTAGTTATTTGGGAATACTTAGTATTAGGTATTTGGTAAAATATTCAAAAACAGAATTAAATTAATTTATCATATGTTTAAGCAAAATATGACAAAAATTTTATTTGAAAAAAAGTATTTGAAATATTTTTCGCCTTAAATTCACTGTGGATTATTTTTTTTTTTCGCTATTTTCGAAAATTATTAAGTTTTGCCTTTTGTTTTCATATTTGTTTTCTTTATTTTCTTATATTGTTGCAAGACTATACTACTAGTGTATTATCAGTAATAGTGATGATGTGGTATTTTTTAAAATTTTCCTTCAACAAACTACACTGTATGCCAAAGATAATATATGTGTGTTTATACATATATTAGTGTTCAATTGTATGTGTTTGTATGTTAATATTGAGTGATTTTTATTTTAGCTAAAATATACTCACTAAAATATTCTCTGACAAGAATAAGACAACATCCAACAGACAACTGTATTAAACACCAAAAATTATGACGCTATCAGAAAAAAGGGCAATATATCGCTGTCATCACGTTCCTTTGGATTATTTTTAGGGAATATAGTGTATTTGTGAAGAGGCAAAGGGACTCGTTATGTAGTTTCCTTACTAAAGAGATTATGAAAAATAAACAGTTAGAGAATTGTTTTACGACAAAAATAAATTAAAATATTTTACGATCATATATATTATATGTGTTTATATATATATATATATATATATATATATATATATATATATAGATATATATATATATATATATATATATATATATATATATTATTTATATATGTATATTATATATATATATATAAGATAATTTATTGGTGTGAACGTTTAAATTTACGTGAGCTGGAACATCTTCAAAACACCTCCAAAAAAACGTATTTCTTTCAATATCATTATTAAAATTTTCGTTAAAAGAAAATTAACTTCAAATTGTAATAGAGCCATACTAGGGCCTGGAATATTCATTTACATAATTGTTATGTCTCTTTTCAGTTTCTTTATTCAAGCATATAATTTTATATATTTCGGAAAATTTTCAAAATATGTTGGGTTTTAATGTACTATTGGAATGATCTATCATGGTACGGTTGAAGGTAACTTGTAATTAACCCTTTAAGTGCAAGAGGGTAAATTTTATGCATTTAGTTCCCAAAGGTTAAATTAGCAATTTTTGCAAATAAGTTACATGAAAGTTTTTATTATACTTAAATATAGATGAATTTATGAAAAATATGTGTGATAATCGAATTAAAGAGATTTTTGAAATTTAGTCACTATTTTACACGAATTTATAGTTTTTATGATAAAAGTATGCTTTTATAATAAAAATGTAATTATTTTCTTAATTAACCATTTATTTGACATAAAAATTAACTTAACGAATTATGGACCTGAAATCCCAACATATTACTTATGCAACTAAAGGGTTAAATGAATACATATATTAACAGTATTGAATGAGAGTTTTCCAATGATGCTCTAAAATATAAATTATGATCAGTGTTACCAGTTTAGCCTTTTTAAGGCTAAATTTAGCACTTTTATTTTGCTTTTAGTCTAAAAATTTTCGTTTTAGCTTCTAGCCTCTTTTAATTCTTAAAATTGCATTAAAAAAAGCTAACATGTTAGTGTTTCAACAACGAAGAAAATCATTTCTTATTATCTATTACTAATTTTATTTTTACAGAATAATTTTTTTAAGCATTTATGCGTATTTATTCGCTAGATAAATCTGTGTTATTTATTTTTAACAAAAATTTTCGCCTGCGGCGCTTAATTATCCACATCAAGAACATCTAATATACTAGTATCATTAACCATAGAAATTATTTGTAAAAATAATTTTAATAATTTCTTATAAAAGTGAAAAATCATCTAAAAACTTAAAAATGCTTCATCAAAAAGGAATTATAATTTACAAATGCGGAAAAATCACTTCAAAACATTAGGTAATTTTTCACATGGATTATAATTAAAAAATTGAATGAGAATTTTTTGAGCGATTTTTCATTTGTGTCATTTTACTGTTTTAATTGTAAATTTTTACAATAGCTTTAAAAAATATAAACATTAATGAGAACCAGAAAAAAATTAAGTTTTTAAGTTAAAGAAAACATTTTAACTTTTTTCTGGTCTTATATTTTGGGACACTTAACCTTTTTTGAATTTAGCCTCTTTTTTTCTCGGCTCCTGGCAACACTGATCACGATGGAAAATGTCCAAAATATTTTAAATTTAATGAAATAGTATTTGAAATAAAATCATAGAAAATTTTACTAAAATTCTAACCTCGTAAGAATGAAAACTAATTTTATTTTTTTTACTCATTATGTATTAAACGAAATTTTTCTTTCACATAATGTAATTTTTTTGACAAAAAGTTAAAAATTATGTACACTATATTTTTGGAGGTATTTTAAAAATAATTAAACCGAAATATTTTGGGAATTAGTTTGAAACATATCAGTCATAAATTTTACGGGAGAACATTATCAATATTTTTAGTCTCCGTAAAAAATCAATTAACTTTAATGTACATAAGGATATATAAAATCTAGGGACATTGATTTTATATTTAGAAGATATCTTCCTAAAAGAAATTCATTTAATATATCTTCTTTTTATTATTTGGACGAAAGTCATCAAAGCAATAATTTTCTAATATTGTATTTTTATCAGTTTAAAGAAAATTAGGCAATAAACAACAAAAAAAAAAATACAATAAATTTAATTTTTTGTTATTATTTTTAACGCAATAAATTAATGCTATCCCATTGAGATCATCTGGCAGAAATTAGTGCAATACTTTCTCTTTTTCAGTTGACGAAAATTTTTTTCCAAAACGAAAAAATATTGAAGAAATGTGTTTGTCTTTTAGCAAAAAAAAAAGAAAGAAATTGATATTTTATGTGAGTGTTTTTTAGTTTCTGCGCTTTATAATATTAAAATTTATGTGCATTCATGCTTTACAAGATGTAAAAAGTTTTCCTTATTATATTATTTCAAAATTTATTTAGTGAAAATTTTTCTATATATTTATTACATCTTCCTAAAGATTATTTGACGATATCTTTTTTTTTGACCTAGATGATTATATAGCAATATTGTCTATTTTTCTTTCAGGCATAGTGATTCCTTATTGTCTACATGTAACGCCTGTGACGCACGAATATGATTTTGGCGGCAATAAAATTTTTCTTCTAAGCAATAAGAATTCGAATCATTTTCATATTTTTCTTGTAGGGATACAGTTGAAGAGGAAATTATAGTAGTGCTAATTAAGTAAAATATTCTAATATCGAGGGCTTTCATTCAAAAAGGGTTATTTTCAGATTCTAACAGATTTTGCTTTGACGTCAAACACTTTGTTTTTGTGTCTTTTATCAGTGATATAAATTTTAAAAAGAAAAAATAATGCTAAAACATTTTTTTGGAATTTATATTTATTTATATATTATCTACAAGAGATATAAATTTTATTAAGAAAAAATAGGATATTTGCATATTTTTATTTGATTTTCAAATTATTGTAATGTCGAAACTCTATAAACACCTTTTTTGCCTGATTTAGTCACAATTGAGTTGTTGATAAGAAATTTAATACAATTTTATCATTTAAAAATTTTTTGCAATATCTGTTTATAATTTAAATTACGAACACATTTTCATTTTCTATATTTTTACCTAAAATTTTATATTTTACATCTTTAATTTTCGATATACAAAAAGGGCTATTGAACATTTTATAACACACATTTATAATATATTAAGAAAAAAGGGCTATCTGCTATAACTACGCGAACAATTGGCTTAAAAATATATTTTTATGTGTGAGGTTTAGTGGAAGTATTATTATTAGAAAACGTAGAAAACCCGATATCAATATTTTGAAATATGAGTGAAAGAAAAAGTTTTTATGCTCTCTTAAATAGTTAGGGTTTTGCAAATAGCCCTTTTTGAATATAAACCCTCGATATGCAATTAAAAGCCTTGCTTTACCTATTACATGCTGTTCCCTCGAAAAGTCACTCGAGAAATGATATAGTACAGGTTATAGGCCTTTTTGAGGAAATCATAAATCAGTTTTAAAAATTTGCAATTCATCCTCAAAATTTCGAGTTATTCGCACAGAACTGTTTTCGGGTAATGTATTTCCAACTCTGTTATTCTTTTGTTTATTTTTTCTTTTTAAACTTCTTTGGAAATTAGAAGAAACAGGCTTTTAAACCGTATGCTTTGGTCAAATATTAAAAGCAAATTTTAAAACAACTTTTAGAAAAATAAAATTTTTCCACAATTTTTCGAGTTTAACTGCGATTTATTACAATTTTTTTTTATAAAAACCTATGCAACGGTGCAATAATTTCTACGGGCATTTTTATTGTGAACATAACTAAATTTAATATTTATACCATACACCTCCATAGATGGTTGGGGTATCATGCGTTTATGCTGATGTTGGTAAGGCATAGAAAAAGTTATCCAACACCCACCTTTAAGAATACCAATCGACTCAGAATAACTTTTTAAATCGATCTAAAGACCTTGTGCATAAAGTACGGGTCGAAATTTCAAAAATAATTCAATGAAATTTGAAACGTTGGTCTTTTATGGTACAAGAACAAACCCTATTAAAATTGGTTGTGATCTGTCCCTTATTTCACCTAGCCCCCGGAATAGAGTTTAAATACTCAAAAATACCTTAAAAATAGAATATTTTAATAAAATTCGGTGCAAAGAAGTTATACACAAGTATCAATATTTGTAACTAATTTTAAGAAGATCGGTCCACAACTAACCATAGCTCCCATATAAACCCCTCTTCCGAAAATCACTTTAACGTGCATAAATCCCAAGTTAATCATAAATCAAGTTAATATTAGACAAAAATACGTTCTATGTAAGTAGAAACAACATTGCTAAATTTTATGAGAATCGGTCTATAATTTACCATAGCTCCCATATAAACCCACTTCCAGAAATCGCCCTAAAAAGCCTAAAAACATCTGGATATTGGTATCAACGCATTATTCTGTAATTGTATATTTTATTTTACATTTAGTAAAACTGGCCATACATGTAATATAAGTCCCCTTTATCATTTTATTATAAATAAAATAAAATTTTAAACATTATAAACAAATATGTGTAGTCTTTTAGAAAAAGTCAGAAAAATTGACATTAGAGTGAAAATTTCGAAAAAGAAAAGGGAAATAAATTTGAAAACGGTGAATAATTCAGTATTTAATTTTAGTATATATAAATGATGGTAATATACTTAAAAAGCTACGTCCTTCTACTTTCCAAATCAATTTCAAAATCTTAAATTGATTTAAAATTTATGAAGCCGCGAGATCTATAGTGCAGGAACTATACTAAAAATGATACTTTCGCAACATTTCGAAATTTAGGGGGTGTTTCGAAATTGTTTTGTTATGTACTCAACAAGGCCTATAATCCACATTAGATCATTTTCCGACTTATATAAAAAGTGCCATTTTGTAGCAACGTTTTATTTGAATTGATTTAAAAAAATGATATACATTAAAATTAAAATAAAAAATAAATAGCAATAAAGTATTTTTTACTTGGTTTTGCTCTTATAATCAAAATTATAAAATTATTTGAAAATAATAAATTTTAGTGAACTTAAGTACACTACTAACTAGACTGATAAAATATTCTCGAAAAAACTTTAATTAAATTATTAAGCAGAAAAAAAGATTTCAAATATTTTTATAATTACATAAATTACTCAAGATTAAAGAATTCTAATAAATTAAATTCAAATTTTATATAGAAAGAATTAAAATCCAATTTCAATTACTAATAATGCATATTCAATTATTTTATTAATTGAAATTCAACCTATGAAAAAATTTGTATATTCAATTACTCAAGTTGTTACTTATTTTTAATTATGTTTGATTTATTTATTAATTGATACAATAAGAGAAATAATTGAAAGCCAATAAATTGTTTTCTTTTTAGTAAAAAGATATTAGAAAATTTATATTTTCATTAATTGAATAATTGACAATTAAAATAGTTATTGGAATAGTTGTTGCTTTTGATAAATCGTTTAATAGACTATAATTTTTCTTAATTGAATGAACAAAACAATATATTTTCAATTATAGGATTAATTGAAATTGCTTTTAATTTTCAAAGTACCGATAAAAAATATATTTTTTACATTAATAAATAAAAAATGATGAAACGAAACTTAAGACCGATAAAAGTGTGTCTTTTGTATTGTTTGGGATTTCTTTTACATATTAGAGTCTCACATTAATTATTTTAAGTAAAAATAATTTCTTGTAGCCCCATAAAATTTGAGTATAACCAGCACAGTGCTGGTCTTATGACTAGGGACGGTTTTATGTGCAATTATATGTTCGTTCATGATTAATTAAAACATATATAAAGTAATTATTTATTTGAATCACAACTTTTTATTAAAAATGGTAACCTATTTTTGAATGTTTAATAGATAATGCATTTTTTTTATATTCCAGGAAAAGAATAGAACAAGTAATTTAAAGTCATTAGTTCTAGAATCACTTCGGATTCTTTAATAACATCCTTAGAACTGGCAGTTTTGCAACCAATTTTGGCATTCATGAAGTAGAACCTTATTATGATTATAAATTGGTTTTAAGGAATGGTTTTGAGAACTAATGCTTAAGAACTAATTCTATATTATTTACACATTAATTCTCTGAATAAATTACTTATTCCCAAATGACTTTCTAGAACTGTTTAAAAAACTTGAATAAAAAATTCCAAAAATTAAACTGATTTAAAAAGTGGTCTTTAGGAAATGCCTCAATAGAATAAAAAATAAAAAAAACGTTCCTTCTCTCTTCTATGTAACTATTTCTGAATGTGACAATTTTAAACAAAAATTATTGAACGTGACGCCAAACGCGTTCTGGAACTAGTTATAGAAGTAATACATTTTTTCCTGGGATTCTACTTAATAAAAAATATTAATTTGCACATTTGAATATTTAAAAAAAAAAAATTCTTTTCCTTTGAACTCTCTATAAGCAGGGATTCTTCTAAACTAATTAATTAATCTGATTTTATTAAAATTTCTTAAAGATCTACACAAAAGAAATTGTATTTATTACCTGTAGTAATGTTAGGAAAAATTATGTGAAAGAATTGCAAAAATATGTTGAACCAAATAAATAAAATTCTTTAAAAAAAGTTTACATGGATTAGTATAGAAATTAATAGTTAGGTAATATTATTGGGGAAGGATATATAGATATATATATATATATATATATATATATATATATATATATATATTATGTAATAAAGCCAGCAAGAGAAACTTAAATTGCTCATCCAAAAATTTTTTCTTGCCGCACTATAACGAGTAACAGCCGTGGTAAGTAATAACTTTGACCAGACTGAGATTTTATTAAAGGTTATTAAGAATGATAGTTGCCGTTCTTATGGTTTAATAAATACTTTTTAAATAATTGTTTTTTTTAATGGCAAAATTGTGGGAAAGTTTTTAATCTACAAATAATGTAATAGCATCGAAACACGTGTGATGTATAGAAAGCAAGATATAGCGTACATTCGATTATTGACGACTTTTGTATAAGATGTCAAGAAGAAGCTATATGCTTCTTTCCATCAATTTCCGAGCTCGAACCCATTTTTCTGGGCTATTTACCATGGCTCCCATATAAGATTTACTTTCAAAAATAAACTTGCAATAAAGTGTATAAATCCGACGTAAATGTTAATATTTTTTATTTTTATTTATTTATTTATTTATTTATTTATTTTTTTGAATAAGTGCACGCAGAGAAAAGATAGGATTACCGCATTTTCACTACAACATATCATGTTCCCATTGTTAATTTATATAAATTTTAATAATACTGTGTTCATGATAAAAATGTTCTTGTTTCAGTTTTATCATTCAATGTTTACATTCAATCAAAATTTGAATATAGTTGACTACAAAAATTTTATATTTTTGAATATTTTTACCAAATATAAAGTTTTATTAATATAAAAAATACTATTATTTCTACAACTATTATATATTACCAATCATTTTCCATTTTGTTCTTAAACCATATTTTGTTTTCAAACCATACTAATATTATTATCTCTATAACAATCAAATATTATAAATAAATATGATTTTTCCAAATGTGGTTGAAAAATTAATAACTTGCTTGTTTCTTAATATATTTTGTTTTTAACGTTTGTTTTCCACCTTCATTATAATTCTCATTTAGTTTATACATGAAATAATATAAGTAGACAAGGTTTTGTTATATTTGGTGTGATTCAAGCAATATAAGATATTGATTAACTACTATTAAAGGGCTTAGTTAATAAAAAATATCTTGTACAACTTATGATGGTACAAATAAATAAAATTAATTAATTTAAAAATAATATGTAAATAATTTCTTTTTATGATTAATAAACAATTTTATCTATTATTTTGAAACAAATGTAATGGACTACAATTTATAAAAACAATAATTTTTAATTAATGTATTTTATTTTAATATATAAAAAGATGAAATAATGTGAAAAACGAACAATAAAATCGTACACAATATGATAAAATGGAATCATAACAATTATTATTTATAATTGTATCTACTTTTAGCTGTGACCATATGTTTCAATCATAATATGTTGCTTCTAGGTTATGGTCACTACAATTATATTTGTTCTCTGCACGTGTAAAATAAAGTGTCCCGAGAAATTGACATTTATATGGGCGCTAGGTGAATTAATGCATCGATTCCAACCAGATTTCGTCCCCGTATCATAAAAAGCATTTATGCCAAATTTTATCAAATTATTTTCAAAATTGCCACCAGCAGTTTGATTACAAAGTTTATACTCAGATGGACGGACATCGTTAAATTGACTCTAATCACATCTACGAGATATAGCGTAAAATATTCATAATTACAACAAGTATTTATACAATTTTTGATTTCAATATTTCTATTCAGTTGAGGAGCGCACAGACTCCGCCAAAAAAAAAAAAAGTTTAAAATGTAAAAAAAATTTTATATCAAAATTCTTTTTATATAATTGTTGAAAGTCTGCACGATAACAGAGTTATTAGTCTTTATAGGATCGAATGACATCCAAAACGTGATCATAAAGTGTTGAAGAATTGGAAAAAGTTAAGAAGCTAATATTCTGATTTTTTGAAATTTAAACGACAATCATGATTATAAAATGAAACCTATGGCGCTAAAATTTTATACTCCATTTGTTTTAGATCTTGCGAGTTCAGATCTGTAAGCCTTTCGTTTAAAAAAGTATTACCACAAAACTTTTTAAGGATGTTAGTCAATATCAGACACGTTAAACATTTTTGATAATGGCCCATATTTTTCTCTTTTCTTTTTTTGAACTAATGATGTAGAAATACGCATTATATCAGCTTTATCTTCTGTGAAAATATCGTGTATACATATTTTATGGCCACCGTCTCAGAAAAGAATTTGACGTTAGTTTTTCTGTTAAAGTAATTGGCACTTGGAATCTTTAAATGCGATTTGTAAGTTATGACGTTCTTGAAGCAAATGAGCGATATACTTATGTATATTGGAGTTTTTTTGGAATGACGAATTATTTTTACTCAATTCCTGCAATGTTTTAACAGATATTAAAGTTTAAGTGAATAAGATTTTGGTAAAACACTCGTTTTTTTAATTGTTTCGACAGTCATGCAGATTTTGTTTGACGTCTGGATTTTGAACAGTTTATGCACAATCACTATATAATATTAAGTGGGTTATATTTTTTACAAAATCCCTCTTATTTAAATTTGAAAACTAATTGAAATTGATATTTTATTTGTTCGTTGTTTTATTTTAATTTTAGAAATATTTCGTTATCTATATCTTTCAATCAAATATCACTTTTATTTTACTAACACACTGAAAGAAAAATAGCCTTGTATAACGATATTTTTCAAAGTCTAGTTAATTTTTATGAGATTTTGCTAAAACTTCATTAGAAACTAGATTTTAATTTGCATGGAAAATCGAATGAAAATCTTATAAAATTAAGCAGATTTTGGTTGAAATCTTATTTAAACTAGATTTTGGGCATATGTAAATATGCTATTATATTAATTAATACTTTAATAAAATTTTCATATTTTATATGGTTTGTTTTATAAGGCTTTTAAGTAAATCCATGTAGATAAAATATAAATATAAAAATCCAATTATCTTAATAATTGTTGTAAAAAATTACTTATAAAATTACTTTAACCAATTACATTACTCATTAAATATTATTAACCTATTATCATAAAAGAATTTATGATTCCGGATTAAAAAGATAAATTAATCATTAAAATTTCATCAAATACCTTTTTTCTACATTTCACGCAATTGAAAGTGAAAAAAAGAATAATTTGTCGTAAGTAACGTTTCTTAAATAAATTTCATCTCTTCAACTCTTCATCTTTTAATTAAATCATTTGATTGTATAAATAGATACAACACGAAACGTTTGCTATGAAGTTTATCTTGAATTTTATTAGACGAATTAATTTGTGTGCGTGAGTGTGTGCGAGAAAACGTGTGTTTGAAATATACATATTTGATTAAACATCTTATTACATCTTTACTTTAGTGTGTTACCAATTTTTTGCTCCACTTAATCATCATTTATACGTCTTTTGGTAATTGCGTTCTTAACTCGAAGACTGTGTGAGAGTGAGCGTGTGAATTTGTGGCAAAGTGTGTTGTTTACGTTTATAACCCAATTTATGGCTTCATTTTAAACGTGCTTGTGGCGGGGTTGAAAAATGGGGAGAAATAGTATGTTTTTAAGTACTATTTTTAAATAAGTAATTTAGTATATAAGAAATTCAGTTCTTTCTATAACAATTTTTATTTTTAAATTTTACATTTAAAAACTTAAATTTTATACTGTTAATTTCTAAGATTTCTACTGAAGCAATATTCATCTTAAATGATCTGAAGATCAGAAAATTGTTTGAACTGTATCCTTAGCATAATTCGTGATCTGTTTCAGAAGTTAATCTTTTTATAAAAGAAAATGTGACAAACATTTTAAATACATGAAATTTAAAAATTCGAGATTTTCCAAGATTACTATTTTATAAAAAAAACTAAATAAAAAGCACTGCTGCACAATGGGACTGATCACAATTTTTTTCCTAAATCGAATTGAAATATATGGGAGAATTGTAGAGAAAGACGTAAGTTTTCAGAAAAATCATCAAGTAGTCACCCTGCAATAACACGAGGTAAGCTGCAGGGTGTAACAGTTGACTAAATCGAGTATGAGAAAATTTAAAAAAAACGTAACTTCTACTACACAATTTCAATTTCCAGGATTTAAAAACCATTGTAAAGCACTCGATGAGATAAAGAAAAGAGATTACCTTTGATATCTCGTATGGTTAAAATATACTTGTGTTTGAATTAGGAAATTTCGATTTCTTGTATTGACTTGTTGTTTTTTCAAATTATTTTCCTAATATAGGAGTAAAAAATTTTTTAAATATCCTAACAATCCCAACGTTTTCCTAAATAATGTGCTGAACGTTTTTTGAAATATCTCAATTCGTCTAGTTGTAGAAAATGATCAAAGTTAAAACATTAAATTAATACGAAAAATTGCTGTTTTTCTTTTTTTTTTCTCGAAATATATTTAATAAAAAAATTTTTCACATATTTTAAAATGCAAGGCTTCAAGAATGGATAATGAATAAATGTTTTTTTGATTGAGTGTTACGCTATACGACCAGCATTTGTATAATTTTAAACAAAATTTCAAGTTCATCGGGCTTGAAAAAAAGTTGGGTGAGAGTTTTCAAATCTAAAAAAATAGTTTTAATAATAACATATATGTAGGTTGATTTGACACTAAACTAGTTGTTGCTGAAAATTATAAACATAAGAGCATATTTTATGAAAATATTCAAATATTTATAACAATATATTTTAAGTGCATTGAAACATATTAGGATTCATTATATTTTAATTGTTTTTAATGCAATGTATTAAAAAGATAACAATCTTTTTGTGAACCAAAACTCATTTTGATAACTTTAGCGAGTAACTTTTTATAAATTTTCAAATCTAAGCAAAATTAAAATTTATAAATACAAAAAGCAAAACTTTTTATAATTTTTAAGTATGTATAAAGTGTAAGCATAATATAATACAAGTAAGAAAGATATAGTCGGTCAAGCCCTACCATATGATGCCCCACACCATTGTGCAGGGGTCTTATATTTCGTGGAGGGTTTTTATGTTAGACATGTGGACAATTGTGGACCGATACTTTTACTAAGTGTAAAATAAAAAATATGAATGCAGAATATTACGTTAATACCAACATTTATATGAATTTATGCACTTTAGGGTGATTCCCGAAAGTGGGCTTATATGGGTGCTATGGGAAATTATGGAGCGAAACTCATAAAATTTGTCGCTATGATTTCTACTTATATAAAACTTATTTGTATGGAATATAAATCTGATACTAACATTTGTATGTGATTTATGCACGTTAAAGTAATTTTCGGAAGAGGGTTTTATATGAGAGCGATCTTCATGAAATTTTGCACAAAGACTGAAACTTATACATAACTTCCTTATGATCGTTAAACCACTATTCCGGGAGGACATTTGTATGGCGACTAGGTGAAATAATGGACCGCTCATCACCAATTTCAATAGGCTTCCTTCTTGTGTCATGAAAGTCCTATGTGCCAAATTTCATTGAATTATGTTCAAAATTGCGACCTGTACTCTGTGCACAAGTTTTACATTGACAGCCAGCCAGACGGACGGACGGACATCATTGGATCGATTCAAAAGGTGATTCTGAGTCGATTGATATACTTTAAGGTGGATGTTAGATAACTTTTTCTATGCGTTACATACATCAGCATAAACGCATAATACCAACGAAAGTTTTATATAAGTAGAAATTTGATCAGGATCGCTCATATAAGCCCACTTTTTCGGGAATCATCCTAAACTGCATAAATTTATATAAATGTTAGTATTAACGTAATATTCTGTATTTGTATATTTTATTTTACACTTAATAATAGCATCGGTCAGCAATTGTTCTCATGTCTAATATCAGACCCCTCCACGAATTTTGATGGACAATGGTGTGGGGTATCATATGGTCGGGCTTGACCGACTATATCTTTCTTACTTGTTTTTCTTTACAAAGTCTTAGAATTTTTGAAATCGGAATCTTTTTGTAGAAGTTAAGATTTTTTGAAACTTTTTCTTTCTCGAGTTAGTTAAAGTTGATCACCCTGTAGCTTATCCCGTGATTACATGGTGATTTTTCTGAAAATAATTTGATCCATCCAATAGTATGGCAGACACAGATTTGTTACCAAAATTTTTGCGACCGGCTCCAATGTGTATTGGTACAAAATTAAAATTTAAATTTAGTACTTAATGTAATCTTCTTTTTCACCTCCCTGACTTGTGTGTATGAGCTTGAATGCTTGTTTGGGTTACGTTGGGTTCTGTTCTGTATGGTTTGTTTCTGTTAATAATATAAACAAATATTAACTTTATTTGGAACAATTCCAAAATAAAAAGTGAAAAAATTATCTACTTGCTACTTTGCATATACACACATGTAAAGTGTGTCAGTTACTCACATAAACATGCAAACATGAATATTCATATTTACCCAAAATAATAAAAGAAAGAAAGAAAGTAAGACCTAAAGAAAATCTGACAGACAGATGGACAGACAGATATCTAGACAAATAGGTTTAAATGTCTATGTGTATTGAAATTTTTGTGTTTGTGGTTGTAGGGGTTAACAGAATTTCTTTTTCATTTTCTTGTATTTGCTATGCCAACTTCATTTAAATTTTTTTTCTGTTTGTGAAGCTGTCATTATGATTTTATGTTAATAACTTAATCAGTTCTATTTTGTCATTCTTGTTGTCTTCCTCATTGAATTTTTCAATATATTTTTTTTCTCTTAAAACTTGTACAAATTGTTTTAAATGTTTTTAACGAGATTATTTATTATTTGCTTCTTGATAATATTTGGCCGCTTATCGTGGGTGTTGGCTGGTTATGGAGTTGGAAAAAATTTAACTAATTTCTTAAGACATCGTGGGAAACGTGGTTTGATTTTTAATAATGGTGGCGCTGCAAAGGTAATTTTGTTAGTGTTATAGTATGATAAATCGGGTAATAAGGTGAATATAGTAACAGTAAATGTTGATTAAGTGTAGAACAATGGTTTTAATTTAAAGTGAAATATTAAAAAAATTAAAAAGAAAATAATAATAAAATATGCAATAATAATACATGAAGCATCCCAAAAATATGGTTAAATTTATGTGATAAAAATTTTAGCAAACAGCAATTTTTGGGTCTAATAACGTTAATCGTATTAAAAAGTTTAATTAATTGTTTTGTTAAGATAAAGCTGGTTTAAAATATTAAAAAAATTATATTGCAAATAAAATTAATAAGTAAATATCTATTTACTTCTTCGTATATTATAAGTTCTTAATGAAAAGGCTTTATTATGACTTAGCAGCTTAACTGATATCGTACCACTCTTTTTCAAGTAAATTTTCTAAGATCTTGTTAAACGTATATATTCTTGGCTGCCTACTTCGTAAACATTTTGGAAAAAAATCTGTATCTCCGGTTAGAAATGAAATATATAAAATGAAGTAATATGAGATAAAAAAAACTGATCACCTCGAGTATGAAAAATTAAAAAAAATTATCTTCTACAAATCAAGTACGACTTAAAAGATTTGAAAAAAATGTATATATATAAAATCTGTCGAGAAGAATTTGTCTTAAAAGTTATTGCAGAAAAAAAAAAAAATAAAAAACAACAGTTTTAGCCGTTTGCTTAATTTAAGGTAAGTTTCTGATGACAACATCTCTGTTTACTGAAAATATTTTTGTTTTAATTGGGAAATTTCATTAGCTTAAAAAATGCCCAAAGGAACTTTTCTTACAAACCAGGAAAAAATCAAATTCAATTTTTTCGCAATCAAGTCTATTTTAACAGAGAAACTGGATAAAAAATTAATCGTTCTGAAGGAGTTATTCGAGGCTTTCTTAAGAAAGGACAGAAATACGGAGTGCGGAAACCAACAAAAGCTAATCAAAAATTAACAAAAAGGCAAAATAATAAAATAAAAGAAGAAGCCACCCGCAATAAATTAAATGCTACACAAATAAAAAATAAACTTGACCTTCCTGTCACTTCCAAACATTTTGCACACATTTTGCAGATGTAATATAAAATGGTAATATAAAATGGAAGAAACCAAAATGGAAGCTAATATTAAAACAGCATCATAAGGAAAATCGTTTAAAATTTCCGCGCAAATACATGAAATGGATGGATGAATGGAACAAAGTAATCTTTTCTAATGAAAAGAAATTTAACAGTCCTCTTCCCTCATTTATGAAAAACAAAAAAATAGATGGTGTGGGGGTAAATGACCCGTAAATTTTTCGCAAGAAATGCGCAGAATAAATAACAATAACAGTGCTAAAAATAAAAAAATAGGCAATCCCGAGAAGAAATTGACAGTGATTTTCTTAAAAAGTTAGTCGAATCAATACCAAACCAAACAAAGGTTCATTAACACATTATTAATAATGCTAAATTGGTTCATTAATTTCAGTGCGTATATAGGAAAATGCCATAAGAAATTGCATTAAACTACTAAATTAAATTACAACGAACAAATTTAATGTACATTTTAAGTTTTTTGTTATTAATTTCAATAATTAATTTAAAAAATTAATTTGTAGCAACTTAATTATTTTTTAGCCTCATTTTGTTTAGTTGATTGAAAAAATTGATGTGCGTTTATAGGAATATGCACCAGTATATCGACAATTCCATGAAAGAACGCCCGAAAAAAAAATATTTTTTTTACCTGATGTCTTTCAATTTCCATAAAAATTTGTGCACAAAATCCATTAAACCGTTTATCGATTTTATTAAATTTTAATTCTTATTTGATATTATTTAAATTTTTTTTGTTTACTATAAGCATTAATTTATATGTGCATAAAAGATTGCTATTTTTAATATATTTTTAAAAAGTGATCTATTATAATTTTTTAGTATTCATTTTTAAAAAATTATACCAGGAAAAAAATTGTTATATGTAAAAATGTGGATATATTTTAGAGAAACCGAAGATACATTTAAAAAAATGTATTAAAATGCATTTTTCAAAAATCTCTTACATTTGTGAAATATTCCTATTTAAGCTGATGAAATCACAAATTGAATTCTACAAAGTATTTTCAGAAATATTGTTATTTAAAGTTAAAAAATTTTGGGATCTTTAGGTTTTTTAGAAAATCAAAAAGCGAAATAAAATCGCAAGTTTTCGAAATTTCGCGAAACTGAAAACTAAAATCGATATAGGCATCCATATTTTTTTGGTATACAAAATTTTATGAAAATCGAAAGACATTCGATAAATTTTGGGCATTCTTTCATGGAATTGTCGATATATAGATAATGCCCTGATCTTGAGGCTACATTTTAGTATAGTTCTTTATTATGCAAATATAATTATAAAATTATTATAAAATTATTATTATATAAATGATTATAAAATTTATATAGAGAACAGAGAGACAGACAAGTGCAGTAAAAGAGTCTGAGTGTAAATATGTATAAATATGTATCATATAGTGTGATATTTTAGAAACTAATTTTATTTTTTTATTTCTTAACTCGCCTTTGAAAAACCTTAAGAGCAAAGAGAAAATCGGTTGTATATTTTTTTTCTATATGAAAGCCGATACACTAAAATTTTATCTTAGCAAAAATATTTAACCTGGCTAAAACTAATTTTAGTCTTTAAGAAGTTTTGTGGTAGTACTATTTCAAACAAATGGGTTGCAGATCTGAACTTACAAGACTTGAAACTAATAGAGTGCAAACTTTTAGTACCACAAGTTTCGTTTTATAATCATGATTGTTATTTAAAGTTCAAAAGCGTAGAAAAAGGGCTAAAGATTACTTAACTCTTTCCCAGTTTCCTAAAGTTTTTGCTCGTTCGTTTATATTTTTAATCCCACCTTCCCTTTTGTTGTGCAGACTTTCAACTGTTACATATGTTGTAGTCAAATTTTTATGACATTTTTTAATTATTAAAATTTTTTGATTTCTTGGGCGGGGTCTGTGCGCTCCTCTACGAAATAAAAATTTTGAAATTTGTTAATTTTGAAAAATTGTTAATTGTTGCCCGAAATAGTCAACGCAATAGATAGTCCCAGAGTGTGGAAAACAAGAGCGAAAATTTTGAAAAAATCATTTTTTTGCGAGATACATTAATAATTTCTAATGGAATGACATAGATTACTGCGTGAACTTAGAAATTTTGTTATTTTACATAATAAAATCGAAGGAGCATTAAAAATAAATTTAATAAAGAATTTTATGGACTTTTTGAAAATTACGCAAATGCACTTTTTGTGTTTGTATTTTTATAAAGTAAATTGGAGTTTGTGCAAATCTTGCACATATAGATATAGGAACGGCGATAAATATAATTGATCGGGACTATAAATTTAAGTCAAATGTCGTTGATAATTGAAAATGGAACACTTTTGTTAAAAGAGATTTTATTACGCCACATCGCATGGACAGCACTAAAATTGCTATAATTGACATAAATAGTTGGACTTTATAATGCCTAAGGTAAATGCAGAGGCGCATCAAAAAATTTCGAAAGATAAAAATTGTATGGACCAAAACAAAATTCACTTGGGTAGAAAGCATCACAATATTAAATAGCATTTCTTTGTAATAAATTCTATATATGCCCCAATAACACAATCAAACATTGAAAATATCATACATTTAAATATATCAGTAGGTTTTAATATTACATATAATTTAGAATTATATAAGTCCTTAAGGGAAAGAACAAATGCTTGGAGGAATAGAACGGACTGCAAGGTATCTAGAGAGTTATGGCCCAGTTTTAAACTAGCAGATTCAAAACATCTTCTGGGCATGAGTCGTAAGAATTTAAGGGTCATTTTGCACAGAAAAAATTAAATTTCATATTGTGTTACTAAATTCATAAAACCAATTATATTTTTCATTAAATTAGTAAAATCAAATATTTAAATTCATAAATATTTTATTGAAAAAATTTCAATTTTTTTCTTATTAAAATATTTTTAATATTTATAAATTTGAATATTTGAAAATTTTTAAGAAATTCAGTAATATGGTTTAAAAAATCAATAAAAATAATATTAAATCTTTTGCAGATTTTCAAACAATTTTTATTTATCATTTAATATTTTTTTACATAATACAATAATATATACAATAATTCAGATCGAATGCTAATGTCTAAAACAGAAACGCAATCGTTACCAATAGAAGCATTTTCTAAATGAATTCAACTTAAATACCTTTTAACGGAGTGAAATATCTAAGTTTCAATGAAACCAAGATAGATAGGATATAGATAATGCGCAAATAAACTCTGCTTTGGTACCGCCGATTTACGATTGCAAACATGTATCATTTTATTAAGAACCACTTCCGCTAAAGACCATCTCTGTAAAATACTTTTAAATTATTTGAAATACAAAAATTAAAATATATTAAATTATATTCAAGAAGTGCAGTTACTTTAGCATAATTATATCACGAGAAGGAGCTACATGTTCAGGCATACAATTGAAAGGACATAGTTTAATCGACTTGGGGATTATGCAGCAATATACAATAGACCCCATCATTTATGCGATATATTGCTACACATATGCATATTTCATATGCTCTTGATTCATACAGAAGACATACAAAAATGCACACAAAAATCACTATACATATTTGGTAATTAAGGTAACTTACCTCTGGAACCTGTAAATGATGGACTTTATATTTTTTTGTGTCATTTTTATAACTTTATTTATTTTTGTATTTTTAATTGTCAAAAAATAAGAAATTTTTATTGTTTTTCGTATTAGTTTAGAATGAGTTTACAAACAATAAAATAATATATTAAAATCAAACAAATTTTTGTATAAAATTTTATTTAAAGTTAAATAATGATCTATTTTAAAAATTTCTATAATTCTATAAGAAAAATTCATAATTTTTTCTGTGCAAATAAAATAGAATATTAAAACCAAATTTTATTTTTTATTAAATTTAATTTAAATCCAAATAATGATTTATTCCGAAAATTTTTATCCATAATTTTTTCTCTGTGGGTATGATTACTAGTCACTTCGCAATAGGGAATATTACTAGTAAGTGGGATATTGGCAAATCAGAATTCTGTAGGTCATGCGATGATGTAGAGGAGCTAGGGATAGTAGAGCATATACTCTGTCATTCTGTAGAACTTCAGCGCAGTAGACTGAAGTAGTTTGGAAGCCACATACTACACGAACTAGAAGAGGTTACGGGCAAAGGTCTTAGTAACCTTATAGGGTTCGTAATGGGGACAAAGTGGCTTAGGGGTAGTCGTTTTTGATTGATGGGTTTTAGGTTCCACAATTTTCTTTTATTTTTCTCTTTATTCTATTGATTTATCTTACTAAGGTCTCTCTTTTTCTCTTCGACTTTCCTTGGCATTTACAACGGGGGATCACAATGGTCTTTGGATGGAGGCGTGACACCTCCCTTTTTAACCTAACCTATACATAAACTTCTAGTTTGTAAAAATATTTATATATTGAACTTAAAAATCTGATAACTTTCGCGCTCCCTACACGAAATGATTAACGCAAATTGATTTGACATGTATTCGAGCTACTTTATATTTATACAAATAGACTTTAATGTGCCATGATAAAAGATAAAAAAAAAAAATAAATAAATAATACTTCTTTAAAGGCTTAAAATCAAAAATTGTTGATAATGGCCCATTTATAAGGTGGTGGTACCAATGGTACAATAATATTAAAACCCTCATCAAGAACTATATACTTCATATTTTTTTTATATATTTTAGTTAGTTATAGGTTCATGTGCTAAATTACAATATTCCCTCATCACCTCTTTATCCCTGTGATAAATGATAAAATTTATATGTATGATTAAATCAAGGGCATGGTTATCTAGGGCCAAATGAATCCAGAGAATTTTTGTTATTAGTATTGCGAAATTATATCAATTTGCATTCAATTTGTGAAACTGTGCAGATACTTTATCAAATGAAATTGTTTGAGCTAATATTGGATATGATGCTAACGTAAGTAATGAAGTTTGTCATCTAATAGTTCGATAATTACTTTTATTTTATAAAATTCTACCATAAAACCGGTAAAGGCGATGTGGATACTATTTATGGTCATGCTTATGAAATGGATAAAGCTGTAGTTGACTGTTTTTTAGATCAATTTATGCATGAGTCTTAGCAAAGCATTAGAAAACAAGGACATATTATTTTAATTTACTATTAGTGAAAAAATAAATAATTTATTGTGGAAAATGTTTCAGTAAACATTTCAGTATTTATTTGTTTTTCTTAGGAATTACTGGGGAATAAAAAAAATATATATATATATTAAAAAATTTTTGGTCCTTCAAGCTGGATTTGACATTTATTTTGAATGTTTTAAAATTCCTGATAATTTTTGTTTCAATTTTATCTTCTATTTAGTTTGTTATTGGACCCATTCAACCCATTACCCTGGCCGATCCCATTGTCTGGAGAAGTCTAATTTGTAGTTACAATATACATGTGGGCAATTACAATATACCTTCGTCACCTCTTTATCCCTGGGATAAGTGGGAACATTTCTATGTAAGATCAAAACAACGACGTAGTTATTTACAACCAGATGAATCTAGAGTATTTTTCTATACAGTCTTGGAAAATTATATGACATCCAGTCATGGCAATGGCAGAGAATGTCTGTTAAGATCAATTTGTGAAAATGCTCAGATAAATCATAGAATGGATTTATTTAGTGAAATATTAAATGTAATATTAACGTAAGTTTAAAAATGATTATTTAAATTCATTTGGATTTTAATTTTAATTATAATTTTTTATATTATTTGATTTTTAGACCCGGCAAAGGTGATGTGGACGCTATTTATGGTCATGCCCATGAAATAGGTAAAGCGGGTGTGGACTGTTTTCAATATTATAGTAAATGTCCTCGTGGTTTATGTTTTATGGATCAATTTTTATATGAAACTTAGTAAAATATATTTTTTAAGTTAATTGAAAGAAAATACAAAAATGGTCAAAACCGTTCATGGGGTCCAGCCCACGAACGGTCATCAGTAGAACCGTAATATTTTGGAAAACATTATAAAAGAAAACCTACCAAAGCAAATTTTCAGGGTGGATAATAAAATCACTTTTTTGAATGAGTCACCTTAATACTCATATATAGATATTGTATTTTATACTTACTCTAGAGATTGCGTTACTATAAATATTAATATTTATTTTTTGTTTTCCACCATAAAATAAAATTTTGTTTTTTCATACATTTACTGGTATTTGAAAAAAGTTATTGCTAAAAAAAAAAAAAAAATTCTAGTTTCATGACTTTATCATTAGATTTTTTTAGTTTTTCGTTGTTTTAGTTTTTTCTATCATCTATAGTTTTGTGTTAAACAATTATTATTCAATTTGTTAGGTTTTTGTTGCTCCTTGATAAAACAATGAATAAACACGAATTTTTAAACAAAAACTTATTTGAAAAACTTATAATCACTTTTTCTTCCTACTTATATTGCTGTGAGAGTTTTTAGGTGTTAAAATGTTTGTTTAATTGAAAGCTGCTTTACACCCTATAGTTGGCAAATTATTGGAGTTATAACAAAATTAAAAAAAAAAACTTAAGTAATTCAAAAAACATTATACTGATATTAAATTTTCCTTTGCTACTAACTTAATAATTTTTTAATTTAAAACAAGTTTATATTAATATAATTTAAGATTAGATTTCAATTAAACGAAAAACCGCTTGTAGTGTATATAAATTTCTTTTAAAGTTATTCTTATGCTATATTCACCATTATGCTGCGGTTATCTTCCATGCAAAAAGAAGGAAACAATTTTCAAGTATAATACAATTTTGAAAACAAATAAAAGCATCAGAGAAAAGGAGGCAACATATTTTAGCAAAAATATGCTTAAAGTTTTTCTATGAATTTGGAAATTTTCTAATAGTTTTTTGTTTTATTTTTTTTGTAATTATTATAATATTAAATGTATGATGCGTTATTTTTAAAGTAATTGTATAAAAAATTGTATTAAATATATATATATATATATATATATATATATATATATATGGTAAAAAATACAAAATATTTAAATCGATTTAAAATTAGAAACTATGCAAAGGGTAAATCCAAAAAACTTTCGATCCCGTTGTCCATCTGAATTTCAATATATATAATCTACCCGTCTATACGCTTCATATGACGTATTAACTGGTACCATATCACTAACACTTCATGTTATACAAACCTCTAAATTGGAACATCTCCAACTTTTTTTTTAATCAAAAATGAGAAAATGTTAACCCTAGAATACTAATGTATGTAATTTATTTTCTTTTTATATTATTATACCACGTTGTCATATTTTGAATCCATTTTATCATGTTATTATCCCATGTTATATAGTAAACCAATCTTATCATATTATTTTTTCATTTTGTCATATTATTATTCCATCGTATTATAAATTAATAAAAATTATTACTATTTTTATAAAGTTAATAATAATATTTACGTATTATGACTTATACTTATTTGTACCACCATATGTGGTTCAAATACAATATATCTTATATTGCTTGAATCATACCGAGTATAACCAAACCTTGTCTACTTATATTTATGAAGTTAAAAAGCAAATATTAAAAATATTTAAAAACAGTATTTAAGTTTTTCACTAAGTTTGTGAAAAGGATAAGTATTATATTTATTTGTAACATTTTATTGTTATAGGAATAATAACATTAATATGGTTTAAATACAGAATATGTTTTAAGAACACGGAAAAAGACTGCAAATATTTAATGCTTGTAGAAGTATTTATATATTTCATATTAACAAAATTTTGTTCCTGGCAAAAATATTTAAAAACATATAATTTTTACAGTCAATCATATTAAAATTCTTATTGAGCGTAAACATTAAATAACAAAATTGAATAAAAATCACTGCTATCATGAACACAGAGTTATTAAAATTCAATAAAATTAACAATGGAAACATAATATTGTTGTAGTGATAATATTGATAAAATTATTTTCTCTGCGTGCAATTTTAATTTTTTTAATCTAAAATCGGATAATGCACATTAAAGTTATTTAAGTATAAACTTTGTTCTTTTTGACAGAAATGACCGAGGTGTCCCAGTTTAGAGATGATTTAGTATGAACACCAAATAAAAAAATTAAAGATATAAATTTTTAAAACTGTAATTTTGGATCGACATTTTTTGAAATTATCTTAAACACATTTTGCTTAGGAACGCCTAAAGTAACTTTCAATGATTAAATTTAGTAAGTTCACCACATAAAAAAGGTCGAGCTAAATAACATTTAATGTATAAATACAATAAGTCCGGATTCCTTTACATAGCCCGCATTGTTAAATTAAACAAAAATTTAGATGGAAACGGAAAATAAATAAAAAAAAAAATATTTTTCTTTTCATTTCTATTCTTACTTCAATCATTTGTCAATTTTATTTAAGAAATTCATATAAATTTTTAAAAATATGGTAATGTTTTTTGTAAGAAAATTAAAACAACAAAAAAGATATTTTAAAATAAAATTTATTTTTAAATCGAGCTTTTTTTATAGAAATATTTTCATTAAAAAAGTACATGTACTTTTTTTTAATATCTGTAACCATTACAATAAGTTCTTCTGTATAAAATTTGGAATATTGTTAGCTTAGATAAAATTAGAAAGAAAAAAACTCGAATATTAAAATTTTGGTGTCCTTTCATAGGTATTGATCACCTTAAATACGCTACAGTTTCATGATGCGTATGATTAATATTTTGCTAATTTATAATATTCATACGTCATACTGTCCTTTTAAGGTATTCATATATATTAAAAAAATGCATCAGTGGTGGAAAAAGATAATAGAAATGAAAGTAGTTCTTTAATGTAACTTCCTGTTTCTTACTAGAAAAGCATATGATCCAGTTCATTTAGGTTTAAAATTACAGTAAATAAGTGTTCTTGATTTTCCAAGCTGCATTTCCTCCCATCTTTAACTCAGTCCGTTGTTATTCCAGATTAAGAGATAAATGTACCCCTTCTTGGAGAAATATTAGAAACAAATGTAATTATACTAATAATTTCCAATATTTGGAAATTTTGTCTGCAAAAATTAACTTTGTTATAACATAGGATATATTTCTATACTATATTTGGTAGAACCAGCCTCATTTCGTGCCATTCCAACACATCTGGAACCCATAGAATTCAGATTTCTGCAGTATGGAATATCATTAGGCTTCAAGGATTTAGTGCAAAATTGGTCGCCTCGAGTATGCTTTTTTGTTTTTTTTTTGAGAAATCTTAATGCAAATACGTGTAAAGAAAAATCGGAAGCACTTTGGGTAATGATTTTCTCTCAAGGCTTATCCAAACTTTGAAAATTTGGAAAAAGTTTATTTATTATTATTAATATTTTTTTTGTAAAATTCTAAAATGTCAAAACTGAGATCAAAAAAAAAAAAAAAAAAAAACTATCTATATACTCCCATATGTTGGTTAAGAACACAAAAAATATTTTCTGAACCTCGTGTTTTACAACGGCTGGGTGGACATTTTTATGAAGAAAGTCAATTTTTGAAACAAGTTTCTCCGGGACTAAGATTTTGGGTATTTTAGTAGAAAAAAGCGAAGGTTTTTAAATTTCTTGATTTTAAAACAAGCTTATCTGTACCAAAATTTCATTGAAATATCTCTACTTGTTTAAATTTTATTAGGTCCAAATATTATCATTATTTCTCAAAAACATGCTAATAATTAAAGTTTTTCTGGTCATAGACTGGAAAAGCTTCACCGTTATGAATGAAGATATTTACATAAAATTTGACACGCAGTTAGTGATTGCATGGGTATATTATAGGCTATGTTGTATATTGATTGGATGCTACGCCCACTTTTTTAAAACTTTCAGGGGAAGTGGTATCCCCCCATACAAAGCAAAATTACATTACGGCCTACCTAAGGAATTGTTATATAGAGAGCTCTCAGACTTCGTAAGAACCTTTATCTTATCATATGAAAATAAAAACAGGACTAGCGGGTGAGGTAGTTTCCATTCAAAAAAAATATTAATGTCCTCTTATCTAAAGGAGAACTACATTGAGAGTCTTAAAAAATGTATAAATAATTTTCATATCAAATTTTGAATAGGGCGGATGAGTCCAGCTTGAATAGTAGCCTGTGTGTAAGGTAAATATTAGTTATTGCATCAAAAGGTTTAACGAAGCGCACCGGGAAAGGCTAGTATTAATATAAATATTTATCTGTGACAACAAGGAACAAGTGCATAATTTAATATATGCAAAAACAGTGTTTTCGCCTTTTTGAATTCTTTGTGTCTAATTCTGTGTTGCGTAATTTTTTTTGTAAAAATCTTGCAAGTGTTCATGTTATTGATAGTTGTATGGAAATAAATTTAAAAGAAGGCCTAAAAAAGGCGTCATAAAATAAAAGTAATTTAAATTTAATTGTTTATTTAAATTAAAATTGTTTCAATAATTAAAAAGCAGAGTCAAAACACTTACGATTCAATAAACACTTGCATTGTACAATACCTGCAATTAGAGATGACAGAACCAACTGCTTGTGGTAGAGATAGATATACATATATACATATAGATATACACTATATGCAGTGCATTATCTATAACTTGATCTGCAACAAAAATAAAAGATAAAAGTGATAAAAGTATCTTTAGTATTAAATGTTATACTAACAATTGAAATTATTTATTAAAAAAAAAAAATTTATAATTAACATAAATTCATATTCAACAAATTATTAAAAAAAAAATATTACCAACATCAATTATATCTCAAAAGAATAAAGTTTATTATTATATAAAAACTTAGTAAAAAATAAAAATAACAGTTTTTGAGTTTGCATATATTTTTAAAAATAATTCTATTTACACTTTTTTGTTATAAGATTTGCTTAAAATACTTAATAAAATACTATAAAATGTGTATGAATTTACAAATGAACAAATTCTTTGTATTTTATATGTATGAGTTTAAATAAAAAATGACACATATTTACGACAGATTCTTACAATGAAAAAAGAATTTAAAAATTAAGAAATAAAAGTTTCAAGCAATTTAAAACTTTATTAATGTAGAATACAAATACTATACACAAATATAAATACTAATATGTATGTATTCATACATTCTGTAGGAAATCAAAGAAAATTGGATTAAGGTCAACAGGTCATATTGTATTTATTAAATTTTATCCAAAATGTATATTTTAAACAGAAATAACAACCATATATAAATTCATAACCATTCATATGGCAAAGGGTTACACAACGATGCATACATACATATATGTATATATAAATAGGAAATTTCGTATTTATTTTAATATACCAACAAATGAATACACATTAGACTACCCATGAATTCAAAATTTTTAATTTTGTTTGTTCCAACAGCAGTTTCTGACAAATGGGGCTAAAAATAATATGTGTATAAAAATTTGGTCAATCGGTAGTAAATCGATCGTCAAAAAAAAAAAATCTTAAAAATAATTAAAATCTATATTGCGCTATAACTCTCTAATTTAACATTTTGCGAAAAAAGCTATGTATGAGCTCTTTTAATTCAGAATAAAAAACAAAAAATTCTGACATATAATTTTTTAGCCTACTTGTTATTAAAATCTATACATATAATTTTTTTAAAAAAGTCCTCGTTGTAATTTGGACCTAGCTTGTTAGTAACGGATTTTACTATTTTGTAGAGTAAGATTTTTAGTTTTTATAAATCAATACGTTTTTCTAAAATAGAATGCATATGTGCTTACTATTTAGCATATTTGGACCAAAACTTGAATTTGGGGTATCGATTTCTTACCAAATTCTGGCACTAAATGCAATATTTCTATAATAAGCGTGAAATTTTGAATCATTACAGAGAGTATTTTTATTTTGTTATTGGATTAACTGCACTCGTGTTATAAAAACAGGTAGTAAACAGTCACTCGAAAATTATGTGTGGCCAATTATTCAAATATTTTTACATAGTAATATTTTTGACAGATGAACACTTTTTTTATTTCGTTTACCTTAAATATTCAATAAACATATAAATATACTGCTACGCTGATCCAAAAATTCAGGCAGCACTATGTATTTTATGCCAATATTTGGATGTTTATTGATTGGTCCATCTGCGCTGGTATAGTTTAAATATGTGCAAATTTTTATGGATTTATAAAAAAACTACAAATCTTACTCAAAAATATAAAGAAAACCGTTGCTAACAGACTAGATTTGTATTAAAACGGGGGTCTTTTCTAAAAAGACCATGTATAAGTTTTTACATAACAGAGTAGGCTAAAAAAAAAATAATTGTAAAAAATTTCTGCTCTTATTTTTAAAAAAAAAAAAAAAAAAAAAAATGCGAAAAAAACTATATTTAATTTTGCTTTTCTATAAAATAAAGATTTTAGTTACTTTTAACGCCTTTTTTAGGATAAAAGTCAACATAGATTGGCCGGTTTACGACCAATTGATCCAATTTTCGCACCTATATTATTATTATTACTATTATTATTATCATTATTATTATTACTATTTTTGTTATTATTATTATTATTATTACCATTATTATTGTTAATATTATTATTTTTATTATTATTATTATTATTATTATTATTATTATATTATTATTATCATTAGTATTAGTATTAGTATTAGTATTAGTATTAGTATTAGTATTAGTATTAGTATTAGTATTAGTATTAGTATTAGTATTAGTATTAGTATTAGTATTAGTATTAGTATTAGTATTAGTATTAGTATTAGTATTAGTATTAGTATTAGTATTAGTATTAGTATTAGTATTAGTATTAGTATTAGTATTAGTATTAGTATTATTATTATTATTATTATTATTATTATTATTATTATTATTATTATTTAGTCCCATCTACTTGAAACTGCCAGTGGAGGAAGCAAAATCAATACTTTTGTAAATAACATATATTTCATGGGCAGTCTAACACATATACATACTCATAATCTTACCCCACAAACATTTGGAAAATATCTTTCATAGAATATATTTACTCAATATCTTCTCTTTATTATTTGGAAGAACATCATCAAAATAACATTTTTCTAATATTGTATTTTTATCAGTTTAAAGAAATTAAGAAATTGAAATCAAATGGAAGACATTTATACAATGTTTTTATTTTTCAGGCACGATTTTTTCAGTTGTTGAAAAATTATTAAAAAATGAAAAAAAGTATTGAAGAAATTTGTTTGTCTTTTAGCAAAAATTTTATATTAAATATTCTTTATTATATTATTTTTAGATTGTTTTAGATTCTATTGTATTTGTATTCTAAGTAGTACGAATTCGAATCATTTTCTTATTATTTTGCTTGCAGGGTATTCGAGTAAATAACATATATTCATAGACAATCAACAAATTTGGGTTATTCCCCATAGACCTCTTGTTATTAAGAAGTAGAGAAACAAACGAAAAGTCAAAATAAAAACATCAACAGAACAAACATAAAAAATAAACAAAACAAATAAAAAGAAGAATAAAAATATACACGTACATAACAACATATGGGAATTTCTTCAAACTCGTTTACTTTTGGGGGTTAAAAAAATTGAAATTTTTTTTTTAATGACACATCAACGCTATTTAACGAAATACAAATCTGTTCGCGTGAATGACTTTTAGCGAACAGCGTCAGTGTTGAGGGGTTTAAGATAAAAAGTTATAAAAAATTGTCAAAATTATATTTCCAACAATATTTACAAAATTGCCATACGTATATAACCCAAATCAATATGACTAAAATACAAATTAAAAGTGATACGATATAGTTGATGACGCCGAAGATAAACGCGATTATAATGATTTTTTAACATTTTATTAAAACAATTTTTACCAACAAATATAGCATAGATTTTTTCGCCTTTTCATTTTATAAAATTTGTTGATATGTTTTTAATATTTAACAATCAAAAATTTTTCAACTCGATATTAATGGACAAGAAATTACCGTTTATGTTGTGGTTGTTAAAAATAAGAAATTTTAAAAAGAATTTAAAATTAAATTTTAAGCCCGATATCGATAATAAGTGCTCATAGGTAACCAACACAACGGTATATAAAATACAAATTAATGAATAATAAGTTTTGTATTATATTAGTGAACATAATCGTGATCATATATCTGTTTTAACCTCCCTTTAGAATATCGAGTAAAAAAAATATGCATAGATTTTTTTCTAATTATTTTAATTGCATTTAATTCGCTGATGTATTTTTCATATCTAACTTCAAAACAAAAAAAAAAAAAAAAAAAAAAAAAAAAATTTTGAAATGTTGTAAAAAAAAAAAAATAAAAAGTTTCAAATATTAACCTACAAACAAAATAATACGAAAATGATTCGAATTCGTATTGCTTAGAAGAAAAATTTTCACATTCGTATTGCGGATTCGGAATAGATTGTGTGTCACAGACAATACATCTAAGCAATAAGAAATCAATACGCGTCGAAGAAAGATAGGAAAAATACTCATCTAGGTGAAAAAAGATGTTATAAATAGATAGAAAAATTTTCACTAAATATGTCTTGAAAGAATATAATAAATTTTTTTTTTACATCTTGTAAGTCTACATATACATAAATCTTAACATCATAAAGCTCAAAAACTGAAACGCTCACATAAAATATTCATTTTTTCCTAAAAGACAAACAAACTTCTTAAATATTTTTTCATTTTTGAACAATTTTTCGACAACTGAAAAAATTGTGACTGAAAAATTAAATTATTGCTTTAATTATTAATTTTTTGGGATATTATCAATTTGTTGCGGAGGGGATAATCACTTTACTGAAAAAGAACAATATTTTGAGGATAAAAATAATAAAAAATTAAATTTATATATTTTGTTGCAATATTAGAAAAATATTGCTTTGATGATTTTCGTTAAAATTATAAAAAGAAGATATTGCATAAACTTCTTTTAGGAAGATATCTTCCAAATGTTTATAGAGTAATTATATTATAATATAGTAAATTTTTTAATGAAATCAACATTTTTTTAAAGTTACAATGAATGGATTTTTTTTTTAAAGTTGCATAGAATGGAAACGCGTAATTATTTTTGAGTGCAAATTAATTCCGGTATAAGTTATCGTAACAGCTATAGATTGATGAACATTTTTACAGACTTTAATTAGCGTCTCAACGGTTTATGAAATATTAAAGACACCGCGATCTCAGGTCAAGAATACTTTTGATGCAGTTTTTTTTTTGAAACCCTACAGTTATGCCAATTGACTCAGAATCATTGTTTGTGTCGATTTAACGATGTCTGTACAACTGGCTGACAAACTGTCTGGACAGCTCACTGTGGGAAGTGCTAGGATGGAACCCGTAAAGTATTTTTTTGTCATTTGATAAAATTTTTATATAGTGGTAAAGCCTATTTATCATGGAATATTGTGTGTAAATATATCATCTTTAATGTTTTGGCAAAAGTAATATATATCGTTTTATATAAATAACTTTACGCGTTACACTCATTATATTTTCCCTGTTCCTCGATGTCAAGCGAAAGTGAGTCGAACATTCGTTTTGACAATTTATATTAAAAATAACAAATACATTTCAATATATTTCGAATAAAACATAAAACACAAATATTGATAAAAAAGTTGATTGTTATTACGTGTAACAATAAAGGATAAATTAATAATTGTATTTGAATTCTTTTATCTTCTTTGGAATATCCTCCATTATTAATTCGATTGTAATGTGAGTAACTTTTTTGAAACCAGCTGTTCATTTGTGTTTCAAATTTGTCAATGGTTTGGGTGCAACATTAGTCTTTCTTAAGTCTTTTTTGAAAGGACACAATATCTTTTTTCCCTTAACTGAAGCAGAATTTTAGATCGATTATAAAGAGTTATAAAATGTTATTATTTTAACGCGCCATAATGATTTTTAAATGTAATTTAGAAACCTTTTTTGATCACATGATATTTTAGCTTCATTGAAATTATGCTGTGAACGTGCCTCGCGAAAAAGACATATCTTTGAGCCATTCATGTTTTTTCTCCTCAAGTTTGGGCACCTCCTATAACGTTTGTATTGCGGGAACATTAACAAGATGTACCTCAAACGATTTATAATTACAAGAGCAATAAACGTCAGTTCCTTATTTTGCAATACTCGAAATGGTGCAAATTTTCTAATAAAAAAACGGCAAAAATTTAAAATTTTGAAAATTTTGGTTTCATCAATTGCTCACAATATAATTTAATACTAGTAAACGAATACAATTGGATACATATGCTAAAATCCGCAATTCCAGCAATCCAAAAAAAAAAAAAAAAATTGTTCTTTTCAAACACTTTTGGATGTGCCGGTACCACATGATAATATTCCTGGTCATGAATGCTTGATATTTTACTCAAAGGTATTGTTAACATAATTTCATCAAAAGTTTATTAAAAAAATCAGCATTAAAAAAAAATATTTGAGGTTTTAGATCAGTTTCTTAAAGGTATACGTAAAAAGAGAATACCCCATATAAGTATATGTATTTTTTTTTATGAGACATCATGGTATGTGTTATAAATGCAGTAACAACAGCATAGCAACACATAAAGTCTATTGCCCAAATAAATAGGAAAAGTATTGCCTACGACAACACTTACTACTACATACAAATATACGAGCACTAAGAAAATTATGAAACTTTGTATGAATATTCAAAGGAGCTTTGGATAAATCTAGTAGTGTTTGGATCAACATTTTTTTATGATGTTGTTGAAACTAGAAGAAATTAAATTTTTACACACAAACACACATTGAAAAATACGCATGAACTGCAAATAGAGTATATTTTCCGACAAGAAAAAAAAGTAAATTGTAAATGTGCCTAAAGACTTCAACAAATAATCATTTGCTTTGGATATTTTGGAAAATGGACAAATTTAGTTTGTATTTAAAAATAGAAATACAAAGACTATAATAGAATTGTTTTAAGAAATAAATTTATTTATTTTTTGTTAAGCTATTGATAGTATATGCCACTTTTAATATAGAAAGTTTTGTGTAGATTATTAATTTATACTTATTTTTTATACCACTTAATTGTTATATCGTACCACAGATTATTGGGATTTGCGGTGATATATATAATACGCAGAATAAAACATTCCATCACTTACCTTAAAGTATGCCAATTGACTTAGAATCATTTTTTGTGACGATTTAACGATGTCTGTACGACTGGCTGGCAAACTGTATGGACAGCTCGCTATTGGAAGTGCTAGGATGGAACCCGATCATAAATATCATTTATGCGATATATTGCTACACATATGCATATTTCATATGCTTTTGATTCATCTAGAAGGTACACAAAAATAAATCACTATACATATTTGGTAACGAAATATATACGAAAATTAAGGTAACTTAACTCTGGAATCCTGCAAATGATGGATTTTATATTTCTTTTTTTGTCAATATTTTTAAAATTTTATTTATTTTTATATTTTTAATTGTCAAAAAACAAGAAGTTGTTATTGTTTTTCGTGTTAATTTAGAATGAATTTACAAGCAATAAAATAATATATTAAAATCAAACAAATTTTTGTATAAAATTTTATTTAAAGTTAAATAATGATTTATTTAAAAAATTCTAGTCATATTTTTTCTGTGCAATAAAATATAATATTAAGACCAAATATTATTTTTTACTAAATTTAATTTAAATCAAAATAGTACTTTATTTAGCTTTAGCATTCTTTTTTTTCGTTCCTATCTGGTACTCTTTGTACTTCAAATGTTTTAAGTTTAATATTGACTATAATTTTGCGTACATAGCGGATACTAATAAACATTAAATCGAATATAAAACTAATAATGGCACATAAAAATTTACTTCAAAAAAATTATGGGAAATTTTTAGTATATATATATTATAATGACAGCAAAATGTGTACGATTCATAATAAGCGATATTTATAGTAATTTTTGTGACATTTAACCGTGAATAACTAGCGCGATTGTCTGTGACTTTAAGTGGCATGTATGTATAAGACGCTAAGGTAAAGCTTTATACAAAAAATTTGCTTCTCTCTATCAAATTTCGAAGTTGAATCATATTTTAGTGCTGTTTCCCTTTACTAATTTAAATATAATTTTATGATTGACTAAAATTTAAATAATATTTAAATACTAAACTCTTATCGTTACTGTTAGTTTTTCTAATTGATATTTAGACTTTAGTAAATTCTATATAAATTATTTTCTTTAAATATTATTTAAACATTATTTTAAACATCTTTCCATATATTTAAAATGGTATAAAAAGTTAACAAAACTATGCTAAATACTAAGCAAAATAAAAGTAAAAATACTGCACATTTACTGTGTCGTTAGTCGTTGTTACTATATTTAGCCATATTTAGCATTTTTCGTTCTTTTTTGTTATACAATTAACTAATTCTCTAAATTCGTATTCGTATGTTACTCCATGTTAAACAATGTCGAAATACCTTTATCGTCATAGTATTTTGTAGTACTTATGCTTTATACCCTTACCTATACATTCGTAAGCACTTAACCAGACATAAACATTAAAGTGACTCGATTTGTATGGGGACAAAAAACATTGCACATGAACCCTCTAAATTTATAGATTAATATGTTGTAAAGTAATCCCCGAAATTATAGGTCATATGTAAAATATTCGCGGG
This sequence comes from Protocalliphora azurea, assembly GCA_932274085.1. Lineage (NCBI taxonomy): Eukaryota > Metazoa > Arthropoda > Insecta > Diptera > Calliphoridae > Protocalliphora > Protocalliphora azurea. The sequence continues at coordinate 103,556,915 of OW026522.1, forward strand.
TTTCTTTACTAGATGGTGTTGATGCCCATATATCGGGCAACACTAATGCGATTGTATCAAACGAGCACATGTTTGAAAGTTGACATTTCAGGTTACAGGTGAAGAGAGTTCATTGATTCGTCGCTCTTATAAAAAGTTATATTGAATTGAAAATTAGTGAAATATGTGAAAAATACCTTATGTAATGCTTCTTGCTATAAAAAAAATGTGTAGTGTACGTTAAGAATGCCGTAAGTAAACGCCGGACCCAGAATTGGTTTACTGGATTCTATTCCGGAAATTTCTATGTAAAAGAATCATCTCGCTCTGGTTGGCCAGGCACTGAAAAAGAAGATCAAATTTTTCAACTAGTGGTGATAGCGAAGGCACTAGATATCATCCACATGATAGTTTGGAATTATTTAAAAAGGGCTGGCTACTAATAGAAGCTCCATGTTTGTGCGCCTCATGCAATAATTTAAAGAAATTTGAGTGATTGAATTACTATCAGTAAAACGCTATTGAAACGTAATGAAATCGAAATATTTTTAAAGCGGATCATTGCGAGTGTTCAATACGAATATATGAGATGAAAAAAAAATATTGTCAAAGGCCGGTGACCTTCCACAAATGACTTTAAAGCCTGGATTGGCGGCAAATATTTCACTAATTTTAAAATCAGATCTTTTATACGAGCAACGAATAAAATAACTGTCTTCACAAAAAATATAACCTAAACTATCACTTTTCAGCCACGTGTTCATTTGACACAACCGAATTAGTGTAACCCGATATATGGGCATCAACACCATACAGTAATAAAAAACCGTGGATACATTTTATATCACCCAATGTTTTGATTTAATTATTTTCCACCCGTGAAATTTTACTTTAGAGCATTCTTAGAAAGATATTATTACAAATAATAAATTTCAATCAATTATTACCACGATTTTAATAAATATTTATTTTTATAATAAATAAATAATATATAAAAAATCCTTCCATACAACTTGTTTATAAAATTTGCTGTTAAAGTGTTAATTACCCGTAATTTTCAATAGTAACAAGATAGGCTTTTCAATATATGTTGCATAATATCCGAAATATATAAAATTAAATGTTTATATAAACAAAATATGACAAAAAATTTAATTAAAATCTTAATATTTCGGGAATGAAAAGAGATGTAACAATTATTTGAATCAGTGTTGCCGATTTCTGTGTAATTAGCCAAAAATGGGACAAATTTAAATTTTTTGGATAATTTTTGAATAATAAAATACACAGATTTACTGTATAATTTCATCGGAATTTTTACGATGCACAAATTAATAAATTTACTGCTCATAAAATGTCTCTAAAGATTACATTTTGCAAAATATAAATCCCTCAATTTAAGGATTATATTATGCATATGCAAGTAAAAAACTAATTTAAAAAAAAGAAAAATAAAAAAATTAAGTCAGGTAATCTAATAAAATATTGGTAAAATATTGTGATTTTGATTTCTATTTGCAAAATTTATATTATGTGCAAAATTTTAATGTGGTTATATGGATATCTATAATCTAACATATTTAAACTCAAAGAAATAAGTTTTGAGTTATGTGCGATTATAGTTTTTAATAGTATAAGATAAATACATTTGCATCAATAATTTCTGATTGGTTGGTTCGATAAATTTTGTGGAGTCTCAGTTAAAACACAAAGAATTCAAAATTGTATAAACTTCATTCGACTAATGAAAACGTTTCAGAATAGGGGTAACAATATTTATATTTTAGAGATCTTAAAGTTAAGAGAAAATAAATGTTTAAATTTTTATTCAAATTAAGTAAGTTTTTATTCAAATTAATATTTTTGTGTCAGTTTTCAAATTTTGTATAAATTGAAGGTTTTGGTTGTCTAATATGTACTATCGACTCCGGCAACACTGATTTGTATGGATATTCCAGGTATCAGCATGTCTCTATTACAATTTAATTTTCAATTTGAATTTAATTTTATTATAAAGAAATAAAGAAATTTTAATAATGATATTGAACAAACGGTCAAGCTCACGGGAATTGAAGCATTCAGATGTAGGAATCATATAAGATAATAATAGCTATGTTAATAGCTCTGTTCTGTTACTCTCGTTGAGTGCAAACATTAATAGTTAGCAAAAAAAAAAAAAAAAAAAAAAAAAAAAAAAAAATAGTTTATCCGATTTGACATCAGAAATTGCAAAAAAACTTCCAATATTTCTTGATAAAATACTAAATTTAAGCTTCTTTTATTTGTATTTATTCGTTTTATTTATTCGTTTTATAGCGTTTAAGAATTCATAATTGTATTTTTGTTCATAAATTGGAAGCACTTTTATCGACGTTACAGTTAACATGTATAATTCTACACGTTATCCTCTAACATATATAAATTTAAATTTTGTACAAAATTGCCTGTGAGCATTAATAAAAAACATCTAATATTTATCTCTTTTTCTATAGGGGTTCATTTGCAACTTTTTTTTCGAGAGGTACTTTAATATACATACACGTGGATAGTAGGCTAAAAAAAAAAAAAAAAAAAAAAATACATGTCAAGTCTATGTTACCGCACTAATCTATGGTTATATATGTGAAGGAATAGGAGGATGGGGTGATACATACATAAATAAGAATTTAGAATATACATATTTTTACAAGGAAATCTTAGTACGTGAAAACGATTAAAATTTTACCTATTGGAAACTTATTAATTTGATGTTAAATGTGTTAAAAGAAAATCTTAATTTGTTGTATACACACTGATATATTGAATTACAAATTAAGCTTGTTTTCTGCTTAAACTTATTGCATAACCCACGTATCTAATTGTGAATATGTATAGAAAACAAGTACTCTGTTGATATAAATACATACATAAATAGAAATGTTATGTGTTTAGACACTCTTACATACAAAACGGAATATAGATACATTTGTACATTTAGGTTTTAGTACACGATCTACTATACACAAATGTAAGTAAAACAATGCATACATACACAAATACTGTAAATTATAAACATACAGACATACAAACGTAGCAATCATTATCAGGTGAAAATGGAATACTCTGACTACTAAACGCTTAACTTGTAAATTACACCAACACATGTACTGTTTATGTTATAGAAATATACATGAGTATTACATACATATGTACATATGTATATTTGCATTTTATAGTATAAGTTGTTTTAGGTCCATTTATATGTATGTATGAATGTACATATATTTTTTTTTTAATGAACATAGGTGGATAATTTGAAAAGGTATTTTTTTAATTAAGGAAATACTGTTGTAGTTATTAATTGTTTTTGATTTCACCAAAATTTTTTTTATTAAAAGAATACTCATAGGAAAATGGGGTCAATACTCTTGAAATGAATAAATAAACAAATAAATAAAAATGATGAATTTTAATTTTATTTTTATTACTTTTAATACCTCTTTTCAACCTGACCTCGTATGTTTCATTATATATTTCGCAGTTAAAATTCAGGGATAAATGTATCTCAACAAGGCAATGACTTTTTGGTGTTGTTATTACCAACACATAGATAGACATATAAATGAATTCATATACCTACAGATATTTATAAAAAACCTTAGAAGTGCGTATGTATATATGCCATAGTATAAGTATTTCTGTGTACTTGGTGGCTACAATAAAAACAAACATCATGTTGATGTTGTTACAATTTATATAGTCTGAATTTGAATAACATACTAAAATACAGGTACTTGCACAAACACTAACGCACTCAAATATTTTATACGCAAGCAACGTGAATATAAATATAAATATACTGATACAAAATTATATACATCTACTTACATAGTCCTAAATATGTGTGGTTTTAAAAATGTCTATTTCTACTTTCATATAGGTGGTATATGCATTTATAACTTTGAACATTCTTTAACCTCTGTTCATGTACATTTGCCAGTACCTATACACACACATAAATATCTATCATGTTTCATCCAACCAGATATTTGCCAAAGTATTAGTTCCAACGCAGCAAATGTTAGTGTACAAATTTTGTTCTAGTTTTATGCATTGCAATGAAGACACACATATTTAAATGTATTGGAAAATTTTATGTTCATGCCCAACCGCAGGGATTAATGCCAAACTTTGTAAATAATCGAAAATCTAATTAATGAATTAATCGAATGAGAAATTTGTTGTAACTAGTTATGACTGTGTATATAGAATTGGCATGTTTTTATATTGTTTATGTGTAATTTATTGCAATGAGACTTGGAAACGTTGATATTTTCAATGGGATATATATATATTTATATATATGTGACTTGTGAAAAAGAAGAGGTTTCTATTAATTTTGTCGATATTTATGTGAGGAAGAATGCTGGATCTTTAGGATAGCTTTGTCATAGTCTTACTTTAATTCGCATAATATTTTCGTCATAAAAATATAATAATCTTGCTCTAGTCAATACCTTTATTTTAATAACTTAATAAATACTGTTACAATCCGTACCATACTCTTAATGTCTTACTATAGGTTAAACTATTATCCTATAAGAGTCCAAAATACAGTCTTATAATAACTCCGAATTTGGTTTTATCTATAAGCAAGATTAAGTCCTCCAATAGTCCGACCAATGATCGGGTCTGACTATAGTGTTTTTATAGACTAGACTCTAATAGTAATACAGCTATGATTTCGGTCTATAAATTTTCTTTATTTAATATAGCCCTACAGTCTTAATATAATTATGATTATTGCCTTACTATGGTTCAACTTATATTCATACAATAGACCTGGTTTCTGTTTTACTACGGTACGGACTGCAGTCTTACAATAGTTCAGTCTCTAGTCTTACGAGAGTTCATACTATAATCTTTTGATGGTAGAAATTATAATCTTATTATATTTTAGACTGAAGTCTTACTATTGTCAAGTTTATAATCCAGACTACAGCCTTACAATAGTCCTAATATAGTCTAAGTTTTAGTCCAGAATATAGAATTAGTATAGTCCTACTGTAATATAGTTCACACTATAGTCTTACTATAATCCAGAATATAGTCTTATTATAGTCCAGAATATAGTCTTACTATAGTCGAGACTATAGTCTTACTATAATTCAGACTATAGTGTAACTATAGTCCACACTATTGACTTACTATAATCCAGACTGTAACATTACTACAGTCTATAGTGTAACTATAGTCCACACTATTGACTTACTATAATCCAGACTGTAACATTACTACAGTCTGTAGTCTTACTATGGTCCACATTGTAGTCTTACTAGCCGTACTATATTCCAGAATATTCCAGTCTGGACTATAGCAAGACTGTAGTTTGGAATATAGTAAGATCATAGTCTGGTCTATACTAAGGCTATATATAGTATGGACTATATCAAGACTATAGTTTGGAATATAGTAAGGTTATAGTTTGGACAGTACTAAGTCTATATTCAGGATAAAAGTATGGCTATTATTTAGACTATATTAAGACTAAAGTTCTATAATCTGAACTATTGTAAGACTATAGTCTGGACTATTATATTAAAAAAAAAAATTTGCATTTTATTTATTTTCAAACTTTTTCTATAAAATAGAAAATTATGTTACATTTTAATGTTAATTTATTACCAGGACTATTTAATTTCCTTTAAAACTTTAATCTCGATTGCTCATTAAACCCTTTAACAATACCGCACAACTAGGAGTATGATTGTTTGAATATTCAACTTAAATAAATAATAATCATACGCTCCACCAAACAATATCTTATACTAAATAAGTATTCTTTCAAATTTTATTTTCTTCTATTTTTTCTTAAACATAAAAGTTTTTTTGCTTAAGAAAATTATGCAAGAAATGTTGACAAAGAATTTGGCTTTGAGACAACTATAATAAAATACACCCTCTTTTGTAAAATTATGTACTCTTAGTAGTTTTTGCTGGATTACAAGATGAAGCTTGCCTTCTTTTTTTACACATTTTTTTATGATTCCAGCAAATAACACTTTGTTATCAGTTATTCCCTTAAGTTTAATAAAAAAGCAGTACAGAGAAAAAAAAAAAACAAAATATACTTTATGTATTTATATACTTACTTGGATATGTACATACTTTCATTCGGTAGCTAAGAGGATTTGGTCTTAGTATTTTGGGGAACTTAAATGTGACCAAGAAGAAAAGCTGTGAAGAAATTCAAGTGATTTTTTGGAGAGAGAAAACATACTTTAAGGAAGATTTTAAAGAGATTTTGTGTACGATTTAAGTTCGATTGATCGGTGGCCTTGAGGATGTTCTCAATTAAATTCTTAGTTTGAGTTAGGATTAGTTACTGAGTCCATAACTTTTTGATATCTACCCCTGACTATGTCGTTGGTCTCAAAGGAAGCACTGGTAGAATTTTATCTGAATATGATGATCAGAATAGTGTTATATAGTTAAGAAAAGAAAATATTTTGAAGAAAAAAGTTCGAATCTAAAAATCTTATCATTATACAATTTCATTTCTTTATGGACTATGATAAGACTGCCTCGGCTCTGACTTTGGTCTTATTATTATTGCTATAACTATGACATTTCTATAGCTTTGATTTTAGTCTTATTATAGTCATGACTTTGGTCTTATTAAAACTCCGTCCTTGGTCTTATTCTAGCCTAAACTATTGCCTTATTATACCCCTGATTATAATTTTACTACAGCCCTGATTATAGTCTTACTATAATTTATAGTTTCGCTAACATTTCTCAATGTTGCCTATAATACAGACATGTTATACCCTCAGTATTGTCCGGGATAAAGTTTCATAATAACTATGTCTTTGGTCTTATTGTAGAAATGACTGTAGTCTTTCTATAAGTCTGAGTTTGGTCTTATTATAGTCATGACTATAGTCTTACTATAGCTCTGATTTTGATCTTGTTGTAGCCCTGACTTTAGTCTTACTATAGCTGTGATTATAGTCTTACCACATTTTGTGAAAAAATTTAGGTCCTCAAATATTGCCTCAGCTATTTCAATGCGAAAGGAAAGTATATCGTCAGATTAATAAAATCTTTAAAGGATTTTGCAAAGGTGGTTCGAATTTCGATTTTGTGGCACGTTTTTCATTATATGTGAAAATAAAAAAAAAAAAAACATTTAAATCTCTAAATTTCAATGTATTTATAAGTATTTATTGTTATATAGAATGCAAAGATTCTTTTAAATATTACGTTATATTTTTATTCAATTATTCCACTTTTCATAAATATATGTATAAATGCAACACGTTCGGATTCCTTTACATAGCCCGCATTGCTAAATTAATTAAAAACTTAAACGGCTATGGAACATAAACAACAATTTTATTTACTTTCTTTTCATTTCTTTTTTACTTCAAAAAATTTTAAATTCTGGTTGTGAAATTCATACAATTTTTGCAAATATATAATAGTATTTTATGTCAAGAAATGAGAGCAACAAAAAATCCGGATAGAATTTAAAATAAAATTTATTTATTAACCGAGCCGCTTTCCGCATTTTTCATAAAAATTTGTATGAAATTTTCCAACTAGCCTTGTTATGTTTATACATTAATTTTGTTTTTCATAATATTCAATCGATTTAGCAAATATTTTTCACATTTTTATATCGTTATAATATTAATAAAAATGTCACGCCTACTTTTTTGTAAAAAAATATTTCGTTGAAAGTTCAAACGAAACTTAGTACATATATCAATTACCTTGTGGAGAAAACTATCGACTAAAATATAACGCCCTGTTTTGATAAAGGGAACGAAAAATTCGTTTCGATAAATTGTATGGAAAATTGTCGAAACGAATTTTTTTTCGTTTATAAAAACAGGAGGTAAGTTAATTACCATGACTAATCAATTTCACTACCTTCTTGATACTACTAAGGCAATTCAGGCCTCTTTTTTTGTCAACTTTTATTACACTGTCATAAAAATTTTAATGAATTTGTAAATTTTGCTTACTAAGAAGCAAAGCTATTAGTCTCTAAAACAATAACAGCATATAATAATATTTGGAATAAATAATTTAAATGATTTTTATTTTCAATCAATTGAAAAAATGGCTCCAAAAAATTCAAACTTCAAGAGATTATAAAACCGTAATTTGAGCTAACTGAAAAACCCTTTGGGGATTTTGCTAGACAACTGTCATGCTTTTATTTTGCTTTGGAATTATTGCGGCAATTTTTCTTGTTGCACTGTGTTATAGTCTCAATTCAGTAGACGCTCAGAAATTCGAACTCTCAGAAATTCGAATTTCCAGAAATTCGAATCAGTAATTTTATTACATTTGGTGCTCTAAAATTAGAATCCAAAATTCCAATTTCCGAGCGATTTTTTGTTTTTTATTGTAAACACTAAAATTTTGACAATTTAGTTTAACCAAATACAAAGTAGAAAGGAGAATCCCATTTTAATAGATGATTTATAGATCTTGTTGATGATGTTAGAGTTTAAAAGTCAGTCTTTTGGCGTTTGTATATGTATACGGTTTATTAAAATAAGAAAGTGGACTAGAAATGCCAAACAAACGTAAGAAAAACACTTGGCCTTTACAAGACAAATTAAAAATATTGGAAAATATTTACAAAGGCGTTCAAGGAAAGCGTTTAGCACTGGACTTTAATGTAACTACTTCTACCATTAGTTATATTAAATCGAATAGAAAATCAATATTGGATACTGTTGCCAACACTTGTCAACACGTATTCAATAAAAATTTACATAGTGATGAATATCCGAAAATGGAAATACGTCTCTATGAGTGGTTTCTTAATCAACGTGAAAAAAAGCTACATTAAATGCACCCATATTAAAGGAGAAAGCTAAAGTAATTTTCAGGCCCGATAAAGCTGAGAATGACTTTCTGGCAGGCGATGGATGGTTTACCAAATTTAAAAAGCTGCATGGAATTCGCCTTTTAAAAATTAGTGACGAGATTTTATCCAGCGACACTAATTCAGTCACTCCTTTTATTCATAGACTTCGTGCTAAAATCGCAGAAATGGGACTAGTGGAATCTCAAATATATAATGTCGACAGGACTGGACTATATTACCGCTGCCTGTCAGATATAACATATGTTTCAGCTTCCGAAAAAAGTGCTCCGTGACACAAAACCCAGAAGGAAAGAATTTCTATCTTACTTGGAGCAAATTTTGATGGTTCCTGTAAGTTGTTGCCATTGGTTATTGGAAAAGCCAAAAATCCAAGGTGTCTCAAAAAATTTAACAACCCACTACATTACGGTTTTTCAAAAAATGCTTGGATGACATCTCGGATCTTGACTGGTTTCGTAAGATCTTTATTAATGAAGTATGTAAGTGCAAACGTTATTTTTAAGTTCCATAATTCTAAAATATTTTTTAATAGGTCATTCGTTTTTCCGAGAAAAATAATTTGCCTCCAAAAGCCCTTTCACTTATTGACAACTACTCCGCTCACTCACCCATTGAAGCAATGCAAAGCGAAGATGGAAATATAGTGGCGTACTTCTTTCCACCAAATGTTACACAACGCTACAGCCCATGGACCAAAATCCAATAAAGCTAACCAAACTTATTTATAGAAATAAATTGCTAACAAAACTAATTGCTGAGAATGGTGAACTAAAAAAAAATTTAAAATCTCATTCAATCAAAGATACAATAATTTTATTAAAGAAAGCTTGGGATGAGATCATGCAAACAGCTTTAAAAAATTCTTGGTCAAAGTTGTTCAATTGGGACTCTGACGAATAAGATAGTGGTGATGATGTGCCTCTATCACGGTTGCTGGAAGAATATCAGGAATATAATGACGTTGTCCAAATAAATCAAAATCTTTTGATGCAAATTAATCCGAATAATTCTATATCTGTAAGGAAAATCGAAAGATGGAATGTAGATGCCTTTGAGAATGAACCTTTACATATATTTGACAACGAAAGTTTGTCTTTAGACACGGATGAAGATAGTGATGTGGAAGTTCCACTTAATATTTCTTATTCCGAAGCTACTCCAAGTGTAAATAATTTAATAATTTAATAAAAAACAGTGAATTATTTTTCACTAAGCACATGTCAAATCTTTTAGATCTCCGTAATGATATTGTTTTGTCGGAAATACAAAAACCTAAAAAACAGACTAATATTACTGAATATATGATTAACAAAGACTGAGTGAGAATTCAGAATATGTATTATTTTAACTTTTCTTAAAAATTTTTCTTTTTTAATTTAGTTATAAGTATGATATTTATATTAAACATACTAAAGTCAAATGAACTGAATTGTTATTTTTTGTTATATTTCGTTAAGTTTTTTATAGTTTTTATGTTAAATAAACTAAAATGAAAAAAAAAACATATTTTTTTTATATCTTTATGGTCAAATTTACCTAAATTTTTGTATAAAAAAAACCGTCCAGAAATTCAAATAATTCGGAAATTCGAATCGCCCTAAAAACAAAGTGGTTCGAATTTCCGAGCGTGTACTGTATTAAACAGAATATAGTTTCTATAGGGTTTTATATGGGTATGGTAATGGAATGTGGAAAGTTCGAAATTAAAAATTATATCATTATTATATTTAAATTTTACATAGACTATGGTCTATAGTCTGGACTATAATAAGACTAAAGTTGGAAAAATAATAATATATAATTTATTTATTTATTATTTTTATTAATATCATTATTATTATTATTATTATTATTATTATTATTATTATTATTATTATTATTATAATTAGCTCTATAGAATTGAACTGCTAATGGTACGAAGTAACGAGTAGGGCGTTGAAGAACTTAAAACTGGATATTGTCTATTAAAAAACCAGAACATACATTACCATTAATGATGCTTAGCAGAAACTATATATTGAGCATACTCCTACGACTTTTCAGAATAGGCAACTTTATAAAGCAAGCCTGGAAGTAGACTTCGAATGCAAAATAGAAGAAACTACTTTTGAACAGTGTGTTTTTGATATATAGGGTCCTATATTTTGATATATAGGGTCCTATATAGATAGGTCTTACGAGTGATGAGACAAAGCTTTTGCCATGTAAGGGTCGTTCAACTCCTTTGCCCAGCGTTTAACGAAACCAAGATGCTTTATTGACTATAACCGTAAAGTGCGGAGTAAAATTAAGTTTAGAATCCAATAGAATTCCAAGGTCTAAAGTAGTGTCAACACTTTCTAGTTGATATTCCCCGAGGACATAGTTTATCTGTAATCGACATTTTCTTACATGAGTTTTTGAAACGAACAGTTTTTTTCTCTTTGCTAAATATGAGTATATCCAATTTATGCTACGACCATTAAATTTCATTAAGTATAATTTTCTTATCAAAAGCAAATTATTAACTTTATCAAATGCCTTGCATAAGTCAGTTTGAATTACATCCCAGCAAAAACTTTTTGGTTTTCGGTAACGGCAACTAATTATTAAAGTAGTATCTTGGTAATGACACGTCATTATTATTTGCCTACTCTATATTATATAAATAAGTATTCAATAGTATAATAGCACAATAATATTGCAATCATGTGGATGAGTTGACTAGACGCTGGATCAACAACCAAAAGGTTTCCGGTTCACCCCCATTCTGATGCTGTTAGTTTTTTATAACAAAATGTCTAAAAACATATATTTATACTAAAATGGTTTTTATCACTTAGAAAATTACGTGCGAGATGGTGTACTGAATAAGACGTTAGTCATTAAAAATGAATGGTTAATTTGTGTCCAAGTTCCAAGGCGAAGTTTTTTGTTTTTATTTTTATTTTTATTTTTATTTTGGTTTAGGTACATATTTTTGAGTACCTCTAGAGTCTAAAAATAACTTCATGAATTTGTGGATAACTCGAAAAAAATAACTAGTTATTCAGGCAAGAAATAAGTAGTTTGTTTTCGTTCCCAATTATACCTGCTAACTTACCAGGAAAACAAAGTTCTTGCTATGATATGTCTGTTTTTATAGGAGGAATGCTCGATTTACAATAGTTGTGAGTTGAACAAAATTAGTAATAGTAGAACGCTTCTTACGAAAACCGAATTGATAAGTTGATATCATATTTTCTACTTGAAAACGTAATTGATCAGTAATGATTTTTTTAAATAATTTAGGTATCGCACACAATTTTACATTACCACGATAATTTTCAATATCAGATTGGTTTGCAGATTTACACATTGGAATATTGTGGGAATCATTCCATATGTCAGGGAAATTACCTTGTTCAATCGAATTACTAAAGTGTTAAGGAGTAGCTAAAACATCTATTCATCACGGCTAGTCGAGTACTTTAAGTAATCATAATGAGACCCAGATTTCTTGAATTCTTTATAACACTTATTCTTATTATTTTTTGTATATGCCAAAAATTTTTTATTGCATGGTAGTTTAGATCTTGATTTAACAATATATTTTGAAACACAAAAGTACAAAAGTTCATACATTTTGCTATAGAATAAAAAGGACATCTTTTCAACATCAGAAAAAGACAAACAAGTTCTTCAATTAATGCCTTCTAAGAAGTAATTTAATGATTTGTTCACATATAGAAATTTTTTTTTGCAAAACGAGTCGTGTCGGTAAAGCCTGATTATATGATACCCCACACCATTGTGCATGTCCATCAAAATTCGTGGAGGGTTCTTTATTAGACATGTGGACAATTGTGAACCGATACTTTTACTAAGTGTAAAATAAAATATACGAATACAAAATATTACGTTAATACCAACATTTATATGAATTTATGCACTTTTAGTTGATTTCCCTTATATGGGATCTATGGTAAATTATGGAGCGATCCACATAAATTTTGTCACTATGTTTTTTACTTTTGTAAAATTTATTTACGTAAGCTAAAGTGATTTTCGGAAGAGGCTTTTATATGGAAGCTATGGTCAATTATGAACCGATCACAGCGAATTTCGCATTTATGATCGTTAAACCCCTATTCCCGAAAGACATTTGTATGAGGGCTAGGTAAAATAATGGACCGATCACCATCAATTTCAATAGGCTTCGGTCCTGTATCATGAAAGTCCTACGTACCAAATTTCGTTGAATTATTTTAAAAATTTCGATCTGTACTTTATGTACAATGTTTATATTGACAGCCAGTCGTCCAGCCAGCCAGACGGACGGACGGATATCGTTAGATTGACTCAAAAGGTGATTCTGAATCGATTGGTGTACTAATACCCCAACCACCTATGGTGGTGTGGGGTATAATCATCTCGATTAGAGTTGTTTAATTATTTAATACACAAAAATCATACTAAATTTCTATACAGGAAAAATTTTTTAGTATTTTTAGTACATAAAAATTTGTTGGAAAAAAAATTTTTAAAAATTGTCAAGCAGTTTAAAAACAAAAAATTAAAAATTGCTAATGAAATTTATATATATTTTTTCAAAAATTTTATATGTTTAAAAATTGTATTTTTTGAATTAAAAAGTGTTTTTGTGTGAAATTTTTATTTAAATCAAAAATTTGTGAAAATATTTTGGCAAACGAAAAGCAGGTCAAAAGGAAAAACACAATAAAATGATATGTGAACAGTGATGTTTAAAGTTATTGTGTTTTTCAAAAAAAAAAAAAAAAAAAAAAAAAAACAACAAGTCAGAAACTAATGTGTGTGAACATAATATATATTGTAAAAAACATAATTCATGCAGTAACAAAGTACATGTAGAAACATATACTTGTTTGTGTGTTTTGAAAGAAATGAGTAATTTTCTTGAAAATTTAGTTAGAAGTACCTCCTCTCACATAAACCTCTAGTTGTATTTCTATGGTAGGTAACTTGGCTCCTAATATAATTAGGGTAAAAATACTTGTTGATTTTATTTATTAATATTGTAAGTAAAAAATAAACATTATGTGTGCATAGTTTTAGCAACATACCAATTTCATTTAAACTTAAATTTTTTGTGTTCAAAAAAAAAAAAAAAACGGAGAAAAATTTTTACATAGCTAATGCATATGAGAGTAAAATATTTTTTATAGAGCACAATTTATTAGATTATTATATAAGTAAATTACATTAAACTCATAAAGATCAATAACATATATATCTTTAATGCTATGTATCTGTTATATTTCGAAATATATGATCATTTATTACCGATTTTTGAAGTTTTAGTTACTTATGATATGATTTATTTAAATTTTTTCTTTATTTCACTTAAAAATTTATGCAATTGCGAAATATGTCTTGGGAATGGCAAATTTTATTTTTTTTTGACGGAATCGCAATAATGTCTCGAATTTTGTTTGGTAATTTGCTAAAGTGATGTAATTGATAGTTTTCGTTGTTATCTTCTTAAAATTATGTTGTATTTAAAATACAACAATATTCGCAATATTAAGTAATAATTATTCGTTTTTTAGTACACATATTTATTTCAGCTTTCATATTTCTTATTAATGAAATAAAATTTTTGATATTATTTGCATTTTTTCATTTCAATAAAGTAAGATGTAACATGGAAATAGCACAGTCAAAATTACTATTTTTCCGTACATATTTCTTGAAACATTTATTCACTATATTATTTATGAATTTTTTATTTTAGTGATTATTTTTATTTACATACTAATATATTGATTGCTCTATTAGTAATAAGTAGTGTATTTAGTATACATGCATATAGTATAATAGCCTCAGTGGTTCATTTCATGTTATAAGTGTAAGTAAACAAGGTTTGGTTACAGTCGGAAATTATTCTATATAATTGAAGAGCTGACTATAATTTGCGAAAGTAAAAGTAAGTCGTATTTTGTAACGCTCGACTTCGGTTGGGTCCCTAAAAATAAATTTCACAGTTGACTTCGGTTAGCTGTTCTCACAGTTGGCTTCGGTAAGCTGTTCTCATGAGTGACTTTGGTTGCTCATTCTCACGAGTGGCTTCGTGCTGCTCGTTCTCACAGTTGAATTCGGTTAGCTGTTCTCACGAGTGAATTCGGTTGCTCGCTCTCATGAGTGACTCCGTGCTCCTCGTTCTCACGGTTGACTTCGGTTAGCAGTTCTCAGGAGTGACTTCGGTTGCTCATTTTCACGAGAGGCTTCAGTGCTGCTCGTGCTCACTGTTGACTTCGTTTAGATATTCTCGCGAGAATTCGGTTTCTCGTTCTCAAAGTTGACTTTGGTTAGCTGTTCTCACAAGTGATTGTGGTTGCTCGTTCTCATAACTGACTTCTGTTAGCTATTCCCACAAGGGACTTCATGTCGCCTGTTTTTATATTAACCCCCAGAAGTGCATAGTAACTGCAGTTTGAGAAGTAGCTAGACATTAGCTTTTAGAAGCCATTGTACGTATAGTAGAAAAAGAAATAATCTCCGATACCCGAAGCTGCCACCTGAATCAGAAGCCGATCCCGCCGTAAACCCAAACCGGTTTGACAGCCGAGTTTGTCGAATTCAACTACCGAACCGAGACTATAAACCGAACAACCCAAGCGAGCCTACTATACGCCGAATAAATAATCGATCCTAATATAAACCGAACCGAACCTTTTATACACCGATCCTAATATAAATTCT
Organism: Protocalliphora azurea; assembly: GCA_932274085.1. Taxonomy (NCBI): domain Eukaryota; kingdom Metazoa; phylum Arthropoda; class Insecta; order Diptera; family Calliphoridae; genus Protocalliphora; species Protocalliphora azurea. Next base: position 103,572,486 of record OW026522.1, read on the forward strand.
AGTTAAAGCTGATCTGATTCAACTTTGTCGTAGTTATTCTCTCATACTGAATATTTTCTGTTTGAAATAAGATAAATACCCAATAAAGATAAAATTATTTTAACCCTCAGATAGGGTAAATCAAACGTTTGAGGATAAGTAAACCCTGGGGGCGAGACTAAGTTACCTCAGCCGACTACAAAACCGCGTTATAACGATTACATATTTTATGCTTTATTCTATTAGCAACATTTTTTCCAACTTCAAAATACAATATTTTGTGTGCATTATTGTAGAAATGCATGTAATTAGTTTTAGAAGTAATTTTACATGCATTTTTAAGAGTATATTTTAAAGATTAGAGCTTAATAGTTGATGTTTGAATTAATAATTTAAGTTAAATTGTTTGATGGCAGGAATTTTCAGGAGTAGTTAGAGGTATTGAACTTACTATAAAGCAATTAGTCACATGGTTGATAAAAATTTAATCCTATAACCTAGAAAGATTTGAAGAAGATTTTAGTCATATAATACTTTAAAAAATTAGGATTCGATTTAGTTTGAATAAAATGATTATACCCAATAAACCATAGAACGATATGATAGTGAAAACGTTCATATTAGGTGCCGGTTATAATATCGTGTTTTATTGCAGAAAACGATATTATTATGATAGCGAAATTTTGAAATAATTGTTTCAAATAAAATAGAAATTATAAACATTTGGAAAAAACTTCAAAATAAAAATATTAAAAATAAAAATTAAAAAAAAGTCGTTTGTTAATAACTTTTTAATACTCAAACCAAACCTTTTTGGCACGTAAGCTAAAATTATGCTTGCAAATATTATTATTGATAGATAACATTTGCGTAAAAATATATCATGTATAATGATTTGTATATATTTTACATTTATTTAGGATTTTTTTCTTGTTTTAGTTCATTATAGTTTTTTGTTATTATATTTAGTATATTTTTATGCAAAAAATATAGTTTTTGGTCCAAACTTGCATTTGGAACAAAATATGGATCATGACGATTTTACTATCGTTATTTTTTGTAATGAAAACAACATCATATTTTTATGGAAAAACGATATCATAAAGAAGGATTCGAAAACGATTATCACTAGTGATAATTTTTATATAATATAATATGGGTATTCAGGTAAATGTTTCCATGAGATTGATGGTAAGTTAAAATCTCCAAAAACGTTGTTATTAGCAAGGCTTGTAACCAATTTTATAGCTTCAGCATGTTTATCATAAATTATTTGCGGAGATGATGAAGGAATATACGATCATGTAATGAATATTTTTTATTGTTAGATTATATATGTATTGATATAAATTCAATATCATTTGTACAATCAATTATCACCGGTCCAGATTCAAAATTATGAGAAACTGCAATAAAAATTCCACCACCATTAAGTGTGTTAGCACGGTCAAAACGAAAAATGTTAATCTTATTACATAGAATTTCGGAATTTAAAAAGTATTCATTAAGCGATATTTCAGTAATTATTATGACATGATGTGAAATATTAAAACTTTAGAAGTAGAGTGATGATATTTTGCCTTTTAGGCCACGAACATTTTGAAAGAAATATAATCTCTAAGTAACTGAATTAGTTTTCTTAATTGAGAAATTCTTTTCCCGGGATAGATTTATTTTGAGGGAGGACAGCAATATCTTGAACGTTTGAATCTGTTCTGTAAATATATTCGCATACTAAGGTATTCTTGGGCCAAAAGTTAGAACCCAGTAAAGTTGCAAAAATATCTGAGGAAACAGTGATTTTGAAAGAGTTAATAAATAACTCTTGGCTGAGAGAAGTTAATTTTATATATGGAGATATCTACGTTTTGACCGATATTTTGTTTAATGTAGTAATCAACAGCATAAGCAGTACTATCACTTGCTAAATAGGAAAACAAAATTTGTTTTTTGGGGATACAGCTCTTAGAGCATGATGAGCAGTTTAAATATTATCCACAATTGTGAATGTATTTTCAAAATTGGGTGATTATTATTAAGATTGTTTATGGTGACAGAGTTTGAAACAGCTTCCGCATAACTATATTGTGTGTTAAAAAATATTTTATTATTTGGACGGATTGGGAAATTTTCTATTATTACAGAATTGTTAAATGGGATGGCAGCAGCAGGATCACATCTTTCTACTTGATCATCACGTTTTTCTTTGTTTGTGTTCCTGGCAAATTTACGACATTTGAGGAATGATTGAGGAGGAGATTTTAAATTGTTTAAAGATGTTAAATCATCAAACAATTTACCAATGTAGGCCCATGTTTTTCGAAATAGTTTTCATGACAACATTTGTGACAACATTCAAGATTCTTTTGTTATTTCTAATAGTGCAGTTTTTCTTTACTAAACAGCCATTATTTCGTAGTATATATTTTATGTTTTTTCATTCAATAGGCTTTTTGTAGTTTTATATATAATTTTAAAGTATATAGGAATTTATATATGAAATGTTTGCTGGGATATGATGTTTGTTGAATTTAGCGATCTTTAAATGATATGACAATACCGTACGATCACTTTAAATGTTAATACAGTTTTATCGACTTGGCAGTACTCTACGTGAAACAGATGGTGAAGTATATAAATACAATCAAACAATTTATAATTGATATCAATGGTTGTTTCTTTTATGTATATTGAGTGAATTTAAAGAAATTTTTCCAATATTTTCCAATATAAATTACAGCAAAATTAGGAGCAAACAGAAATTTTCGAACACCCAACGAACCTCACCAACTCTGATTTCTATGAAATTCGGTGTACGAGCTCACTATGTAAATACAAAATTTAAGGTTCTTCAAAATTTTCAAATTTGTGGTAGTTTAGTTTATATCGCGCTTTAAAGTTTCAGACATTTTTTTTAAATATATGAATTTGAAATCCATATATCTTAGGATCTATTCATCCAATCTAAATAAATTTTGGCTCAAATTAATGGTTAATAAGTCTAGTTTATAATTATTTTTATGCAAACGACATTGTTGAAAATAAAAGGATATTTTTCTTTAAAATATTAAATATACAAAAATTTGAGAAAGGTACCATATGGGGATGCTGAGAAAATTAACTTTTAATAAAAAATAGTTTGACATTTTTTAATGTATTTTTGTTTTGCGTATGAATATGTGTGAATAGATGTTTTTTGCAATCAATACCGTACATAATAAATGAGTGTGTTCTAAAAATATTTTCAAAAAATGCTAAAAAATATAACGAAAATACAACGAAAATTGCATTTGAAAATGCAATTGCATTAAAGTGCGTTTTTTTCGAAATTTTAATAGTTTTTCAAATATTTTAGTTAATGACGACAACAATACAATTTAAATGCAGTTTGAATTGTCTTAAACTTCTAAGTGTGCTCTGAGATATTGTTGTTAAAAGTTACATATTTTTATGATTTTTAAAGTTTTTAAAAATATTAATATGCAAGAAATGTCGCGAAATTTTACAATTTCGCAAAACTAAATCAGAAACTCATACATATATTCCTTGTAACATCTTAGATATTCATCATCAATCGAAGCAGTCAGTAGATTTACTTATTTTCTACAATTTGTCAACTTAATAAAATAGCATGGCTAATAATAAGTCGAATTTTTTAAAGTTCCTTTCTACATATACAAATTGTTTCATTCAAAAAAATATTATTCATTCAAAAAAATATTCAAAATTTTCTAATTATTACTGAAATAAATTATAATTTTCTCAGCATCCGGTCATGGTCCCACTCTAATGATTTTTTAAATGGAAAGTATGTTTTTTTTAATATCCTTGATACAAGGACGAATATTGTTTTCATTATCCTATTCTTTTCAAAAAAAAAAAAAAAATTCTGAAAAAAGTAAACTTTGAACCACGATAAAAACTAAACTACAACGAATTTGAAAATTTTGAATAACTTAAAATTTTGTGTTGACTTAATGAGTGTGTATACCAAATTATACTAAGGCGGTAAGGTAAAAAATAGCGTTTTTTTTTGTTCGAAAAATTATGTTTTCTCAAAAGTGTTATTTATTTTGTAATTTGATATCAGTTATGAATATAATTCAGTTAGCCGATATACAGAACATAATACTGAATCGATTTATGATATGTATATACATTTTCACGATAATATTTACTACGCAAAATAACAATTTTCATTAGCTTATAAAAACACTTCTATGTATAAATACCTAAAGTGGCAAAAAAGTCTTAAAAATAATAACATTATAGCCTAAGCTATACTATTAAATGAAGTTAGCCCATAATTTTGAGTAAAAGTTATGCAACAGAAGTATCGCAGCAAAATTAAAATTATATGCTGTTAGTGGTCTAAAATCCTTCTGTTCCCTCAAAAGTCCCAAAGTTTCATAATATTCTGTATACCCCAACAATATTGAGAACAATGTTTTCTGAAAATCTTTACATTGGTCACATTTACTGTAATGATGTATGTATATATGAGTTTATGTTTGTGTACGCATAAAAACTATGGCAAGTGTTTAATGTTTCAACACCCACATCGCGCACAAATATATAATTGAAATATTTAATAATGTGTGTGTTATATGTGTATTCATACACATATATATAAATACGGAAAAGGAAAAACATTAAACGCACTCACACATGTTTCTTTTATTCTCTGTTTGTTTATGTGTCTGTTTGCAAAAGTAGAGTTACTACTTTGTATATTGAATAAACATTCTAAAACCAAATGGATGCTAGAAAATATAAGAAAAATAATAATACAAAAATAAATAAATAAGAAAAAAACAAAGTGAAATAAATGATAGAAAATATTTGGGTAGGTTAAAAATACACACCAACTTATATGAGATAAAAAAATAGAAACGATAATAAGAAACAATATGTCACTTATATTGGCGCGGTTTCAGTATCTGGCAAGTGTATACAAATAGAGTGTAAAATAAACTTAAATAGAGCAAATAACAAGCGAAATAAAAAATAGTAAAATAAAATACAGAAACCATGTGTTGAACATGCGCTTCAAATGCCGGATAAGTTAGAATAAGTAAAGAAAATGTAACAAAATAAAACACCACACTAAAGAGAAATTTCTAAAAAGAATGAAGCGCTCTTGAAAAATCATAACTCTTTTAAAGGAGTAATAGGGAGTAAATAAAATGAGAGTTTAAATGCATTAAAAACTCACATACACTCATAAAACATATACGTAAATAAATGTATTTCTATGTATATGAATGCGTGGTTATCAAGTGTAATGTCACAATTATACAGTTGTCAACACCACACATTTTACTCATATACTAACAACCATTGTTTACCCATACACTTACCACCACAATTCGTGTAAAATAAATTGAATGTAGACTTACATACACTCCTACATTTAATAATGGCTCTATTTTGTATGTGTAGCGGAAACGGATATAAAATCCTGAGTATGTTTTTTTATTTTCAGGCAAAAAAATTTTTTAAATATCCATAAAAACCATGTTTCTTTTTTATTGTTTTTCTATTTAGGAAAAACGAAATAAATTATTTTATTATTGATTCATGATAAATTTATCACCAATTTGCATATTTATGGTTTACTTGTTTGTGAGAATTTTGTATATGCATAATAATAGCAGCTTAATATTGGTATTAAAATATTATGTTTGCAAAGGTTTATTTTTTTACTATTCTATTCCTGTTTTAAAAATGGGGTATTTGTAAAAACAATAAAATGTTGTAATAAAAGAAAAAACATTTTTTTTTGGTAAATAAATGAATAAGTTATCGAAAGTGCTTCTGCATGTTTCTTCTTTTTTTTATTAAATAAAATATAATTTTTAATATATTACAGTATTACGTCCACTTTTTGTCAAATACAATTTTCTATTATTTTGTTAATATTACATTTGATTATTTATAAGGACGATGTACTGGGTTTTAATACTGTCGGTTTTTCCAAAATGTTAATTTTTCAAATATCGAATAAATTGTTTTTTTTTTTAACACAAAATCCAGTTTCAAAAACAACACTTAATTCCAAAGAACATATATTCTAAATACTAATATTTTAAAGGAAATTTTGGAAAAAAATTGTTAACTGATTAATGTTCATAAAGTTAATTTCTTGTTGTGTTTTGTAAATATTGTTTAAGGCATAGAATACAGCTAGAAGTTTATGTGAGAGGCACTTCGAACTAAATTTAGAACACTAAAATAAAATATATGTGACTATATGTATTTTGTTGTTGTATGAATTAGGTTTTTACAATTGAATTAGTTTTTTTTCTCACATAAATATCTACTTATTAATCTATGGTTTAAGGCTTGATTTAAATTAATTCTATAAGTTTAAAAAAATATTAAAGTAATAATTGTCCTGTATTAATAAACGCATATAAATAAAATTATTTTATTCTCTTGTAACACCTGTAACATTCTTACAAACAATTTAAATATTTTAGGGTTTCTATTAATTCAATATTTGTAATAATAGTTTCTTAAGGGAGCAGTATTTGAAAAATTGATTTCGAAGTTTCTATACTTAGTCTCATTTTTGATGATTATTTTCTTACTTTAATTAAAATTTGTTTTTCAAAATAATTATATTTAATAAATTTTAACTTTAATATTATAAGATTTTTGAATTTTTTTTTTAGAAAAATATAGTATTTTACTTCTTTTTTTACTTTATCTACTTCTGAAAAAAACGGTTAAACGTTTATTTTCTAAATTTCAAAAACGGCAACCACTTTTTTTCAAAATTCCAACTATTCGAATACTTTATTATTTATTGCTTTTCTTTTTATACCCACCATAAAATATGATAGGGGGGAGGTATATTGGGTTTGATATTCCGCGTGTAATATATCCAAATAATCATTTGATACTGGGTCCTCATGAAAATCTAACACGATCTAACGATATCCATCCCTCTGTCCGTTTGTCTGTGAAAGCAGGATAGAGCTCGAGGCGGATCCCTTAGGGGGTCGAAATTTGATCCAAATATATTTCTTATCATTATTACTACAATAATATCATATCCTTTTTGTTAATTTTCTCGAATTCTAATAGCTCTGTGTTCATGATAACAATGTTTTTTTTTTAACTTTTGCCATTTAATTTTTTCAATCACAAAAATTTTAATATGGTTGACTGCAAAAATTATATGTTTTTAAATATTTTTACCAGAAACAACATTTTTATTAATATAAAAAATATCATTACTTTTACAACCATTAAATGATTTCAGCCTTTTAATTTGTTCTTAAAATATAGTATATTTTTAAACCATATTAATATTATTCCCATGACAATAAAATACTTATCCTTTTCACAAACTTAGTGGACAAATGCATAATTTGTTTGCTTTTAAATATATTTTATTTTTAGAGTTTGTTTTCCAACCTCATTGTAATTCTAATTTGTTTTGTATATTAATAAATAGGCAAGGTTTGGTTCCACTCGGTATGATTCAAGCAGTATAAGGTATTGATTAAATACTATTAAAGAGTTTGGTTAAAAAAATATATCTTGCATTTGATGGTTGTACAAATGAATATAATTAATGAATAAATATTATGCAGTTACTATTTTTTGGCTAATAAACTCTTTTTTCTATTATTTTCAATATAAAAGTTTTAAAAATAGATTTTTATTCTATTATAATTAAGATAAGATGGAAAAATAACATGATAAAATGAAATATTAATATGATAAGATTGGATAACTATATGATAACGTGGGATAATAATATGATAAAATGGAATCATAATATGACAATGTGGTAAACTAATATAATAAGATAGGATAATAATAATAATAATAATAATAATAATAATAATAATAATATAACATCAAATCATGATCTGATAGAATGGAATAATGATGTAGAAAGATTGTTCAATTATATGTAAAGCTAGAATCATAACATGAAAAAGTGAACCCTAAAATTGAATACAATATAATAAAATGGAAACATAATAATTATTATTTATAATCATTTATATTTTTTGCTGTAATCATATGTTCCAATCATGATATGTTGCTCTTAGATTATGGTCACCACAACTATATATTTTCTCTGCGTATATATAGCAAATACTGCAAATATGTGTACACATTTTATATTACATCAAGTTCACAATTAATTAACATCGATCGTAACAAATTTGACATGAAAGTCGCATTAAATTGAAACATTTCTTGACTTGGGAAGAGTTTGGATCGAGCAAAGCTTCCAATTTTTTATCTACAAATTTTTTCGCACATTGAAATCTCTTCTTTTAAAAGCATCAAAATATGATGGCTTTCCCCATCGGTTTTCTAATGTTCCACCGGAAACTCTCAGGCGACTAGACTAGGCTAGTGACTTTATTCGATACTTTAATACCACAATTGGGGCTCTTATTCTCATTTTTATTCCAAAAAAATAATAAAAATAAAATGAGAAAGAAAGATATAGTAGGTCAAGACCGACTATATGGTACTCTACACCATTGTGCACGAGCATAAAAATTCGGAAGCTGTGCCAATTTTACTAAATGTAAAATAAAATATATAAATACAGAATAATGCGTTGATACTAACGTCTAGATGATTTTATACACTTTAGGGCGATTCCTGTAAATGAGTTTATATGGGAGCTATGGTAAATTACGGACCGATTCCCATAAAATTTGGCAATGTTGTTCCTACTTACATAAAACTTATTTGGGTCGAATATTAACTTGATAGTAACATTCGTATGAGTTTTTTGCATGTAAAAGTGATTTTCGGAAGAGGGGTTTATATGGCAGTTATGGTCAATTGTGAACCGATTTTCATAAAATTTGGTACAATGATTCATACTTGTATAGAACTTCATTGCACCGAACTTCAATAAAATATTCTTGTTTTAATGCCATTTTTGAGTGTTTAAACACTATTCCCGGGGGGACATTTGTATGGAGGATAGGTGAAATAATGTTCCGATCATAAACAATTTCAGCAGGCTTCTTCCTTTTGTCATGGAAGTCCTACGTGCCAAATTTCATTGAATTATCTTTAAGAGTGCTAACTGTGCTTTGTGCACAAGGTTTACATGGACAGCCAACGATACAACTAACCAGCCAGACGGATGGACGGACATCGTTAGATCGATATAAAAAGTAATTCAGAGTCGGTTGATATACTCTAAAGTGGGTGTTGGATAACTTTTTCTATATTTTACAAACAACAGCACAAACACATAATACCCCAACCACATATGGTATAAGAACAAAAGATACACTCTCACACAACAGTTGCAATATACAGAAAGGAAGACAAGGACAACATCAATGCTACTTATATGATTGCAATAATTTAATTAGGTGTTTTGTTCCAACTGTGATACTAGGTCTTAAGTTTATATTACTGTGATATTTATTTCAATTATTTTTGCTTTTATTTCGAATAATTTGTATTTTATGTCGTGGTGTAAAAATTAATTGTATTATTAAATGTAAAAATTGACGAAGGCAATCTGTAAGTAAATAAGTAGATCTAAGTTATCACGTTATGGTTATTACTACTATTTTTATTTTTGCATTCATATATCGTAGTCAGATTTTAATAAAATTATCTTAGAAAATACCAGCGACACGTTTGATAAAATTATGAAATAATAGTTTTTTTATTCACATTTACCATGAAAGTCTAATATAGATTATTCTATTATACAGGAAGTAAAATAATTTGTACACTACCTTAGAGTGCTTTGCGGATCCCCTAAAACGTTAATATAGCCCCTGGGGCTCCGAAAAATCGTACTGTTTGCCTGTAAGTGTTTGAGTAATATCAATCAATTATAATAACTTTTAATTTACTGAGCGAATTTCAAAAAAAAAAAAAAAAAAAAAAAAAAATTGGTATGAATATTAAAAAATAAGCCAACAAACAAAAGTCAAAGTAAAATTCAGTAGATTTTTAAATAAATATCTATTTGTAGAATTTGTAAACTTTAAAGTGGATTTAATAATGACTTTATTTAAAGGAAGTTTTATTTTTATATTATTACTTTTAATATGACTTTGTTTTGACAATTCATATGCAGGTAAAAATTATGATCCAGTGAATTATAGTATTTTTTTTTTATTTATTATTACATTATTTAACATTGTGAATAATTACACTTTTAGTTAATACCAGAGACATCTGTAATAATGCTGTCAAATAGAGTAACCTCAATACAATTAAATGAAATTAATAAATATCTTTCATAATAGTCTAATAAAATTATTAATGTATTTTTAATTTACTTAATATAAGTATAAACCATTCTAGAATGCTAGAAAATAAATAATAAATTTAACACTATAATATTATCCCGTACTGTTTGCAATAATTTATTTATACATACATATATAAGTTTATATCGTATGTATATAATTTCATATATGTTATAATAGAGTATGTTAACGTGTTAAATTATTTCATCATTTTATGATAATATTTTGTAATAAAAACTGTGTGTGAATGTGTTTGTATTTTTGTCGCAATTTCTATGCAAATGAATATAATAAAATTTCATGATAATAATATTATTGAAGGAGTTTATATTTATATGTAAGTGTAGTAGACTAGAACAATTTAAAAAAAATGTATATATTTTTTTTAATCAAAAGCTTATCTCCTTCAAAAATATTTCTTTATTTCATGATGATTTAATTTTTACCCTATATAGCTTGAGAGTTTTAAGAATTTGGATACTCCTAATATTAATACACATACTCGTATATTTATAGAAATATGTGTCTATTAATACAAATATATGTATATATTGTGTACTAGACCGCACCAAAATTTATCAACTTTTAAAATTTGACCGTATCTGCCCCTAGAATCGTTCATTGAATTGTTATAATATACTGTGTGAAATATTGGTGAAATACATCGTTAAACCGTGTCGCATCGGACACGAAGTTTGTATTTTGCATTTATATGGGGAAAATATGACTGTTTTGCAGTTTTTAGAAAAATTTAGCTATTAAATAATTTTCTTTGTAATAATATGTTAAAAATTCATAATTCGCACATAATTATTTTTTTAAACGCACCTCTTCTTAAAAATTTGTAAAGTAGATTTTATAAATTAATTTCATGATCAAATAAAATGATATTATCTCATTCTGATAAGTAAATTTATAAGCACAACAAGTCCGGATTCTTTTCCATAGCCCGCATTGTTAAATTAAATAAAACCTTAGACGGCTACGGAAAAAATAACAATTTTACTTTTTTTTTCATTTTTTACTTCAAACTTTTTTCAATTTTGTTTACGAAATTCATACACATTATTACCATATTGATAATATTAATTGTGAGAAAATAAAAGCAACAAAAAATTAGGAGAGAATTTAAAATAAAATTTATTTTTTAATCAAGCCGCATTGTGCAATTTTCATACAAATTTGTATGGAAATTTCCGGACAGGGTTTGCTGTGCTTATACATTAAATTCATGCTAAGCCATTAGAATTCCTAGCAGAAATCATGCACCCAAATGCAGATAAAAAAATAATTTTTCGAGATGTTTTCCTTAAAAATTTGAAATAGTTAAAATTTTAATCTTTGTTCAATTTTCTTAAAAATTTCGGAATATATTTTCTGAGATATAATTTATATTATTGCGTAATAATTTTGTTTAGTCTGAATATCAGTTAAAAAAAATCACCCTACAAATAAAAAACTGCAAAAAATGCCTTTTTGCTTAAATACGAAAAATTTAAATCGAAGGTACGGTTTAGTCATACAAAGAAAAAAGTTTGTGCATAAATATAAAAATTTACTTTCGTTGATTTTAGTTCATAATATTTAAAAATAATGTCTTAAATATTAACACTTTTTACATTTTTTGAAATGAATCAAAAGTCAAGAAAACTTAAACAAATAGTTCAAATTTTCATTTATATTTTCAATTTGTAAATGTATATTTGAAATTTTCTTTATAGAATTTATTGTAGAAAATTTTTGAAATTGCCATTTAAAGGGATTTATTACTAATATTTTCATGTATAAGAATTTTTATTTAGAATTTAAATCAAATTTAATAAAACTAAATTTTAGCAGCATTTTTCCAAAATTCGCAAAATTATCATTAAGTACAATTTAATAACATCTATGAATAAAATTTAATTTTTTATGAAAAAAGTTTGGGAAAAAATGTCATGTTCGATTCATAATATTTATGAAAAAAATTTCAAATATTTTTCTCTGTGTACAAGCTATTGACTTAATTATTTTTTTTTCTTGTAGTATTGTCTATAAAACTGCATAGTTTTATGCAAACTTTTTTAAAATTTTTAAAAGTTTGAAATTGTAGTTTTGAAATATTCTTAAAAAAGTCAAAATTTTTTAACCAGGCATAGAATGGGGGTTTGAATTATCCTGGGAAAACAAAAACGCAATTTCCGTAATTATGGTTTAAATTTAATTAAAATTTAATGAAACATTTCTCGAAAAATTAAAAATTTTGAAACACATTAACGGTCTGGGGAATTCGTAATAACCTTAAAAATTTTTAACCGATTTTTTTCTTTTACATCTTGTTTGGTAGATAATTATATATATATATATATTATGATCTTTTAACACTTTTTTTACAAAGTAAAGTATCTAATAGCTAAATTTTTCTAAAAAATTAAAAAAGAAATAATTTCCCCATATAAACACATCATACAAACTTCGGATCCAATGCGGCACGAGTTCACAATATCCGATTTTACTAATTTTTTATAGAATATATTTTTACATCCCACTGAATAATTCCAGGGTCAAAATTCAAAAGTCGCTAAATCTTGGTGCTGTCTAATATACACATGTATAAATGTTTCCATATATCTGCGTAATAATCAGCAAAAGATTATTTATTCAATGTAATTGTGTAAACATAGTTATTTCTTTTTTTTTTTTTTGCACTGAATTCGTTATATTTTGATTTGACTATGTTTATGTATTTGTATTTGAGTGTTTTAATGATAGAATGTTTCAAAATAAATTTGGATACTCATAAATGACACGTTTGTGGAACTAAAATAAATTATGTATAATAACATTATATTACATAACACAAAATTTTATTATATGACTAAAATAAATTACATACAATCGAAACACTTTCACATTTAATGTAATGAATTAATTTATCAATATTTATGAGTAATAGTAGAAGAGTATTGCGAATATTTTAAATATGTAAACAATTTTAATGAAGAGATAGGTATTATACAAGAAAGAGAAAATTAGTATAGTGTCGATGTATAAATATTTTAAAGTATATTTGAAAACGATTCATATGTTTATTTCTGTAAAAAGGTAATAAGTTTATTCAAAAACATAAATTTGGACAAATTTTTCTTTTCTTTTTTTTTATATCTGGCTTATTAAGCAATTTTAGATTAAAAAAATCATATGCACAAATAGTTAGTGTCAGCACATTTCAGTTGGAAAATTTTAAGCTGTACATTGGATTATAGTATTTATATTGAAAGAAAAAAAAGAATAAAGTTTTGGTACTTTCTTTTTTGGTTTATTTTGATATTTTTATATGGTGAACATAAAACAAATTAATACTTTACTTACTGTACTAACTGAAAGCAACGACCAGAAAATGGAAAAATAAATTCAACGATTTTATATATATAAATACGAATATATAGTACTCGTTTAAAAGAGGAAAAATGTAATTTGAAGAAAAGAGTAATTACAGAGATTTTTTCGTTATTTTTTGGTGGATTAAAATTAAATAAATATGAAATGTTTTCTTGTGGAAATAGGAGGCTAGAAAAGAAATCTGCCACTAAGAGAATATCCATGTGTATGTTAACCCATAGAGAACATGGGTTTAAAACTGGATATATATATATGTACAGATAGAAAAATTAATTTAAGACATATTTGTGAACCATATGAAATATTAAGCAATGTCCTTTTGTCCGTCCGTCTGTTGTAAACATATTCTCTCGTCTAAACTGAAATTCACCCAGATTATTTGTTGTTTTCTACTGCAGTTTGGTATTTAAAATCATCATAATCGATTCAGTAGAAAAAAAGAGTTATAGAACGATATCTGCAAATAGACTTTAAGACTGACATTTTTGCATTAAAAATTTCTAATTTAATTGTTAATTTTAAACAAAATTTATCCAAACTGTCTACCTATACTCATATCACTTTACTACCAAAAAATCGCAAACCGCTACAGTAGAAGTAAGGTAATAGACACAATTATGAACAGTTTTATGATTTTACCACAAAAGTCTCCATCGATTTACATAAACAGAAGATTAACGATATCATGTTATGATTTGTGTATGGAAAGAGTGTTTGTGTGTTCGATTCAATATGAAACAAACACAAACACAAAGGCATGCAACTATGTTGTGTGTGAGTACGATCGTGGTCATCTGTGTTTCCAGGAGGTGAGAAAGAAGAGGTTGAATAGGACTTTAAGAAAGGTCAGAAAAGGCTAAATGCCCCAAAAAAATAAAGTCGGAAAAAAGCTAATATATTTTTTATTTACAAACTATTTTTTTCCCTCCTTTGTTTTTGATATTTTTTTTTTAAAGATATTGTAATAAATTTATAAATAAAATATAGAACGGCTGTCAACAAAATGATGCAATAAAAAAAAGTTCATTCGAAATTTTTAATATTTCATATGTAAAGTGTTTTGAATTGATTTCTTTTTTCATTTTTGAATCATAAATCCTTTTTTATTAATATTGATGATTTTTCGCTTTTATAAGATTTTTTAAATTATATTTATAAAGAATTTCTTTTTATGGTTAATTAAGTTTATTAAAAAGATAATTGTAATAATTGATTAAGTAAATTCATAAAATAAGTTAAGTTATATTTGATTTATAGAATGAAGAGCCGCAGGCGATAATTGTTGTTAAGTATAAATAATCTCGATTTCTTGTGAGAATTAATGGTTGCCAGCAAAACGACCCAAAGCAAAATTTGGGTCATGTTTCATATGAGAAATAACCCAATTTTTTATATTTTTGGTGATTCTTTGCTTTTACTTATTTATTTATTTATTTATTTTTTTTTAATTTTACAACATGCACGAGAAAGTAAAGTAAAAAGTTATCTTATTCTGCATCCGGCCGAAGTCCTGCTGTCTAGAAAATTGTTTTAATGCAAACCTGAATTGTACCCAGGCCAAAGTTAAAACTATATTCATTCTGTATATGGCTGATTTTGTTCAGAAATTTTATAATATAATGGATATATTTTCATACCAGAAAGTGTTATAGTGGACATGGATGAGAGGATTTTTAAATATTATTTGTAAATTTTTTCACTTTTTTGAGCAAAATTTCAATTTTTTATTTTTAATTTCTTTTGTGTAATTTTTTATCTGAATAATTTTCTATATCGGTTTTGGGCGAGTTTACTCATTTTTCTGGCAGCAAATAAGAAATTATTTTCTTCTTTGTTAAAATACTAAAATTTTAGCCACTTTGTAGCAATTTTAAGAATCAAAAAGGGCTAGAAAAAAAGCTAGAAGCTAAAACGAAAATTCTGAGGCTAAAAGCAAAACAAAAAGGCTAGATTGGCAACACTGGTGGTCAGGGTTGTCAGATTTTTTCGAGTCTCTTTCGCCAAGTCGTTAATCAGAAATTACCAAAAGTAGCCAAATTTCAAATTTTTTTGCTTCTTCAAAGATAAAATTTAATTAATATTTATTAAATATAAATTCAGCTTTAACAAAGCCAATCATAACTGTAGTAGTTAATAGTAGATCATTGAAAAATAAAATTATAACACAAAATAGGGTGATCACATGTCAAAACGGACTGCAACTATAACTTGTAAACTTAATAAGTGTCCACCTTGAAATTTTGTATATATACGGATAAGAGTTATATGAACATTAATTACTTTTTAAGAATTTTGAAAATATAGTTTTTTTAAGATATAATATTTTGATCATTATATGTCTAATTTTGACCTTTGAAATTTTGATATAAATAAACTTTATACATATCGTTATAAATGTTATTTCTTTGTCTTTAATGTGAAAGTAAAACAGAAATCTACTACGTATAGCTTAGAAGTTATTAGTAATTAAACAAATACACTTTTGCGAAGGTTTTAGCTTTTTTTTCGTTTTACTAAATATATTATTTTAGGACCAGAAAAGTTTATGATTTAAAAAATACTTCCAATAGCCAAATCTGAAATAAGAGATGACATATACGAAAAAGGCTGTTTCTGCTTGTTTTGATATGGAATCCCGTAATGTGCCTTTTTTGACATATTGCTTCATTTTATATATCATTATATATTTATATATTATTATATATTTTTGTGGGTAGAATTTCTTTAACTAATTTGAAGCTGTTTATAAAATAAGGTCCATGATTATGTTAGATAGGTAAGTAAAAAAAAATCGATTTCCTCAACAAATCGTTATATGGATAAGGCTTAGTACGTTATTAAATTAGCTAATTCTATTGTGATTTTAGTCTCTGTGGTCCTAGCCAACTATTGTATGTTATTTTGTTCCAAATTGATACACATAAGAATATTTATTAAAAATTCTCTTAAAATAACTGCAAATGAATGCAATGAATGTAAAAATGCAAGACTTAAAATATCAACAGATTTTTTTTAAATTTTGATAAAAATAATTTTTTAAAAATGCTAAAAACTATAATTTAATTGCATTATAGTCAATTACTACAAATACACTTGAATTTAACGTCATTTGAAGTAAAGGAGATATTGCTAATATTTAAACGCAATATATTTCTCATTCTTTATTAAAATTTGGCAACAGTTCAGAATTACATTATAATGATAGCACTGAAATAATATTGGTGTGTAGTTCTATTATTATTATTCTTTAAAATTATCCTACAAAGATAATATTGAAACGATCATGTTTTTAAAATTTGATACAAGTCATGTAACAATAGATATTTGATATTACCCGAATGATCACATGTGACCATTTAAAGCTAATTCTGCTACCAATCGTTTGATTTAATGATGTAATTATGATAACGGAAAACTCTCCTAACATACCAAAATTTATTTAATAGAATCAAAGTACCACTCTTACTTTTGGAGGCAGGTCCTTTACTGTTTTAACGCGTATTGTATAGTATAAAAGAGGGCCGATTACGATAACTTGAATTAATTTGCATCAAACATAAATATTTTAATTTTAGACCATCTAGATAGATATATTTTCCTAAATATTAATTTCTAATAGTACAAAAGTACAGCAATCCAATAAACACAAAGGGTGAAATTTTATTTATTTAACATAGGAACTGTGCCAAAAAAGGTCTTATTGTTAATTGTCTTCCTTTGTGCTAGAATTTGCTCCATAACTAAATCAAGGAATATTTGAATAGTTTTACGTTATATGGCATTAAGTACCCAGTAAAAATAAATAGAAGTAATTTTTGGAGAAGTACTTTTTCATTACTTTCAAATTTTTAGTAAGTGTATGGTTTCTTGTATTTAAGAAGTTATATAAACATCATACAAAGATGTTATTAAAAAGTAATTCGGATAGATTTTACTGATATAAAACGCTGAGAATTTACAAATACTTTTTAATTATAAAATGAAAATATTGTTATGAAAATTTGTTTTAATAAAAATATTTGGTTTACATAAAAATTAAAAGTAATTTTCTTAAATTAATAAAATATTATATAAAAAAAATCAATTTTACATGACATCGTGAACATGACTTCCTTCTCAGTGAATAGGTATCAAAAAAGATAACATCTTCCAATGAAAAGCTTATGTTAAATTCATTGGAAATTATCCGAACTACTTCTAGATTACAGGTTCAGGATCTTAATGACTTCTTTGGATATTCTTTCTTTTTCTGTGGTAATTTTATATTATTGTGAAAAAAATTATATTTAACTGTAAATTACATCAAACTACGATGGAATTAACATATGGAATTAACATATAACAAGAATACTAGCAATCCGAATGAGTTTTTGCGGCGTTTTGTAACTGTGAATGAAACATGGATCCATTACTGTACTACGGAGACCAAGCAGCAGTCTATACAATGAAATTATTGACCAAACAAATGTCTATTTTAAGGACATCGAAAAATTCTATTATGACGACACTTGCTGAAAATTTGACAGTAGTCTATTAACAAGTGGTACTTGATGGGAATAGTGTTGCATTTCATATAATTATGAGGGAATTTCGAAAAGTTACGAACTTATTGATCCACCCTCGTAACATTATAACTGATCGTATTATTTCCATAGAAGGCTCATAAACAAATATGAAGTATTAAGTTAAACCAAACTTTCATAAATGGAGAATCTTTGGAGATTTCGAAATAATATAAAAAAAAAAATAATTCCAAAAATATGTGTGCAAAATAGTATGGCAATATTTAATAGAAAGTATAATTAATTGGTAATATTTATATTATCTGTATATTTTGTGTCTTTCAATAGAAACATCATGGAATTTAACAATATTATAGTTTTCAACTTTTTACAATAACAAATTTTATCAAAATTTTAAGAAATCATGTTGATTTGTTGAGAGTTTCACTTTTTTTGCTCGCAAAAATTTACCATTGTTTTTACTAAACATTTAATAATTTTCCTTACGAGCAAAAGTATTTGACAAAAGTATATACAATAGGTGTCTATGGCCACAAATAATGAAATCACAATAGTAGTGCTACATCGGTTATCGCTACAAGCAAAATACATATAACGTTGCATTTTTATGCTCGCAACTGTATTAAAATATATGAGCTGAAAGTTTGCAACTAAACACTGTTTTATATATTAAATTCCTTCTTTGTAAATTCAGGTATTTTGTTTCTATTTTATATTAATTTAAACAAATACACTTTTTTTAACCACTTCAAAAAACATAAAAAAATGTTTATGCTTTGGTATAGGATATGTGGCACAAACAAAATTTGTGTTCATTTGTTTAAATGTTAATATAAATACTATAATTCAATTCCAAAAGTGTTAAAAAATGTAGATTTTGCTTTTACCTTGTGCAGCAATCGATATAAGTATTTAGAAAAAAAATTTCGACGATTGGTTTTTATAAAAAATACAAGCTAACTTTCTTTTTTGTTTATCTCAAAAGCATGTTTTTGTTTTGTGCGGCATCTATGTAATGCTATGTTCATGTACACTGGTAAATATTCCTATAAACGCACATAATTTCTTTTAATTATCTTACCAAAAATATGCCAAAAAACAATTAAGGAGCAGCAATTTAATTTTTTAAATTATTTATTGACTTCACTTAAAAAATTGATAAGAAAAAACTTAAACTTATTTTTTTTCATTGTAATTTTAGTAGTTTAATGTCATTTTCTATGGAATTTGAACTTTTGTTTTGAATAACTTCAAAAATTCGGTCTGGCATTAATTCGACTAATTTTTGAAGAAAATTACCATCAATTTCTGTCCAGGCTTGCTTAATTTTTAGTTTTAAATTCGTTATTATCATTATGGTTTCATTCTGTGCATTTCTTGCGTAAACTTCACGGGTCATGTACGCCCACAGATTCTCCATTGGATTTAAATCCGGAATAGATGAATACTATGTTCATTAAACCACGATTTAGATTGGTTTAAGAAATGGATTGCAGCGTTATCCTATTTGAATATGTAATCTTTATCCATTTTTTCAACCATAAATGAGAGAAGAGCATCTTTCAACAGTTCATTGTAAATTACACTGTTTATTTTATTTGGAACAAAATATGTTTTTGCAGCAGAAAAGGCTGCCCACAGGGCCATGAGATGTGATGATTTTTTGCCAAACGTGGCGATTTTTAATTACTTTTGGCGACTGAATTTTCCGTTTGGTGTCATGGCGTTTTTTTTTTGGCGATATGTAACATGGTGGCGATTTGTTTGGCTAATTTTTAAAATTTGATTAAATAGGCAACTGTGGTGAAAAACTATTAAATTTTCTTACTAAAAATCGACCATTTTTAGTATTTGCCTATCTAGCGAAATGAGTAGCCTTAATTTGTAAATAGTTTCAACTTAATTTAAGAAATTTTATGCTCAAAAAATACATTTTGTTATATTTATGCATTAAATATTTGATCATTTGTTTTCCATTATCTTTCATATATATGATTTCGGTCGCAATAAAATAAACGTTCATGAATAAATTAATTCTTTGAAACAATTTATAAGTTTAATAGGACAAATGTTGTATATAATAATAAAATTATTCTTTTAAAAGGTATAATAAAGTCGAATAAATTTTAAATTTTAAAAGTTGGTGACATAAAAAGGGGCTATATGTCAGAAAAGTGGTATTTTAAGTAGTTGTACTTTTTTTATTCAATTAAACTGTGCTTGAAAATAAGACTAATTTTTTTAACAATGTGGGAACCCATGGGGTTAAACTTAATCGACGATGCTGAATTTAGTGGTGTTGACCATTTTTAAAAGCGCTCATTTTTGAGATATTTAATTCTGAAAGGCTAAAAAGGAGTTTAGGAAAATTAAGGTTTTTAGCATAAATTTAATAATTTACAAACAACTTTTAATTTTAAAATGTATTTTAAATCAAATTTTTCATAAAAATTTTGTCTCTAAAATGCATTTTAAATTTAAAATAGCTTTGTGAATACAGGGGTAAATTTTTGATTTTAAACAATTAAGATAACATTGAATTGAATAATAATGAATTATTATTATCAAATATATTTTAAACGCTAATAAAGAAAAATTTAAACTAGCAAAAAATATTACTATAATTCTGTAAAAGGTAGCTAGTATTACCAATGAGCTACTTTTCAAACAAAAAGGTAAAAAATTTAAAATCGGACTAAAACTGATTTAATTTATTATGGAGGTATATATTCAATCGATGTATTGTTTAATATACATAAATAATCTTTTTTATCTATAATTTTCAATTAATTTTAATTTGGCGATTTCTGATTAAAAATTTGGCGACAGAGGCTCAAAAAAATCTGACAGCCCTGGCTGCCCAAACCATAACGCTGTCTCCACCGAAATTGCGTTTCGACGTACGAATTTCGTTTGATCTCAAATCATGTCAATAGCAAGAATATGATTCGGGACCGTCCAAATTGAATTTCTTTTCATCAGAAAATATTACTTTATTTCACTCATCTGTCAATTTCATGTACTTACGCTCAATTTTTAAATGCTTTTCCTTATGATGCTGTTTTAACATTGGCTTACATTTTGGTTTCTTCCATTTTTGGAAGTTTCAGGAAGGTCAAGTTTATTTTTTATTTGTGTAGAATTTTATTTATTGCTTCTTCTTTTATCTTATTAATTTGATTTTTTGTTAGTTTTTCATTACTTTTTGTTGGATTCCGCACTATTTATTTCTGCCTTTTCTTAAGAAAGCCTCGAATAACTTCTTCCGAACGGTTAATTTTTTTGTCCAATTTCTCTGTTAGAACAGCATTGATCACGAAAAAATTTAATTTGAATTTTTTTCCTGGTCTGTAGTAAAAGTTCCTTTGGGCAACCTTTTAGCTAATGAAATTTCCCAATTAAAACAAAAATATGTACAATAAACAGAGATATCGTCATCAGAAACTTAACTTAAGTGAAACAAACAAAATTGTTAAAATTTTTTTAATATTTTTTTGCATTAACTTGTTAGACTAATTTTCTGGACTTCGTTTATGGGAATATTCCACTGATATGATCACCAATATTTACTGTACATAAAAATGTACCATAATATCGCGAGTTATTGTAACAACTCAACATTTTTTTTGGTTAAAAGAAACGAATACACCTCATAGAAAAAAAAAAAAAAATTAAATGCGTTTATAGGAATATTCACCAGTGTATATGTGTTTTTTTAACCATTGGTTTTATATAATTAAACACTCAAATTTGAATTGATTTTTCATAGTTTGAATGCATAAAAAACTTCTCTATTTGAAATGCTTAATTATTTAACGCACGAAAACATGATGATTTCCATACAAGGAATAAATGTTTGTTATTTTTAGTGTATTGGAATTTGTTGAACACTAAGCAAGGTGTCTTTAGCTGAACACATCCACTGATATATCTGTTTAACTTGGTCATTTATAGTTCGTGCCCTAAATTCTTCTATTGGCTGCGATAAAGCAGCCACCCCTGTCCTTCCACCACCTAAGAGGTGATGTCACCCTCGTTCGTTCATGTTGAGAGACCACAATCTTAATGGGATTATGGTCACTCACGCCCAAATCGTCAAACACCCACCACCTAAATCCAAAAGCAGTCAGCGCCTCCAGTAGTCAGACAAATCGACATATTTAACACCCCGACGCTTATCGTTAAGATCCACTCGCTGAGCATCCTACTTCACATGTAGTTCTGATATCCAGGCATTTGTCTGGATATCTTGGAGAACCACATAGGAGAAAATGCATTTGCGTCAAGACCTAGGATGAGTGGCATGCTACTCGCATGGAGTAGCACCGTATCCATATACCTTAGATAAGGCTCAAAATGGTACGCCGTACATACAATGAAGAGTATCTTGCCAAACTGCCCTTCCGCAGAAATGCGGAAGCGTTTCTACTAACTATCATAGAATTAATGTCCCTGTCATCTACTATTATTGCAGACTTCATAGCCTACCCCAGGTCGCACACAACCGCGTATACCCTTTCGAAATTAAGCTGGATTATCCGCAACTCCATATTAATGTAGTATTGTAAGGGGTATTTTAATGAATACCCTGTCTCAGTGAGATCATCCCGGTTGAGCCCCCAATTGTAGTATTAAAGATATTTTTGATAACACTTTAGCTACTTCTAATTTTTGTTACTTTGATCTTCAATTTAAAACACAGCTGCGCTCTCAATTCATTATAATATTTATTTATATATTAAGAAACTATTTACACTATTTACACATTTAATAACTTAAACTTAACACTTTCAAAATAAGAAGTTAAACCAAAATGTAAGACACTTGATGATCCTTTGTCACTTGATCTCTTTGACAATTGATGTTCGAAAATTGATTCCTTTGGCAATTGATTCATTGAATGATGATCTGTTGGTAAAGTCGGTCTTTTATATCCCTGTCCCGATTTCGTCATGCTTCGTTCGTCTTAAACCCAACCCACTAAAAGTCAATCCCTAAATTGTCAACCTAGGTTATCTTCTCCTACCTTTCACCTCATTTCCCACATTCCGCCCTCCTGACCTTACATTCGACCCGAATGTAGAACTCCACGGCTTCATGTACTCAGCGACAGACGTGCACCTTCCGGAACCCTCAAATTCACCAACCTTCTCGACTTCATAACGCCCATGATTCAATTTGTTGATGACCTTATAGGAACCTAAGAATTTAGATTCGACTTTTATACCGGTATTGAACTGGGTGTGCTTATAGGCGACCGAGCTGACATCATACTGTCTCTCTAGGACATGATTCTTGTCGTAATTTCGCTGCTGTATTCTTTGTATATTATCCCTGGCTTCTTGGTTTTTGTTGCGATCTTTAGCATCCAAATCTACCTAACGAACCCTTTCCGTCAGTCTATGTTGCAATTTGCGACCCTTGTAGTATTTAACATCATCTCTTTCGATATCTTTAAGACGTTTTGATACTTTTTCACATTCATTTTGCTTAAAATTTTCTTTTAAAATTATATTTTTATATTCCTTGACTTTACGTTTCTCTCTTTGCTCTATAGCTTTCTTGTCTGCCTTTTTTCGGTCACACAATTCCTCCTCTATTTCCTTTTCGCGTTTAACATTTCTTAAGTTTTTAACAATCTTTTCTTCATGTTCTCTTTCTTTTTCTAATTCGTACACCGCTGTCTCTCTTTCTAATCTATCCTTCGTTTTTGTAAGTTTCTTCTTATTTTGCCATTCTGGAACTTCATCGCTGAGTAAAATCTTCATCTTGACTGGAAATATTTTTGGCGTCACAAGTTCGTAGTTCTCTAACATTTTCAGTATCTGCACTCTTTTCTCGTTGTGTAAATGACCCATCTCTATTTGATCATATACTTCTATATCACCTATTTGGCCTTTGGTATTATTATTCGCTAGCTCTCCAAAGACATCTTGTATGGTTAAATTCTTGAATCCACCTTCAATTTTAGACTCTGTATTGGAGATTGTTGGGCAGAATTTAACATTATCATAATAATAATCATGCTCACGTATTCTAAAACGTTATTGCCAATAACAGCAGGATATAAAATGTCCTGATCCTCAACAATATGAAATGTTATAGCAACCAAAATTCCATTAAGATTAATATTGGTAGAAAAAAATCCAAGAGTCGTTATATTATTTTGGCCTATTCCCATCAACGTTTTGGTTTCAGAACTCAGCTTAATATCGCCCATCATCTCCCATAGCTCCTTGCGTAAACAACTTATATCACTGCCAGTATCAATAACTGCCATGATTTCACGATCATGAACAATGATGTTTTTAAATACCCGATGTGAAGATAAAGACGACAGTGGCTGGATATTGTTCTCCTCTTTCTTCATAACCTTTACATTTCCATCCTTCACGTTCTTCTTGCAGAAACTTTTATGCCCCAACTCTTTGCACTTGAAGCATATTACACCATTGGTTCTACATTTATTCGCTAAATGTCATTTATCGCCACATTTGAAACACCGCTTCTCATTTTGAGGCTGATTTGACTTATTGGTCTGCTCCTGCTTTGGACGGAAACCTTTTGAAGTTGATTGATGCATTGAACCATTTATCGTCTCGTATACTTTTATTTTGGCCTTTAAATCACTTATATCTTTAGCTTGATATAGAATGGATTTATTGACCTTCTAATCTGGGATACCCTCGACGAAATATTCTATAATGCTCTCTTGATCTAAGCTAATTGGTGCGCCAATCTCCATCAGGGCATACAGATATTCGCGCAAACTCTCAGTTGGTTTCTTTCTACCTCTATTGAAGACAACTGAACCCCAAACTCGCTGCACAATAAAGTTTTCAGTGACGTCCAATCACTAACTGAAGTTTGGCTTCGTACAAACATCTTCGCAGCACCTGTTAGTAACTGCCTACCGTAAATATATTTCTGCAGTTCGATCTACCTCACTGTATGGGCACAGTCTTCAAAATCACGAATCCACTGGTTAACCTCTGGCTGTCTTTCACCAGAGAACTTGGCTAAAGATTCCTCAATATCTCTTAATGTAACCGTTGAAGGTCCATGGTGATACACCTCCGTGCACCGACCACCTGTAGCCGCTTCTTCATATTCAGAGTTATCATCATCTGCAGTACTAGGGGACTGGTAGTGTCTAATCAACCGTTCCTGTAAACCAGGTTTTCTACCGTCCGTTGAAAGTCCTAACTCACCCAGTTTTTCCCTCAGCCCTTCTATAGTCAATGTCAAAATGTCACTAAGTTCCATATCCAAAAAATAAAAATTAAAAAAAACAAAAATAAACAAAAGAAATTAAAGCTTAAAAAATAAAATATAAAATGACCAAAGTAAATATTAAAAGTTATAAACAAAATTAAAATATGTACGTAAGTATGTTCATACAATGTAGTACGTCACAAAATTCCAAAACACAAAAATAAAGTCCCTATCCCAAAAAAAAAAAAAATGCACCCAGCAATAACACAAACAAGTGATCCTGATGCGCAGTTAAATACGCAAACAACAAGTCTCAACAACAAAAATAACTAAACCCTTTCGTACAAAAATTACATAAAAAAAAGATCCTAAAACAAAAAAAAAAAAAAAAAAAAAAAAAAAAACGGACAGATTTCATACGTGCGCACAAGCAACAAAATGTAAAAACAAAACGGACAATATTAAGACATTAACACAATATGCGCACAAGATCCCAAAACATACAAGAACAATTAAACACGATATTAAAATAAACTACGCAATTCGTGACCCTTTTAGAAAAAAAAACAAAGTGACCTAACGGACTACGGACAAAAAAAAAAAAAAAAAAAACAATTAATTGCATAGCTGCAAATTGCTTCAACAGCAAGATTCACTAAAAACTCAAAAACAACACAATGCATAAAACTGATCTAACGGTCTCTCATAATCCAAAAAAAAAAAAAGAAAAACAACACCTAAAACCCTTAACAAGTACGTACACAACTTGCACGTGCACTTTAACTCTAACTCTAACTCTCTTGGTTGGCTCATCATTTTTAGAATGATATCCCCATATGCTATAACACATACAGGTTGCAATTATAATAATTCGCTTTCTGGAAAAACCATTTCCCCTTGTTTAGGGGATCGGATCTCTTGATCAGCCTTGTGATCCTTAACCCCCATAAAGGGCCTCACCAATAACGAACCAAGGACAGTGTAGGTTGAGGTGGGCTCACTGTCATTGGTGCTGCTGGTTTCCGTGGCACATAATTTTAAAGTCCTAGGTAAGACCTCGAACTTTCGTCCTTTCAGCTTTAGAACCCAGAAAATTTTAGGGTACTGACTCCCAATCCATTTCCTGTGAATCCTCACAAAAGACAAAGTAGCAATCTCAGGCTTAGAAAGACAGACCAAGTATTAGCTAAACATAAATGATGAGATTTTATCCGAAAAGACATGCCGCCGTGGATGGCTAAATTGAGGCAGTTGAAATTTCACAAATAACTCGAAAACTGTATGAGATATATAACACATGCAATAATATTTTTCATAAGCCTTATTAAGAGCCTTTGGAAGGGGGTCCCCCTTCCACTGTGCAATATAGGTATGTAGATGGTTCAGTTTAATAGAATACATAAAGAATATCTCAAGTGAAAGAGGTCATAAATGTTCAATTTCTTTTATTATTTTTATAGTAAATGAATTTTAAAAATTCCGGATAATTTAATCGCACTGACCAATGAAAAATTGCGTTGCAACCGAAAAAAAAGGTTTCCCAAATACAATTTTTGAACAACTTATTTTACTAAAATTTTTGTCTTTTCAGAACATAGTTTACAACAACATCTCTAAACGTTTATCTTTCTAACTAATCTATATTTAGTTGATAACAAATTTTGTTATTTAGCCCCAAATGGGTTATTCAAAAGAGTAAATGAGAAAAGTATCACAAAGAATATTATTTTCGACTTTACTTTTTTACTATTATTATTTTTTTTGTCCTAATTATGTACATATTTGGGATTTTTTTCCAACGCATAAATTATGTCTTTCATACGAGGGATACGGTTGTGTTGCATTAAGATGGGGAGAAAAACTAAAAAAGCTCTTTAGATTTTGTTTATGACTTAAATTATACGAATTTACTTAATTTGCTTTCATTCTTTTTGCTGATGTTTTAAATAATTTTTTTTTCTATACTTACAGAAATATATTTTTTATTTTCTCTCTTCTTTAGTTTAATGCTGCGAGTGAATTTTTTTTCGTACGCACGAAATATTTTTTATAATTATTTATTTTTCTACTTTTGGTTTTTTGTAAAGTGTTTGTTGATATTGCCAAGAACAGAAATCGCAATAAACAGGATTAATTATTTTTAAAATCAAGAAGTTACACACATACATATTAGAGTGTTACATGAAATAAAAAAACACACGAAAATAAATTAAAGAATTTTATTTCAACATTTATTTGGTTGCTTTTTTTTTTAACAATTTAGGGAGCTCAAATGTGAGTGCTAAAAGTGCTATTGACTTTTGAATTAAAAATTTTTGTAATGGAAGCAACTGAAATAATAAAACACAATTGCTAATAGAAAATTACTATTAAAAATCTATTTTACTTTTAAAATACTTTTAGCAAATTTAAAAAAATATTGAAACATAACCCTATCTTCATCTCTTAGTTTATTAATATTCCCATATATTTTTCTAAGTAAGTACATTAATCTACTTCATATATCCGAGTACATTTATTTCTTCTAACAATGATACTAAAATTTATGTTGAGTATTTGTCCCCTGAGTGAATAAACGTGGGAACAAAGTTATATGACTAAAAAAACTAAACTTCTTGTAATATACTTGTATACTATGGTGTATAAATATGCATGGGAGATTGGGGTAAAGTGGAGCATACTTTAATCTTACTTCAATAAAATATCAAACAATAATCTCTTGAACCCATTTTTTCAAATCAAATATTTTTGGATAAAATGAGAAATGTTTGGCTAAAATGGATGGTATTAAAAATGGCAAATTTAAAGATATTTAGTGTTTATTAAAATATAAGTAAATAATGAAAACAAATAGGTAATAATTAATAAAAGTAATAGAAAATAATAAAGCAAAATTTATAAAAATAAGCGGTTGCTTCTCGTATTTGTAATAAAGGGTAAATTTAACCCTCAATTGAGCTAGGGGCCAGCGTTTTTAAACGCACCTTTTCTTAAATATTAGTAAAGTAAATTTTATTAAATAATATCGTGGACAAATTAAAGAACACTAGCTTCTTAAATGAACAAATTGCGTCTAGCAAAATGAGATTAAGCAGTATCAACGTGTGTTTTCTAGGCCGATAGGTCTGGATAAACCGCTGAACTATTTTCATACTGAAACTGTTCACATGAACTTGGAATTGCCAGTAAGTGTGAGTCATTAACTCGCATTGATTAAGTCCCTGCCCTTTGTGCATACGCCCGCTACTACCGATTGATTAGTGAAGTCTACGGACGTGGTCAGTGCAACGCATTGTGTGTTACGGATGTTTCGCAATTGATTGAGTTTTATGAATTTTATCACATCTAGCATGTATTTTTACAGCATCCACTATTTTCGCGATTTTTACATCCAGATTTTCTTCTCTTAATGGACTAATGTAATGGTACATGTTGGTTTTTGGAATTTTTGGGCCTGTCAGTGTAGAGTTTATTGAGTTATTTCCAATTTTCGTATGTTTTATTGCTTTTACTAAAGCATAAAATTTTTTATCTGTTTTACAAAATTTTCTAACACATGTTTAATTGCTAAAAAATACGTTTTTGTTTCTCCAGGATAATTCAAACTTCTTTCAATGGTTAGTTAAAAAATTTTGATTTTTTTAAGATTGCTTCAAAACTCCAATTTCAAACTTTTAAAAATTTTGTTAAACAAATTTCAAAAAACTTCGAATAAAGCTAAGCAAGTTTACAGACAACATTACAGGATATAAACTTGAAGAAGAATTAGGTCAATATCTTATATGACTAACCAATACCTGCGATTTGAATTTTGTGCATTTTGGCAAAAAAACATTTTTTGCGTCTTTTTATCTATAAAGTTGCTGATATATTTACTAAACAAAATTATTACACAGAAAGATAAACCATCTATATTGGAAAATATATTCTGAAGTTTTTATGAAAATTGGACAAGGATAACCTTTAAAATAGAAATATCAAATATCAAAATTTGAAATGTTACAATTTTTTAAGGAAAACATCACGAAAAATTATTTTTTTATCCGGATTTGGAAGAAATGAATTCTGTAATTAACTTTGATATTTTATCATGACCTTGCTAGTCAAAATGAGATAATTACACTTTTATTTGTTCACGATATTAATTAATAAAATCTTAAAAATGCCTTTTTTATTGCTAGTGTCATCGCAGGTCTCTTATTTATATATCTATTCAATTTTATCGAAACCAAGTCAAAAATTAATAAATTTTCATTATGTTTTCCTCAAAATATTCAAATATTCCAAATTTTGACCTTCACTTTCATGTTTTATAGATTGTCCTTGCCCAAATTTCCAAAAAACTTCACAATATATTTTCAGAGATATGTTTTATTTTCAATAATTTTATTTATTCTGAATATTAGTGCCACAAGTCTGAAATCCGCAAAATTAAAATCGCAGGTACGGCTTAGTCATATAAGGTATTGCCTCAATCTTTTTTTAATTTTATTTTCGGTAGTGTTTTTTTTTATAAATCTGAGTTATTTTATTTGAACTTTTTTTAAATTTGTTTAATAAATTTTTTAAAATTTTCAAATTGGAGTTTTGAAGCAATCCAAAAATTAATATTTTTTTAACTAAGAATATGTTTTAATAATTATGATTCAAATTTAAATAAAAATAGTATTTTATTTAAACAATTCTCAAAAAATTAAAAATTTGTTTGTAGACGTCTTACACAAGTGGACTAAAACACATTAATGGTGTGGAGAATTCGTAAAAACTTAAAATTATTTTAACCGATATTTCCTTTTAATATCTAGTTTGATAAATAATTTTGTGTAGATTACGAGTTTTTAGCATTTTGTTACAAAGCAAATTATCTAATAGCTAAGTTTTTCTAAAAACTGTAAAAGAGCCCTATATTCCTCATAAAAATTCAGCATACAAATTTCAGGTTAACGATGCACGAGTAAGTGAGATGTAAGGATTAAAAATCAATATGAAAAATACGAAATACATAGTCATTAGTAAAAGAATTCCCATCCTAACGCAACGTTGAATACAAAAATATAGAAATCAAATGAGTACGTAGTTTTAAATATCTGGCAAACTTAATAAAGCACAAATCACATGGGAAATTAAATGCCGCATTGAGATGGCGAGAGTCCTGTTTATTGCGATATTCTCGGCAATGAAATAGCCGATGATCTTACTCGTAAGGGCTCAGAGTTGGTCAGGTTTTTTGTGGAGGTATCGGTTAGGATTCCAATTGGGTCATATTTCATGGCCATAAGGGAATGGACTATAGGTAGAACGAATCATGCTTGGAGGAGTAGAATGGACTGCAGGGTATCTAGAGCATTATGACCTAGACTTTAACCAGCAGATTCTAAGCATATTCTGGGCATGAGTCGTGGGAATCTAAGGATCATTGTTGGTATGATTACTAGTCACCTCGCAATAGGGAATATGACCGGTAAGTGTGACACTGGCTCGTCAGATTTTTGCAGGACATGCGATGATATGGAGGAGCTAAAGATAGTGGAACACATACTCTGTCATTGTGTAGGGCTTCAGCGTAGTAGACTGAAGTGGTTTGGAAGGTATATTCTACAAGAACTAGAGGAGGTTGCGGGTAGTGAACTCGACAACCTTATAGGGTTCGTAAGGGTGATAAGGTGTTTTAGAGGTATTCGGGGTTGATTGATGGGTCTTGGGTTCCTCCCTTTTCTTTTCTTATATCTCGTTTCCGTTCTTTCTACTGCCATTCTACTCATGTGTCTTATTCTACTGGAGATCTTCCCTTTCTTCGTTTTATTAGTTTTCTCTGGTATTTATGGTCTCTGGGTGGAGGCGTGAGGACGTCGCCCTTTTTAACCTAACCTAACCTAGATGACAACCATTCACGATATCAATGTAGTATCAAAAGTACGCTTCATAAAATGCTATATTTGGTCTGTGCTATTATACGCAGTAGAAGTTTGGACAACTAAAGCCTTGGATGAAAGAAAATTGGAAGCCTCAGTAATGTTGATGTACCACCGAATTATGAAAATATCATGGACCACCAAAGTTTTCAATGATGAAGTATTAGGAAGGATGAATGTCAACCGACAACTAAAAACAAGAATAAATAGAAGGAAAACTTCATACCTAGGACACGTATTAAGAAACAATAAATACAAAATTTTGCAACGAATCCTTAAAGAAAGACGGGGTAGAGGCAGAAGGGAAACATCATGGATGAAAAACTCGACAGGGTATATCGATGACAATACCCTCCCACACGATGCTAAGGACCGACAGCTGATAATTTTAGCATAACATCAAACTATAAAGTGTACACATATATTTATAAACATAAAATTGAACGATCACTTATATCCGAATAACAGATGGGTAAATAAAGAAGAAGATATCCGATTTCACTAATATTTCACACAATACCTTTTATCAACCCCAATGAACGATTTAAAAGGGAGTTGAGGTCAAATTCCAAAGGTCGGTAAATTTTGTTGCATTCTAATGGTCACTAGTGGTTTGACATTTCATAATAGAAAGCCTTACGGCTGAACAACGTTTACAAATCGTTGCGAAAATTCACGTTCTGTAAGGAATGTCTTTCGTGCACTTCGCTCAACTTATGGTCAACATAATCAGCCTACTGAGCATACTATTCGAAACAGCATCACCCATTTTGAGACCCAGCATTCATTATTAGATAATATTCGACCGAATAGACCACGTCCAGCACGCTGTGAAGAAAACATAGCGGCCGTAGCTGAGAGTGTACACGAAGACCGTGGAGAGTCGATTCGACGCCGTTCGCAGCAACTAGGACTGACGTATGGAACGACTTGTCGCATTTTACATCGAGATCTTAAATTGAAAGCGTACAAAATACAGCTTGTGCAACAACTTAAGCCGCTCGACCTTCCCTCAATGGGTATGTAAACAAACAAAATTGCTTCATTTGGGACGAAGAGCAACCTGAAAAGGACTGCCACTTCATCCAGAAAAAACAACGGTTTGGTATGGTTTCTGGCCCGGTGGAATCATCGTTCCATATTTCTTTAAAAATGATGCCGGTGCGGACGTAACCGTCAATGGCGACCGTTATCGTGCCATGATAACCGACTATTTGGTGCCTGAAATTGAAGCTCGTGATCTCGGCGACATTTGGTTTCAGCAAGACGACGCCACTTCCCACATATTGCATCAATTAATGAATTTATTGGGAGAACACTTCGGTGAGCACATAATTTCACACTTTGGGCCGGTCGATTGACCACCAAGATCGTGTGATATCACACCGTTAGACTTTTTTCTGTGGGGATATGTAAAGTCTAAAGTTTATGCGGACAAACCCGCTTCGATTCAGGTCTTGGAGGAAAATATCACGCGTGTCATTCGCCAGTTACCAGTCAAAATGTTCGAACGAGTCATCAAAAATTGGACTCAACGGATGGACCATCTGCGACGTAGCAACGGCCAACATTTGATAGACATAATCTTCAAAAAATAAATGCCAAACAATGTTCTTTCAGATGATAATAAACATTCCCCATTAAATTTGAACTTTCTGTGCTTTTTCTTTAAAAAAGTAGGGCACCTCGAAATGAATCACGCTTTATATATATTTTTTTTGCGAAATTTATAATATCCTTCATAATAGTATAATTTTTTGTAGTGCAAATATTTACCAATAATCTTTTTCGAAAATAATAATAATAATAATAATAATAATAATAATAATAATAATAATAATAATAGTAATAATAAAGACAAATAAAATAAATAAAAATATGCCAAAAAAGGAAAAATTTTCTGCATTACCACATACTCTACAATGCCCCACTTTTCTCTACATATATAATTTGTTTTACAAATATGTCTTTTCCTATTCTTATTGAAAAATAAAAAGAAAACTAAATAAAATAAGAAAATATTGAAAAATAAAAAAAAAAAAATAAACATTTTTACTCCTGATATGGATAAATAAGAGTGCAAGTAACTGAATAAGAATCTCAACTAAAGTGGTGTCTGTAGTAGTAAGTTAAAAAAAGGAGTATAAGTAAATAATATTTAATTTTCCACTAGTACTACTATATATATATATATATATATATATATATATATATATATATATATATATATATATATATATATATATATATGTGTGTGTAGTGACACTGCAAATATATCCAATCATAAACATTCTTTTCCTGTTTTCTTTCATGTCAGTTTCACAAGTTCCTTTTTCTTGGACCTTAACTTAAATACACTCATGTAAGTGTTATAAGTATTTGTATATGTGTATTAGTTTGATGGAGTGTTTTTTTTCTTAGCCATTGTATACGTATGTATGTGAAGCGTCAAATGTTTTTTATGATTTTATTTGATAAAGAAAATACTTGGCAATTGTTGAAATAAACTTAATTTTGTATTTTATTGTTGACTGTGGTTTCATATATAAAATGTGAACATATGCGTTAAATTGGTCTTTTTTATCTGTATGTAGAAAAGTATAAAAATTAGATGAAAAGTTTTTTATACATATAATGTGCAAAATTTCTGAAAAATTTTTCTTTTTTCAAATAAAAAGAAGAATAGAAACTTAAATTTCTCTAATGAAATTTTAAAAAGAGAAGATTGTCATTAAACTTGAAATATGTGTGCATGACTAGATAGTTAATAAAATTAAATATATATATATATATATATATATATATATATACATATATATATATATATATATATATATATAAATATTTTTTTTTTGAAATATGGCGAAATTCTCTGTAATCGATAAGTAGAAAAAGCGTTCCACATTAGTATTTTTATGTGCAGTCATTTAGGCCTCTTATTTCTTGATATATGTATATCCACATTATAACCCAATGAAAAAGAAGTAAGAGGGGCATAGTCGGTCAAGCCCGACAATATTATATTCTATACAATATATGCATAAAAATTCGGGGAGGGGTCTTATGTGAGACCAGCGACCAATTTTGGATCAATACTTGTATTAGGTGTAATGAATATTCCTATAAAATATATATATGTATTCTATTATATTGCTTCTAAACGTTATATGAGATTTATGTACTTAAGGGTGATTCCAAGAAATGAGACTTATATTGGAGCTGTGGTCAATTATGGAGCGATTCTCATAAAATTTGTAATTGTGGTTTCTATATATATATAACTTATTTGTGTCGAATATAAACTTGATAATAATATTCTTATGGGATTTATGCACGTTAAAACAATTTTTGGAGGAGGTGTTTATATGGAACTATGGTGAAATATAACCCAACAACCTATGGTGGTGTGAGGTATAAAGAACATCAAAAGAAAGTAATAAGATCCTGCACTTGCGATCAAGAAGTAGTTCAAATTCGAGTCATTTCCACTGAGTTTAAAAAATACTTGTATTTGAAGTTATGATTTTTTTATCCAATATATTTTTTATTATAAAAATTATATATAGCACTAGTTTTTATCTGTTTAAAATAGTTTTTGTTTATCAAGAATTATTTGCAAAAATAAGAACATTTTTAGTAACATTTTTTGATATTGTTCTTCTTAACCACAAACCTATACACTTAGTGATATTTTAGAAGTAATAAAAAAACTACTAAATAAAAACTACTTCTATTTATTTAGCTGGGAAAATAATATGGAAACACTGTGACAATTTTTTTTGTGTCATAAAGTCTATGGACATTATGACATTAAACGTTAGTACATGCTTCCACTACAATACTTTCGACCATCTGCATAGTCTACATATATGTATAATAAAATATTATGTTATGCTATCATATAATATGATAAAAACTGCAGGCCATAGTCTGGGGACGGAATTCAAATGAGTTCTAGGTCAGTATATACAAACCCCCAAGGCATTAGCGGCTGGTAGGCTAAACTTTTAAAATATCACTAGTTGAAAGATGCATTTTTCTTTTCATAATATGATTGAAAAAGCAACATACATTAAATTTCAAATTATGTTTTGTGTATCGATGTTTATTATATAGATTACAATAAATATTTCAGCAGAAAAATTAACCCTTCATGGGTCATTTTAGTCCATTAAAAAATTATATTATCGTATTTTAAACTACCTTGAATGATGTTTCAAATATCTAATCTAAAAAAAATTAGAGGAAAAAATGTGTATGATGTGCCCAATATAGAAGTTTTTTTTTTTTTTTTTTTTTTTTGACTACGGTTGTAGACAATTTTGTAAATATAATTGAAATAATTCTATAATATTACGGTCAATGCATAATCGCAATAAGGCTATCAGAACCATATTATGGTTGCATGTTTGTGACAAATAAAATATGGTTGTGTTGCAATTTTTAAATATATTTGTTGCAAATATTTATATGTATACAAACTTTAAAATAATATGATGATGTTAAAATATACCATAATTTAATATTTGTAAACATATATATAACTGAATCAAACATATAATATTAAAATTCAACCATAATTTGCTGATGACAACCATATTACGATTGTGGAGTGATGATTTCAACCATATTTGCAAAATTTTCTTCAACCATCGTCAAAAGATTTTTTTTCATTACTTTAGGTTCTTGTTCAGGAATATTTAAAACAGCATGTATTGTGATTTATAAACTTATTTAACAATCTACGCAGGTCAAAAATTAAAATTTTTTTTGCAGAAATTTCAAAATAATAGTTTAAGAAAGTGCAAAATGTGAATATATTTTATAAATTATAACAGACCAAGTAATGAAGAGCATATATTAAAAAATATAATGTTGTAACGTTGACAGTCTGACAATTCATTAAAATTGATACATTGCCTGCCACTTGAATAAGGAATCACATTTTTTTAAATTTAATTAAGTATATCTCCTAAACTAAAGTTCAGAAAAAAATAATTTTTTGCGCTACCAAATTTCAAACTGTTGGCTTTAGTTTCCTGAAGAAATAAAAAATTTACATATTTTGCTATACTAAAATTATACATTTATTTAAAGACATATATTTCTGTGGTACTATTTCGAGTGCCACTTGAATAAGGAATTTTTTTAATATTAATCAGGAAGGCTATGATTTGAATTTCTTTCAATATAAACGGCTAGAGAATTTTTAATTTGATAGTTTTTAAATAGTTTTTATTCAAAATGGGACGTGGTAAGGCTCTTAATAACTCTAAAAAAGAAAAAATTCTGATTTTGAAATCTTAGGGTCAGAATCCGGTCCAAATAGCCAAAAACATTAATAGAGGAACGACGATTGTGTACAATTATTTAAATAATAAACATGAAAGTACTCATCAAAGTCGATCTTTTATGCAACAATTTAGATAGTGCCATCATTTTTCGGCAAGCTCTTGCAGTCGTAAATTTTCTTCAAGTTTTTGCTAAAACTTAGTGGAAATTCTTTGCTTTTCTCAAACAAGTAGGAGGAAATATTATGTTTTTACATTGCGTAGCAGTGTAGCCAGGAGATGAGAAAGATGAGTTTTTGATACATTTCTAAAGAAGTTGTAATAAATTTATAAACAACACCCAGCGAAATACTCAAAGAAAAATCGGTAAAAAATTACCATGCAAATTTCACTTACGTTTCATATTAAAAATTGCCCAATATTTGAAAGTGATTTTTCTTCATTTTTGAACTACAATTCTTTTTAGATTTAGAATTTATAAATTTTTTGATGATTTTTCGAATTAACATAATTTCCTTAAAATTATTTTCATTTTTGATGGTAGATGAATTACGTTAAAAATCATTTATAATTATCGACTTAGTAACTCCAGAAAATGAGATAAGGCACTTTTAATTTGAAGGATGAAGCGTCTCAGGCAAAATTTTTTACTGAATATAAATAATCTCGAAAAAACCCAAAACAGAAAATGGAACGAAAAAATATTTAAATTGGAAAAAATCCCAAAGAAAGGAAGAGAATTAAGCGATTGCATTTTCTGAAATATATAATAGAGCAAAACTTATTTTGTTTACACATAACTTTTTCATTCAATAAGATAGGGGTAGCGGAGCACCCCTGGTATAATCTAGTAGTTTTTAGTTATCTAAATTATTAAAGATATATACCAATTATTAAAAATTTTAATAGCTAAACTTTTAAAATATCTCTATTCAAGTTTCATACCCTTACAAAAGATAACTCCTGCCAACATATTGTATTCCATACGAAACATTTTAAAACAAAGTATTGGTTACATGTTTAAAAACCATTTTCTTCTTTATGAGAGAAAAGTTTCTTGAGAAAAATAAAAAAACAAGAAGAAGAAAAATTCTAAAGAAAGATTATCTTTTTTGATTAATTTGACCAAATATTTGCAACTTTAAACATTTATACTTTTGGTTATTTATTTTTTACTTTTCTAAAAGCACAAGCTAAACCAGGAGAAATGATAGAAAAAGTTGTCAAATTTACATTTGAAAAATGACCAAAGATTGAAAAGTTTTTCAATCAAAAATTTCACTTGTTCTTGGTGTGTTTTTTTAATGTTATTTGCTATTTCTTTTACAACCACTTTATCACACCAGCCAACCGAACAAGAAAATTAATAAGAAAAAAATTACAGAGTGTGTTCTGTGTGTTTTTTGATATACATCGGATATAGACACACACATTCTATATACCTAAATGTATATGTCTGTTTGTATTTACATATGTGTCTAATGTTTAACATATTTTCATGTACTTTTTGTTGTTTTTTCCCATTTTGGGGATCTTATTGTTTTTTATTTCACATTTCATTTCATATCACTTCTTTTGCCTGAGTATGAGTTTGTAAACAATTTGAAAAGTTTTCTAACCATTTAAACCACAATTCGATTGCTTTGCATACAGCAACAGTAAGTAGGAGTAACAGTAGTAGCAACAACAAAGTCTATACCATCAACACTTTGTTGGCAACCATAAGTGTTGCCAATGCAAAAGCAACTGGTTGTTTTTTCTTTCATACTTTGTCATACACCCGCCTGACCTAAGTTTCAATACTTGCGAATGTTCGCTAAAAGATAAGAATTTTCGAAACACAAAACAAAGAAATGTAGTTCATAGCGATTGGTTGTAAAATATTGCATTTAAAATTTAAGATGTCAGTTAAAATTTCAGAAATTTTTAATATAAAATAAAATAACAAAAATTAAAAAAAAAAAATTACAAGTAATGTCGCTATTTCTCTAAATAAATTTGCAAAATATATAATATATTTCTTACGGATTAATTCAGAAAATTTAGCACAAAAAGATGTGGATTTGTACAACAGACAAATTAATAATATTGAGAGAAAACACATTGATGACTTCTGTACGATAAGGAACTTTTTCCTTACCGGCAGCAATATAGAGCAAATCAGTTTTTCGATTTGTTATCTATATTGCAACTAAAATGTTTTTTAATTATACCGAAGGACTTGTGACCGTGAAACGCTAGAAAAAACAAATAATAACAAACGAGAGATGCTGTCCTTTTGGTTTCAACAATAACAATAATTTCTTTGTTTCCAAAATTCTTCTACTGAAGCTAAACAAACGATCATAATAATAAGTAAATAAGGGCCACTGTGTTATTATTCCATGTTGAGAGACAAATAAAAGAAATTCACCACTAGTAATGTACATATAGCTGCAAAAAAAAAAAAAAAAAAAAAAAACAATAAAAAACAATAAAAAAATTATATATATATATATATATATATATATATAATATTAATTATGAGATGGTAATACAAAACAAAATAAGAAATCAAATATAACCTTACGGTTAATAAACAAAATAAGTTACAGTGGACCATAATAACAAAATTTATATTAAATTACAGTGAGATGAGAGGCCCAAAAATATGAATAAATTTAAATACAATAAAAAATATAAAATAATAGAAATAAATATAAAATAAAACAATAAATTTAACAACATATTATTTTCCTTTTAAATAAACCGGATACTTTGATTGAAAATAAAAGCAGTTTAGTAGTAGTTTAAAAAATGTAACGACTCTTTATTTTATTTAAAATGTACAACAACAACAGTTTAAGTAGTCACTATACAGCACACTTTAATAATGTACAAGAATATACAGCCAACTTCAAGGCAGTTAATTTCTCTTTACTTAACGACGTTTCAATTTAGACTCACTCCATAGTGTTCTCACGGCCAATTTATATACACTGCGTTACCGTCTAGATGCTTCTCGAAAGCTCTATTTTTACAATGATCTTAACGGATAAACTAGTATATTCGAATTCTAATATTAATAAATGTTATACGGTGCCCTGGCACTTCTCTGAACGAAGTTAAAATCTAGGCAAAATACTTAAAATATTATTACTCTTATTTAAATATA
The DNA here is from genome assembly GCA_932274085.1 of Protocalliphora azurea. NCBI lineage: Eukaryota > Metazoa > Arthropoda > Insecta > Diptera > Calliphoridae > Protocalliphora > Protocalliphora azurea. Next base: position 103,612,209 of record OW026522.1, read on the forward strand.
ATTCTATTGTTCATGATATGAATTATTTTTGAAATTTAAATTATTATAATGTATTTTTTTATAATATTTGATATATTGTGTTAAGTTTGAAATAAAGCGGAGCTTTACAAATTAAATCTGCTTTTAATTTTAGATTGGAAACAAAATGGAAATGAAACAAAATAGAAAACTATCGTTTTCTATTGCCAACGATAATAATCACAAGACGTTAGTAATATCAATATCGAATAATTTTTATAATTTTTTGATATCGAAAATATATCACTAACGAATATTTTTACGTTTCGCTATTGATATCGCTAAAGGTTCGATAATAATACTATGTACGAACCTTCGAAATCGAAGGATTTGTTACCACAAAGTGAGCGGCGTCAGAGAAATGTTCACAAAATGGGGCATCATTATAGACGTCTGTGGTCAGCTAGGACATGTAAGTATAAGTATGCGTTTGCATGTGTGTGGGAAATTGTCTCTGTGGGTTTTATTATATATATATATATATATATATATATATATATATATATATATATATATATGCGTTTTTTATTTGGGTATTTGTCTACATAAGGGAAATTGGTATTGTAAAATTTGATTATATGGTCTTTTCCTCTAATATATTCAACATATTTTATGAACTTTTTTTCAATTGCTTCACATTTGTCTTTTTGTTTTTTGCTCCCCGAAATATCTTGCATGTAAATGTTCTTTTTTTGGTGAATATGCTGTTTGTTTTTAGATTCCCTTATGATGTGGAATAATATTTACAGTGTAGGGATGTTGTCGAGCTTAATAAATCATACATTAAAGAAATATTACACAAATTATTTTATTCAATTAAATTGTATGGTTTATTTATATTTGTTGTAATGTTGCGGATTGGAAAGCTGTGATAAGCGGAAATAACAGCATCGTATTTTTGATAGAAAAGAGGGAGAAGTTTTTCTTAAATTTATTACTTTGGAGAAGGGAGCAGAAATGTAATGTAATTAAATTTAAATTTAATTGTATGTAAAGAAAAATACTTTCTTTGGTGTATTGATGCTTTTTAAAAACAGACAGGGTAAATTGTTACACAAACGAGCTACTTATAAAAATGGATTAGTGTACGTATGGTGAGAGAGTAATTTTAAAATCAGTGTAAAAAAATATGAGGTGTAGTGATAAAGAAAACGAGTTAATTGGTATAAAACTCTCACAGTCTATTTAAATTTAAATAGATTCCTCCTTAAACATGACCTGCACGTTTTTTAAACCTGATCGAATTTTCAAAATTTAAACGAAATTAACTATTCTTTACACTAAAGTAGTATGTGTTTCAAAAATTTAGTATCAAAACTGAAATAAGTAATGAGAACAGATTAATTACTTATCTTACAGGGAAAAGAAAAATATAGAAAATCCTATTTTTTACTGGGTTTCACATTGACCAAACTGTTAGTTATTTATTCGTTTCAGACAATTTTAAGAACTTTGGCATCGGTGTGTTATTGCACATTTTGTTTCTAGCAGCATATTTTCATAGAAAATATTTACTTCAAAAATACCTTAGCAATTTAAATGGCATATTTTGTATTTATTATACTTAAGAGCATAATTTTACATATATTATAAATAAATTCGCACAGTTTATACCTAAGAGAAACATTTTGCAACCAATGATATTTTTTTACGGACACATTAGTTTTCCAAATCCGATTCCCTAATAAAGTGTGCGTTTAAATAAAACATGATATGTTTTTTTTTTTATTTTTTTTAATAAAATATGAACGCAATCAGTTAGGATTAAAACTAAATTAACTGCTTGAAGCATTTCGTCCCCCAATTTTTCTGATTTATCATTTTGTATAAAAATTAATTCCTAACTAGATTGTTTTTAGGTATGACTTCTGCAAAAAAACAAATTTAAGTAATTTTACGAAATTTTTCGAAGTATCATTATGCAAGAATTTAAAATTAATAATCATTATTTCGCCACTGCTGGGGCCTTCTTAAATTCGCTTTTAACTTGGATTCAATTAGTTTACAATTGCTAAAATTATGTTTAGTTTAAATAATTAATACTCTGTGGGACTAAAATAAGAAGGCCAGAAGAAAGACTGTTGCATATTACGAGTGTTATTAATGTGTTTTTATGACATTCTATTTTATGATTATTTTAGTTTATTCAGACTAAACAAACAAAACAATCACATACATATATTGTCGCATTTTGAGTAAACTTGTCATAAAATAAATTATTTTGTAAATTTTTACTGCTTTAAGTTCCATACTATTCTGGACCATTTTCTCGATTATTTGGTATACAAAACATGTACCTTGGAATACGAGAAAAGTTAGAAATAACGTATGCTTTCCATTCTAATGCAAAATATTGAAAATATTTTTATTTATTTGTTATTTTTATTATTGATTAGTGTCAGTGTTCTTCTCAGCTTTGTTATTTTTTTAGCTTTGCTTGATTAAACCTCTGGCATAGCTTTAACATAGTTCATGTTTGATTTTGAAAAAATGAATACAACGTGTCTTTACGCGGCCGAAGATCTTAGGAGATTCTCTACTTGTTTGGGCTTGGAATTAGTTCATGTGACCTTTTCTTTTTCTGAACCAAGTTTCATTTCATTCTTTAGGTTCTTATTAATCTTTTTAATTACCCTAAAATATAATACTTTTGTCAAAATTTACTCACTCAACATTTTCTAGTAAGTTTAAAAAAAGTTTAAAAAAATCAAATTTTGTTTGTACATAGGGTTGTCAGATTTTTTTGAGCCTCTGTCACTAAATCGTTAATAAGAAATCGCCAAAAATCGCCAAATTTCAAATTTATTTAGTTCTTCAAAGAAAAAATTAATTTAATATTTATTAAATATAAATTCAGCTTCAATTAAGCCAATGATAATTGTAGTAGCTAAAAGTAATTGAATAAAAAATAAAATTATAACTAAAAATAGAGTGTTCTATATCAAAATGGACAGCCATCACAACTTCTAAACTAATTGAGTGTCCACCTTGTAATTTTGCACATGTATGGACAAGAGTTATATATTTATATATATATTTTTTTAAGAATTTTTAAAATACCTTTTTTGAGGTATAATATTTTTGGTATATAACTAAGTTTGACCTTTGAACTTTCGATATAAATCGTTATCGTTATAAATGTTATATTTTTGCCTTTAATGTGAAACTAAAGCAGAAATCTACAATGTATAGTTTAGAAGTTATTAGCAATTAAACATGTATGCCTTTGTAAAGTTTTTAGCTTTTTTTCGTTTTTTGAAACTTCATATTTTTTAAAAAACATTATTATTATTTAAAAAACACTTCCAAAATCTGAAATCGGAGATGCCATATCCGAAAAAGCCTCTTTTGATATAGAATCACCCAATACGCCTTTTTTGACATACAGCTTCATTTTAAATTTTATTATATTTACTTATTATATATTTTTTTGTGGGTAGAATTTCTTAAACTAAGTTGAAGTTAACTATAAATTAAGGTCCTTAATTTTGTTGGATAGGCAAAAATGGATTGCAATTCATTTCCAATTAAAATGAATTTCTTATTTAAATAAATTTGTAGAATGAATTGCAATTCGTCTCTAATTCAAATGAATTTGTCAGAGTGAATTGCAATTCATTTCCAATTCACTTGAATTGAATTGATTTTGAATTAATTCAAATGTATTGGAAAAAAGAATTAGCAACTAATTTGAATTGAATTGATTGAAATTTGAATTGATTTTGTAAGTAAAAAAAGCATCACTGTCGTTTTGTTATTCAACTAATTTTTTATATGAAAAACAGTAAGCATTACTCTCGTTTTGTATATAACTTAGTATAGTCCAAAGACAAAAAATTCTTAGATTTGAAATTCCCATGATATACTGGAATTGTCAGGTAGATTCATTTGAATTGAAATCGAATTGCAACTCATTTTACAAATTCATTAGAATTGGAAAATGAGTTTCAATTCATTTCTGCCTAATTCGTTTGAATTGATTCAAATTTAATTAAATTCTTTTTTGATGTGAAAATAATTAATTCAAAATTTAGCTAATTTGTAACGAATTAAAATAAAAAAATGATTCATTTACAGCTCTGCCGCATAGAATGTTTTATATTATAATATAAATATATTATAATATTTAAATATAATAAATCCGTAATTCATTTTTCGATATCTCAAATATATTACTTTGCAATTAAACACTATTTTATATATTAAACCTTATTTTTGTAAATTGTGGTTCTCATGTGTGTTTCGTCTGGCATCTCTTAAGAGTAATTGTATTTTATTTTTATTTTATATAAATTTAAACAAATACACTTTTTTGACCCATTTGAAAGAAAATAAAAATGCTTGTGCTTTGTTATAGGATATGTGGCGCAAACAGAATTTGTGTTCATTATTTAAATCTTAATAAATGATTTAATTCAATTCTGAAAGTGTTAAAAAATTTAGGTTTTGTTTACATTTGTGCAGCAATCGATATTAGTATTTAAAAAAAAATCTTGAGTTGTGGTTTTTATAAAAAATGCAAACCAACTTTCTTTTTCGTTTTTCTCAAAAGCATGTTTTGTTCTATACGTATACTACGTTTGTATATATGTATTAAAAAAAACGTTGATTTTATAAGTAAACACACAAATTTGGATTGATTTTTCATAGCTTTAATGCGTAAAAAATTTAATTTCATAATTTCAATATAGGTAAGCAATGTTTGGTATTTTTAGTGCATTTTAATTTGTTGAACATAACCAAAGTCAAAAGTGGCAAAACAATTTAAAATAAAAATTTAAAAAATTTTAAGTAAAATTTATGTTTTTGCTTAAGTAACACATTTTTAAATGTATAGTTTTTGGAAAAGGCGTCCGTGCATAATTTGCATTTTATTTTAGGATTTGTGAAAAAATAATAACAACTGAAAAACATCTCAGTTGAAAAACTCCAAAAAGTGATATGTGAACTGTAGTGTTTCAACATATTGTGCTTTTCAAGAACCACCTAAAAAATACTTATATGCGAATGCGGTATAGTAATTTTTATATATTTTAATAAAATTTTTAAAATTAGCAAAAAAAAAAAATCGCCACCTTTTTTATAGTCGCCAAAAAATTCGACATGTCGCCAAACGCAAAATTCTGTCACCAAAAGAATTGAAAATCGCCATATTTGGCGAAAAATCCCCACACCTGACAGCCCTGTTTTACATTTTTCTTTGACTACTATCTGTATGGGGACAAACGACTGTATTTCAAGAATTCAATCTGCTGTTAAATCTGATATGTCTCTAGTAGATATTGTAATCAAGAAAGATATTTAAAATTAATGGCAGTAAGAGTTATTATGGAAATTTTGTGTTATGATTTATTCGAACGCAGACTTTAATTTTCATCTTAAAAATTTATAGAAATTTTGTAATTTTCTAATACAAAAAGAAAATATTTTTTAGCAATTGCGAATAAAAATTAAGTTATTTTAAGCATGAATGGTAGATAGTTTAAAATTTACCCAGAAAAAATAATAAACTAAAGAGCATATTTTTTGATTTTAATAGCCCATTTAAATTTGTAGAAAATCTAGTTAAATGAGATTCCAAGCAAAATGTACATAATTTTATTAGATTTTAATTAGATTTTCTATACAAATCAAAACGTAATTTCAAATTAGATTTTACTGAAATCGATAAAAATTTAATTAGATTAAAAAAATATCGTTTTTGAATACAGTTTTTCTTTTAGTTTGTTAGTAAAATATAACAATGACTCTGTTCCAGTACTGGTCAAATTTGCAGGTTTAGTCACAATTTAAAGGAAAGTGTTCCCGTATTCAAAATTTCCATATATTTTGTTACTTTTCTGGCAATTTTTGACTAATTCCAAGACCTAATGTGTTATACAATGATGATTTTGTATGTAAACAAATATTTTTATAATTCAAAAATAAATTAAAATTTCTACGAAAATTTTCATAAAAAAAACTAAATTTAAATTAAAAAGGAATTTGTAAGACATAAAATTCATTTAAATACAAATCACATATCAAACAAAATTTGCAAAACAGACTCAATTATGTAATGTAATCAAATTAAATTTTGAGATTTCAAGTATAAGTGGTATTTGGTATAAGGGTATATTTCCCGATTTTAGGATCATTGTTTAGTTCCTCTGGTAATAACTGATAAAAATATTTGAGGATAATAAAATAAAATTTAATAAATGCAATAAATTGCTATAATTTTTGCAATATTGAGTAATCCAACCATTTACATGACGTATATTATACCATGCGTGTATTTTAATGGCATCCACTATTTCAACGATTTTTGAATCCAGACTTTCTCCCTTTCATAGGCAAATGTAATAGTACATGTTGATTCTAGAAATGTAGAGTCATCGCTATTTGGTTTATTGAGTTATTTCCAATCTTCATATATTCTATAAACTGCAGTGATTTTTACGAAGAAAAAAAAAAGTTGCAAATGTATCCCCCTAAAATTAAAGATTAATATGTTATAAAGTAATCCCGGAAATATTTCGGTTTAGTTATTTCATTCTCAAGAGCTAGAATATTGTAAAAATACCTCCAAAAATGTAGTTTTCGATAAACTGTGTATACAATTTCTAACATTTTGTCAAAAAAAAAAAAAAAAAAATGACAATATGTAATAGACACGTATCGACTAATACATAATCAGTATTTTTTTTTTTTAAATAAGTTTTCATTCTCGTGTAATGAAGATTTTAATATAATTTTGTTTGAATATTCCTGACATTTTCCATCCATTTGACCATTTGTTAACAAAACCAATAATTTGGGATCACCGGTCCAAAATAGGTTAAATGAATTTTTATGGCAAATAAATACTTAATTGAAAAAGTAAATGTCACAAGAAGCATACATTTGTCAAAAAACTTTAAATTCTTGTAAAATAGCGACAAAATTTCAAAGACTTTCTTTTATTCGATTACTACCACGGTTCTAAAGGAATTTATTATATTTTTCATAAATTCATTAATATCTAAATAAAATAAATGCTTCCATATAACGTATTTACAAAAAAAAAAAAAAAAAAAAAAAAAAATTGCTGATTAACCCTTTTTGCTCTTTATGGGTTAATAGTATCCGAGTAGACCTCTCCAATGCTATCTTAAAATCCAATATATATTGTAAGATGCCCGATATATATACAATTATATTTAAATAATTAAAATATAAAAAAAAGTTTTGATATTTCGCAATTTAAAGGAGATATAAGATTATTTAAATACATATTCCAAGTGTTGCTATGTCTGTATAATAATTTTTAAATTTATTATAATGCTATCGAAAGAAATTCGTAGTTCTATAGGAGTTTTAAAATTCGTCTAGCTCACGTAAATGAAATCATTGAGACGTAATATTTTTCGATTTATGGCATCACGTCTTCCTATATTCCATGAAAAGAAAAAAATATCTCATTCCAGCGACTTTCCTGATAAGACATAATACACAAGTTTTTTAGGTACATTCTCATAATTTTCCGCTGCATTCACTACTACACAGTGGGGCCAAACGCAAATTTTTTGGTAATAAATCTGAATATCCTAAACTACTGGTCGGATCAAATTGAAATGTATGGAAGAGTTGTAGAGGAGGACCTAAGCTTTCAGAAAAATCATCTTGTAGTCACCCTGTGATAACACGAGATAAGCTACAGGGTGTCAAAGTTGACTACCTCGAGTATGTAAAAGTTAAAAAAAATCTTAACTTGTACAAATGAAGTCCGATTTTAAAGATATATTTCTGGAAAGTGCTTGGCAAGATAAAGAAAAAATAAGCTTACTCATCTAAGTTATCTCTTGCAGTTAAAAAGATATTTACACTTGAATTTTGAATTTTTGATTTTTTGGCTCGAATTTCTTTCGTTTTTCGGGAATAAGTCCGGAGATATATGAGGTAAAAATTTTTTTAAAATATTCTGTAATTTGCTACATATTTCGAAATACTATGCCGAAAGAATTTTTGGATTATCTCAATTCGTCTATACGTGAAAAATATTCAAAGTAAGCACTCTGAAATTGGCATGAAAAATGGCTATTTTTTTTTTATAAAAATATAGTACAATTCATTCACTTTTTTCCTCAAAGATCCGTTAATAAAAAAATTTTTTCCTTATTAATTTCAAAAGATAAGGCTTCATAAATGGTTAATAAAAAAATTTTGAATTGATTTAAGTTTGCACCCTACATCCAGCATTGGCCGAAAATTGTCAATTTTAAAAAATAGTTTCATTTTTATCGATTAATAAAAAAAATGTCACGCGAGCTTTTTTAAATTTGGTACGCATGTTTTTTATAGAAATAGATTTAGAATGACCTAACACTAAACTGCTTCCCGCCCGGCCACAAACGAATGCAGGAGTGGAGATTTTATGTTAAAAGTCAGTTTTTTTAACGACTATTTTTAAAAGCATATTAAAAGCATATTAGCATAATATTTTTAATATTATTTCTTATGTAATGTATAAAACACAAATCAAGCTTTCATTCCTAAAAAAATCAATTAAATAGCTTCAATAACCTATTTTTGGTAATTTTTCAAAAATAAATTTTTTTTAAAAAAATAGCTGAAAATCCAAAAAAATTTAATTTTTTTAATACAACTCCACTAATTTTGCAAATACTTTAAAAGTGTTAAAAGAATATAAAAATAGACTTACTTACTAATTCAACGATATATAAAATGTTGATATAGGTCATTTAATAATAGTAATATAATGGCCTCAAAACTACCAAGTCACGTCAAAAGTTGCAAAATTCACTATTTTGTTCCGTATTTCCATATGTGTGTATACGTAACATTTTAGTTTTCTAATGTATTATGTAGGTATATATTTGTTATTATAAAGTAGTAAATCCTTAATTTGAGTAATGTTTATTTAATTTGTTCTACATATTTACATACTTATTATACATATATCCCGTATATTTATTTTATTAAGAATATATTATCGAAGATATTATTAGAGATTTTCTTGAAAATAATCAGAAACATCAAACGTTAGCAAATTTTTAACTTCCTTAGCTTCAGAATCCTCTTTTTCTATTTCAAGAGTGATTTTTGGTAGCCATCGTGTTCTTATAAAATATATAACTGGATCTGATGATATTAATAAATATTCCATTAAGTCCATATTTTCGCTATTTTCGAACATTTTCGGGTATTGAAGAGTCGGAAATGTTTAACATCTTTATTTCGGGCTTCCTGTGCTTCCTCTGTTAGCTCTCCCAATGGCAAAATACTATTTTCTATTATTTCTTTACCATGAGCCAATACTTTGTGAATTGTTGGAGTCATTGTTATCCAGGGGTATGTAATGTTAAGTAGTTCTTTAGTTTCGTAAGCAAAAATTTTAAATTTGTCCGCATTAATTTGTTTTTTGCTATTAATGGCTGCCAATATAATCTTAAAACGCTTCAAAATATTTAAGTCAATGCCTGTGATTGAAGATGTGAGTTCCGGATTTTCAAAGAAACGTCTTGATGTATTTCCATCATTTGAGCTTGCATAGCCATGTAGAGGTTCATCAATTATTAATCCGAGTTGTTCTTTGAATTCTAATTGAATTCTTTTCTTCTCCTCTTTTCGTAATTCGTGAAGTTCCAAAGTGTTTTTTACTGTAGCATTTTCCTGCCCGGGAATATTTCTGTACTTCATATCATATGCAAGATGTAAGCAGAACTCCAAAAATCTTATCCTTGCGTGGAGCGGTGATATTCCATAGGCTGTAAAATATTACTTTTCGCTTTTCTCACTGATTTGCTACTGGGAAAGATATCATATCCTTTTTCGCTAACAGATTTCCTCAAAATCTCGTATTGGTTTCTTGATAATCCTAAATTTAATATTAGAGCTAAAGCACCTTCAGAGGTAAAGGACGATGTTGATTTCGGTGTCACTATACTTTGGATTATCCGATGTAATCGATTGGGAGAAACTGTTCGTAACACATCTATAACTTTTTCTACTTCCTTTGGTTGCGTACGTGTTACTAAAGCTTTAAATGTATCTTTTATTTCAGCATTCGTATGTGAATTTAGAATAGATTCCTGTTTGGTCCTCTTTGTTCTTAGCTGAACTTCATCGTAACTTTTTTTTGGTCGACCCTTTTTCTGCTTTCCGATGAAAATTGGTATTGCTCCCTCCAACCACTCTTCATTTTTCTTCTTGAACTTTGGTATTGACCAATCTGAAGCTTGCATCCTTTTTTCGTATGATTTATAAAAATTTTCGAGCTTTAAACTGTCTTCTGCAGTAAGAGTTAAACCAAAAGATACTACTGTATCAATGAGTTTTCTTATTTTTTCTGGACGATTTATAATATCAGATAGATTATCCCAGATTACTTTGCAAATAGAAAAGTGTTTTAATGTAATCTCCATAATGGCAAATTCACTAATATCTGCATATTTATAAGGATACTTATATATAGAAAAAGAATATTTATATCAGGTAAATGGTGACAGGCAAAAATGAATTAAAAAATTTAAATTTTTGCTTAAAACCCCCAATTTCATTCAGTTTATTTTTATGACCTGTAGTGTTAAACAGGTACGTCAAAAAATGTACCTATGCGATTGTAAAAAAATCATTTTTGTTATAATACATTAATTAAGTAGCTAGGTAAATTATTTAAAAACTTACAAAAATGTAATAAAAACGAAGGAAAATATGCTTATTTATGTACTTAGGTAATTTTAAAAACCTTTTCAGTAGAAAAAAATTATGAACACTTTAAATAAATTCATTAATAAATATTATTATCTCGTAACAAAAATAAGCAATGCAGTTGAGTGTTACGTATACACACATATGGAAATACGGAACAAAATAGTGAATTTTGCAACTTTTGACGTGACTTGGTAGTTTTGAGGCCATTATATTACTATTATTAAATGACCTATATCAACATTTTATATATCGTTGAATTGGTAAGTAAGTCTATTTCTATGTTCTTTTAACATTTTTAAAGTATTTGCAAAATTAGTGGAGTTGTATTAAAAAAATTAAATTTTGTTGGATTTTCAGCTATTTTTTTAAAAAAAATTTATTTTTGAAAAATTACCAAAAATAGGTTATTGGGGCTATTTTATTGATTTTTTCAGGAATGAAAGCTTGATTTGTGTTTTATACACTACGTAAGAAATAATATTAAAAATATTATGCTAATATGCTTTTAATATGCTTTTAAAAATAGTCGTTAAAAAAACTGGCTTTTAACATAAAATCTCCACTCCTGCATTCGTTTTTGGCCGGGCGGGAAGCAGTTTAGTGTTAAATTATTCTAAATCTATTTCTACAAAAAATATGGGTACCAAATTTAAAAAAGCTGGCGTGACATTTTTTTTATTAATCGATAAAATGAAACTATTTTTTTAAAATTGACAATTTTTGGCCAATGCTGGATGTAGGGTGCAAACTTAAATCAATTCAAAATTTCTTTATTAACCATTTATGAAGCCTTATCTTTTGAAATTAATAAGGAAAAAATTTTTTTATTAACGGAACTTTCAGGAAAAAAGTGAATGAATTGTACTATATTTTTATAAAAAAAAATAGCCATTTTTCATGCCAATTTCAGAGTGCTGACTTTGAATATTTTTCACGTCTAGACGAATTGAGATAATCCAAAAATTCTTTCGGCATAGTATTTTGAAATATGTAGCAAATTACAGAATATTTTTAAAAAATTTTTACCTCATATATCTCCGGACTTATTCCCGAAAAACGAAAGAAAATCGAGCCAAAAAATCAAAAATTCAAAATTCAAGCGTATATATCTTTTTAACTGCAAGAGATAACTTAGATGAGCAAGCTGATTTTGCTTTAGCTTGCCAAGCAATTTCCAGAAATATAAAAATCTTTAAAATCGGACTTCATTTGTACAAGTTAAGATTTTTTTTAACTTTTACATACTCGAGGTAGTCAACTTTGACACACTGTAGCTTATCTCGTGTTATCACAGGGTGACTACAAGATGACTTTTCTGAAAGCTTAGGTCCTCCTCTACAACTCTTCCATACATTTCAATTTGATCCGACCAGTAGTTTAGGAGATTCAGATTTATTACCAAAAAATTTGCGTTTGACCCCACTGTGTACTAGTTCGAAGAGCAATTAAAACATTTCTCATGAATTGTAAAATTAACTAGTTAATATTAAGTCCTACAGAAATCAAATATATATAGATTTGCTAAGTTCGCTAAATTTTTTTAGTATTGGAATTTAATATATTCAATAAAATATTGGAGCAGTATTTAATGGTTCACTATCACATAGTAAAAAAGATTTCATGCTTTGATTTATTATACCCTATGCAAGCATAGATGGTTGAGGAATTTTATATTTATGTTAATGTCTGTTACGCACAGAAAAACTCTTTGGATCCCCACCTCACAATATACCTTTAACGCTGTACGTCAGGATGACTGGCTGGTGTTCTATGTAAAACTTGTGTTCAGCGTACAGGTCTAAAATTGAAGATAATTTGATGAAATACAAATGTCCTCCTGGAATAAGATTTTATTATTTATTAACGCCTTTTACTAAGTCAGTATACCAAATTTCACAGATTGGTCCATAATTGACCATGACTCCCACATAAGGTCTATTTCTGAAGATAACTTTAACTTACACAAATCCCATATGAATAAGTTCTGTTTACGCAGAAATCAGAATATCAAATTTCATTACGATCGGTTCATAGCTCACCATATAAGATCCATTTCCAAAGATTGTTTCAACGTGAATAAATCTTATATAAATGTTATTATTTAAATATATAAGTTTTTTAAATCACACTTGCGTATTTCCCAATAATAGGCCCACTGTTCCCAAGTAACACTCCAGCCGAAAATTACTGGTGTAGCGTATCATATTGCCAGGCTATTGGTTGACTATAACTTTCTAACTTGTTTATTTTTTGTGATATATTTAAAGTTTCCGGACTTTAGATAATTTGTTTTTCTCTCCAAATTATGATTATCACAAAAATCTATATTTCTATTGTGTATCAAGTATCAAGGTGAATTTTTTATTTCCGCTTTAAATTTTTTAATATCATTTAATGCTTTTTAAGTATTCATTTTTACTATCTCGACTTTGTACTTAATTCTTTTAGGTTATTTGTTTTTCAAATAAAGGATATAAAAACTTGTGCTAAATTAATGTTTCCCTGGCATTTTAAAATACTAAAAAGTAAAAAAAAAAAAATAATAAATAAAAAAAGCTAAAGCTTACTATGTTAATAATACTTATAAATATTTTAAATATAATACCCATATAAATATAATATTTTTTTTCACCTACTCATACATATTTAACCTGAATATTTAACATAAATTGTTGTTATTGCTTATGTTGCTGTTGATGTTTTTGTTTTATTACAAGTTGTACTTGAAGTAGATGTAATTAAAATTGCATATATACATACACTCACATACACATACACACAAGTCTGGCCAAATGTACTTATATTATTACCTAGGTTTTTATACTTTTATTTATTTTTTCTCTAGGTATTTTTTATATTTTTGTTTTTTGATATGGCATCACAACATGTACGAGCACTTTAGGTGATATTAAAACCATTTGTCGACTAAACGTGACCATATCAGTAAACCAAACCAACATCCTAAACCTGTCGACTCCAAAAAAAGGATTATAATATGTGGGTGTATGTAGGATTGTTGCGAGTTGAAGTGTTAAAACTTTATTAAATTTTAAAGTTCATATTGTACATATGAGCATCGTAAATGATGTTGACGTTATGATAGCAAATAATACCTAAAGCATTTCACCTTTTGCTTATTATCTTAGTAAATAATAGATATATATATATTAATATATATATATATATATATATATATATATATTAATATATATATATATATATATATATATATATATTAATATATATATATATATATATATATATATTAATAATGTTTTTGTATGTAAATAAACAATTTGATGAGTTTGAGCTAATTTTGTCGTATGATATTTGTAAACATTTTACAACGCCCTGGGGTAAATATCTAAATCCATATATTATTCACAGTTTTCAGTTGAAAACATAAATATACATATTTATTACTTTTATTTAATAAATGTATTTTACTGACTAATAAAAAATGAAAAATGTTATTAATTTTAAAATATGTATTGCAAAATTTATTAAATAAAAGTAATTAACAAGGGTTGTGTACATACATTACTTTTTTTAGAACAACAGATGGACGAAAGTGTTTGCTGGAATACTATACAACTTTAATTCAATTGCATCACTAGAAAAGATATCATAAGAATAAAAGAAGTATAAGTGTAAAGCATAAAGTATTAGGTATACAGTATAAAGCATAAAGTTTAAAGTATAAAGTATAAAGAATAAAATATAAAGTATAAAATATAAAGTATAAAATATAAAGAATAAAATATAACGTATAAAGTATAAAGTATAAACTATAAAGTATAAAGTATAAAATATAAAATATAAAGTATAAAGTATGAAGTACAAAGTATAAAGTGTAAAGCATAAAGTATAAAGTATAAAATGTAATGTATAAAGTATAAAGTATAAATTATAAAATATAAAGTATAAAGTATAAAATATAAAATATAAAATATAAAGTATAAAGTATGAAGTATAAAGTATAATATGTAAAGTATAAATTATAAAGTATAAAGTATAAATTATAAAGCATAAAGTATAAAGTATAAATTATAAAGTATAAAGTATAAAATATAAAGTATAAAGTATAAAGTATAAAGTATAAAGTATAAAGTATAAAGTATAAAGTATAAAGTATAAAGTATAAAGTATAAAGTATAAAGTATAAAGTATAAAGTATAAAGTATAAAGTATAAAGTATAAAGTATAAAGTATAAAGTATAAAGTATAAAGTATAAAGTATAAAGTATAAAGTATAAAGTATAAAGTATAAAGTATAAAGTATAAAGTATAAAGTATAAAGTATAAAGTATAAAGTATAAAGTATAAAGTATAAAGTATAAAGTATAAAGTATAAAGTATAAAGTATAATGTATGGAGTATAAAGTATAAAGTATGAAGTATAATGTATAAAGTATAAAGTATAAAATATGAAGTATAAATTATAATGTATAAAGTATAAAATGTAAAGTGTAATGTGTAAAGTATATAGTATAAAAATAAAGAATATAACATATAAATCCTAGAACATAATTCACAATCCCTTCTCATTGCAGTTTAAAATATTTTTCAATAATACTGATCTCTAGGGAAAGTGTTTAAATTTAAATTCATGTTTGCTCATAAATAAGACAAATACATAACAATATTCACCTTTACCTTTTTTTCGATTGACAATACCCATAAATTAATTTCTCCACCTGAAAAAAGGAAATTTTCAAATAACATTCACATACAACACTATAAATAATACCAGCTAAGTATGTTAAATATGTTCTTGTTAATTTTAAATTTCATTTGCATAAAATACGACCCAAAAAAAATGAACATTGAGAAATAAAATTAGTTTTTTCGTTTATTGTTTTAAGATAAAGCAAAAAGAATTTTTTTAGATGCTGAGTAATATAAATCTGTTTACCTGACCTACCTTTGAGTGTTTTATATTGTCTTTGCAAATAACTAAATTCAGTTCGAAATTTATTTGTACAACAATTCAACCTTTACGTTTGTTTAACCTTTAAACAAAGAAAAAATTCCTTTATGGTTTTTTTCTGGTTTAAATTGTATTTAAAGAATAAAGAAATATTTTTAGATATTGTGGACAAAGGAGTAACTGCCAAAAATTTAATAAATAGGAATTTCATTATGAATTTCATTTACTAATATTTTAAAAATTATTTGTGTAAATTGTGTGTATAAAAATTTGTCTTTTTATATGATTAAGAGAATTTATTATACATAATTTGTTTTTCTTTTTTTTTTTTTTTTTTTTTTTTGTTAGACGTTCGACTTTGGTTGTTAAGACCATATGCCCTTAAGCAAATCTTTTAAATGGAACAGAAATGAAAGAATCCACAAACACAATACAATATTCATACATTTTTCTTGAAGATGAAATGGAAAACTTTCATAAAAGAAAACAAATAAAATAGCAAAAAGCAACGTGAGAAAATTCAAAACATTTTTAGTTCAACTAAATCCTATTTAAAGTCAATATTATCCAACATAAGAACAACAAGTTGCAATATGAAAAAAAAAAAGCCAACAAAAATTTGGAAAATAAAAAAGGTTATAAAACATTTTTAAGGGAAATAATAATCTTAAGATGTTGAATTTAAATGGTGTGAGTTCAATATAGAATGTACGTAATTTTTTTATTTTATGGTTTGAAAGCTATTAAAATTTTATAATTTTCAATTATAAATATTGACATTAGTTAAGAAGGAGTTAAGAGAAAGTTATTACAAATTCTAAGGTGGACACAAGCAAGAATTTTCCAATAACTCAATGATATTTAAAGTTAATTACGAAAAAATTGTTATTTTTAATAAATACATAAACAGTTGACTCTTATAAATATTATAACACATTTAAACATATACAAATCTTAAGTACAGTAATTAAATTTTTATGCTTAAATTTACAAAATAATCATATTTTACACTCAAAAATTCCCTCACATATATGAAAAATGTGTTTATACTTGTGTTTATTATTTGCTTGAATATCGGACAACAATTACCAGAGAAGAGAAAAGAAAACTTCATTTAACCAAAATTTCAAATTATTTAAAGACCAACAACAAATTATTGAGACACATTTCTATTCTTCTCTCCATTCACTTTTCTTCTAAATTATTTCTTATGTTTGCTTAGGGTTTTTTGCTAAAATGCCATTAGCACTGAATGTTATAATCAAAAGTTTCTTACAAAATCTAAGAATTTTCTCTAGTATGTGTTTGTGCGTATAAACATTGTAGGGATTTTGTTTATTAATATGAGCAGTTTGAAAGTAATTGTAGTATACTTTTAGGAGACCAAAGTAATTAATGAAATATTTTTTTAAAATATATAAAGTAAATGTATAATAAAATATTTATTATATATGCTACTGTGTGAGAGTGTAGTCTGTGTTTAAACGTTTGCTAAGAATACAGTAAACGATGTGTTTGTATATAAAAATATATAAATGTATTTTAAATTTTAATTACCACATTTTGTCAACTGTGTCAGAAATGAACCGATCGATATCGTACAGTTGTAAGCAGAGTAAATAGCAGTGTTTTGAAACATGACAATTCGTGAGAAATTTGTAATTTTTGCGAATTTTGAAAAAAATTCTAAATCTATAATTTACACTAAAATTATAATTTATAATATAATTTAAGTTTTCAATTATTATAAAATTTAAATTTTAATTATATAATAAACTTTAAATTTTTTAAAATTGAATTTTATAATAAAATTTATTTTTTTTCATTTTATAACAAAATTTAGTTTTTTTAAATTTTATAACAAATTTTAAATTTTAAATTAAAGTTTTAGTTTTATACTAAAATTTTGATTTCATTGATGAACTTTCTAATAAAATCTTAATTTAAAGTTTTAATTTTCATGTAAAATATTAATTTTTAATTAAAATTTAACTCTCACTCAACTTCACATATAATTTTACAAAGAACTTCACTGAAAATTTTTAAATTTAAAATGCCTTTTAAAATAAATTTCCGTACATAGTTTGTCTACAAAAGTATTTTTAATTTAAAATTTGTTTGCGAATACGGCGAAAATATCAATTTGTAATTAAAATTTAACTCTCGTGTTCACAAACAACTTCACATACAATTTTACAAAGAACTTCACTGAAAATTTTTAAATTTAAAATGTTTTTTAAAATGAATTTTCCACACATAGTTCGTCTACAAAATGTATTTTTAATTTAAAATTTGTTTGTGAATACGGCGTCTAATTTTTACTGAAGTTATAACTATTATCTAAAATTTATACTTTATATTTTATACTTTATAATTTATACTTTATACTTTATAATTTATAATTTATACTTTATACTTTATGCTTTATACTTTATACTTTATATTTTATACTTTATACTTTATACCTTATACCTTATACTTTATATTTTATACTTTATAATTTATACTTTATACTTTATACTTTATACTTTATACTTTATACTTTATACTTTGTACTTTATACTTTATACTTTATACTTTATACTTTATACTTTATACTTTATACTTTATACTTTATACTTTATACTTTATACTTTATACTTTATACTTTATACTTTATACTTTATACTTTATACTTTATACTTTATACTTTATACTTTATAACTTATACTTTATACTTTATACTTTACACTTTAAGCTTTATACTTTATAATTTATACTTTATACTGTTTACTTTATATTTTATACTTTATACTTTATACTTTTTCTGTCAGGAAATAAATAACAAGTTTCCCTTTGAGCTTGTTACTTAAAGTTCTTTGAACTGTTTGAAAAAAATTGTAAATAAGACAATGTATTTTTTTTTGTTAGTTGATAAAGAACATATTTATGCCTGTTTGATAAAAGCATGCAGTAAACCATTTCAATGATCTTCAAACCGCTGCTATTTTTAAGCTCATTCTCATATTTGTATATGTATTTTGTTAAACATAAAATATTTACTTTGGCCAACGCCCAATACGTATAGCTGTGAAGAAATTCGAAATAAAATGTAAAAAATGTCAAAGTGTTAAATAATCCAAAAAAACGAAATACTATATTCGATATAAACCTACAGATAAACAAACATAAAGATATATATATATATATATATATATATACATGTTTATGCAATAGCGGCAGGAGTAGCAATAAGAACAAATTGTACATACAGACTATATATATATATATATATATATATATATATATATATATATATGTACATGACTTATATTTAACACATACACACCAATTTTATATAAAAGTAGTTATGTATGGTTACATATAAGCACACTTATGAAATCATGTAAATGGTTTATATACGTATGAATTATATATATCATATACGTATAAAATATGTGTGTATAGATATATTTTTTTAAACACATATTTTTACTCAAACAAATATTTATGAAAAACAGCGAAATAAAATTTTGTTAAAAATGCAAAAAAATTGCAATAAAATTAAATACAATAAAAATAATCAATAAAAAAACATTATATACATATACACATAATATTTATCATATAGCATTTATTTTTATATATAGAAATATTCGTTTGAAAAAATAATAACTGATATAAAAACTAAATAAACCATAATAAAGGCGCAGTGATTTAACCACATTTGTATATTGGCAATTAAATTTAAAAAGGAAAACATATTAAACAAAAAATATAATTAAAAAAATACTATTACAAATTAATTAAATTTTAATGCACGTGAACAAGATACATAAATTGTATTTTAGATAATATTGAATTGATATTTCTGGGCGTATGAGTTATAACAATTATATTGCTTAATACGTTTTTCATATTGATTATACGTATTATAGTACAGCATAGTTTTATTTCATATTCTTTAAAGTTCTGTTTTTTTCGCTTCCTTTATGTATAGTTGCTTGAACTTTTTTGAGTCTTTTTGTGCTACAGCTAAAAGTACAATGTGTTATGTTATAATTAACTGGAATTTTATTATTTTTCATTAATTGTGTTAAGGATTGTAAAAATTCAAAAACGAAAAAATCTTTGTGATTTGTTTTAAATTGTTATTTATTTACTGGTTCTTTGGGAAGAATAATGAATTAATATATTATTCTAGCGAAAAGATTCTTAAATCTGCTTTAAATAGTTATAAATATTAAGATGCGAATTTTATAATATTTGAGTATTTAAACTTCCGTCATCTAATTTATATGGCAAAACTAAATGAAAAGAAAACTTAAAAAATTTAAATGTAAACATATTAAGATTTTTAAATTTGTTACAGACAGAAATAAAAAATTATAAATGTAAAAAAGCTTAAATTACTTTTTTATGAAATTCATAAAATATTAAAGAAAGACTGTACCTTTTTCGATGTTAGGTTTTCCAATTTGTTTAAAATAAAACAGGCACCATAGCCATGAACTAAGATAGACGATTTTATTTTTATTTCTCCAAATTTCGAAAGTTTTTTGTCCATGAAAAGTTTTCTAGTTTTAAATATTCATAAATTTTTAAGTTTCAATCCGAATTTATTGAAACAAAAAGCATTGAGAAGGCGTCAATGTACTTTTTAAATCTCATAATTAAAAAAACATGATTACATGACAGATTTTTGAAAGCGTTTTCTCCTCTCGATTAAGGTAAAAAAATCAATTCAGATTTTTCTTGCGGGGAAAATGTTAACTATATTTAGTATTTTTTAGAAAAAACAACACTTTTTTGAGTAGTACTCTTTAAAGTTTAAGACAATTTTAGATTTTCATACTTATTTGGAAAAATAAAGAATGTCCCTTTCTAAATATTTTAAAATCTTTCATATATCAGTAATGAGTAAGGCAACCAGAATTAAAAGAAGAGTGTTTTATGCGCATAAATAATACACCTCAAATCGGAAAATATTCCCTTAAAATTAAAAATGTGCTCTTAAAACATTATTTTATTCCAGCTAAATTTAAAATTATCTATTAATTAAGGTAAAAATAATTTTATTTTTGTTAAAAATTCTTTAAAATATCTTTTCTTTTTGCAACATTCGTTGTATCAAGAAATTATAAAATTTTTATCAATTCATAAGATGAAAGATATTAGAGAATTGGATTTTAAAAACATATGACAAATTACGTAAAAATTTATATATGGTATAAAATTTTTCTTTCAAGTGTAAAATATGTAAAATTATGCTCTTACATATAAAATATGCAAAATATGCCATTTAAACTGCTAAAATATGCTTTAAAGTAAAGATTTTTTTTGTGAAAATATGACAAAATGTGAGATAAGACCAAAATATAGAAAAATATATGCAAAAAATATACTATAACAAATCGATACCAAAGTTCTTAAAATTGTCTGACGCTGATAAATAATTCATTTGAAGCGCAGGAAAAAATATGGCATTGCATATGTTTTGACTTATTCAATATTTTTGAATTTATTTTCCTTTTCTTATACAAAATTTCTACTTTGAACTCATTAAAAGATTTTTTTCTTTAAGACAGCGTAAGCGTACTAGGTTTCCATTCAATATGTTCGTTAACTAACATTAAATAAGTTACGTTATTTTATGAATAGTACATTACACAGATTATTTATATTTTATTTATTTTCAATATAAGTGTTATTTAAAACTTTATTTATATATTTTTGTAACAAAACATATTTATTAAAACTTTTACATATTTATTGCATTTTATTTTTAGTCCATGTGTACTAAATAAGTTAATTTTAAGATGGATTCAATTAATACCTTGATTAGATTTAAGTAAAATTTCGATCATATATATATTTGATTTGATTAAAAATTAATTAAAATTTGCAAAAAATCAATTATTTTAACTTAATTAATGCTATCATTTTGATAATTGGAGCAAAATCAAACAAACTTTTAATTGATATAACCAATTTTATTAATGAGATCGATTTCTATTTTTTTTCTATGTCACCAAACATAAACAATATTTACGGTTACAAAAGAATAACGGAAAACACTGTTTTTAGCCTAACTCCAACTTTGAGGATGTATTGGAACTTTTTAATCCTAACTTATGATGTCCTTAAGCAGGACTAAAATTTACGCTATGTGATTACTCGAATGATCTTAAGGATATAATTACACGTTTTAGCATTTCGACCAATATTTGCAATATTGGTTTCCCATTCTTTACACAACTAAAACAATACAGTATCATAAAGTGTGCGTTCAAATAAAACATAACACAAAATTTTCGTAACGACTCTTACTGTCGTTATTTTTAAATATTATCGAATCTTGATATTTAGTGGTTTGTCCCCATGAAAAATTAGGCAAAGGAAAATTTACAAAACAAAATTTGATTTTTTTTTAACTTTTCTTGAACTTGCTAGAAAATGTTGTTTGAGTAAATTTTGACAAAAGTATTATATTTCAGGGTAATATAAAAACTTATCAAGGACCTAAGAATGAGATTCTTGGTTCTGAAAAAGAAAAATCAAAAGAATGAATTTCAAGCCCAAAAAGTGGACAAGATCCTAAAAGGTATGCCAAACATGTTCGGTCGCGCAGTGGTACGTTGTGTTCATTTTTTCAAAATAAAATATGAGTAATATTAAAGCTATGCTTAAGCTTAAGTTAATCAAAACTAAAAAATAAAAAATAAATAACTAAGCTGAGAAGAACTCTGAGACAAAGAATAATCAAAGTTGCTTAAAATTAAAATAATTAAAAATATTTTCAATATTTTGTGTTAGCCTGGAAAAAGTACTTTATTTCTGACCTTTCTCATGTTCTCATATTCTTTAGTCTGCGTAAACTTGAATAATCATATCAAAGAGTACTATAAAAGACTTGATTATATTCCTGACATGAAAAGGTGTTTTTAACATTTCCTGGCTATATTTATATTTTTTTTGTTGTTACAGTAGAAGCACCCAGAATTGGGAATGTTCTTTTAATCTCACAGAGTATTAGTTATTTAAAGTACCCAG
The DNA here is from genome assembly GCA_932274085.1 of Protocalliphora azurea. Taxonomy (NCBI): domain Eukaryota; kingdom Metazoa; phylum Arthropoda; class Insecta; order Diptera; family Calliphoridae; genus Protocalliphora; species Protocalliphora azurea. Next base: position 103,634,884 of record OW026522.1, read on the forward strand.
AATTTTGGCAATTGTTAAGGAGTTGGATCCAAGTTAAAAGCGAATTTAAGAAGGCAAGTACTTAAAAAAAATTAATTTTTATATAAAATGATATATCAGAAAAATCTAGAGAGGAAATGCTACAAATCAAGCTTGATATTTTACTTCTTTATTCCTTTTCAGTTTCTGAAATACAAACTAAAATTTTTACGAATCAATATTTCTTATTGAATTGATAGAATATTGAATAAATTTTAATAATTTAAGATGTGCTTTTAATTAATTATTATCCTCCAAAGCATGACCTGAAAAACGTGAAAGGTTGAGCTATGTAGGGTTGATACTTAATTATAATTATATTCCTAATATCAAAAATATACTGATGCAAAAGTTTGGAAATAATGTGATAAAGGGATCGAAAATCTGTATTTTTTTTACAAAAACAAAATAAATACTTTATTTGATTTCAGTAATAATAGTTTTGCCCCATTACTTTTCATTGCTTGTGAAAAGTATGAAATTATAAGAAAAACAACAAAGTTGTGAAAACGTGGAAAACTAAAAAATTTCCAAAAATTCGTAATATCCTGTAAATTTTGAGAAAAATAAAAAAATACGTTTTAATGATACCTGAATTTTGAGTCAATTTTTAATTTAATTGGATAAAGAAAGAAAAAGAACATAGCTTTTAAACTTTATTGAAATCTTTTATATTTGATACAAATAGGAAATAATTTAATATATTTTTTTAATTAAATTTGCTTTTCTATTTTATAGTAACACTAAAGATATCAATATTTAAAATAAAACAAAACGTAATTTTTTCAAATCCTTTAAATACTCAAACAATTATTTAAAAATTTCAAAACTTTATCAAATTATTAGTAATATATTTTAAAGCAAAAATAAGTTCTAAAATGTTTGTTCAATTACAAAAAAAAAACAAAAAAAAAATATATAAAAAAAATAAAAATAAAATAAATAAATCTTGATATTCTTACAAAAAAGTATTTTTAAAAATATTACATCGTTGCACAGCCTTTATAGTAAAATTTATATTAAATTGAATTAGAACTTGAAAGATTTTACTTTCATAAATGTTGCTTAAAAATTTTCTTTCAATATTTGACCAAAACCTATACAAATATATATGGTTGATAAGCTTTATTCTTCTACTTTCCAAAAAATCTTAAAAAGAAGAAATTAAGAGAACAATAACAGAATTTATCCAGGAACTTAACAAAGAAACTGTTTTGTTTTGAGCTTAATTCAAAATTTTTAATGATTTTCAGTTACAAAATTATGCACATTTTCAATTGAACTTTTTTAAGATTTTACTTGAATATTTTTCATTTTTAGACATTTTTTGGTGATAATTTATATATAAATATTTTTATTTAGCTTCGAAAATAAAATTATTTACAAATTTGCGTATTTTTATATTTTCATTATGTATAATTTAATAATAACTGGAATAAATATTACATTTTGTATGAAAAATTTGGGGAAGAATTTTTCTATGTTATAAGTCATGCTTTTGGTAAAAAGTTTTGGACAGATTTTGATTTATAAAATAAAAAACATTTTTCATTAAGTGATAAATCTAGTACCTAAATTATTTTTTTTATCCAAAGATGTATTTTGAAATGTATGGTCTGTAAAATTTAAGCCTAAATTTAGCGAAATTTGGAAATTTAGAATTTCGGAAACCCAGGAAAAGTAAATGAAATTAAAAAATTATTTACTATTAGAAAAATTTAACATTTTACAAAAATTCATAAATATGTTACGTATTTTTACTCACGAATTAGGTTTTGAGATAAAGTACCTAGCATTAAATGCTAATATCCTTTATAATGTTGGCGACTTTTTGTTAATCTACACTCTAATAAAGATCAGCTGCGACTTCTTTAAAGGCAATAATGCTTACTAACAAATGCAATAAGAACTGCTTTGAGATAAGGCTATTTACCATTAATATTTTTTTACAAAAATGACCACCAATTTTTTCATACAAAATTTAAATTTGTTCATAATATTCTAATTTTATATTTTATTTTATTGTTTATTCTCATTCAGTAATATGTAAATCAAAGTGTTCATAATTCTTTAACTATACGACGGATTTGATTGATTTAGAAACCAGTATAAAGCTTGTTACAATAAATATTGTACAATTCAAAAATAAGGTTTTTTTTAAAGAGACGCTCATAACAAGAATGTAATTTTCAAATGTATTTTTATGAAATTTGTACCCTTTTAATTTTAAATACTTTTGCTTAATACTAATATATATTATAATATCAGAGGGAGAAAAAAATTTAAAGGGTAAGATTGCATTTGCATTATGAATGCATTTTTAAGTTATAATATTATTTTTACAGCTTATAAAGTGTTTAAATCTGTTTGGTGTTAGGTATTTAAATTTACGCACTTTTTCAATTTTATTTTACTTTTCAAAAAAAAAAAAAAAAAATATATATATATATATATATATATATAAACGTGAATAAATTCACGAGCTTTTAATAGTAAAAAAAATAATAATAACAATGGACCTCTGGAAAATTAGTGGGGGTTATTCCATGGAATGAATGATATATTTTATGTTTTATTTGAGCACGCGCCTTAAATGATATCCCAAATTTAAATATTTGCTTTTTTGTTAGGAAAACAAAAAAACTTCAAAAGTTTGCATGAAAATAACAATAAATAGAAAATGCTTGTGGGAAAGCCTGTGTGGAAAACCATATTTTATATTATTACACAGAAAAAATGTGGTCTATTAAAGGATTTATGAATGGTAAAAACTATTCCAATTACCTATTAAATTGTATTAATTATTCAGTTGTTCAAAATTCAAAATTTCTGGTATTTGTTACTAAAAATAAAACAACTTATCGGCTTTCAATTATTATTCTTATTGTGTCAATTAATAAATTAATCAAATGTAAATAAAAAGTGAAAGATATTTGAATAACTGAATATATTATTTTTGTCATAGGTGGAATTTTAATTAACAAAATGATTGAATATGTATCATTCGTAATTGAGACTGGATTCTATATTTTTTTCTATGTAAAATTTCAGTTTAATTTGTAAGAATATTTTGATTTTGAGTAATTTATTTAATTATAAATATATCTGAAATCATTTCAAAATTCTGATTAATAATTTAGTTGAAATATTTTTTCTGTGTAATGTGTATGTGTATTTATATGACAATAAATTTTTACAGCAAATTGAGAGAAAACTTAAAAATGTATGTATGTAAATACACAAAAAACAGATGATTCTGTAAAGATTAAATTAATAATATCAAATAAGGAATTATTTTCTTCATTGTTGAGGTACTAAAATTTTAGCCTTTTAAAGGCAATTACAAGAAAAAAGGCTAAACAAAATCTAGATTCTAAAGCAAAAATATTGAGGCTAAAAGCAAAATAAAAAGGCTAGATTTAGCTTTAAAAAAAATAAACTGGCAACACAATGATGGTTATCATTTTTAGCGAGTCTGATGTATATAAAATATCACATGGGTATAGTAGAGGAGTATTTAAATTTCAACCTTGAAGGTGGATCGTTTGAATCCTTTCGGAGCGAAAATATTTGCCTAGAAATAGTTCACCTCTAATATAATTTTTTTCAACACTCCAATTTTTTCAACTTTTATTCTAATTAATGAAGTATTATAAAATATACAATGTAAACTTCTTTTGAAGTTTTACATAATTTACTATAATAAAAGTAAATAAAATATTTTCACACTCATTTATTTTGTATACAATATGGTTTTTAAATTATTATTATGTTGGTCTACTTTTATTTATATATTTTTGTACGTAACTTAATGTATGTGAGTGTTCTCTATCACTATGTATGAAAAACCTTAGAGCTGAGTCTACTAAGAAAATAAAAACCTGTAGAGGCAAAAACCAAGAAAACAAGTAATACCACTAATGAGCTTGAAAATTGTGCAACTTTGTCAAACTTATATACAGCCATAACTAACGAAACATCCATCCACCCACACACATGTACGAGTACACTCTTTCTCGCATTTTCTAACAAATGAAAAAAGTTTATTTTTTCCTTTAGTCTAACACAAATGCATTCAACAATATTTACGAAAGAAATATTATGAGTTTACGAGACACATATTTATTTACTCGTAGAGACAAGCTTTTATTGTTATTATTATAATGTTTTAGTTTAGGTTTTTTTTTTTTTTGTTGCTGTTCTCCATTCTTAACTTTACAATACAAAATGATGCATTGTTAGAAGTTGTAACATGAACTTTGTCGTCGTCGCACAGTGTCCCATTCAAGAAGTAAAATGAAAATAAATTTTCAGTTTACGAACGGCTAGTCTGGTTTCAATGAAATTTTACACAATGATAGTAGACATACAGTGGGGCGTAAGTATTGAATTTGAATTATATCGACATAACGGGGGCTAGTCCACAGGGTCCTGATTCTTTGTATCTTAACCGATTTGAAAGACTTTTATATGATTTTATATCATTTTGCTGCTCGAGAGCTATTTTTGAGATTTTGTGATATTATTTATTTTTAATTATGCAACAAAATTTTTATTTATAGTTATCTTTTACGGAAATCTTACAGCTATACCGACTTTTTGGTGCTTAATTCGAAACTAGTTATTTTTTTTAGATTTATTAACAAAACACCCTCAATTCTCAACAAACTTTCAAATATTTCAAAAAATGAGATTTTTTACTTCTTTTGCTATATCTTCCCAAACGACATCGGTGAACGAAAATTCCTATTAACAAAAAAAAAAAAAAAAAAATAAATAAATAAATAAATAAATAAAAACATATTGGATCATTTAAAAATATTAAAATTTTCTGATTACAGCTTTGTAATTTCAGAAGCTTTATTGAAAATTTATAGAAAAATAATTCTAGTTCGGAGGACCCTGGTCCTAGCAGTAATAAATTTTTTAGAATGTTTTTTCTGCACACTATTTTGTATTAATTTATCTTTCAGAAAAATAAGAACTACTATATGTGTTATTAAACAAATTTGAATATAACTGAAAAAGAATGTGACTACTTTTTTAGGGAAAAATTTACTTTTTTTCGAAGTTTAAATTCAAATGCATTAGATTCTGTAAAGATTCTTTAAGAACTCTTTCCGTACACGATTTCGTTATTTGTTATTAATAAATTAAAAATATTTAAAAAAAAATGGTAGAAATTGGGACCCGCTTTAGGGAAAAACCTTCACCAAGGTTCGTCCGAAAGTAAAAATTTTAATATTTGAAGCTCAATAACTCGTAAACTGAAATAGATAACCTTTACATACGAGATCTCAACTAGCAGAATCCACTGACATAAATCGCACTTCGGCCAACTTTGGAACTCTGTAGAAGAGTCCCCGTTATCTCTATATAGTTAAAGTTTATATAGTGTAATATCTTGAATAGGACACTGTGAGTCTTTGTTGTTGCTGTTGCCGATGTTCTTTATTATGAGCATCTGCAACCTGTCCACAAAAGTGTGAAAACACATTTACCGAAACAAAGTGGCAGTTTATTATACCAACATTATAATAAATGTTTTTTTTTCTTACTTTTAGTTACTCTTTTCCTCTCTTTTTCTATTTATTGTATTTTATTAAAACAATTATTTATTTGGTACATTTTTTCTTGGTATTTTTGGTAAATGTAGACTTTGGTTATTATTTTATATGAAAATTAATGTGTCTCAAATTTGACATTTTATGTGAAACAAAAAACAATAATAAATGATAAAAGTTTATTAGTATGAAAAATGAAACAATGTATGTTTGCAGATCAAGGTTTTTGATATTCGTAGATTGTTTTATGGCCATGGTTTAAAGGTTATATTTTTTAACAAAATTAGGGATGAAAATGGTATTATACTTATGATAGCGGAATTTTAATTGAAAAAAAAGGAGAATAATGGAAAAAATTAAGATGTTAATAAAAAATATAAATTTTAATTTAACTTTTAACTTTTTAACACTCCATTTTCACATTTTTCACTGAATAATAGAAAAAAATTTAAACTGGTAATTTAAGTATTTGAAAATGTGCACTTTTTTTTTTGGTAATTGGTACTAATTTTTAGCTCTAAATTGGTACTATATACTAGATAAATTTTTAGCTCTCCATTGTATCTTTTACCGGCACCTTTTCTTTTTTCTAAATTTTATGTTTTTATGAAATTTGTACTTCGAGTTTTTTAGTCAATTATTTTTTATAAATTTTTGAGTTTTGGAAGTGTTAGATAGGCCGGTTGCATTCACATTGACGATATATATCTTCAATGAGAGTTTTTTTTAATAGGCTGATTCTTCTATAATTTTTATTGATATAGTTTTTTTTTAATTCTTCCATTGCTTTTCCCAAGATTTTCAATGCTCCATTTTTTATCTTAAGTTTGATACTCGTCTTAAAAGTTTTTTTGAAAAATTACTTTATTTTTAATAACATTTTTTCTTTTTTGTTAAATCTTTTTTTTTTGAAAGTTGGTTCTTTTTGATATGATATGAATTAGAGCAATCCTTTGAAAACGTTTTTTCACTGGCTCCTTTCTTCTTAAATATCGTAAAATACTTGTCTTAAAAATGTTTTTAAAATTTGGTACCTTTTTTAATATATTTAAATATATTTTTTAATATATTTAGTTTGTATTTTTATACCCTTTATCACACAGGTATAAATATTTATCTAAGATCCCAAAAAGTATGTATTTTTCGAATGTTTATTAATATAGGGAAGTCGATATAACGATGCCCGTTTGTCCGCCTGTCTATTGAAATCAGTTTTTGGAAAGTCCCAGATATCAGATATATATGTTTTGTTCATCAAATTATAAGAAATATTCCTTAGAATAAAGCCAATAAAAATTAGTAGAAATGGTCTATTAATTACTAAGATACCGCCAAAAAACCGAAAAGACCTCTAAAGACGTATTTGTTTTCGACTTTTCTAAGCTCTTGTGTATAAGCTAGAGATTTCATTTTTGCACAGAAAATTCGGAATCTTTTTTTGGAATGTTTTGTGGAAGAAATAAAAATAATCGGTTCCTTAGATATCGGATTCATTTTTGGACTTTGTGAATCTTCGGCATTCGCTTTTGTAAAAATCTATTTTTGAATTAACCAAATCAGTCCATAAACAACAGAGTTGTTGGAAAAAAACTGAAACGAATATTAAAAATATATACACACAAATATATACAAAATTATTTTCAATGGCTTTTAGTGTTGTTGGTTTTTGTATAAAAGGAGTAATTATTGTTTGTATATACACAAATAATTTTTATAGTTTTCACCTCAGGTATAAAGGGTATATAAGTTAATGCAACAAATACTTTTGCTTTTATTTCGGTCCCCTGCATTACAAGTTCAAGTGCATTGTTCTTTGAATTTGTAAACCTAAGTAATATCTTAAGTGGATCACATAAACTTTTCATTTGTACTTTTGGTGAAACTCATAGAAAATAGTTTTTTTTTCAATTAACTTATATAAGTTTGTCAGTCCGTTTGTAATTTCCAAAATTTTTTTCCGAGAGCAAAAAGTTTTATAATGTATATATCAAACGATCGGAAATTTTTCGAGAATTTTGCTAATGAAATTCAGCGAGATCGGGTTATAAAGAGTGGAGATGTATCTAAAATACCGTCTTTTTTAAACCGGTTTTCGATTTTTTGATGCCGCTATATAAGCTAGGAACTTCGTTTTTGCAAAGAAGATTCTGGAATTGTTTTCTTTATTTTTATGCTGAAGAAATGAACTAAATCGGTCCAATAATAACCTAGATATTGACTTTTTGAAGCCTTTGTTAAAGCTACGAATTTCGATTTTATATGATCGGTCTTAAATATTTTTCTAAATTTAGTTTTTTTTGTTTGAATTAATCAAATAAACAAGCGAGTTGTGGGCCAAAAACTGAAAAATAGCTCTTAATAATATACGCACACAAACATTTATATTAAGCATTGCAATGATTATATATTAGTGTTGTACGAATTTACAAATGTGGAATGGGAAAGCATACTTTAAGGCATTAGTTTTATTGTTTGTCGGTAAGGTGGCGAAAGGTGCAAAAGATTCGCCGAATTTCGTAGAAATTGGCATTTTTAATTATTTATTTTTTTCTTTCATGGGTTTTTGCAGATCTTACAAAATAACTAAAAAATCAGAAATGTTAGTTCATTCACCTAAAATCTCAAGAAGCTACAGCCATTTAAAACTAAAAAATTAAAAAACAAATTGTTGAAATATTCGAAGATTTTTTGGATTTATTTTAGTTTTCAAATCACAATTAATAGCTTTTAGACTCAAACCATTAACTAGTCTGGAGACCATCTTAGGAAATTCATATGTTGTATAACTAGTTACCATTTAGTTAATAGTTTGACGTATATTTCTGATATCAGGGAACCAGACATGGGATAGTATCATTTGAAACTTCTAAAAGTGTATTTAGTATAAATAATATTAAACTGTCTAAAATATTGCGTAAGCAGCATATCTTAATAAGTTACAACTCCGAGACAAATAGGCGTACAGTGTACCTTTTTGGAGGTAACATTTTTTGAGCGGGTCAACATTTTATACGCGAATTTTTTTTATGTCATTTTCCACAAAATTAGTTACCGTCAATAATACAATAATTATTACATATTAAGACAAAATTCATTCAATGCATTTGAATTTTAAAATGTATGGTTCGGGATATTGTAGCACTATGTCCACAACTTATAAAAGTAAAACTTCAACCAATGAGGATAATGTCAATGAAACTCGTATAGAGGTCAAAGACGTCTGGATGGACATAATTAAAACATAATATCTTTATCAAATGGGCTAAAAGGGGTTTAGAAATTATCCGATATTTTATTCTTTTATACGCTTATAACAATATTTTCATATTTTGTTTCTAAATTATAATCAAAAGTGTTCTGATAAATAAAAAATTGTATATATAAATATTTTATTTAAACCAAATTTTTCTTTGCCATTATATCCACAAGAGTATTTCTTGTCAGAATATTTTTTGTAATTGTAATTTTTGTAATTGTAATTGTAATATGTAGTAATTTTTTGATTTTATGCACTTTTTTATGGTATTTCCTTTTCTTCCCTTAACAAATTTATATTTTTATTTTAACTCTGTTTTGTTGCTCCCGATGAGTGTTAATGTTGTCTGTTAGAAAAAAACACATTAACCCGATTTGGGAGCACTTTACATTTACTCGTAAATTGTATTATGAAATTTACACATTTTTCTTTATAAAATTAAAAATTAACAAAGTTTTTATTTAAATTTGAATTTTTATTTGTTCATTTTTTGTCACTTTTATATTCATAATTATATTTATTATTTTGTCGACATTAAAGTTAATATGTATAATTCCATACGTTAACTCCTAAACAGTGTTGCCAGGAGGTGAAAAAAAGAGAGGCTAAATTGAACTTTACAAAAGGTGAAAAAAGGCTAAATGCCCAATAAAAATTGCGCCAGAAAAAATTTAAAATTTTGTTTTTCTCGTTTTCATTGGTTTTGGATATTTTTTTTTAATATTATAATACATATATACATAAAATATAGAACGGTACAAGTCACCCAAAAAATTACCATAAAAATTTGGGTTATATCAAGATTTAGAATTTTATTCATATGAAAAATTATTAAATATTTCTAAATAATTTTTCATCAGTTTTGAACTATAGTTTCTTTTTGATTAAACATTTTCAAACTTTTGGTTGATTTTTCGCATTCATAAGATTTTGTTTAAGATTGTGTATAACGTTGTATATAATGGAATTTCCATGGTTAATGAAATATATATATAAAAAATAATTATAATAATAAATTTAGTTAAGTTAGTTTTGATTCGTAGAATAAAGCACCACAGGCCAACTTTTTTTAAATATAAAAAATCTCGATTTTTGGGCGAATAAATACACAAAAATGCCTAAAAATAAAAAAAGAAAAAATAAAACTAAAATTAGTAATACCAAATTAGAAATTGTGTATTTTCTTCGTCTTTTAGCCTTTTTATGCCAATTTTAAGTTTTATGAAAAACTAGAAAAAGCTAGAAGCTAAAAAGAAAAAGTCTAGATTTAGCCATAAAAAGGGTAAACTGGCAACACTGCTCTTAACGTATATAAATTTAAATTTTGTGTGAAAGAATTGCCTATAAACGCTAGCAACAAAACTAACTATTGTTTTATAAAGTACAGAGCAACATGATTTTTTTTTATTAAAATCATACCTACATCCAGTTTTGCACTTTCTTGCAGCTAAATTATGTATGAAACAAAACAATATAACTTGCATTATAAGCCCTTATAAGTAGAATTTTTCACTGTTTTTAGGAATATAGTTAAAACTCTGGGTAAAGATAAAAAATTCGCCCCAATCTAGGTGGATGTAATCGATCTCCTGACCAATAAAACGCAAATGTATCCTTTATTTTCTTATACTATGTTTACATTTCAAAATGTTATTCTTAATAATTATGTGGGTCAAAATTCCAAGAATTTTGGTACTTACAATATATGACTTTAGATCTTCCCAAAATATCTGTAGGGAATTTTCTTGATGAACAAAATTGGAAACACGAAAAGAAAAATTTTAGAAACATCATTTACACTAGCTACAGCGGCGTTCTTCTGTAAACACATTTCGATTTCTTACAATAATGACCTTTTTACTTATTTTTACAATTCAAAATATTTAATAGCTAAATTTTTCTAAAATCTATAAAAAGGTCATATTTCCCCATATAAACGCACCGTACAAACTTCAGGTCCAATGCGGCGCGGGTTGATTATATTCAATTTCAATACTATTTCATAAAATCTCTTTTTACAACCCAATAAACAATATTAGGGAGAGTTACGATAAATTTTGGTGCAATCTAATAACCATATAGGTTTTATTACTTCTTTTATAACAAAACCTTACAGTCCTAGTCTGGGGTTGACTTTGGACTGTTTAGCGAATTAATTTGGGCAGATTTTAGTTTAATTTATGTAACTTTGTAATTTGTATGACTAGTCCATGTTAGCCGTCGGTCTAGATGAATACCAAGTTACTTTACTTCGTCCTGTTTAGGGATGACAACTTTTCCTATGTAAAGCAAATGTAATATAGGCATTCACATTGATCTTTATGTAGACATTTTTCCAACTCGGTGATATGGAATTGGAGTTGTCACAGGTTTTGTGTGCATACCTACAAAAGCAGTATCATCTGCAAAGCTTGATGTATAAGTCATGAGGATACTTTCTTGAGCTACACCTACAGAAATTTTTCTGCGTGAAGAAATCTTATATTTTGATATAATTTGAAAATATCTGTTTAGTACACAGTTTTTTAGTAACTTATGAACGTTCTGTGGAAGTAACGTGGTCATTTTATGTATAAGTCCGTCGTGCCAGACCTTCAGATAGATATGTCAATAAATAAAGCAGAGCAATACTGCTTGCTCTATTGTAAAATCAAACAGATGGTCAGGTATACTATTATTTTAATAATGTAATAATATACTGTAACCTGTTTTCTTAGTAGGGTCTAAGTTTTGGAGATTTGTTTTCAATTTTGATTCTTATTGATTTTTCAGAGCGAAGTGTAAACTTCCGTGACATTAACTAAGTTTAGTTTTGATGGCTGCTGATCAAGAATCTTGCCATTGACGACTTAGTTGTCTTTTTTCCATAATAAGATATTCAACATTTGTACTATATTTAATATATTTTGACCTTCCTGATAAATCCGAATGCGTAGCATTTCAGGATGTCCGTGAAAATATAAACTGCAGACTGCATTTCGTTTTCGAACTACAGTGATAGATTTTATGGTAAGTGTGAGCTTATCTACATTCTGTACTTTAACCAGTTTGTGTTCTTGTTTGGGAAACAAGAGATTTGGGTTCTAAGAGACTTGAACTATTAATTAGTGTCAGGGTTGTATATGAATGATCTAACGAGAGATTCGAGTTTAATATTTCGGATTATTTCAATGTCAATAAGGTCTGCAGGCTAGCAAGTAGGTTGATCACTAGATATGAAATTTGGTTTGCTAAACGACATTTATTCGTATAGTTGCCTACCTCTGGATAGGCGAGAGCACCAAAATATATGCCTAACATTATAGTTTCCTGCTGCTATAAACCTTGGTCTAAAGGTGGATAAATAATCAAGATGCTGATCATGATTAATATTATATTTTGAAGGAAAATATACTGTTGAATTTGCTAAAAAATTATTTTATTTTGCATAACATTTAAAGCTGTTCTTTTTTAATTCAAGGAATTTAAAAATTTCTAGCTATTTATAAGATGAAAATTATTATGGAATCGAACTTCAAAAGGGTATGTGGCAATAAAAAGGAAATTAAACTAATGGTAAAATATATAATAAATTCTATTGGGTGCAAAATATGCAAAATATTTTTATTAAGTGTAAAATATACAAAATTGTGCAAAATGCTCTCAAATATAAAAGATGCAAAAATGTGCATTTAAATTGCCAAAATATGCTTTAAGTTAAGGATTTTCTATGAAAATATAATAAAATATGCTGTTCAGTCCCAAATATGCAAGAATATGCCCTAATTATTAATATGCAAAAAGATGCCGAAATTCTCAAAACTGTCTGAAACCAATAAATAATTAAGAGTTTGGTTCATTTTTAAGTTTTGGTTGTCTTAATTATTAAGTATATTTACTGAAGTTGCTTGGATTTGATTTTTTGAATATTGATCTATTTTTTTTAAAATTGGTGTTTGGATTTTTTTTTTGAAAATGGATCTTGACCGGTTTAAACCGCTGCAGATAACTTTGTTCTATGCAGATTTTTTCTTAGTCTATACAAAACCCAATTTGACAAACACTATAGAAAAAATTTTTGATAACCTTCAGAAAGAATAAAGTCTACAGAATATAAAAAATATATTTTTTTGTTCATGACAGAAAATTCTATTCTAAGCCCCAAACTTGTTTAGTCTGTCATTATTGTAATGATTTTTAATTCAATATGGACATTTTATGAGCTTTGCTTCGCATATTCATATAACAAACTCAAAAAGACGAACTGACAAACGATTGAATTGGTAAATTGTTATTATATTTTTTTCCTGAAAATCCATTTATCTCTCCTACCTACTTATGCGTATATGTTCCAAAATGTAGACATACTAAGTACTTTAAATAAATATAAATAAATAGCAATATATTTATTTTTTTTTTCAAAAATATAAATTTTATTTCCCACCATAAAATATTGCTATTCAAAAATTAATATTAAATTTCCTTATCCGCTTAAGACAAACTATACAGCTTATTATAGATGTATTTGGTTTATTCAAATTTCAAATATTTCTTTGCTCTTTAATATTCCTTTCTATAGCAAAAAAGAAAATTTCATTTTCCTATAATCCTTAAGTTAACAAATGTCTTAGTATTAAACCATTTTAGATTTAATTTGGCATTTAAGGAAAAAAAAAAAACTGAAATATTTATAATGCTGTCGCTGCAGGGCAACATAAACAGACAAACGAACGACGACGAGAAAAAAAGACAACAACTATTTACGTTAAGTGAACGCTAACAACGAACGTTATTTAATTTAGATTTGCCTCCATTTTTAATTTAATCTTTAAGTCTGGCAGAGAAAATAATAAAAAAAGAAAACATTTTTATAGTTAAATGCTTAAACAGTCGTTACAACACCAAAATATTATTTGAGTTTTTTTTTTTTTTTTTTTTTTAACTAACAAGTAAAGCAGGTTGGTGGATACAAGAGGGGAAAGTTTAAACAAGATTTAGAAGTTTAGGATTAGTAGATTTTGTTTCTTTCCTTAAATAATACATTTTTTAACTACTTATTTAAACTTCATAGAATTCGTGAATTTAAAATGTCATATATAATCCTTTGGCTACGCTCCTATTTTCGAATTCATTTTTATCTATCCGTATGTCTGTAAATATTGTTTACACACACATACTCCCTCAATTGCATATCGCATTACAAACAACATCAGTTTTCATATTTTGCCTTGAAGTGCTGAGTTAAGATTCTGAAATGATGATAATCTCTTTACACTGTAGAGTAATTTGAAATTAAATTTATAAACGCAACTATATTTCTTATTTTACAAAATATTTTGATATCTTTTTTATACGAGCAACATTGTAATACGAATTTGAAATTGTATTTTGAAGTGAAAAGCTATTAAAATATCAAATGAGTTATTTTACTTTATTAAGTTTGTTTTATTGTAGTTACAATTTTTGGTGTAACGTAAATGGAAAACAATATACATTTAAAGAGAAAAACATAGAAAGTTTACATGTATTTTAAACCAAATTGAACGGGAATGTTTTTTGTTTCAGATATTAAGAAATTTTTAAATATAGATCTATGGAGTCTAAGGAAATTTACCTATTATATAAAATTTTGTTTCAGCCCCTAAGTTTGGCAAATTTCCTTAAGGAGATGCGAAACGTATTTTACATATCGAACATCCACCATTAAGTATACTTACTTAAGTTGGAGAAATGAACGATAAAATGTCTTATTTTAGCTGTTGGTACTAATGGATGACCTTCATCATGATCATGAAAACTTACTGCCTTACGAATCCGCTTTTGGATATTGAAAAATACCCACCCATTATAATTTACAGAGTAGCAAGTGGGTTTTAGACTCCTAAACTCTAATTAACTAAGACTGTCTTTCTAGTTTCCCTGAAGCTGAACAAAAATATAAGTGCCTTTTAGATATGTAAATTTTCTGCTTTACAATTTTTCTCTTTTATATTAAATATGATAAACGATCAGATTTTAAAGAAATAAGTCAAGAATTAAGCGATGAATAATACTATTAGAAACATTATCATTATCGTCTTCGTCAGTAATATCAATATTATCTTTAAAGCATTCAATAAAAGTCCTTCAGACATATTCAGCATTGTAACTCTTAAGTTATTCAAAGCCTCATTGATGGACAATTTTTCAGGAAACACTTTTAATCCAAAAAAATAAATTTTTTGACAAAATTTTTAAAGGAATATACTACCAAGAAATGTTCTATGTCTGGTGTACCCATATGATAACAGGATAAAAACATTTTATATATTTTATTGATTTATACAAAAAAAAAAAAAAAAAAAAAATGTCAAAAATTACTGTTTCATGTTGTTAATTTTTTACAATTTTAACAATAACTTTTTCAAGAGTTTCATAAAGGATCACATGCTTTCAAACACATAATGTAAATAACTCTTCTTTATGTTAATATTATTAACGAGTTTCCATATGATGAAATGTAATTGAGATTTTTTTCAAAATTTTGAATATATTCTACGCTATGGGTGTGTTAGGTCAATTTGGGTTAGCATGATTTTCCAAATATTATAAATGATTATAAAATTGTTTAAAAAACAAAAGCAATTTAAAAGCAAATTTTTTTCTTGTGAATTGAAGTGATCTAAGATTTCAAGAATCATAAACAGACCGATATAGTATATTTTTCATTATTTTACCACAGGTCTACAACTGAGATTAACGCTAATATAATACGTGAGATAACGCCGGCAGAAGAAAGTAACCATTATCTTTATATTATGTATTTTGTTTATATTATGCTAACGAAATTCTTTCATTTGATATCTAATGCAGACATCAAAAGTACGTAATGCTAATAATGTGTTAGTAAAATTTTATTTATATGTATTGGTGTAAAAACCACATTCACCACATTTCATATGCACACATAGTTGCAGAGAATTGCATTTAAAAAATTGTAAATATTTTTTTTACATTTATATTCGTATAATTCAACGAATATTAAATAATTTAATGCATATTGTATTTATACTGGTTTAATTATTATATTTTTCTTGATAAAAATCAACAAAAATATAAACTGTTTTAAAATATATTACATTTTTAGTACCAAAAATTCCAACTATCAAAAATATTAAAAAAAAAAAATGTTTTTCGGTTTGTAAAAAAAACATAAGTTTCGGAACTCAAAGTCAAAATTGTTAAATAAATATTTTTTTGGTTTGTAAAAATAAATACGTTTGGGAACTTAAAATGTGATAAAAGTGCTTAAAAAATAATTAAATAATATGTGTGTATGAATAAATGTATTTCTCACACGTGTGTTGAATTCAAGAGCACATATATGTGAAGAGCGAGGATTGTAGTTGTAAAAAACACAGCTAGTTTCTTTACTAGCTAATTATAATATGGCCCGTACCATGGCCAATTCAAATAGGTGACCTCACTCAATCAGCGGATTAATATTTTTTGTAGTTATAACTGTCAACTATCATGTAAGCACAATTTATGCTTACCCGCTGAAGTGTTAAATTCCATATTTAAAACAATTAAACGCAACGCTGGGCCTTAACGATGTGTTTTTATATATATTTTTTGTTAACTAATTTTTGCAAACAATTTCACAATACGAAATAAATTAAAATGAATCTAAAGAAAAATTTTAAATAAATAAATTAAAACATATTATTTATTTAAAAAAGAAAACCACTACAGAAGAGCTGATAAATTGCATTTATATATAGCATAGTTTGGGTACTGCGATCACGATTCCCCAAAGGGCTGTCACTCTCTATATTATTTGTTGGCAGCAGGTATTCTATAATAAATATTCTACGTACTATTAGTGGCAATAACATTTACCAAATTAGCGTCCAGGTTACTAATGCCTTGTATGCAATGTAAACAGTAGCAATTTCGCGTTTTAGACATGAATATGGTAGTTGCTCATCTCAATGTCGTATAAGTATGTCATTTTTTTGTACTCTTAATAAACACCGTTTAAAATTGCAACTCTTTCAATAGTTGTACAGTTTAGCTGATTTAATAGGTAGTAAAGTTGTACCATTTCACAAGGCAACCTTCATTTGATTAAGGCCCCAGCATATGTTTTCCTTTGATAAATATTTT
This sequence comes from Protocalliphora azurea, assembly GCA_932274085.1. Lineage (NCBI taxonomy): Eukaryota > Metazoa > Arthropoda > Insecta > Diptera > Calliphoridae > Protocalliphora > Protocalliphora azurea. The sequence goes on from OW026522.1 coordinate 103,651,849, forward strand.
ACATGAACGTCGACAATAATAATCCAGCCTTTGTTTGGTGACCAATAGTTGAAGCTAAATAACATTATTAGTTTAAGTTGCATATTGAGACTTTTTACTGTTTTACCTACTTTGACATTATTGCACACAAATATGTTTGGTTTTTTACGTTTAAATATCTCGAGTTTTATATTTTCTTACTATATTATATTTGACAATTCAGAACTTCTAGACCAATGCATTCGTATAATAAAATATAAATTCTCTTTGATTTGCTTTTAAAAGATCAAGCGGAGATCGGGATAATTTCTATGGTTGCGTTCTTTGCTTCCGCTGTAAATGTAATTGACAAACCTACAAATATAATTTGTTCGCTTTTGAGATCATTAATATTATATTTACAAAAGGATTTCATCAGGAAATTTTATTTTATTATTATGCTTAAAATTTAATGATGGAAAAAGTGCAATATCTATTTTATCAGTAAGTTTTTAAATCTTATCAGCAATATCAGTTCATATATATAATGAATTCAGATTGCAAGCACATATTATTTACTCCTGATGTATGACTATTCAAAAAATATATCATTAAAGAGCAATGTTTTCGCAACAATTGTCAATAACAAAAAGCATAGTGGATGTATAATATAGTTGAATATTATTATAGATATTCAAATCAGTGTTCCCAGGGGTAACTTGAAAAAAGTTACAGATTTTTGTCAAGAAAGTTAAAATTTTTTCCAAAAGGTTACATTTTTAGAATTTGAAAAAATAAATACGATTTTTTGATCCAAAATTCAGCTTTAGAAGATGCATATTATTTGGAAGATACTTATTCTTTAATCATCAAATAGCTACGGTAATATGTTATAAGATTAGTTGACAAAATGCAAATATACATTTCTTTTTATATTGTTGAATAATAGCATCTTTAGCATTATCCAGATGGAAGCGGACATAGTCCTAATGTCTTGTTTTCTAGGAATGTATGCTGCCAATAGTTTCTTGTAAATAAATATTTTAAAATTAAGAAATTTATTTAATAAATCATTTATTATAAAAATATTCTACCTCTAAAGGGTTAACTGTTTTTATGACTTAAACATACTATCGTTAAAATCAAATGTTATCTTTCAACTTATATAACAAATATTTTTATATGACAAAAACTCCACGAAATTTTCCATTGGCAAAAATTTTACTTTTTAACTAATTCAAGAGTATATTACTTAAATCTTTTACTCAAATGTTATACTATATGTAAATTGAGATTTCTGATTCACTTCCTTTTTGTTATCTTATCATCAATGATAGTACTTTTAATTCTGAAAATATTGATTTAAAACTTTATGGTGTAATTGTATAGAAACTTATATGAACAAATTTTTTGTTTTTAAAAATAATAAGAAAAATTATATTAGTGAAGCTGCTTTTGGATATACCACAGACATAAAAACCCTTCCGTCCGGCTATTAAGAAAAAAAAATATTATGTAGGAAAAATTGCAAAGTATTAAACAAATTATGTTTTTATAAATGCTGTCAATGATTAAATTTTGCAATATTATAGAAAATATTTACTATATGATTTAGAGATCTCAATGAGTTTCTATGTTTGCACTCTTTTATATTTTGGATTGAAATACTATGTTTTTTTTAATGAAAACATCGCTAAAATTACTTTTTATGTAATTTCATAAACCGAAAATTTTATAAACCGAAAACTAAGAACATAAAATTGTTACGTACAAGAAAATAGCCTATTTCAAATTTAGTGTCTTTAACATAACTGATGTGTTAAGAGCAATGTTGCCAGGGACAGCTTGGAAAAAGTTACAAGCTTTTATCAAAAAGATTAAAATTTTAAAAATAAATGGCCTAGTTGGCTTATTTTCTATTAAAAATATGGGAGAAAGTAATACAAAGATATAGGTATAATCAAGATCACCAGCACAATTGGCTTTTAAATAATTTTGGTAATGATTCAGTAATACTCTAAATTTACGACTTATGGGCTTCTAAAGTTTTGATACATTTTTCTGAATATATTTACTAATACAAATTTACGTAAAAATACCTTTATATATTATATTTAGCATGACCATATTCAATAAATCTTTAAGAGGAAATATCACATATTTTTTTAATTACTAATACAACATTTTTTGATTTCCAAAAAAAGTTTATTTAACGAAGCCTGTGTTCGACATAAAGGAGAAAGGTTTATTAACGTTTAAAAAAATATCTTAATTTCAACAGTGCTGATACTGTTGCTTCGTTTCAAAATTTGCTTTAGTAGGTCCATATTTTTGGTATTCAACCAAAGGGTTATAATAATCTGATTTTATAAGTTGAACAATGACAATAGTCGTCGGCATTTAAATTAGGACGTAGTTCTGATGTCTTGTTAAATTTAAATTTAACAAGACATTTGTTAATTTTAAATTAGGAACAGTGTTGCGAAGAGATGAGAAACAATTGAACTTTGAAAGAGGTAAAAAAGGGCCAAAAGTCTTAAAAATTAAGCCAGAAAAAAGCTAAAATTTCCTTTAATTTTAAAACGTATGTATTTGTTCTCGTCATTATTAGTTTTTGGCATTTTTTTAAGATATTGAAATAAATTTATAAATAAAATATGGAATCAATGAAAGATCTTTCAAAAAATGCACATATAAATTCGGGTTATATTTTATATGAAAAATTACTCATTTTTTCAAATTATTTGTCGTCATTTTAGAACTATAATTCCTTTCTGCTTAAGCATTTCAACATATTTTGGTGATTTTCCGCTTTTATGAGAATTTTTCAAATTATATTCATAAATAGTTCTACAGTTAATACTACATTTAAAAATAATAATAATCAATTTACTAAGACCATAACATTAGCTAAGTAATTATTGATGTAGAGAACGAAGCGTCGCAGGCGAAAATTTTTGTTAAATATAAGTAATATACGATTTTTGTGTGAATAAATACGTAAAAATGCTTAAATGAATGATTCTGAAAAAATAAAATTAGTAATAACAAATAAGACTGTATTTTCTTCGTTGCTGAAATACTAGCATTTTGGCCTTTTTAAGACAATTTATAGAATGAAAAAGGTTAGAAAAAGAGCTAGAAACTAAAACGGAAATTTTGAGGGTAAAGATAAAATAAAAAGGCTAGATTTAGCCTTAAAAATGCTGAACTGGCAACACTACTTGGAAAATTCATTTAATAAATCAATTGTGCCCCTTCAGACCAACTTCAGTTAACTCTTTTTTATAGTTTTAAAATATTATTGCTAAAATCAAATGTAATATTTTAATTTATATAACAAATACACTATTTTCTTAAGTGTGATAATTCATCTGGATATTTTTTATATCATATTTTTTATATTAACTTTGTGAAACTTTTAATTTGCACAAATTTAATTGCACAAATTCAAGAACACATCAATTAATTTTCTACACTGAGTCTTTCTCAAAAAATCTAAGAAATACTCTTATATTTTGAATTGTAATATAGTTTTTAATGAAAACATAGCTAAAGTTACTTCTTGTGTAATTTTTTAGAGTTTACAGATCTCCCTTCGAGCGCACCCCCTGGTGACAGATAAGGAGAGCTTTGTCATTATTTAGGTTTAACATACCACACTGTTAAACCTATGTAATGGCATGAGCTTAGGCCGTGTCTAGTCACTGCACGCGAACCAAAACTGTCACCACTTGTAATGTTAAGGTGGTTGAAAGCTGTACCGAGAACCTGAATGGCAAGTTAGTGGTTAAAGAAGACTAGTCCCTAACAACTGCCCTCCGATGCCAGGACACGGGTCGGCTGTAAATGTTGAGTAGCCTATTCCATGTACGCCGTCAATGCGTGGATGGTCCAACCCTATACGAGCTTAATGATGGGAATAGAATATGGCAATAAATAAACAAGAAAAAGGTAAATTAATTAGGTATAAAACGGAATAACAAATAGCAAGAGGTGCTAAGTTCACTAAGGTACCTCTGAGTTTCAAACCAAGCACCTCAAAAGCTGCTTTGGCCCGCATCGGCAAAGAACCGGTAAAAACCCTGCTCGAAATCAACTCGAGCAGCAGTAAATCCAATGCTTTCTCTGAAAAAGAGAACTGCGAATAAGTCTTCGAGTTCCCAAGTATCACCTCCACCCGCCAGTAAATGAGCTGCAAACTTGACTTCGAGCTCTGGATCTGTGCCTCCAGTCCAAAATTGCAAGACATATACGTCCCAAAGGCACATTACACCCGCCAGAAGAGCCTTCTTAAGACGGCGTGCTGCCTGCCGACCGTTTTTGGATCATCTTGGTAAAAAGTCAACCGAATCCCTAACCACAGAAACTAGTTTCTGTAAATGGGGCTAAATCTTTAAAGGCCGAATTGCAGCGAAAACCTCCCCCTTGGTCGAAAGACGGGCCTAAACGGCAACGGTCAGTGGACGAGGAGGCACAGCTGCAAGGTCAACAGCCCATGCGTCAATTCGAAGCTATTCTCGGAAATGTGGAAACCAAATTTACATGATCTATAAGGGTAACACAACGGGACCAATAAAACCTAGATGAGCTGTCTTTTTTGCATTTACAACAGCACATTTAACTTAAAATGCAGACCAAAAATGTATTAAAAAAAAAAACAACGAAATAATTTCATCTGCCACGAAAATCGGAAAATTGCCAAGAGCAAGAAAAGAATATAATTCAAAATTTGTTCTCTTCAACAAAAGTGTAGCACATCACTATTAAATTATGAGAAAGTCACAAAAACTTTGTTCCAAATGTTGGTACTTATTTGCATAATATATATAATGATATAATTTTTATAAATAGTACTTTATTTTATTGGAGGAAACAAAAGGTACAACAAACAAATAAATATGTTACGTATAGCTTTGAAAATTTACGAAAATGTCTTGACTACATGCTTTAAAAGTTTCACTTTGATATATCTTATTTTACTAACTTTATTTAAATAATTTGTAAAAAATACCCAAAAAGTGAGAAAATTTTTTTTTTTTTAAAGTGTTTAAAATATGAAAACACTATATGTAAGAAAAGTCCTGTAATAGGTCAATTATACATTGAATCAGTCTTTACTTCCTTACACTTGTTTTAAATTTATATTATTTAGGGTAAGTCTGAAAACCGTTTAAAGTAAACCTTCTATACTAGACAAATTTTTATCAAGACAAATGTCGAAATCAGTGCGAATCTATACAAGGCAACTTTAGTTAAATACTTAATTATTATTTCTGGTAGTTAAAGCTGTCAAACTGCATATATAAAAAAAACATTAATTAATTCGCCTTATTGTTGTTTTTGTGCAACTGTTGCCACCTTCTATAAATTCGGTTTAATTTTGGCGTTTGTCTTGATAAAAAAATTCTAATATAGACACTACCTCAAGTAAAATATTTTTAAATTTTTTGGAAAAATTGAGATTATTAATCGATAAATTTAATAAATAACTTGTTAACTTTGGATTATTTTTAATATAGCTGTACTCTTTACACTTATTTTTTTATTACATTATATTTTCACTGTTCAATCAATAAAAGAAAATTAATAAAAAAGCTAGTATCATAACATCGAGTCTATACTAGAGTAGTTTTTAAACAGACAAATGACAAATTTTTGCCTGGATTGCGGATAATTTTTTATCTCTATCCGTTATAGGGGAAAAAAACCTTGTAAAAGTACAAATAAAAATCGTCTTTTCTCAAGCAACGTCAAGATAAAGTTGTCCGTGGTCGAGCACTGTATTTATCCTGCAATAATACTGACAAATTCCTTGATAAAAATTTCTCTATATAGGCTCCACGTAAGGACTTAAATAAAATATTTGTTTATTTTTTTTATGGAATAATGTGTACGGCAGTCTTCATTAACTGCTATTTGGGACAGTTTGGGGGAACATTATTATTGAAGAGGAAAATATCATTAATCTTCATTTACCTCGTTTGTATTATGATACCAAGAAATGAAGAGAACTCAAATGACATTTCACTTTTTTGATATTGGATTTGTTCATTGATTCTTTTATTTACTATTATTACGTGTATACACATGATTATTGCAAATAAAACTAAATTGCAAATAAATAACTCACTGTTTATATGCAAATTGCATAAAGAAATATATTTCCTTATTTGACGTACCGGATGGGTAAAATACAACTATTATAATAGAAATTACAATGAATGTAAAAAAAGTGGCAACACCGTATTCTTTATTTGCAATTAATTTCACTAATCGTGATTATTTTTCGTGAGTTACTAACCTGCAAATAAAATATTAATTCACCATTTATACTGCGAAATTTTCATATCGCAATATTTTTAATTACCAGTAAGAGGTGCGTATATAAGCGGCATATGCTTTCTCTAAATCTTTAAATCAATGTCTATGAAAGCACTAGTCGATGTCCGTATAATTATTGTAGGGCTTAGGTTAGGTTTTTAGGGCATAACATACAGTGGTCAAAATAAGTATTCTTATAATTTCATTATAATTTATATACTTATAGAATTATTTCGAATAATATGACAAATATTTATTAAAAATATGAGTTTCCAATACTTTTTAGTAATATTTACTCCCAAATGAGCACTGCCATTTGTTCGATAGCTATGTTCATTTTCTTATATTTTTTGTTGTTGGTTTTACAACTAGTATATCAATTACATGTGCTTTAAATAATCTTACATCATTTTATTGTGATTTTGTGTAAATAAAGGATGCAAAAAAAGAAACTTCAGTTGTGGCCGAAAACTTCATAACTAATATTTTTTAGCAAGGAAAATTGAAAAATTAAATTGTAGAATAGGCGCAAAAGCCTATAATAATAATAATAATAATAATAATAATAACAACAACAACAATAATAATAATAATAATAATAATAATAATAATAATAATAATAATAATAATAAAAACAAGTAAGAAAGATATAGTCGGTCATGCCCGACCATATGATACCCCACTGTCCATCAAAATTCGTGGAGGGGTCTGATATTAAACATGTTTACAATTGCTGACCTATACTTTTACTAAGTGTAAAGTAAAATATACGAATACAGAATATTACGTAAATACTAAAATTTATATGATTCCCGAAAATGGGCTTATATGGGAGCTATGGTAAATTATGGAGCGATCCTCATAAAACTTTCTTATATAGAATATTAGTGTTGGATTTTTTCTGTGCGTTACAAATATCATAATATACAAACACATAATATCTTAACCACTTATAAAATAAAACTCAATATGAAGGTTAACAAAAACGTAAAAATTTACGTAAAGTGAAAATACTTGGGAGTATGCGTTGCATTCTAGAAATTTGGAAATATTTAAAAAAATAATAATTTCAAAGCCAGTCTGATATACAGAATTCCCCACATCTCAAAAAGGATATAAAATTGAGATTAGAATCTGCAAAAATATATACAAAGAAGCTAAAAATATTCTGAAGTGATGAAACTTTTGCAACTGGTATAATGCTAAATCATTTTGTACGCAATACGATTGTTCTAGTCTATCGAAAACCATATACCGAGCTAGAAGAAAGAAACTAGGTAGCTACCGTAAAGTACGTTGGTTGAAGTGCTAAATTAAATTTATATGAAAGTGCTGAGAAATTCTAAAGTATTTTGCTACAAATATAAAGCTTAGTTTTATCTAGTACCTGATGAAAATAGTGAAAAACCCATTATAATCACTAGATATTAACCTAAATGAACATGTGTGGAGTTTTTATTAAAAGGAATAGAAATGTTTGAATTTCACGAAAAAAAAATTATATTAAATTGATCCTGAATATAACAAACTCCTTGTCAAACCTATATCAAAGTGCTTAAAAGAGGTTATAAAGTGACAACAAAAAGCCACTAATTAACTTTTTGTGATCTCTCCAAGTACTCGAATACTTTTTTGACTTGAATTTTTATGTCATTATATAAATAGATTTTTATATTAACTTTTATTAAGAATTTAAATCTCTATATTCCAATAAACTTTAGACCAAATTTTTATTTAAAAATTCTGAGCAATTTGTATTATTTTTTTTTTTGAAAAGTTAAATTAGCATCTCTTATGTCGAATAGTTTTTTTGATCACTGTACCTATATGAAAGAAAAGTCAGTGGAAATGGCAATGCATAACGTTGACAGATGGTATTGAGGATACAGTCAATAAAAGGAAATGTTTTTAACAGTGTAAAATAATGAATACCTTAGGCATAATTTTCTAAGAGCTAGATTAGAGAATAGCAAACTAGAAAAAGAAAATATTGTAAGACGGGCCATAAATTCCAATTTGGGCATAAGCAACACAATAAAGGCTATGAACCTTGTCGTAAATAAAATTAATTTTACACTAAATGGTAAATGCATCAAAGTTATCACATAGGCTGACAAAATTTAGGCCTTATTAAAGGTAAATTCCTTTAATGATAAGTAAACTCATGGATTCTAATTATAGGCGTCTCATTGACATGGGTTAGGGAAAACGGTTTGGAAGTAATTTCAACAAAGCCCTATTTACTACGAAATATAATGCTCTGGTTTTCGAAACACTTAGAACAGTGTGAAATCTTTGTTTTTTCTGTTCATATCTCTATAAATTTTCAATCTTAAACAATAAATGAACAAAAAATTGTACCAATAATACTGAGACTATTTTCCATAATATTACTTTTTTTTGTAGAAAGACTGCACAAACGCAGCGTATTAATGAGTAAATATGGAAAAAATGTTTAAAAGATTTTTCAAATAGATCTTCAGTTCCATACCAGCGGTTGAAAATCATCGGTCTAGAAGATTTTGTCCAAAAAATTATTTTGAGTTTTGTCTCAAAGTGCGTACCAAAAAACTTGTAATTTTGTACCTCTTAGAAAAGTTTTTTTCTCAAAAATTTTAGTCCAAAACCGTTATGCGAAAAAAGTTCTTTATATATATTATTTTTTTTTCGTAAATATATACAAATTTTATGATTTTGTTCTTTTTATGTATAAAATATCGAAAAGTTGCATTGTTAGTATAGTCCGTAAAAAATTATATTATTATGTCTAAAATAAGGCCCCTCTATGAATTTTGATGGACATACACAATGGTGTCATATGGTCGGACTTGACCCTATATCTTTCTTATTTTTTTTTTATAGAATTTAGCATGAAAATGCGCATTTTTTGTTTTTATATCAGCTTTACTTATAAAAAAATATAAGCAGATAAAAAAAATCATTTTAATAACACCCAGGATGATTTTGTGAACGGGTTCCATTCCATAACAGGTTCCACTAAAACCGGTTCTTAAAGAACTTTCTCCACTAGAATCGGTTAATTTTGTACAAAAAGTGACTATATTTTAACAAAATATTTTATTTAAATAACACTAAGGAGAAAGATTTTTATTGTTTATAATAAATACTTTTTTTATGTTTATTTTATTTTTTATTTAAGGAGTAATAAAAGAAAATTATAATTATTATTCATTCGGTTGGAAAATAGCCTACAGATATTCTATATTTAGTTTTATATTATTTATGTACTCTAGTATCCCTTTTGTTTTTCATCTAAGTCCCGATGTTCTACTTCCATTGACTTTGAATGTTAGAGGTGAGCGGATCTGACGTTGCCAGTATTATATTAAATAGATCTTTATTTATAGAATGATATTTTTCTGGTATTGTGCTCTCTATAAAATTTCTAATTCTTACTCCTTTTTCTTGGGCTTCCACTGATTGAACTGCAAGTGGTACTAAATGATGCTTAATGACATCTTCTCCATGGTAAAGGATTTTGTGAACTGTTGCAAACATATTTCTCCATGGATTGTATATATAAGTAAATAAATTTTCTAACGTCAATTTTTTCCTTGCACTCAAGTACATCGATAATTGTTTTAAATCTTGAAATAAGATTTGTATCAACACCTGTTTTTCGTGACCTGAAAAGAACCTTCTTGCTGTGTTCCCATCATTCATATTGCCTGATCCTTGATATGGTTGATCTATAATTAACCCATTTTTGAGAAATTCGTCCTAAAAATGTATCTTTTTTAAAATTCTTAACTTGTTCGTTGTTTCGTATTGATCCTGTAGGTTTAAAATCCAAATCATAACTGATTTTTAGTATGAGTTCCATGAAAAAATTTTTGTTAGCAATTTTATTCAAATGGAAAAAGTGTTCTACAGACGAGTATATACAAGTACAGTATATATGGAATTAAAGAGGACACCTTCGTCTTTTTTCTGATAGTAAAATTTGTTGAACCCCTTTTGACACTCAAAAGTTTTATTCCTCTAAAATTCAAATTTGATTATAATATAGTACTTGATAAAACTTTTATTAACCCAGCCGGCATAAAAGGTACAGTGACGCGTCATATCATTTCTTAAAGACTATTATCCTACTAACATAACAAAAAAATGTAGCTACTTATCGATAATAGTTTTGCAAGTAATCAAGTTTACAAAAATCACATCTACTAAACATTTTTAACATTTAGAAGAATGATGGAAGGAATACTAAAATCTTTTTCTTAAAGAGTTTCGTATAAATACTTTAATTGACTTATGCCATGATAATATGATACTATTTGGAGTTGAAGATTAGTTTTCCGGAAAGACAGCCGAACAGTCATAAATGGTCCCTATATAATTTTATAATGATCTGTGGTAAATGTTGTATTATTTAATATGATGTCCTCTAGGCCTATAGAAATTATCATTTTAATAGATTAATTGAAACCTGAGATATTAATAAAAACGCTGTAATAAGTAATAGGCTTTAATGTAAATAAGAATTTTTCAAAGTATTTCCATTAGAATTTTTGCATTCGAGCTTAAGTTCATTGAATAATTTTATAAGAATATATTGTAAAAGTTTTATTGGACATTCGGTAGAATGTAATGCATTTTTTAGTCAGCCGCGACCGTCATCAGCACGCTTCAGCATCCCACCGTGGTGTTTCTCTGTAAACATCATATATTTACCTCACAACTTTTCGGGAAATGGAATCTGTGACTTATCTTCCCTATATAATATTAAGTAAGACAAATGGCTTACGATAAAGCTTTTTATAATTATTTTGTATTCTCCTTTTTCAATTATTATTGTGTATATGCTTAAAGCTAACAGTTAGGTAGTAAATAGAGAAATTGTTATTATTTAGCCACTTATTAAGTAACCATGAAACAAAGTTATTATATTTGTTTTGTCCTTCTATTTGTTTCTGTTTTTAGAAATACCTTACAGGAGAGTCAAGTAGCAAGTTTACACCGTGTCCAGTGAGTAATTCCATTTCATTGATGAACAAATATTTAGCGACAAAATAAGTTAGTTTTTTTTAATTAGTAACTTAGCAATTATTTAAGTAATTTTTATACGTCCAGTTATAGGTCTCTAGCTACATCCTCAGTTACCCATAAATAAAATATTAAAGGTTACAATTTTTTAAATTGGTTTGAATTTTGCAATATTTTCGCATTAAAAAAATTTTAATAAATATTTATGATCCGGCATTTCCTGTAGACGAAATGCTGCTTCCACTTGGAGAATGTATAAAGATCTTAGACTTCTATTTATACAAAAAAACCTTAAGAGAAATATGGGGTATAACACCATATATTATCCACTCAGTTAGCACTTGGCTTACAAAAAATAGTGGATAAAAAGGCGTATATATTTGGTATAAATAAAGTGCAGAGATTAGCTTTTTTCTCTATCAGTGGTGAGAGGTGTGTAGAGAGACCTAAAGCTGCAGTTAATGGATTCGTAACGTGCTTTAACGTATCATCTGATTTAATATGCTATATATACAAGATAGATTTTTACGAATTCTCGCGTAAGTGTCTGCGTTAAGAATCTACTAACTAAGACTTGATTAGATCAGTACGTTACATTTACGTATATGTGTACTCATATGTATATAACTCTCACAAAAAAACGTTTAGCTGATTTGTTACATTTACATTTACAGCAGAGTAATGAAGATTGAGTTAAATATTATTCATATTGATATTGTCGTTAGTAGTATCTCTGTTAAGACTGCTTTATGGTTCAAAAAGTCAGAAAAATTAAACCACGACCGCGTTGTTCATGATCAAGGAATCCAAAAATATGCTCTAAAAAAAGGATTTTATTAGCATTAGATATGCAGTAAGAATCGAAAAATATGCTCTAAAAATTCAAAAATATGCACTTAGAAAAAACAAAATATTTTTTAATTTTCGAACAAAAATAATTTTTTTTTATTAGAACAAAGTGTACAGTTGCCAGTGGTCCAATGAAAACTCGCCCGCAGACTACTTATACAAATTTGAGTTATATTTCTTATAAAAAATTACCTAATGTTTTGAAGTGATTTTTAATCATTTTTAAATTAAAATTCCTTTTTCGCTTTTATAATTTTTTAAATAAAATTTATAAATAATTTCTCCAGTTAACGAAGTTCATTGAGAAATAATTATTTTAGTTGATTAAGTAAGTTAATACAATAAGTTATGTCTGATTTGTAGAATGAAGTGCCGCAGGTGAAAATTTTTATTCAAGTTTTTTTTTTTTTTGTGAGAATTACTACACAGAAATGTTTTAATAGATGAACTGTAAAAACAAAATTAATAAAAGCAAATAAGAAATTATTTATTCAATTTAATTTTCTTTTATTTAATAAATAAATACTAAAATTTTAGCCTTTTAAGGCAACTTTAAGAATCGAAAAAGGCTAGCAAAACAGCTAGAAGCTTAAACGAAAATTTTGAGGCTACAAGCAGAATAAAAAGGCTAAGCTAGTAACACTGGTTATAAAGTAGGGCAAAACCGAAATTTTTTAACTGTGTAGAAATTTTATTCCCCTTATTTTATTATATCTCATAGAAGCATAATTGGTCTTCCATTTATCTAATCTAACCTAATTTTCAAACATTAACTGATAATATTCTAGCAAGCTTAAAAATTAATACATCCTCTAAATTATATCTCAAAAATAGTTTTAATGGCTTAAATAAGATCAATTAATTTGTTTCTAAATCTTATATCTTGTTGCTACATGTCAAGCTTCTCAGCGATAAAATGATATTCATTAAAGTTAATTTAAAATGCTAAATATTTTTGGATTTCTTATTTTTTTATAAAATTAAATTTTAAAAACTCCCATCAAGTTAAAAATTATTCTTAAAATATTAAAATATATTCTAGAGGGATTAAATATGCTATCAAAATAACAAAATATGCTACAAATATGCACTACAAATCGCTGAATACAAAAATATTCCATTAGGTGTAAAATACGCAAAAATTTGCACTTACCAAAATGCTTTGTTTGTTCTGGAGCAGATAAATATTTTAACGATGGCTTCATCCAACTTTCATGAAAAAACATCTAATTGCATATTTGTGGTTTCCCTGGTCCTGAAACTATTTTTCACAACCTAAGCGGACCTATTGATATCTAGCAATGATTAGTTGATATTAAGACTGGTCTATAAAAAATTTTTTGTTTGTCCTCTTTCAAAAAAAAAAAAAAAAAAAAAAAAATGGAATTTGATGTGCTAAATATGAATCAGTTCGTGATTTTTTTATTTAGATAAATGAAACACCAAAAAATTCTAACGAAAAATATCTCTAAGTTACCTTGATATTATTTTTTTATCTGCCCAATTATTTCGTAAAATTCAGAAATAAGTGTCGAAAAAACAATTGTTATGCAAAATTAAAGTTTTTGTGTTTTGAAAATTTGTTTTAAGAAATTAAACCGGCAAAAATATGCAGCCTTTAATCCTTTATCATGAAGCTAAATAAGCTTTATCATGAATAAGAAAGTCGTATATTATTAAAAGTAATGCATAAATCTTGATTTTATTCACAATTGAGTGTAATTACATATACCGTTATTATTAAAAAGATAGCAATAAACAATAAAAAGTTATATCTTTGATTTATTTTTAATTAGAATTCTTAGAAAAACTAAGAATTGCATATTTTTATATTTTAAACATAAAATATAAAAATAAAACATAAAATATAAAAATATTTTATATCTTAAACCACAGTTCAGCTTTCGTTGAGGCTCAAGGTTCACTTTTATCAGATTTTTTAAATACATGAAATCGAAAATCATATAATTTCGGAAATAGTTTCGATTCAAGTAAGCACAATAAAACTATAATTTTCTTTAAAATGGGTACAAAAGTTTTAGCATCACCTTCTCATGGAGTGGTACTATGGTGTTGACAAAGATGACGTTTTGTAAAATAAACTAAAAAAGTATATTGGAAAGTGCGTTGCGAATACTTTTTTTTAAGGAATATTCATTCCAATTACTAGAAAAGGTCACTCATTCCAGTCACCGGAAAACATTACAAATTTCACTCATTGAAAATATGCTTCCCCAAGTTATATAACAGTTTAGAAAAAAGCCAGAACAACTATGTTAATAAGAAGAAATAGAACTACAAAAATATAGTACCAATTAGGTTCCAAACTTTCCCCACTTACTCATTAGAAGTTTTAAAAATATTAGAAAGTTCACTTGTGGCGCGCTACATCCATGACAAAGAAAGCGCGAATGTATGATGGATGGTTTGCTCTGTTTTTGGGGATGTGGGTTTCAAAAGTTTAAATGGAGTAGTTGCTAATATATTTCCAATTTATCCATTCGATCTATACCTTCGTAAAGAAATCCAGTGTTTCCGAATTCAGCTCCCTGAATTTTATGGTCCCCACCAATATCAATCCTTAGAGTTTTATGTGGTACTCCACCAATAGTCCAAAATAAAAGTAAGGTTAAAATCGATTGCATATGACAAATGCAAAAGTATCAAATAAAGGTACGGTCATGCGAAATGTACACACATAGCCAATGTGAGAATAAGTTCCAAAATTCTCGAAGACAAAACAACAAAAACCCTCCTTGTCTGCACTTTAGATAGAATTACAACGATGAGAGAGTTGTTCCCAATCTAGCATTACTTTACGACTCGTATGATTGTAGATCACGAACCAGTCCAGATTACACTGTAAAAAAAGTGGGAAATATATATATATATATATATATATAATTGGTTGCTATGAATACCACTATTATAAAACTTATTCTTGTTATTCCTTTATAAATATATTAATATTTATAAATATATATATATATATATATATATATATATATATATATATATATATATATATTTATAAATATTAATATATTTATAAAGGAATAACAAGAATAAGTTTTATAATAGTGGTATTCATAGCAACCAATTCCGAAAGTAATAAAAAATTTTAAATCACTTTGATACAAAATTTTTTATCGTAAAATTAATTTTTAAAGCTATAGTCGAGACGGATTCATATCAGTTCTTTGATAATTTTTTATTTAAGTTCGGGGTAGTGTTACAAAAAATTTAATATTCGTTGTTAAAGGACTTACAAATGTAGCTTGAATCTACTTGAAAATATTCCTAGGTGTAACTTTCTCAAAAAAGTGTTTCAATCTCTCAGAGTATATTAAGAAAAGAACCAAATATGAATGATATAGAAAAAGAAGCCTGAAAAGTGTAACAATTATTAACCTTAATATGTGTATTTAAAACTTATGCGTAAAAGTTGTTGAAAAAGATCAAAATTAGAAGCCATTGTTTCATAAAACCGTGACGTCAATGGTTATTTTTATTTAATTCTATACACTCAATATATCCGACTAATTTTTGGGAAAGTTTGAAAAACGTATTGACAATTTTACTGAAAAAAGTTTTCAGGAGCAGTGAAGTGCAAAAAACTTTCTATTTTGTGCTCATTTGTGTAACTTTGGCTAACTTCTTCAAACATACCTTATATATCCAGGAAAAGGGATATGAATTACGTAAAATTATTGGCGATAGAATTTTCTTTACCACTTTGTTTATTTGTGTTAAGAAGTTTCAGAAACTTATTGCCAATAAAAAATCTAAAGATCTTTTGGGAAAAATGTACAAAGCGCTAGATTTCTAATCGCTGGTAGGGAACTGTAGATAAATTTGTATTATTATTACCTATTTTTTTTTGGTATTTTAGGAAATCTATGGGAACAAAAAAATTGTGTTAAAAAAATCGGCTTATTCATAAAAATAGTTAAGTGTTTACGCCATAGTTTTATCCTGATTTAAGTTTTCTTCTTTATTCATTTAGAGATCTTAATAAATTTTAATATTGAAGAAATAAATTAAATAAGAATTAAACAACTACGTAAAAATCTAAATATTTTCATGACTAATTTCATCATCCAATATTACATTAAATAAACTATTATTAATAAAAATAATTTCATCTTTCTTAAACAAGTAAATTGTATGAGAAATTATTTTTGCAAAACATATTACATAGAAAATAGTATATTTTAAAATACCGAAACTAAAATACCGATATATACGGTACTGAGTGAAACGGTATTTGAATATCGGTTTTTTTGAAAATAGTGGTAACGTTAATGGTATTAGATACGGTAACCCATTGAGTAAGACCTTGATTTTTATACATCATTTTGTCAACGACCATTATTTATATGAAAATTAAACTTAGTATGTTTTAACGTGTTTTCCAAAGTAAAACTTTGTAAAAACTTGGTTTTTGGAGAAACCATAAATATTTTATTTGCAATAGGATATTCGTTAGTTAAGTTATCTTAACGACATTTTCGGTGATTGTAAAATTTGTCATTTAAAATGATAAAATATAAAAAACTTTCAAATTTTTATAAAAATGATCTCCAAAAAGAACGCTGCAAATCCCAAAAATGTGATTTTTCACATTTTCACATATATAGTACACATTTTCACATATATAGTACACATTTTCACGACATCTCAGAGATTTATTAGATTTCGAAAATGCACGCTATTTATAGATACATGTTTTGGAATTTTAGAATATACAGACTAAAATCAAAACTGCCATATAAAATAGGTTAAATTTGGGAGGGTGCGCTCTAAGACTGCTTGGGTTATTGGGCTTGTTTCCTCATTTAAAATCATCACTATTAAGATACCTTTCAAAGAGATGTAAAACTATTATATGTTATTGAAGAAAATAACATTTTAGAGAAAAAAGAGTGTAGACGCTTTTCCGGTCAAAAAACACAAAGAATCATAATTTTTGCAATTTTCAAATCCAAAATCATTTATTTTTGGACCCACTAAAAATATTGACTTAAAATTTCCCTTGTTTAATTAATAATTTTGTCCTTTAGTTAGTTAAAGAAGTAACTCAGAATTTCTGGGATATTCATGAGAAAAAAAAAACTAGACCACGAAAGTACAAAATTGATGTATTTAAAATTTAAAATGCCTATATATGTATATATATATATATATCTAAACTTTCCCAAAACTTAGTTGGATACAGTGAGTATGTAGAATTAAAGAAAACAGTTCCATGACGTCTCGGTTTTCTGAGACAATGGGCTTTAATTTCGACCTCTTTTTCTGTATCATGTGTATTTGGTTCTTTTTCTAATATTT
Organism: Protocalliphora azurea; assembly: GCA_932274085.1. NCBI lineage: Eukaryota > Metazoa > Arthropoda > Insecta > Diptera > Calliphoridae > Protocalliphora > Protocalliphora azurea. The sequence goes on from OW026522.1 coordinate 103,669,321, forward strand.
TCTGATAGATTGAAACATTTTGCTTAGAAAGTTAAACCTAGGAACATTTTTAATTAGCTTCAAGCTACATTTGTATATTCTTTAACTGCGGATATTAAGTTTTTTGTAACACTATCCTAAACGTCGGGTTTCAAAAACTTAAACAAAAAATTGTCAGTGAACTTATATGAATTCGCTTTGATTATAGCCTTAAATTTAATTTGATGATCATAAATTTTCTACCAGTGATTTAAAATTTTTTATTACTTTTGGAATTGGCTACTATGAATACCACTATAACAAAACTCATTCTTGTCATTCATTTATAAATTTTAATATATATATATAAAATTTGTAATGTTTTCCGGTGACTGAAATGAGTCGCATTTTCTAGTAATTGTAGTGAATATTCCTAAAAAAGCATTCGCAACGCATTTGTCAATATATTTTTTTAGTGTTGACCTGTAATGTTACTAAAATAAATGGGTTTATTTTGCAAAACGTCAACCTTGTCAACATCATAGTACCTCTCCATGAGACGGTGATGCTAAAGCTTTTGTTTTTCTTTTAAATAAAAATTTGTTGTGCCTATTTGAGTTGAAAATGGGTCCGAAATTATATGATATTCAATTTCAGATATTTAAAAAATCTGATAAAAGTGAACCTTGAGCCTCAACAAAAACTATACTGCGGTTTAAGATATAAAATATTTTTATATTTTATGTTTTATTTTTATACTTTATGTTTCAAATATAAAGATATGTAATTCTGAGTTTTTCTAAGAATTCTAATTAAAAATAAATAAAAGATATAACTTTTTATTTTTTTTTTTTGCTATTTTTTAATAACAAAGGTACCAACCGATTTTTTAGTTTCAGTAGCGGTTTCGGTACATAACATATAAAAATATATGATTAAATTTTTCTATGAAATTTAATTAAAAATAAATAAAAACTTTAACTTTTTATTGGTTTTGCTGTGTTTTTAATAACAACAGTACATACTGGTATATTGGTTTTGGTACTGGTATACCGATACCGATATAATTTAAAATACCGTCACCGTTATTCGTTTCGGTTTCCAACCTTGAAAAAACTATAAATTTTTAACTTAACTTTAAAGTATAGTATACGTAATATATTTGTATACCTGCGCACTACTCATACGCCACATATGTTATACAGCAAAATAAAGTTGTATGAGCTTTGTAACTTGAATCTTTCCTGAACAACTGGAAAGTACAAAATTGGTGTAGTTAAAATTTCATATATATATATATATATATATATATATATATATATATATATATATTATAAATTTACCTCATGTGAAATTTTATGTAAATCTAGCCAGCAAATTAGAAGCTACAGTTTTTTTTAAATGTTCGTTTCTGCACCACTGTACAATGTTCGAAAGTGTGTGATTTCAATTTGCGTGATATTTTTACTAGTTTTACTACTTTTCAAGTATTTTACTCGAAAAGCATTTCTGTTCACTTAAAAATAGTAAAAGTAATACAAATTTTAAGAGAAAATATTTTTTTCTTTTGCTCGAATATTTTAAACTGTTAAAAAAATTTATTTTCAAATCCGTATGGAATTTTATTTTGAAAGAGAATATTTAGAAAATATGTTCAGTTTTTTCAACGTTTTTTCCAGGAACGTGTGGTCAATTTTGAATGAGTTCTTGCAAATTTTTAATTATGATTTATACTTTTATAAAACTTATGTGACAAAAGTGTATTTTGACAATAATTTATACACCTTTAAGGGATTTTTGGATAGGGCCTTTTTATGGGAGCCGTGTTCAAAAATGGAGTGATACCTTTTGAAACCTACATTTAAGGAAGGTCCATGTATCAGCCTTATGGTATATTATAGATCAGTACTTAAAAAATGGTTTATGATGGTTACAAAAGATTTTATTAGTGTTGAATTCCATGATATTTAAAAGATTTATAGGAGTCAAACCATATTTTGGAAAGACATTCATATAAAATAGTCTGCAGGTTTTGAAGAACAGGTTTTATCGTTGGATTATACAAGTTCTACGTATCAAATTGCATTAAATTATCTTCCCAATGTACCTGTAGTTTACACAAAATGGATATAAATGTGTACAAACGGACTAAGTAATATCGATTCACCTGCTGACTCAAGTGGATTGATATATTTTAGGGCAGTTTTTATCAGCATCAGTGGAGTAAAGAAACGAACGGAGCAATAATTCATTCGATGCATGTGAAGCATCTAGTTGTGAATATTAAAAAAAAGAGAGAAAAATAATAATAATACTTATATTATTTATTTAAACTCTTTACAATAGGATGCTTTACAATCAGATCAAGAAACTGAACTATTGATATTCAATAAGGCTTAAAACCATTAATATTTATTTTTTCACTACCTGTAATCATACATAATACCTTCAAATAAAATAAATTCCATAAGGCAATATGTGAAAAGAATGCAAGGGAATATATGCCCGTATTTTTGAGATGTTTCCACTTATTTATAAATATAATATAAATATAAAATTAATTTAAAATTTTATTTTTTTATTAATACTAAAATTTCTTTTACTATTTTCCGTTTTCTTACTTTTTCAAGTAAACGTTTTATTTTTGAGATTTTTTTTATTTTATTTATTTTACTAACTTTGCTAAAATTTCAATCGGACAAGTGTAAAAATTATGTCAGCTAGGCAAGAGGGTTTATTTGAGAGAAAAAAAAAAATAAAGTCCATACTTTTTATGATTTTTGGAATTAAATTAGCATGTTTATTCATAAAAAAGGTATTAAAAAATTCATAAATTTTTATGACTAAAAGTTATTTTTAGAAATGAAGCAAAAATGCCTTTTTTCCTTCTATAGGGAGTGAGTCACCTTAATACTTATAGTTTAAGTTTATATTTAATTAAATTTTAAATAAGTTATTTTCTTGGGATATTAATCTAGTGAATAAACAAGTTCAAAATTGAAACTTATTTTTTACAATATTATTTTTATTTAGCGTGAACATTTTGCAAAAACAATTTAAGTATATTACTTTGAATTATATCTAACATTTTTAGATTTTGTTATTTTACAGAAATATTTCACCGTAACAATTAGTTCTACTCTACCAAATATTAATTAAAACATATCGAAATTTAATTATAAAACAAAAATTTTATTAATATAAATTTAGTTCAGCTTCAACAGCGATAAAATATTTTTTAAACTATATACTTTTTTTGCAAATATTTCTATAAATTTCTAAAGTTATTTGAGACAAAGGTTTTTGCTCCATGCTCATATTTCAGTAAATATACAAACAAGCATTTATGCAGACAAAGCATGTGTTTCTAATGCGCCAAAGTACATGCTGTATGTACCTATATATTTGAAAGTATTGTATGTGTGTTACTGCATGTTTGTATGTATAACTTTTAATGTTTGTCAAATGAGAAGTATAATGTTTTAGTGGTTTCACATCCTTTTATGTAGAACGAAAACCAAAGGTTTAATTAAAGTGCCAACAATTTGTGGTTTTATCCATGTTATGTTGTATTTTGTTGATGTTCTGTTTGTTTCTTATATAAAATGGGGGAGAAAAAAAAAAACACATGAAATTAACCAGGCCTTTCAGTTATATTTCCATAATATTTTATCGAAATCGAGATAAAAATAAATAAGTTTTCATTAAGCATTACTTAAAACTTGCAACGATATTCCAAATTTTGTCTTCAGACTATAATTTCTAACAAATAATAATACTGTTTAGTCTGGATATCAGTTCTAAAGAAACAGCCAAACTAAACTAACTGAAAAACTGCAAAAAATGACTTTTTGCCGAAATCTGTAAAATGTAAATCGCAGTTACCAATTAGTCTTACGAGACATTGACCAAATTTCGTTTTTTTATTTCCTGTCATTTTTTAAATTTTTTTTAACGAAATTTTTTAAAAGTTTGAAATTGAAGTTTTTAAACAGTCTTAAAAAAATGAACATTTTTTAAACAAGCTTGGAAAACGGTCTGAATTATCTTGAAGAAACGAAAACATATTTTTCAGTATTTATGATTCAATTTGATTTAATTTATTTAAAAATAGCATCTCATTTAAAAACTTCTTAAAAAATTAAAATTTTATTTTTACACCAAAAGTCATTAATAGTCTAGGGAATTCATAATATGTCTTGTTTATGAGATAATTATATGTAGATTGCGACTTTATAATACTTTGTTACAAAGTAAATTATTTAAAGCTAAATATTTCTAAGAACTGTAAAAAAAACACATTTTCCCCACATAAGCGCGCCGCACAAATTTCAGGTTCACTAATATTTCACACAATATATTTTTACAACCCAGTAAACGATTCTAGGGTGAGTTACGGTCAAAATTTGAAAATCGCTAAATTTTTGTGCAGTCCTGTATGTGTGTACATTAAAAATAAAATATACTCATGATGTTGTATTATGTGTTTGTTTAGTGTTTTGTTAAAAAAGATAGCAACAAGAAATTCAACAACTCATTTTAATAAAACATAAATATTATCTAAAATAGCAAAAATATATTTCCATTAATTGGAAATGCTTAATTTACAAAAAAGATTTAAGTTATCCGTCAGAAATAGTGCTTCAAAAATAATATGAAATAAAAATTTGAGACAATTTTTCTCTTGTGTCTTTATAACACTATTGTTTCTCTATACTAACTTAATTCTTATTTCTATTCTTATTCATATTTATTTTGAAAATAGAAAAAAATCTGAAATATTTAACATAATGTATAAGCATACCATTTCTCTTTGCCTTCTATATTTCAAGTTCCATCCAAGCCATAATAACATTTACACCATTCTAAGACTCTATTGGTATATCAAGTCTAATTGTAAAAGTTTTGCAGAAAAGCTTAGAAGTTTTATTAAAACCAATAGGAAATTATTTCAGTTTAGAACTTTCTTTCATAAGAAACACCAATAGATGGTTTTATTGGCGTAATTTCTGCAACAAGAATTTTATGTACAAATTTTTCGTGCTTAATTATAAAATACATTTATTTTGAAAAAAAATATTTCCAAATACGATTAACAATTTCAAATTAAAAAAATTCTCTAAAGTTATAACGTGAATAGAAAACTTTAATTTTGAAATTATGCAGACCAAAATTTATAAATTTTGCAGAGTAGAATTTGTATTCACGTATAAATATCGGCTTTTGTTTCAAAAAATTACAAAAAAATAATATTTTCTTGTTAAAAAAAAATTAAATGACTGAAAACTGGTTAAACGTCTTTTTTCCAAAAGCGGAAATTGGACAACCGATTTTTTTCTAAAATGAGATTTGCCGATTAAACCGAAAACCGGTTTTCTAAAAAAGTTGTTTTCTTGGTTGAAGGGGTAAAATTAAACATATGTGGCGTATAATGAATATTTAATTATATGACAGGAAATATCAATTATACGTAGAGTGAGAAGAGTTGATAAATTTTTTGAGCAAATTAGAAATCGCCAAATTTAAATCTGATTTAGTATATATATATATATATATATATATATATATATATATATATTACGACACTAAACATGTTTGTTCATTTATATATATATATATATATATATATATATATATATATATATATATATATATATATATTACGACACGAAACATGGTTTCTAATATTTTATTTCTTCTTTGAAAAACCAAATCTGATTAAAATTTTGTGATTTTCGGCGGTTTCTAATTGGGATTTTGCCGACAGAGGCTTAAAATATTTGTCAACCCTGTTCGCTCTACGTACACATAATAGTTATTTCATATCATATAATTAAATATTTATCATACGCCACATATGTTTTATTGTAAATCTTTAGAAGATATCAAAATGTAATAAAAACGAGAAAACATTTAATAAATTAAAATTTTAAATTAAAAATATTTATTCTTTACGGTATTTAGCCTTTTCAAATATCTGACTTAGCATTTTTTTGTATGACAAATTTTGGCAACACAGATTGCATAACTAAGTGAGTCAAGAATTCCTCAAAAGCTAGTTTTAAATATTTTATAGCTTCAAATGGGATTTTACTAAATTTGTTAATACTAAATCTATTTTCCGTTTTATGTCACGGAGCTTCTTAGTAGTTACTTCACCTTTTGTCTTCACCTTAGAAAAAAAAAATTAACATAAACTTTTATAGCTGTGAAATCTCTAAGCGATCACATATCCTTATAAAAGGACAATTATAGCAAAATATAACCATAAACGCTATTAATATACAACTTTTGCAAACGTTTAAATAACTTAACATTAAGTGTTATATACAAAAAAATAAAAAAACTAAACACAAGTATTATTATGAAATTACTACTGCTATACTAAAAGCATCATTATAATTTTGTAGTTTCATTAAAAAGTATTTACCCGAGTGTGTATTTCTATTTAAAGCACATAGATATATATGTACGTATTTGGTTTACTTTGTATGTGTGCTTATAAATCTGTACAAAATACAAGTACAACTGCAACGTGTATAGAATAATTTGTTAGCTAATTTTAACATCTATGTCGCTATACTATTACGTTATTTCCCTCTCCAGCTCATATTTTCTCCTATGATTTTAAACTTAAAACAAATTCATGTCTATATGCAATTACTACAGCTTGTATTAGCTTGTATTAGCTGTATATATATATATATATATATATACATATATATATATATATATATATATATATATATATATATATATATATATGCATATGTATATGTTAAGTTCTGTGGCATATTACAACATCTGCTTAAACAGTAATTGTACTTAAATATATACATGCAACTGAAATACATACGAGTATTTATATATAAATTAGACTATACTAAAATTTACCGGCTTTTGAGATTTGAACGTAACTTCCCTTACAATCGTTCGTTGGACTGTAAAAAGATGTTGTGTGAAATATTATTGAAATCAGATATCGTTAACCCGTGCTGCATCAGAAATGATATTTGCATGGTACATCTATATGGGGATAATATGGCTTTTTACATTTTTTAGAAAAATTTTGCTACTAAATACTTTGATTTGTAACAAAATGTTAAAAAATTTTAATCCAAAATAATTATATATCAAATAAAGGTATAAAATAGAAAAAATCGGTTAATAAATTTTAATGTTATTACGAACTCCAAAACCACTAATATGTTTTAGACCACTAGTGTAAGCAATGTACAAAATAAGTTTTTAGTTTTTCGAGAAGTGTTTAAATAAAATGCTTTTCTGATTAATATTTTAACCATAATTACTGAAAAATATAATTTTGTTCCTGCAATATAATTCAAATCACTCTCTATGCTTGGTTAAGAATATTGACATTTTTAAGAAAAAAATTTCTTAAACAAATTTCGAAAAAGCTGGGAAATAAAATTAAAAAATAATTAATTCAATACTTTGTATGGCTATGCCGTACCTGAGATTTTAATTTTACGAATTTCCACAAAAAAGAATCTTTTGTGATTTTTTAGTTATTTAATCCATTTTTTTAGAACTGATATTCAGACTAAACAGAATTACAACAAAAAATACACTCTAAAGGTTTTAGGAAAATTGGACAAGCCAAAGTTTGGTATATTTTAAAGAAAACATAAAAAATTTATTTATTTTTATTTAGATTTCTATAAAGATTTATGAAAACATAACTGAAAAGCCTTCGCTAATATAAACAGTGAATAAGTAAATTTAACCCCCAACTGAGTTTGGGGTCAGCTTTTTTCAAAAGCACGTATTCTGACATATATTGAAAATTTTATTAATTTTTTTAATTAATATCACGGACAAATAAAATAACATTACCTCATTCTGATGAGTAAATTCATACTAGTCCATTAAAGTTCCTCACAGAAATTATTATATCCAATGCAGATAAAAAAAAAAATAATTTTTCATAGTGCTTTTTTAAAAAATTTTAAATAGTTAAAATTTTTACATTCTTTTACATCCTTCTTCATTAAAAAATTTTCATGAAAACTTCAAAATATATTTTCTGAGAAATAATTTGTCTTATTGTTTAATAAGTTTTTTTAATCTGAATATGAATTAAAAAATAATTTATAACTAATAAACTGCAATTAATTCTTTTTGACAAAATCTGCAAAATTCAAATCGCAGATATGGCTTAGTACCTAATACTTTTTCAGTTTTATTTCCTGTACTGTTGTTCATAACCTGTATAGTTTTATTTGAAGTTTTGTGAAATTCGTTAAACAAAATTTTTAAAAGTTTGAAAGTGGAGTTTTGAAACAGTCTTGAAAAATCAAATTTTTTAACCAAGTGTGGAAAAAAGGAGTTTGAGTTATACTGAAAAAAAAAAAATATTTTTTTGTTTTTATGGTTCAATTTTCAGAATAAAACAAACATTTCATTTAAACATTTTTCGAAAAAAAAGAGAGGAATTAATAAACAGATAAAGAAATAAATAAAAAAATAAAATGAAATGAAATTTACTTGAACACTCCTTACACAAGTGGTCTAAGACTCATTAATGATATGGAGTGATCGTAATAACTTAAAATTTTTTTAACAAATTTTTTGTTTTTATATCTTATTTGATACACGCAGAGAAAAAATATATTTGTAGTGACCATAATCTAAAAGCATCATATTATGATTGAAACATATAATCACAGCAAAAAATAGAAATGATTATAAGTAATAATTATTATGATTCCACTTTGTCATATTGTATCCGATTTTATGGTTTGTTTTTCCATATTATGATTATAGCCTTACATATAACTGAACAATCTTAATATACTATTATACCATATTTTCATATTCTGATTTCATTTTATCATATTATTACCTCATGTTATCATATAGTTATCCAATCCTATCATATTATTATTTCATTTTGTCGTATTATTATTCCATCATATCGTATAATAATAAAAATTATTGTTATTTATATAGAGAAATTTTATATATATATATATATATATATATATATATATATATATATATATATTTACATATTATTATTAGCCATATTCATTTGTACCACCATTTGTGGTTCAAATGCAAGATTCTTAAATGGTGTAACCAATCCTTGTCTATTTGTATTTATTCATATATAAACTAAATAAGAATTATATTGGAGATAGAAAACAAATATTAAAAAATATATATATTTAAAAACAAACAAGTATTGAAGTTTTCCACTAAGTTTGTGAAAAGGATAAGTATTATATTTATTTGTAACATTTCATTGTTATAGGAATAATACTATTGAAATGGTTTAAAAACAGAATATGGTTTAAGAACCAGGAAAAATGCTGCATATATTTAATGGTTGTAGAAGTAATGATATGTTTCATATTAACAAAATTTTGTTTCTGGTAAAAATGTTTAAAAACAAATAATTTTTTCATTCTATTAAATTTCTTGTTGAGTGTAATCATTAAATGACAAAATTAAAATATAATATTGTTGTGACCATGTTTTTTCTCCGCGTGTAGATAATTATGTGTAGATTAAATTTTTTAACATTTTGTTACAAATCAAAGTATTTAATAGTTCAATTTGTGTAAAGACTGTAAAAGAAAACACATTCGTCTTCATATAAATAACCATACAGACTTAATGTCGGATGCGGTTCTGGTTAACGATAACCGATTTAAATATTTCAGAAAAAACATGGTTACAGCATTATCACTACAATAATATTATGTCCTCATTGTTAATTTTCTTGAATTTTAACAACTCTGTATTCATGATAAAAATGGTTTTGTTTAAATTTTGTCATTTAATGTTTACACTCAATAATAAAATATTTTTTCCAGAAACAAATTTTTATTAATATGAAAAATATCATTACTTCTATAATCATTAAATATTTACAGTCGTTTTCCTTGTTCTTCAACCATATTTATATTATTATTTCCATGACAATAAAATATTTCAAATAAATATAACATTTATCCTAAGTGGAAAAATTCAATAATTGTTTGTTTTTAAATATATTTTGCTTTTAATGTTTGCTTATTCATTGTAATTCTCATACAAGGTTTGGTTATACTTCATGCAATACAAGATAATGATATCTTGCATTTGAACCACATATGGTGGTACAAGTGAATAATTAATGAACAAATACAATGTAGGTTTTTTTTTGTGGAAAATGAACACTTCTCTTCATAATTTTCAATAAAAAAACTTATAAAAATATTTATTTTATTAATACGTTTTATTCTAATATATGATAAGATGGTATAATAATATGACAAAATGAAATAATAATATGATGAGATTGGATAATTATGTGATAATATGGGATAATAATATGATAAAATTAAATAATAATATAGTATACCAAATCATAGTCTGATAGAATGGGATAACGATGTGGTAACATTGTTCAATTATATGTAAAACTAGAATCATAATATGAAAACACAAACCATAAAATCGAACACAATATAACAAAATGGAATTATAATAATGATTACTTCTAATCATTTACATTTTTCGCTGTGACTATATGTTCCAATCAAAATATGTAGCTCTTAGTTTATGGTCACAACAACTATATTTTCTCTCTGCGCGTACTACCCAGTGAACGATTCTAGGGGGAGTTACCGTCATATTTCAAAAGTTGTTAAATTTTGACCCCGTCTAATGTACATTCATCTTCATGAGTCTAAGCTTCATTACTTAATGTATGTTTGTATATGTTTTGCGTTTACTGCACTTTTAATTGTACAAGTACAAACAAATTGTAAGATTTTAAGAAATATAATATTAGAGAACTTAGTATATAATAATTTTAAGACCCAATGGTGATACTTTAGGAAGGCGATTAATTTCATATTGGAACTGAAATAAATGATTGTGTTCGAAAGAATTCAAATTTTTTATTATGCTATGTGAATGTTCAATTACGATGCTCATTTAGTAACTATAAACTTTAATGCATCTTCAAGTCTGAGAAAATGCCTACATAAATATTTTTAGTTTTCTACTTACATTAAGTTAGTAAAACGTCTAAAATTTATATCAAAAATTTCAAAAATATTTCATTTAGGTATAAATTTAGTATCAATATAAAACTGTAAGTTATGGCTCTCCTAGTTTGTTTATTTTTCTAGCTGTTTCTGGCTAAAAATTACTTTTTTTCAAGAATCTAATTAGAGCTGTTTCAAACATCGTGTTTGATATAGTCAAATCTTAAATCACAAACTTAGTTAAAATCCTATTTTTCCCATCGACCCTTTATTTCCTATTCTACTATCAGAGAAATCTTTAAATTCCCTAGTAAAAATATACCAAATACAAGTGTTGTTATATGTGCAACCAACAGTAAAGTTATAACATCTAAAATATTTAGAAAGTGTTTGTAATTATTCTACTCTTTTCTCTTTCTCTTTCTATATTCTTTTCTAAAACTTGTCTTTTTAAAAGGAGAAAAAATGTAAAAACAGGACTTGTGCAGGATTTTGAGGATTTAATTGTTACTTTTAATAGCTGTTGGTTTTTATGACACTTTAGATTATACGAACAATTCTTTTTTTTATAAAGTGTTTTCAAAGTTTATCTTAAACAAGATGGAGCGTTATATTCGGCTGTACCGAATCTTTTATATTCTTCATCATTCTAAAAGTAATAGTATATTTTTTCCACAGGCAACGCTTGCTTAAAAAAACAATTTATTAGCATACATACGTATATTTATTTATATATTTTTGTATGTATATACAAACAAATATATTTCATATACAAAAAAAACAACATAATTATTACAAAAAAAAAAAAAAAAAAAAACAGTGTTGCCAGTTTGGACTTTTTAAGGCCTTTTTATTTTGCTTTTTGCCTCAAAGCTTTTAGCCTATTTTGATTCTTTAAATTGCCATAAAAAGGCTGACATTTTAATATTTCAACAAAGGAGAAAATAATATCTAATTTGTTTTTATTAATTTTATTTTTACAGAATCTTTCATTCAAGCATTTTTGTAAATTAATTCGTAAAAAAACGAAATTATTTATATTTAACTAAAATATAACTTAACTCATTTTTTAATAAACTTTACTAACCCTTGAAACTAATTACAAATATAATTAAAAAAAATCTTGTAAATGCAAAAATCACCCAAAAGTTTGGATATGATTAATCCAAAAGGAAAATGATTCAAAAATTGCGAAAAATCAATTAGAAATATTAGGTAATTTTTCATATAAAATATAACCCAAATTTGTATGGGAATTTCGTGGGCGATTACACAGATAAAATACAGGAGAACAAAAACAAAAGAATAATAATAATAATATTAATAATAATAATAATAATAATAATAATAATAATAATAATAATAATAATGTTTAATTATTTATATAAATAAATAAAAAATAAAAATAAGTTTTTAAATAAAAGATATATTGTTGTGTTTTTTGGCATTTAGCCTTTTCTGACCCTTTTTAAAGTCGAATTTAGCCTTTTTTTCTCATCCAGCTACACTGTATATAATAATACTACTACTGTCAAATAAACTACTTGCTTATGCAAAGAACAACAATACTAATAGTCATTGCAATGCGTCATATACTTATAAAAAAAATTATTACTAAACTTATATACACATGTTTGTTTGTAGATACATGCTCATATAAAAAACAACAACAAAACTAAGTCATTGAAATGCCCAGTTGACTAAAGACTTCGATAATAATTTTCCGTTCGAAAATTTCGCCAACATTTCTCTGACAAAATATTCGAGCGACTATTGTTGGCGATCCGAATATGAGCTCCTTGAGTTCACATGTAGTTCACAAAGTCTTTAGCGATATCAGTATCAGAAAAGTAAAAATAATCGTTACTGATTCGTTTATGATCTCAAAAAATTATGAATACTATTCGATATTGATATTAATACCGACTTATGATTATTATCATAGGCAATAGTTCGAAAGCGATAGTTTCCTATTTTGTTTCATTTCCATTTTGTTCCTAATCTAAAATTAAGAACTGATTTAATTATTAAAGTTATGTTTTATTTCAAACTCTACACAATATAGCAAATATCAAAATATGTAGGTACATATTAATTACATTTCAAAAATAATAATTCAAATAATTAACAATAAAATGAATAAAGTTATTTACATAAGAGTGGTAATATTTGAAACATTTTGTACAAATTTCAAAAAATTTTCTGAATTAATATATAAAAATTATGTGTATTAAATATTTAGATTAATATACTATTTTTAAACATCTATTTAGAGAAGTATTGATATTACTTACCATTTTTTTTTTAAATTTTATTACAGTATTTTTTATTAAAAATTGCACAGAATTTAACTAATATCATTGATTTTATTGCGCAATATTTTAGAACCAAAAGCAATGCATTATGACTTAAGAATGACACTTGATTCTCTTAATTTAAGTATTTTGATGCAAGTTAAGGTATGACATCACATCCCTTAAAATCTTATTTTTAAAATTATTTGTTTTCCTACAAAATAAGCTACACGCGCAACTTATTTTATGCTGACGTAGTGTCTGCAACAATTGTTTCATTTATTTTAAATTGTAACTTAAAAACGTTGTTTTTAACTACGACAACTTGACGAATGTATAAAATTATGCTTCTTGCTAATTAGAAGTTTAAGTTTTAAGTCAGACAGTCAATGAGTAACACAAAAGCCGGATCATACACTAGCTCAAAAGGCGGGTCCCTGTGAAGGTTCAATAATATAAACACAATATGCGTAATAAAATATAAAATAATAAAAAATATTTTTTTTATAAAAATGGAATTAAAATAATTTAACTTGCACAAATAAAAAAACTATATTTCTTTTTTATTTAAGTAATAAATACTAGAGAAATTGAAAGAAATAGAAAATTGCTCGAAAAACTTAGTTTCGAAATCTTATTTAGAAAAGTTGAATATTGCTATATTGTTATTTTTAACGATTTATATTAATTTTATACGCGAATATCTTTACTACCGAAAAATTATCGAGATGTTACGAATATTCGTTTTTAATATAATTGTAGATAGTTTCTCTAACATTCACTAATAACGAAACTGAGGTCAGGCGGGTGCTTCTATATCCAACTAAAAAACGTCAAAACATACATAAAAAAATGACTGTAGTTATGTGTGTATATACAATCAACAACTATTGTTTGCTTATACAAAAACCAACAGCACTATTTATATATGCTTGTGTGTATATTTTTAATAATTTTTTCAGATTTTGGCCTTTAACTCGGTTATAAAAATATATATATTTACAAAAATATTTATGGCTGATCTATATAAAGACGAAATTCGTAGCTTAAACAAGGGCCTTAAAAAGTCAAAAATGCATTTTGCCCGATATCTCGATTAATATTGTATTGATTTAGTTAATTTCTTTAGCATAAAAATTCATAGAAAAATTTCCAAAACTTCGTAGCAAAATCGAGGTTCCTAGCTTATATAAAGGCTCCAGAAAATCGAAAACCGATTAAAAAAATCTTTTACTTACATATATCTACGCCAGTTATGAACTGATCTTGCTGTATCTCAGTAGCAAATTTCTCGAATTCCGCCATTTTTGACAAGAATCCGGAAAATATAAACTTTTTTCTCCCTGATGAGAACTGTGGAAGTTACAAGCGGAATTACAACTTATATATACTCTTTATATCTGTAGTGAAGGATACAAAAAAGTTTTATCAAATTTTTGTTATATTTTTCGCTTGTATATATTTGTTATTGTTTCTTTATAAGACGCAGTTTTATGATGACATTATTGTGGTCAAAAAATGGCAAGTGAAGCTGAAATAAAGGTTACTTTTTTTCTGTTAGAATAAAAAAAGAAATAAATAAATTTTAAACGTGGGTATTTAAAATACCTGAAATTAGTTAAAGTAGCATAAACGTTTTCGGTTAAAGTGCTTTGTATTCTGGCGTAGTAATTAATCGTAGAATTTTAGGAATATTTATTATCGTCTCACAGGAAACATAAAATAACTAAATTTTTTTTTGTAAGCTGTTTGAGTTTTTTTATACTTTTTGCAAAAGTAGATGAATAGTATATATTTAAGTACGTCACTCTATTTATAATTTTTACGGTGTTCACCTGGGATTTAATCAAACATGCAAATTTTGGGAGCACGGTACTATTTTGTATTTCTGTCTGTTAAAGTAAACTCTCCAAAAGCAACCGATAGATGAAACACCAAAAGAACCTTCAATTAATCGACAAATTGAAATCAAGTAATTATTTAATTAAATTGAAATCAAGAATTTTGAGTACAAATTTTTTCGATTGATCGAATAATTCGAGTGAAAAATATTTTAAAAATGTTCTGTTTTAACCAGGTTTAAAGATGTTTTAATTTGTTTTTTTATAAATTTTGTTTGAAAGCAAATTTGCAAATTGTGTTTGGTAAAAAGAGTGTGTAGTAAGATGTCGTTATTCAGTTATAGAAATCAAACAAATGTATAAATTTAACTTAAAAAAAATACAAAATGTAAATGTAAAATATAAATTATTTATTTTTTATAATAAAAGATTCATATAATAAAAAATTCATCTTCTTATATTAAATTTTTCTTAAGAAACAAATTGGAGGATTTTAAAATTGATTTGGAAAAGCATATTATTGGTTATATGAATTATTAGTGTAGCTGATGTATATGGAATTCGTATTATAATAGATTATCAGTCTTTGTCTATATGAAGATATAATGTGTGATATATAAGGGATATAGTATTAAAATTGTGTTAAGTAAGTAGACTTAAACTTTGTGTTACGAGCTGCTGAACTTCTTTATCTGAAATAATTCGGAATATTGTTCGAATTCCTAAATGTCCCTAATAAGATTTTTTAACCAAGTTAAGAGGACTATTTATTTATCATTATATACTTTAATAATTTAACAAGCAATTTATTTTTTCGTTAAAAAATTTTTTTACACAGTTATCCCAAAACGTTTTTTTTAATATAAAGAGATATCTAAATTTCACATAGTCATAGCTGATGTATTTCCAGTTGATTTGAAGAAGCATAGGTCCTTTGCTGGACCTCCAAATTTGGTCACCTTATGTGTGTATTTTTTTTTAAATAGCCAAAATTTCATTTATAATTTCAATGTAAATTTTTTTTACCTTTATAAATCTCTATCAAAAATGTGCTTACATGTGAATATTTGGGTCGAAGCATATTTTACACTCGTTTTTTTATTTTTATACTTGAAGACTTAATTTGGATTCGATAATATCCACTGGACTTGCTACAAAATTCTACATATTATTGCTGCAAGTATCATATATGTATATCTACCGGATAAAAATTTATAAATTGAAATTAAAAAAAAAATCAAATTTTTAGGGACATTTTCAAAAATAGTGATAATATTTTTCAATTTTAAAATATGTTTTTTCTTCCGGACTATAGAATTTTTAAAAATTACATACCCGTGGTGATCAATTTTGGAGAGTACAGGGTACCCTCTGTGCTCCTTCCAGATCGAATACACTTCAGCTATGACCATTTGAAAATTTAATTAAATATCTACAACGGTTCAGGAGTTACAGAATTATTTAAAATAAAGCATTTTGGGATCACTGTGCAAAATAGTACCGTGCTCCCAAAATTTGCATGTTTGATTAAATCCCAGGTGAATACCGTAAAAATTATAAATAGAGTGACGTACTGAAATATATACTATTCATCTACTTTTGGAAAAAGTATAAAAAAACTCAAACAGCTTACAAAAAAAAAATGTAGTTATTTTATGTTTCCTGTTAGACGATAATAAATATTCCTAAAATTCTACGATTAATTACTACGCCAGAATACAAAGCACTTTAACCGAAAACGTTTATGCTACTATAACTAATTTCAGGTATTTTAAATACCCACGTTTAAAATTTATTTATTTCTTTTTTTATTCTAACAGAAAAAAAGTAACCTTTATTTCAGCTTCACTTTCCATTTTTTGACCACAATAATGTCATCATAAAACTGCGTCTTATAAAGAAACAATAACAAATATATACAAACGAAAAATATAAAAAAAATTTGATAAAACCTTTTTGTACCCTTCACTACAGATATAAAGAGTATATATAAGTTGTAATTCCGCTTGTAACTTCCACAGTTCTCATCAGGGAGAAAAAAGTTTATATTTTTCGGATCCTTGTCAAAAATGGCGTTTATGAAGCCCACCGACTGAGATATATATATATATATATATATATATATATATATATATATATAAAAATAAAGTAAAATAGTTCCTAGTAGAACGTTGAGGGCAAAAAAGAAGACGAAAGTTATTGAGACTAATTATGTTCAAAATTAAAGGACGATAAAACGTACGTACTGGCGGTTTTTTTTTTACAACATTCTACTCAAGAATTCGATGTCACAGGTATTATAGGAAATGTAGCAGATAAATATCGTGTAAAAAAGCCAAATTGTCGAAAACTTTTTTGGTCTATAAAGCAATTTGTACGGACAAAAAATCACTGCATCAAGAAAAGACAAATGGTGCTGTTGTATAGAACTCAGTCCATATGAAAAGTATTGGGCCTTAGTAATAGAATATTTAAAGCATATTTAAAATTGAGTGAAAATAAATGTACCATTAAAAAAGTGGACTCATTCCAAAATAAAAGCTTTTATGGATAGTATTTTGAAAATGTTAAATAATTTGTTAGAAACTAATACATAAACAATTAATTACATTATCTTAGGTAGGGAGGGTATTATGCAATTTTGAAAATTATTTAATAAAATTTAGCACACGCCTCTTTTACGCTCTAAGGGCGAAGCTTAATGAAATTGGTTGTGATAGGTTCATTATCTCACTTAGCCCCACACAAATTTCCCCCTGAGTAGAGGTTTAGCGATCATAAATTTCTTGAATATAAAAATATTTATTTGCAATTTGGCATATATAAGTTTTATGTGGATGGAAATCTATATGCGAAATTTTATGAAGGTTCATGTCATCTTTAGAAAATCTGTTTAAAGTGCATAAATTCCATACAAATGTAAGTATCTAGTTAATATTTGATAAAAAATAAGAAAAATCTCAGTGCTAAATTTAATCTCATTCGGTCCATAATTAACCACTGGTCACATCAGAGCTTTGAAAGAATTAATTTAATATTAGCTTAATTTCCTTAAATCTAAATAATGAAACAGTTCTTCATTTCATAATACCATTTCCAAAAACATAATTCTTTACATTCATTCAAAGGCTTTTGTTCGAATAGAATTAATTATTTGTTGAGTAAATTCCTAAAGAATTCATTAAATTTTTGTTAATTAAAATATTTTACAACTTCAATAAAAATATTTTTCAGAAAAGTATTTCCCGTAATTTAAAACTCTAAAGAAATTTGCAAGAGCACGTGCAGAAAACTTTTTAAGCTGGCTTAAGCAACCACCATAATGCGCATCGGAACTAGCTTATCACCACAAAAATAAATTTTAAATTAAACTTTTGATTAAGCACTGGAAAGAATAGCATGTAGAAAAAAAATAAGAAAATATTATTCTTTTATTAAATTTTTATTATCCTGTTTTTTAATCTTTTACAAATTTAATTAAAAAATATTTTCTAAAGCTAATTTTTGATAGATTTGAATTAAAGAAAATTTTAATGATTTAATATATTTTTCAACTTTTTAATTTAATTTAAATTCTTAATTGTATATTTTATTGTGAATTCTCCACAGAAAGGAATATTCCAAATAGTTTTTCAATAAAATGATTAATAAATTTTATATTGAAATTTAATAATATTATTAATAAATGTAATAAACTTTCTAATTTGCTTAAATATATATATATATATATATATATATATATATATATATATATATATATATATATATATATATATATATATAATAAGTACATGATTTCTTAGTTTCCGGAGACGTGTTTAATAAAAATTATATGGTAATTTATATGGCAAGTGCAAAATCCAAATACTTGATGAGATTATTAATCATTTAAGTACTTTTGTAGATGTTTTCGTCACTGGTACCTGTGATTAGATTCAATTGCAAAATCTTGTTTTAAAGCAAAAACACTCAGAAAGGATAATAAGAGAATTTTTGATGGAACATCCCGCAGAATTGGAGGTCTTTATGATTACTTTTCGGGATTTAAATATAAGTATACTACATATTAGAATTTATGCAGAAAGTTCTCTTGCCGAAATAGTACATAGATACTATGTATATTAAATTCCAGTTAAATTTGGGTGAGCACCAAAATTTTGCAGAGAGA
Source organism: Protocalliphora azurea (assembly GCA_932274085.1). Lineage (NCBI taxonomy): Eukaryota > Metazoa > Arthropoda > Insecta > Diptera > Calliphoridae > Protocalliphora > Protocalliphora azurea. The sequence goes on from OW026522.1 coordinate 103,688,585, forward strand.
AACGGAACTTAACATATAGTTTGGTCTTGGCATTTCATATAACCTATTGAAAGTCATAGATAATCATATGTAAGCTACATGAAACATTTAAGGTCAAAAGATGCAAAAATGTGATTTATTTTTGATTATCGGTGATTTTAACGGGGTGCATAGAACGCTAAGGCGAAACTAATTTTATATCAAGTTTCATTTTTCCCAATCAAATTTAAAGTTTTATATTCTTCTCTTCTAATTTTACTTGTATTGCATTATACAAATATTTTTAATAATTCAATATATAATTATATTAAAATCTGCACGTTTTTATTGACGAAAAGATTTAAGTAATTGTAAAATTGAATTAATATAAATTTTAGTTAATTTTAGGTAAATATTCAGTCATAGTTCTGATTAATTTGATCGTAAAAGTTAATTCAAATTTAAGCCGAATTCAATTATTTTAGTTAATTGGTATTAATTTGGGTGATTGGGGCAAAACTAAACAAAAGTTTAATTATTATAAGCAATTTCGTAATTAAAATCTGCTTTTGGTTTTTTTGTGTCTGTAGTACAAATAATTTAACTCCCTTATTCACAAATAATTTTTAAATCCAAAGTGCTTTTTGAATCGAATTTATCATATAAATTTTGTCTCTAAAATGTATTTTAAATTTAAATTTGATTTGTGAATACGGGGGTATATCTATGAATTAAATTATTATGAATGTTTTAAAGAATGATAAAGATATGAAAATTAATTGGATTTTGAAAAGTGAGTTTAGAAATATTCATTTTCACGTACATACATACATATGTAAACACAGAATGGTGCAGAGTATCATCGGGGATTTACTGATTATATTTTTCTTAATTGTTTTCCTTTGAATTGAATATAGTATAACAGTTTTCAATAAAATAAGTTAGATTGTATGTACGGCTGAGTCGGATCTCATATAGCCATAATCCTTGTTGAGATGTTTTATATGAAAATGAAGTGGAAAGAATTTCTGGTCTTTTGATATATATATTATATATATGTTCTCTTGAAAGGTTTTCTTCTTGTGTCTGTTTCGGTGTTGCTCACATTGCTTGTTTAGAAAAAAGTGATGGTTAAGTGTCCAGTGTAATTATATTAGAAATATTTGATGTAAATATATCTGTCATAAGTATTGAGCCTCTTGTACTGCTGTCATTTTTTTAACATCTCTTCGAGGTGGAGTCAGTTGAAAATGTTTTTGGATAGGTGGTACATCTGAAATTTCACTACTAGGTGCTGCGGATGGAAGCAAAGGTTTTTGTGCAATTGGTAAATCTAAAATTTTTCCACTGGGTGCCGCTTCTGATGAAAGGTGACATATGTGTTTTGTCAATTTGCAGTTCAATTTTTGTTAGGTTGTTTATTAAGCAGGGTTCGCCACCAGTTCTTTTTACTTTTTTACTTTTTGTTTATAATAATAATAATTATTATTATAAATAATAAGTTTATAGCTGAAAATTTTCCACTCCTGCCCATTTCTAATAGGTGGCCCAAAAGCATTAAGTTTTTGTGCAGCATTATCCCACGTCTGTTCTACAACAAATTTATTGCCTCCAAATGAAGGGCTGCCGGTCGCAAGTTGTGGAAATTTTTCCATGAGCTCAACCAATTTTTGAAATTGGACATATGTTGTCTTTTTTAAAGTAAAAATTTATTTAGATCGTTAAATATTATCCAGTTTTCTGAAAATGTATATACTTACCACTATTTCTTCTTTAAATTCATGTTTTTATATTTTTATTTAGTTATAGAATTAAAGCTTCACGAATAAATTTTATCAATTGTCTGTGTTTGATATTAATAACATTTGTTAAAAAAAAATTATATATGTATATAAAATGTGTACAAAGACGTCAGTTCTCACGTTTTTACTCACAAAAATCTGGCACTTGCCTTACAAAAACGAAAAATAATTTTCTGCACTCATTTCAACAAAAATTTTTAGTGACATGGATTATATAAACATGCCATTAAGTTCTCAAATAGCAGAAAATTTTAATATTTTTCATATGATTTAAATTGTTTTTTATGGTTCGGAATGTTTTAATGTTTTGGAAATTTTTGCTACCCGATATCGTTTGGATAGATATATAAAAAAAGTCAAATAACCAATTTGTGTAACAATGTTATAGCTTAATTAAAAATTAATAAAATGCACAACATCTCAAATCGTATTATTAAAATTTATATATATATATTTGAAATATAGACAAAATTTCCTAAATATAGCCGCTTAGCTTTGTTTTTTATGAAGCTACTTGGTCCCTACTAGCACATAAAAGCTAATTCACAAAAAAAGTTATTTAAAATTTATTTTAATTTCTGAGTTAAAAGCCGCTTGCTTATTTATATGTTTATTAAATACATTTTAATGAAATTTTTTTTGATAAAATATTCAAGTTCTTTAAGCAACTTAGAGCTATGGAAAAATATTTTGATGTCATTCAACTATATCAAAGTTATTAGCTATCGGAATTGGTACGTTTTTTGTTTTTATAAAAAGTTTTATATATCGAGGGCCTATATTTATTTAAGATAGTGGGATCTTGAAAAACACAACTTTTTGGGAAAGCAAAAAACTTTTTATTTCGCTTATTATGTAAGTATTAAAAAATTTTTCGTTTGCAATGTTTATTTAAAAGCACGACTAAATTTTACATATAAAATCTGTTTTTAATATTTTACAATATTTAAAGAGAGTTAAAGGGTTTTGCACTATCAAAATTTTCAATATTTATAAATAATATAGCAATATAGAGGGTCTTGCATTGTAAAAAATACATTTAATTACCATTTAATATATGACTTTTAAAGTTTTTAAACTAGTTGGTAATTTAGAAAACCAACATAATTTAAGTAGGATACTTTATTTTGGTATCGGAGCAGAGGGAATGGTACACCCATGCAAACAAAATAATAATTATTATAGGAGTAATTAAAAAAATGAATAATTTTTTGTGGTTTAAATGAAAAACTATTTGAGCAAAAGTTTTAAAATTGTGTGGGAATAATTTCCCTATCAAGATCATAGTTGATATGAAAATAAGGCGGGCAGCTATAAGGAAAGTGTTAACTCCAATCTTAATTATCGCTTAACTATTACAGTGGAATTCTCGAATAAATTACTTGTCAAGTTTTACAATTGCTATGCAAATGGCAAAGATAACTTTACAGAGGGTAGTAGCCGCCATACAAATTGAGGATTTATCATTGTATACCTAACGAACTATTCACTGAATTAAATTTTTAGGCAAAAATTCATATGCTGAATATGTAAAATTTAGTCTGAATTGATTAAAGTCCTCTTTAGATTGTCAAAAAATAAAATACTTACTCAGAGAGATAGAGGATTTCTCACTAAAAAATAAAAATAAAATATATATATTTTGTAAGATATAGGAATACAAAAATATTAATGAAATTGGAAAAACAACTAGGAATTTTCATTTAAAATTTATGTCATACATGAGAGTTATTATAGGGAACAAAATGGCATAAAAATGCAATTTTATGGTATTTGATATTATATTGTTTTTTAATACATAAATTGGTTATCTATCATTCTGAATACCTTTTTAAAATTATTCAATTCTTCAAGCCTTAAATGTCAATAACAAAAATGAATAGTCTCATGTGTCTTTAAAATAATATTAAAACATAATACGACTTTTCTGATTCTCTACCCTACTTTTAAACATTTACTTTTACAACTAATAATTTAATTTTTAATATTGAATTTTTATAACATTTTATGATCCGGTGTTACATAAAACGTTATATACCTGCAATAAAAGGTTCCTCATCCCAATCCTTAAAAACGCTTTATTATTTTTGTCTTTTAATTATATTTTTCCCCAACACACATATAATTTTCTACAATTACAATTTATTTAGTTTCTTTGACCTTTTGATTTATGAACACTATATTTCATAAAAGGTTCACAGAATATTTTGTATATGCTCCCACACAATACATACACATAATTATTTATAGGTATTTGTGTGTATAAGTTTACACTATAGATTTTTTATTGTCATATTCATAATTACAAAATTTTGTTTCATAAAATGAGAAAGAAGAGGAAGAAGCTTAACACTTCCTGTTTGTCTGTTGTCATGCAAATTAAGTTCCTGTATTTTGAAAATCATTTCCTCTTCTAGGTATCTGTATATTTATTTGCTACATGTATTTGTAGTTAGGTTTGGGGTTCCCGTGATATTTCTTTTTCCGAGAAATGGGAATGAAAAATTCATACCTAAAAACTTAAATTATAAGAAAGATTTCTTATAGAGAATATTGAACAATAAAATAATATTAAAGTATGATGAATCTTTCAAGACTAAACAATATCAAATATTTCACTTAAATATAATAAGCATCCATTGTAAGTTATAAAACTGTATATCTCAGATTTTTAGTTTAATTATAAAAAATAAACCCTAATCTATTTAAATTTCAATACAAACAATTTTTCCTATCGTTTTATTTCCATTTTATATTCATCTTAGATTATTTATTAATTCTTCCTAATTTAGAGATGTAAAACACAATTCTGGAAAATATTTAAAATTGGTTATATTAATCGTTTTCAAACCCTTAGTTAAGTTTTTAGGCTTTAATATTTATATATATATTTCTTTACAGTTTCATTGCTTGTTAAGGAATGTTCCTCAAAAGAACTGAAGCATGTTGCGTTGTCAGTAAAAAATCTCAAAATATAATTTTTTTTATAGTGAATCAGTAGTGATTCACTATTGACACTGTCACCAGTACTAGTGACTTATTATACCCCCGACTATGCTTTTTTACTATAGATATTTAACATTTGCGTGTCATTGAAAATCTATTACTGACACTGGTACTATTGAGTAGGTAGTTCTTTTGGTGTCATATGTAGACATTGTCAGCAGAGATTCACTAGTTCATTTTTGTAATTCCAGTCTATACTTTTGGTACTTTTATGGTGTAAATGTTACCATAGACATTTTTTTTACCATAGACATTTAACAAGTGCATGTCATTGGAAATCTACTACTGACACTGGTACTATTGAGTAGGTAGTTCTTTTCGACCATATGTAGACATTGTCTATATATTTATTTTAGTAATTCTAGTCTACACTTTTGATACTTTTTCTGAAATAGACGTTGCTAATAAAACTTTTGTTAACATTTGAAAATTAAGGAATTCATAAAATATGAATTTTCTTTACTCGAAGAATCGCCTTCAAATTCAATGTTTTCAAATATTTTAGATTTGCTTCGACCATTTGCTTATATATATATATATATATATATATATATATATATATATATATATGTGTATACAATTTTTTTCCCATCAAAGCAAATAAAAAATGTAGACACTTGACAATGACGCCAAGAAGTCACTAAAATAATCGACAAAATTGGTGACTTGGAGACACTTGCTCCCAGGTTTCCTTCAGGGTTAAGACATTCTATGAAGAGAAGTACTAATACTTTTGGAAAATAAAATATTTCATAATTTATCAGTATGACGAAAGATTTGATACGTTTACTTCAAACCGTAATAAAATGATTTTATATTTAATTTCGTATTTATTTTTCTTTCATACTATTTCTTTCTAATTTTTTTGTTAGAAAACTTTTGTGTAATTTTAGTTTTGATAATGTGGAAAAAATGCTTAGTTGATATATTTTTTTTGAATAATCTAAAATATCACTTTTGTATCGAATTTTTGACAAATCTTAATATTCAGTATTACCATCTAAAAATGCCTTTAGTAAGTGGTGTGTGTACAATAATGTAAATTTTTCATTGAGAGGTTAAACCAGCAATATTTTTGTTATACATATTAAATTGATATTAAATTTACCGTTTTCCCAGGAAAATTAAACAAATTCAGGAGGATTCCTTACGACATATTGCCGGGAAATCCCGGTATTTTCCTCCCAGGAATTCCCGGACCTCAAACCCTAATTTGTAGGGATATATACACTTAGAGGAAAATAAATGACATTGTGTTCATAGTGATAGTTTGTTTAATAATATATTTTTTTTTTTAGTTGTTATTGTTGCTTTTATTCTAATAATATCAAATTTTCCATTGATAGCCATGTGTTCGTGTTTATATGTATATGTATGATATTTCCAAGTACTTATACACAACTTAATTTGGTAGAGGATGTCCATTTGTAACAAAGTGTTTTTTCAAATATGACTGAATGATAATAAATTAGTTATAGTTAATGACTGTAATATCCGGTTTATTGTCTAAATAAGTAATGATTATTTTAGGTGGAAAATTAAATATATATATATATATATATATATATTACTGTGAAATATTTAAAGTGAAATAATTTATCATTCATTCTTTGAAAGAATATCCAAAAATGTTCCTTAGGTCTTCGGATTTTGTCAATATTCGGCATACACATACCATATGGAACCATTTGAATATTACATTTTTATTTATTTATTTATTTATTTGTCCTTTTATTTTTCTATTTATTTATTTATTTCACTTTTTATTTGTCTATTTATTTATTTATTTTTAAATTTTGAAAAACTCGCGAACTTATCTGCTTTTTGTATATTGCAATAGGACTTTGAATGTACTGTAATTAAAGAGAGCAATGCCCTTTTACAAAATATTATAATTTCCCTCAGTCGAAAATTAAATTGTAAATTGCCGGTTAGAGAAAGATAAGATGTAGAGTTCAGTTGAGCCGATTTATAAACTATTTATTCTTTTCATGCTCACCACACAGAAAAAAGTCAAAATAATTCATTCAATTAAAATGTGTTTAAGTTTATACCTTTGAAAAAATTCTTATATTAATTACTTATAAATATAAAAACGAAAAAAAAAACCTAAAAGAGAAAAAACTAACTTCAATTTGATTTTTACTATTTCTTCCTTTTTATTTATTTATTTATTTTGATGTAAAATCAAATAACTGTGTTACTTTAAAAATATAAAGTAATAATTATATCTGTGCAGTTGCTTGATTCAAAGTAAGTAAATTCGTTATAACTATAGCACTTACCATGAGTCTTTTTTGTCTTTATTTTATGCTTCAATTTACATCATTTTATAATATAATTTAATATATACACAAAAAAAAGTCATCAATAACAAAAATTATTCATCCAATTAAAAATTGTTTAAATTTTCACCTCTAATCGAAATGCTTATACCAATTACTAATATTTGTAAAAAATGAAAAACAAAACAATTTTTTCAATTAAAAAAATTACTAGATCAATCAAGTAGATGATTGAATGAATTAAAAATCTAAATGAGAAAAAATCTTACTTAAATTTATTTTTATTAATTGTTTTATTTTATTCATTTTGATGTAAAACCAAATAACTGTGTTAATTGAAAAATATAAGGTAATACTTTTTTCTGTATACTTGAAAATTTGCATAAGGTAACGTAAATATATAAATATTTTTTTTTTTACATATTATAAAAGTCAATAAACAGTAAAATTCTAATCGTAGGCAAATAATGTTATTACTTAAAAATGCATTCATAATGCAAATGCAATTTTAGGATGCATTTTTTAAAAATTTACTTCCCTTTCAATTTTTGTCTTACTCTAATATTATTCATAGTGTTTACTAAAAATTGTAATATAAATTATTCTGGAACAAAATTGTCTACTATTTCAAAAATAAATACGTAATAATTCTACAGATTTTTGCATACAAAAGTAAAATCTTTTTATAATTTTTTTAAAAATTTTTTCAGTGTTGTTTTCATGCCATGCAAAAACTTTGCTTTCCTGGTAAGCTAGCAGGTATAATTGGAAACAAAAATAAACTACTTATTTTTTGCCTGAATAACTAGTTATTTTGCTTCGACTTGTCCACAAATTCATGTTGTTATTTTTTGACTCTAGGGGTACTCAAAAATATGTACCTAAACGAAAAAAAAAAAACAAAAACAAAAAAAATTTGCCGTCAGTGAGACTCGAAATTGGACATACACTAACCATTCGTTTTTGCTGACTAACGTCTTACTCAGTACACCATCTCGCACATAGCATCCTAAGCGACAAAAACTTTATTTAGTTTAAAATATCTTTTTAGACATTTTGTTATTAAAAACTAACAGCTTCAGAATGGGGTTGAATCAACAACCCCTGAACTAACTCATCCACGTGATTGCAGTATTACTGTGCTATTATACTATTGAGTACTTATTAATGTAATACAGAGTAGGCAAATAATAATGACGCCTCATTACCAAGAAACTACTTTAATGAGTAGTTGTTATTACCGAAAACCAAAAAGTTTTTGCTGGGTGATTATATTTAATGTGTAATAAACGTATTTGCCTTCAATATTAATTAAAAATATTTAAAATGAAAGCGGAAGAAATGCCTTTAAAATGTATCTGAAAATTACATCTTTATTGTGAGTGCACTTTTAGGAAAAGCAATATTTTTGAATTTTACAATATCGTTTACAATTTTTATTGTAATGAACATTGTATTAGTTTTTAAGTCAATAAAATCTGATATATAGTTAAAGAGTTATGCACTCTAAAAGTTACTCAATGAGAATAATCAAAGATATTAAAAATCAAAAATATTATGAAGAAGTCAAAATTTTGTATGAAAAAGCTGGTGGTATTTCTTATTTTTATTATATTAAAAATAATAAACTATCTTCCACAGTATTATTATTACATTTAGTAGTAAAGGTAATGCTTTTAAACGTATTAAAATAATGCGGTAGAACTTTTTTCAAAAATGCGTCGTAAAAGTGCAATATTTATAAGTAATTTATTTTTTAATGATATATTTGAAGCCTTCATTAGAGCCTTGAATCATTAAGATCGTCCACATTTAAAGTTACGTAGTTTATCGGATTTTTTGTTTTATATATAAAAATTGAAATCGTGAATAAATTCGCTATTAATTTTTTAAATTTGAAAAAAATAAATAAAATAACAAAAACTAAACGGCTAATTCTTTAACTTTTTAACGAAGGGTTATTAGATTTTCTTTATATTTGGAATGCATATAACCTATATTCTTGTTGTCAAAGAAATTTTAAATAAAGCATCACTTTTGTTAAATATTTTAAAATAAATGCAATAGTTATTCTAAAATTGGTGAACCCGAGTATCTAGAAATTTCCACCATTTGGCCTAAGAATCCACATGTCTGGTTCTTGCAGATAGAGTCAATTTTTTGAATTGCAAGAATCTCATCAGACGAAACAAAATATCGTCATTTGGTTGCAAATATTCTTGCTAGTACATTAGACTTGGTGAGTGATATTTTAGACCCTTAGACGAGGATTATAAATTTATTCAGCAATTTTGAAGAAAAGAAACTGAAAAGATTACTTAATGGATAAATTCTTGGCGATATATAACCATCTCATTTCTTAAGAATTATACAAAATTGTAGGACGTGGTCAAGTCGGAGATAATATCATCAGATCAGTATTTTTATAACAGTTTTCGGAAAATGTGAGATCAGTTCTCGATATAAGAGAACAACAAGATATCGCTAAACTAGCTGAATAAGCTGATAATATTATTGATATGGCCCCTATACAAGTTTTGTCAATAACAATACCGTAGAATAATTCAATCTACGAATAAAAACAGCGTATCGAATCTCTTCAGAAACAATTTGAAGAATTTGGCCATAGCAGGAGTCGTCATAGAAGTTATTCATGCAAAAGATCTAAATCAAGGAACAGTAACAATAAATATTGTTGGTTTCATGAAAAGTTTGGCCCAAAGTCAAAAAGTGTAAATCTGCATGCAAATATCCAAAAAACTAAGTAATGTTTCGGAAAACTGCGGCAACTGAAACAACTAATATATCAAGCCGCCTCTTTATTAATGGTAACTCTATTAAATCTGTTTATTTAATATATACAGGAACTAATATTTCGGTTGTTTCTCAATCAAAATATAAATCGAATAATAAAGTTTCCAACGTACAACTTTTTGTAACTAATGGCACTCCAATGAAAACGTTTTGAACAAAAATACATCAACTTAATCTTGGTATTCAAAAATCCTTTACGTGGCTATTTATTATATCAGATCCGACTACTTAACATATCTTCACCTGCTATCAGATTTAAAAAATCATGTTCTCTTTGATAATGTGACATTAATTTCTTCATATGGCACTTTGTGGAAAACACTTTTGCTTGATATAACAACAGTTTTGAAAAATCAAACAATATACCAAAAATTGCTAGAGTAATTTCCTGAAATGCATAATGTTTCAATAACTGTGCATTTAAAGCCAAATCATGTATATCATCATATTGAAACATCTGGACCACCAATTGAATCAAAGGTAAGATCATTAGGTCCTAGAAGACTTAGTACTGCAAAAAATAAATTCAATTTTATGCTCGAAAACGGTATAATTTGTTCTTCAAAACGTATGTTGTCATATGGCTTTCAAAAAAATGGAGATTGGCGGCCTTGTGGGGATTATCGCTAGTTGAATAAAATAACTATTCCTGATCGATATCCCATTCCAATATATACCCATTACTTTCATTGCATAAACGGTCGCACAATTTTCTCAAAACTCTATGAACCCAGACGATAATTTGAAAACTGTTATTATTACGTCATTCGGTCTATACGAATTTCTGAAAATTCCTTCTGGGTTAAGAAACGCAGCATAAAGTTTCCAAAGATTAATGCATGAAATATGCAGAGATTTAAATTTCGTCTTCGTGTATATTAATTGCTTCATGTATAGAATAAGAACATTTACAACATCTTCGAACACTTTTCCAACGTTTCCAAGATTGTGGTATTTTAATTAATTCTGCAAAGTGTGAATTTGGTGTAAAGGAAGTTGATTTCTTGAAATTCAATATAAACCTATAAAATCCAAAGCAAATGCTATTCTTAGTTATCTAAAACCCATAATTATTCACGATCTTCGTCGTTTTTTGTGCATGAATAATTTGTACCATAGATTTATTCCTAACGCAGATAAACACCATGCTTTTTTAAATGAATACCTCAAAGAATCGGTAAATAATGAAAGACGTTTAGTTAATTTGTTTCCAGAAACAGCAGAAGCATTTAAAAACTGTAAAACTAAAATAGCTAATGCCGCAATGATAGCTCATCCAGTTAAAGATACACCTTTATATCAAAAGTTGATGCTTCGGATTTTGCTATTGGAGCTATTTTAGAACAAGAAGTCAATGGTAATTGACAACCTATTGCATTCTTCTCCAAAAAAATTAAGCCCTGAAGAATGTAAATATAGTACTTATGATCGTGGACTATTTGCAGCATACAAGTTGATAAAACCATTTCCGATACACATTAGAAGCTAAGGAATTCAAATTGCACATGACATATATATATAGAGGATTTTGGCTTTCTGCCAAAATTCAATTAAAAAAATCCAAAAAAGGTAGCATTTTCAAAAATCTAATCATAAATGAGTAACTACATACCGGGTTATAAATGAGTAGTTACTATACTACTCCTCTGCATTGTAGAAAGTATGCTGCTGACATTAAAAGTGACTGGATCCGTGACTATACGCCATTACTAAGTTTTTTCTGGGTAGTTTTGTATAAGTAAAATTACACAAAATATTCAAATTATCTCAGAAATTTTAAAAATAATCGAAAAATAAGTTTTATTCATTTCAATTTAAATTATTGGACAAATTGAAAAAATTTTCATTAATTTCAACTTAAATTATCGAACAAATAAAAGAGGAGTTTTATATTTATAGTAGTTTATCCTTTTAACATAACGCATACATATTTATTGGAAAATAGCTAAAAATAAGACTGAAATTATAAGAGGATTAAAAATTAAATATTAAAAAATCGATATTCCTAAAAGCGTAAAGATCTCAAAAAAATTCCAGGTACAAAACCTGTGTAATATATGAAATCAGCGAATTTATCTATCTCTTTAATTAATCTATAATTAATCTATCTCTATTTGCGATTTGTCAAATGAATAAAAAAAAATAAATAGATAAAATAATCATCATCTTCCCGATATATTAAAATGGTTAATACATATTTAAATATCATAAATATAGCCCATTTTTAAACGAAATAAATACTTTTTAATTACAAATATTAGTATCGTCAAATAAGTAAGTATTGTTAATAAATAAATTGTGTTGTAATGTTACGGATATACTAAACTAAACTTATCAGTCCCTTCAAGTTAGTTCAACTATATTTGATATTTTTGGGAAAAAAATCAAAGTTATCTCCATGTTTATTTTTTAATTTTCTATGCTGAAAAAAGCTGAATAATTAGTTTTTAAAATATTATAATTGCCAGAAGTTATTTAACATTTAGTTATTAATTTATATTTTCTGGCATATAAAATAGTAGCTTTATTAAAACAGTAAAAATTCTCTTAAACCACATCAAATTCCCTTATGTTAATTTTATGCAAATATTATTTTTGTTTGTCTATAAACTAAATATAATTAATGATATTTCATTGCAGCGTTAAATAAAGTCATAATTTCTTATTTCAAATAAGATAAACGTATTAAAACAATTTTATTTATATCAAGTTATCACTATTCATTCAGTTAATCATTAGATTATTTGTTTCTGATTGCAAAACAATTTTAATAAATAAAGTTATTTAGTTAATCTTTGAGTTGCACATGGTACATTACCCAAATTAACATTTATTAGCTTTCACTAATACATATATACATATTCTACACACATACAACACTAATTATGGTATATGTTTCAGCATTATATAGTTTGGTTAAGAGAAAATGTATAATCAAAAAATCAGAAATTTTCATTTAATAGCATTTCTTTTCTTTCTATCTTTTGTCATTTCTTTGCTTTATTTTCGATTTTTGTCTTTATATGTGTAAGCTTTTTGTTTTTATTCATTAGTTTATATGTACTTTTTTGCCATAAATGAAAGCTATTTGAAGAAAATTAATTTGTAACCACACGCATTCAGAAGTAAGCAAGTAGAAAAAACTATTAAGTGCTACACACAGTGAAGACTTGCACTTGTTGGGTGGTGGAAAAGTTAATGTGTAAAATGCTAAATATTTGACACTATTCGAAATTGTTTGGTTTTCTTATTATTAATTGGGAATTCCAGCATGCTAACAGTTTACTTAAATATTCAGTTCTTAGGATTCTGATATTCAATACGAGAAGTGCTATTTTTGTTTTGCGAAACGGCAAAACTACGCAACTTACGTTAAATCTGATACCGGAAACATAAAATATTATGTTTCTCAGAAGATCAGATTTTATACGAGACTCATTCCATTTAAAACTAACACGAAAAAATATAAATTTAAACCTTTCCTCTTCGAATTTTATGATATTAGGTACATTCATTATACTTAAAAACTAAGACTGATACCAAAATTTCAGATAATTTTATTAAGTGGTTCGAGAAATATAGCGATTTGAAAGTGTAAAAAACAAAACAAACAAAAAAAAAAAAAAATGATAAAGTTGTATACACAGAATTAGAAATATCTTTCAAAATATTTAAGGGAAAAGATTCATGATGAAATTGTCATAGATAACAAAATTATATTCCACATAACGTATAACATGACTTTATTCTCAACATTAGTGCTGAAAAACAAGTTAGCAGATAACTTGTTTATATGAAGATTTGACAACTAAAACAGAATAGCGAAACCGCTCAAAATCAGGGGTTTTTTTTAAAGAAATACTAAAACAATTAAAATATTAAGTGTCGTACAATTCTTAGTACTTAAAATATAAATTCAGCTATATTAAAGCCAACGATAATTGCAATAGCTAGTAATAACACTGTGCTAGTTGCAAATTTTAAAAAACTGAGCACCCTACTTGTAAGGCTAACTCGAGTGCGCTGAATTCAATGGTGACAGCCATTTTTCGAAGTTAGCGCTCGTATTCACGATATTTGAGTTTAAACTTTATTATAGAAGTAGCGAATTAATTAAAAATTAGAAATATTATTAAACAATAAATTGATTGAATATATACTACAATCAAAAATTAAATGAGTTTTAGCCCGACTTTAAATGTTTTTTATATTTTTGTTTGAAAAATTGCTCATCGATAACACTATTTAGCTCATTTACATAACTATTGTAATCTTTTTTGTCAGTTTAAAGTTGTGAGGACCAAAATTCTTGGAATTTGCCATGCTAGCAATTTAAGAGTTAGCTATGAGAAAACGCAGCAGGCAGAAGTAGCAGTAGAAAGCAGCAGATAGAAAAGTCGAGTGAAGACGTCAATGCCTACATCGTCACAGCTGAGCAGACGAGTAGCAGAACTGACGAGTCACGAAGGTAGAAGCGATAAAATAGTAGAGCGGAGAAGTAGCAGAGAGAAATACACAGGAGTGTAAGAGTAGCAGAGAAGCAGAGGAAAAATTCAAACATAGCAATCAAGAGGAGATAAAATAAATAAACAAGAATCCACCTACATAAGCACTCACACACAGACAGCAGAAGGGAAGTTTCGATGCAACAACCGCTATCGGTTCGAACAAAGTGCAGGAAAACTGCAATAATATTAGTCTTAAGAAATATATATAAGCCAGTGCAAAGTTACAATCGATCTCTCTCTTCTTTTTCTTTGAAAAAAAAAAAACTATTAACAGGGTAGTGTTAGGGGGAAAAATAAATAAAGTTGGTTGGTTTGTTTTAGTAAAAATTCTAATATTTTACAGAAAAAAAGTACTCTATTAATTTTTTTAATTCCAAAAAAATTTAAATATCTAATTCACTTTGTTAAGTCGAACAAATATCTTATCTTAAACTGAAAATTTAAAAAATAGCATTATTCACTCGAACTTTTGAGCAAATTCGAATAAACAAACAACAAAACAACAAACAAACAAATAAATATTAAACTTTTTTTTGATACTTTCTGAATGACTAGACTTTTAGAAGGCATATACATATGTATGTATAATTTTTAAAAATTTTGAACAGTTAGAAATTCATGTATCTTTTAATCACATTTAAATTTTTGAATTTATAAAAAAGAAATTAATTATGAATTTCCAATCTTATACAAAACAAATTAGATGGAATAATATTTGCAAGAAATTGTGATAATCTACTTTTAAATTTGGTCACATAGCTGATTTAGTAAATAAGACAAAATTTTTTATTAACAAAAATAAAATTATATAGATTAGACATATATTAGAATTTTAAATTCCACTTAGATTACATTTTAATCTATACCAAATTCATTCCAATATCAGTGATTATTTCTTCTTTTATTTTTTCTTTTTTTATTTTAACAAAAGTATTTTATAAATTGATTTATAACAAAATATTTCACATATAATTTTAAAGGAGACATATATACTTTAAAATGATATAAGTATTTATTAATTTTTGATAATATTTAAAGCAATTAAAAAATGTGTTTAAAAAAGTAATAGTTAAAATAAAATTGCAATTTGCAAATAAAACAAAAACATATTTAATTTCAAACATGTATAAAGGCTACAAATTCTTAAATGATTAAACATTTTAAAAATCGTTTTAACGAAGATATATGTATATATGTATATATATGAATTACAATCAGTGAGATTAAAAGCTTGAACAAGATTTACAATCTGGGCCAAGTGATAGAATATTTTCTTGGAAGTTTTTACTCGGAAAATATAGGAACTAAGAAGTCTCGGATTTTATCCAAGATTAAATAATCAAGTAGGAGATAGTAAATAGGAGGTGTAGAACCGGCAAGGCAACACGCAGGCTTCACGAAAACAGCACTGTCTCAACATAGAAGAAGTTTGTGGAAAAAAAATATATAGTGAAGGATAAGAAATAAAGAAACAAGGGTAAAAATGTAAATAAAAGTATTGTTATTTTATGTAAGAACCTTGCACATGACTGAGTTTACCCCAGCTACAAACCCGGGTAACCGGAGAATTCTTACAAAGTTTTGTTTTTTGGCGTTTAAAATATATTTGACAATAATAATTCATTATTATACACTTCAATGTAATCTTAATTGTTAATATTGTTTAAATTTAAAAACGAACCCCCTATTCATAAACAAATTTTAAATTTAAAATACAATTTAGAGACAAAATTTGTATGAAAAATTTGATTTGAAATGCCTTTTAAAATTTAAAGGCTGTTTGTGAATATGGATGTAATTATTAAATTTAAGCTAAAAAATTTAATTTTCTCTCTATATTTTAGCCTTTCAAAACACCACTGAATTCAGCGCCGTCAATTTAGTTTAACCAAATGGATGCCCATATTGTTAAAAAATTAGTCCCATTTTCGCGCACAATGTAATTGAAGAAAAAAAATTACAACTGAAAATACGCTTTTCTGACATATAACCACTTTTTAGGCTATCAACTTTGAAAAATTTATCAGATATTATTATATTTTTTTAAAGAATAATTCTAAAATTATTCAACAACATTGGTTCTATTAGACATATAAATTGTTTCAAAGAATTAATTTATTCATGAACATTTATTTCATTGTAACCGAAATCATTAATATCCTTAATATATTTGAAAGACGATGGAAAATAAATCATCAAACATTTAATACTTAAGTACTGTAAAATATATTTTTAGTGGATAAAATTTCTTAAACTAAGTTGTTGCTATTTACAAATTAAGGCTCTTCAATTTGCTAGATAGGCAAATACTAAAAATAATCGATTTTTGGTAAGAAAATTTTGTAATTTTTCTCCACAAATGCCTATTAAATCAAATTTTAAAAATTAGCTAAACATATCAACTCTATGTCATATATCGCCAAAAAAATTCGCCATGTCGCTAAACGGAAAATTCAGTCGCCAAAAGCATTTAGAAATCGCCACGTTTGGCGAAAAATTGCACATCTGACAGCCCTGCTCAAAATTAAAATTTATTTTATTTTCACAACGGTTTCTCAAAAGCTCTCATTTTTGCTCTCCCTCTCTATCGGTGTTGTCGTTGTTGCAAAATAAATCACATATGTTTATTTATATAAGTTTGCAAGATAAAGAAAGCTTTGCTTAATATTTTTTATGCATGGAGTTTACAAGAGGGAGAAAATAATTTTTTATATATGTAGTTTTGTTGTTGAATAAACAAAAACAAAATGTATGTAAAAAGCCGTCTCCACCTTCATATAATTTGGATTTCACTCTGAGAACTGGAAACAGCCACCGCCACCGCTTGCTTGTGTTTGGGCTCTTATCTCGATCTATAGTTTGTGTATAAATGTCTCAAAAAATTGTATTTTTAAAATTTTAAACAAATGCATGTTGAGATTTGGCAACAATATTAACATTAACTCTGGTATCGCAAAAAGTGAGTCTTAGTATAGTTCGTGAAAAACATATGTACATTTCTTTTTCACGAATTTAAAAGTACTATTGTTTGAGATACGCGACCGCGGAATTTTATTAGAATTTTATTGGCCATTCAAGTTCAACGTATTTTATCATAAAAACTATAGTCCTGTAAAATATTGACTAAATTTCAGAAATCTCTTTAATTGTATTATTATCGCGATTTTAATGAACTTATTATATTTTTCATAAATTTATTTATATCTAAGTATAATAAATACTTCCATATAACTTATTTATAAAAACTGTTAATCTAACCTTTCGAAAACTAAATGCATAACTGACCCCCTTGTTGTTAAAGGGATAATTTAATATAAACTCAATAGTATCAAAATAGACTATTTGATTGGTATATTAAAATCCAATATGTGTTGAAAAATATATAAAATTATATATCTGAAAAAAGAAAATATGAGAAAAAACGTTAGTAAAATTGTAATATTCTGCGAACGAAATAAAACATAACAATTATTTAAATAAATATTCCAATTCTATTACAAATTGAAGTTAATTTTTTTAAAGAAAATTTTGATAATAATATGGAAAGAACATTTGCAATTTTTTTCATGAGGCTCCTTAGCATATATATGTACCTATTATTTATGTTCCTACTGCGACAGAGCCCTTAATCTGCAAGGAAAGGGCCATCAGTGGAATAATTTTAGAACATACGTATATAAATTTGTTGATTTAAAAAAAAATGTAATATTTTTTCTATATTTTGTTTTGAATTAATTTTAATTTTTTCTTTTTCCAAAAACATTTGTAAAAAAACGTTTTCAGTCACTTCACAAATAATTGAATTAATTATTGTTATAATTAAATCTCAAAATTAAACAAAACAACAATGTTAACTAAAAAACTCAAGGCAATAAATTTTTGTATACAAAAGTAAAAGAAAACATAAATTAAAGAAGGCTCAATAAGTGTTATATTCGTGAACAAAATCGCGATCATATATCTGTTTAAACCTCACTTTAGAATATCGAGTAAAAAACAAAATATGCATAGATTTTTTAATTGATGTATTTTTCACATTTAACCACAAAATCTTTAACTGATATTAATAAATAAAATGTTGCAAATATTAATTATAGACTATAAAATAAGTTTTTCAATGACAAAAATACACACCTAAAAATGTTAAAATTTGCACTAAATTCAAACGTGTAATTATTTTTGAGTGCTACTTGATTCCGATATAAACTGTAGTAACAGTTTCTGATTGGTATACATTTTCACCAATTTCAGTAAGCGATTTGGATGTGTCTTGACAATTTATGAAATAT
This sequence comes from Protocalliphora azurea, assembly GCA_932274085.1. NCBI lineage: Eukaryota > Metazoa > Arthropoda > Insecta > Diptera > Calliphoridae > Protocalliphora > Protocalliphora azurea. The sequence continues at coordinate 103,707,247 of OW026522.1, forward strand.
TGAAAGTACCGTGATCTTAGGTCATGTATACTTTTTATGCATCTTTTTTATTGAAACCCATCTTTCGCTTAACTAAAACAGAATAGATGTATTTATTATAATTATAATTTCACATAAAATGTAAAAATGATAGTATAAAGTGTGCAAAATTTTAGACCGATTTAAGAGTTATAATATTTTTCTAAAGCAATATTATTATTATCGCGACATAATGATTATAAAATATAATTTCGAAACCTGTTTTGAACTCGCGATGCTTTAGCTTCATCGAAATTACGCTGTAAGTGTGCCTTGTGAAAAAGGCACCTCTTATAGCTATTCACATTTTTCTCCCCAAGTTTGGGCACACGATCAAACGATTCATAATTACAAAAGCAATAAACTTCCATTCTTTATTTTATACCACTCGAAACGGTGCAAATTTTCTGATCGGAAAACTGCTAAAAAAAATAAAATTTTGAAAATTTTGGTTTCACCACTTGTCCACCATATAATTCAACACTGGTTAACTATAGACTAATTAAACACAAGTTGGCCCATTTGTTTGTAGTTTAAATTAGAGAAGTTGGACATATATGTTAAAATCCGCGATTAAAGCCATGAAAATAAAGAAAAACAGATTTATTATTTTGAAACATTGTTTTTGGATTTTTTAAAATTGAGTGCTTGCGGTACCTAATCTTCATTTAAACTATTATGGAACTATTCTGGTCTTGAATTTTTGTTGTTTTACTCCGCAAAGTGTGTTAACATAATTGCATCAAAAGTTAATTTAAAAATTCAGAATTAAAAAAAATGAGGTTTAATTAAGATCAGTTTCTTAAAGGAAAACGTAAAAAGAGAATTCCCCATATGAGGAATTTCGAAAATTCTACAGTTTTTCAATTTTTTTTTTTTCTGACACTAACTTCGATTTGTGGTTTTATTAAACAATATTTCTGCTCGCGTTAATCATCTTTATCAGAGCGTGTAAAAGTTGTGGAGGTTTAAATATAGATGTTTCACTTCATCAAAACTAAAACAAAGCGACATTTTCACTACAACAATATTATGTTCTCATTTTTAATCTTCATTTTTGACAATATTGTGTGTATTAAGACATTATCACTACCACGCTATAATGTTTTAATTATTAATTTATATTAATTTAAATAATACTGTGTTCATCATAACAAGGATTATGTTTCAGTTTTATCATTCAATATTTACATTCAATTAAAATCTTAATATAGTTGACAAAGAAAAAGAAAAACAAAAATATGTTTTTGTATACTTTTACAAAAAAAAAAATAATAATAATAATATAGAAAATATCATTATTTCTACAACCATTAAATATTATCAATATTTTTCTATGTTCTTAAACCATATTTTGTTTTCAAACCATTATTATTATTCCCATAATAATAAAGTGTCACAAATAATCATGTTTCTTACAAATATGTTTGAAAAATTCATAATTTGTTTGTTTTTGAATATATTTTGTTTTTATGTTTGTGTTCTATATTTATTATAATTCTCATTTAGTTTATAAATGAATTAACAATGGCTTATTATATTATAATATATAAGACATTGACTAATTACTATTAAAGTGTTTAGTTAATAAAACATATCTTGTATTATCTTGCACAATATGCAATGGTACAAATAATAATAGTTAATGAATAAGAAAGATGTAAATAATTTTTTTATGAATAATAAACACTTTTATCTATTATTTTGGAACAAATATTATGGACTCAATATTTTCTTTTTCTTAATATATGATAAGATGGAATAATAAAAATGGACGAAATAATGGAATAATTTTATGATAGAATGGTATAATAATATGAAAAGATGATAAAATACAACAAAGTGGAATCATAATATGAGAAGATGGAGCAATAGTATGTTAAGATGCAACAATAATAATAATAATAACAATAATAATAATAATAATAATAATAATAATAATATAATAATAAAATGAAATCATAATCTGATATAATGGAATAATAATGTAGAAAATGGTTCAATAATATGCAAAACTCGAACCATAACATGAAACAATATAAACCATAAAAGCTGACATTTATAACAGTAACTATTTTTAGCTGTGACCATATGTTCCAATCATAATATGTTTTCCTTAGATTATAGACACTACAACTATATTTTTTCTCTGCGTGTAGTTATTTTGTAAGGTCTACCAGAATGCATTAGCAGCTTTTCTATTTTTAAGTAAAATTTTAGGAATACAAAGCACTAAACTCAGTTTCAAAAAGTTTCGAATTTTTTGAAATTCCTTATATGTATATAGCCCAGTTTGACCGACTATAGCTTTCTTATTTGTTTTTATACCCTACACCATCATTGGTGGTATACTAATCGACTCTGAATCACTTACTGAGTCGATTTAACGACGTAAGTCTAGCTGGCTGGTTAGCAATGAATAATTATTTTGCAATAGGTCCAAGCCTATTGTAATTGGTTATGATCGGTCCATAATTTTACCAAGCTCCCATATAATTATCTTCGCGGAGTAGGGATTTAACGATCATAAATGCCTGAAATATATCAATGTTTTAATGAAATTTGGCACCAAGGAAGTTTTATATCAATCTTTGTACCAAATTTTATGAAAATCGCTCCATAATTGACAATAGATCCTCTTATGCACATCACTTTAATGTGCATAAATCCCATAAAAATTTTAGTATCAAGTTATTATTCAACAAAAATAACTTCTATAAAAGTATAAATGTCAGACCGATCCATAATTTACAACAGCTTATATATAAGGCCCACTTAGGGAATCAATGAAACATTTTACATATGGTATACTTAATATAAGTATCCAAGAATTTTGTTGCAAATACACAAGGGTATAGGGTATCAACAATTCGACCTTGACTGATTATAAAATTATTATTTTTTATAATTTTTTTTTATTTTTTAAACAAAAAACACAGTTACCCAATTCATAAAATATGTTATTTAAGTTATTGTGTTATATCCCCAAATCCCCCGACCATCAACGGTTGTGTTGATATTGAGTCCTGTGTCAAAACGCAAACGAACGTTTTTGATACAGTGTTCCTCATCCCGGTACCTTCTACAAAATTCGTTAAAAGGGCAACCAGATTTCTTAACAGATACCTCGGTAATCCCATGATGAAGCTAGATCAAGATTCATCATAATGGGGTCATATTTTCCTTGAAGTTGAACATGTGGATCTATCTTGTGTAATCCTCGATAAATTCTGCAGAATTATTGATCTGCAGGCCGAAAGCGGCACTCCAACCAGTTGGTCCGTATCTTCACCTCGAAGAAGTTATCAATCTCTGGCTAGTGCATTCACAAAAAAATTACCTGGGGTGCTTGACTGACCCCTAACGCAGACCAGCTCCAGATTTGAATGTCTCACCATCTTATTTAGAGATGTTCGGCATTCATGTACCAATCTGGATGTCGAAAAGACACCCGAGAGCGATTTGATAGCTGCTTGACTCTCCGTACAGATTTGGATATCCACCCCGAATAACCTACAGTACATTAATTAGTTTACCGCCCTCTTTACGGCCGAGATCTCTTCTTGAAGAATGCCGCAGTGATCTGACAATTTAAAGGAAATTTTTTTCCTATAAACGGGAATATAGAAAACCCCCAATACCTTTAGCAGATTTGGACCCGTCAGTATAAACCTCAACTGCGCCAGCTCTTAATTCTGGAGTAGTTAAGATTGATACTGAGAAATTTCTGCCAAGAAAGGGTATGGAGATGCAGTAATCGATATTGCTAGGAATGCTATTAAGGAATCCCAGAAAGGTTGCATCGTCGAATCTAATATCAATCCATGCACCTATAGTTCTGAGCCTTGTCGCCATAATAATGGCGATCAAATAGGACTTTCTATGGAGTTGTACCAAGCGCTCCTGTTATGAGTAGCGCTGAACTACGCAGAATCCTATCAAAGATTCCAATATAGGAGGATTTCTCCATAGCCTTCCACCATACTATCGCTCCGTACATAAGTATGGGCTTAATCACCGTATTGAAGAGCCATTTCGTATTCCTGGGATTTATTCGCCAGGATTTACCGATGGCCTTCCTACACATATATAGGGCCTTTGAGGCTCTGGCCCATGTAAGCTGGAGCCAGGATAGTTTGGAGTCCAGTATAATCCCAAGGTACTTCCCACTATCTGATATCTTTAATTCACCACCGTTTATGCGTGGAAGTGAGAAAGATGGAATCTTATATCTTCTAAAAAAAGGCAAGTACCGTTTTTCCTGGATTCACGCTAAGGCGTGTACTAATTAGATCCAGAACAATTTGTAGGCGGTGAGACAAGTATTCCGATATTTCCCAGATACAGCCACCGCAACATCAAGTGCAAGAATCAAGTTCCCTGAGCAATGAGTCAACGGTGATATTCCAGAGAAGTGGAGATAAAACTCCTCCTTGCGAAGTACTCCGTATAAATGGTGGACGCACCCATGCTAGACATTGTAATCCTATTGGTTAGAAGTCTCAGTATGAGGCTGATGATCGACTGATGAATATCCAATCTTTCCAGGGATATTTTGATTGCCTCCGGAGTCACATTATTAAAAGCCCCCTCTATATCAAGGAAGGCCACTAATGGATATTCCTTATACTGGAGAGCATTTTCAGTATACTCTACGAGTGAATGCAGTCTCCACAGATTTGCGCTTCATATAGGCAATTTGTGACGCTGATAATAGGTTAAGTTTGATCGTTCTACCATTGATAAAGACCACTGTACATCTAGCCCATGACTCAGGAATATAAGAAAATGACAAGCATGCTGAGTATATCCGATAGCTGGTTCCCATTTCCCTCACTGGCGGGGGAGGTAACGCTTGGGAGCTCGAAGACATGTTCGCAACTCCTTTGGTTGCAGTAGGTACTGGCGTCGCTGCCGCCCGAGTTAGTTTCGTCTGTCTTGTGAAGGCACGGGCCAAAGCAGCTTTTGAGATGCTTGATACGAAGCTCAGAGGTACCTCGCTGCTTTTGCTTCCAGAATTGGGAACCAGTTTTAAGCATTTGGTGTGCTTGCCACCACTTGCTGTTCGTTTTCCATCTTCTCATAACTTTTTGTTTGTTTTTCTTTTCCATTTAATTAAATTTTTTTATCCCACGAGTGTGCTCGTAATAGGTTGGACCATCCATGCATTGACGGCATACATGTACTAGGCTATCCAATATTTACTAATCTTCTTTAGCCTCTAATTAATCATTCAGATTCTCGGCACAGCTACCAACCACTGCCCGCGGACCAAAACGGTCTAGACTAGACACGGCCTGAGCTCGTGCCATTACTTAGGTCTGACAGTATATTATGTCAAACCTCAATAATGACAAAGCTCCCCCTATCCGCTACCTGGGGACACGCTCGATGGGAGATGTGTCAACTCCACATGAGAATGAATTAAACTAGATTGAAAAACGGGATAAGAATTGACCGAATCCGCTCGAAGCCAAAAATTTGAAGTCCACGAAACTATACAGTAAAATACTTTAAATAAGCTATCACAAATGTCACTTTCTGAAATATTCCTTTATACCAAATAAGCATAGGACACAAATGTAATTTATTTAATTAATACACATCTTCCATTCTTACAAAAAAATCTTGTCATTAAAATTAATAACAAACTTCACTAACAACGACAATAGCAAGCATTGAGTAAATAGGCGCAAAATTCTTTCAATATACTTGCTGCAAAGTTTAAGTCCCAAACAGTTAACTTTGCGGCGCAACGGAGAATGAAGAAAAGTAGCGTAAAATATTTTGTACAAACAGTCAACAAAAGTAAACGTATCATCATATTTGCCAGATAAATTTGGTGAAAAACTTTCAAATTTTGAGAAAAAATTTTTAAAAACATCAAATTGAATATTTGAAATCGTGAACGTCAAGAATTAGGTTTCTTATATGGTAATGAATATTTTCGATGCTTTTTTATTAAAAAATTGTTTTATTTATGCGAAAATGTTTAATTAAATAGAATAATAAATATAAAAATTTACTTTCATTGGTTACAGTTCATAATATTTAAGCATAATTTTTTAAGCATTAAAGCTTTTTTTATATTTTTTCAAATAAATCAATAGTCCAGAAGACTGAAAAAATTTTTTAAATTTTCAATTATATTTTCAATTTATAAAAAAATTTTTGAAATTTTCTATGGAAAACTTTAAGTTTTTAACGATTTTTAGCTACATTTTGGGAACAGAACAAAACCGCTTTTTATCAAAGGCGTTTGTTGTTAATATTTTCATGTATAATTATTTTAGTTTGAAATTTGCAGTCAAATCTAATAAAACTAAATTAAAAATTTACCAAAATTTTTGCAAAATTTCTAAATTTTCGTTATGAACAATTTAATAATATCTATGAACAAAAATTTTTTTTATGAAAAAAGTTTGGGAAAAAATACGTGTTCGATTCATAATATTTATGAAAAAATTTTCAATTATATTAATATTTTTCTCTGTGTAGTATCTATTAAGTCTGATGTTACAAAGAAATAATGGAGTTGTAGTTTGTTGTAAATAGGACTTTCATACAAAAAATATGTTGTCTTGTCTTTTGAAAAGTTATGAAAAATACATTCATAGAGCCAAAAAAATTATAAATTTAGAAGTTTTCTCAGAAAAAAATCATAAATTTATTTTTTTCATAAATTAAATTTTTTTTAAAAATATTGTGAATCGTGCTTGATTTTTTTCCCAAATTGTTTTCATAATAAAAAAATTTTCGAAAATTTTAATTTAGTATTATTGGATTTTATGGCAAATGTCATTAAAATGGCAGTTTTCTCTGAAAAAAGTGCTAAACAATTATACTTCCGTTGCCACTATATGGCTAAAAATCATTAAAAACTAAAATTTTCTCAAAGAAAATTTCAAAAAGTTTTTACAAATTGAAATTGTAAATAGAGATTGAATAATATTTTTAAGCCTCTTGATTTTATTTTATTTGAAAAAAGTTTAATAAAATTCAAACCAACTTTAAATTTCTTGATTAACCATTTATGGAGAATTGTCTTTTGATGTATATAAAAAGAAAGGTTTTTTATTAAAAAAAACTTTGAGAAAAAAGTGAAAGCATAGTACTATATTTTTTTATAAAAAATAGTCATTTTTCGTACTAATTTCAGAGTGCAAAATTTTAAAATTTTTCACGTCTAGACGATCTAAAATAATCAAAAATTTTTGCGGCATATAATTTCGGAATATATTGCCAATTATAAAGTATTTTTAAAAAATTCTTCACTCATTCGCCTCAGGACTTATTCCTGAAAAACTGAATGAAGTCGAGGCAAAAAAATCAAAAGTTCAAAATTCCAGCGTAAATATCTCCTTAAGTGTAAGAGATAACTTAAGTGATAAAGTATTTTTTTCTTGTATGATAGCTATGGTCAATTATGGACCGATCTGCGTGAAGTTTTGTAGTATAGTTTTATCTTAGAAAGAACTCATCTCTTATCAATTTGAGTTAAATACGGATTTATTAAAGATATCTATGAGTATTTGACATATTTTCTGGAAAATTTTAATATGGGAGCAGTGCGAAAAAATGATAAAATTTTAATAAATTTTATTATGTTAAATTATTTTACTAAAATAGGTTAAAGTATAAAATTTCAGGAAGTTGGCTTTAAAACTACGACCTATCGATTAGCATAAATTATGAGCAATCGGAAGGACAGAAGTTTACGCTAATATATATATATATGCAGATTCGAAAAGTATTTTCTCGATATACCCCTTTCTTGAATAAAAAGTAATTAAAAAGTGTGCATACGTAGAAAAATACTAAGGTTGTCCAATTATTCAAAAAAACTTTTTCTCCTACCCAATTGAAGGTTTAGCCGTATGCTTGTGAATTACTCTCATGAATTTTCTATAACGTGACTTTCTCCTGTTGCGTGCTTTGATTTCATAAGGATGAAAACAAACACAAAAAAGTGAATATTATCATCATAAAATATACTATCGCACTCACTTACTTACCACACACACATACACATACATTTCAAAAACTCCTATAATGCAAGCTTACATTATATCAATTTATAGCATTGTATAGATATTTATGTATGCAGTGAGTATTCGAAATATGCTTTTAAAAATACGTTAGTTTGGAAAGAGATTTGTGTGTGAATGTTTTAATCTATAGGAACTTTGATATCTTGGTGTTAGTTGTAAATATATTTGTGTTAAATTTACTACCAAAGGATATATCCTACAACGTCGTCTTCAACAATTGAGAAGGTATTATATATGCAATATTAGAGGAAAAGTGCTTAAATGGTAAATTTAGTGTATTTCTATAGCAAAAAAATTTTTTCAAACATTGAGAGAAAAATTTGTATTCTTTTAATAACGTTGATAAAATCAGCATTTCAATTTAATACATTTTTTTATTTAAAATTATTTTAAATATTTGAAAGATTAATTATATAAGTTCGCATTTTAGCTAACGATATTTTTCAGGAAGTTCAATAAGTTTTTCGTAGAATATAAATTTAATAAAACTTTGGCTGAAGACCTTTTCCAACTGCCCCAAATTATTGTTGTTCCTTCCATTCAGATTTTTACTCTCATTGTAGCCTTTACATATTGGATTAAGGTAATCAAGGTGTTTGTTTAAAGTTGTGTGTAAAGGAAAATATTTGAGATGAACTATTACATGAGCATATAAGAGCAATGCAACTACATGAAGCTAAACTGTGAAGTAAAAACATTAACTAAATTTTTTTAAGCTTTATAAAAACATACACGTACTTATACAAGAACATACACTTATTCGCTCATGTAGTTTGTAGATTTCGTTTGTATCTATTATTAGATTTCAAGTGAAAATTCAAGATTTTATTTCCAGAAATATTGTATGCGAATATGTGTACCTGTACATATGTATGTATAAAGTTTCAAGAATTGCTTTACTTTAGTTTTCTTAAATTTTTAAAATATTGTCACGTGTTTGATTGCATGCTTTATATAGAAATTTATTGAATTTATATTTTCTTTGAAAAAGTTGTTTCTACAAGCAGAGAAAAAAAAAATATGTAGTGATTGGATATATTATTATTGGAATATATGATTAGAATGATTATAAATAATAACTAAAGTAATTTATTTTATCATATTTTTATGTGGGTTTATCATTTTATGATTCGATTTTATAATATTGTGAACTTATCTTATTATATTGTGTCCGATTTTATAATAATAACAGTGTGTACCGTAATTCAATTTTATTATATTATAATCCAATTTCATCACATTTTTTATATTTTGGTCCCATTTTATCCTATTATTAATGAATTTTATCATACCATAATTCCTTGAATTATTATATGTTTTTATGATAATAATAGTATGGCTAAGAGTTACAAGTTTCCTCTAAAATTATTAAAATAAATTACATAAATAAATAATTACTTTTATTCATTTTTTATTAAGTCCATTACATATTTTACAAAAAAAGAAAAAATAAAGAAAATTATTTATTAGATATAAATATTAGTTTACGTTCTTTACTTACTAATTACTTACATATAAATATTTACACGGAAACTTAGTTCAGTATTTTTATTTTCTCTTTTGAAATGTAGACCATAAAATTCGATTCTAACGATTTAAGCGTAACCGAAAAATGATCATCCTCGTATTATTCTTGATTTATTGATGGTGTATTGAAAATCTTAAAGTGAGAGAGAGAAGTGAGAGAGATTTGAATGCAAATTGAATTAGTATAATTATGTTGTTGATTATCTCGATTTTTAATATATTATAGGAAGCCATTTGCATTTATTTTGCTTATTTTTAAAAATATTTACTATTTTATTCGTGAACAATTAATAAATGTACAAACACTTATTCCTCAAAAATAATTTGATTACCAAAAGTCTGAATTTATACACAAAAATGTGTATCCAATAGTTGTGCAGAAAAAAAAAAATATATTAAAAAAAACACTCAATAGTTGTAGAGAACAAAATATGCTTTAAAAAGAAAGACTCTGTCTTTGAGGAAAACATAATATTTCCAATAATAAAAATTTAACAGTTGTAAAAAAAATATGTTTTAAAAAGAAATAAAAATATTGGCAACATTTAATGCTTATAGAAATAATTAAATTTTTGCATATTAATAAAATTTCGTTTCTGGTAAAAATATTCTGCAAATATTATATTTTGATTGTCATCTATATTAAAATTTTGATTGAAGTTAATCATTAAATTATTAAATTTGAATAGAAGAGTTTTCGTCATGAACATAGTATTTTTAAAGTCTATGAAAAATAACCACAAGAACATAATATTTTTGTCGTGAGAATTCTGAAACCACGTTTTTTCTCTGCGTGTAAGAGAATGTTAAAGGAAACTTGATTTTATTTTCAAAGTGAAAAAAGGAAGTTTAAGAAATCGAAGTGAATGTGTTAAAAATATTATCCTAATAAGCATTTTTTCTGAAATTCAAGTGTAAAAATGTGTAATTCCAGTCATAAATTAAAATTTCAAGTGCTGAAATGCACTTGTATTACAATTTGTTTCAATAGCATAATCCAGTAAAAGTATACTTGAATTTATGCCGAGCATAACACTGTTAAGATAGTTAATTTCAGCCCTTGAATTAAAGTAATTAAATTCAAGCTTGAAAATACAATTTCACTCCAGCTTTAATTAAGAGTGCAATTCAAATATTCAAATTAGTGGAATTCGAGCTAATAAATTTATTTTTATTTTTGAAAAATATTTTTTATTTTTCGAAAACAAATCCAAATTAAATACGTACATTAAAAAAAGTATATATGTATGTGATTACAAAAATTAAAATAAAAAAAAATGAAAATAATAAGTTACAAATAACTCAAAGAAAAGAAACAATTTTTTCCGATTCTTGATTTTTTCTAGATTAATTAGTTTTTCTTTCATCTCATATGCAAACACATTGAACATTGATTTGAAGAATTTCCGCAAAATTTGATAGCAATTTTTGATTTAAACTTTTCTTTTTTTTTTAAAATCTCGAAAAAAAGAAATCTTTAAAATTAAAATGATCACTTCAATATCTATTATTTATTAACCTTTCTGTTCTCACAAATTCATTTCCTTTAACCTGTGCAAATTAAGTATATCTCTAATTCTATTTATCGATGTGGATTTATTTATTTTGAATATATTGAATTTTAATAATTTATTTTACGTTAATTAGAAATTTGTTTGGCAAAGAATTAAGACACTTTAGTACACCGTCTTTGCCAAATGTTCAGCATACAAAGTTCGACTGATTGTTAAACAAAGAGTCTTCGGTCGACACACAATGGTAAATTTTTGTAATTTTCTGATTTTATGTCTGCAACTTTGTAAACTTTTATTTTAAATGAACACAACTTTAAACCGACATTCTTGAATAATTGCTACAATATTTTTAAGTGTGAGCCAAATCTATTCACAGACTGTTCCATTGTTTTTTGTTAAAGTCAATGTTTTATGTTCTTCTATTAAGAAAATTAAAATATTTCAAAAATGTATTAATTTTTAGAAGAATGCAGATTGGGAAATTTTAGACACTGGCTTAAAAAAGTATTACGAGCCATGCACAGTGAAGCAGAATCGAATATTTTTGGAAATAAACCTGTAACTTCTAATCGGCTGTTTGGATTTACATAAAATTTCACATAGAAAGGAGAATCCACAGTACCCTCATGAGCGCAGCTATGGGGTTTCAGAAATTTGATATAGAAATTTTTTAACTGCTTTCCAATGTATTCGGGGATAAAAGAGTTTCTGGGTGACGTTTAATATATAGTTCTATACATTTACATAATTTCTTATTTTTACTTAACGAACAGTTTTGCTTTTCAATTCGTCATAGAGTTAGCTAGATATGAACATCCAACTAAATATATACAACGGAAGGAAACATTTTCAAAATTTCTTTCCACATTTTGTGACAGCTAGGAAAGCACTTAATATTCTTTCAATCATTTGCATTAGCGACTGTGACAGCTATATAAGCATATACATAAAAAAATTATGGCCCAAAATTTTTTAACAATCATTGTTGTATGATTTTATGTAAAAATTTAATTAAAGAAATTATTGATTTAAACAATTGTTAAATGGTTATAAACTTTTTCGACAGACATATTCAACTTTGGCGTTTGCTTAAAGAATTTGCAATAAATAAAATAAAATATGGGAAAAACAAATAAAAATTTCTTTATCTGTTAAATTTTGTTTAAATATATTTGGTTTATTATTTTTATATTCTGAGGACAGAAATGGACAATAAGGGTATTATCAGATATATATATATATATATATATATATATATATATATATATATATATATATATATATCAGTTTATATTTATTGTGAAGTTTTTCTGTTTTTATAGATATTAGGAAAAGAGATTTCAGGAGTGACACTTCCCACTGGATATATCGGTTGGGGAGTAAACGTAATAAATCTTGCAAATATGCTGAGCAATATATTAATTGTAAGCATGAATGGAATCAGCAGAAGATGAAAACAAAATATTAAGTTCTTTAACAAAAATTTATAGCAGGGGGCAATTTTCGAAGAAAACAGAAAAGAGAACACAGAAAACATAATAGAAAGATAGAGAAATAAATATGTTTGTGTATTATTTTTTTAGTTCAAAGACAAAACATAAAATGTCAATAAAGTAAAAGAAAATATTTTTTTTTTAAACTAATACATTACTTTATTCAATAACTCACTTGATTAATTTAATTTTATGATTCATTCAATTTAACACATTGTTTAAAATTTTAGAATTTTTCAACCATTTTGTTAATTAAAGTTTTTATTTGGATTTTTTTTTGTTTTCAGCTTTTATAATTATGGGTAATTGATATAATAATTTTGGTGAGAGATGGAACTTTGTGAAATGTTTAAATTGAATGAATTGTTTTGGTAAATAAAATGATTTATCACTTTTTTTCTGTGCAGTAAAACATTACAATTAGTATGGATGAATGACGATATATATATATATATATATATATATATATATATATATATATATATATATATATATATATATATATTCTCATTAGTCTTTGATATTTTTCATTTCATTTTCATTTCCAGCATTTCCAAATTTTTGGTGATATTTGGCATAAATAAGATTTTTTCTAAATTATATTCATAAATGGTTCCTATGGTTGATGAAGTATATTAAAAAATATTTATAATAGTCGAATTAGTAATTTCTTAAATTTAGTTAAGGCACTTTTAAATTGGAGAATGAAGCGTCGCAGGCGTAATTTTTTATTAAATAAAAATAATCATGATTATTGTGGGAGTAAATAAAAATTCTTAAATGGATAATCTGTAAAAGCAAAATTACTTTCTTTTTTGTTGAAAAACTAAAATTTTTGACTTTTTAAGGCAATTTTAAAAATCAAAAAAAGCTTGAAAAAAGATAACACGAAAATTTTGAGACTAAAAGAAAAATAAAAAGGCTAGATTTAGACTTAAGTAGGCTAAACTGGCAACACTGCTTACGACCAATGTTACAGCGTTATGTATGAGTAATACATATATGTATACTTTATCAGCTAAAACTCATACGCCTCTTAACAATTAAATTAATTCTAGTTTTTATTAGTGCGATCTGAACTGTAGTTTTAAATGGCTCAAAAGTGGCGATTAATTGAATTATGAAAAAAAAAAAGTTTTTATAATAGTGTTTAATGTATGGTGAAACTAGGGAAAAATGTTATATCATTGGTTATTAAAATAAAACATCTGTGTTGTTTAGTTTATCTCTAGTATGTTGGCAAATTTGGCAAAATATTGTTGTTTTTCTATTTCCAAACCTAAAGAAACGGCTCGGTGGAAAGAGGTTCAGCTCCAACGATGAAACTATTGACCAAACAAATGACTATTTTAAGGATTTTTTTTTTTCGATTTGGTGAATGAAACACTGCAGGTGAAAATTTGCGTTAAACATCTCAATTTTTTGCGCGAATAAATATACTGAGATACTTAAATGCATTATTATTTAGAAATAAAATTAGTAATATCAAATCAGAAACTAATATCTTCGTGGTTGAAATTTTATTATTTTAGACATTTTAAGGCAATTTTAAATATCAAAAAGATCTAGGAAGAAGCTAGAAGCTAAAGAAAAAATTTTCAGGCTAAAAACAAAATATAAAGGCTAGGTTTAGCTTTAACAAGGCTAAATTGGCAACAATGATTCTCGTATAAACTATCACCCGTATTCAAAAACAAATTTTAGATTTAGAATACATTTTAGACATTAAATTTTAATTTATTTATATACAAAAAACTAAAAAAATTTTAATTACGAAAATGATTCATTCAGTTTAAAAAATGTTTAAAGTTGCATCAAAATGATTATGTCTTTTACTAATAATTGAAAAAATTTAAAAATAAAGATTTTTTTAACTAATTAAATACTTTTAGGGTTTTAATTAAAAAATAATTTTACTGTAACTATATTTTAATTATATCAATCAAGTAGATGAATGAATGAAGTAAAATATTAATTGAAAAAAATGTCTATACTTTTTTCTACTCGTATACATATTTTCTTCTTTTTTTTAATTTTTACTATATCGTTATTTAATTACAATCTTTTTCCTCGGAAAATTAATGTTCAATGTGTAATACATGATATGATTTTTTGTCTTCTCCGTCCTTATAATTTGTTTATTAATCGAATTTGGCATCTTAAGTATTTTCTTTGTATTCTTAATACTTACAATTTGCTTGTTAAGAATTTATTCCTCATATTATGTACTGATCTTGTTTTAACTGTTACCAATTTATTCGCCAACTTCATTCATGCTTTCAAAATAGCATCAACATTTGTTGAGTATGCTTGGGAGAAGCAAAAAATATAAGGAAACAAAACATAAAATAATGAAGACGACACAATATGGACGTAATATAGAATATACCAATTGATTATACTAACAGAATAATACCACGTAACCATTTGTTTCAATGTGTTTCATACTACTAGTCCTAGATTTCTTATAACCTTTTGTGTTCCTCCATCTCAAGAGTTGACAAATTCACCGAAACCAAAAAGACAAAATATTACACAAATTTATACATGTGTATGTATATGCCTCTCGAAGGCATTGTACCTGAAATAAATAATGACAAAATTACACACAAGTTTCTTCTAGTCCTCCGAGATACTTACCATCATATAAATTTTATAAAATATATAAATCGGTTGCAGGTAAACAGTAATGTACAAGTATATTTTTTCAATGTTTTTTTTTATTTGATTTGAAGTTATTGAAAAAATGTAAACATTTTTATTTGTTTTTTACAAAATATTTAAAACCAATTAAAGATTATAGAAGTTAACACTAAAATAGAATCATGAAAAATATGTGGCAGACATTGTAAGTCTGGCCTTTTCAATCACCAGAAAAAGTTCAGTTTTTCTCCATTACATCAAATTTTTAACCCAATGACAACTAAGGCAAATATAATTCCCTGAAGAACTTTTGGGTTATATGTATTTCTAGGTAATAGGTAGAGCAAATTAGTCATTCATGTTTTTTATACTAGAAATTGTGCTACAAAAATGTAGTAAAAGTTAATATTTTTTCTGTGTATATTTGTATATTTTAAAAGGCATTTTAAATTTAAAAATTATTTGTTAATACGAGTGTATAAATTTTAGACAAATCTATCGATTAATTTAAAAGTTTTATCTTAAACTCTGAACCGATCTTAATATTCCAAAAGAAATCATTTTGAAGGAATATCGTTAATTCTATACAACTCCCTTAGATTTTGTAAACAAAGAACAAAACATTTTGTATAAAAAACTACTAATGCATTCTACACACACACAAACACTTTCACTTAATATACATAAAATTATTTTATTTCCTTAATAAATTTTTCATTTCCAAAAATATTCCAACACACATGCAACAAGTGTTTTCCTTGGTGGTTTTTGTGTCTATGTATCTCTCTAATGGTTTACGTTTACATATATATATATATATATATATATATATATATATATATATATATATATATATATATATATATGTATAAGTATGTATGAATCATTTATTTTTGTTGTATCACTGACAAATCTGCTTTGTGTTTATTTCGGTTTGCTTAAGCAATTTATGTAAATTTTGAAAAAATTCAATTGTACATTTTGCAATGGGGGAGAAAAATTTTTAAATTGTTTTTTATTTGAATATTGTGATTCTATGTTGATTTTACATTTTCTTTACTTTCGTTATTTGTTGGTATTTTTTATACGTATTCGAAATATGTATGTACTTATACATATAATAGGGATTCACAAATATTTTGCATGTCATATTGTTAGAATTACTGTTATTTTGTTTGTTTTATTTTCAGAATTAAATTTAATTCAAACGAGAAAGAAAAATATAGTCGGCCAAGAACGATTATATGATACCCTGCTCCATTCTGTACGAGCAAAAATATTCGGGAAGCGGACTTATATTACACCTGTTGCCAATTTTACTAAATGTAAAATAAAATATACAAATAGAGAATAATATGTTTGATACTAATATCTAGATGCTTTTATGTACTTTAGGGCGATTCCAGGAAGTGAGTTTATATGGAAGCTATGGTAAATTATGGACCGATTCTCAGAAAATTTGGCTATGTCGTTTCAACCAGACTTACAGAATTTCATTAAAATATTCTTATTTTTAAGGGATTTTTGAGTGTTTAAACTTTATTCCCAGGGGACATTTGCATGTTGGCTAGGTGAAATAATGGACGGATCACAACCAATTTCAATATTCTTTCTTGTATTATAGAAGTCCCACGTGCCAAATTTCATTAAATTATCTTTAAAATTGCGACCGATACTTTGTGCACAAGATTTACATTGACAGCCAGCCAACCAGACTGACGGGCATCGTTAGATCGGTTTAAAAAGTGATCCTGTGTGGATTGGTATACTTTAAGGTGAGTGTTGGATAATTTTTTCTATGTGTTGCAAACATCAGCACAAGCGTATAATACCTCAACTACCTATGGTAGTTTAGATTACAAAAAGTGCTTGTTTAGGGCTTTTTTATTTAAGAAATTAAATTATCATTGTTTTGTCCCTGGGGCGGTGTTAATATAATCTTTACAAATATTAAATTGGATGTGCCATTTATCGGATTAAATTAACATAATATTTGTGAGTGTTTTGATTGTGGTTTGCGTGGGAAATTGTTGTGAAGACATATATTGGATCAAGTTTTGTGCATAATTTAGGGCTTTAAAATATATGGAGGACTTATATCCAAAACAATAAATTGCAGGAGGTGACAAGTCCACCAAATGCATAAGACCAGCTTTCAATTCTGGAAGCAAAAGCAGTGAAATACCTCTGTGCTTCAAACTAAGCACCTTAAAAGCATCTCTAGCCTGCATCGGTAAAGAAAACTACTGCTTCGGGAGCTGTCTGCTCGAAATCAACTCAAGCAGCAGCAAACTCAGTGCCTTCTTTGAAAAAGGGAACTGTGAACAAGCTTTTGAGTTCCCAAGTATAAAGGAGCTACGAACTTCGAGCTCTGGATCTGCACCTCCAGTCCAAAAGGGCGTGCTGCCGATCATTTTTTTTTGATCATCTTGGTAAAAAATCTGCTAAATCCTTAACCCTACTGTAACTCGTAACCCTAAATTGGGCCAAATCTTTAATTACCGAATTTCAGCAAAAACCTCCTCCTTCGTCGAAAGTCGGGCCTAAACGGCAAAGATGAAAGCAGAAGGCACAGCTGCAAGGTCAACAGCCTGGAATCAAACATCCGAAGCTCTATATCCCGATGGACAAATCGTTTAGTGAAATGGCCAAAGGTCACCTCACACGTAAATTGGGATTTAGTACGCAAAAAGCTGATGGTGAAAAGTTCTAAAGGAGAACCCCGTGGTATGTCTATTTTTGATTTTATCCTTTGTAGTAGTTAGATGTTTTAAACAACTTTAAGGAACCAACCTTTGTAGTTTCTAATAGAAGAAAGGTTTTCGATATTATTCTAGTACTAGGCATTCGAACATGATCAGCGAATGGAGGGTCTCAAATGATTGTTCATTCTCTGATCACTAGTATATTGACTTGACTATAGAAGTCCCTTTACCAAGGGTAACTAGGCAGAAGAATATGACATTCTGTCCCAACTTCTCTCGAATCCCCGGCTATTCATAATCGGCGGGAAATTGAGCCCTCTTTAGAATTACTAAAAAATTCATTTGACAGAGCGACCTTTGCAGCATGCAGACCGAAGGTCTGCAAAAGAAGGAGTAAACCACATTAGCGGAACTGTAAAATAGGTGACACTCGCAAAGAGTGCCGCCGTTTATTTAATAAGGCTAAGAGACTGGAAAACTGGTTAGCTTACAAATCCTTAGTAAACAGGTTTAAAAACCTGCAGCAACATTAATTGGTCTAGCAATAATAGATGTTTAGGCATCACCTTGGACCCAAAGCTAAACTTTAGCCCTCATATATGTTATATTATTGAAAAATTAAACAAATATAAGAAGATATTATACGCCCTAATTAGCAGAAATTCCCTTCTTAGTAATTTTAATAAAATTTTGATAGTCAAAATAATTTTTCAGACTTATATCCTATACGGTTTTCTAATATCGGGAAATTGTGCAAGGACTAATATAAAGCGCTTGCAAATAGCTCAAAATAAAGATTTAAAAGTGGCTCTTAAATTACCCCGGCATTATTCCACCTCGAGACTACATGTGATCAGTAATGTTAAAACTGTATCACGAGCTATTGTTAACCTTACCTCTCGTTTTAGATCCAAGTGTAGTTTCTCTGAAAATCCACTTATATCTGCATTATGTTAACTTAAAAATTTTACAACTTTCCTTTATTTTTATAATAATATAGTAACTTTCGTTATTCTTTTGATATATTAGTATTGCATAATAATAATAATAATAATAATTATTATTATTATTATTATTATAATTAATATTATTGTTATTTTCTTTGAAGGTTTTTGTTAATAGTTTTCCTTCTAATTCACCAATAATATAAATAAATATTTCTTAGATATCAAATATTATTACTATTTAAAACAAATATTTAATATCCTATTAAATCGCCCCAAAAATTATGAAACTTTGAAGCTTAAGTCTAGTAGTAGCCATATGCATAAAGTATTCAACAGAGTTGAAATTTGAAAAATGAAGGAAACTTTGCAAATATTCACCAGAACTCTTGTTAAAGGATTCCAGGAAGAGTATATCATTTTTATTTTTCAAGAAACAATAAGAAAATAATGAACGAATACAAATACAGGTTTAAACTTATAAATTTTTTGCAAAGTTTTGACTTTAGAAATTGCCATGACCTAATAACACGTCAAATTAGTGGAACATCAATTGATCATACTTATACTAATATGAAAAAGCCGATAATTGTTGATTCTATTAATTGTATGATTTCGGATAATAATATAATATCGTGTAGAGTAGACATATAGGTTAAAAGACAGGATTATAAAATGGAAAGGATTGTTAACTATGACTATGCGAAATTGGAACGTATTTTACAAAATAAAATGGCAAACTTCATGCATACTGGTGATTAGTCAACTGACACTTCTAATCTTATTTCCTCCGTTAGAAGCGCTGTTGACTTTTCCACTGTGGAAACATGTAAAAGGACGAATAATAAAGACAAAATAGTTTCTTGGATAAATGGTAATTTGCAAAAATTAATTACTATTAAAAACAGTCTATTAAAACAAAGAAGAAGAAATCGCAATAATATACTTGAAAAGAATTAGTAAAGTTATAAAGGCAGCTTTAAAGATTTCGATGAATAATTTTTACGTCAGTAACCTAGAAAACTTAAATAATGTCCTAAAAAAAACATGGAAATTTATGAACGAAACTCTTGGGAGGGTAGAACAAAGGGAAATTTCTATTGCTAATACAAATGGAAAAATTATACAATCAGTAAACATAATAAAGCATAAACTAGTTCAATCACCTTCCGATTTCTGTAACGGGTTGAGAACTTTAAGACCGGTTCATAATCGATTTCGTCTTAACTATACCTCTAATGAGGAAGTTAAGGATATAATTTCAAGCCTTTTACCTGGAAAGAGTTGTGGTCACGACAATATTTATTTGTTTTTCTCCAAATAATGTGCATATTTTTAATACCATTGCAGACTGGTCAGTATACCCTGACATTCTGAAAATCCATAAATCCCTATTCCCAATTAAAGTAAAGCAACAACAGTGGAAGAATATCGTCCTATTTCGATACTTAATGTTATTGATCAAATCCTTGAACGTATATTGCACAAACAAATTTTCAATTATTTTATGGAAAACAATTTATTGATCATAGTGCTGTTGCTGGAATATTTTATGATCTAACGAAGGCGTTTGATCTTATAGATCATGAAATATTGCTTAACACTATGGTATTCATGAAAATGGATATTTGCTTCTAGAGAGCTACTTAACAAATAGAAGACAATTTGTTGAAGTTAAGGAAAATAAGAGTAATCTGCGGAATGTCGTACATGGAGTTCCTCAGGGAAGTGTTCTAGGCCCTTTGTTGTTTTTAATATACATCAATGATTTAAAAGGTTTGAACTTGACAGGGAAAATTTTTATATTTGCTGATGATATTAGTATATATTATCATTATAAACATGAAGCTGCATTAAAGCCGTATATGGAAAGAGATGCTTCATTAGTTTCGGAATATTTTCGTATTAATAAGATCTTTTTTTAAATCCTGCAAAGACAAAACTTATGAGGTTTAAACCACGCTTTGGTTTTAGTAATGATTTTATTATTTTTATTGATGAAAATGAAGTTCGGGAGGTTTCATCTGTTGAATATTTGGGTATATGTTTGCAGGGAATCTTATGTGGGATCAGCATATTAGGAATCTTAAGGTAAAATTTTCTCCTGCCTTAATATACAAGTTTAGAAACAAGTTTGATAAAAAAACCAAATTTTTAATTTATCAAGCTTTGGTTCAAAGTCATTGAAATTACCTTGCATTAATATATGGATTCAAAAAAACTGCAGAGTTTAAATCGCTTCTGAGAATGCAGAACAAAGCACTAAAAAATGTAGCTAACTATTCCAGCTGGTTTCCAACTGTTATTTTATTCAGGGACGTTTTTCCCACTGTTTTGCCAATTTACGGGCTCTATAAGTTTCAGTTATTACTGTACACGTTTAAATGTCTTAATTGTATTGGGCATCATACCATACAATTCACACGGAATCAGGATGCCTTCAACACAAGAAATCGTGACAATTAAAGAATAATAAGCAACGAGTTGAACACTCTGGTTGTAGAGAATATAATAACTTGCCACATAATATTAAACAAGCCTCAAGCCTATCGCAGTTTAAATCTTATTTAAACATTTTTTTATCTCAACATGTTGATGAGCTTCTGATATAAAGTTTATTGGTATATTTGATATACACGTTAAAATTGTAAATTATTATTTATTATAAATATTTTTTTAATACTTTTGTTAAAATTTTGCCAACAAGCCTCTATAATGCCAATCTGGCGCTGAGGTGAAATTGTAATATTGTTTATTTTATAATAAAATTTGAAAAAAAGCTGCGAGGAAGAACACTTTTATTGAGCTAAAATCGAAGTTAAAAGTCCATACATAAATCCCACATTAAATTTGTACCCATATATGAGGAAGAAATTAGTTAAGAGGTATGACAAAACCGTAATTAACTTAAAAACGCAATATTCGTAGAATACTTAAATTTACAATTGAATATGACAGTAGTTTATTAATTTATTTGATGACAGAGATTCCCCAAGCATTTATATCTGCCAACTGTTTTCATATTAGATTTTAAATCCCGCAATTTTGAAATTTCTTTAGCCGATTTATAAATAGTAAAAGCATTTCTTGACGCGAAAGTTTTTGCATTTGCTTAGTTTTTGCTTGTTTTTAATAATATAAACCTTTATATGTTATTTTTCTTTGTAATATATATTAATAAATATATTATTTGACATATTCGTATTAAAAAAATATATATATAGCCAAACTATGGAAAAATCATATTCTCATTCAATGTAAAGACAATATCTTGACATACTGTACCTATGTATATTGAATTTAAAGTACATATGTATTAATCAAAAACAAAGTTCATACTTAAGAGATCAATAATGCAAACAAAAAGATTTTGGTTTTAAATAACCAAAGCAAATATTCTTAAACAAACAGGAAAATCCTTATTTGAAAGGTAAATAATTTTAAAATATTTATTCCTTTTTTCCTTTTGTCTGTATGATTGTAAAAAATTAGAAGTCATTGTCGTCTCTTTAGTATTTGCATTCTTTATCTACACGTATGAATAAATACACGTTAAAACGAACGAACGACCTTTAGCAAATAATTCGCTTGTAAATAATTTGAATATTTTTGCTTTGATGGCTTTTGGAGCAAAAAGAAGAAAAAAAAACTGTCATGAAATTATGACTTGGGATTACTGTTTTATTCTAATTAAAATGTACAAAAAAAAAAAAAAAGAAAAAATAAAAATAAAACACAAAACAGTAAAAATCTTAAAATATTAATATTTTGTAAATACTGTCATGTTTATTAAAATAATTTGTTATTTATGTAGTTATAAAATTTGACATTGATTACTTAGTAAAAGGTAATGAAAAATATATATAAAAAAAACTGGAATGAAATAGCTTAATTTATACCGTATACAAATGACATAGGATGAAGGAATATTTGTTATTATTTTGAATCTAAAAAAAGTTGCCAATGGCAGAGAGATATAGTAATTTTTGATACAACACTTTGAAATACTTAATTACAGTGACTAATTACCCACTCACACCAATATTTAACTTATTGAACTACAGTTAATTACAATTCAATATTGCTTTTTTATGATTTACTTTTCAATCTTTGAAGTAACATAAGAAATAACAATTCGTCCTCCACAAGTCAATTTAATGCCATCATATTTCAAAATTTTACCGCCCCTCGCCCAAATCGAAAAACTTGGAATTTTTATTGACTCTCATTGAAGCAGGAAATGAGGAAAAAATGGTCACACAAAAACATAAAAATAAAGTTTTCTTTCCCATTGTAAAAGCTAATGGAAAAACTTGTGTCGAATGTTGTTTATAATCGTACGTGCAGGATAATAAATACAATAATTTTTACTGCTGATTCTGTTTTCACTTCTCCTCTTCTGTTTTTTTTTCTTTATATTTACAAAAGTTCGAATATTTATAAATACAATTGAATAAAGTTTTTCTTCCTTTATTTCTTTTTCTTTTTTTTTCGCATAGTGTTGAAAACATAAATTTCTGAAATCCATTTACACTGAAATCATGTTTTTTTTTTCTAGAAATATTTTCAACAACAATAGGCCAGCATCAGCAAACAACTTATTTATTTACGTAGTACTAGAATTAAAGGCCTTCTTATGAACCAGAAGTAGAACAATAATCAAATTTTTATTGTGGCCGTTTTTTGATGATGTTGTTGTTGGTGTTGTTGTTTTATGCGTTATTAAGCAATTTCTTCTATTTAGCACTGAATACGTGAGTTTATTACAAAATTGCTACTTAACTTGTCCATTACAAGACATTCGAGTTTGCATTGATTTAAGTTGGTTATTTATAATACTTAATGGGAATTTATTTAAAAATATTTATTATTTATGTTTGGAGATTATACCCATACTTTGTTATAAGTAGTATTTAATATGTATATTGAAATTTTCCCTAACCCAGTAAGAAATTTATAAGAACTTTAATTAGATTGTAATAAATGTTAAATTTTTGGTTATTTTCACATCACTATCTAAAAAGGTGTATATTGGGTTTATCATTCTGTGTGTAACTTATTAAAAAAAAAGAGAAATATTTAAGATACTGTGGTTATTGTAACACATTTATTTATAAAAAATTCAACAATACTAAAAATTAATTTATTAGAAATTTTCAAAAAGTTAAAATTATAAATCATAAAATTAAAGCATATTTGATAAAAATAATTTTTTAAATTTCAATTATAAAGTGCAATTCTAATTGTAGTGTCACCACAATACCATAAAGTACATATATATTTCGGGTCCTGATAAGATTCTGAGTCAATCTACCTCTGCCGTCCATCCATCTGCTACTGGAAACAGGATAGGGCTCAGCAGGACCACCTAGAGGAACGAAATTTGGCTCAAATATTTATTTGTTTGGTATTGAAAATGGGCAAAAAAAAAGTTGTGGGCTAAATACTAGTGCCGTTGTAAATTCAGTTCATACTTTTCTGCTGATATCACTTAAACAAAAGTACGTACGACAACGAAATTTTGTAGAGATAGTTCGAAGATCGATGTAAAGTCGGAAACCAAAAATGGACGTGATCTGCCTAGTTTTCCGCCCATCTCCAATATCAGGCGAATAATCAATGAAATTTTGTAAAGATAGTTAAATGAACAACGTAAACTCGGAAACAAAAATGGACCCACTTACTACATAAGATGAAACATCAACGAAATTTTGTACAAATAGTTGAAGGAAAAATGTAAATTTGGAAAGAAATTGGGCGTGGCCCACCCACTTTACTGCCCTCCTTATGGACCAAATACTAGAAATACAGGCTGTCAGTTGTAACTTTGGTTCATACTTTTCGGGTGGTATCACTTAAATAAAAGTATGTACTACAACGTAATCGTAAGTTCATGCCCATCGCCCACTTCTCATACAAGGGGAAACATCAACAAAATTTTGTACAGATATTTCAAGGACCAATGTAAGCTCGGAAACAAAAAAAAAATGAGTTTGGTCCGCCCAATTTACCACCCACCTCCCATATGACATGAAATTTTAAAAAGTTGCAGATAATAAGTGTATAGATTCGGCAAGCTGAATATAATATTCTCATTTGTTCCATTTTATGAATGATAGAAAATTTAGGAACAACTGAAAGGCTAAAATGTTTATTTAAAGAGAAATATTAGTGCTCTCAGATTTGACTTTTTTTAATATAAGGTACTCTTAGGTTGTGGAAAATTACTCAGTAATTAAGTTAGTTTTGTCAACAATAATAATTTTTTGAGGTAATTCTGACTAAAAAAGCAAAACAATATTGTCGCATTTTGAGTAAATTTGTTATACGACAAATTGTTTTTTAAGGTTTTATTGTTTTTAGATCGATGCTATGTCTATATGTATATATATATATATATATATATATATATATATATCATTTCAGAAAGAAATTTTTAAGGAAAAAAAAGTAAATATTTTTCAATATCTTAAAAGATTCACTCAGCTGCATTTTTTATACCCACATTCAAATAAGATGGGGAGTATAAAGAGCATGTAATAAAGTGTGCAACATGCTAAGACCCCCTGAAGTAAATATATGCTATAATTTAAGGGTTCTCATATAAATCTGAGACGATCTAGCTATGTCCATCTGCCTGTATGTCTGCTGAATGAAATATAGATCTCAGGGCGGAATTAAGGCGTGATAAGTTCACTTTACCGACCACCTGCCATATAAGGTGAAATTTTAAATTATTTGCAGAATGTGAGTATAATAGGTTCGGCTAAACTGGATATACCATTCTTACTTGTTATTTAATAAGTTACACTCTTAGTCTTTAAAATTTTCAAAATCTTAATTGCTGAATAATTATTTTTCCACAACCTAACAATAACTTATCTGAAAAAAAGTCAAATCTGAGTGTACTAATATTTCTCTTTAAATAAATATTTTAGTCTTCAAGTTGTTCTTAAATTTTCTATCATTCATAAAATGGAACAAATGAACAAATGGCATATATTACAACACACATTACATCACGCCTACTAAAACCTAAACAACCTGAAAGAAAATTAAATTTTTAACTAAAGACATTACCTTTTTATTACCACAAACGCGAAATTTTGTTTTTTTTTTCAATTAGCTTTTTTCTTATTTAATTTATTTTATTTTTTCTAATCTTAATAACACAAAAAAAGTCTAACGGTGTGATATCACACGATCTTGGTGGCCAATCGACCGGCCATCAAATAATCGGTTATCATGGCACGATAACGGTCGCCATTGACCGTTACGTTCGCACCGGCATCATTTTTTAAAGAAATATGGACTGATGATTCCACCGGCCCACAAACCCCACCAAACCGTTGTCTTTTCTGGATGAAGTGGCAGTTCTTTAATCTCTTCAGGTTGTTCTTCGTCCACAATGCTGCAATTTTGTTTGTTTACATACCCATTGAGCCAGAAATGGGCCTCATCGCTGAACAAAATTTGCCTCGAAAACGTCGGATCTTCTTGGAACTTTTCAGGAGCCCATAGAGCGAAGCGATGCCGCTTGGGAAGGTCGAGCGGTTCCAGTTGTTGCACAAGCTGTATTTTTTGCGCTTTCAGTTTAAGATCTCTACGTAAAATGTGCCAAGTCTTTCCATACGTCAGTCCAAGTTGCTGCGAACGGCGCCGAATCGACTCTCCACGGTCTTCGTGTACACTCTCAGCTACGGCCGCTATATTTTCTTCACAGCGATGGTAAGGTATTAGAATGGTTTAGGCGGCACCATAGGCAAAATGACGAGATCGATTGATTTCCATTTACACGTGCCTTGCGGAGCCAATATAAAGATGACAAAAGTGATTATGATTTACTAGAATATATAAGGAGACGTAAACAGAAACCATCAGAAAATATTGATGAATATTTAGACCAAATAGATTGCGAACGGCAATCACTTAAATATAAATAATATTTTTGATTTATGTAGGGAAGTCAGAAAGCATGAAAAGTTTATGGTGGAAATACATAGATCGACCAAAGGACTAGTATCAAGATTATATGGACAAGATGAGGAGACATTACCACAGACCATTATGGATTGAAATATTTGCGCAATTAAATCTGAAGTTAAATGATGGAATTGTGACATAGTCGGTCACACATTATTTGACGGCATGGAAACTCGTCGCTTGTTTTGTTACGGTTGTTGTATGAAAGATGTTTATAAGCCTACGTGTCCGAATTGTAGTAAGAAGTCAAGGAAACTTGTTGAGGGATGTTCACAACAAATAGAGCGAACATACGACAAATACACTGACAAAAAATCTGACATAAACAGAACTTTTTTTAAATAAAAACAACACTTCAGAATTGATACATCCTTTGCAAATACCGTATCACGTTTCTTTGAGAGAGTATGAGATGGCACACGTCGGGTTTTTGGTCAATCAAAAAGGAAAATAATATCTTCCAAACGTATTCGCGAGTAATATCGTAAACTAAAATCTTTTAATGCATATGTTGTTTCACCTATTGTTAACCAGAAATTAGATAAGAGATCATATATCAGCTTGAAGATAATAGATCAAATGTATTTGGCACTGTTAGATAACGGTGCTAATAAGAGTGTAATTTGTGGTTGATTGGCTACCAAAGTCTGAAGGATTTCGAAAATGCCATGGCAATGTTAGAACTGCAGACGGACAGAGACAGAACATTTTGGGAACAGTTAAATTAGATATAGATTTTCATTTTCAATTTCTATAAAAACGCTATTATAGATACTGTTTTTATAGAAATTGTCTAAAATATGGCGTAAAGAGATTTTTTAATTTTTTAAACGTTAGATAGCTCCGAGTTAAATGAGAATTATACAATTTTTAAATGCAAAAATTTTATACAATTTTTAAAAATTTTCAATAAATTTTAAAATTTTGTTCAGCATTTTTTTAATATATGATATGACTTAAGATCATCGAAGGATACCTGCAAAGAATCATCTTAATGGTTAAAATTTATAATATGAAAAAAGTTAAAGAAACATCATTTATACCGACTACAGCGGCATTCATCTGCTGGCTGGCAATTAACACAAATTGTAAATTATACTAATATTGATGTCAAATTAAAGCCTTTTATAAACTCAATACAAAAATCTTATGGGTGTCAAAATATTTTAAGGACTAAATTCACTATCTTGTAATATTTTAGTGCTCATTTCCATATGTACATATGCGTAACACACATTTGTACGAGATAATATTAGTAGTAATCGATTAAATTTATTAAATATTGTATATTTTAGAAGAATTTCCAAAAATTTGTGTGGAGAACTCAGTTCTACTCAAAACAAGTCATTTAATTTGTAAACTTTAATTATGGATAAACTATTGGGAGATGATCCTATTAGAATGTCTCAAGAACACTCTTTTTTAATAAAGTAATAGTAGCAGTCAATTCAAACTTAATCCGAAAAAAAATGAATATTTTCTCAAAAAAGGCCTTAGTTGAAAATATTTTAATTGATTTTTTTCTTATAATTTTTTACCGAAAAATTTTTAAACCTTTTAAAAATTTAAATTTCTTATGAACACTTTGTCTCCCGCGACTCCAACGACTTTCCACTACTTTTATAATAAATTATAAAAGCAATTATTGTCAAATCTTTAATAGTATACTTGCATAACTAAGTATTCAAAAACTTTTAATGAATGAAAATTTTAAAAAAAATAATTATTCTTTTATTTCCCTTTTAGATTTACTTGAAAAACTCAACTTTGGATTGTTACGTTTTGGTGGTAAAAAACGAAATTAAATTTCTGTCGTTTTAAAGTGTTTACTTTTGGATTTCGATTAAAATGATAACAAGACAAAAATTTAATTTTGCCCAAGAAAAGTGGTCTATAGTGCTACAGTGCACAGGGGGACAGAATCGACAATTTGTGTAAATAAATTTGTAAGTTCAAATTGGCTGATTGGATTTATAAAAAATTTCATATAATATGTCGAATTTGGTAGGATACGTACTTAGCCCTATTGGGTGATTGGGCTCGTTTTTTATTTAAAATCATTTCTGCGAACATAACTTTAAAAAAAGTATAAAACTATTATATGCCTTGTGCACTTGTTTTTAATCTATAGAAGAAACAAAAATAAGGGCATTTTACAAAAATCTATATATATAGCTGGTTGGAAATTCGAAAAAAATAAGAACTTCTATATATCTTTTATGTGAAAGTAGTCTTCAAGAAAAGCTTAAATAGGAACAAAACTCCGCAGAATTTAAAATAGCAAAATTCTCGCATACATACAAAACTGGCCTTTTAGTCGACAGTCTTTATTTTCAAACAAATAGTATTACCAAAATAATGGATTGATTAATACTTCCCGGATAACAAAGACAATTTTTCACAATATATTTAATACATTTTATAAAATGTTTATTTATTAATAATAGAAAGAGTTATGTACATTTCGACACCTAAAATGAAAAAAGGCCGTAACCACAATTCTTAGTTTTTTGTTTCAAAATTAGGCAATTAGATAAGATTTTCCAATCATTCACTTAAAAAAAAAATAGAAAAATCATTAGATCCTCTTCAAACCAAATTTTTTCTTAAATGCAAAAAATTTTACGACTGTTTCATTAATAAAGTTAACGGCCTTTTGACTTTTGTTAATATTAATGTCATTTTTGTCATATGAAAATATCTGTGTGGATGTAGTTAGGTTCAGTACATTATAATCAAGAAAAAACCAAAATTTGATTTTTCAGTTGTTACGGCCTTTTGAATTTTAAAGGACGATATGCTTATTTTTGAAAGAATTTTCTGTTCGTTTTAATATTTGTCAATTTTTTCTTTTGTTTATTTTTAATCTTTATGTAAACAATTAAAAAATATAATTCAATTTGATTATAAAGCGAATAAGCAAGTTAATTAAAAAATATTATCTAATAATCTTTTTTGTTTAATGAAAATTCCTAGTTTTTTTCTTTAAATTTTATCAATGCTTTTTGTATTCCTCTGTCCTATGCAAGAAATATTAGATTTCTACTTTTTATCTCTCTAAGTAATTATTTTAATTTTTGAGTAAGTAGATATTTATGTAAAAGAAAAATTCCCAAATCAATTGTCAAAAACCTAATTCATGCAACAACAAAATACATATAGTGACATATATTTCGTTTTTTTTTTATTTTGGAACAAAATAATATGTACATATACATTATATACATTTTTTAATTTAATTTAAAGTGCCTCTCACATAATCTTCTAGTAGTATTCTATGAATATAAACACAAAATATATAATTTCTGATTAAATTATAAATGCTGAATATGAATATGTAAAAAATAAAAAAACTAAATCGGTTGAATAGTTCTTTAAATATAAAATAAATATTTTAAATAAATATAAATATTTACTTTGTATGGTGATTTATCTACAATTGTGGAACGTGAAGTAAATTATTTCCACAAAATCTCAAGACTTTCACTATAATAGTTCCTTAAATATACCATAAATAAGATTTACTTTGTATGGGATCTAACTTTCCCCTACAGCTGCCCGCCCCATTTTTATCTCAGTTATGAATCTGTATTAGGAACTTATTCCCACATAATTTCAAGATTTTTCATCTAATAGTTTTACATTTACGCAATAAATAAATTTTACTTTGTATGGTAGCTACCACTCGTTTTGTACCTATCCTCCTATTTTCTTCTCACTTTGTACCTACTCTCCTATTTTCTTCTCGCTTTGTACCTACCCTCCTATTTTATTCTCAGTTGTGGAAGTTGATAAAAAAGTAATTACCACAAAATTTTTAGACTTTCGTTATAACAGTTCTTTAGATATGCGATAATGATTATTTTGGTTGTGTGGGGGCAGCATTCCCCTACTCCGATTTCAAAATATAGCAACCTATTTCAATTATGTTGCTTTTCAAATTACTACCTTATTTAAAAACTTTTAAAATCATCATACATCAAATGGAAACAAAATGTATTTTTAACAACATCGTTTCGAAATTCGAAAGCTTTTGAAATTTTTTTAACAAAATTTTAAGAGTTTGAAATTGGAGTTTTGAAAAAGCCTTAAAAAAATTTTTTTTAACAAAGCATGTAAAGGGGTTTAAATTATGCTGCAGAAACAAAAACGTATTTTTTAGTAATTATGGTTCAAACTAAATTTTAACTAGTATTTTGTTTAAATATTTCTCAAAAAAAAAAAAAAAAAATAAAAATAAAAAATAAATTTTATTTCTACAATCCTTTCATAAGTGGTATAAAACGCATTAATGGTCTGGAGTATTTGTAGTAACTTTGAGATTTTTTAACCGATTTTCTCATTTTTTGTTTGATAGATAAAATTATGTGTAGATTACAATTTTTAACATTTTGTTGTAAAAGAAAATATTTAATTTTATTTTTTTTAACTGTAAAAAGTCCATATTTTTCCCATTTAAAGTCACCACACAAGTTTAAGATCCGATGCGGTACGTGTTACCGATATCCGATTTCGCTAATATTTCACAAAATATATTTTTAAAACCCAGTGGACGATTTTAATTGGAGTTACGGTGAGAATTCAAAAGTAAATTTTGATGCTGTCTAGTAATATGGTCTTTTTTAAGAGCCAAAAATGATCTTGCATGGTGTTATTAGATAAAAAAGGACAAAAGCTTATGAAATTAAATACAATTGAGAAACATAATTTTGCTGTTATCTGTTAATTTATAAATTTTTTTGCACATACACAGATTAAGTTCACCAATCCCCAAAATAATTCATTCTATTAAAATTTTTTAAATTTTCACCTCTTATCAAAATGATTATATCAATTACTAATAGCTGTAAAAAATTAAAAACCGAAACATTTTTCCAATTAAAAAATTTATTAAATCAATCAATTATTGTGTATTGAGTGTATAAAATTTTTATGAGAAAAATTTCTTACTTGATTTTTTTGTTTTTATTACTTTTTATTTTTTTTTTGCTTGAATATATTAATTAAATTTTGATGTAAAATGAATGCAACTGTGTTAATTGAAAAATATAAGGTAACAATTTTTTCTTTGTAGTTAACATAGCCTTGGAGAAAATAGTATTGTTGTCATAACAAATTATGTTCAGTTAAGCTTTAACTCTGTGTACAAATTTTATAAGTTAACAGTCCTATAAATGATAGGAATTGTTTCGTTATAAATTCCAAAAATGTATTTTAATTAATTTTAATTCACTGCAAAATTAAGCAAAAGAAAATCCTACATAATTATTTCTAATAAAGTCGTTAGTTTATACACAGCATATAAACTGTATTTAGCAATTCCAATTAAGTACACACCATTGGGAACCCATGTTATCCATATTGAAGCAACATAAAAATAAATGCACTTTATTCAATTATAACATTTAATTCCTCACGAAACGAATCACAAAAAAGTGTGTCTTGTAGGAGTTTTGCTTTAGTTAAACCGTATTAAAGGTTTTAAAAACTTCTTTCTGATTTTTTACTGCAGTTAAAAAGTTTCATTTTATTTACTTTTTTTTTCCATATTCATATATACTCTTGGTAAATTTCAAATGCTTATTTTCCAAGTATTTCCCTACACAATCCAAAAGTTTAAACAGGCAACAACTACAAAAAGAAAGAGAAAATTGCTCTGTTCCTTTGTTCAAATATTTTTAAAGTACTTAAGTTAAACAGAAAAATTTTACCAGTGGGTCTATTTTGCATTCTAAAGTTATTTTTTATTTTATTTTTGTTTTGATTTGATTTTTTAAACAAGTTAAAATATTTTGTTTTTGTTAAAAAAAACTAAAGCCTCCTTAGTATATAAACAATATAATAAAATACATATAAAACAAAGTGCATAAAAAAAGTAAAACAATTTGCAAATAAAAAAAAATTTAATCAAAAAACTTAAAGCATTTGATATTTTATTTAGTTTTTTGATACTTTTTTTATCTCTAAAATGAATAAAACTTTTTCAATTATGTGCTTTTTTGTGAAAAACTGTTTGTTCTACTTATTTTTATTGGAAAAAATGCTCTCATATTTGCTAAATAAAAATGGAACTGATACTTTGGTGAAATAAAATACCAAAATGCGCATACAAAGAGAAATGAAAAAAACTATTTTTTAAGTGTGTTAAAAAGTTTAGCTTAGAAATTAATATTATTAGATTTTTGTTTTTTCATAAAGGTTTATTAAATAATATTAAAGGTCTGAAAGCGAATGTTAGCAGTTTGTTAAAATACTAAAGTTTACTGTAAAGGCTTTGGTGTTGTATGTGTATATTATTATTTATTAATACAATAGCATATTTTATATAGTTTTTTTTTTTTTTTTAATATAGGATGCTATTTTTTCCTATGCAATTTATTGCCTATATTTGTTTACACAGAAAAAAATACAAATGGATTTCAATTAAGAAATTGCTAACATTAATTCAAATTTTGTCTGAATTTAAGTAAAAATAATTGACTTTTTTTATAAATTTCAATTAATTTTTTAATTAAATAAATTAAATTTATTATTAAACTTTTGCATAAAATCAACTAAAATTTTTAGAAACAATTCAAAAATTCATTACGCTAAAAGACCTCCTATAAAATTTCAACCAAATTATTTACTAGCGTTTTAAAAATACATCTATATATATACATACATCTATATATATATATATATATATATATATATATATATATATATATATATATATATATATATATATATATATATATATATATATATTTTCCTAAGCATATTTTCTCTTTCTAAAGCTTTATGAAGAACAGACAATGTAGAAATTTAAATTCTGCTTACTTATAAAACTATACGTCCTAAATTCCAAAGGAGCCAGACTTTGAAATTTCTATCAGCGAGCGGAGATAAGCGGCTATATATGTCATTTCTTAAGTATTTTTTTCATGGATTTCTGTAACTCCCAAATGACACAGTGGCTCAGAATCGTTTTTTTTCCAGCCAAAACTCTGTACCTTTTGAATCAATAGAGATAATTCAGATCTTTTTTTGGTGGTGAGATATTTTTCTCCATTTCAATAATACCCATGATAATGCTGTGAACAGTTTAGTAATTTTAGAACAGCTTTTACTAGAGTCGGTTGTTTTTGAAAAAAAAAATACTATTTTTTAATGTTAATTTTCTTTTTATTGTTTAAATAATATTAAGGACAAAAATTTTTATTGTTTTAAATCTTCAAATAAGATTTGTATCAACACCTGCTGTTTTAGATGTTCTTCCTTATTATTCGCATTGCCCGATCCTTGTTTTGTTTGATCTATAATCAACCCATATTTTAGAAATTTGTCTTAAACATATTTCTTTTTTAAACTTCTTAACTACTTATTGGTGTCGTTGTTTCTTATTGATCTTCTAGGTTCAAAGTACAAATCATAACTGATTTTTAATATGTGTCCAATGAATTTTATTCTTGTATGTAGCGGTGATAATCCAAATTCATATACATCAGTGTTATTTGATGATTTTTCCGGGACTTGGTTTAAGTGTCTTGCTGTGTTTTTGTGTCTGTCAAAACCTGGTCCACTTTTGCATTTCTCACCGTTAGCACTAATTGATAGCTTACTTCTATTGTCTGGCTATTAATCTCTAAGTATTGTAAATTGGGCTCTAATATCAATGAATA
Source organism: Protocalliphora azurea (assembly GCA_932274085.1). NCBI lineage: Eukaryota > Metazoa > Arthropoda > Insecta > Diptera > Calliphoridae > Protocalliphora > Protocalliphora azurea. Next base: position 103,741,789 of record OW026522.1, read on the forward strand.
ATTTTTAAAGTCAAATTCAATTGATCTGGAGTATTTCTTAGAAGATGGTGTTTGATTTTTCCAAATATCTTTTGTTTGCATCCTACTGGTCAAAGGCTCCGAATATTTAAAATTCTTTATCAACTGCAATAGTACAAATGACACCATGAACATATCTGTGCCTGAAGTATTTTCACATACATATTGCTAGTATTCTTTTTGTACAGAAGAACCATCACATCCCCATTTTCAAAAGAGAGTTAACTTGCAGTTTCCATATTTCTTCAAATCAGTTCATTTAAATAATAGTAGCAAGCGTTGAGCAGTATGATCGATCTTGAATTAAATAGATCTTGAAGTTGTACCTCTGCCAAAATTGGTGAAATTGTAATAGTGTCCCTTCTTAACAGCAGTTATGTGATGAAATGATGTATAGAAACTTTAACTTTTTTTCAATCACACGCAATATGAGCTGAGCATATAGCTCAACTGAAGAGGCTAATACCTCTTCATTTTTATTATATTATATACCCAGCTATTTGCTAAAAGATAAATATATATATATATATATCCGCAGAATAGTTTCTGCCCTATAATATTGCTCTTTTTTGTAAGCAGGAAACCCTGAAAGTTATTTTATTTAGATATTGGTTATTAACGGTTGCACAAATTTTACGAACATATGGTAACATTAAATGGAAGAAACTAAATTGTAAGCCAATGCTAAAACAGCAAAAATACGTAAAATGGACAGATAAGTGGAATAATGTAATCTTTTCTGATGAAAAGAATTCAATATTCTTGCTATTGGCATGATTTGCGTTCGAACGAAATTGTTATGTCGAAACGCAATTTCTGTGGAGGCAGTGTTATGGTTTGGCCAGCCTTTTCTGCTGCAGTATAATCAAAAATATGTTTTGTTCCAACTAAAATATGCAGTGCAATTTATAATGAACTGTTAGAAGATGCTCTTATCCCATTTATGGATGAAAAAATGGATTAAGATTGCATATTGCAACAGAATAATTCTGCAAACCATGTCTCGAACCAATCTAAAACGTGATTTGATGAACATAGTATAACACTATTGGACTGGCCGGCTTACAGTCCGGATTTAAATCCAATTAAGAATCTGTGCGGTAAATGGCCCGTAAAGTTTACGCAAGAAATGCATAGAATGAAGCCATAATGACAATAACGGAGACGTATATGCAATCAATTCAACAGTTTTTATCCATATATTGACTTCTCAGTAAATCCAATCCGCATTAAGAGAAGTATTTTTAACTTAGTTAAATAATAAGACTTTATTATTGAATGGTTATGAAAAATATTTTATTGTAAGAATAATATGAATGCTAGCCTGTAAGAAATTTTAATTTCATTGGCTATTAAATAAATAAATAAATAAACGGAGTTAAAACTAAAAATTAAGCTAGTCTGGGAAGAAACTGAAAGTGATTTTCTTTAAAAAATTAATTCCAAAATATATTTTTTAATAATAAATCGTGATCATATATTTCAACAGAATCTTATTTGATTCTTTAATTTAAATTTAAAAATTAAATTATTAAATTTAAGCAAAAAAAAAAACTTAGTTTTCCTAACCCCTCTTTTAGCTTTTAAAATGAAATATCTCAAAAAATAGCACTAGCTTTAAAAAATGGTTAACACCATTAAAATCAGCGTCATGGATATCCATCTTGTTAAAAAAATAAATCTTATTTTCAGCACAATTATTGTTTACAAAAACTTTTTTTTAATATTTAAACATTTAATTTGATATACTCCTGATTTAATATTTATTTTATAATATTTATTATATTTTTTAAAACATTCATTTTTCATTTCTTTCATATTTTGTCAACGGAAATTTATAATATTTTGCCACTTTTTTACCCCTCTTCAACATTTCACTCAATCCGACAATCTGACACAAGTGACACGTTGATGCAATTTTAAACACATAAAGGAAAAACTTTTATTTTGTTTCTTTGTTGTTGTAGTTTTTTAACAACTTTACTTAACATTTAGTGGAATTAATTACATTAAAAACATATGTACATATGTTGCAAATACTTATATGTGGACATTTGTGTGCTGGAATGTATGTTTTTGGGAAAAATAGCAGTGTGAGATAGTAGTGGCATGCAACGAATTTTAAATAGGCTATAAAAATATTTAATGTAAGAGTAGTCTAACAAATTGTAATACAATTAAAAGAAAAAATATAAATGTGATGTCACAAAGAATACTAATCAAATGCATAATAAATATAATTATTAGTTTGTTCGATAAAATGGTAACATTTTATTGAGAATTCAAACTCATATAATAACAATTTGCTTATACTTTACATTTTGTACATTTAGAGTTTCTTTTTAAAGAAGTTTGTTCCAGAAAACCAGATTTTGGTATAACCAAAAAAATCTGGTTGATCGGTTTTGGACTCTTGAAAAACCCGATTAATCGGTTTTTGGTCATTTAAATTTTTCACCAAAAAAATATTATTCCTTTGTAGTTACCTAAATTTATACTATGTTTTATACTGAAAAAAAATAAATAAATTTTGTTGCGTGTAATTTCAAAATTACAGTTATAACTTTTGAGAAATGAATATTTTTTTTATTTTATTTATTTTTTTTTTAATTACTTATTTATTTTTATTTATTTTATTTAATTATATTTTTTTAATATTTTATTCCTAATCCTGGTATACAGAAAAGAAAATCATAAATACAAAATTTTTTCATAACTATTATAATGACTCTTTTCCTTTTATTTTTTAATAAAAAATAAAAACTTTTTCATAGATATTATTAAAAATTAAAAAAAAAAATAATTTTAGGAACTTTGCAACAATTTTGCGAAAATGTTGGCGTTGTTTTACTATATTCCATTACAAATGATACATGAAAATACTTTAAATTGGCAATTTTCCAACAAAAATAAGTTAAAAAGATAATGTTTGAAACTTTCCATGATTTTGCAGCCATTCTAGAGCACATATGTCATTTTTATAAAAAGCGCTAAATACTGATATTTTTATTCGCAAAATGTAGTGAAAATAATTTTCTAACAAACAAAATTTCAAACATTTGTTTTACAAACTATAAACGTAAATGAAAAATGAAACAATTTTGTTTGAGCCTTCTTGATTTTATTTCATTTGAAAAAAATATATCTATATATTTAATAGAAGTTTTGATATTTAGGAAATTATTCTTAAATATTATGAACAGTGTTGCCAGTTTAGGCTTCTGGACTCTAGATCTAGTCTTCTTATTTTGATTTCAGCCCTTAGCTTCTACCTTCTTTTTAGTTTTTTTTTTTTAATTCATAAAATTGCCTGAAAAGTCTAAAAATTTAGTATTTGCACAAAGAAGTTAATTTCTTATTTGGTTTTTGCTAATTTTATTTGTACAGAATCATCCATTTAAGCATTTTCGTGCACTAATTCGTACAAAAATCGCGGCGCTTCATTTTACAAATCAAACATAACTTAACTTATTTTATTGATATACTTAATCAATTATTATAATTACTTTTTAACAAATTTCATAAATCACAGAAACTATTTATGAATTAAAAAAATATATGTATAAAAGCGAAAAATTACCCAAAATTTAGAACTGATCAAAAAGGAATTATAATTCAAAAATGACGAAAAATCACTACAAAACTTTAGGTAATTTTTCATATAAAATATAACTCAAATTTGTATAGGAATTTTGTGGGCGATTTTTTGTTGGATCGTTTTGTTGGTAGCTGTTCTGTGTTTTATTTAAAAATTTATTACAATATTTTCAATATATATATATATATATATATATATATATATATATATATATATATATATATATATATATATATATATATGAGAAAAAAATAATAATAAATAATATTATAAACATTATGGCTAATGACAAAACTATAAAAAATAGCAATTACTAAAAAAATTTTTAAAAATTTCATGAAAACATCAAAAAATTTATTTTTATTTTATAATTTTGTCATTGTCAAAAATTTAAGTTCTTAAATAAAAAAATTATATGAGCCTTATTTTCTGGGACATTTAGCCTTTTCTGACCTTTTTTAATGCACAATTTAACATAAAATTTTCTCACCTCCTGGCAACGCTGATTATGAACTAAAAAATTAATGAGTACAAAGGTATACCTTTATGTACAAAATTCTTTCTATGTATTTGAAAATATGTATTTCCGAAATAAAATAAAATTTATTTTATTATTAAAATACTAAAGTGTTATTTTGGTCATAAAAATCTTACCAATAGACGGTCTGTTTTTTTTTTAACGAAAGAAAGTTTTAAATTTGAAATAATAATTCATTTCTTACAGTTTTAATTTTTTCGTGCGCACTGAATAGTTTGATTTATTTCAACTGTTTAAAGAGAATTGTCTAAGTTAAATAAGATTTCTGTTATTTTTATTGCATTTAGCAGGCCATACAATTTTTATTTATAATTTTTTTTCTTTTTCAGACTTTTTTTTGAGTAAAATTATATAAAAAGTTAAACAAAATGCCGTTTAAAAAACGGGTTAAGTGCCGTTAAAGACCAGGTTTCGAATAAAACAAAGAATTAGAAAAAACCGAAACCGACAGCGTTTGTAACAAACCGAAAGCCGGTTTGCGGTTTCGTTTTTGAATACTCTAGTTAAACATAACGGATACGTAATATACACTGGTGCATATTCCTATAAACGCATTTAAAATTTCGTTTTTCTTTGTAGTATATTCCTTTCTCTTAACCAAAAACAATGACAATAACTCGCGATATAGCGGTACTTTCTTACGTAAGAAATATTTGTTTCTTGCTTTTGTTGTTTTCTTTAATTTAGCAATCAGAATATATTCATGATCATTTCAGTAGCGGTCGAGAAAAATTTGTCTAAAAAAAATATTAAAAAATTTCAACAGTTTTAGTTGTTCTTTTACTTAAGGTAAGTTTCTGATAACAACATCTCTTTTTACTGAAAATATTTTTGTTTTAATTTTGAAATTTCACTAGCTTAAATGATGCCCTAACGAACTTTTATTCCAGATCAGAAAAAAATTCAACTTCAATTTTTTCATGATCAAGGATGTTCTAAAGGAGAAATTGGATGAAAAGTCAACCGTTTGGAAGGAGTTTTTGGAGGCTTTCTTAAGAAAGTGCAGAAATACGGTGTGCGGAAACAGAAAAGGATAATCGAAAATTAACAAAAAGGCAAATTAATAAATTAAAAAAGAAGCTACACGCAAAAGCATCATAAGGAAAATCGTTTAAAATGTATAGATGAGTGGTATAAAGTAATCTTTTCTGATGAAGAGAAATTCAATTTTGACGGTCCCAATTCATATTCTTGCTATTAGCATGATTTGAGGTCGAACGAAATTCGTATGTCGAAACGCGATTTCGGTGGAGGTAGTGTTATAGTTTGGGGAGCCTTTTTTGCTGCAGGTAAATTAAAAATATGTTTTGTTCCAACTGAAATGCAATTTATAATGAAATATTAAAAGATGTTCTTTTTTCATTTATGGATTAAAAGATGGATGAAGATTGCATATTCCAACAGGACAATGCTGCAATGCATATCACGCACCAATCTAAATCGTGGTTTAATGAGCATTGTATTCCACTATTGGATTGTCTAGCTTACAATCCAATGGAGAATCTGTGGGGGTACCTAGCCCCTAAAAATTACGCAAAAAAAAAAGAACAGAATGAGACCATAATGACAACAACTGAGTTAAAATTAAAAATTAAGCAAACCTAGGAAGAAATTGACAATGATTTTCTTCAAAAATTAGTCGAATCAATGCCAGACCGAATGTTTGAAGTTATTCAAAACAAAAATTCATCAATACATTATTAATAATGTTAATTTGGTTCATCAGTTTAAGTGCATATATAGGAAAAGTGTTTATGCATTAAATTAAATACTTTAAAAACTAAAAATAGTAGGTTTACAAGAGACTTGTTAGATATGAAAATAATTGGATATTAGGGGAATATATTCGAGATACCAGAGGTGACATCGGGAATTTGCTGTTGGATTCAAAAATCACCAATAAGAAAATTTAAGCTTTTGTCAAACCATTAACATTGATATACCACATTCTACAATCAGGCTTAAAATGGCGACGCTATATATAAAAACAAAAAGGGGGTATTTTTGGGCGTGGCAAAAAAAATAAATTTAAATTTTTTATTCATTCACTCCAAAACTTTGCATAGTTTTTCGACTATTCGAACAATTCTAGGGGTGGGTACACTTTTCCTAATGAGGACCACCCTATATTTAAAAATAAAAAATAAAAAGAAAACTTCACACAAAAAATTTACGCTAATTAAAATTGTACTAGATTTCTTATTAACAAATATATTTTGAATAAAACATTCAAAAACGCCGTTTTAAGAGCTTTTTAAATAGCTCAAAAATAAAAATGCAAAAAATGTTGGAATTAATTATTCCTTTCAAAATTGATGCCACTGATAAAGGACACAAAAACAAATTGTTTGATTTCAAAAATATTCTTATTGCATATACGCCGATATGTTGAATAAGTTATCACTTATATCGAATGTATATAAAAAATTTAATATAGCTACATTTATATTAAGCCCTTCTATATAGTATAAAAGCCATATTTTTCTACTGTGTAAATTTATTTGAAATCCTCAAGACGCTAAAAAATCCACATTACACCATTATACGAGTGAAAATAAAAATGTCTTTTTGTAGCAGATTATTATGAACTAATATTAAGGGTAATGGAAATTATGCCAAGTGCTTAAATTAGCTATCCTCTAGATACTTAAAAAACAAGCTATTAATTTATTGAACAAAACAATCGCCAAATATACGAATGAATAAAGTAGGGTAAAATAAAATATAAAAACAATACAAAATACACTTCAAAGTATATACACATAGACCAAATAACTTGTTATGGCATGCAAGTATACATATACGTATGTGTGTATGTACATATAAAGGTAATTACAAAAAATTTCGATTCAAAATTACAGTTTTAAAAATTGTACATCTTAGATTTTTATTAAATATGGGGTGTATATTAAACTAGTCATTTAGCATTTTATCTGTTCCATATAGTTTACGATTCATATTTTATGGACCTCGGGTCAATGGAAAAACTGATGTTTTACACACATCTTATGTTTATTGTCCGACTAGTAAAATTTGATTAACAGGCAGATTTATTTTAGTAGATATGTACAATGTTTTAAAAGCTTATAAGATATTATTCTAAAAATATCCTAAATACAATATTATTAAGTCAGGTGGTGCGGTTTTATATGTCGAAGTCTGTTTGGATGTCTGCCTATAAGATGCAGTTAGGAATTGGGGTCCGGGAATTCCTGAGCGGAAATCAAAATACTTTTTTAATTTTCCGGGAAATTAAATATTATTATACATTCGAAAATTCTTTAGCAAACATTTTGCAATTTTTAACACCTTATATCGATGAAAAATTGACGTTACTCTAAACATGGTATAAGCAAGAGTTTGAAGCACATAGTACAACTAGAAAGTTATTTGAGAGGAACGTTAGTGTTGCATGAATTAGGTTTTTTTATTTAATTAATTTTTTTTTTCTCAGATATCTATGTATTTGTTTATCTATGGTTTAACGAATTTACTTACAAGCTATTTCGCATGAACTTTTAAATCAACTTTATTTTTGTCACGTTTAAATTTTAGATACTTTAGTTTTATTATTGATTTCACAGCTCTCCTTTGTGAATATTTTAATTCAAAATATTTGTGAGAAATTAATTATTTTTATATTCAATTTATATTTTTAGAAATGAAACAGTTTCAAATCATCTTGTTCTCTTTATAATCTAATTTTCAGTTACTTGGAATTTAGCTTGAACACAATTATTATATATTTTGTTTCCTATTTTAAAAATGAAATAAAATTTAGTTTGAAATATTATTGTTATTTTTTTTATAGAAAATTTTTGAATATGTTATTCAAATTATTTAAATAAGTTCATTTCAATGACTATTGGTTGCGTTATTTACTCAATTCTGGTGATTAGATTCTCCTATACAGATTGTTTTAAACAGTTGGAGGAACACAAGGAACATTATTTGCTAGAAAAAACTTATGAAGCATTAGCTACGTTATTCCTTTTAACTTAAATAGTTGTAAACAAATTATATGGCTACTTTATTTTTAAACCTCCTGTGGTTGAACAGTTTTATTTTTTTTTTCATTTTTTTTTTTATAAAAAGATCAAAATATTTATTTGAAATTTTTCTATTTGAACAGTCTAAGTTCACACCGCAATTTTTCTTTCTGAAATATTTTCTTTTTTCCTTTTGAACTTGCATTTGCGTTCGCGCACAAAATTTTATTTTAGCAAATATTGCTTTAACGATTAGTTTTTATATTGAAATACGAAAATGAAAAACAATACGAATTTCGAAGTTTGTACCCTTACATATTCCCTCTCGCTCGCTCTCACACAAAATCAGAATTTCAGCAAAAAAATTTACTTTCAGAAAAACCTACTGAAATTTTAATTTAAAATTTAGTTAAAATTTAATTTAAATATTAAAAAGAATACTTATGAATATTATTTAAAGTTGGAGTATTCAAATATAAAAATACATCTTCCATTTTGATTAAATAAAATAGTTTCTTTTTTAATTAATTTTATTCAGTCAGATATAAAATTAAATCAAAATTCATTTGATTTAGTATAAATAGAAATCCTTAACATTTTATTTAAAAATTAATAATCTGATTAACAAATATTTTAAATTAGAAATAAAAAGTGGAAATAAAATAAAAAGTATTTTCATTTTTTATTTTATTCGCAAGTAACACCTATGACAGGTTTGTGGAAATGAATATTAAATCGGATAAATACACACTATTATAAAAGAAAAAAAACACTTCGTTGGTAGATTTTTCATTCTAACACAAGATTTTCTTTTAAAACAACATTTCTTATCAAAGTAATGGATTTGTAAATGTTGGATGTAAATGTTATAACTTCAAAATACTTATATAAAAAAATTAATCTGATGTTCTATTGTAGTGTAATTTTGTTGTTTCCTTAGTTTATTTGCTTGCAGTGTGCTCATTGTTATATCAATATCGCTCTCTCCTAATTTTCACAAATTTCATTTTTTAGATTATCGTTATTTCCTTATATGGTAATTTTGATAATGCGTATTAAATAAATACAATACGATGGAATTTACATATATAATCCCGTTATTTTTCTTCGGCGTAATTTTAAATGTACAGAATTATTGAAAGAATTTAAGAAATTGAATTGCAATAAATTGTTCGAATGGATCACATGTTGAAAACTTAAGATTAGTCTTCACGAAAAAGGTCAAAAGAAGATAAATGATATAAGTCTAAGTTAATTTTTAATAATGTAATATTGAACTGAGTTCTAAAACAAGGTTACATTTTAATATTTTGAACCAAATTAGTACCGAGGAAACTCGGTGTAAGTTATATATACAAACGATTTTTATAGGAAGTCCAAGCAAAATCTTTGCTTTCCTGGTAAGCTAGCATGTATAATTGGAAACAAAAGTAAACTACTTTTTTTCCTCAATAACTAGTTATATTTGTTCGAATTATCCACAAATTCATGTAGTCATTTTTAGAATCTATGTACCTAAATGAAAATAAAAAACAAAAAGGTGAGACTCGAACTTGGACACAAATTAACCATTCATTTTTAATGACTAACGTCTTACTCAGTACACTATCTGGCACTTAGTTTCCTAAGCAACAAAAACTCTTTTTAGTTTAAAATATCTTTTTAGACGTTTTGTTATAAAAACTAACAGCATTAGAATGGGTTTGAACCAACAACCTTTTGGTTGTTAATATAGCACTCTGGTCAACTCATCCAGGTGATTGCAATATTACTGGAATACAGAGCAGGCAATTAATAATGACGCCTCATTACCTAGAAACCATCTTAATAAGTAATTGCCATTACCAATTTCTATTAATCACTCCTATTGAAATTTAAAACATAAGAGGAATTCCTACATTAATTTTGCTATATTGGATGATTCAGGGTGAGATACTGATACAGTACTTATTCATGTTTACTTTCTTTATTTGGATATCCTTATCCCACTGTGCACCTATGTGCTGAGAGTAATAATTTTGTAATTATAATTTTGTCATATTCTTAACTTCCTTAACATTTTTTATTATTTCTGTACACTATAATTGATCAAAAAAAAAAAAAAAAAAAAAAAAAAAAAAACGCTGTTATTAACCAGTCTAAGAATTAGTTGAGTAAAAAATAATAATAATGAAAATTAGAGAAATAAAGTGGAAATAAACGCAAACTATTTACAATGAAATTTATTTAATAACGCAATAACGTGTTTTTAACATTGATTACGAAAGATATTAATTTTATTTGTATAATATGTTTAAATTTTTTTAATCTTAGAAATGGCGTTATATATTTATACTATTTCATTTTTCATTAATTCAGTACGATTTATAATGTTTCGTTTTGTTTTATTTAATAGAAAAATAATTTTATTTACAAGAAATCATGGCCTTTTTTCTTACATCTAATTCTAAATTCCCTCGAATCCCGGGAAATATTGCGGAAACCCCAAACCCTAGATGAAGTTTTCTTGGGTCAGTCTTAACATTGGTTGATAACTATTGATGGTGTGAAGCAGCAATTTTTTTATAACTTTTTTGACGGTTCTTATAAAATTTATTACAATAGTTTATATACATATGAAAATTATTTATATAAAATTTTATTTCGATATTATAATTTATGTGAGATTTATACAAGAATGCAAGCTATAATTAATTATGGACCGATCATTATGAAAGTGTAGTGATCTATTCTTTTACAAATTTTATTCAATATTGACATCTATGTTATATTCAAATATGGACTGAATATTGTGAAATTTTGTATGATGATTTATACCTATACAGCACTCTGATATATAAAATTTTATATTGATTTTAATATTAATATGAGATTTAACAAGTTTAAGTAATTTTGTGGTAGTGGAAACTACATGGACCGATCATTATGAAATTTGGTACAACGACCTATACTTGTACCAAACTTTCATGAAAGTTGCATATGTATATACGACATATTTCATACGTTTATATGCATTAAATCAGTATTCCGGGAAAAAAAATGGAGAAGTGAAATATTGGACTGATCATGGTCAATTACGGTAGATTTGTTCTTGTAATTCCATGTATTAAATTTGAGTAAATTATTTTTAAAGTCTGCACAAATAATTCGGCGGATTTTGTAATGTGTGTTACAGTGGGTTAAAGGTCTGCTAATGTGTCCCTGAATATAACATTATTTTTTCGGGATCATTAATATGCTATATATACGGCTTATTCTAATAAATAATGATCTATTATATTAAAGTTTGAATAAGTATATCAATATGACTAAAAACCACTTATAGAAAATATGTTGGGTCGAAATTTTTATTTGGAATTACCCATATACAAAAGCATACTGTAAGAGTAACGACAAAGTTTTGAACAATTAACTGTTAAGTTGTGCAGTCATGTGACATACGCTCAAATACAAAGTGCTGCATAAACACACATATACTTATGCACAAACATGTCTTTATGTAAATATATACAATCACATATAGACAAATAAATACACATACTAATATGCCTATATACGAATACAATGAACATGATTTTATATGTGTAACATGAAAATGATAATAATTTTTTAGAGAACATAAACACAAACTCGCATATTTCAATAATTATAATATACAAAAGCACATATAAACAAACATACATTAACAGGGATATAATAATATTCATTTATAATACTAACACACATGTGGTGTATTACTGTACAACAACTGCAACTTCAACTATGTATTACAAATAAAAACTTTAGACTTGCTAATGATTTCTGACAGCGAACAGGATGTACATATTTTATGCAAGTGAATAAATGTGTGCTTGTGTATGTGTGACAGAGTCTAATATAAATTATGGCTGTGCATACATAACTTTGCATATACTGACATTCATACATGTGTATGTACTTAGTTTTGAAATTGTTTACGATTTTAATACCATTTGTATCAATACATTCTATTATTGAATTTCCTTAGGATTTTAATTTAATTTATCTGTATAAAAATACTCGTAATCGTGCTATATCAAATACACATTATAGTATAGGGTAATTCCAAAAAAATTTCGATCCATCCCGGATTTTTACCATCTTCGAATTTGATAAAATTCTGCACATATAACCTATTCTTTTATGCGCTTGATGTGGTATATCGATCTGCTCCATACCGCTGATGGTTCATATTTTATAAACCTGATAATTATTTTTGAGGAAACCCTAAACCATCCCTGCACATCTCAAAAGCAACCGATACCAGAACCCCAGTCCCTTTAACAATCTGCATGGATCCCCCCACTCTCCACGAAATAATGCCTTTTGATACACAGCTGAAAAACGGAAGAGCTGCCGGCATCGATAACCTACCCGCTGAATTTTACAAATCAGCGCCTACTACTATCGCTAAAATATTACTTCTCTATTCAGAAAAATATTGATGACTGATACTAAACCCCTGGAATGGAAAGATGGTCTTATATAGTTGAAATACCTAAAAAGGGAGATCTAAAATCATGCAGTAACTGGAGGGGTATCGCACTGACACCCTCTATATGTAAGATAGTTACCAGGGTAATACTTAACCGTATGCTCGAATCTTTGGATGAGCACCTCGAAAATAAGAAGCTGTCTTCCGCCCCAACCGCTCTTGTGTAGACCAAATAAACAGCTTTCGCTTCGTAATAGAAAATTGTAACGAGTATAATACTACTCTATACTTAACGTTTATTACCTTCGAAAAGGCCTTTGATGCGGTAAACAGGGAAAAAAATATGGACAGCTTTAGAGAGTATGGGCGTTTCGCGGAAACTAATTAACCTAATCAAAGCACAATAAACTGATTTGAAAATGAGCGTACTACACCTCGGAAAAAGCAGCCAACCTTTCAATACATTAACAGGTGTAAAACAAGGATGTCTTTTCTCTCCGCTCCCTTTTATCACATATTATTATTCTTGCATATACCAATGATCAAAATATGGATATCCAATGGAAAATAAACCAGAAACTCGAAGATCTAAAATACTCTGACGATATAGCCCTACTTGCCAGAAAGATTGATAACCTTTCGCTAAAAACAAAGATACACGTATACAACGCCTATATGAGATCGGTACTTCTATATGGCTTTTAAGCATGGTCCGTTAAACCATTAAACGTAAACTGCAAAGTTTCTCAAACAGATGCCTACGCAATATCTTAAAAATATGGTGATCAAGAATAATATCAAATGAACAACTACAACTCTGAGCAGGAAGACATCAAAATGCAAATCTGAAGAAGAAAATACAACTGGCTAGGTCACAGTCTCCGTAAGCCGTAGGATGAAATATGCCACGCAACACTACAATGGGACCCACATGGTGCACGTTTTTGAGGAAGTCCGAAGACTACTTGGACACGCACTATATTCCTTGAGACGTTGAAATCTTTGAACGAACTTAGATACATTGCAATAGACAGAAAGAAATGGAAATGACAAAAATCCTGATGGAATACGCTATTAAATATATATCTTAATTTGGACACCTCGAGATTTTTTGTTAAAAATTAGCAAAATTTAAACTTGAATAACTTTTACGTACATTTTTAGATTTGAACAAGTTTGGTATTAGTGGAAAGGACTGAGATTCTTTTTTGTCATAACAACTAACACATTTTCTACTAGATATTAAGTGGTTTTAGGCACATTGATATACTTATTCAAATTTTAATATAACAGATCACTATTTATTGAAAGAAGTCGCATATATAACAAATCTCTGATCCCGAAAAAAATAACTTGATATAATTTTAGAAGTTTCAGGAGCATATTAACATGTCTTTAACCCACTGTAACCCACATTGCAAAATCCGCCGAATTATTTGTGCAGACTTTAAAAATAATTTACTTAAATTTAATACATGGAATTACAAGAACAAATCTACTGTAATTGATCATGATCAGTCCAGTATTTCATTTCTCCATTTTTTTCCCCGGAATACTGATTTAATGCATATAAACGTATGAAATATATCGTATATACATATGCAACTTTCATGAAACGTAAGTTTTGTACAAGTATAGGTCGTTGTACCAAATTTTATAAAAATCGGTACATATTTGAACATATCTTTCAGCAGCCTAAAAATGTCCTAAAAGCTCATAAATACCACATTAATGTTAACGTGGATAAAAAATTGTATATATTGGAGTATATACAAGTATAAATCATCATACATAAATTCAAAATATTGGGTTCATAATTGAACATTGTTTTCATATAATAATGCCCATTCCCGAAAACCAATTAAACTTTAATAAATCTCACTTAAATATCAATATCGAAATAAAATTTAACAGAATTTAGTTTCGTATAAGTACATATCGCTCCACTAAATTTCGTAATGATCGCTCCATAATTGGGCATTGCTCCCAGATAACTCACATTCCCGAAAAGTACTTAAACATGCATAAATCTCACATAAATGCTAAAATCGAAATAAAATTTTACATAACTAAAATTGCAATTAATTTCATAGGAATCATTTTACAGTTGACCATAAGTCCCGATAATCATTTTAGTGCTTATATACAAGCATGGATGGTATTATATGGTCGATATTGAACAACGCTGCTAATGTTTATCACATCCTATTTGTCTCGATATTAAATTTAAAACAAAAGTATCGGAACACTTAAAATTGTACTCGCTGCTATGGACAAACTGTTATAACTTCTGATCCTATTGAGATCCCATTTTTAAATTTTTACACTATAATGAGAAATTGATTGTAAACATCATGTCAAAAAATGATGAAAATTAAAAGACACTTTTTCAGGATATCACAGAATAAAAGATATTTTTCATTTTAGAGGTCCTTTTCTCATGAAGGTGTTCAATTTTTATGATTTTATGATAAAGAGGAATATCATTTTTTTCCACTGATACTAATTTTGTTAAAATCGGATAAATATTATAAAAGTTATTTAACCTTAAACTTTGTTATTTTTTGACAAAAATGCCAAAAATATGGAACAGATTCATGCGCGACAAAATGCACGATGACTAATTTAATGAACACGCCAAATTAAAAAAATCTAAGATATAAAATTTTTTAAAACTGAATTTTTGTGGCAAAATTTTTGGAATTACCTACTATTGTTGCTAAGTATTAGTTATTGTTGTTTTTTTGTCGATATTATTTGTATTTTCCCATATAAATAAAAGTTTGAACAGTAGAATTTATCGATAATAAAATAATACTGTAAACCATAGACATTTATATCAACATTAAAACAGGGTCATCAAAAAGAAAGAAATTAATAGAAACTAAAATTTATACTAGATATTTTGGTGCAATGTTGCAGTTGGTGTTTTCTATGACTCTTTATTAATTTTCTGAGCATCAAAAAAGAAATAAGAATTTGTGAATATTTCCTACTAACTTATAAATCTTACTTCTAAAATCTCCAACTTATAACTGACACACCCTTTTTACTAGCTCTATATTTTCCAAAACACTAAATACAATTCTTTAACTTTGATTTTGCTAGAGTTGTTGGTTAAACCAAAGTTTCTTTTTTTTTCTTATGTCCGCCACTTCCTCTACTGCCAGTCACAGAATTATTGACAGTTAAAGTTTTCTGTATTTTTACCAAACAAACAAAGTTTTTTCTTTGTTGAAAAGTTGAAAATAATACCCGCACTGTAAATAAAGCTAAGAAAATTAAAAACAAAATGAAAATAAAACTAAAGTAAAATGAAGAAATGGAAAACAGGAACTTTATCTTTAAGCAAAGTTTATCTTTAAATTAAATCGTATTATTTTTCTATTAAAATTCTGGCATAATAATAGCTCTGTTCCAGTACTAGTCAGGTTTACAGTTTTGAATCAGATAGTGCTTTTGTACTCAGAAATTTTTTATATTTTGTTGTTTCTCTAACAAATTCTGACCACAAGCTGTAAATCTGACTAGTACTGGAACAGAGCTAATATAAATTTTATTGTTGTTGGAAAATAAAGAAATATATATATTGTATTTAATTTTAAGTTGTATAAGTAAATTAAAATGATAAAAGAGTTAAGCTAAATCATAAAAAAAATATTATTTTTGTATGATATATGAATACTTTTAATAGATTGGTGGCGGGTGTATATATATTCAATATATATTTTCGTAATTAAGATTTTTTTGTCCTGAGGCAGCTATACGTTCCTGTGGATTAGGACTAGGTTAAGTTAAATCGAAGGAGGGGCGTTGAAAGGAAGATTTTCCCAATCTAACTATAAGCCTAATAACCATTATTTCATTAGGTCAAGAACTTGGTTCCTTCTGTGTGGTTAATCAATAAGGTACTCTAGATTGGGTTTATTATATATTGTTTCATCTTCCTCGCATGCTTTACATGATGTGATCATGCAAGCTAAATGAGCTATTATAACTGCGTGAACCGTTATTATACCCACTATTCTCCTAAATGTTGGTGTTTTCAACCCATTTTTTTATACTTTGAAAATGCTAGTGCAATGATGTTCAGAGATAATCCCATTTTGGATTACTTACCTGCCTCTCTGTCAACGATAGTGACCACGAGCCAATGCTATCTCAAGTTTTTCACAATTGAGATAAAAGTTTATATAATTTTTACATTGTAAAACATCTCAAAATTTTACACTATTTTTATTCAGTGTTTTGATAAGTGCTTGACTATTCGTAAAAATACCTGTTGATGCCTCACCTCTGTTTCAATTCTTTTCATAAAAACCCATTATATATATGTTATTTTATTTATTTTACTTTATAATTTAGCTTATAATTACAAATTATATAATAAATTATAAGATAAAATATATATTAATAAAATATTTATTAATAAAATATTTACAAGTTTTAAAATAATAAGTAAAGCAAAATTAGTGTAATTACTATATTACATTACATACTTTGTTATGAGGTTTGTATTTTCCATTGTAGGGTGGGAGAGTGGATGTAAAGCATCAGAATTTTGAAACGCAGTATTAATGATTTTAATTAATAAAGAGCATTGACATAGAAAGTGTCCTGGAGTCATTGGAAGGTTAATGTCGCAATTACAGAATGGATTAAGAGAAGTCCCGAATAGAATTCCGTGAGTGACTCTAGTATGTTTCAGACCAAGACGTGAAAATTTGGTACAGTTTAATCTACGTAAATATTTTCCATGATCAAGCATATAGTCGTGGAAAGATTTCCTGTCGCTGTTTATCATCTGGTACCAACGGAAAGTGGAGTTCAAAATATCATCTAAGTCTATTAGAGTGAAATAGTTTTCGATATGCTTTTCCATATCTCTACATTTATATTGAAATTATTTGTGAAATGTAAAGGCTGTATTTCTGCATTTCTGGCTGTCAAATCATCATATTCATTTCCATGAATACCGCTGTGGCCAGGAATCCATACTAGCCAAATGTTAGAAAATTTCTCAATAAGGATATTTCCTATAATCGTTGTGTATTATTCATTATTTAATAAATTAAGAACTGATTTTAATGATGAAAGGGAGTCCATGGATATGACGAATTTTCCTTTCTCTTTACTAACAAGGTTGAGAGCTTCATAAATTGCGATAATTTCTGCCGAAAAAATTGTACTATATATTATAGATATTTGAAAATTTCAAAACATTATTTTCAGTTGTTACGCTGTATGAGACGTAACAATCTGTCTTGAAACATCAGTAAATAATAACTTGTGATCTCTGAAGTCTTCTTTGAAACTTGCAAACATTTTTCTGTAAATAGCAAAGGGTGTATTAGATTTAGAAAATTTGTGCCATGATAAATTGACAGATCTTTTATCTAAAAACCATGGTGAAAATAGTTCTGATTGTTGTATATAGTGGTATATTAACTATTTGTTTCAGAGATTTATTACCATTGTACATTAATATGCGAAAGAGTTTGGTGGTGACTCTTACATAATTACACACACACATATATATATATATATATATATATATATATATATATATATATATATATGTGGGATTTTTATAGTATTAAATCCCCGCGATTTAAGCTTGATGGCTTTAATCAATTGAAACACAATTTATTTTGATTAATAAATTATAATGTACACAGTTTATTTCAAATTATCAAACTTAAATTAAAATATTCACTTCACTTTATTTTAGTTTTACAATTCTCTAATAAATTGTAAAACTAAAATAAAGTGAAGTGAATATTTTAATTTAATTAAATTTTGGCTACTGCTGGTTTTAACTCAATTACCACTTTTAACTTCAACTTTAACTTTTCAACTTCAACTTTTGCGGCAACTATTTTCAACTGCAATTTACTTCAACTTTATAAAACTCTTCTGCAACTAACTAAATATTCTCTTTTATTCCTATTTATATCCTATCCACTATTACTCGCTATTTCCCTAAAGCTCCAGAAACTTCTTAGCGAGCGAAACCTATATTTGTCCCTTTCCTGTGCATGGTAAGTCCGTTTATAAAATTAAAGAACGTCGTTTAGAATATTCGTTCTACGTTATAAGATGTCTCGTCCATATTTTGTCTGTTGCGTACGTGACTCGTCACTAGCTCCGTCGAGAATGTTCTGTCCGTTAACTATCTTAACCCTTTTCTTACCAACGTCTACCAGATCTCGTGACGCGACCAGGCTCCAATTCCACATATATATATAAACTTACATACGCACAGAAAAAATATTAGTTGAAAAAGGTTCCATTGATTAACATTTAATAAGGTAAACGAACGTAGGCGTAGGGTATAATTCTTGTATTTTAATACAAGGACGAAATCTACTGAATGTCGTTGTGATCGGTTCATTATTTCACCTAACTTCTGCAGAAATGTTCTTTCGGAATAGTTGTTTTACTTTCATAAATGCCTTAAATATATCAATAATTTAATGAAATTTTGCACAAATAAATCTCATATAAGTATAAATATGTGTATGGACCCAATTGGTCCATAATTGATCATAGCTCCCATATAAACCCCTCTAACAAAAATCACTTTAACGTACATAATTCCCATAGAAATTTCAGTATCAAGTTAAAATTTGACACATATAAGTTCTATATAAGTAGAAACCTCAAATTTTATATAAAATGTGACAATCGGCCCATAATTTATCATAGGTCCCATACAAGTCCATATTCCAAAAATCGCCTGGAAAAATCTAATCTAAATATTAAAGCAATAAATTATAATGTAAATGTATGTTTAATAGAAAAATACATAACACTTATTACAGGCATCGGTCTAAAATTAGACATAGGGCCCATATAAGATCCTTCGCAGAATTTTAATGCATATACACTATAGTGTATATGCATAGTCTATGTAATCTAGCTTGACCGACTATATCTTTCTTACTTGGAAAAATTATTAAAAATTTATAAAATAAAGAGAGTTTCTCTACACAGAAAAATAAAAACTTTCCTATAAAGAAATTATGGTACAATTGTTATATTATTCAGTTTAATGAATATATACATTTGCAACATAAATTCAACAAATTCGGAAAATACAACCAAGTTAGTTTCCCATTTTAAAGCTACCTATTGGCGACGGTAATCAATAATTTGGTGTCGTTAGAATAGTTTAAACCTTAACTGTCTTTTCAGTAGCAATAACTACTACTTTAGTATAAAAATTCAGTTAAAATATCAGAAAATCTATTGCATGTTCACAATCGAATAAATAATTTGATAGAGGTTGAGTTTAGATTTTTTGACACTTTTGAGAAATAAATTTATAAATTGAAAAGCATTTAAAAAATTTTATATGCTACAAAAATAAAATTTAATTAAAAATTCAATAAATAAAAACAATACCAGCTAAAAATCTTAA
Source organism: Protocalliphora azurea (assembly GCA_932274085.1). Lineage (NCBI taxonomy): Eukaryota > Metazoa > Arthropoda > Insecta > Diptera > Calliphoridae > Protocalliphora > Protocalliphora azurea. The sequence continues at coordinate 103,761,808 of OW026522.1, forward strand.
TCAATTATAGAAGGACTTGATCATAGATATTAGAATAAATAAGTAAGTTTTAAATTGTTGCAAAATGTGTATGTATGAATGTACCTTAGAAAAAAGTTGCAAATATACCCCCCTTGAAATGAAAATTGGCATATCCTTTTATGATTCCCAAAATATTACATTTGAATATTTAAATTTACGTGAGCTGGACCATTTTCAAAACACCTCTACGAATACATTATCAAAAATTTAAAATTTTTTTCATATTTTCTTTATTCAAACATATAATTTTATACATATATTTCGAAAATTTTTCTACATATATTGGGTATTAATGTACCATTGGATCCTGATACTACTGAAGATTACACATAATTAACCCTTAACCCAAAAGGGTTAACTTTATGCATTTTGTTCCTAAAAGGATAAATTTTTGCAAATACTCGTAAGTCACGAAAGTATTTATTATGCTTTAATATAGATTAATTTATGAAAAATATAATAAGTTTCTTTAAAACGCGATAATAGTCGAATTAAAGTGATTTTTGAAATTTAGTCACTCCTTTTACAGGAATTTATAGTTTTTATGATAAATATATGCTTTTAATGGCATTTATTTTCTTATTATCATTTATTTGAAAAAAAAAAAAAAAAAAATAACAACCAATTATGGACCATAAATCCAATAATATTTCTTGTGCAACTAAAGGGTTAAAATATTTTAAATAATAAAATAATATTTAAAATGAAATCATAGAAAATTTTACTAAAATTTTAATTTCGCTCAAATACCCCGGGAAATATTATTGCGTATGAACTAACCACCAGAACTGGTGAAGAAATGGATTAACTAGTTGTCATACCGCAGTCATCTTGCAGATCTATGATACTGCAGTAATTGTAGAGAATAGCTCAACAAAGGTGGACAAACGAGTCCGCATGTTCTATCTCCTGACAGTACTATGAAAAATGGTCAAGCTTCATACTGGGATTGCCAAATCTTCAGCTGCGAACACTTGTAGCCATTATTGCCGGGCACTGAATTGTTGGTGCACACGCTAAGAGACTAGAACTCCCTTTTAACGACCATTGCAGAAGTTGCTTTAACAAGGAGGAGGAAAAAGAGTAGAAGTTTGTTTTGTCATTGGGAAATTATCTGATATCTTTGTAATTTCAGATGGATCAGATGTTTTATTCGTGCGTCAGATTGGTTCAATTCGAACCTATTTTCGGGCATGTGAAAAACAGAGTAACACAACGGGAATTATGTTAATTTAAATAATTTTTTTAATAAATTTTTCAATGACAAAAATACACACCCGAAACTGTTAAAATTTGCAATAAATTCAAATGCGTAATTATTTTTGAGTGCCTCTTGATTCCGATATAAACTATAAAGCATCTGCAGATTGATATACATTTTCACCGATTTCAGTTAGTGCCTTAGATGTGCCTCAATGATTTAAGAAATATTAAAGACACCGCGATCTTAGGTCATGAATACTTTTTATGTATTTTTTTTGTTGGAAACTAAATAGAATAGTTGTAGGTACTTATTATAAATAAAATTTTATTATTAATTTCACATAAAATATAAAGAAATGCTAATATAAAGTTCCCAAAATTTTAAATCAATTTTAAAGAGTTATAACGTTTCTGAAGTTCAATATTTTATCGCGTCATAATGATTTTAAAATGTAATTTGGAAACCTTTTTTTTATCACGCCTTACCTTAGCTTCATTGAAATTACGCTGAGAGTGTGCCTCACTAAAAAGACACCTCTGAGAGACATTCATATTTTTTTCTCCCCAAGTTTGGACATTTCAAAATACTCATAATTACAAGGGCAAATAAACTTCGACTCTTTAGTTTTCAATACTCGAAACGGTGCAAATTTTCTAAACGAAAAGCTGAAAAAAATTAAAATTTTGAAAATTTTGATTCTACCGGTTTTCTACAATATAATTTAAAACTGGATAACGACACATTGATTGAATACAAGTTGGCCTATTTCTATAAGTGTTTATAGTTTACATTAGAGGAATTGGATACATATGCTAATATTCGCGATTACGGGAATTAAAAGAAAGAGAAAAACTCGTTAATTGCAAATACATTTTGATTTCATTTCAGATCTTGAATTTTTGTTGTTTTACTTCACGAAGTGTAGTTAACATTATTTCATCAAAAGTTAATAAAAATAGTTGAGGTATAAATTCAGTTTCTTAAAGGGAAACATAAAAAGAGAATTCCCCATATACATATGTATATTAAAGTGCCTTGATTTTTGTGGAGACAAAACTTCATGCAAATGTACCCCATAAAATTAAAGATTGAAATGTTGTATCCTAATTCTCAAAATATTTTGGAGAGAACCGTGTTTAAAACACCTCCAGAATTATGGTTTTCGATCAACAGTGTACATAATTTTTAATTTAAAAAAAGAAAAAAAATTACAACATATGATAGACAAGTGACTTTTAATATATAATGAATAAAAAAATGTAAATTAGTTTTTCTCACAAAATTTAAAATTTAAGAAAATTTTCTAATATTTTATTTCAAATACTATTTTGTTAAAGTTTGAATATTTCGGACATTTTCCAACGTAATTTATTTTTTAAGGCATCAGTACTATTGTCATATATTCATTTAACCCTTTAGTTGCAGAAGTAATATTTCAGGATTTTCGACCCATTATTGGTTCTTATGTCAAATAAATGGAAAAGTGGAAAATAAGTGTCATCAAATAAGTGTCATCAAAAAAAAAAAAAAAATATATATATAAATTTGTGTAAAGATAGTGATTAAATTTAAAAAATCTCTTTAATTCAATTATTTTCGCGGTTTAAAGAAACCAATTTTATTTTTCATAAATTCGCCTATATTTAAGTGTAATAAAAATTTCCATGTCAGTTATTTGTAATATAATTGAACTTTTTGGAAACAAAATGTATAAAATTGAACCCCTTGCTGTTATAGAGTTAATTATGTGTAATCTTCAATAGTACGAGGTTATATCATTCAAATGATATATATATATATATATATATATATATATATATATATATGAAATGAAATGCAACACTGTCCCCATCAAGTACCACCTGTTAACCTGAGATTATGTTGAAAAATAAATTTTTGTTTTGCAAAAAACAAAGGTCACGGAGTTATTGATCCGCCCTCGTATATATCTATATATATATATATATATATATATATATATATATATATATTTAAAATTTTATTTTTAAAAATTCGCACTTGATCAGCAATAGGATATTAACTCAAAATTTTACAAATTTTCAATATAGGTCAAAAATTGTTTGTGGTTTCATTTTAAAAGAATTGAAAATTCTTTTTTTTTTTTTGAGTTAATACCATTTTTCTGTTGATAAAAAGATAGTCACTACTTTGTCACATGTGGTGTTAGAGATTAAAGAGTAATCGGAATACGTTGAAATTTGTACAGTAGGTAGATATTTATGCTATTAGTTGATTCCTTTCGGAAAGTGAAATTTTAAAATTTTTGAGTTAATACACTCTTCCCGACCTTAGTATGCCTTTGTTACAATATTTTTTAACAATATTTTTGCTAATGATATTAAAAGAAATACGTATTTCTAGATGTATTTTGAAAATGGTGAAGCTCACGTAAATTTAAACATTTACATGTAAAACATTGGGAATCATATAATAACAGGCCAATTTTCTTTCCTAGAGGAGTACATTTGCAATTTTTTTCCGTGAGGCTCTTTAGTATACATTCTCTTTTTTTTTTTTGCTTTAAAGTAAATTCAATTTATTCTTTTAATTCTTATGCGATAGTTATTGGTTGATTTTAAATTGCTTTTATAATTTCCATGACAATAATAAATGACTTGTACACATATTCCTATTGACATTATAATTTGGTGTTGAGTTCTCCATTTATATATATATATATATATATATATATATATATATATATACATTTTTTACATTACATAGATTTACTGCCTGTATATAAGTAGTGAAGAATTATGTATACATACATATTTATTTTTGTCCTTGCTACAATACTAAATAAACCCTTATGACACATTAAAAATGTATTGAGGTCAATCATCGCCAGCAACAATACAATTTTTCATTTTGTATTATTAATGCATTTAAAATGCGTGCCTTTAAACTACAGAAGCATTCAAATAAAAAATATACATACAGTTATACATAAAACACTCGATCGTATATAATCAAAACTGTCGAATCCATATATCCACACAAGCACACATACGAAAAAATATAGTACACTCTAAATTAATGTTATGCATATGTATGTATAAAATACTGAAAATCTACACCCAAATATAGATGTGTGTGCGTGTAAAATGCATTTACAATGAAGTAAGTAACAAATTTTGAAATTATTAAATTACAAAATATAAGGCAAGGTAATTATGTCGTAACATTTCTTACCAATTAGTAATATTGATTTGTGTATTATTTAATTCTTTTCAGTTTTCTCTGGGTGTATTATTCCTTTTACACCCAAAATATCAAAAGTCAATGTCATACAATGAAATTTTGCCATGAATTTTGAATACGTCAATTGCACTGACAATTTTGCAATATTCATGAGAGAGAGTTTTTCCATTATTTTTTTCTGATTTTAAATAAAAATTGGTTTTTTACTTTAGTAGTGAATAATTAAGGGCAATTTGAATTAAAAAAACATATGTTAAAATATTTTTGACTTACTTTGCGAATCGTGAGTAATGCGTGTAATTACTTCACTGCGGATTAAATGTAATAAATACTGAGAAATAATTGTATGAATTAAGTGATATTTTGGTATTTTGGAAAAGATATTGAAAATGTATTGTACATATATAATTGTATTAATTTTGAATTAACATGAGAAGAGAGTGAAGAGAATATACCAGTTCTCTATGTAATATACTGATAAGAAATTTGGTTTAATGATATTCATCACTCTTTCCATCAGTTGATTGAAATAAACTTTTATTTAACAACACAAAAATTACTGCTGTTTACGAAAGGTTAAGAGACTATTGCTAAACGACTAATTTTTCTCACAAAAATAAAATTTTGGAATCATTCAGATAACCCGTAGACTAAAACTAATTTCCTATTCCTTGCGATCGATTAAAAATCGCAAGTCTAGTAAGTACTTTTTGTAGAAAAGAAAATATATTTTTTCTCAAATGTTTTGCCATTTTCAGCATATTATAGAAGAGTATTTGAAAATATTTTCCCAGGAATGTCGATACCCTGGGAGGACCTTTTTCCTATTATGTACTAAAAAGTAATAATATGGATTGAAATTACTACATAACACATGGCCAAAATTATATATCTTTGAGTCCTATTTCATGAAAAAACCCTGAACTCTTTTGGTAGAAATATACTTGTGATATTTTGCTACAGAATTGAAAACGATTGAAACTTTGCTTGCAAATAATTATTTTTTAATTCAGTCAGAGAGGCGAACGAACATCAATAACTTAGGTCATGATAGTCGGCTTGTGTCTAAAAGTAAGAAGTGAAGATTTGTGCATACATCTGCATATTTGGTGTAGTATCTAGTTACTGAATATTTAAAACTATCCATTTAGTAAACAAATTTCAACTAACAATATATTACCCAGGTAAAAAAATATTACTATATATAGTTCATGTATATACATATACATATATATATATATATATATATATATATATATATATATATATATATATATATATGGATCCATGTATGAGAAAGTATGCATATGGAAATATTGATTCATATAAAACCATATCAGAAAAATATTACCCTATATGGAACTATACATGTACATTTTTTATATAATAAGCTATATATGATTCCATATATTTATATTTAGCAGTAGGGGAAAATCCTTGGGAAGTAAAGGATTTAAATCAGAGTAGAAGAAGTAGATGTTAAAGGGTCAATGATTACTGTGAAAAGGTATTTGAAATGGCCCTGATTATTTATTCCTATAACTTAATACAAAAAAATAATTGTCTAACAATTATTTCAATTAAATATGAACATTTATTTGTGCGATTTATAAATTAATTATACCTAAATTATTACTACTACAAACCTAACTGCAAAATTACTAATGTGATCGCATTTGACTCATCTAAACTTTCATTCAAAAATATGTTGATAAAAAATTTCAATTTGTGACATTTTTGACAAATAAATTTTTGACAAATAAATATATATATATATATATATATATATATATATATATATATATATATATATATATACGAGGGCGGATCAATAAGTTCGTGACTTTCCGAACCGCTAATAGACTACTATCGAATTTTGAGCAAGTGTTGTCATTAACTTTGCGTAAAAAATAGGATTTTTCGAGGTCCTTAAAATAGGAATTTGTTTGGTCAATAATTTCATCGTTGGAGCTGAATCTCTTTCTACCGAGCCATTTCTTTAGGTTTAGAAATAGGAAGTAGTCACTAGGGGCTAAATCCGGAGAATATGACAGATCAGGGTCCAATTCGTAGCCCAATTCATAGAGTTTTGCCATTGAGACTGCACACGTGTTTATGGTCAATTGAAAGCAAACGCGGCACCCATCTTGCAGACAACTTTCTTAAATCCAGCTAATCATTTAAAATCGAAACCATAATGCCTATGGTATTTACAATCTCACGCACTTTTACTCTTCGGTCGGCCAACACTATATCATGGATTTTTTCGACATTTTCGGGTGTGCTGACCTCAATTGGCCGTCCAGAACGTTCAGCGTCATTTGTACTTGTGCGGCCACAACGAAAGTCAGTAAACCACTTTTTTACCATTGAAATCGATGGTGCAGAGTCCCCATAGTATTTATCGAGCTTTTCCTTGATTTGACCGACGGTTGTAAAAGATGAATTTAAAAGTTAGAAGTCATAGTTAGACATCATTTACTTTATTAGTGTGTAACAACTAGTAATATAATCTATAAACTAACCAAATAAATATAAATCAGACGACGGCTCCGGAGTGCAAATAGCACTCCTTGTTTTCGGCATTTTCAAATACACAATACAAAAGTTAGCTAAGCTAAATTAGCAAGAGTGAATAAAAACAAAAAATAACAATTTAGTGTTTTTCTAGCTTTTAATAAGGCGGGTTTACATCGAATGGTTTAGCAAAAACAAAACACATAACAAAGATCGTAATAAAAAATTATTATTATTATTTTTTGTATGCTGAATATAAAAAACATATTCGCAACAATCGTTACCATTATGAATTTTTAAAAAGTGTTCAAAAACTGAGATTTGAAAAAATAAAATCGCCAAAAAATGCGATTTTTTTTTAAAAAATAACTCTTTAAAATTTGTTTATTTGACAAAAAGAAAAACTACTAAACTCAATTTTATTAACAAGAAATTAATTTATTTATAATAATTTTAAGAAAAACTTCTAAACTCGATTTTATTGATAATAAAATGATTTATTTATAACAATTGTTATTATTGCAAAAATAAATAGTTAAGACAAAATTCTCTTTTTATTATTTAAACTTTTGTACTTTTTTATAAAGTCTTTACTCGGACTCCTTTCTTATAATTCCCGTCTAAAAATTTTAGGACTGAAAGCATGGATTTAAAAGTGTTGACAGTGATAATTTAAAAAAAAGTAGCGCCAGAGCTTAAATAAATCAAATATATTAACACACTAAAATTTATATATTCTCTCTTTGTATCTATTGCTGCTTTAAATCTATTTTTTTAGATTTATGTTGAAATTTCTAATCAAACTTTTTAAATTATAATTGCAGCTTTTTTAATTTTTATGTGGGATTTTCATTATAACAGTAACTTCAATATATATTTAAGATAAAAGCTACTGCTTTTATGTGATTAAGGTCAATGGGTAAATTTAAAACGATAAATATTATAAAAATAAATATTGGTCAAACAAAAGCAACCACAAAATTTTTGAAATATTTCGAAATAAAAAAAGTACATCAAAAGCTACAAAATTTTACCAAATATTAGATGCATTTCATAAAACACTTAAATGAAATGAAATACATACATATTGTAGTATTAACCAAAAAATTTTGTTATATAAATACATATAGAAGATATGGCAAAATCAAGTTTTATATAAGTGGATATAAGTATGTATATTGTTACATTGCTAAATATTTATTTATTTATCGAATGTAATAGACATATAATACATATACATGTATATGCTGAAAATACATTTAAAAATTTAGAAATTTTAGGTGGTTTGCAACGACTGTAAAAAAACCTAGAACAACTCCGATAAACAGTTAAAGTTATTTTTTTTTTAATATTTAGAATTTTTATTACCAGGAATTCGAGTGAATTTTTATTAAATTCTTCCAAAAATATGTTGATCGATTTTTGATTTTATTTTGGGTGGAAAACGAATTCGTATATGTGTAGTAAACTAAAGTTTTCTACCTTATCTGCGTAGCTTCTCCCACAAAATAACGAGATGAATGATTATAAGTCAGTGCTGCCAGATTTAGGGTTTGACCCCAAATTTTTTGAATTTTTAATGAAAATTTTGGTTTGGGGATTGAGAAATTCGTTGGGGATAATAAAGATATTTTGAAGATTTTTTCAAGGAAATTATGTAATAATTACAACAAACAAAAGGGTGTTTAGCCAATAAAATTACAAATTTGCACAAAAGTATATAATGCTAAAGATGCTGCAGATACGCGTCATTATAAGGAACTTGGTCAAGCACTTTCTAATATGCTAATGATCCCTACAAGCAGTGTTGCCAGTTTAGTCTTTTTAAGGGAAAATATGGCCTTTTGATTTTGTTTTTAGTCTCAAAATTTTCCTTTTACCTTCTAGCCTTTTCTCTGATTCTTTAAATTGTCTTAAAAAGTTGAAAATGTTACTATTTCAACAACGAAGAAAATAATCTCTTATTATCTACTACTTATTTTATTTTCACTGAATCATACATTTAATCATTTTGGTGTATTTATTCACAAAAAAATCCATGTTTTTTATATATAATAAAAACTTTCGCCTGAGGCGCTTCATTATCGAAACCAAGAACAACTAATATGCTAAAATATTAATATCTAATTTGATGGAATTGCTAAATCGGTTCTTTTAATTTTTTTTTTTATTTGCTTTATTAACCATACCACAATTTTAGAAAATTATAATAAAAGCGTAAAATCGCCCAAAAACTTTAAAATACTTAATCAAAAAGGAATTGTAGTTTAAAATTTCGAAAAATTACTTCAAAATGTTAAGTAATTTTTCATATGAAATATAACCCAAATTTGTGTGGAAATTTTTTTTAGCGATTTTTCATTTGAGTCATTTTACTGATAACTGTTCTACGTTTTATTTATAAATTTATTACAATTTCTTTAAAAAATATAAAAAAAACTAATAAGGACGAGAAAATTTTAATTAAAAAACTTTTTCCTGGCCTTATTTTTTGGGATATTTCACCTTTTTTGAACTTTTTAAAGTTGAATTTAGCCTCTCTATTTCTCGGCTCCTGGCAACACTGCATACTACCAACACAGAAAACTCTTTTTCACTTTAGACTTTAACAAAAGCCAAACTTCGAAATAGCATTCATTATTAACTTCATTATGTATCTTAATTCATTAATATCCACATTTTCTGCTTCAGTACACTTGAATTAGATCTATTATTTTTGGAATGTCAAACAGTGTTTTAAAAAAAATTTAACAATTTCAGAAAGTTTATTGTGTATATTCGCTTTTTTGGCAAAATTTTCATTTGGGAATTTAAAAAAATCGATTTCAATTACAAAATTGCTTACTTATATCAATTAAAATTTTGTTTGAATTTGTTCCAATCATTAAATAATTATATTATTTAAGTGAAAGTAACTGATTTTTTATATAAATTTCAATTAATTTTTTAATCAAATAATATCAGGTATGATTGGAATTTTACTATAAATTAATCAATGTATTAATTGAATAGATTGAAATGTTAACTGAATCTGTATCATTGCATAAAAATTAAATAAAATAAATTTTTAAGTCATTTAAACATTTGTTTAAAATCTTTATTGTAAAAATTATAAAAAAATACATTAAAAAACATTTATACTTTGATTTTTGCTAAGCTCTTCGTCGTTCAGTCCTTTGAATCAGTTTAAAAAAGGGAGAGGTTTGTTTGGTTGAAAAAGTTTCGGCTGCTGTACTGTAATATTGAGATATGCATACCAAAAACAAAAACAAGAGTCATGTGAGATTATTTATTTACAAATATTTAAAAATAATCAAAGCATATTTACCTTTTTATTCTTTAAAGATTATCCGGATTCCCTATAGAGTTATGAAAATTTAATATTAAACTACTGATTCAATCATGGAAAATTCTGCAAGTAAAACTAAAATTTTTAACAATTCTCAGTTAAAAAAATACTAAATGGTTTTATTTACCAATAACTAAAAAAATTCATTTCACTAGAGGATTTGTCAAAGCTTGTATTTTAAGATACCATATAAAAATTTTGAAAATAATTTTATTAACATATTTTTTGTAAGAATTTTCTTTAGTCACGTTTATTCTAAAAAAGTCCATTTTTAATTTTTTTATATTGTTTTGGTAGGAAGCCTTTACAGAGAAAATTTCAGAGAGGTCAAAGTTTTTAAAGTTTAATTACTCAATAATAAAGCAAATATTTTTCACAAATAAATCTACAGAATGTTACCTTGCCCACTAATAAATTAATATTATTAAGATCTGTTGCCAAGAATTTGATCAGACATGTTGAGTAATTATAGTTCTAAAGTTAAGTATAAAACCAATTCCTTTGATTTACAAGGTGGTCAATCTGAAGTTTAAAATATAATTTTTGAAATATAAATGTAATTGTGTAAAATATGCATTGAAAACTAATCTTTATACAAAAGACAAAAAATGTTTGTTAAAAAATTGTCTTTAATGGTATTTGTTGATTACGGATTTTTTGGGGAATTTTTTTAAAAATTTTATGATCGGCCAAAAAAGTATCTGGCAGCCCTGATACAAGTAAACATATAAATGTATTTGTAGTAGTAAATATGTATGTATGTATATAAAAACGATAATATATAGGTATATATGTATATACAATAAAAACTCGTACACACGTAAACCAGACCTTAACAATCACATATATTAAATTGTATATTTGAGAGAGAGAGTTGCATGGCCAAGACAGGAACTCTCTGTCATTCTATTAAAGTGCGACTACTTTAATACATAACAATACGAAAATACAAGTATAAAATACATGAATATACATTTCATATTATTATGCCGTCAGTAGCACAAATACATGCCTAAATGAAGGAAACAGAATGAAAAGAAAACATGTACTCTATATTCGTTGCTCTGTGTTTGTATACATATGTATGTAGCTTTTGTTGATCCTTACATGTGTCAAATAAACATTTGATGTGTTTGTACATTATATAATCAACAACGAAGTAAGGAAGTTACACCAAGGAATATTGTTAAGATTTTATAAACGCAAAACAATTCTATTGTTTTGGGATAATACAGAAAATTTAATAAATATTTTAAGGTATTGGAATACTTCCCTGCTATGAAATAATAAATGAAAATATTTTAGAATTTTCTATGATTAGTATTTTGAAATTATTGGAAATTAATAATAATTTCAAATATTATTATACATTTCCATAAACATAGAATACAACTAGAAGTTTACGTGGGAGGCAATTCGAACTAAATTTTCAAAAAAAAAAAAAAAAAAATATTCATTATTTTCAAAACACTAAAATAAAATATATATGTCACTACTAGCATTTTGTTGTTGCTTGAATTGGGTTTTTGACAATTGAATCAGGAATTTTTCTCTCACATAAATATCTACTTATTAATCTATGCCGATGAAGTTCAACTCTTGTGAAATTACTTTAAAAACAGTATACACAGAAAAAATTACTACCAAAATTTTTTGGATTAATAGTGGGGTTTGATTTGTATTAAAGTTTAATTAAAGTAAATAGCTGTTTTCGCTATTGTTTAACATCTTACAAAAGTTTGTATGGTATATTTCATGTAATTATTATTGTGAAGTGTTTCATTGATTTTGTAGGTGCTCTTATCGAACAGAAAATAAATTACTTGTAGATGATATAAATAAAACGTACAACAGACGTGGAAGCAGCGTTACCATAACGGCATTTGAAGTGATTTCCTAGCGTTTATTTTTCGGCAGTTAAACTTTTTTGCGAAAAAAAAATAATACTTAATGCTTTTAAATAGTTCTCTGCTTTTTATATAAGCAATAAAGCCAGCAAATTTTAGACAAGATTTCGAGAAAAATTTTTATAATTTATTTTCAAATAAAAATTTTGAGATCTCAGATTAAGGAACTGTCACATATATTTTTAATTAATTAGAAATGAAATTCATTAAATAAAAATTATATTTCTATTCGCCAAGATTCGAACCCATACGAACACTTTAAAATTCCTAGCTTTACATTCTTACCCCCTAGCCGATATGGCATTTTGAAATTCTAAATTCAAAAAATAGTTTTATTTTAATTTGTTTAAACAAATTATTTTTCAACATTGTTACATTTTAAATATGTTCAACATATAGTGTTGTAAATTAATTTTTATAAATTTCACATATATGAGGAGTACATATAATTGTTTTTCAACAAGATTTCTATGGGTAGTGGAAGTGTTCTAGATTAAAAATCTTCTTGCCATTGATCGTATTATCATAGAATTTATCTGAATTTTGTTTTGATATGAGCATTTTTTTGTGAAAACAGAAGTTTGACAAGTAAATCTGTGAGATGTTTTTCTAAAAATATTATAAATAATGTGTTTTAAGTTTTTAAATGTAGATAGTAAGATAACATATCACTTTTGGTGAATTGTGTCTTAGAACACCAAAGTTAAAAATTCTGAAAATTTTAAAATAGTTAACTCGGGTTTAAAATATCTAATTCTAGGGTGCCTTTATCGAAAAAATATTGCTGGTATAAAACTGAAAAGGAATTTAAAATATTATGCGTCTCTCCTTTATTCAGCACTTCATCTCAGATGGTCTGAGCGATCTTTCTAAGTCATATGCCAAAGAAATTATCGGGGAATCTTTATATTAAAAATATCCGATGTCATGATTTTGGTAAAATATAACTGTATCAAAATTTAGAATTTAGGCTATATATTTTTAAATCCCAAAGCATGGTTCTACAAACAGAATGCAGTTTCTTAAGGGTTTGTCATTGGCTTTTCTGCAACAAGTATGGAATTTATAGGCCTGATTTTAAAAAATCCCATTTTTGGATTTTCGCTAGTGTTTTTTTTTGAACTCCTGGACTCCTTATCATTTTAAATTATAAAGTCAACAATCACCAAAATTTTTTACAGATACAATATTTATACTTTCTACAAAAACTAATTTATTACAAGAAATTCAATTTAATTCCAAAATCAGAGAAACAATGAAATCGATTTTTTTTTAAATAAATTTTACTATCTAGCTGAGGTAATTCTTAATTTTATACAAAAACTCAAAGTCAGTATCTTTTACAGAACTAAGCCACTTTAAGATTTAATTTTTCTCATTTATAGAATTGAAATTAACAGAGAGACTTACTGATTGACGGACATCATAATTCCTAAATCTCAAAATTTCAAAAATACATTTTTTTTTACTTATTGATCAATTTAAAAACAAAATATTATTATAATATTTTTCTTAATTGTGCGCCATTTTTAATCCCATTTTCCTAAATGTGCGCCGTCTAAAATTATTAATATTATTATTCATTATTCATTATTAATATTCATATTTTTAATATTATTATTATTATTATTATTCATATTAAATGAAAAAACAATTTAAAAATTTATCAAAGGGTCTACCTTTATATGTAAATTATTTTTATAGAATACATGTGGTATGAGTGATTTTTAATTTTTCACGTTATACGATAAGTTGTACGAAAAACTGAAAGACGTGTCATCTATATAATTTCTTTGCATAAATTAAAGTTAGTCTAAAGAGATTTTCAAAAAGTGTCTTAGATGGGATCTGTGGTGGTGTGAGTGACTCAAGTCTTTGAAATTATTTTTCACCTATATATTGAGCAAAAGCTTCGTCTACGGGATATAGTGCATAATATATTCAGTACTATGCATTTTTGTGTCAAAACTTAAGATTATTTGTAATAAACTAACTTATATTTATTATTTTACATACATATTATTATTTATACATATATTTTCGAAAGTTTCTTCTCTCCGGTTTCTTTCCATTTTCTCAAAATGAATTTTTAAATTTATTAATTTTTCGAACGCAAAAAATCATCTCTTGCAAATTTTTTTAACTTGACAATGACCCAGTTGGACAGACTTCTTTCAATGACATTTTCATCAACGATTTATTCAGGAAATTAAAATTTGACGACAATAATATGCATGTTGAGGATAAGTTTTATAACAAAGAGGTACACGCAATTAATTGTTTTTCCAGTACTTTCTTAGTTTTTGGGATTTACTAAAGATTTTGTTCCGTGTTAAAAATTTGATGATAGTGATTGACCACAGGTGTTTTAATAAATTCATTTAAAATGTGGCAAACAATTTATCATTGGTGTTCAAGATTCCTCCTGGGGAAAACTCGTCAGACTGCTGGTAGGCCAGACCCAACTTATTCTCTAGAATATCGCAATTAGCTAAATGGTACATAAATATTCTCTGGTGTTTACAAAATTTGAGCAAAAATTACTTAGTTATTTTTGCAATGCACTGATTTTGAATCTGCATTACCAATTAATTTTTTAATTAATTCGTTTATTCAGTTGCAGTATTAAAATAAAATAAAAAAAATATCAGATATAGCAAATCGATTCTGCCGCTATTACTAGCTGAATTTAACTGTTGGGATTGGGTAGTTTTGCCATTTTTGGTTACTTCAGAAATTTAAAAAAAAACTAACATAACGGAGAGATATTGAGGACCAAAATGATTTAAATTAAAGTCAGCATATCGAAATCTTTAGTACGAGAGAAAATATACTGACAGCGCTTACGATTATGAAAAGAGAACACTTAAGACAAAAACGTGGCGAATGCCGGCCCTTCTACACTGCATATTTAATATGAAAATTATCCACTATTTTGACGTGATTCATAAAATTAGCTAAGTTATATTTTATTTGGAGATTGAAGCGCTGCATTTTATTTAATTATAAATAATATCGATTTTTATGTGTGAATTAATATACAAAAATTTTTAAGTGGATGAAACAGAATAGTGGAATCAAATTGGATTTTTTTTCCTCTTTGTTGAAGTACAAAATTTTAGTCTTTTTAAGCCAATTTTAAGAACCAAAAAAAGCTAGAAACTAAAACGAAAGCTTTGACGCTAAAAGCGAAACAAAAAGGCTATATTTTGCCTTAAAAATGCTAAACTAGCAATAATGTGTGAAATTTATATTTCTGTGAAACATATGGGGTTTCTTAAAATTCGTTTACTTTTGGAGTTAAAAAAAATTAAACATTTTTTTAATGGCACATCAATACTATTTTGTATCAATATTAATAAAACACAAATCTGTTCGCGTGAATGGATTTTTGCAAACGGCGTCGGTATTATGGAGGTTTAAGACAAAAGGTTTAAATAAAAATTGCAAAAATTCTGTTTTCAACAATATATAAAAAATTATCACATATGAGTTAGCTACATCAATATGTGTAAAATACAAATTAAAAGTGATACGATATGGTCGGTTTCACCGAAGATAATAGCGGTCATAGTGATTTTCTAACATTTCATTGAAGAACGTATAATCAACAAAGTGTGTGCAAATTTTTTTCTTTTTTGTTTTTGATTTTATAAAATTTATAGATGTATTTTTAACACCTGACTATTAAATATTTTTTAAGAAATAACCGTTTATGTTATGGTATTTGAAAATCAATAATATTAAAATTCCATTTTAAGTTCGATATAAGAAAAAAAAAAATAAATAAATGCACGCATATAAACTACATAAAGGTATAAAAAATACAAACTAGGGTTGATTTGTTTTATAGTAGTGAACATAATTGGACCCTAACTCTGATTTAATCTACCTTCAGAAAATCAAGTAAAAAAGCAAAGTATATATAGATTTTTTTTATATTTATTTGATTGCATTTAATTCACTGATGTATTTTTCACACCTAACCACAAAAAAACTTTAAATAATGTTAATAAATAAAAAGTTGCAGATATTAATTATAGAACTATAAAATAAATTTTTCAATGATAAAAATATACACTCAAAAATATTAAAAGTTGCTCTAAATTCAAACGCGTAATTATTTTTTAGTGCCATCTGATTTCGATATAAGCTATAATAAAACCTACAGACTGATATACATTTTAACCAATCTCAATTAGCGTCTTGGATGTGCCTCTACAATTTATGAAATATTAAAGACACCACAACGCAACCTAAAGTTATAAATATTCTTTATGGAATTTTTTTTAATTGGAACCCATTTTTTGCTTAACTAAAGCAGATGTACTTAGTAATTTCATATAACATGTAAAAAAAGCTAATATAAAGTAAGCAACATTTTGAATCAGATTTAAAATGTTATAAGCTTTTGTATGTTTTACGAGTATTGTACAAAAATTTATCTTACTTCTACAAGTGATTGCAGTTTACATTAGAGAAATTTGACATTTATCTCCAAATCCGCGATTACAGCAATCAAAAGAAGTTTTTTTCCTTCTTGTTACTTTAATACACTTTTTTTAATTTTTTTTTAATTTAATTGCTTGCGGCACCACATGGAATCATGTCAGGTCTTGAATTTTTAATGTTTTATTTCACAAAATGTTTGTAGTTTAAGTTCGGTTTCATAAAAGTAAACTTAAAAAGATAATTCCCCATATGTATATGTAATACCTATAGGCCATGGTCAGTTGTCACTTGGTTTAAGTTTTAGTGAAATCATGAGCAATATAAAGCATTTATAAACATCCTTTATTACCATTGCTCTATAGCAATATATAGATATAAGAGCTTATTCCATTTTAAGATATTTTCAGTCGCAAAATTTGGTATTTTCTGATCCGAATTTTTCCATACTTTGCATACAGATATATGCCTAAAAAATACTATAAAATATCAAAAACATTTAAGAAAATAGTTAAGTTTTACGATATTATGAAGTTTTTGTCGTCAACTATAAAATTTTCTTTACATGCTCTTATATGCGTCAATGTTTCAATTGTTATTGTTTCGAAAACGAAAAGATAGTTCTATAGATAGACACCGCTATATTTTTTTCTTTATATTTTACTTTAAATTAAAAGAATATAATGCTTTTAATTTAAATTTTTTTATTACAAACGTTCAATAAGTTGAGTAGGGATCTTCTTGTTTTTGAAACTAGATCCTAAAGTGATATACTGTTTCCATATATTTGCTCTATTTATGACATATAACTTGATTTAAATAATATTTCACGAATAAAAATTATTTTGTTGTTCTTAGGGTTCTTCCCAAAATCTAAATAAAATATACATAAATTAAAGAATTAATATCGAAAAAATATTTAATTTATTGCTGTAAATCCACACGGTTTTAAGTAATTAAGTAATTAGCTGTATTTGTTGTATAATGCAAAAAATATTGTAAATAGAAAATCTATATCAGTAACATATTTTAAAATGTATATATGAAACAGGAAACCCTCTCACAAGCCACATTTCTTTCCCTTCTATTACATCTGTAGAATTTTGTGTGTTAGTATAACATTCCTATGTATCTCTCAGTATTGCCAGGAGATGGGAAAAAAAAGAAAAAGGTAATGAAAGGCTAAATGCACCAAAAAATAAGGTTAGAAAAAGCTAATACTTTATTTTTATTTAAAAATAAACTCAATAATATAGTCATTTAATATTTAGAAATAGCATATTATATTACAGAAAAACAATTGTGGAAATATTAAATTACAATTTCATAACCTTTCCAAAAAATCATACATTCTCGCCGAACATACTAACGACTGCAGAAATTTTTGAAAATATTCTAAGCGATGTCAAATTTTTCTGTCTGATTTTTCCTAATTTCTCTCTAACTTCTCTTTAAATTGTTTTTATTTTCATATAATTATATCTTTTAACTAAGGATTACACCATCTTTTAACTTGCCACATTCCCTTTTCTAAACCATAATGACGATATCCCTTTTTAAACATTCATTTAAACCTCAACTTAGCTCTCCTAGGTTTTTTCATAACTTTTGCCACTATTTTTATATTTTTACGACCCACTAAAATTGTGCTTGAAAACTAGAAAACAGTGGCCAGGATGCTGAAAAAGGGGCAATTGGCGACTAAAGTCGCCAAATGGTAACACTGCTTAAGTTACCAAATTGATTGAAAATATCATGACTTAAAAATGTATTAGTAGGCTATCCATATACATGTTCACTCAACAAAAGAAAAAATGATAAAAATTATTTATAAAAGTGATATTAAAGGGAACCCTATTTATTTATTTTCACTATAATCGTATTTAGTAATTTAGAACCAATAAAACAAAGCTGGACCCAAAGATAATTGTTATTGGTACATATATTTTAATTTTTATTTTTTATGTTTTTATTGGACATATAGTGAAGTCACTCGAGGCAAAATTTATTTTCTTTTTTTATTTATATGTAAGTAGTGAGGAGCTATAATATTCTTAACTTATTACATTGTAACCAAGGCTTTTGCTATGAATTTTTAATTTTAACATAAAATTTATTACAGTATTCTATATAATTAACAAAATAATAATAATAAAATAGATTACCATTTTTTTTTTATTTATCGATATACATAAATATTTCAAACGTTACATTTAAGACATTTAAAAATTATTTTATTGTACATGTAGGGTATAAAAAATTATTTTATTCATAATTGTTTCAAATATACCAAATATTTGCCTATTAAAAAATAAAAAAAAATAACAGTAATAAAATCCATTTAGGAATATTCTTTCTATATTGAATCAAACTAAAATTAAAAATTTTTAAATAAAAATAAAGCGAAATATAAAATCCAAATAAAACACTGAAAGGAATAATTATATTAGAAGATTTGATAAAATATGATTTACAAAATATATAAAAATAAAAAAAATCGATTAATGTTTTAATACAAATATTTGAAAAAAATGCAAAAAAGAGAAATTATATTTTTTGCAATTACAAAATAGAGTTTGTTATTGTTTCTAATATACCTAATATTTACCTATAATAAAATGGAAAAAAATTTAAATCCATTAATCTTCTTCATACATAAGTCAAACTTTGTTAGTTCAATGACTTTAAAACAAAAATAGGTCGAAGTACAAAATTAATTAAAATAGGATAAAATATAAAAAAAATCATTAGAAACTCGCATTTTAAACCTTTGCAACATACTTGATTGAACGTTTCGTGAATTCATAATTCATAATTTTTCCTAATATTTCTAATATTTGCCTATAATAAACTGAAGAAAAATTTACAATCCCTGCATGTATGAATCCCTTCTTCATATATTAAGTCAGATTTTGTTAATTCAATGATATTAAAATAAAAATCAGTACAAATACAAAAACAAATACAAATAAAAATAAGAAAAAATTCAAAATAGTTAAAAATTAATATTATAACCTTGTTATGGAATTTTGCTAAATAATTTAATTAAATATAAAAACAAAAAATCGTTAGAAAATAATTTAATACCGTACTTAAAAAAATCGAATTTTAACCCTTTGCAACATATTTATATACATGTGTTGTGAACAAAAATTGGTTCTGCTTCTGACTTTTTTCAATACACTAAATATCTGCCAATATTTTAATAAAAAATCTTTAAGCCATGCACTAATCTTCATGAAGAAATTCACTAAACTTATTTTCAATTTTTCAGTCCAAATTATGTTTGAATTAAATGCAAATTTCTAAATTAATTTGACACAAAAATGTTATCAAAATTTAAAAAATAAAATAAGCACCTTATAAAATATGCAATGAACCAAAATATCTGAAAAAAAAAATAAAGAAATATGTTACATCTAATTGTTGTGCATTATTTTAATGAAACCATAAGATGGCAAATATTTTAAAGCAAACTACTTTGCTTATATTCACATAAATTTGGCGCCTTCTGGTGCTACCAAAAAGTACTCAAAAAATATAAGTCTTAGGTTTCCAAATATGAAATTGTATCCGCTTTAAAAAAAATATATATTCTTTTTCAATCTAATTTTTATTTTATTTTTGCGTATGAAATGAATCACTATGGAACAACTGCTAGCAAATTGGCCCAATAAAAGATCGCCCAACTAAATTTCCAAACAAATTTGGGTTATAATTTTATATGAAAGATGAACCAATATTTTGAAATAATTTTTCGTAATTTTTGAATTATAATTCCTTTTGGATTATGCATTTCCCAATTTTTGGGTAATTTCTCTCTTTTGAAATATTTATTTAATTATATTCAATAATAGTTTCTACTCTTAATAAAATATATTAAAAAATAAATAATTATAACAATGGATTTAGTAAGTCCATTAAATTAGATAATTTATTTTGTTTTCCAGAATGAAGTACCACAGGCAAATATTTTTATTAAATATAAATAATCTCGATTTTTGTGTGAATAAATAAACATAAATTATTGAATAAATGCTTCTTTAAAAATAAAATTAGTAATATCAATTAATAAATCATTTTCTTCGTTGTTGAAGTACTAACATTTTAGCCTTTTTAAGGCAAATTTAGAAATCAAGCAAGGCTAGAAAAACAAAAGCTAGAAGTTAAAACGAAAATTTTGAGGCTAAAAGAAAAATAGAAATGCTAGATTTAACTTTAAAAATGCTAAACTGGCAACACTAGTATCTATGTGTGTACGAAACTGTATTTCTCTTCTTTTTTTCCTTTTGGCTTGACAAAGTGTTATTCTGAATATA
The DNA here is from genome assembly GCA_932274085.1 of Protocalliphora azurea. Classification (NCBI taxonomy): domain Eukaryota; kingdom Metazoa; phylum Arthropoda; class Insecta; order Diptera; family Calliphoridae; genus Protocalliphora; species Protocalliphora azurea. The sequence goes on from OW026522.1 coordinate 103,782,796, forward strand.
TGTATGAATGTTAGCAATTCATACCAATGAAGAAATGTCTGTCTTTGTTATTTGTTCCCAGTTATATTGTTGCTGTAAATTTGCTTTGGTTTTGTACTTGATGTTGTACAATTTAAATTGTATACATACAAACAAAAGTAAAAACAATTGTATAGACTGACAATCAGATTGGAACATGTTGTCATCTATCTGGCTTCAATTGTGCATATACACACTAACACAATGTTGATGTACGCGTAGGATAGAGATGATGCCATATTTTACAATCTCTTGAGCAATACAAGGAAAAAAAATATACGAACAAACGAACCTAACAATTTTACTTCCACAAACTTACAAATAGCTATAATAAATCAAAGGAAAAATTAAGAAATAAGTAGGCCTTAGAAGAGGTCTTATTTAGTAGATACAATTGATATATGTTATTATGGAGATCGGAGCGGTTATATTCAACCCTTTTTTTTTAATTTTCTGTCAGTTTTTCTAAAATGTTAATTTTTCAAATATGGTATAAACCGGGTTTTTGTGTCTAATATTCGGTTAATATTTTCTTCAGAAATTTTGCCAAAAAAGATAATTTAATTTTAAAATTTTCTTTGTTTATATCTTTTATTAGTCATTCCTAGAAAAAACTTGGTAACGGCATGTAGTTACGGATGTAGTTACTCTTCAATGACAACAACATACCTGCATTACATAGCTATTTGCCGGTGTGTAATTACTTATTTATGATAAAATTTTTTAAAAGGCTACTTTTTATTTATACTTTAATTCATTTTACCAATTTATATATTTAGAGAAGGGATAAATATGTATACGAAAAGGCAAAATTAGCGTATGCATGTACATATATATATATATATATTCGCGATAATTGGTACACAAAAAAAGAAATGTTGTTGTGAATTTTGTTTTTACGTTTAAAGTAAAATGAAAAAAAAAATGATTTTTACATTCTGACATTTAATTAGTTATTTGTAATCTGAAATATAGCTAGTTCCTATTGTTTTCACTAATGATGACTTCTGTGATACTTTAAAATCGATAAGTTATTGAGTAGTATGAAATTTCTTGTCATGACATCTCAGTTTTGACTTTCTAAAATGCCTACTTGTAGTAACATGAGGTAAGTAGTATTTAGCTAATGTGCAAATAGTGAAGAGCCATTATATTAGCTTCTTAACTCATTACATGGCAACCAAAATTTTTGCTGGATTGCTAACAAATATATACTTTTGCCCTTAAAAATATTTAAAGCTAATAAATTAACCCAATCAAAACTTAGTAATGGCATATAGTTACGAATGTAGTAACTTTTCAGTGTCAACCACAAAGCATCTATATTACGCGAAAGTAATTAGTAACATCTTCTTTATAACCCGGTATTTATTATGATCAGATTTTTGACAATACTACTTTTTATTGATTTTTTAATTCAATTAAACAATTCACATTTAAAGAAGGTTGCAATCGCGGTTGCAATCGCGGAATATTTCGTTTACTAGCACAGTACTATAGATACACCAAACGAAACTTTAGTTATAATAACCGAATTTGTGGAAACCAATTTATCTAAATTCCACATACTGTAATGGTTGCAAATACCGAATTTTTGTGCTAAACCAAAAAGAAAAATAATGTTTATACCCTACACCACAATAGGTGTTTGGGGTATTATGCGTTTGTGCTGATGTTTGTAATGAATAGAAAAAGTTATCCAACACCCACCTTAAAGTATACCAATCGACTCAGAATCACCATTTAAATCGATATAACGATTTCCGTCCGCCTGGCTGGATGGTTGACTGGCTATCCATGTAAACCTTGTTCACAAGTACCGGTCGTAATTTTTAGAGATAATTCAATGAAGTCTTGCACATGGTACTTCTATGATACAAGGACAAAGCGTAGTCAAATTGGTTGTGATCGGTCCATTATTTCACCTAGCCCCCACACATGTGTTCCCCCAGAATAGAGTTTAAACACTCAAAAATGCTTTCCATTAATCTTTGTACCAAACGTTATGAAGATCGATTCACAATTGCTCCCATATAAACCCACTTCCAGGAATCAGGAATCACCCTAAAGTACATAAAATCATCTAGATATTAGTATCAATGCATTATTCTGTATTTGTATATTTTATTTTACATTTAGTAAAATTGGCCACAGGTATAATATAAGTGCCCTTCCCGAATTTGTATGCTGATACACAATGTTGTAGGGTATTATATAGTCAGTCTTGACCGACTATATCTTTCTTTCCCGTTTTAAATATGTCTTATTTTATTAAAAAAAAACTTTAATATACATGTTTACGTAATGATTCCATAAATTCATATGGGACTATACATCTGCACATTCTAACCGGGAACGTCCGAACCTCTTTTGTTTTAGCTTCTTTTCCAAGAATCTGGACAGTCTTCTCATGCCAAAGATTTTTCTTCCCAATTATGATGCAACTACTTACACATGTGTGTGTTTATAACAAACAGCATCATTTGCAACAGCATTTATATAAATAACTTATAATACAATGACATACACAAAGGTATACCCATATATTTGAATGCAGTATTAGCACATTTAACATCGAAGTACCATCCGTTTTCTCGTTATAGGCTCATATGTATTACGAATAGATTGTGTAATCATATCTAAAAATATAACAAGAAGCAATTTTTTAATTAATCCTACCTTACCACATCATGTTTTATACGTTTTTTTTTAATTTCAAATTTTATGCCTTTATTTCTTTGTTATTTGTACTTAAAAAATTTTCAATATCTTTATATAAAATATCAAAATAATGAAACACCAATAACACGATCATGCCTAATTTTTATCAGTTAATAACTCTGAATTACATTTCTTTAAAATGAATTAATGACTGTTGTAATGGAAAACATATTTTAATGTCAAAAAGCTGATGCACAAATAAATTTTCTATTGCATCAATTATTTACTTGTTGTAAAAGTCTTTTCAATTTGGTTTTTCTTACCGAATTTGTAAAATTTATTTTATCAACTTAACCAATTTTATAGTCGCAATAACCAAAATACCAATATCATTACGTTTTTATATCTACAACTATAAAACATCAATTGATGTATACAATTTTTAGTTATTAAAATATAATTTTAGTTACTGAAATAAAAGTTGTATTACTCTAACAGTTTTCCAACTCTACCCAGCAAAAATAAATAGATGTCGTTTTTAAGGAAGTACTTTTTCATTACTTCCAAAGTTCCTTGTGCTTAAGAAGTTATATAAATTTCATCCAAAGATGTTATTAAAAAGTAATTCAGATAAATTTTTCTGTTATAAAATGTTAATAATTTACAAATACTACAAATACTATTTTAATCAAATGAAAAAATATGGTTATACATATCAGTTTTTAATTAAAAAATATTTATACAGAAATTAAAAATAATTTCCTTGAACTGAAAATAAAGAACATCAAAGAAATCAATTTTAAATGACATTGTAAACACGACTTCTTACTCCGTGAATAGGTATAAAAAAAGAGAACATCTTACAATGACAAGGCTATGTTAAATTCATTGGAAATGATCCGAGTTTTCAGTACTTCTGAATCATAATTTCAAGCTCTTATTGACTTCTTTGGATGTTCTTTTTTTGCTGGGTATGTATAAAAAGGCAAAATTTGCACATGTATGTTAAAGAGTCTCACGAAAAAAAGTTGCTAGTACACCCCTCTAGAAATGAAGATTGTTCCGTTCTTATATGATTCCCAAAATAGTACATCTGAATGTTAATATTTTTGTGAACTGAACCATTTTAAAATTGCCTTTTTTTTTCAATATCATTATCAAAATTTTCGTTAAAAGAACATTAACTTCAAATTATAACAGAGGCATACTAAGGCCTAGAATATTAATTTAAATAATTGTTATGCCTCTTCTCAGTCACGGAAAAATTAATGTTTTTTGTCACACTTTCTTCATTCAAATAAATAATTTTATGTATTTCGGATATTTTTCAACATATATTGGGTTTCACGTATCATTGGAATGATCTATCCTGATACTGTTGAAGATTACACCTATTTAACCCTTTAACACCAAAAGGATCATTATTATTCATTTAGTTTTCAAAAGTTTAAATTAGGAATTTTTTCAAATAAGTCACAAAGTATTCATTATACCTAAATGTAGAAAATATAAGTTCCTGTAAAACCGCAAAAATAATCGAATTAAAGATATTTTTGAAATTTAGTCAGTATTTTACACAAATTTATAATTTTTGAGATAAATGTGCTTTTGATGATATTTATTGTCTTAGGTAACCATTTATATGACACAAAAATTAATTTAATCAATTATGGGGCGGAAATCCCAAAATATTACTTGCAAAACTAAAGTGTTGTGCAATAGTATTGAATGAGACCTCTCCAATTATGCCCTAAAATATAAACTACGATGGATAGTGACTAAAATATTCAAACTTTAATAAAATAGAATTTATAATAAAATCACAGAACATTTTACTAAAAATTTTAATTTCGCAAGAATGAAGACTAATTTTAAATTCTTTTTACTCATTATGTAATAAACGTCATTTGTCTATCATATGTTGTAAATTATTTTGATCATAAATTTATAATCCAGAAGTGGGGAAAATTCGGATCATTTCCAATTAATTTAACATAGGCTTGCCATTGGAAGTTTTTTTTTTTTTTTTTGATATCTATTTACTGAGTAGGAAGTCATGTCCTCGATGTTATACGAAATTGATTTTTTATGTATTTTTTCTCAATTCAAGGAAATTATTTTTAATCCTTATATAAGCTAAATATTGTAATAAATAATTAATAATAAATATTTTTCATTTGATTAAAACAGATATTTTTAATCAAAAAGTATTTGTAAATTTTTAATTTTTTATATCAGAAAATTTTCCTGAATCGCTTTTTAATAACATCCTTGGATAGTGTTGATATAACTTCTTAAGCACAAGAAACCGTACACTTACTTAATCTTTGGAAGTAATGAAAATGTACTTTCTTAAAAAATACTTCTTTCGGAGGTAATTTAAAAATGGTCCAGCTTCAATAAATGAAATAATAAAACCGAAATATTTTGAGGATTAGTTTAAAACATATTAATCTTTAATTTTATGGGGTATATTTTAAACATTTTTTGTCTCCATACAAATCGAGGCACTTTAATATATTTATTAAACATTTTAAGTACATTTTTGATTATTGTTAGGTTTTTGAAATTAAAATTTATAAAATTTATTTGCATTTAAAATGAAAATAAAATAAATAAAAAAAAAACAATTATTTATAAACTAAAATGTAACGACTTCATTAATATTTTAAAATCATCGAGTTATTGAACAGCTTGGAAGTAATTATTTCTTTTAACGACATCTAAGTAATAATATGAGGTAAGTAGTTACGTCGAATGTCATCGCCGTGTTAAAATAATGAATTAATCAGCTAATCTGTAAGTAGTAATCATATTATATTAGCTTCTTAACATATTACATGGCATCCAAAGTTTTTGGTAGTTTATATCAGGAATTAAAAAATTTCTATCCATTTATAAAATGAAAATTATTAGGTAAATTATCGGATTTGAAAAACATATGTGACAGTTAAAAAAATTTCACTAATTTAAAATTATTTAAAAAATTCTACTACGTAAATGCTAAAATATTCTCTTAGGTGTAAAGTATGCAAAATTATGCTCTTAAGTGAAAAATATAGTAAAATATGTCATCAAGATTGCTAAAATATGCTATAAAATAAGGATTTTCTACGAAAATATGGCAAAATATGCTGCTAAGCCTAACAAACATTTAATATTTTAAAAGTTGAAACCACAAATTATTAAATTAACAAATTATAAAATTATAAAACAAAAAATATGAAAACAAATTTGAAATTCGTTTTTGTGCCAAAATATTTATTTATGCCAAATTTCATTAAGGTTTTCAAAATTTACATACTTTGCCCGGACACCATTGAATTGACTAAGGAAATAATTCTATGCTACACAGAATACACGGAATACATTTAAGTGGGGATCCGAAGACTTTTCTGTGCTTTACAAATATCAGCACAAATGCATAATACCCGAATCACTTATGTTGGTGAATGATATAAAAATAAATAATATATATGACTCGTTTGTCTCACTTCAAATTCACTTTTGATGCTTGGTAATTTAAAATATTTGTTTTGAAGTGTTGCCAGTTTAACCTTTTAGGGATAAAACTAGAATTTTTTTATTTTTTTAGCCTCAAAAATTTAGTTTTAGCTTTTGGATTCTAGATTCTTGATTTTTAAAATTGCCTTAAGAAGGCTAAAATGTTTAAATTTCATCCACAAAGAAATTATTTGATATTAATAAATTTATTTTTAAAGAATCGTCCATTTAAGCATTTCAGTGTAAAAATGAGATTCTTTTATATTTAAATCAAATATTCGCCTGCGGCGCTTCATTCACCAAATGGAAAATAACTTAGCTTAATTATTTTATTAATTATTATATAACACTTTACTAACCGTAGAAACTACTTATGAATATATTAAAAAAAAATATATATATATAAGCGAAAACTTAGCCAAAAATTTTAAATTATAGTTCAAAAATTATAAAAAAAAAACACTTCAAAACCTTGTGTCGTTTTAGATGTGAAATTGATCACAAAATTGTATAAAAATTTTTGAACTATTTTTTATTGAATTATTTTTCTGGCAGCCTTTCTATGTTAAAAATTAATTACAAGATCTTTAAAAAGTATAAAAAACTAATAAAAATTATAAAAATAAGATTTTTGAATTAAAAAGAAAAAATTATTTTTTTCTGGGCTTATTTTTTGGGACATTTAGCCTTTTCTGACATTTTGAATGTTCAATTTATCTTATCTCCTGGCAACACTGTTGTTTTGCTTAAGGATTTCAACTCCTCCACAATAAGTTGTTTTACATTTCATAATTTTCAGCAAAACCAGTTAACCGGTTATTTTTAAATTTATAGATTTGTAACCTGTTTCTTTCAAATGCCAAATATTCAAACCATTCGTAAACCAGTTTTCGCCAAACCCCGAATAAAAGATCTTCCTATATGTTATTTATTTACATTATTTATATTATACAACTTTTCAAAATCTTTATAAGCAAATTTTTATATAACTCAAGGTACGTTCACACTTGTCAAATATTTGACCAAAATGATATAATGAAATGAAATATATTCTTATTTTTCTTCTTTAATGGAAAATATTATTTATTTATCACTAATTATAACTGACATTTTATCGAATTTTGTTTCATCCTGTTTTCTCTTACAAAACAACTGTAAACAATATTTTTGTAAAACTAGCGATCACACAATTTTGATCAAATACTTGCTAAATGTGAACATAGCTTAAGAGTTCTATTTTAAATTGTAGAATATTAAAAATTTCAGTAAGTTCAGTATTATTTTTTTTTTTGCAAATGCTGTATCTAAAATATTTTAGTTTGTTTTATAAAATATTAAGGTTTCAAAACACAGTTTGGAGAGAAATTACTTCCCTTTACATTATCTATCTAAGGCCAATGTATGTGGCGGCCTTACATATAAATCTTGGAGTTTATTGTGAACTATAAATGTTTGTGTATCTGATCATATACATACAAATGATTGTATCACATACATTGACATATGAGTCGGCCGTTTTTACTTTATTCTTGTTATTATTACTTTTTTTATTAAAAAGGAACGGAAACTAAAAAATTAAGATAAAACTTTAAGAAAGATTTTGTTATTATTGTTTGTGTAAGTGTCAATGACTTTTTTCAAAGCTGTTTAATATCAGTATAAATTTGCATTTATTATTGGGTAAAGGAAAATATTTTTAGGCATAAATTTGACTCTGTAAAACTGAAGAATTTTTGTCTGAAATTTTGATTTTATACAATAAAAAAATTTTTTATCAGGCTATTTTACTAAAAAATATTAAAGATTTTATATTTTGTAGTCTTGTATTACCTTTACATAGGTTTCAGGATTTTTAAGTCTCATTTTAATTTAAAATTATTGGAAGTGTGAAAGCTGTATGATATCAAATCTTTATATAGAGATGAGCATTTACATTATTCTTGTGGATTTCAATTCTATTCTGAAAATATTGAAAGAATGTTAGTCTTCGTTTGTTTGTTACATTACTTCATGAAAAGTTGTTAATGGTTAGTTGGAAATAATTTTACTTAGTTCATGTTCCATGTGAAAAATATAGTGTATAAATTGAAACTAAAGAATTTCCATGACCTCCGAGTTATATGAGATAACGAATTTTAATTTTGATTACTTCCCAATTTTCATGATGTACGATAGTGCATTAATTATATAATATGCAAATTCTTTCTAAGCAAGCTATCTTTTAAACAAAATTTCTTAACAATTTTAGATGCCACATTAATATAATATATATATTACACTGTGCAACAATTAAAAAAATAAAAATAAAAATTCAAATATGAAGAAAACCGATATATGTATCAATCTAAAGCCCATAAGTAATAAAACTACATACTCAGTTTTTCTCCAGGGTGACAAATTTTCTCTCAAAAAGACTTCAACATTTTCAAAATTGCACATAAAAAAAAAAAAAATTATAAAATATTACCCAAAATTATATCAACCCAATATGGATGTCAAATAAAAGCTATAATCTCTGCAATATAACAAAGGTTTTCACTTAAATATTGCGTCATGAAATGGGAAAAAAATATATGCTTTATAAAAACTAATAAATGTAATATTAAAGTGTTGGGTTTCTTAACTATTTGTACAGCAATATTTAAATAAGATACTATTATATTGCAGGGGTTCACAGCTTCCATTTGGCATCTATATTGTATCCGTATAATCTTTGTAAATATTTTATAATATTCTTAAAAATTGCGCTTTTTTCGAAACTTTGAAGACCTTTTGAGAGAATATTTTACATCGTAGAAAAAATGGGTACACAGCTTTACCATGTACGGTTGCAGGCTGATATATATTTCAAAACAAATAGTAAAAGGTAAAATTTTCAAAAGGATATTCTGTTAAGTTTTTGTGCTGCAAAACTTAAATAAAAAATACTATTAATTTGCAAGGATTCTTTCATTTGAAACCAATTTTGGGTTGATATAATATTCGAAAATATTTTATAAATTTTTTTAAGAACGTGTATCCTTTGAAACTTACAAATCCCTTTTAGGAGAAAATTTGACGTCCTGGAAAAAACCTGAGTAGGTTTTTTCACTACATACGGTGCCTAGTTTCATAAATATATTGGTTTTTATATATGTGAAAATGAATGTAACACGATTTACAGTGGGGCCATTCGCGAAATTTTTGGTAATAAATATGTATCTCTTAAAATACCGTTCGATTTGAAATGTACGGAAAAATTGTACAGGTGAACTTAAGCTTTCAGAAATATTATCTCGTTATTATCTTATCCTGTGATAACACGAGATATGTAGGTAAAAGATTCAAAAAATCGTAACTTCTATAAATCAAGTCCGATTTCAAAGATTTTTGTATTTCTGTAAAGTACTAAGCGATGTAAAAAAAATATGCTTCCCAACCTAAGTTATCTCTTACAGTTAAAGTGATATTTACGCTTAAATTTTTAGTTCTTGTTTTTTGCCACGACTTTATTTAGTTTTTCAAGAGTTAGTCCTGTGATGTGTGGAGGAATATTTTTCCAAAATTATTTTGTAATTTCTAATATATTCCCCAATGTTACGCTGGAAAAATGTTGGATTATTTCTAATCGTATAGTCGAGCAAAATGTTCAAAATCAGCATGAAAAAACCTTTTTTTTTACAAAAATATGGTAGAATTCTTTCACTTTTTACTTAAAGTTTTGCTAAACAAATCTTCTCTTTACAATTTTCGAAAGATAAGGCTTCATAAATGGTTAATAAAGAAATATTAAATTGATTTAGATTTGTACATTGCATTTGGCGAAAATGGTGACGCTGTTCCATTATATATATATATATATATATATATATATATATGTAATGATAACAGTCAAAAAGCCAAAGTGATAATGAAATATAATTTCTGCTAAGAACTGATTAAAAATTAATATACGTCTATATCCGTAATTTATCTTTACCTATTTGGTAAAATTAAATTGGTATTCTCAAGGCTTTTTTACCTGATTGTTTCTACCGAATAGATAAAATAGAAAATATGGTAACATTAAATACTTTAGATGTAAGAAATTATTATATTTTATTTATTAAAAATTTCTGTACAAAACAAATTTTAATTTCCAATTTCTGAAAGTAATTTTTTCAATAACAACAACGAAGTGTTTTATTGATGATGTAAATTATATATTGAGTTGTCCAAGCGATCATAACCATCCCCAGAAGAAATTCTTGTTGCAACTGCTGCTTTCAAGATTATTTTATGACTACTCGTACTGCTTTTTTCTAGGGCTACTGGTTTTTAGTGTTTCTTCCCTGAGTATTTACGGGTCTCCATATTTGATCTATGGACAATGCTTTATATCTTACACCACCGCATGCGAAATTTTTTAGATAAATATGGTTATGACCAGTGTATTACTTTTGGTAGATCCCATAGAATGTCGTCCAAGGGAAGGCATTGACACCAAGAAATAAATACATCAATTATGTAAATATTTTTATAAAATTTATCACAAATAAATACCAGACTTTTGAAAATCAATCTAACGTGCGTACATCCTACATAAATGTTAATATCTCCTAAATCTCCTAAATCTCCTAAAATCACTTTTAATTATATAATCCCTCCATATAAATATTACTACCAATACCAATATTTTGCATTTTAGATAAATCTCAACTTGAAATTTTACAAAAATCAATTCAGAATTGGCCACAGGAAACCTCTCATAAAATATTGTATATTTGGTATTTTTCAGGGCTTAAAATTTGGTTATATACTATACTTCATTCAAAAATTATTTATTATTTATTTACATAGAAATTTAACTAAATAAAATCAATAGTGTAAGAAACACCATAGTTATCCATTCGGTAATTTATACCTACAAGTTGAAATTACCAGATTTTATTCACACCATAGATATCTAGGCACTGATAGATACCTATTGGTTGAAATTACGGGCACAAGGATTCTGATTGCTACTTCTAAAAACAATATAAATTTCAATAATTATGAATTGTGAAGAAAATTCGTATTAATTAGTACAAATAATTATTAAAAAGCTCAAATTTAAACTTATTTACCATTAGAATACGTTTCGGATTGCAATTTAAAAATAACGCCGAAATGACCATTGCGAGTTTTCGCAGCTCTAACATTTTAGATAATCCGAGTAGTTTCAACGCCCAATTTTAGACAGAGTATTTATAAAAAACTAGATTTTTTTTCTCTTTTCTTTAGGAAAACATATTAGTGTAATATTAACTGTAAAAAAATCACCATTAACTGCATAATTAATTCATATTTAATTAAGCGAAGTTAAAGTTACTAATACGATAATGTAACAGCGGTCAAAAATAGGTTAATATTACTCATATGTTACCATTATTAAAAAGTCCATGATTTAATTGTAAAACTATAAAAATTCTTATGGTACCAAATTCTATATTAAGCATGTGAAGTTAAAAATAATAGTGAAGAGATTTAGTTATATTATTCCCTTAAAGAATTTAACTTATTCTCCTAACCAACGTATTCAATGATGTACCCAAAATATTAAAAAAATCATATAAAGAAATTTATTCCATTTATGTGTTATTAAATTGAAAAAAGAAGAAAATCATAATAATGATGTCCTTATTAAAGACAGCCTGCTGAAAAGCAAAAAATAAAAAAAAATATGATAATTTGCACACATACACTAAATGTATTGATTACTTTATCATAATCAGTCTGTTTATATTTCTTTTATGTGCGAAAAAAAAGAAAATAATATGAACAAGATGAAAAACAGCATCGACAATACTCGTACTAGCAGCACAAAAGAAATAAACAAAATTTTGTCATCAGGGTAAAACAATCCATAAAGGAGAATGTGGGCTTCTGGTTTAATAAAAATAAGCAAGTATGAAGATGATGAATGTTAATCAAAGTGATAAGTTTTATCCACATGGAAGTTTCTAAAAATGAAAATGGAGATAACATTTTGTATACATATGTATGTTAAGTATCTTATTAGAGTTTTCTCTAGCAAGAAGATATTTAAGAAAATATGTTTATATTTTGTTTTTGAATATTCCGTTCAAGAATTATCATGCGCCAAATATTGTTCTGTGCTGTTATTGTTACTTTATTTTCAGAAACATGTTTATATTTAGAAATACATTTATGTGTTATCTTTCTTCTTCCTTTTGGTTCAGTATTCAATTATTAAAAACTACATATTTATGATGTAATTTATTTTGTTATCACTCAATATTTAACAAGAGGCTTTACAGAAAAATTTTGTAAGGAAGAGAAATTTTTAAGAATAAAAAATATATTTCAATTTAACACTATATAAATGAATATATGGAATATATAGTTAATTTTTTTTTTATAAAATCCTCAAATATGCCAAAATTAAACTTTGAACTTCTGCTTTAGATGTTAGCATTGTTGAAATGCGTTTAAAATTTCGGAATGTATTTCGTACAATCTGTATTATCTTCTTATGTTACAATTTTCAATAATCTGTACATTAGTACAAAAGAAAAAAAAAAACATAATAAAAAAAATCACTACAAAACATAAAAATCACAAAAAATGACATTTTGTTAAAATCCGAATACCGTCCTAGCTCTTTTGTTATTTTATAGTTTTTTTCCTGACTTTTTTGAAATTTGTTTAACATAATTTTGAAAAATTTTAAATTCGTGATTTGAAACACCCATAATAAAAATCAATAAATAAAGTATGAAAAGAAGGATTATATTATCCTGCAGGAATCAAAGTTTTTTTCAGTAATTAAAATAGCATATTATTTCAACATTTCTAAAAAAAATAATAATTTGTCTCTACGTTACCTTACACAAGTGTTCGAAAACATCTTAATGGTCTGGGGAATTTCTAATAACTTTAACACTTTTTAACTGATTTTAACTGTTTTTATCTTCTTTGATAGCCAATTACGTCTAGATAACGTTCGTAAAAAATTACAAAAAGAAAACAAAAAAGAAATTATGTTAGCCAATTTTACAAAAAACCTTGAAATAGTCAAAGTTTGTCCATACAAATGCATTCTCAAACTTCAGGGTCAATTCGGCACATGTTAGCGACATACTAACATTCTAGTATTTTGTACACTATATTTTTACATAAAAGTTAAAAATTCTGGAGATAGGTATGGCCAAAAATCTAATTTATATTGACTTGTGCAAATAAAGAAATATTTTGTATTTTTTAATTTGATTTGAGTTTTTAATATACATATCTATTGAGTTTTCATAAGTGATAAAATTAATAACAAATTAATTTTTTGAAAATAAAAATTGTTGTAAAATTTTTATAAAACAGAAATATATTTTTCCTGATTAAATTTAATAATATCTGATAAAAATTTCAAATGTAGATGTGTATATAGTTGCCACAAATTCGCTTGAACAATAAATTTTTTCATTGTATTTATGTACATGTTTGGTTCAGTGTATAAATATCTTTTACCAGATCTATAATAAAATATTTGTGCGAGATATGTTCCAAAGTTTTATGAAATTGTGAAATTTAAATTACAGGACGATAATAACATGATAACTGTAAAGGATTATTAGCCTCGTATGTTTTGCATAGATCTTAGTGAAAATTTTAAGAAAATAAACCAATATTAGTAATCAGATAAGATTGGTAAATATGTAAAAAATGTATATCTCAAAACAAAATATTTATAAACTTTCAAAATAGTAAAATATTTTTACATTTAAAATGAAATTTTTTTAATATTAATGAAAAAATGCTTTATGGTAAGAAATTCAAAATAATAAAGCAAGGTCCGAACTGATTTGTTCCTTTTGAAATCACTACAAAATTGTTCATTTATGCGTTATCGGAAAATATATGATGCAAAACTTAGTGCAATTAACCACATTTAAAAGGCAAGAAAAAAATCAGTGTTGAATTTTGTTCCACTTTGAAATAGTTTGTGATTTCGCCTATTAATCTTAACTTTTATACTTGGACTCATACGAGGGCGGATCAAAAAGTCCGTGACTTTTCGAACTTTCCTTGTAGTTATATGATATGCAACACTATTCCCATCAGGAGGTACCCTGTTAATAGACTACTGTCAAATTTTGAGCAAGTGTCGGCATTTACTTTGCGTAAAAAATAGGATTTTTCAAGGTACGCATTTGTTTGGTCAATAATTTCATCGTTGGAATCTCTTTCTACCGAGCCATTTCTTTAGGTTGGTAAATAGGAAGTAGTCACTAGGGGCTAAATCTGGAGAATATGGGGGATGAGGTACTAATTCGAAGCCGAATTGATGAAAAAGAACTTTCTTTTTGGCCATATGGTGTCGTTTTTTTCAAATCCTCATTAAATCGGTCTAATAAGTTGGCATAATATTCGCCGTTTATTGTTTTTCCCTTTAGAAGGTAACCGATGTGGATTAACCCACATGCATCCCAAAAAACTGTTGCCAGCACCTTATTGGCCGACAAATTTACCTTGGCCTTCTTTGGAGCAGGTTCACCCGCCGAAACCCTTTGTTTAGACTGCCGCTTGGTCTCCGGATCCACGTTTCATCCATAGCTACAAAACGACGCAAAAACTCATTCGGATTACGGTTAAACAACTCCAAACAATCGTTTGAAGTTATCACATTGTCACAAGTTTACATTTATGGTCAATTGAGAGCAAACGCGGCACCCATCTTGCAGACAACTTTGTTAAACCCAGCAAAATCATTTAAAATCGAAACCACACTGCCATATGAAATGCCTATGGCATCAACAATCTCACTCAATTTTACTCTTTGGTCGACCAATACCATATCGTGGATTTTTTCGACATTTTCGGGGGTACTGACCTCAATTGGCCGTCCAGAACGTTCAGCGTCATTTGTACTTGTGCGACCACAACGAAAGTGACTTTTTTACCATTGAAATCGATGGTGCAAAGTCCCCATAGTATTTATTGTGCTTTCCCTTGGTTTGATTCACGTTTTTTTTTTTCGCATAAAATAATGTTTAATGAGCACTCGAAATTCACTTTTTTCCATTTTTAGGAATATGGTGTTGCATTTCATATTACTACGAGGGAAGTTCGAAAAGTCACGGACTTATTAATCCGCCCTCGTATTTATCTATGCAGCGTTACCGTTTGGCGATTGTTTCACAATATAGTGATATAAAAAAGCGCCCGAAAAATTTATAAAAAATTTGTGTTGAATTAATAGTTTGTAATAGTTTGTGATTTTGTCTCTTAACCTCACTTTTCTATTTGGATACTTATTTTTGCTGCGTGGCAGTTTATTGACGTTAGTCGACAATTGCCTCTGTTTCAACCATCGCGTCACTTTTTTAGTCTCTTTTCTTTAAATGGAACCAAATGGCGACTTTTTAAGACTATGTGCTAAATGGCGAGGAACTAAGTTGTTTGAAGTATTTCGATCCATTATATATCAATTCCAACAAAGAAATTAATATTTTGAGATTGTTTCACAATATAGTGATGTCTCCGAAGAACTTATAAATGAACTGAAACTGTTAAAGACTAAAATTAATGGTAAATTAAGCTTATTTACAACTATTTAAATCATCAAATGCCGATTCTTTTTGGACCGGAATGGGAAAACTAAAAAATTGATTTGATAAATACATATATCCTAATTGATATTTGTACTTTGGCTCATAGCAGTGCCTACGCGGTGTGTCTTTTTTCCAAATTATCACTAATCAGAAATGAATTGTGCAACAGACTTAAGGTCAACACTTTCCATGCTTCCAGCACTAAATTTGTTAGACGGAAATTTATAAGACTGAAGTCCGAGTGAAGACCTAGTACAGAAGCGCAGAAATTTAATTAATAACAAGAAAATTTTATGTTAGCAATTCTTATAAATAAATCTTTATTTTTGCAATAAATAAAATTATTGTAAATAATTTATTTTGTTGTTAATAAAATTTAATTAATAGTTTTTGTTGTTGTTTTTTGTCGAAAAAAAATAAGGAGATTTTTAAGTATTGAAGTAGTTGGCTCTTTTTTTCAAAAAATTCTCTTTTTTGGTGACTTTATGTTTTGAAACTCACTTTTTTGGAAATTTCTTAAAAATTTTCAACGATAACACTGTATCTATGTGTAATGCACGTGTTTCTAACTGGTTATAAAAGTCTATATAATATTTGTAAGGGTATAGTCAACCCTGAATTTCATGAAATATAAAATGTCTTTCAATGATTTAGTTATAGACAACAAAAAAAGTTTATTATTCAAATTTGTTCAATATATGGAGTACATTTATATTTTCATTCATTATGGTAGAAATGAATGGAATCTTTAGGATAATTTATTCTTATTTGCTTTCTAATCATCTCGAACTTATGTTTTAGTTTTGTTTATTATTAAATTCGTTACAAAAATTCTATGGATTTTTTAAAGTGTGCTACAGTGTGTTAATGTGTTCCTGAAGCTTCTAGAATAATACTAAATTATTTTTTCGGGATCAGAAATGTGATAAATATACGAATTGTTTTAATAAATAATGATAAATTACATTGAAATTAGAATACATATATCAATATTCATAAAAACCACTTATTGCCCCATTTATATTTTATTAAATTTTAATTAGATTTTTCATACAAATCAAAATCTAGTTTCAAATGAGATTTTACAAAAAGCTAGTAAAATTTAAATAGATTTTGAAAGATTTCGTTTTTTCAACACTATCTTTCTTTTATTGTGTTAGTAAAATACAACTTATGTAAATAAATATTTGTAAATAAATATTATTGTAATTAAAAAATAAATAAGATTTTATAGAAAAATTATCAAAAATAATGTTGTGTGAAACACGAAACTAATTCAAAAGTGTTTAGTGTATGTGTTTAATTTGTACAAAAAAAGCATTCGTCAAACAAGACCTACAAAACTGTAATTTCTTCCAACCAAGATTTCAAGTGCAAGTTTATAACGATAATATGATTATAAACATAATTTTTTTTTGTCTCTTTTATTTATTTATTTATTAAAAAATGTTATAGTTTGTAAATGTTACATAAAAGTAAAAATTAATTAAAAATTAAAAAAACTAAAATTAAAAATTATTAAGTTCCTTGAAGCCATTTGTCTGCAGGATGATTAATCCTCTGTTTTCATAAAACTAACGAAAAATTCGTTTCGATAAATTGTTTGGAAAACAACAAACACATTTGAAATTTAAATTTGAGATTTATTTGTTGTTGTCGAGACGAATTTTTATTTAGTTTTATAAAAACAGGGGATAAAATATTTTAAAACATTTTTAATTATGAAAAAATTTAAATTGTTAAATTGCATAATGCAAAAGTTATTAGATAATTCTGATATTAATGTTTATTTATATAAAATTAATATAAACGTTTTCTAAGTAAAATTAATTATAGCATTTTTATTTTTCACTGGTTTGCAGTTAAGTGTTTTTAACAAGAGTTTTTCTTTTATATAAGTTGCTGATATTTAATAAATGGTGGTATAAATAATGGTATTTTGTTAAATATTTTTGGTAGTGTGACGTATAGAGATTTTTTTCCATAGTTGTTCCTATGCCGTGCTACCTTAAATTGTCTTTTTGCTCGCTGTCTGGTGTTGTGGGCATGGTTTATTAGCGTATTAAATCTCGATTTATTGTAAAATTCATTGATAAGTGTGATTTGATAAAGGCTTTTCACAATTAGCACATCTCAACTAATAGCAATGCTGTTGACTAAAGTATTCCCAATGTTTTGTTTTCTTCTACTGTTATTTGTATTATTGTAGATGTATTTTATATGTTAGATTGGAATTTGTTGTTGTGAAGTTGGTGTTATTTTGGTTTATATTAACAAGTGCATAATACTTGTTATTGTTAAATCTTGTGTTGTTATTGGAATTAACGTTGTTGGTGACGTGATTGGTATTGATGCTATGTGTTGTTAGGGTATTGTGTGTTGTTTGTGCAGATGTTATTGCTGACATTGTATATAATGTTGTTATGAATATTTGTGTTGCTGATGTTTATGTTAATGTTGTTACTGACGTTATTTGCGTTGATAAAATTCGTTGTTAGATTGCTTGTGTCGTTGATGTTATTATCAATGTTGTTTAGAATGTTGTATAATATGCTATTATTTGTGTTATTTGCTCCATCATTTTTGGTATTCAAATAGTTTGTATTATTGTATGAGTGAACGTTATTGACGTAGTATGAATTAGAGTCGTTTGTGTAGCCATATAGAGTGTTTATAATTTCATATATTGAAGCTATTTGTATTTGATTTTGGTTGCGCTCAACCGTATTTTTAAAATTTGGTTCTGAGTTTCCTGCAACGATTTGCAATAAGTTTAACCCCCATGCTGTAATTCCTTGTCCGATATAGGATTCGTTGAGCAGTTGTTTAAATGGTAAAGACTATATACTGCTTTTCTGAGTTTTTTTTTTCGAATATTGTTGAATGTGTATCAGCCATTTGAAATTGACATTTTGTAAAAGGTGTCCAAAAAAGGAGATTTTAAAAAATAAAGTCGCCAAAAAAAGGATTTTTAAAGGGGCTAACGGCTTAATACCTAAAAAACTCCTTAAAATTTCTTTATTTTGTAATATATATTAGATTGGAAGTTGTTGAAAAGCTGCTACTAAACTCTATTAACAAAACAACTTATTTATAATAATTTTTACTATTATTGCAAAAATATGGATTTATTCATAAAAATAGTTTACATAAAATTTTGTTTTCGCTTGGACTCCAGTCTCACAAATCTTCGCCTTACAAATTTAGAACTGAAAGCATAAATTCACAAGTGTTGACCTTAACTTTGTTGGCCAATTTATTTTGCATTAGTGATAATTTAGAAAAAAGACGTTCCGCATAGGCACTGCTATGAACCAAAGTAAAAATATAAATTTGGATATAAGTGTTCATCAAATCTATTTTCTAATTTTCCCAATCCGGTCCGAAAAGATTCGGCATTTGATGTTTTAAATAGTTCTTCATAAACATTATTATTTGCTTTAGTTTTTAACAGTTTCAGTTCATTTATAAATTCTTCTGTTCCTATTTAACCTCACTATACTGTGAAGCATTCTCAAAATAATTGGAATTAATTTACAATAGGTCGAGATAAAGAGGAGCAAATGGCGACTGAAGTCGTCACTTGTTCTAAAGTGGTACTATCTAGCTAATGTTGTTACTGTTTTGTAGACAATCGTATCTATTTAACCTTTTTCAATATTTCAGTTTGAAATAGGCGGTTTTATATGCATAATTTTAGTTTTTGTAGCATTTATTACTAGCCTGTTGTCATAACACCATTTTATTACTTCTTTAAGTTGGTTTTTGATGACCTCTCTAGCTGACTTAATTTTTTTATGATTTATTATTTTACGATTGCAGTATCGTCAACGTATACAAATATTGAGCAATTTTTCAAAACGTTCAATTCGTTTTCATAAAAATAACAAGAAAATGTATATTTCATCCTAAACAGGTGTTTATGTGATTTGATAAATCTCCCAGTAATTAATGTTTTTTCCTTTTTGGAATTCATACTTGTTAGGGTTTATTATTTAAAATTTTTTTAAGAAAATCTTTGAGTCTCCCTACTAACACATCTTCAAGTGCTTTCTCGATCACTGGTAATATTGAGATGGGTCTGTAATTAATGAGATCATTTTTAGTTCCACTCTCTTCTAGTGGATCTATTAGTGACGCTTTTAGTAGTTTTGGTGTTATTCTATCATTTAAACTCGAATATATAAAATTTTTAATTATGGAAGTTAAAGTTGATTAATTACACTATAAGTCTCTTGGCCTAATATTGTTAGCTTATTTTAAATGTTGAAAGGATACTTCTTCTTCTGTTATTTACGTATGTAGTTTTATATATGGAAATTTTGAAGCGATAAATCACTTTTTATTATAAAATAAAACAAATAGAAATTAAAAAAAAAAAATTAAAAATAAAATTTAAAAGCGAAATTTTTTATTAAATATAAATAATATAATTTTTTGTGCGAATTAATACAAAAAAAATGCTTAAATGCATAATTGTGTAAAAATAAAATTAGTAATAGAGAGTTATACTTCGTTGGAAAGAACAAGGTAAGAGCTTTCAACCAAGCCATAAATTGTTTATGTAGGAAAGTAAATATTAAAGTTAAATGCAGTTGTATATGAAACATATAATATAGACGTCAACAATATTCTCAGTGACATATTTCCTAGATCAGTCAGTTTTAAATTAATTTTCTAAGCTTCTTTCAGCAAAAGAAATGTGGAAGTTAAATTCAGTTGTATATGAAACATACAAAATCATCAAGAATATTCTCAGTGATACATTTCCTGGATCAGTCAATTTTGAGTTCCTTTCCTAAACTTCTTTCAGCGAGCGTTATACATGGTTAGAAAAAAAGCTAGAAGCTATAAAGTAAATTTTAAGGCTAAAAGCAAAATAAAAAACGGCAAATTTAGCTTGTTTATTATCGATACTTATATTCTTTTTTATTCCCTTAATATTAGAATTTTTAAAAACTATTTTTATGCTTTAATAGTAATCACCATGTATTCGCTTTAATTATATCTCCTCGGTAATTTCAATATAATGAAATCGTATGTAAGCATGTGCAGTTTTCAAAATTGCTTTTCCAACAAAAAATAAATGCTCCAACGCTACCACCAAACACGTCTTAAAATATTCAACAACTACAATCAATTGCCATAAAAACCAAAAGAAATTGCTTGAATACATAATGTTGTCAATTTAAATGCAACACATGTTGCACTAATATTTGAACATTTTACACATACATACACAAAAATTCATATAACACAAGCGGTATGTAATATGCGTGTTCGTGCAATGCTACTGTGTTTGTGTGACTGTGCATATGTAAAAGTAATTTATTTTAAGTTGTAGTTTTAAAAGAAAATTGTTTCACATATGTTTTCATTTCTTTTCCTTTGTTTCTTTTTTAAGGTTTATGTAAATATGCATCTAATTACCGGAAGTGAGACGAATTTTGAAACAAATTTCTATAATTTCATTTAGTATTTACATGCAATTTTCACACTTGTGAACAGTGTTAATAAAAAGTAGGGAGAATAAGTGCAAATGATCTATAGAGCTTAGCCGAATTTTAGATATACAAATTTATAAATTTCAACCACATTTGCAGTTGTACACTAGCATATATATTAAATATTTTGCGATTTTCAAAGACCCTTTGCAACTTGTTTTACATTCAGTAATTCGTTGCTGAATTTTCTTTATTGATTTAAATATTTAAACTTCCACCAGCATCTTATTTTGAAAGCTTCTCTTAATAATGTGCAACAAAATTTAAAAATTCTCAGCAAAAAATAATAAATGAACAAGAACTGAAAACGTCATGATTTTAGCATTTTATTTTTATTGAAAAGAAATACTTAGAGCTGAAAAAGAGCTGTGTAAGTTCTTTTTTTGTCATTGTTAGGATGTTCTTCTTTTATGCTGCTTGTTCAGTGCTTTCTCTTAAAACTATAGTTATAAAAATTTTTAATAATAATGCCAATAAGCATACAAATTTCAAAAATTTAAGCTTTTAAAAATTTTGCTGAAATCCGACATGAATTCAAATATAAAAATATTTTAAACATGAAATATAATTGAAAACATTCAAAATTTTCAAGTAAAATAAATTTTACTTGAATTTAAATTTCTTTTTTACTGGAGAACGCTACAGAATTAAAGCAAAATACAAGCTTAATTCAATGCTTGGCACTGAATTCAAGGCTTGAAATAAATTTGCTTTCAACTTGAGTTCGAGCAAAAATGCTTATTGGGATGGTTACAGTTTTGTTAATAGATAATAAAAATACTTTTTAAGTTGTGAAATTTTTAATTTGTTAAAAGTTATTCACCTTTTTTACTACTCAAAATACATTTATTTTCACTTTTTTGGAAGTAATTTTGTTAACCTCCAATTAGTTATACTTAGGAAGTGGTGAAAAAGTTGTTTTTTATAAGCACTTGCTCCTTTTTTTTTGTGGGTTACTAAAGTGATCCTATCCCCAGAAATGGACATAATAAATCTTTTACCCGGAAAATAACTAAATTGAATCCTCCTTTTCTTATGTGTTACAAACGGAATGACCAAATCAGCATATCCTAACTACCTACAAAGATGAATATAATAGATAACAACAAAAATATAAAACAAAAACGAATAATAAAACTTAAAAACTTTTAAGTTTTGTTAAGGTTTTTGCATTTTTAAACTAAAACTTATGTTGGATGTGAAAAGTGAAAAGAAAAATTAAGTAAATTTCTTAATAAATGCGTACATGTGTAAATATGCAATTGCTTGTATGTTTGTGTATGTGTGTTAATGTTTAATGCCACTCATCTGCATGTAATCGCACCTCTATCTAAATAATATTTAAGTTGTTAAAAAGAAAAAATAATAATAACTTTACACACAAATAGAAAATAATCACAACAAAAAATTAAAAAGAAAAGAAAAAGAAAATTACGTGTTACGAACAAAGTTTTTAAAACTTAAAAATAGCAACGAACTTATATTGTTTTTTTTTTTTTTTAGATTTCATATAGTTTAGTTTTAGCTTGAGTTAAGTAATATTTGTAAAATATTTTCAAATTATTGTATATATGGAACGCAGCTACAACTTTTATCATAGTTCCTGTGCGAGCGAGCAAAAGAGAAAACGAACGTAAAACTTTTTACTGCATTATGATGTGTAAACTTCAGTTTATTTTTTTTTTTTAACTTTTCTGTAAAGAAACATGTGTCAAATGGTTTTACCCAAGTGTTTATTACTCTAAAGGTGTAAAAATAGTAAATATTTAGTTGTAGTAAAATGAAGTTTTATTTGCTTAACCACAAAGTTTTATATACCATTTTATAATTTCACACCATATAGTAGTCTAATAAAATGTGTATGCAGCTGGAAAAATAGTTTGAAAATTTAATATTTTGCATATAAAAATTGCAATGATTATAGAAATTTGTAGTAAATTGTAGAAATTAATCTTAGGGATAGTTTTGCATAAGAAAATAAAAAGATTAAAAAGAAATCTTGAAATAAAAAAAAAAATATGTTGTTCTTGAAGACATCATAAATCAGATTTAAAAATTTCCAATATAACCTAAAAATTTTGTGTTATGCTCAAGAAACTATTTTTGGATACATTCCTGTATAAATGTACTCCTAATTTTTTTATCCTTTTGTTGATTAAAAACACTTAAAATTTTATTGGCAAATATAAAAATTTGGCTCTTCAAGCGTATGCATTTGTTTATGTTCCAGCCAATTATTAAAATCAAATTTTTAAGCATTTGAAAAAAATTAAATTTCTCCGGAAATTTTCATTTTTCACTTCAATTATTATATTTTTTTTCTATAAAAGCCATACAGCGATGCAATAATTTTTGAGTTTAATGAGGCAATATATATAATAAGATTTAGTTTTAAAGAAGGGTTAAAAGCTTAGAAATTATTCGATTTTACTGGAATTACTTACCAAAAATTTACTGATTGTCTTTCGATTTTCATAACATTTTGAACGCAAAAAGTTTACAGGTATGTATATGGATTTCATCTTGCTTTTTCACTTTCTAAAGAACCTTAAAAATCTCTAAAGTATATGAGGAATTTCAAAAATATTTGATGCTCTTTAAAACCGATATTACGTGTCTTCTATTTCTAATGTTTGCTTTAAAAACGGAAAAACTACTGATTCATCTTGACAGTCCTAACAAAGTAACTAAGAAATCCAAAATTTGAAATCATTTACGTAAAATCTCAAGGAAATAAAGCCATTTAAACTTAAAAAATAAAAAAAAATGAGTTGAAACTTTCGAAGGGTTTTTTATTTCTTCCTATTTTTTACTGACAATTTACATCTTTCAGATTAAAGCCACAAGAATGAATTCCAAGCCCAAGAAGTATAGAAGCTTCTACGAGCTATGGAAAATAATTTAGGCCGCGTAATGGCATGTTGTGTTAATTTTTTTAAAATCAAATATGAGCTATGTTTAAGTTATGCCTAAGTTTTATTCAATCTAAGCTAAAAAAAATAAATAGCATATCTGAGAAGAACTATAAGGCAAAGAATGAACAAAGCTCCTCCATAATAAAAATAATAATGGTAACAAACTAAAAACAATAAAAGTTTACAAAACAAATTTTCATGTGAAAAGTGTACTTAAAATACCAAAAAATATGTACTTGTTTTGCTCCTTTAGTCTGAATAAACTCTAATAATCATAACAAAGAGTATCATGAAAAGAAAATGATAACACTAGTGAACATTGTTGCCAGTTTAGCTAAATCCAGTTTTTTGTTTTGCTTTTAGCCTTGAAATTTTCGTTTTAGCTTCTATCTTTTTTAGCCTTTTTTGTTTCTCAAAACTACCTTAAAAAGGTTAAAATAATTACCTATTTGATATTACTAATTTTATTTTACACCATCATCCATTTGTACATTTTTTGTTTATTTATTCACAAAAACATCGAGATTATTTATATTTAATAAGAAAAATTTTATTTTCATGCTCATTTAACAAACTTTAACAAATTTTGTAGAGTTACTAAATTATTTTTTAATATACTTCAACAACAATAGAAACTATTTGTGAAAATAATTAAAAAAAAAAAAAAATATTAATTCGAAAAATTACTCAAAAAGTTGGAAATTTAAAACATTGGATAATTTTTCACATGAAATATAACACAAATTTGGATGGGATTTTTTTTACGATTTTTCATTGAGTTATTTTACTGGGTGTTATTTATAAATTTTATTTACAATTTCTTATTTACAATTTCTTTAAAAAAATACCAAAAACAAATGAGAATGACAAAAACTACGTTTCTAAAATTTTTTAAAATATTAACTTTTTACTGGCCTTATTTTTTGGGGCATTTAGCCATTTTTGACCTTAAATTTTAATTTTGCTTCTTTTTTTTCTCATCTTTCAAAAACACTGCTCGTGTCATGCAACAGTATTTTTAACATCTTCTGACCGGATTTCGAATTTTGTCGTTATAGTAGAAGCATCCAGAATTGGGAATGTTATTTTAGACCCAAAGATTATTAGTTATTTAAACTACCCATAATTTTGGCAATTGTAAAGGAATTGGATCCAAGTTAAAAGAGAATTTAAGAAGGACCCAGCAATGCTCAATTGTGATTGTTAATTTTAAATTCTTTTGGAGAGATACCGTGAAAAATTTAATAAAGATACTTTAAATTTTTTTTTTCTGAAGTCATACCACATTTTTACATAAAATAATATATCAGAAAAATTTGAAAAAGAAATGCTACGAGTAGTTGATTTCACCTTAATATTATCTTCTTCCGTTCATATTTTATTAAAAAAGCTATGTTTTATTAAATACATATTCTTAAAAAACATTTGTAATTTTTGCTATAAATGATTTTCTACTTTCGTTTCTTCGGAATAATACACAGAAAAAATATTTTAAATAATTTTTCAATCATAATCATATAATTAATTTATAATTAACTTAATTTTATATTAAAATTTAATGTAATTATCTTCCTAACTGGTTTACAATTTTTTTATAAACATCGACAGCTTTTAAAGAAAATATAAATAATAAAGAAAAACTTGTTAATAAAGAATGTGGAAAATAGATAACCTTAAATAATAACTTTAAATCCCATTTTAAATTGTTCAGGATCATTATATCAATTGAAAGAAAAAGAAACAGTAATACGAAATGCGTACATGATTTCTCTGTTTCCGGAGACGAGTTTAATAATAATTATTTCGTAAGTACGAATTTTAAATATTTGATGAGAATATTAATCGATTCAATACTTTTGTAGATGTTCCCGTCATTGGTATCGGGGTTAAATTAACAGGTCGATTATGTCTGGCAACTGGAAATAAATAAATAAATTTATATTGTGAATAGCAACTCTATTTCAATTGCCAGTGATTGAAAATACCTTTTTGAAAACTCAGCAATTGAATAGATTAATTGCCTTTAAATAGATCAATTATGTTTCTTGCAGATCCGTGATAATTTCACAGGTTTAACACTTTTGACAATATACAAAATACACCGCTTTGTTATAGATTTTCCTGGATGGAGGAGACTATCATAATGGATTCTCTCACAGAAACAACATCGCTTGTGAAGCTTAATCGGCATTTTAGACATGCAAAATCGCTTTTAGATACCTCTTGGATTAATGTTCGTGTTGCATCCAATTTCCTAGCTTTTCAAGTGTTTTTAAATACATGGAATTGGTATTAGGTCTACTAATTTCTCAAATTATTAACAACTTTAGAAAAAAATATTTCGTTTTCAATTTTTTGTTGAAAAAAATTTTCATCAACTAAAAATTTGTAGTTGCCTGTGTGGCAACTGAAGTTTAGAGCCAGTTGCCATCAGTAATATAACTTCGGCAATTGGTAACACAACCTCAGTGCGGTTGCCATACATATTCGACCTATAAATTTCAAAATCCACTCTTTTTTAAAAGCAAAGTCATTAAAAAAAAATAATAATAATAATAATAATAATAATAATAAAAATAATAATAAAAAAAATAATAATAATAATAATAATAAATAAATAAAATAAAAAATAAAATAATAACAATAAAATAATATGAAAATCTTTTTTCAAATGCCCCATAGTAGTGAAGGCTTTTATCATAAGCTTTCGGGAGGTAGACGTTTTGTACAGACAATTGAAAGTCACACATAATCACATGTGAACTACATAAGACATTCGAGGTCAAAGCTTGCATAAATCATTTTTTTACATGGTGTATAGGACGTTAAGATGAGAATACTTATATACCAAGTTTAGTTTCTCCCAATCAAATTTAGATTTTTCATATTTTTTTCATCTAATTTCACTTATATTTGCATCATTCAAATATCTTTTTATAATTAAATAAATCATATTATATTAAAATCGGTACATTTTTATTGGAGGAAGGACTTAAATAATTGCAGAATTGAATTAATACAAATTTTAGTTAATTTTAGGCAAACATTCAATCATAATTCTAATTAATTTGATCAACAAAATTAATTGAAATTTAAGCCCAAGTTAATTATTCTACTTAATTAATATTGTCATTTTGGTGATTAGAGCAAAATCAAATAAAAATTTAATTAATATAAGTAATTTCATAATTGTAGTACATTTTTATTTTTTTCTGTGTATAGTAAACAATACTATCGACGAATGAGCTCAAAATCTAAGGAGTATCCCTCAAAAAACACTTATAACTTTGAATATAAAATATTTTTTCTTTCTTCTTTTTCTTGGAAATATTATAGTAATTATTGGCGAATACCAAAATTTTCAAGTTATATAATGATTACAACGCAAAATATTAGATTTCGAAAATTAAAACCATAATTGAATATGAGATTGTTAACATAAGGGTTAATATTGCAATTTAAAGTAAATAACACATTTTAAAATACACCTAAAAGAAAACTAAAATTTTATGAATTCGCAATTGTCAAAAATGCAACTACAAATTGTATTTTAAAGATGCTGACTGAGTTACTCAAAAAGAAGACAATAGCCTTTTATATACTTTTTAAATTTAAGAAATCCATAAATTATTTACAGAGTTTGAATAATTAGTTGCATAATACCTGCATTTTGTTGACTTTTATACATATTAAAACCTTTTAAAAAAATATATAAAATAAATATGTGTATCTCATTCATTCCATGAAAGGACGACCAAAATTTCTCCTTAGGTCTTCGGATTTTGTTAATATTCAGCATACGCATATCCTATGGAGCCATTTTTTTAATTGTGAAAAATTGCAAGTTTATTCAGAATATACATTTTTGAAAAGTAAAAATAATCGAAAAAGTGTGATTTAAAGACTAATACCTCTATATGCAGTAAACGGATTTTAATAATATAAATCACATATAGAATCCTCTTTAAACGCAGTTATTTAAAAATAATATTATCTTTTAAAAGTACATTATTGCCTTTAAAGATGCTTCAGTTGGCCTTCATTGAACTCTAGAATCAATAAAATCCATCTACATTGTAAAAAGATATTAACATTTAAATTTACTTATTTTATCGAATTTGTTAAAATTTAAATCGTGAACAAATTCGCGATTTTTTTGAAATTGGAAAAAATAATATCGAGAAAGATTAAATGGCTCCATATATTATATGGGTACCAAGTATGAGCAAAATCTGATGATCTTTTTTTAAAACATAGACATTTTTTATAAATAAACAATATATTTTTATGTGAAAAATTTAGAATATTTTCTTTTTAAAATTGTATTATACATAGTATATTTACGCGTACCAAGATTTTAGATTTTTATTTAAAATTTACTTTTCAAATAATGTTAAAAAATTAAAAAATTTAAATAGTATATTTAACAAAAAAAAAAAAAATGCAATAAGAACGCATTAAAAAAAATCTTTCTTATTTTTTACTATTCGCATCGAAGCCGTTCTAAACAAAACTTAAACGCCTTTTAAAAATTCACAAAGCCTTCAGTGAGTTACAACTTTACCGTTAAGAATTTTTAAAAAGTGTTCAAAAAAGGGGGTTTTCAAGAAAAAGGGGCCAACTGCTTCAGTAATCAAAAACTCCTTAAAGTTTGTTTATTTGATAAAAGCATACACAAGAAATATTGTTTTTTTTTAAGAAACAAAATAATTTACTTATAATAATTTATATTATTGCAAAAATAAAGATTTTTTTCAAAATATTTGAATATTAAATATTAAACTTCTGTACTTTTGTACGAGGTTTTCACTTTTGACTATTTAGGTTTAAAAGCAAGGATTCACAAGGTTTGACCTTAAGTCTGTTGGAAAATTTATTTTCCATTAGTGATAATTTAAAAAAGTGACGTTCCGCAGAGGCATTGCTATGAACCAAAGTAAAAAATATAAATTAGTATATAAGTATTCATGAAATATATTTTTTAATTTTCCCAAATCAGTTCAAAAAGATACGAATTTGATGTTTCAAATAGTTATTCATAAGCTTTATCATTAACTTTAGTTTTTGACAGTTTCAGTTCATATATAAATTCTTCTAGGTCTTTTTTTGCATCACAGTACTGCGAAACAATTTCGAAATAATTAAATTCTTCGTTGGTATTAATATATGATGTATTGAAATATTTCATATAAAGCATTATCTTAAAAAATCCCTATTTAGTTCCATTCTAAAAAAGGGGCCAAAAGAGTGGTGAGATAGTAGAAATAGGGACAATTGGTAACGCTGCAGTATTATTGCTATCGAAAGCTACATACCTTTAAAATATTTTTGGTTTTTGAAAAAGTAATAAAGCAATATATAATTGCGAGTTTTCGCAATTTCACGAAAATAAAAACTGAAATCAATAAATGGTTTAATGGAAAAATGATGCAAATAAAATACTTTGTCCTAAAATGTATGAATAAATATATAAAATTGGGGAAATTTTGATTGATGGTGGACAGATTTTAGTCATGAGAATACTTTTGCAATTTAATTTTCCTTATTCATCTTATAAATAAATGGAGTTACTTAATTACAAACAATTGGTTTAATTTAAATAAACAAAATAATGAAAATTGTCATTTGCAGAATTTTTTTCTATAAATAAATGATACCAAACGACGCATGTAGCAAAGACTTTCAATAATAAGTTTTTTAGATAGCAGTACCTACCTAAATTTTCTATAAGCGGAAAAAAATTATTTAAGTATTTAAAAAATTCATGAATATTTGAGTATAATCAATATTTTTCTATCATTCATTTTTAAAATTTTAAAATTCCTGGATTGTCATCTTATACTTTCAGGGTACCAATTGGTTGTCTTCATTGGCAGACGAGAAAGCTGTTTAATAATCACAGCTCATGTGGTCCACACTCCCCGCAGAATGCAGCTTTTTTTTGTCATCATCTCGACCCGAAAGGAAAATAATTACAAGCAGCTTCCCCTACTTCATTAGAAATGGTGTTAAAGAGATACGGTTTGTGGCGCTTCTTAAACAGTTTGCACCTTAAGTAAACTTTACAATTTTTCAGTTCTGTGTGAGTTACTGTATGTTGACTAGAATTTACAGGTTATATTTAAGATCGGATGTTAATACTATAACTTTTGTAGAACTTCGGTAAAAGGTATCGCTTTGAGTCGTGCTCTGGACTAAACTTTCTCAATGGATTCCTCAGGACCCTTCAATAGTTGTGCTGAATGTTCGAACTGACTATGAGTTTTATATGTTTTGATATTAGCCAAGTACACATTGGGATGGTCCAGGGTCAAAATAGACACATTTAAGGAACACTAATCCATCTTTCAGTTAGCTGAAGAGATAGGTTAATGATCGCACATATAATTCGCTACTTTCTTGTATGAACTCACCGGTCGTGCAGACCCAGAAAAAAACTTAAATATAATGATTTTAACATAGTGTTCTCATTGCTAGGAAGTTTTTAGTGATGAAAGCAGCTACTGAATAATTTCCATGCTTGCCAATAGTAAGATGTACAATACACTTGTTTTATTGGCTTATTAGCAGGTTTTTCATCAAGCTGATTTATTACTTTATAGGTGATACACTTGATTGTATGAACCTCCGTACAAGCGTTGTTGACCTTAAGACCGAGGGAAGGATATCGAAAGTTTCTTTAGTGTTCTTTTTGCAGAATTTACAGCACTAAAGGAGATACACTGTGTATGAACTTACTTACCAGCATCTAAATAAAGGATTTGGACAGCTATCGTTATTGTCTTTATATAGTACTCTGACCGCCTCTTATAGCTCTGTAGATAACCAATTACTGCAGCCTGAAATCGACGTATTATTATTTGGGGATTATGAATCTATTAATTTAATATATAGGATATTACTTCCTTTTTGATTAATATGTAAGAGCTGCTGGTGTCTAATTATAGTCCACAAGCTCTGCTTTGGTACTGCCTAACAATTACCATTCCTAACTTGTTTGCCTAAACCAATTTAGAATTGTTTTAATGTCACTACTGTAACCACATCTGTAGTAGCCTTTACGACGCTGCGTTAAACATCTTTCTTATTTGCCCCAAACGTCTGACGCTGCTAATTGAGTCCTTTCAAATTGCAGCCAGTGCAAAGCGTGTGCAATGTTTAGGTTTCGGCGAAACCTAAATGGATAAGATGATGTGCGTAGTGGCACTGGAAATATTTATACATATTTTGTTGGTGTCTAATTATACGTCACAAAGTCTGCTTTATCATCGTTAAACAGAGACAATAGTGCAAATTTAATTAGATAATTTTCCATTAATTTGTGCAATAAATCCAAATATATTTTCTAGAAATAGTAGATAGTATTAATTTCATCTTATAGAGTACTTCTTATTCGACTCAAATTCATTTACCTTTTTATTAACCAATAAAATGCAAATTACTTAAGTGCAAATCATATTAAAACAAGACACAGTTAAATATTTATTATCTACAGATATTTCTTATGCTTATACATATAAACTTTTATACCAAAGTGTTAAAACGTTCATAATGTTCTCACCGTTACGAAGAAATTTTATCAAAATTAATATGGTTTTACAAAATGAAAAAAGACTCAAACAACAATTTGTTTAAACTTTTGTTATCTTAATACATATATATAAAAATATTTTTCTCAAATTTTACCTTATATCATTTTTTCTAGGGTTCGAATATCTTTTTTAAATGTGGGGGAAATTTTGGAGATAAACTTTTAATCGTTTTTCGGTATAACGTTTTACGTTAAATCATATTATGTTGTTTATTTAAATGTTTAAGTAATTCACATATAAGAAAATTATTATAGTAATAGTGTTAAGCAGTATTAAGCAGTAAATGGTATAACCTTAAGGCCAGGAATGGCGAAGGGACAAGTTAATTAATCACAGTTTATTATGTTACTTGACAAAGAACTATTTCACACTTATGACTTATACTTGTCCATGTATCAAACTCTTGAAATTCCTATTCGCTCTTTAAAAGAAAAAAAAAAAAAAAAAAAAACTGATATCTAGTTCCGCTTGGCGCCAAAATATATATTTAATGTATACAAGTTTGCAAATAATTTTATATTTTATTCATGTACGTTAATTGGTAAGAAACAAAAAAGTTAGAGTTTAAGAAAAAACAGAAAAAAAACTTTTGAAACACATTTTATTTTCTGTTTACAAAATTCCTACTCTTTGTATTTTTTCCGTCAAATGCTTGAACACAAAATTTTAACATTTTTGTTTGTTGTTTGACACGATGAAGAGAAAATGCTTGGGGCTAATAATAATAGCAGAAGGAAGAAGACAAAAGGAAGCAGATAAAAATGGTAGTGTAGCAAAGCATATCTTAACTGTGACATCAAAAACAGCCAAAGAATTTACAACGACTTCCAAGAACAACCGTTTAAAAATAGAAGCTCTACGAAGACGCAGAATTACAACCACACATATACACATATAATTTTTTAAGTATGTAGAAAATACATGAAAGAATTCGTGTATATGTAGAATGTATAAATTTTTTAGGAAGTCCCTGATTATAATGAAAAGTAAAGGTTTCTTAAAAAATTTTTAGGAAAACTCGTTTTTTTTTTAGTATTAAACATTTAGTGATTTTTTTTTTTTAATAATATATTTTTTGGTTAAGTAATTTGGTTTTATACCCTAGACCAAAATAGGTTGTTGGGGTATTATGTGTTTATGTTGATGTTTATAACATACAGAAGAAATCTTCTGACTCACACCTTAAGGTATACCGTTCGACTCAGAATCACTTTCTGAGTGGATTTTGCAGTCTTATGAAAAAAGTACAGGTCGCCATTTTAAAGAAATCTTGAAGAAATTTGGCACGAGTATTTATTTTGATACAAAGAAGAATCTTATTGAAGTTGGTTGTGATCGGTCTATTATTTCACCAAAAATGCCTTAAATATAGCAATATTTTAATAAAATTCGAAAAGAGAAGAAGTCTTATATAAGTGTTAATTTTTGTGCCAACTTTCAAGGAGATCAATATATAATTCACCATATACATATATATATATATATATTTTTTTTTTTTTTCTGAAGGGAAGCACATTCTAGCTAGTTCATTCGGAATCGAATAAATCAGTAGGAGTATACGACAGTTGGGGCAAAACTTTCCATTCATTATTTTACAAGTAACTTTTAACAGGTCGCTCAACATGAGCCAGGAAATTATCAAGATGGAAAACTATAGACTAGTGACCGATGGTATTCTCTGGCCGTTTTTCATTCAGTGGATTAATTGTGTTGGAAAGAATTTTCTAGTGATCATTTTAACTGGTTTTAATGGCCTGTAAAAATAGCACTGTTGTTATTGTCGTTGGTGCCGACTTTCTTGGTAGGCCAGGATTTGATCAATAATGAAATTCTGGTTTGTTAAAATATCTTAACGAAATTTTCAGCGATGGTTGATTCTATCATTTCAAAAGACAAAGTGTAGAAAAATTTAAGATTTTTGTAAGAGGAATCGCAAAAAAAGATGAAAATCCCAAAAAACGTAAATTTTTCTAATTTTTTCCATAAAGTCCATATTTATTTTAGGTTTGGAAAAAGCCATTTGCAGACTTTTTGGAATATATTGGAGTTTCCGAAACTGTATTCGGTTTGCAGAACAATCATTTGGGATTTTAGAACATATATAAATTCAAAATTTTTATTTAAAGTTTGTACAATTAAGAATGGTCTGTATGTATTAATTTTGGCCCAGTTTTTAATTGCAATTCATCTACATGAAGTCACCTTTCAAAAAAGTATGAAATTATTATACGTTCTTAAAGAAAATTTTTTTTAGAGAAGAAAGAGTGTATACAATTTTTCTGCCAAAAATGTACAAAAAATTATAATTTTTTTAAATTTTCAAATTAAAAATCGATTCTTTTTGAACTCGTCTTCTATTTTAAGTTTTAATTTTGCTCTTTAACTAATTGAATAAATACTTTGAAAAAACGGAGAAAAATGTGAGACTATACATTGAAAAAATTAGGTCAAGTTTTGGCAAAATTGAGATGGTTGAAATTTCAATTGCAAATAACTTGAAAACTATAAGAGATAAATTGTTCATGCGAGCATGTTGCTCAAAGGCCTTATTGAGGGCTTTGAGTAGATATAAAAATATTTGAAAGCAGATAAGAAAAAAAAAATTGATAAGCAATAAAAAATTTTCAATGTCAGAGGTACCCCATTTTGAACTCAAAGTACACTCCTGCACACTGAAATCGATACTTTTAAATTGCTGCAGAAAAAAAATCTGGACTGATAAATTCTTCTTTTCATAAAGTTTTAAAAAGTCAGATGTTTTCAACCAAATACGTACATGGGACACCCTTATTTCGTTTGAACAGCATAGCAAGAAGTGTTTAAGTTGCTTAAGTTTGGGGTTATTTTTCTTACTTTTCATACCTTACGTTTGTAGTGCTGACAACTTCAATCCCTGTAATCATTTTGTAATGTTATTTTTGCAAATACCTTGAGGTACATTAATTTTTTTCTTCTTCATTCGCATCCATGGAGTTCACTCTATGTTTTTTCTTTGTATTTAGGAATTATTCATTACAATAAAAGTAAAATTTGTAAAACTTTGCTTAATCGTTTGTAGTAGAATAAATATTCTTGGCTTTTGCATTTCAATATTATTGTTAAATTAAGAACGGAAATTATTTCTGTGAACAGAGATTACGTTATCAAAATAAATACCGACAATTTTGACGTGTAGATTTTAATACTAAATAAAGTAATTATATATTAAATATATTTTTTGTAAAAGATAAGAAGTCATAAGTTTTAAAAAAAGAGTTATATTGTCACGTAGATCTGAAAGAACAAAAAAATTTGCTCTTAAGTATTAGTTAATGTAATTAGCATTTTTCTACTGTATACGAGTAAATTAGTTAGTAAAAAGCTAACAATTTTCTTATTTTTTTTAATTCTAAATTAAATATTATAAACTAAAACTGAAATAGCAAAATATTTTTATTAATGTTAAAAAATATAGATTTATTTTAACTAATACTCATAAAATTAACTAATAGAACAGAATGTTCTTGTTTACGAAGAAATTACTTTATTAGATTAATGAGCAAGAGTGAATCATATATACTGTTTACATTCGACTTTATTATTTCTCAAATACAAATGTTTCCAATAAAATAAATGTGGGTAAATAAATTAACATAATTATATAAGATTTTTAATATAATATAATATTAGCATTCATATATACATTTAATTACGTTAAAACTATGTTCTAGTAAAGACTGTTGACGAAGAAAATATTAAAATTTCTATTTAATTTATAAATGATATGTGTATAAGGAAAATAAGAATTCAGTAAATTATAATAATAAAACATCTTAAAATAATAAGAGTTCTTAATAAACGATCTTCACTAAATGCAATTTAACTGGAAATATTTGCGATAAATACTGATGGGTATAACGAATTAATAGGCTATAAAAGGTGTTTAAAACACGTTATTTCTTATTCACATGTATAATAATACACTGCTATAAAATTACTCTTTTTATTTTCACTCGAAAAGCGGACATTATATAACAATTTTAAAAATTTTCGAAACACCCTCTAAATTTTTCATGTATTCCAAAAAAAAAAAAACTGTTTCCAGGTGGCTCCCGCACTAAACACTCTAAACTTTTATGCTGTTCCCTTAGTGTATACTTAAGTGCAAACTTAATGTGTAAATACATCAAGTCCGGATTTCGTTACACAGACCGCATTGTAATATTTTTGCCAGAAAATAAAAGTAACAAAAAACCCGGAGAAAATTTTAAATAAAATATAGTTTTAGCCGAGTCGCATTGAGCATTTTTCATACAAATTTGTATGAAAATTTCCGAACTGGACTTGTTATACCCTTCAAAAAATCATCTAACATCCACCGACTCAGAATCACTTTTTGAGTCGACCTAATGGTGTCCGTCCGTCTGGCTGGCTCTCCATGTAAATCTTATGCACAAAGTACAGGTCACAATTTTGAAGATAATTCAATGAAACTTTGCACGTAGAACTTTCATGACACAAGGCCGAATCCTATTGAAATTGGTTATGATCGGTCCATTATTTCACTTAGCTACCACAAAAATATCCTCCCGGAATATGGGTTTAACGATATGAATGTCTTAAATATAGCATTTTAATGAAATTCGGTATAAGAAAGTTTTGTATAATTATCCCATATAAAACTCTCTTCCGAAAGTCAGTTTAACGTACATAAATCCCATACGAATCTTAGTATCAAGTTTATATTCGACGCAAATAAGTTTTGTATAAGTAGAATCGCAGTGACAAATTTTATGAGGATCGCTCCATAATTTACCATAGCTCCCATATAAGCCCACTTTCGGGAGTCATCCTAAAGTTAATAAATTCATATAAATATTAGTATTAACATAATATTCTGTATTCGTATTTCTTATTTTACACTTAATAAATTTTTCACATGTCTAATATAAGATCCGTCCTCGAATTTTGATGGACATACCCAATGGTGTGGGGTATCACATGGTCGGGCTTGACCGACTATATCTTTCTTATTTGTTATGTTTTTACATTTAGCTAAGAAACAATTAAGTAAAAGCTCACACTCGATTTACAATTTAAAATTTAAGTTAACAAGAAAATAAAAAAAGTTTTGAGATTTATGTTTTTACAATAGGGTGGTCCCAATTTTTCCAAAAACATTTTCTTCAATTCAAAATCATACTTATATTTATTTAGCATAAAACAATTTTTCTTAATTATGCTAATTTTTTATTAAATATATTTTTATTTAGATTATGCTTATACTAAGCCAAAAAAAAAAAAAAAAAACATTAAATATATCAAGTTTATTTTTTAACATAATATTTTTCGCTGCACTCTAATGTGGCATCAAATATAAAAAAAAGTAAAACAATTTTTAAAAATTTGAAATAATTTCGAAGATATTAAGTAATCTGTGTTGTAAAATTAAAAATGTGTTGGTAAAAAATATATAAGCACACAGAAAATATAAATTTAGAGGGTTGTTTAAAATCTTTTTAAAATTTTAAATAGTTTCCTTATATTTTTTATTTTTATTTAATTTGGTTTATTTTCAATAAATACTTTTGAAAACGTCGGATAATTTTCATACTTAGTTAAAACTTAAGAGATGGGAAAAGACTACTTCAGTTTTTAAATATAAAGCAATTTTTAGCACCTAAGTACAATTTCACAACTAAGTGGGCAGTATAAGACAGGGCCTTAGATTTTAAAATTGACTTAAAAATGTTTAATTATGTATATAAAAGTGCATTGACCTGTATGAAGAAACAAAAAACCGTTGCAAATCTACTCCCTAAAATTAGAGATTGACCTGGTTAAACTAATTCCCAAAAATATTTCCGTTTAATTATTTTGTTTACGTGAGCTGGTACATATATATACATCAATAGTGTACATAACTTAACTTTTTGTCAAAAAAAATTATAACATATGATAGACAATTAACATTTAATACATAATGAGTAAATTTTTTTTAAGTTAGTTTTTATTCTCGTGAAATCAAAATTTTAGTAAAATTTTTTATGATTTTATTTTAAATACTATTTTATTAAAGTTTGAATAATTTGGACATTTTCTATCGTGATTTATATTTTAGGGCATAATTCAATACTATTGATATATGTACTCATTTAACCCTTTAGTTGCACAAGTAATTCTAGGGATTTCTAGTCCATAATTGGTTATTTTTTATAAATTCATCTATATTTAAGTATTATAAATACTTCCATGTGACAAAATTTATATAATGGACCCTCTTGCCGCTAAAGCGTTAATTACGTATAATCTTCAATTGTGTCAGGATAAACCATTCCACTGGTACATTAAAATCCAATATATATATATATCCAAATGTCCGAAATATATAAAACTATATGTTTGAATAAAGAAAGTATCACAAAAAACGTTAGTAAAATCTTAATATCCCACGACTGAAAAGAGATATAACAATTATCTAAATGAATATTCCAAACCTTAGTATGTCTCTATTACAATTTGAAGTTAATTTTCTTTAAACGAAATTTTTGATAATGTTATTGAAAGAAATACTTATTTTTGGAGGTATTTTGAAAAGCTCACGTAAATTTAAAAATTCAGATGTAATATTTTGGGAATCATATAAGAACAAACCAATTTTCATATGAAACTTTTTTTTTGTGAAGCTCTTTCATGTATATGTGTACACATGGGGAATTCTTTTTTGACGTTTACCTTTAAGAAACCGACATTAAACCTCAAACATTTTTTAAACTAATTTTTGATGCAACAACACCTTGTGTAGTAAGACAACGAAAATTCAAGAACAGGAATGGTTCCCCGTGAAAGATACAAAAAAAAGTATTTAAAACAAGTTTTTTTTCTTTCTTATTATTATAATCGAGGACTTTAGCATATGTGTCCAATTCCTCTAATGTAAGCTCCAAACATTTGTAGAAATTGGACAACTTGTGTCCAATCAATATGTCGTTAACCAGTATTAAATAATATTGTGGACAAATGGTGAAACCGAAATTTTCAAAATTTAAAGTTTTTGCTTTTTTTTAATTAGAAAATTGGAGCCTTTTCGAGTATTACAAAATAAAGAATTGAGGAGAAGATACAGATGCAACTTTTTCGCGAGGTACGCCCATAGAGTAATTTTAATAAAATTAAAATATTGTGTGATCAAAGTAGAATTTGAAATTAAATTTAAAAATAACTATAGCGCGATAAAATATTAACTTTCAAACATTTTATAACTCTTTATAATCAATCTAAAATTGTTGGTATTTTATATGGGCATTTTGTTCATTTTATTTTAAATTATATTCAAAATAAGTACACCTATTCCATTTTAGTTACGCAGAAATGGGTTTCAACAAACTATTTGTTTTTTTTATAAAATGTTAAAAACAATCACTTTTAATTTGTAGTTTAATTATATTGATGTAGGTTATATACGTATGGTAATTTCTTAAATATTGTCAAAAATAGAATTTTAGAAATTTTTATAACTTTTTATCTTAAACCTCGTTAATCCCGGCTAAAAATTTTTAAAGCTTTTTTAAACCCCAAAAGTATACTAATTTACAGAAAAGCCCATATATTCTTTAAATAAGTAATGACTTTTTCAAAATTAATAAAATTGTTTTAATTTTCTTTTTAAAAATTATGATTTTTTTATATACGCAGATTTAACATAAAAATTGATTCTGCCTTATTTTAGGCCTCACAATATGTAACAAAATCTTAATAACTAAAAACTAAGCTCTACTTAATCTCTAGGATAATTCGTGGTCCTTTCAATAACCAGGTGGCAGGTCAGCTTTACGAAGCCTTGTATCTGTCTGCACGCAGAGCAAAAATATAGTTATAGTGACCATAATCTAAGAGCAACATATTGTTGTTGCTACATATGAACACATCGAAAAAAGAAACGATTATAAATAATAATTATTCTGATATTATTTGTTCATTAATTACATTCATTTGTACTACTATATATGCTTAAAATGCAAGATATGTTTCTTAAATAAACCCTTTAATGGTAATTAATCAATATGTTTATATATATATATATATATATATATATATATATATATATATATATATATATATATATATATATATATATGTATATATATATACTAAATGAGAATTACAATGAAGTTGGAAACAAAACAGTAAAAACAAAACACATCTAAAACATTTTATTATCATGGGAAAAATATTAATAATAATGTGGTTAATAAAAAATATATATGGTTTAAGAACAAGAAAAAAGACTGCAAATATTTAATGATTGTATAAGCAATGATATTTTTATTTATTAATAAAATTTTATTTCAGGTAAAAATATTTAAAAACATATAATTTTTGCAGTCAACCATATTAAAATTTTTATTGAATGTAAACATTAAATGACAAAATTTAAACAATATCTTTTCATTCGTGTTTGCATTAAACTTATATATAGAGAACTTCTGGTATGATATTGCGACCATTAATTTTCTTCTAAATATTTATGCAACATCTTTAACACTTTTTCCGATTTGTAATTTCTTTCACTTGATATATTTAATATATAATTTGAGAATCACTGGTGATATATATTATAGACTATACGTGATTATAAGTATCACACTGAAGCCTGAATGAAGATTAATACATCCTAAATTTCCAAGAATTGTTTCATGTATGGTATGTGTACTTTTTGTTGTTGTACTTTCGTAATTACAATCATAAAGGTTGTTATTTTTGAAACCCGTCAAAGAAATATATATACAACAAAATGTAGCAAAAAAAAAAAAAAATGCAATGTTATAAAATATTTGGTGATAAAGTTGAAATAGTAATTTTTTGGTCGTTGTAAAAGCAATTTTCTGATACAATGTACATTTTTGTTGCTTGATAACAATTCAAATATATTTTTACGTTGTTTATAATTTTAACTTTATAAGAAGAAAGAAGTTCTTCAGAGCTGCAGGATATTCTTGTTGCATTACACTCTTGCAACTGCCCGAATTACTTCTATAGACCCTTGGCACCTTCTATAGATATACACAGATTATCTAGTTACCAAAAATGCAATTAGCTCTACCTAACAAAAAATCAACAAATGATGAAAAACAACTAACATAATAAAAAATGTATATGCACAAAGTCTATTTTGATGAATGTTATTTAACATATACTTACATATCTTCTAATATTGCTAAGAAAGATTGTACTTTACGCACTAGTATATGTAAATTTGAACAATTTTTCTTTGGTGCCTTCAAACGTTTGTAAAATAGGACCGGTTATATTTTTGCTGTTAAAAAAATCCTGGTAATGAATATCACATCCCAAAAATTTATTCACTTGTCTGAAATAAAATCTACATTTAAATAAAATACATATATGGAATAGAATGGTTTGAATCTGTTGAATAAGAATCTGTTCAATAATATTTTTTGCATAAAGCTGGTTATACTGAATTTACAGATTAGTAATTTTTAACAAAAACTCTACCTTCAGTATTTTTTTTTATAATTTCATTAACTGATTTGAATAAACTGTTTTGTAAGTTTATTTACACATATATACAGAGAGAAATAAAAATGAACTTCAATTACAAAATTGTTTATATTAATAAAATTTTTGTTTGATAATGCTCCAATCACCAAAATTATAATATTAGTTGATTAGAATTATTGATTTTGGCTTAAATTTTACTTATGTTCTTGGTCAAATAATACAATAGAAGCAAAATTAGACGAAAAAAAAATATGAAAACTCCAAATTTGATTGAAACGAAAGTTGGTATATAGTTTCGTCTTTTCTTTATATACTCCCTACTAAAGTATTGATAACCACGTATAAATCCGATTTTTTATCTTTTGACCTCAAATTTCTCACATAGCTTACATCGGATGATCTGTGGCTTTCATATATATAAAAATGCCAAGGCGAAAATATATGTCAAATTTCATTTCCTTCTATCAAATTTCGGTGTTATACCCTTTTTTATCTAGAAGTTATAATAATATATTCATATATGTAGTTTATGCATAATATATACTGAATGTGTAATATTTTTATAAGAGTCCCTGCTAAATTAATTTTAATATATAATATAATTATATTTAATTCCTCAAAACATAACATAAAAGCCTGCATTTTTGCAAAATATGTCAATAAAGATTTTCATATCCAATCTGAAGGGTTTTATGACCTAGCATGAAACACCAATAAAAACATTAAGGAATATGATAGATGATTATCAAAAACAGTCAATATGAACTGACATTTTATACGTAAATAATCTTCCAAGTATAGCTTTGAAACACGAATGGATTTTGAAATTGAGTCCCCGGTACGAATAACCGAAATATCTAAAGAAATATTGAAACGATTAATAATCTTATCAAGCGCCTAAAATTTGTACATACCAAATGATTATTATTAAACACGTCTCCGAACGTTGAGAAATCATATACATTTTTCGTAATACTGCTGTTTTTTAATAGATATAATGAGCGAATACACTTGAAATGATCGAAAATTAATTCAAAGTTATTTTACTTCTATATGTTTTTACTGATAAGTTTTTATTTTTTCTTTATATTTTTTAAGAGTCGATTTTTGTTAAAAAATTGTAAAAATATATATTTAGTTAATCATTTTATTATAAAATTATTTGGAATATCTTTTCTGTGTATATATGTATGTTTTTTTTTTGCTGTAGACCTAGGTATAGGACAACAAATTATAATAAAAGAGATGAAATATATTATAAAATACAGCATTATTTAGTATTTTATTATTGGATTTTAATTCTTTTTAAAAATATTATCACCGAATATCATCACTATTACTTAACTTAACTTAACTCTTCGTGACGAATTTGAAATTTTTAAAAGTATCCATTATAGTATTTTTTTTAATTTGTATGAAAAAATTAAATTTTTTTTTAATGTTACTTAAATTTATTTGGCTTTAGAAAAAAAAATTGGATAATACGATTTCCATAATTTTTTTATATGAAATGTATTGAAATCTTAATTCCTATTCGCATAAAAAATTAATCTAAACGTAACTTTTACTATATCAAATTCATAATTTACAAAGTATATGTTTAGGATTTTTGCATCAAAAACAACGCAATTTTATAATTTTATTTGAAAAGTTCGGAAAGCAAGAAAAACTCTGATTTTCATTGTAATAAAAGCGTATTTTTATCTAAATAAATTTACACTTCTATTGTTAAAAATACCCGAATCTTTTACATTTTTCTTCATCTACTACTATTATTCCCCAAATATCCCCTTATTTACAATACTATGTAATCTATTCTTATCAATCTCTTGAACTACAAAAATCTTTTTAAAGTATGTTAAATATTCAGTTCAGAATTAAATAAAAAGAAAACGGAAGCATAAAAGTACAGATTTTATAATTCCAGTGAAATGCGAAAATTCTATTCTAAAAAATTTTTTAAATTATTTTCAATAAAATAGTAAAAATAGTGCTAATAAAAAAGTATAATAACTCTGTGAGGAAATTTTGGAGTTTTATTTTCCTCATAACAGAGTAAATTCTAATATATTTAAAAATCTGACTTTGATTTGAAATTATTAAAGTTCATGACTGTAGGATATCTCCTTCTATATTTTTTCCATTTTCCTATAGGATCGATGCACTGTGCATCTTTATTTTTTATTAAATATATAAAAATTTTTTTGTGCTGATTTTGGAAATTTATTTCCCCCATATCGGTATAAATGTTAATAACTTTAAAAATCTGAATTTAAATTTGAAATTAACGGACAAATTTACATATATGTGGTAAAGTTTATGATTATAGGATATCTCCTTCATGATTATAGGATATCTCCTTCTATATGCGGCGCGGTATTACAAAATTTTATGCCGGTTTGGACAAAGTTTAACAGAAAATTTTGTATTGGACACTATTATAACTGGTTTATAATTTCCTCAATCTAAGATACATTAAACGTAGACTATGTCATTTCCCCAGTGATTTTCCACTAATGCTTAAAAGCACTTTTAGGCAAAATTTTACTTGTAGACATATTTAGAGCATTTTTTTTTATCATATTTCATAAGAATTTCCTAACGGTTTATCTCTTATTATTCGTGGTAAATTCTATTACATATTATATATATATATATATATATATATATATATATATATATATATATTCTTATTAAGCAATTAAATTTTAAATTTAAAAATTTTTGAGCCTAGGTTACCGATTTAAATAAAATTTGGTGCATATGTCGAGGAGGATACAAAGGCATGCAAAATGTCTCATTTTTATTTTGAGAACTGTGACAACACAATAGGTTTGAAGATGATTAAAATATTTATTTAAATAGCCTTAAAATAATTTTTTGCAGAAGATTTGTTAAAGCTTGTGTTTGAAAGTATAAAAAATTCTATAAAAAATTTTAAAATATTTTGATTAACATATTTTCTTGTAAGAATTTTCTGACGTGTATCTAAAAGGTCCATCTTTAATTTTTTTATATATTTATATATATATATATATATATATATATATATATATGTTGAA
The DNA here is from genome assembly GCA_932274085.1 of Protocalliphora azurea. Taxonomy (NCBI): domain Eukaryota; kingdom Metazoa; phylum Arthropoda; class Insecta; order Diptera; family Calliphoridae; genus Protocalliphora; species Protocalliphora azurea. The sequence goes on from OW026522.1 coordinate 103,827,119, forward strand.
TTTCTTCCAGTACAGCAAACAAATTATGTCGATATAACCTAACCATTTAACTGGTCTATTGCATATTTTCAAGAAAATTTACTTTAGTAATTTAATTGTTCCAAGAGTTATACGTAGCTAGAACGAAAAACTTATTTCTTCCTCTAAACATTTTTACGTGCTTCATCTATAACTGATTATATTAATTCAGGTAAATACTTATTATAAATTTGTATATACATGACCAGATTTTTTTTTCATTTATATACGATCAATATGTGCATAAAGTTTTAAACAACATAAATGCATTCACTTTAAATGCACTAATTATACTCGAGGTCCTGTATATGCACTTATTCTATTCAGTTCTGTTTCGTTATTGTTTTTATATGCAATCGCCAGCCGTATGGGCGTTGGCTGAATTGCAGTACTGAATGAAATTGTGTACGCACTATTTGTTGCGTACGCACATTTTCTTCAATAATAAAAAAAAAAAAAAAACAACACACACTTGTTTAATTATATGCATGTATATATATATATTGTGAGGACAAACATAATGCAATTATATGAATGTATTGAATTTTACTATTTACACGATTGAAAAGGCAACCGTTTTTTTAAATGGTTTTAAATAAATGAGTACAAAACGTATATTTTAGTGAAAATATTTTTATTTAATTATTATTATTTTTTATTCTTATTTTATTTTATTTATTTATTTTTTTAATTATTATGAATAGAAAAAAATTTTAAATGTTTCAGTACCTTCGTTAATGTCAAATTATATTTCAATGAAAATTTACTATTTGTAACATTTCAACTTCATCATATGTTGCGTATACGTAACATTTAATATTACGTATACATTGTTTTTATATATGAATATGTGTAATAAAAAATTATTTGATAAAAGAAGTGAAGTCATCAATTTATTAAAAAATATAACTCAAACTGCATGGAGTTTGTGGTTTTCCAAATCTTTATATTTGTAGTGTCTTATTTTTAAATATTCTAAAATTTCAGAAAATGTTTATAAAAATTTCTCAAAAATATTTTAAAAATTATGTGCATTTAGATAGAATATTTTCATTTATTCTTGATTTATTATACCCTTCACATAAAACGAAGAGTATAAGTAAGTTTATTTTATACGAAAGTTTTTAAATACATATCCAGGACCTTAAATTGAAAAATATTCGTTATTGTTATGATTAAAAATAACTTTTGAGAATATATCTGCACGTCTGTACGTTTGTCCGTCTGGGTGTCTTTCCGTATGTAGGTTGAAATGTTTATTTAAAGTCCATAGTTCAATAAATACATTTCTCTTTCAACACATATGTGATATATGGTCTCGAAAATCTTGGTATTGAAAATCAGCAAATTCCATTTAACAATGACGGAGTTAAAAACGATTTTCTAAAGCAGCCTCAATTTTTTTTGCCCAAATTTAATAATATTTTCTATTTCACATACAATAATATATAAATGTTTTTCTATTAGAAAGTTGTGAGTTTGTATTGTCTTTCAATATGACATACAGTCTGGAAAATCATGGTATTGAAATTCAGTGAAATCCGTTTAGCAATGACGGAGTTATAAATGAAAATGGCATCAATTGTTATTCTAGCAAATCGTTCCAATTTTCCAATTTTCTTTGCCTAAATTTAATAAAATTTTTTTTATTTCACATATAATAATATATAAACGATTTGCTATTGGAAAGTTGTAAGATTGCATAGTCTAGAGGAATTGTTCTATACTACAAACCGTGAAGCATGAGTTAGTGTCTCCGGCACTCCTTATAAATTTCTGTTTTTCTTAAAAGAAAAAATTAAAATTTTCACTATTAAAAAAATAATAATAACAAATTTGGCAATAATTTCCAGGCATGCTTTTATGTGTTTAAGAAAAAATATTATTTAGATTTGAGTAGCGCTTTAACCTTTTTATGTAAGCAAAAAAGAGAGTACATTTCAAACTTTTGATTTGGTATACCGCTTAAGTTTGTGACTTGAAGACATTAGTTTCTGAGTTCGATACTTGGTCAAGACTTCGAAAAATTGAAAATTGTTTTCTAATTTATCTTCAAATAAAAATTAAAATGTTGAAATACTAAACTAAGGAAATGTTAAATATAGATTTAATTAATTAAAAATATTTCTTTGAAATTTATTAAAAAAAATTCTATTCGGCAGAATTCGAACCTAAACGAACATTCTAAAACTCCTAGTTTTGAATTCTTACCCATTAGCCTACATGGCTTTTTGAAATTCTGAATTCAAAAAGTATCTTCTTTAATTTGTGTAAAAAAATAAATATATATTTTTTCAACATTGTTTAATTTTTAATACATGCAACATATAGTGTCGTAAATTGATACTGTTCACGTATACGAGGATTGCATACAACTGTTTTTTCAAAAAAATTTCTATGGGTACACAGAAAAAAATTGTGACTGGATTTTTTAATAAATCACTTATCAGTTTTAAATTCTAATCTAATAAAGAGAAGTATTTAATTTTAATATTTTGTTTTTTTCATTAAATGTAAAAAATTTCAAATTTTAATGGTAAAGAAAAAAAAATTTTTGAAGTTCAACAAATTGAAAAAATAAAAAAAAAACAATACAAATTATACATTTTCAATTGAAATTGTATATCAATTAATCGCTGTCTTCTTTTTAAGTCATTTTTTATATCTTACATCACCACAAGCGCGAGAGTTTATTGCTATAGTTTCAACTGGAATTTAAAATACCAACATGAACGATTAAGATTACTTGTCGAATTGGAAACGCTTTAAGAAATGATTTAACCATATCAGTCCGACTGCATGAATAATTTGCTCCTGTTCTGCCAATATCAACCTGAAGTATAAAGCAAATGTAGCAATTTTAAAGAAGTTTTAAAAAATTTTTGTCATGAGATATATTTGGTTCAAGAACGAGGTTTTTTCATAATTTCACCTAGCCTCCTGCATGTATTGCCCGGCTTCGGTATTCTAAATATGAATTTATTTTTCAAAAACTAATAAAAGAACCATTGCGTTAATCGAAGCTTCCATATATGACCATGTGTTACAAATAATTAATTATCTTTTAAAATATATTTTGGCATTGAGATACAATTTTTTTACAAAAAAATTTTATGTAAGTTTAAATCATACAAATTTCACAAAAATTTGCTAAACTCCCCATATAACTTGTTTGAACAATGTTTATAACGCTTAGAAAATGATGTAATATATTATGTGGTTGGAACTACCGACTACAATTTTTTTAATATATACAAATTCCTTTATTATATTTCTTCTAAACAAGGATATAAATACACTCAAAAAAGTTTTACATGTGCTGTTTGTAGTTTATTGAAAAAGTTTCCTGTTAAGTTAAAAATTGATGTTTTGAATAAGAATCTGGTTTCCGCTTCTCTCTATTAGGCCTGAATGTTTTCTATGGGCATGTCTAATATGTTCTTTTTAGACAGTAAAATTAATATTTTTTCTTAAAAATAACCACAAAAAACTTAAATTTTTACATAATCCACTAATTGGAAAATCTACATTTAATAATAATTGAAAATATTTAATGTTTTAAATGAAATGTACGCAGTTAGTTTTTTTGATGAAATTATATTTATTTATAATGATTTTTCAGTTAAATTTACTGACATAAAATGATATATTGTACACAATGAAAGTATATTTTCCAATGCTTAGCAGTATATTGGAATAAGGTAAACATCGGTGAGGGCTATTGAATTGCAATTAAGTCTAATTATTTAATTTTTTTTTACCGACAAATTCTGTACTATCATGCAGACATATGGAGTTAGGTATAAATAACTATTTATGTATACTTATATTTTAATAAAGGAATGTTATATTCAATTTGAAGTTTCCTTATAATTTAAGTAGCGAAGTTTCCTTCTTTTAGGTCAATTTATCAATTTCATGAGAGAGATGAATGTGAAGAAACAAACTTTTAGAATAAGTGTATAATAATAATACGTAACATTGTTAATTGTAAAAAAAGCAAAAAAAAAAAAAACTTTTTGATTTTGAAAATTAATTTTAACTAATATTTTTACTGACTTCATAGTAAATATTAAAAATAAAATTCTTTTATTAAAGAAAATTATTGACTATTTGGATTTGTTTAATATTTTGTATAATAAGTATTATAATTATTTGAAAAAATAAAAAAGCTGTTTTTTCTTTAAATATTTATTAATTCAAGTATTGAAACATACAAATTTTATGGTAGGTTCGATTTCATTAAAAAAAAAAAAAATTATTGAGTTTAAACATTTTCTAATATAATATAGTGGAAGTGTCCTAGATTACAAATCTTCAAGCCATGGTTCGTATTCATGTAGAATCTATTTGAATTTTGTTTTAATATGGGCATTCTTTTTTTTTTTTTTTTGAAAAATAAATTTAATTATAATTGTGTTTTACGATTTTAGATGCACATAATAAGATGGCACATTATGTTTGGTGGAATTGTGTCTTAAATGTCTAATGTTAAAAATTCTTAAAAATTCTGAAAATTTGAAAATGGCTAATTCAAGTATAAAATAGCTAATACTAAGGTATCTTTTTCAAAAAAAAAAAGAAAAATTACTGATAGAAAACTGACAGGGAATTTACAATTATATATATACCTTCTTTACATAGCAAAAATAAAATTTCGTATCCTATTATTAAATTCATAAAAACAGTTATATTTTTTACTAAAATCGGACCTATCACTGAATTGGAAAAGTCAAACATTTAACTAAATTCGTTAACGTTTTATCGAAAAAATTTTAATTTTTTCTTATTAAAATATTTTTACTATTTACAACTTTGAGTTTTGGAAAATTCTCATAAAATTCAAAAACTATTTTTATAAAACCAATAAAAATAATATTTAGTTTTCACAAAATTTTCAAAAGATATTTATTATTGATTTTCAAACTGTTTAATAAGATTTTTTAAAAGTAATAAAAAAAAATATTGCTTTTAACAATTATTTCCTTTTCTTTCAAACAAAAATGTTAATGTTATGTTTAACATTTAAAATGTATGATAATTCGATGTTGAATATTTGAAATGAAAAGAATGTTCGTTTAAAATAAGACTAACTAACTAAGGTAACATTAGTGATAAGTACAGATTTGAACCAAAAGTAAACAATGTTGCAAATTTATTTGAAACTTCTTCAAAATTCCATTTAAGATACAATCGAACGAAAGGAGAAACCCAATCGTTTTTCAAATTCAAAATAGTTCATATAGAATTCTAAGTACGAGTAGCAGTTTGGAGCGATTTTAAGCAGAATGCATTGCATCTTTAGGTATCTTTTAAGACCTCAAATAACAAACAATTAAGATAGATAGCAAATCCTGATAAAACTGTAATTGAACAAGTAATAGTGTTGGTTCTCAAGTAATTTTAGCATGAGGCAATTAGAGGTGGATACTTTCCAACTATGGATTTGTATATGCTACATCTTCTGAGAACTTACGCAGATGTTGAAGTCCCTAACTTTAGCTAAAAAGCAATTTTGGTATCTGTTAAAAACAACCGAAAATCGGTCCTTCAGAAGTGAGATTTTTTATGCACAAGATTTATATAATCAGGTGGCATAACGTTGAACCACCCACTAGAACAGACATTGTTGAATCGACTTACATATATTGTTTTTCGATCACCGAGAACATACATATATAAATATCAATTATTATAATGATTACAAAAATAGGTACAAAAATTGAGGCAATTTACCTCTAAATACTTTTAAATGTCAGATTTTATATTTTTTGTTTCATAATTTGTATGTCAATTTTCATTTTCTTTTTTTTTATTGTCGAAACTCAGACAATTTCTTTGTTGTTTGTATTGATTTTGAAATTATTTATACACAGAAAAAAATAATTTCTAAAATTTTTCTAAATAGAACATTATTTGGATTTAAATTAAATTTAATAAAAAATAATATTTGGTTTTAATATTCTATTTTATTGCATAGAAAAATTATGATTAAAATTTTTTAAATAAATCATTATTTAACTTTAAATAAAATTTTATAAAAAATTTGTTTGATTTTAATATATTATTTAATTGCTTATAAATTAATTCTAAATTAATGCGGAAAACAAAAACAATTTTTTGTTTTTTGATAATTAAAAATATAAAAATAAATAAAATTATAAAAATGTTGACGCAAAAAAAAAAACAAATTCCATCATTTTCAGGATTCCAGAGGTAAGTTACCTTTATTTTCGTATATATTTCATCACCAAATATGTATAATGATTTATTTTTGTGTATCTTCTAGATGAATTAAAAGCATATGAAATGTGCATGCAAGTAGCAATATATCGCATAAATGATGGGGTCAATTGTATATTGCTGTATAATCCCCAAGTCGATTAAACTATATATTTTCAATTGTGTGCCTGAACATATAGCTCCCTCTCGTAATATAATAAAGTAACTGGACTTCTTGAAGATAATTTAATATGTTTTAATTTTTGTATTTTAAATCATTTAAAAGTATTTTGTGGAAATGATCTTTACCGGAAGAGGTCCTTAACAAAATGATACATGTTTGCAATCGTAAATTGCTCTGTTGTACGGTTTTGGAGATACCAAAGCAGAGATTTTTTGCGCATTTGTTATATCCTATCTATTTTGGTTTCATTGAAACTTAAATATTTCACTCCGTTAAAAGTTATGTAAGTTGAATTCATTTTGAAAATACTTTAATTGACAACGATTGCCATTCTGTTTTAGATGGTTTTGGGCACTAATGAAATTTGGAAATAGTGTCGTGTCTTCTTTTATTTCATATAACTTTTTATTCATATATGTATATTTTATATACTACTACACACTATTAGTTACTGCACCATTATTTACACTTTTTCTACATACTACACACTGTGTATTACCGTTAAACTATTATATATCATCTAAAAAGCCTCCATTATTTAGTTAGTATTACATAAAGGTTTTGCTTCTCTACACAAAATTTTCATAAATGCATTTACATCTGCAAAAAATGTAATATTATTTTTGTTGATTTTAAATAAACCATATTATTGAATTTCTTAAGAATTTTCAAATATTCAAATTTACAAATAGAAAAAATATTTTAATAAGAAAAATATTAAAATTTTTTCAATAAAGTATTTACAAATTTGATTATTTGATTTTACTAATTCAGTGATGGGACCTATTTCAGTAAAAAATATAATTGTTTTTATGAATTTAGTAATAGAATACGAATTTTATTCTGTATAATTAATAGAACAAAGTATTACAATAAAATAATTATTTTAATAAAATTTTATTTTAAGTCAAAAAATGATTTTTTAAAAAAATTCTAATCATAATTTTTTATGGGTAATTTAACTCTGTATTTATTTCTTAGATAGATTTTGTGAGGAGTATAAGAAATTTTGCTCAGTCAAATATAAAACTTCCACTTACTGCTATTAAAATCTACCTTCATTTTATTAATTTTACTGACATTCAATTAAATAAGTTTCTTAATCAACATTCTTCTATTTCATGCTAATGCAATTTTTAAACATTTCTTTCTTACAAAATTTTCAAATAAATTCCAGCATTTATAATTGCCATAAAGTTGGAAAAACAAATAGAATATCTTAAACTTTTTCAATTACTTTTTCTTAGTATTAAATAAATAAATTTTTCAAAAAATAAAAAGTGGACGGGGAAAAATGCAATAGCTTCAATTAAAACAAACAATAAAATGCAAAATAAAGTTATAAAACTAAAAAAGGAATAAATAAATGAAACTGAAATAAAATATAAAATACAAGTAGTTTGTAGAAGTATTTGTTACGAATGAAGAAAAGATTGACAAAAGTTGAAGTAGACTAATTGTTAAAACAATATAAACAACAAAGGGATTTAGATTTCTACTGTAAGAAAGAGTGTGCGCTAAAAGTAAATATATAAAAGGAAATAATACAAACACTTTTACAATTTTGTTTTTGGGATAGAATTTGTTCTATATAAAATTATCATATAAAATGATTAAGTATATTTTAATATTTTAAAAACTTTTTCATAAATAACACATCTAAGTTACATTTCGTTTACCTCGCACTGTCATATTTACAACTATTTGATTTGCAAGAGTACGCGTTTATAATTATTCATTTTTCCTATTCTTTTTAATCTCAATATTTTTACGTTTCGCTCTTCTTGTAAGGACTTTGTATCAAATACTTAAAAATAACAATTGCTATATAGACGATTGTACAGTTTCACCAGAAAGGAGAGTAGATTAAATAAGTAAACTTTAAAATAAAATGCAAACGGAGAAAGCAAATTATTTATGCTCTACATCATTAATTTAATCCATTAAAAACTTAGTTTAGAGGAATTTTAAAATCAGTACTTGTTTTCTCAATCAGAGTTTTAGAATTTTATTTTACATACTTAAAAAATATTAATAACATGGTTCCATAATAAAAAAAATATTCCAAATATAATATAGTGCAGTTGATAGAAATAGATTACTATACTATTTTTAGAATTTTCGAACTTTCGCGGATTGGAAAATGTTTATGTCGAATACCTAATAGCGAATTTAAGTTTTTTCAAATAGCGTTAGAGAGCAAAAAAAAATTACCATTTATAAAAAGTATTTACAGATTTATGTTCATAGCAGAACTGTGTAAGATATTAAAGACAAAATATTTCACCTCACCGCCTTCGATTTTCAAAAAATTTGGTTTACACACTCATTACGTCAATGCAAATTTTCAAGTTCTTAAAAATTTTAAAATTCGTTGCAATTAAGTTTTTATGGCGGCCCAAAATACACTTTTTTAGATTTTTTAATACAGGAAATTCAAATCTGTATGTATTTGTACGATTAAAATAAACTTTGGCTCAAGTCAATGCTTTAAAAAATTTTAAAATCTAATTGTTTTTATAAAAAACTTTATTTTGGAAAAAGAAAGATACTGAAATCAATATTCGTCCTTGTATCAGGGACAACTAAAAAACATACAATGTCGGACAAAATAAAGTGCGGTTTCCTATTCTTGATATTTTCTTTTAGACGCATTGTAGGCTATTCTTGTAGTATGCAGGTATTTGTCCCCTTGCACTGTTTAATTTAAAAAACAAAATAAGTTTTTGAATTATTTTTATTTCGAGTTTGGGGTAGAAGTGTTGTGTTGGTCCTGGATTTTGTGCGACAAAATAAAGTGACACTTTATTAAATTTTTGAATATGGCTTCACATTTCCTAATTTTTTGTTACAAAATTGAAGGTGGATACATTAAAGATGATCAATTTGAATATCCTACTATTAAATTCTATTCAAATTATTATCTGAAAACTAAGAACACACATGACCAAATTGTTTGTAAATTCTTCGCCGCCAATCCAAAAAGATTACTTAATTCCAAGTGGGGAGCATTAAGTGAAATTATGGTATTTGTATTTTAAATGCAAAATATCTGAATCTGACGCTAAAAGAACCAATTCGTTATGAGAAATAACAAATTTGAATGAAAATTAAAAGAAATTGAGTGCCGGAAAATATATCACGAATTAAAAAGGTAACGATTTTACTTCATAGTCATAGGGTTTTTCGACCTTTAGTTTCTTCAAATTTTCATTATAGATTATTTTTTTAATAAGAAATGGTTATTTTAGCCTCATATTATAAAAATTTGCTCTATAAAGACAAATATATTTATTTCACTTAATTTGTCCGATCTGGAATCAAAAAAAACTTTTTGAATTGTTGTCAAAGAGCACAGTAATATGACTGTAATAAAATTCAGTAAATAGAACGTTAAAATTGTAACAAAAAATTTTAAACTTGAAAGCTAAATTAAACAATTCAATAAAGTATTACTTTATTTTGTCGTACAAAATCCATGAACAAGAGAGTACTTTTATCCCAAACACGAAATGCAAATAATTCAAAAGCTTTTTTGGTTTATTGAATTAAACAATACAAGACGACAAATTCATCTAGAAAACAATTATTATGAAGTAAATAGCAGGAGTAGGAAACTCCACATTATTTTGTGCGATAATGTATTTTTGATTTTTATAATTGTTCTTTAAATTATTTCTTAAGTAGTGGCAACAACATATAAAAAATTTAGAGTGGGACCATGATGGAATGCTAAGAAAATTAACATTTAACATTTGAAAATTTCTAATGTTTTTGAATGAAACAATTTGTATATGGACCGTTATTTTCGTTGGTTTTAGGCCTTAAAATTTTTTTTCTCTTTTTTTCTTTGAATCGAATCTGTTATTTGTCCATATATTATACGAAGAAATACTATTTAATATTCTGAACCTTTTTTTAACCCAAGAAAACATTTTTTGGACCAAAAAATTTGCATCATTCGAAATTTATTGATGCGCTTCCATATTTCCGTTAAGCATTAAAAACACCACCTATTTATGTCAATTACGGTCAGTTAGGGATTTCGATGCGATGTGCTTTAGCAAAATGTGTTTTGATAAAAGTTTCCCGTTTTCGACTATCAATGACATTTGACTTAAATTTATGGTCTTTTATGATCTCGATCATATATATTTATCACCGTTGTTATACCATATCCAAAATTTTTATAAACTGCAATTTACTATATGAAAATACAAAAAAGTTTTCCGCAATATTCAAAAAGGCTCTAAAATTTTTTTATTAAATATATTTTTAATGCTCCTCCGTTTTTATTGTGTAAAATAGCAAAAAAACTAAGTTCACGCAGTAATCCATGCCCCTACATTAGAAATTGTTAATGTGCCACGCGAAAAGCTGACTTTTAAAGCATTTTCTCACCCGTTTTCCAAATTTTGAGACTATCTACTAGTTCGACTATTTCGGGGACATTAACGAGATATAGCGCAAAATATGCACAATTACAACAAGTAACTGCTGAAAGTCTGCAGAACAACAGAGTAAGTGCAAAATTTATCTACAAAGACCGATTTGTTTATATAAGATTAAATGAGATCAAAAAGCATAAGCGTGCGAGAAGCAAGTGTAGAAGAAGGGGAAAAAGTTAAATAATTTTTTTCCATTTTTCTAAGTTCTTGAAATTTGAACAACAATTATGATTGTAAATTGAAACACACGAAGCTAAAATTTTGCACCTTATTAGCTTCAAGTCTTGTAAGTTTTGATTTGTACCCGATTTTTTTAAAATTGTAATACCACAGAACTTATTAAGGATTAAATTCAGTTTCAGCTAAGTTAAGATTTTTTAATAATGGTCCATATATATAAAATAACGTTAAAAACTTCGCATTATTATTGCGATTGTATTTAATCTATTATTCTTCTACTTGAACGATATGCTCATTCTTCATGAATTATAAATTTCTAAAAATTTCAACATATAAATTTTTGTTTAAAAATAAATAAACTTTTTTTTTATATACTACTTATACTTGGTTGTAGTGTAAGCCATATTGCATTATTCCATATATAATTTCGCTGCAAAAAAGTGCAAGAATTGATGTAGGAATGCTTTTACTTAAAAAAATTGTATTGTTTTTTATTTTATAAAACAAAATACGAATTTAACTTTGCTCAAGGAAAATAAAAGGAAACTCTAAACATTCCATAAAAAATTAAATAAAATCAAGAAATAACCAAAGCACTAACACTAACACGGACCATATGAAGTTTTTGATTAAACACTTCATGTTCACAATATGTCCGTCCAGACATCCATCCAAAGTTTAAATATTTGACCTCAATACACGTTCCGTTAGCATCCTTAATATTGGTCGAAGTTTTAAATATGTCCTACGCATTCCAAAAGTCAAAGGCCTTGAAACTTGACTTTTAGCGAAATACGCATATTACATAATTATGTTTAATTTTACAAGAAAAAATATATAAATTTGTAATGATTATTGTATCACTTGCGATAGCTAACTTTGTGCAGAACAGGATCAAAAAAATTTGGGAACCAAAATGTTGAAAAGTTATTGATTTTTGATCACTCTTATCCCTAAAAAACGTACATTATGCTGCTTTAAATTGTAATTTTCTAAATTATAATTTTCCACTCTAAATATTTTATATATTCCAATACATTAAGGAACATTTTAAAGAAAAAAATATTTTTTTTTAACCTTTAAATGTACTTGATAAAATGATGAATATTTTATTATCCTTTTTTTAAAAGGAGTATTATAACAGAAACAGAAAATAGATTTATTATGCATCAATTTGGGCCGAAGTTTCTTTAAATAGTACACACTCATCCAATGATATATGGATTTAAATTTCATGTATACTAAGAAAAATTTTTAGAATAAGTGAATTTTGAACGACGATAAAAGCTAAACTCCAAAGAATTTGAAAATTTTTAACAATTTCAAATTTTGTACTGACGCAGTGAGTTTGTACACCAAATTACATCGAAATCGGTGTTCGTGAGTTTTGTCGGGCACTCGAAAATTATTATTTTATCCTAAAAACATATTTTTTTCGTAAAAAATTATTTTTTTATATAAAATTATTAAAAGTACTAGAGGTTTCCATCACATAAAATCTTAAACTTAATTGTGCAGTCAATTTATCAATTTTTAATTTTATTTAAAAAAAATTACGGTTCTCAAAACTGCATCGCAAAAATGCATGTGCATGTGCTGCGCCTCCTTTCTAATGCCGTTAAAATTAATGAAATCGAATTTCTGCTACAAAAGTTATGGATAATTAAAAACACGAATTTTTGTATATTTTGACTTTTTTTAATCCTGAATTATAATCGTTTTTTCTGTTATTTGAAAAAAATAAAATTAAAAGTTTTTTTTTGTGGTATAAAGTGTATATGCTAAATGCGAAGCAAATCGGAAGACTAGCGGTTATTTCAAATTTGCTGTCCCATGGAATTTATGATGCACAAATCGATATTAAATATTGAAATATTTTAGGATTTCCTCATTTTATTATTCCATATTCGCCCTTAGTTACAACGTATATGTAATATTTTATTTATTATTTAAATATTAATCATACGCGAAGTGATATTGGTCATCGGTGTTGCCAGTTTAGCCTTTTTAAGGCTAAATCTAGCCTTTTTATTTTGCTATTATCCTTAAAATTTTCATTTTAGCTTCTAGCCTTTTTCTAGCTTTTTTTGATTCTTAAAATTGCCTTAAAAAGGCTAAAATGTTAGTATTTCAACAACAAAGAAAATAATTTTTTATTATCTAATACTAATTATATTTTTACGGAATCATTCATTTGAGCATTATTTGTATTTATTCAGACAAAGGATCTATATATTTTATAGTTATCAAAAATTTTCGACTGTGTCGCTTCATTATCCAAATCAAGAATAACTAATACACTAAAATACTAATAACTAATTTGAGGGAATTACTAACGATTATTAAAATTATTTTTTTATTTGTTTCATAATGTTTTATACATATTTTCTATAAAATTATGTATAATCATAATTTAAAAAAATTCTTATAAAATCAAAAAATTCGCCAAAAACTTAAAACTGCTTAACCAAAAAGGAATTATAGTTTAAAAATGCCGAAAATTCATTTCATATAAAATGTAATACAAATTTGTATAGGAATTTTTTAGGCGATTTTTCCTTTGAGTCATTTCACTATAGCTGTTCTACTTTTGATTTATAAATTTATTACAATATCTTTATAAAAATATATAAAAGCTAATGAGAATGAGAAAAAGTAAGTTTTTAAATTAAAGAAGAAATTCTAACTTCCTTCTGATATTATATTTTAGGACATTTAGCATTTTTTTTACCTTTTTTAACGTTGAATTTAGTCCCTTTTCTTATTGGCTGCTGGCAACACTGTTGATGATATCAAAGATTTGATTTTTTACACCACAGGTGTAAAGGGTATATATAAGTTTGTCATTCCGTTTGTAACTTCCACAATTTCATCTGAGAGCAAAAAGTTTTTATTTTTTAAATCCTTATAAGAAGCGAATTATAAATAACGATTTCCGCCAGTTAAAGACACTTATGAAGCCTCTCGATAACTTAGATACTCGTATATGATAAATATATCAAAAAATTGGTATTCTTTTCGACAATTTCGCTAATGAACAAAATCGGTAAATGGGAGAGATATCTTAAAAAACGTCTTCCAATTTAGCACATCTATCAAGTACTTTTTTGGAGAGTTATTAGCTAAAAAATAATTTGGATACCACGTCCAATTTTTAGCCTACTTTCATTATAAATTAATTTGAATGCTTTGTTGATGCTACTAAGTTAGTTTATATCAAACTTGACAAAAACAAGGAATAGAAAATTCTGTATACTATAAAATTTAGTCTGTATGGATATCACTTTTATCATAATGTGATATTTTTTACCGCTGTCATTGAAAAATTTTAATGAATTGTTTTCTAAGAAACAAAGTAACCCTTGAAAAAAATAAGTAGGCATGGCATTCAGCAAGCACAAATGTATTTGCTATGTTTCATTTTAATTGGTTCAGTAATGTAATAAAGTAAACAAAATTGTAACAAAAATGGGCGTAAAAAAGGCATCCAACAAAACTCTAGTATAATAATGGTGGTGCTCTATAAAAAAAGATACATAATTACATTTGGATTAAATAATTTAAATATTTTTTATTTCAATTTATATTGAAAAATTCGAAATTCAAAACTTTAGGAATTTCGTTAGACCCTGTTACATTTTCATTTTGCGTTGGAATTATTGAGGCAATTTAAAGTTTTTAGTGCACACATAAACAAATAAGCAAAATACTTTTAATTGAATTAAATAAATTTTTAATTCATTTCTATTTTTCATTCAATATCTAAATACTAAATATATTTATTAAATAATAATATTATATGAATAATAACATTCATATAACATCTCAACATCGGTGAAGGATATAATATATATGGCCCAGTCGAATATAGCATTCTAATTTGCTTAGTTTGAAATTAAATATATAATGATTGTACAAATACATAATTATTTTGTAAGTTATATTTAAATAGTAGCTAGAATTTCGTGCAAAATACAAAAATACCTGTTTACGTGCTGGGATCTTTTCTTTTCATAAACTGCATATCTTGGTTGCATTTTAAATAACAAAAGAATGCACCATAAAGGCATGGTTTTCTAAATCCCATAACACTTGTAGTTTCTGTAGCTTTTGTTCAGTTTTTGTTACTAACTTACATACCAAAAATAAACAATACTGCTGCAACTTTTACAAAATTATTGTTTTATAGTTTTCTTTTTTTAAACCATATTTTTTGGTGGATTTTAAACGAAGGCAAGATTTATGAACTTGTGCAGAGATGTCACTGTTTAGTTTAGTTGTAAATACAAGAAAATCAAAGGGAAGAGCAAAAGAAAAGCATGAAAAAAGTTGTTTAGTTCTTAGTCATAATACGAGTTGGAAAAATGTACAACAAAATTGAAAACAACCAAAAACTTAAAGAATAAAAAAAAATCAATTGTTAAAGTTTAAACTAACAGCAGCATAATAAAGAAAACAAAAAATAGTGTGAGGCAGCAGCAAGAAAAGAAAAAATATAACGCGAAAAAAGTTTAAAATATAAAGAAAAATATAACGAGAAACAACTAAAATTGCGACAATTTTGTAAATTCATTTTCCCTTATAAGCACAAGTTACATTTATAAGTTTTTTCTTCTCATTTTTATTTTTATTTATTTTTTTTTATCATTATTTTTTTTTTTTTTTTGAGATTCCTTTTCCTTTTTTAGCTTATTTTTGCTACTTTTTTCATTTTTGCGTGTTTTGTGAAAATTGCTTACAAATTGTTGTCTTTTGTTGAGATACTTTTTGTCAAATATAAAAAAACACATACTTTCGCATTTTCATACACACAAAGATGAAAAATATTTAAAACACACTCATACAGACTTCAAAATGATATCAAAATAAATAGAATAAGCTGTGAATTTTTTTTTACTTTTTTATTATTTTATTTTACACAATAAACCAATATAGTTCCAAGGGGTTTATTTTAAGTTAATCGTGGAATTTGTTACGGTTTATGGATGATAGAGATAGCTTAAAAGAAATATCTTAGGGCCTTTGATTAAACCAAGATCCATAATTAAGCCAGACATGTTTCCCTAAAGGATTTTTTTGCACACAGAAAAAAACTAAATTTCGTATTCTGTGGTAATATAATAATTTTATAAAATTATATATATATATATTATTCAAATCGGACCTATTACTGGATTTTTAAAATCCAAAATGCAAAAAAAATCTGATTAAAATATTTTTGCGATTTACAAATTTGATTATATGTCATTTACACTAAACTAAAATTAATCGGTTTTTGTAAAAATCAAAAATTAAAATGTACATTTTTCGCCTCAATATAGTTTTCGTTGACGTAAATATTTTTTGATAACTACTATATTCACTTATAATACATTTGAATTTTGCACTAAAATGCTTTTTAATTTTCATCTTCAAATAAATTTATTGAAAAAAAATGTATTAACAAATGAAAATATTTCTTAAAACTTCAAATTTTCTATTTTCATTTGTATATGAAAGCTTAATGTTATGAAATGGGTCGAACAGGCTGATTCATAAACAATTATTTCAGTAGTTTTTATTTCGTTTTCGATAAAAACTATTTGAAAATGGTTTTTAATTTGTATGGAAAAACCAACGAAATTAATGTAGTTTTTCATTCAAAAACAGAATGAAGCCAAAAACTACTAGATTTCGTTTGGTGTAAATGGCATATTAAATAAAAATTATATTATAATAAAATAATATTATAATAATATAATAATATTAATATTATTTAATTGGATTGTCAAACAATTTGTATTTTTGAGTTAATAAAATATTTGATAAGAATTATATTATAGAATTTTATTAATATTTTTTGCAATTGCTTGTAGGCTTTTTCCACAGAAAACGAAGCACAAAATAATATTGGTGTCACCTGATCATGTCACAGAGAACCAAATACATCATTTAGCTATTTGCAAAAAATTAGCTTTCTATTAGATGTGTGATTTAAAAGAGGAGCTGATTTAGACAGCGATTACCACGTACTTACAACACTCGTGCGAACAAAGATGGCTGTTGTTAAAAAGAAATCCCAGTGTGCATCAAAAAGGCACGATGTTTACGGACTGAAAATCTCATAGAATTACAAAAGTGCCTTAAACGACTCGCTGACATCAATTACCCACGAGCAGCGAAAAGTCTGGTAATTCACGAACAACACTTTTATAAAGGCTGCCACAGAACATATAGGTTTTAAATTAACTAGAGGTAAAGAATGGATATCAGACCTAAAGCTGCAATCAGCTCAGCCACAAAAGAAAATGAAAAGGCATCTCTCTAAAACCAGCACGATATCTTAGGCCGCGTAGTTAAAAGCAGTGCTAGTAAGGATAAGCGTGCACAAGAAGCTTAAGCTGCAGCTGAAATAAACCGAACTAGTGACTTACATCAGCTTTTCGGGAAGCTTACTAATAACAGCACTTCATTCTCCACTGAACCTGTCGGGAATAACAATGGTATACTAAAGACGAACAACTCGAAATTTGGGCCGCACATTACTCCGAAATGTTCTCTCTCTGTCTTCAAATAAACTCGGCTATATGCGAATGCATCATTCAAAACACACAGTAAAATATCAACGTTACTACTCCAGACATATCTAAAATAATAGCCATTAAAGCACTTAAGAACGGTGAAAGCCCACGCCGCGACAATATTTCGGCGGAACTCTTGAAGGCAAAGAAGGAAAATACATTTGGACATCAGCGAAAATTTCAGACGATCTTAAAGAAGTTAAAGAAGTTATTATTGTTAAAATTCCTGAGAAAGGTGACTTGTGAGTTTATACACTTTTACAAAACATATTTATGACAAATTTAGTTCAAAATAAAGCACATATGTATATGAAATCTATGCGTATTAAAGTGATTTTCTAGTATGAATCTTATATGAGAGCTATGTTCAATTATGGACCGATCCTCTTGAAATTTGGTAATGGCATTTTTAGTTATATAATTTTTAATTCTAGTTGCAAATAAAATCACAAAATAAATTATTTTGTGATTTTATTTGCAACACTTACGTGGCTTAAATTAAAATTTTGGAAGTGGTATTGTATAATCGATATCATCAATTTGTCACCGATCTTTGCGAAACTTAATTCAAACTGACAAGCGCAACTATGTGGTAATGCAAATACCGGTTACATATTATAGAAAATATTAAAAAATAAAAAAAAATCTTAATTATTTTTCATCATTTGGAAGCTTTTTAGTAATATTCATCTAATAAAAGGTCATTTATATTATTTGCTTTAAAGCAAATGATCGTTTTTGAAACCTTTAAAAAATTATTATTAAAAATGAAAAGTAATTCACATATTTTTTGACACTGTGTACCCTTTACAAAATATATTTTATGATTTATATATAACCATACACAGAAAAAAATAAATTTCGTATTCTATTACTAAATTCATAAAACCAATTATAGTTTTTACTGAAATCGGACCTAACACTGAACTAGTAAAATCAAATATTCAATTTCGTAAATATTTTATTGGAAAAAAAAAAAAATAATTTTTTTTCTTATTAAAAGATTTTTACTATTTATAAATTTGAATATTTGAAAATAATATTAAATTTTTGGCAGATTTTCAAACAATTTTTATTTTTTATTTAATATATTTTTTACATTTTCTATAATATATACAATAATTCGGATCAAATTTTAGTATTTTATTTTATCATGTAAATGCATATATAAAAATTTTGTGTTGAGAATCGAAACTTTTATATAATACTAACTAAATAATGGGTACTTTTTTAGATGAAATATAGTTTAACGGTAATATACAGTGTATAGTATATTATGTATATTATGCTGGTGAAAAATAATGGTGCCATAAATAATAGTTTATGTATTCATGTAGTATATAAAATATACATATATGAATGAAAATTAATATGTAAAATAGAAGAAGACACGACGCTATTTCTAAATTTCATTAGCGGCCAAAACCATCTAAAGCAGAAGGGCAATGGTTGTCAATTGAATCATTTTCTAAATGAATTCAACTTGCATACCTTTTAACGGAGTGAAATATTTAAGTTTCAATGAAACCAAAATAGATAGGATATAACAAATGCGCAAAGAAACTCTGCTTTGGTACCCCCAAAGCCGTACAACGGGCCTCATTTTATTGAGGACCACTTCCGCTAAAGACCATTTCCGCAAAATACTTTTAAATGATCTGAAATACAAAAACTAAAATACATTAAATAACCTTCAAGAAGTCTACTTACTTGCGCATAATTATATCACGAGAGGGAGCTACATGTTCAGGCACACAATTGAAAGGACATAGTTTTATCGACTTGGGGATTACACAGCAATATATATTGGACCCCATCATTTATGCGATATATTGATACACATATACATATTTCATATGCTTTTGATTAATCTAGAAGATACACAAAAATAAATCAATATACATATTTGGTAACGAAATATATACGAAAATTAAGGTAACTTAACTCTGGAATCCTGCAAATGGTGAATTTTATTATTCTTTTTTTTTGTGAACATTTTTATAATTTTATTTATTTTTATATTTTTAAATGTCAAAAAATAAAAAATTGTTGTTGGTTTTCGTATTAGTTTAGAATGAATTTAAAGGCAATAAAATAATATATTAAAATCAAAAAAAATTTTTTATAAAATTTTATTTATATGCCGTTTATACCAAAACAAAAACTAGTTGGTTTTTGGAAAACTATATTTAGTAAATCAAATCGTTTTCATACCTTGTTTTCTTTCAATTTGGTTTTTACTGACAAATTTATTTATTATAAATTTATATTTAAATCAAATTTAATTTACTGTAGTTGATTAAAATGTTTTAAAAAATAATTAAAAACTAATTTTTACACCCAAACTTTAAAATACAAACAAAATAATTCAAGAATATTAACAATTTCATTTTTTCATCATATCCAAAAGCTCACTTTTATGAAACAAACTGAACAGGCTGTATCATAAATATTTATTTTAATAGTTTTTGTTTGGTTTTCAATAAAAGTTAGATGAAAATGTTTTTTGATTTGTATGCAAAACTAAAGAAATTTATGTAGTTTTTGAATCAAAAACTGATTGAAGCCAAAAACTACTAGTTTTTGTTTGGTATAAATGGCATATTAAAGTCAAATAATTTATTTTTATTAAAAAAATTCTAGTCATAATTTTTTCTGTGCAATAAAATAGAATATTAATTCCAAATATTATTTTTAATTAAATTTAATTTAAATCCAAATAATGATTTATTTACAAAAATTTCATTTTTTCTATGTATATTGTTATAAATCAATAAAATATATAAGATATTTTTATCCAGTGTTTTATGAATTATATATCCGCTTTACGATATACATGCGCCAGGCACAACATAGAACATTTTTTGGCGGTATTTTCCTTTGAATTTTTTCTTAAGAAATATATATATATATATTTTTTTTTTTTTTTTTTTGTTAAACGTGTTTTGCCAGAAAATTATGCATCAATGAAGCTTTGAAGAACTTGAATATGATACTGATGAATATATTTGAAAAAATTCAATGTTACCAGAAGCCGGGAAAAACGAGGCTAAATTCAACTTTAAAGTAGGTCAAAAAATGCTAAATGTCAAAAAAATAAGACCAGAAAAAAAGTTTTTAATTAAGAAACTTATTTTTTCTCGTTCTCATTAGCTTTTTATAATTTTCAAAAATATTGCAACAAAAACCACCACTTAATGAAAATCGCAAATCACAACGTCTACAGTTTGTCAAAAATACAATGGCATGGTCCGACAAATGGTTTAAAGTTGTATTTTCCGATAAAAAGAAGTTTAATATTGGTGGTCCTGATGGGAATAGCTATTACTTTCATGACCTAAATAAGGAGGAATTATTTTTGTGCCGCATACACAGCTGAGAGGCGGAATAATGAAATGACTGCAACGACTTACAAAAACATTCTGGAGGAAGCATATCCAAAATTTAATGATTTCTTTGGACCCATACCTTGGACGTTCCAACACAACAGCGCTCCGATTCATACCGCCAGAGCAGTAAAACAATGGATTAATCAACAAGGTCTTCAACTTTTGGATTGGCCCCCATATTCATCAGACCTGAATCCAATGGAAAATATCTGGGATTGGTTTGCAAGAAAAGTTTATGAAGGAGGAAAACAATTTAAGACGATAGAATTCTTAAGGATGCAATAACGGAAGCATGGAGTTCAATTTCGCTAAATTACTTAGAGTCATTATACAAGTCGATGCCAAATCGCATTTTTGACGTTATTTCTAAAACTGGTGGCAGTACTCGTTACTAATTGAATGCTAGAAGATAATAACTTTCATTTCTATAACCTAAAATTTAAAAATAAATTACAGTTTGCTTAGTTTTAAAATATTCCTTATTCAAGTGACACTCGAAAAGTCTTTAAATAAATGCATAATTTTAGTATAACAAAATATGTACATTTTTTACTTCTTCAGGAAACTAAAGCCAACACTTTGAAATTTGGTTGCGCAAAAAATTATTTTTTTCTGAACTTTAGTTTATACTTAATTAAATTTAAAAAAATGTGATTCCTTATTCAAGTGGCAGGCAGTGTATATCATTATATAAATTATAATATTATCATTAATTTAATCATTATTTATATTTCATACGAAATATTAAATAATTATTTGAAGTGATATTTCCACATTTTTAAATTATAATTCCTTTTTGATTAAGCATTTTTAAGTTTTTGGTTGATTATTCGCTTTTTAAAGGATTTGCCAAAATTATGTTTATAAATAGTTTCTATGACTAATGAAGCAAATAAAAAACATTTATAATAATCGATTTAGAAATTGCTAGTTAGTTATTAATATTTTAGTATATTAATTGTAAATGATTTGGATAATGAAGCGCCGCGGGAGAAAATTTTTGATAACTAAAAAAATTCTTAAATGAATGAGTGTGTAAAAATAAAATTAGTAAAATAAAATCAGAAATTATGTATTTTCTTCATTGTTGGAATAGTAACATTTTAGACTTTTTAAGGCAAATTTTAGAATTAAAGAAAGCTGAAAAAAAGCTAGAAACTAAAGCAAAAATTTTGAGACCAAAAGCAAAATAAAAAAGCTAGATTTAGCATTAAAAAGACTAAACTGGCATCACTGTTGATTTTAGTGATGAAGGTGGTGCTGGTAATGTATCCTCGTTTAGACTTTGAAATATTTCTTTAAACCAAAATGTGATTATTTATCTTATTGAATATAGAGGTGAAAAATTGTAAAGTAGAATTCTTACATATTTAAATGTCATTTATGTTAAAAATTTTGGTCAGTTTCAGCATAAAAAAGGAAGTCTGAGTTAATTAAAGTTTAGGAGTGCAATAGCTATTTACTACCCTGTAAATGAGAATAAGTGAATATCTTCCAATATCTAAAAGTGGATTCGTAAAAAAATAAGTTTCAATAATCATGGCGAAGTTTATCTCTCAGAACCAATAGCTAAAATAAGACGTTATATCGTGACTTCTTCAACTCAAGTGAATATACTTGATACTGGATGTACGATATGTAAAATATGTTTTTCATAACTGAACTAATATTAAATTTTATTTCCTTAGGACAATTTGTTACTGAAACATTTTTTTTCCTTTTCTTTTAAATTTACACATTTTCTTCTATGTAGCGCTTAGCATGAAGGCCCATTCTTCCCAACCTAGGGCTTCAGACAAAATTTTGTATAATGGTTAAATTTTCTTAGGTCCCATAGGTATATATTTGGTAATTTCATTAATACCTCAAAACGAAACCATTCCCGATCAATTTAGATTAACAGCATGATTTATACTTGTATACCCAGCAAAAAAGAAGAACATCAGAGAAGTCAATAAGATCCTGTAATTGTGATCAAGAATTAGTGGAAATTCGGTCCATTTCCAATGAATTTAACATAGGCTTGTCATTTGAAGATGTTCTCTTTTTTGATACCTATTCACTGAGTAAGAAGTTGTGACCATGATGTCATGTAAAATTGATTTCTTTGATGTTCTTTATTATCAATTCAAGGAAATTACTTTTATTTTTTGTATAAACAAAATATTTTTTATTAAAAGCAGATATGTAGATATTTCATTTGTTTAAAACAGTTATTATTAAGTAACAAGTACTGGTAAAATCTCAACGCTTCATATCAAAAAAATTTATGTGAATTGCTTTTTAGTAACATCTTTGGATGGAGTTTTTATAACTTCTTAAGAACAAGAAACCATACACTTATTGAAACTTTGGAAGTAATAAAAAAGTACTTCCTTAAGAATTACTTCTACTTATTTTTGCTGGGTACTAAATAATCGTGCCTGATTTTATTTTCGTACTAAAATTTTAATGGAATTTATACACGCTAAAGTATTTCTCGGATGGGGGTCTCATATGCAAACTATGGTCAAATATGCACCCAATCTCTTGAACATTTAATGTATTAATAACACTGAAAGAAAACACTCCTTTCCCGATTTTCATAAAAATATGCGCATATTTAAGATAACTATGTTAGTGGTCATAGCTTTTTTCTGGGAAACATTTGTATGTTGGGCAAGGTATAATAATAGACCGATTTGAAATATTTCCCAAAAACTTTGTCCATAGGTCAAAAAAAAAAAACGAATTTGCCAATTATTATTAAATAATATTTAATACTACAATTAGTGTTGCCAATTTAGCACCTTAAGTGCTAGATCTATTACTTCTTAAACTTATTTAGCACGAAAAAACGAATCTAGCACCTAGCACACTTTCTAGCACTTTTCGAACTATTTTTGAGCACTTCTTGCACATTTTTTTTATTAATTTGCAGTCTTGTACTATAAAAACATTTTCGGTTTTTTGTTTTTTCTAAAAAACTAAAACTGCAACTAATATTTGGCGTTTTTAACGATGGTAACTAATGCTATCTTTAAATAGTGTGTTTAGCAAAATAAACTTTGTAAAAACCAATACAATTACAAAGGGTTACCTATCAAATAAAATTTCTGCAGTTAATTAAACTGTAATTCTTTTGTTGTAAGAAATAATTATGATGAAATAACTTATTAATTTTTTAATATAGTTTGCAATTTATTTGTTAACTTAACTGAATGAATGTCGTAAATTAAAATAAAAAAAAATTTTTTTTAATTTCGTATCTTCCTGAAAATTAAAATATTTATACATTATTAAACAACTTTTTACCCAATATAAAACATCATAATATGAAATTATGGCCATTAGCCTATCAAATTTTAATCCAAATTTAAAGCATAATTGTAGACAAAATGATAAGTTTGTGTGAAAAGAATATCATTTTACATATGGTTATGCTTAACTCTTGCTCAACATTTGATAAGTTAACTGTCCTATGATGTTTTATTTTATTTTTTTAAATATTATTGTTAGTATTTTGTTACATTTTTAAATCATTTTTTTGAAAAAAAAAACTTTTTCTAGAATTTTATTTTTTGCTTAATATTGGTTTTAGTATAAAAGCCTGTTTATTTAGTTAAAATTATATTCTAATATTATTTGAATATCATTTTTACTTGGTAAAAAAATTCGAAATTTAATAAAAGTATAATTTGATTCGTTTAAAGAGAAAACTGTCTAACACTTTATGACTTTACATTCCATAACTCTATAATCTGGATTACATATAAACTGCCGAAATGAATCTTTCATTTGACATCGTGGCCAGGCCATGTGCTGATGTTTGTAACGCATAGAAAAGTTATCGAACACCCACCTTAAAGTTTACCAATCGACTCAGAATCACTTTTTGTATCGATATAACAATGTCCATCCGTCCCTCTGACTAGACTTTTGACTGGCTGACCATCCATGTAAACCTTGTGGACAAAGTACGGGTCGCAATTTAAAAAAAAATTCAATATAATTTAGAACATGGGACTTTTATAATACAAGGACGAAGCCTATTAGAGTTGGTTGTGAGTGGTCCGTTATTTCACCTAGCTTCCATACAAATGTCCCCCCGGAAAAGAGTTTAAACACTCAAGACTGACTTAAAATGAAGAATATTTTAATGAAATTCGGTGCAAGTATCAATCTTGGTACCAAGTTTTATAAAGATTGGTCCACAATTGATTATAGCTCCCATATAAGCCTCTCTTCCGAACGTTACTTTAACGTGCATAAAGCCCATACGAATGTTAGCATCAAATTAATAATCGACGCAATTAAGTTTTATGTAAGTGGAAACAACATTGCCAAATTTTATATGAATCGTTCCATAATTTATCATATCTCCCATATAAACCCACGTACAGGAATCGCCTTGTGCATAAAATCATCTAGATGATAGTTTCAACGAATTATTCTGTATTTGTATATTTAATTTTACATTTAGTAAAATTGGCCACAGGTGCAATATTAGTCCTATTCCCGAATTTTTATGCTGGTAAATAATGGTGTAGGGTATCATATAGCGGTCTTGAACTACTATATCTTTATAAAAATCAAATTTTCATTAAAAAAAAGAAGATTTTAGTTCGTCAAAATGTTATGGTATATGTTAGTTGAAATACGTATAACACTATAATTTAGAGAACACATACTTGGATAATTTATGATAAAATTAGAATTATGAAAAATCCACTCATAAAGTTTGTTTAGTTTCTAAAGAATAAATTTCAGAATATGTTTTTACTATTTTCTTTAATGTTCTTTTAGCTTTAACAATAAAAATAAATAATATATGTCTTTTTTTATAAATACAAAAAGTTTTTTCTCAGTACAATGTTATTTCTTTATAAAATTTTTTTTGAAACCAAATAATGTGTTTCAAAAAAATATAGTAATAATTTTTTTCTGTGTAATTTTAATCTATTTATTTTAGTTAATATTTTCTCCTCTTTTCACTTTCACTTCACAAGTAGTCTAACTGATCTCAAAATTAGCTTAAGCGTTAAGCGCTCTTTTTATTCGTCATTTATCTCATACTTTTTTAATCGTGGTTGGTATTTTTCATTTGCTCGCTTGTGCGCTTGTATATTTCTTAGATTTGTGTTTTATACTTTATTTAATTTTTTCAATTTTTATTATTTTATTTGTAGTCATGGAAATGGTGATATTTTAATGTTTTATTGCATTGTTGTTTTGGAAGTACCACATGTGTTTGCATAATTTATAATAACATTTTTTTCTTTTATAAAGTGTGCGTTCGAACAAAATGTAACATATACTTTTGTTTACAACTTTGTCCTATTTTTAATTTATTTATCTTTTTGTTACCAATATGTCTTTGGAAAATACTTGATATTTTATAATAATACTAATTTCTAATATATTATGTGCATTTGCTTCACAATGGACAATGGAACCATAATATTAAAATTCATCCAAATTGGACTCACAAAGTAATTGGAAAAGAGCTGCTGACATGTAGCTCTAAGACTAATTTTCAGAGTGATAAGAAATTTAAACAATGACCTTACAATCGGTCGAAAATCTGGAATATGAAAAAATAAAAGTCTACGAAACGAATGCAAAACCAAAAATGGTGAAACAGTTCTTAAGAAGTATTCCAAACATTGCCGGACGAGAAATAGCTAGACGTGTCAAATCTTCTGTACGCTATGTACACAAAGTTTTAGCCAGTATTGAACTTAAAATATTTAAAGTACAAAAAGTACCAAATAAGAATGCAAAGAAGAATGCTGAAGATAAAAAGAGAGCAAAGCTCCTTAAAAAAATGATGAAACGTGCATCATTTCTGAATTCTCATAGCTTCCCGGACAAAAGCTTTATGTACCAGATGTTAGAGTTTAACAAGCTATATGCAACTGTGGTGAAAGAAGTGATAGCCTGATTTGGCATTGTGCCATTATAGTAAAAGTACTTTGGAATAGTACAGTAAATGTAATGTTAATTTAGTTTCCAAAAATGCCAGTCCTCTAAGCTGCACGGAACTTCGGCCTACGCGCAGAGAAAAAACATGTTTACAGCATTATTACTAGAACAATATTATGTTCACCTTGTTAATTTTTTTGAATTTTAATAACTCTGTGTTCATGATAAAAATACTTTTATTTAAATTTTGTCATTTAATGTTCACACTGAATAAAATTTTTAATATGATTGACCGCAAAAATTATACGTTTTTAAATATTTTTACGAGAAACAAAATGCTATTAATATAAAAGATATCAAAACTTCTACAGCCATTAAATATTTGCGGTCTTTTTCCTTATTTTTAAACCATATTAATATTATTATTCCGATGACAGTAAAATGTTTCAAATAAATAAAATAATTATCCTTTTCACAAGCTTAGTAGAAAACTTCAATACCTGTTTGTTTTTAAATATATATCGTTTTTAATAATTATTTTTTCATTGTAATTCCCATTTAGTTTATATATGAATAAATATAAATAGATAAGTTTTGGTTATACTTGGTGTGATTCAAGCAATATAAGATATCGATTAACTACCATTAAAGGGTTTAGTCATAAAACACATCTTGAATTTGGTGGTACAAATATATATAAAGTGAATAAATTATATGAAAATATATTTTTTTTTTTTTGCTAATGAACACTTTTCTCTATTGTTTTCAAAGTAAAATTCACAAATTTTTTTTTATATGATAAGATGGAATAATAACATGACAGAATGAAATAATAATTTGATAAGACTGGATAACTATATGATAACATGAAATAATAATATGAAGAAACACATAATCTATATATATAAAAATGAAATATGTTTGTCTGTTTGTTGGCTTATAGACTCCTAAACGACTGAACCGACTTTCCTGAAATTTTTATAGTAACATCACATAAGCCCCGATAGACGCAGGGGAAGTGATACCGCCCATATGATACCAATATTAATTATCGGAGATCTAAAGAGCCGCTGCACCCATTTTCTTGAATTTTTTGTAGTAGGATCTTCTGAGCACCAAAATTGAAGTAAAATAGCTGCAGGGGGAGTGGTACCCCCCCCCCCTCCCCCTGCCCATAGGATACCAATGTTTAATATCGCATATCTTAAGAACTGTTATAGTGAGAATGTTCAAACTTGGTAGGAGTCACTCCTATGATAAACTACACCTTTGAAAATTAAAATAAAGGGGGTAGGCGCAGGGCGAGCAATACCCCCATATGATGCACATATTAAATATCGCGTAACTGAAGAACGTGGTTAAAGCCACTATAATGGAAAACTATAAATTTCAAAATAAAAATGAGCTGGGTGGAGAGATCATAAAGCATTACAATAATCATTAATAATAAGAATTATTTAATTGAATTAGTTGCTATTGGTAATATAAATAAATATTAAAATAATTTTTTTGTTAAAAGTGTATATTTACAAAACAAGTTGAAATGCAATACGTATGTAAATAAATAAATTAAATCATAAAAAAAATATATTTGTATTTTTTCACACTTGTTATATTTTAACAGTGCAGCGAAGCGCACCAGATTAAGCTAGTAATATTATAAAAGGAAATCATAAATTGACAATGTGATATAATAACATCATAAGATAGAATAATAATATAATAATATCAACACATAATATCATAGAATGGGATAATAATTTAGTAAGATTGTTCAGTTATATGCAAAAGTAGAATCATAACAAGAAAAAACAAACTATAAAATCGGACACAATATGACAAAATGGAATCATAATAACTATTACTTTTAATCATTTCTATTTTTCGTTGTGATTATATGTTCCAATCATAATATGTTGCTCTTATATTATGGTCACTACAACTATATTTTTTCTCTGTGTGTATTGAAAGTTTTTGAGTCCTTGTCAAAAAAGAATTAAAAAAATCTACTGCTGCGTCCAAAACACAAGTGGACAGCTGGTTCCAAAAAGGATATGCAAGGAACATTTTAGTTAATAATGAAAGGTGTTTCAAAGAAAATAAAAATAAATACTCGTATCTAATCATTAATTTATTCTTTATTTTTACACGTCATTAATCTGTAGAAAAAACACTAAAATATATTGTTTTATTCTTTAGTGTAACTTATTCCAGTCAACTTTTTCATCAATATTTGTGTGTTATGTTCTATTCGAACGCACACTTTATACGTTGGATGTATTATACAAAAATTCCATTTCTCTGCTTTATTTTATTCAATTCTTGTTGTAATTTCTTTTATTTCTTGCTTTTTTATTTTTTACTTAATTCTTATTCAGCACTTAAGTGGTTTTGCTATTTTATAACAAACATGACAACCACTTTTTTCATCTTGTGGGTTTTGTGTGCTTCTGTGCTTCTATAATGTTTGGATTATTTTCATTGTCGCCTGTAACAGAAAAAGTGAAAAATATTTGAAAAAAGTAACAAAACTATAGAAAAACATTTACTCCATATGCCAGAGGTTTTTTTCTTTGGGAATGTTAATGCGCTTTAATAAATTTATTTTAAAATTTTCCTTTTTAGATTAATGATAAAACATTCTCAGACATACAATGCACGCTGGTGTGATTAGTTTGGTATTTTAAGAATGTTTTGGAACAAAAATAATAAAAAAAATAAATAAATAAAGGATGACAAGCATTTTTGAGAAATGATATATGATATATAATAAACAAAATCCTTTTCATGGCCCGAATATATGATCACTTATATTTGAAAACTTCAAGTATTGTAAAATATTGTTATTAAATTAAATTGGAGAAAAAAGTTTTATAATATTTTCATAAAATCAATAAATTCTTCATTTGCCATTATTCTTCCATTATTGCAAATTATTTTGGGAGTTGAACTATGGGGTCTAAAAGTGAACATTTTCAAATGCTTTTTATCAATTCCACTCGATATTTTTTCCGTGTTCCAAAATAAACAATATTTTCTGTTTCTTTATTTATATACAGCCCAATTATAAATATTTTCAGAGAAAATCCTGGGAATGAAATTCCCCTATTCTAAACAGACGGGGGGAATAGCATAATGTGAAAGGGAATTTCGATTTTTCGCAGTCAGCTTTTTTTTTGTCTTAGAAGTTGCAAAAAAATGTTGTGAAAAATAAGCGTACGAAGTAAAGAATTTAAAATTTTAAATAAAACAAAATGTTTAGTGTAGCATTTCGGGTGTTAGCTGAAGAAGCAGAAGCTAAGCAACAGCAAAATTCCAAAAACGGGCAAAGAATTACAAAGAGAGAGCTACGTGACGACGCAAACCCACTGGAGTTGCCGCAAAAATTGTAAGTATATGAAGATGCTATTATACATATTTTTTCATCGTAGTAATGGAATTTTAATTTTGCTTTTCAAAGGTTCCGGCCTTTAAATATCTGCTGGACGTGTTAAAGTCCCACAGTCATCCAAGAATGAAGTCGTTTGCAGTATCCCCACTTGTGAAACTAAGTGCAGCTTTATATTTTTTTTTACCGAAGGTGGATACTAAGCAAGTATAGGGAAAGATTGCGATATGTCCCTAGCCCAATGTAGTCTGGTCAAAGTCCTTACGGAATTCATAGACATATTTGAAGAGCATCTATGAACAAAGTGGATTACTTTCCCTAAAACACTAGAAGAAAAGCGGAAAATTGCTTTGGAAATATATTTAATGCACGGCATTCCCAGTGTTATGGGATGCCTTGACGGAACGCAAGTCCGTAT
This sequence comes from Protocalliphora azurea, assembly GCA_932274085.1. NCBI lineage: Eukaryota > Metazoa > Arthropoda > Insecta > Diptera > Calliphoridae > Protocalliphora > Protocalliphora azurea. The sequence continues at coordinate 103,857,830 of OW026522.1, forward strand.
TATTGATCCGTATAATAATAAGCATTCATACTATAATAGAAAGGGGTAATACAGCTTAAATGCAATGCTGGAAAATACTTTCAGAAAGATCAATAACTAATATTTAAAAAAAAAAACAATAGTTACAGATCTGTGATCATGAGTTGAGGATTCCATACGTTGATGCTTCCCATCCTCGTGTGTTCCATGATTCATTTTTATGGAATACCTGCGAATTACGACCACATCTTGAGCAGGAATATTTGAGAGGCCGCAATAATTATTGACTTCTTGGTAAAATTTTAAATATTAACTATGGATAGGATGTTCTTGTAAAAACAGATTTTATTTAAAAAAATTATGACGAAAATACCATGATACCATAATAAACTCCTGTCAAACTACAAGGTTAAAATAGAATATAAAAATACCGTGAAAATCCCAGCCCTAATAATTATAAAAAATATAGATGAATTAACTACTTATACATTTTTATTAGTCGCCTTAGGATATCTTCTGCAACCGTGACTTCTGACATCCCATAGAACTCCATAATATTTAATAATAATATGTTAAATATTAACACTTTTTTAAAAAAGTCAAGAAGACTTAAACAAATTGTTAAAATTTTCATTTATATTTTCAACTTTTAAATGTATGTTTGAAATTTTTTTTACAGAATTTTTGGCTTTTAATGATTTTTAGGCACTTGTTGGGGGAAGAAAAACAAAGCAGATTGGCAGCAAATTTAAGCAAATTTCTAATCCTTATTTCTTAAAAGCTTTCTATTGTAAAATTGCCACTTAAAGGGATTTACTGTTAATATTTTCATGCATAAGTATTTTTATTTACAACTTGAATCAAATCTAATAAAACTAAATTTAAATTCTATCAGCATTTTTGCAAAATTCGCAAAATTATCATGAAGTACAATTTAATAATATCTATGAACAAAATTTTATTTTTTATGAAAAAAGTTTGAGAAAAAAAAACATGTTCGATTCATAATATTTATGAAAAAAATTTCCAAATATATGAATTTTTTTATCTGTGTTTAAGACCATGATAATAATGGCATTAAAAAGATTTTTGTAGTTTAGTCACTTTCCAAACTAACTTTATTTAAAAATAATAAAGTTTTTAATTATTATATTAATAATAAATACCTAAATTTATTAATATAAGCAAAGTGTAGTTAATTAGTTGTAATTCGTATTATGGAAGTGCTACTGTAATTCTATTATAATATGAAAATATGTAGTGATTACTAAAAATTATAGCATTAATTAAGCTATAGAAAACTTCGTGTTTTTCTTAAAAACCGAAGTTTCGCCCAACTAAATTAAATTTTAAAGAAACACTTACTTTGCAACCATCGTGGAATCTATTACTTATTGTACAAACATATCTCATTATTATACCTGAAGTTACCTGCAAATAAATAAAATTTGTACACACAAAAGATTACTTACTTCTTGTAACTGTGCCATCCCTGGAAATAAAGGTGAGAATAAATCTATCTCAATAACCAAAGTTAAAAGGATTACTAATCCCCATTTATAATTAACCGCTATTTATAAATTGGTCTCATTTGATTGTACCCACACTCTACCCCGCTACCACATCTATAAAGGAGACAGTCACTATTTTACTCGAATTTACAGTTTTTATGATAAATTAATGCTTTTGGTGACATTTATTAACAAACATTTATTTGACATAAAAATTAACTTAACCAATTATGAACTGGAAATCTCAAAATATTACTTGTGTAACTAAAGGCTTAAATGAACACATATATCAGTAGTTTTGAAAGCGACCTTTCCAACGATTGCGATGGAAAATTTTCAAAATATTCAAACTTTAATAAAATAGTACTTAAAATAAAATCATAGAAAATTTTACTAAAATTTTAATTTCACGAGAATGAAAACTGATATAAAAAGTTTTTTTACTCATTATGTATTAAACATCATTTGTCTATCATATGTTATAATTTTTGTGACAAAGAGTTAAAAACTATATACACTGTTGATAGAAAATCATATTTTTGGAAGTATTTTAAAAATGGTCCAGCTTACGTTAACGAAATAATTAAACCGATATATTTTGGGGATTAGTTAAAAGCATATCAATCTGTAACTTTGACTTAGGAGGTACATTTTAAACATTTTTTGTCTCCATACAAATCAATGTAGTTTAATATATACAATTATGGCAAAGTTGAATTTTACAGGTGATTTTCATTTGGAGGGGGACAAAACTATTGAAGCCTCGTACAACATATCCATGCTAATAACGAAAGGGAAGAAACCACACACAATATGTAAAATTTAAATTATGACTTACATTGTTGTCATTGGCGATATAATGTTAGATAAGCTTAAAAAATAAAAGATCAGGAGAATCAGTTTGTCAGATAACTCCAAAAAATAAAAAATAAAATAAATAAATAAATAATAATAACTGAAGGCCTGTATTGTAATGAAACGACTGATTTTTCTGATTCAAACCAACTTTTATCGCCAATTTATTGCACAAAGTGGATTAAAGGAAGAATTATTGTTTACTAAACCTTTGTCTACGACTTCCGAAGATGTGCAGAGCAGATCAGAGTTGCCAGGAGGTGAGAAAAAAAGAATCTAAATTAAACTCTAAGAAAGGTCAGAAAAGCTAAGTGCCAAAAAAAGTTTTTGTTTTTTTTTTCAATTTAAAAACCTTATTTATATCATTCTTATTAGTTTGTGATATTTTTTTAAAGATCTAGTAATTAATTTTTAAATTAAACATAGAAAGGCTGCCAGCAAAATGATCTAATAAAAAATTCACATAAAATTTTGAGTTAGAATTCATATGTAAAATGACCCAATGCTTTGAAGTAATTTTTTTTGTGATTTTTGAACCATGAGTGAGTATATATTCGTTAAGTTATTTTCGATTTAGTGAGCATTTTTTATAAATAATAAATATAAAAATAAATAAACAGAAATGCTTAAATTGATGGTTCTTTAAAAATAAAATTAGTAATATTAAAAATCTAAAAATACTATAAAACAACAAGAAGCTATAACGAAAATTTGAGACTTGAAGCAAAATAAAAAGACTAAACTGGTAACACTGTTCGCTATCAACTTCTCTAAATCACTTAAATCTCAGTGTGTAGTTCAGCGACAAGTAATTCCTGCGAAAAGCTTTCCTGATATATTTAAAAGTGTTCTTTAAGCTACTATAGACATAGTAAATAATTTAAAAAAAATCCAGAATTCCTAAAGCCTATGTATCGACTTTAATGCAGAACATACGAAATTACTACTTCATACCGACGTCCGTTGAATTTCGAAGATAAATATGTTGAAGAAATTATACGAATTAAAGACAGAAGTAAACGTTTTGCTTTTGTACAAAAATAATTACAGAAAACAAATTGCACGCAGAGAAATAATATCTTTACGCCATTGTCGCTATAACAATATTATGTTCTCATTGCTAAATTTCTTGAATTTTAATAACTCTGTGTTCATGATAACAATGTTTTTGTATAAATTTTGTCATTTAATGTTCACACTCAGTAAAAATTTTAATAGGGGTGACTGCAAAAATTATATGTTTTTAAATATTTTTGCCAGGAATAAAGTTTTATTAATATGAAAAATATAATTACAACCATTAAATATTTGCAGACATTTTCCTTGCTCTTAAACCATAATTTTTTTCAAACAATATTAATACTATTATTCCCATTAATACTATTAATTCCCATTTAGTTTATACATTAATTAATATAAACAAACAAGGTTTGCTTATACTAGCTATGATTCATTAACGGTGTGATTGATTAACTATCATTAAAGGGTTTAGTTAAAAAACATATCTTGCATTTGGACCATATATGGTGGTGCAAATGAATATAGTTAATGAGCAAATAATATGTAGATATATATATATTTTTTTCTTTTTCGCTAAAAAACAGCTCTACACAGAAAAATGCTTGTGAATAAATATAAGAATTTATATTCATTGATTTTAGTTCATAATATTTAAGAATAATGTTTTAAATATTAACACTTTTTTGCATGCATGATCTAGAGAATGGCACCAAATTTAAGAAAATTTCTACCAACAATTTTATCTCCTTCGGTAGTTTTCAAGCGTATAACTTGCATTTTATTGTTAGCATTACGCATGGCTAAAATTTGTTCCACTCGAGACCATACCGACAATACCGAACCGGCTAATACATAATACAAACGCTGACGTAAACCCACCTGGAAATATATTCTCTTTAAAGAATTTTCTTTTTAACAGCTATTTATTGAAAAATTGCCATTTAAAGGGACTTATTTTTAATATTTTCACGCATAAGTATTTCTATTTAGAATTTGAATCAAATCTAATAAAACTAAATTAAAATTTTAGCAGCATTTTTGCAATACTCGCAAAATTATCATTAAGTACAATTTAATAATATCTATGAACAAAATTTTGTTTTTTATGAAAGAAGTTTGGGAAAAAAGTCAAGTACGATTCATAATATTTACGAAGAAAATTTTCAAATATATGATTTTTTTTGTCTGTGTATTATTTTTAGTAAAAAAAAAAAAATTATAAAAGTAAACATTTTTTATTAAAGCGTTTAATCCCAATTATATGATAAGATGGAATAATAATATGATAAAATGAAATAATAATAATATGATAAGATTGGATAAATATATGCTAACATGGGAAAATAATATGATACAATGGAATAATAATATGAAAATATGGTATAGTAATATAATAAGATAGAATAATAATATAAAAACATCAAATCATAATCTGATAGAATGTAATAATGATGTAGTAAAATTGTTCAATTATATGTAATATATATATATATATATATGTACTATATATATATATATATATATATATATATATACATATGTATATATATATATATATATATATATATATATATATGTATATATTACTTTGCTTTTCCTTTAAATTTCTCGAGGCTTTGGACAATCTTATCATTAAACTACAAGGTAAACAAATAAATAAATGAGTTCATGTGCAAAATTTCTTTATGGAAAAAACGGTTTTAATTTCCTCTACCACAATATTCCTCACTTGCAATACTGAATGATATCTTGAATTCATCTGATGTTCAAAAAGAACATACATAAGAAAAGTATAATAGTACACTCAGATTCACTTCACGATGAATTTTCCCGATATTATCCGCAGCTTTAAACTAATTCTTGCCAAAACAGTTCATTTCGAAATCTATTCAACATTATTATTTACGACATACCCGACAATTTTCAACAATAAGAGTCGCAAAGCTGACTTTGACGGTATGTTGGTTGAATATTTTTGGTAAAAATATTGAACAGTTTACACGACGGTTGGGAATGAAGCGTTAAAACATGCTAATGTTTTAACGCTTATGCAAAACCTGTTTTTCTGCCCTACTCTTCATAAAACGTTTTTATGTGAAAAATTAAGTAAAAATTGCTTTGTTAGAAATTTCTCCAAATGTTAAAGAGTTACTAAAATAAAAACATTTTATAATGAACATTTAAGATTTTTTAATTGTGTATGAGTTTCAAAAGATTCATAGTTTTTATATTTAAGAAATAAATGAATTTTAGTAGCACAATTTTATATAAAATAAAAACCTTATGAGTTTTAACTATTTTTCATTTCTACTATACTAAAAATCAAAATGTGTCCGTCAAAAAATAAAAATTTCTAAAGGAGTCTGTAAAGCATGAAGAGCTAGGAACTCCTGTAATAGAGAACTTGACACAGATTAAGAACCGAACATCTAAAATATTAAATATCTTAAATCTTAAAATTGAAATCGGTGGTGCAGAGTCCCCATAGTATTTATCGCTTTTCCTTGGTTTGATTAACGGTTTTTTTTGCAAAAAATAATGTTTAATGAGCACTCGAAACATTTTCCATTTTTAGAAAAATACACGAGGTTGTATGTTTTGAACAGCTGTTAAACGTAAAGTAAATGAAGACGCGGTACTTGATGGGAATAGTATTGCGTTTCATACAACTACGAGGGAGGTTCGAAAAATCACGGACTTATTGATCCGACCCCGTAATTAATTTTTCTTTGATAAATACTATTTATAATGATATTTAATAGAACATATTTGCTTAAATTACGTTCTTATTATTTTTTAAATGTTTCTTTTTTTCTAAAGTTATGAAATTTTAGTTCTAATTAAAAGAAAAGAATTTAATTTAGTATTAGAAAATTATGTAATAAATCTGTTTTATATAGTTCTATTAAAATAAGTTAGCAACTTTATGCAAAAAAAAAAAAAATTAAGTGATAATTTTCCTTAGGATTTGATAAAAATGTGATTGTTATATTTATATTTAATTTTAAATATAATATTACGTTAGATTATGGTTAGGTTAGGAATATTAGCAAATTATAAAATATGTATATTTATTACGTAACTTTTTGAATATTTTTGGTTCTCAAAGTGGTAGCCACATAGCTCTAGAGAGCTTTGACCACGTGTAGTTCCAAAATCAAACTTTTTGCAGTCAAATTAGTATAATGTTATTTAATCTTCAGATGCGTCAGGTAGGTAACACCATGTGGAAATAAGACCTTGGACAAACAATGTTAGGAAAAATTCACGCTACTAATGGGTACATCTATCTCATCTTAAAAATTCGTCCAATCCGAAATATGGGATATTTTGTCTCCGTTTATTAAGAAAAATCATTATTATTTAAAACTTTTGATTTGAATTGAATCAATTAGAAAAAAATCACTTTTTAATCAGACTCCTTTTGTTTATAATAAACTTTGCAACTTTTATAATATATATGACCATATGCTATTTATTGAACACTATGTAAGAATTCAACAAAAAAAAAAAAAAAAAAATAATAACTTCGCAGTTAGATTATTTACTTATACAATGATAATTGAATGCCAATGGAAATATCAATTCTATAATATAATAATAATATAATATAATATAATATAATATAATATAATATAATATAATATAATATAATATAATATAATATAATATAATATAATATAATATAATATAATATAATATAATATAATATAATATAATATAATATAATATAATATAATATAATATAATAACATAACAATAATCTTTGAGCGTAACTCAGTAATAAATTAAAATAAGTGCGTATACAAGTTATATAAATACTCGTATGTATTTAGTCAAACTCTTATCGCTCTCATTGTTAATATTAACTATTTTCTGGCATGAGAGAAAAAAAAAAGAAATTGTATCAAAATTGTGTCACTTATTTTTGGCACTTCTTGGCAACAAGAAAATACTATTATATGGGCTTTTGTTGATATTAGTAATCTTACTAAAAGTATTCAAAATATAGTGTTAAATATTATATTTTTTTCTTTTGCAACAATCTTAAAAAAACGCAGCAAGAGTGGGCAGTGACATGAAAGTTGCTCCACCGTTTCATCCTCTTCCTCACCTCAATTACGAAGTTAGATCGAGATTCATAATAATGGGGCCATATTTGCCTCGGGGTTAAGTATGTGGATTCATTTGTCCATCTATCTTGTGCAATCTTCGATAATTTCCGCCAAATTACTGATCTGCAGGCCGAAAGCGGTACTCCAACTAGTTAATCCGTATCTTCACATCGAAGAAAGGATGCATTTCTGGCTATTTCATTCGCAATAAGATTACCCGGAGTGTTTGAGTGACCCCTAACCCAGACCAGCTCCAGGTTTGAATATCTCGCCATCTTATTCAGAGATGTCAGGCATTCATGTACAAATCTGGATGTCGAAAGACAACTGAGAGCGATTTAATCGCGGTTTGGCTGCCTGTATAGATTTATATATCCACTCCGAATACCCTATAGTACATTAACCAGTTCACCGCCCCTTTGCTGCAGTGATTTAGTAATTTAAAGGAAATGTTATTCCTATAAACGGAAATATGGACATCTACCCCCAACCCCTTCAGCAAATTTGGACCCGTTAGTATAAACCCTAACTAAAGCAGCTCTTAATTTCGAAGCAGTTGAATTGATACTTTGAAGTTTCTGCCAAGAGAGGATGATGGGATTACAATATTCAATATTGCAAGGAATGCTATAAAGGAATTCCAGAACGGTCGCATGACCGAATCCACTGTCATTCTATAAACCTATACTTCTAAACCTAGACGCCGTCATAAGTCAGTTCATTAGAACAAATAAGGCTTTCGATGAAGTTGTACGACGAGCTCCTGTGATGAGTGACGCTAAACTACGCAGAATCATATCAAAGATTTCGATATAGGTGGATTTCTTCATATCCTTCCACCATACTGTTGCTACGTACATAAGTATTTGCTTAATTACCATATCAAAGAGCCATTTTGCATTTCTGAGATTTACTCCCCAGGATTTACCGATGGCCACTAATTGTACTCCATGTACTAATTAGACCCAGAGTAGCTTGCAGGCGGTGAGACATAGTATCCAGATATTACGCAGATAAAGCCACTACAACATCGTCCGCATAAGAGACAGTCTCAAAACTTCAATGAATCAAGTTGATTGAGTAATGAGTTAACGGTGATATTCTAAAGAAGTGGAGATAAAACTCCACCTTTTAGAGTACCCCTATCGTATAAGTGGTAGAGGCACCCATGTTGGATATTATAACCCTAAGGGTAAGAAGTCTCCACATGAGGCTGATGATTTTTTGCGTATAGAAAAATCGTAATCTACGGAAAATAAAATCAAGCTTCCGTTTTTTCCCGTTTTTTACGAGAAAATTTTGTGCTCAGGAAATTCGAAAATAATGCTACTTTTTTGGAAATATTTTTCGCAATTGGTGAATAGTTGACCTGACCGCTGAAAGAGCGCATATTTAAAAGGAAATTTTCTCAGCTTTCTATATCTATACTCATCTTATGAAAATTCTGTACATAAATAATGGTTTTGGAAGTTCTTGTCAAAATAATAATAGTCAAACTAGTATAAAACCTAAAACTGTCACGATTTTTCTACCCAAAAATTAAAAAAAGCGATTTAACTAAATTTTAATTCAAAATTGATTTAAAAAAAAAAAACAATTGATTCAAAATTTAATTAAACGAAAATTGATTTCAAAAAATACTGGCCAAACCGGGAACTAAACCTTGGCATCCAACAGCACTTATTAACTTATGCGCTTAATATGAGTTTTAGTGCATTAGGCAAATTATCAAATACATGATTTTAAAAATAATTAATGGAATGTTACTGCCAGAATAGATAAAAATGACTACGCCATTTCCAATTCAATTTCAAAAATTTCCAATCGTATTTCAGAAATTTCCCATTGTATTTCAGAATTTTTCAATTGTATTTCAGAAATGTACATTTGTATTTCAGAAAATTATATTAGCTATAGAAACAGAAATTTCTGAAATATAATTAGAATATTTTGAAACACATTTGGAATTGTTACAGTAAGAATATGAGTATTTACCAAAAACAAAAATTTAATGTTAAAGAAGAAAGAGAGATGCGTTAAAATTCTCACGTTTATTCCATTTTAGAAATGTATGGTAAACAAAAACAATTTTTTTTAACTTTGTTTTTGTTTTAATGGAAATTTTCACTTTTTCGACGCCTTTTTAAGAGCAGCCAACAATATTTAAAAAAGTTTTAAAATCTAATTTTTGACAAAACTCCCTAAAACCATTATTTATATACACGATTTTCTTAAAATGAGAAAATTTCCTTTAGAACCATGGTTTCTTGGGGAAAAGTTCTTAGAATTTTCAGTAGATTACAATTTTGCTATACGTTTTATCACGTTTTTTTATCCCCGACAAATTTACCCACCCTAATATCTTGTCTTCTTAAAAGCCCCTTCTATATCAAGGGACCATATGTTTGCTCTTCAAATAGGCATATTGAGACGCTGATAATAGGTTAAGTTTGACCGTTCTGCTATGTCTTTCGGTCTTGTGTGTGAGGTCTTACCTTTAGAAATAAAGACCGCTGTATATCTAGTCCATGACTCAGGGATTTACGAAAATGACAAACATGCTGAGTATATCCGAATTAGCCAGGGAACTATTATACCCGCATTGTACTGCAGGTCAGTAGATATAATGCCATCAGGGACCGGAGATTTAAATGGGGTAAAGTCCTTCAAAGCCCATTTCGGTTCACTATCCGTTATGGGAATGGGAAGATATCAGAGAGCACCCCGTTAAAGGGAGGCTGCCAGGAAAGTGTGCGTCCATTAAGACATCCAAGGTCTCTTGACCACTTATTGTCCAACTACCACATGGTTTCTAGTTGAAACTCAGAACAATAGGTAATGGTGTCAAAATTTTACAAAACCAAATGGTCTTAGAATGGCTTTCTACGCTGCTACAGAAAGCCCACCAAGATTTTCGTTTCGAATTTCTTATCTGGTTTTAAACTTGTTAACTGAGGACATTCTTTACAAGTTTCGCCTATCTCAGAGTTCCACCTATGTAGTTTACTCATTCTCTGCAGATTTTTGGGTCTGCATGCAACAGAAGTCACTGTGTCCAAAGCGTTTTGACACAGGACTCTATAGCACCACAATCGTTGATGGTCGGGGGATTTGGGAGCAGTTGAGACAGAATATCATGTTGCACTGTCCAATTTGTCTTCCTCCTGTTTTAAAAAGGGTTTAACCATGGGCAAACAGACTTCTATGTTAAAGTCAATATATAAGTGATCAGGAAATGAGCAGTTATTGGAGACCTTCCAATCCCTAAACATATTAGAGTGCCTAGTACTAACTAGCGTAATATCAAAAATATCCCTTCTATTAACTACTACAAGGGTTGGTTCCCAACCAATGTTTATAATATCCAAACTACCACAAAGAATAAAATTATATAAAGTCTTACCCTTGTATTTGTATCAAAGCTTCCCCAAACGATGGACATGATGGGCATTAGCTTCAGCTCCAAGTACGAGCGGTATCTTATTTGTTCTGGACGCCTTGGTTATTTCACGAACCTAAGTAGGTGGTAGGTTGAAATTATCATGGGTCATGCCACTGGAGACAATGTAAGTAGTGCAAGAGCTTGTCTCCCAGGCCGCTACTACAGTGTCCTCATCGCTGAAATCAGAGAGAATGAAGATGCTGAGTTTACTGCTTGTTACTATTATACAGGATAGTATTATACCAGATGTCGCAGCATGTAGTAGCTTAAAGTTGTCTGCACGAAGTCCACAAACTCTTTCTCCAACGATCCATGGTTCCTGGTATAGTGCTAGCTCCTCTCCTTATTCTACCACTCGGAGGAGCAATGTAGCCAAGGCTGTTTTAAAATAGTGTAGATTAATTTACGTTATCTACACCATATGGGTTCTTTGGGATGATTGTGACGTTGACGTCATCTTTTTGTCAAAAAATTCACCCACAAGCTCGAAGTTCGAGTGAGTGTCCTCTTAGCAAGAGAACTAGCAGTCTCCTCACAAGTCATTGCTTCCGGAGTTTGATTATCATCGATTCGAACCGGTCTGTCTATATCATCCCCTCGGTAGAGCTGTAGTAAATCTTCCCGCTTTTCTCGTAAATGGGTGGCATTGACTCCTTGTTTACAACAATCACAATCTTTCTGGATGCTCCGCCGGATTCGGAAACTCTGGTCACCTTTCAGTCACCTGTAGGGGTCTCAGGATTTCCGACCCGAATGAGTTCCAGAATCTCCTCTTGTTTGGGTGGTTCGTCCGGTACATGGGCCATGGCCCTAGACCGACGTGGGATCTCTTCAATGGAGACCACGTTCAGTCTAATACCTTACCATAGGCCATCCAAAAGAATTGTCGCCTGCTTCAGGTGCAGAGCCTATCGCTCATTTGAGTAGGCCATTAGTTTGACTCGGTTACGATACCATCCGCATCTTCACACTAGGGGGAGGGTGTGGGACTCTCTTTCAGAACTTTTCTGAAGACTCCCATCAGCTTCCTGAACACCATATCCTAGTTTGTGTGGGACATGGCGTAATCCGGATCGCCCGTATTGATGACAGCTCGTATAAAATGGCAATATCACTATACGATTTGTTCATCGGGCTGTAGTGTTTTGGACACTAGGTTCCGGGCTGTGGTTTTGCGGCTGAGCCTCCTCCGCTGTACGTTCCCCTCCTTCGACGTGGGGGGAGGGTTACGCTTCAATTCGGACAACAATGATTTAGTCCATTTAAGATAAATAAGTTCCTCAGAAGTAAGGGTATCGGCAGGCTTTTTATCCAACCGATCCTGAAATCGTTCGGAGGCCCTTCTGGCCGATGCCTTTGGGATAAATTGTTGCCCTTTCAGGCAGGAAAAATGCAAAAGTATTAAAGCATACTATTACTTCTTATTTGTTGGTAAAGTAGTGAAGGGTATAAAAGATTCGGCACAGCCGAATATAGCGCTTTAGTTATTTATTTTAATACATTTTCAACAATTTTCCTACGAATTTTTTTTCAAAGGAACACTCCCGAACCTAGTCTGAAAATCTGATGAGCTTAATTATAGGCATACATACATACAAACACATATGCATACATAAATGCATACATACATATATACATACTTACATACATACATACATGCATACATACATACATACATACATACATACATACATACATAGATACATACATACATACATACATACATACATACATACATACATACATGTATATTTATAAATAAATTTTTACATCAAATCTATACAGATTACAATAGAACAGTCAAAGCAAATAATGCTTTAGTAAAAAATATGAAATTCGTTTCGGGATTTTCTCTAATTTTGTTTTGAGTTTTTTTTTTTTTTTTTCTTAAACTTCTATATTTTAGAAATTTTCATTACCAAATTATTTAGGGTAGATATGATATTGCAAATACTTTTCATTTATTTTATTTTGAAAATTTGGGGGACTGACATATATATCAGTAAGTTCGTTAATATATACTTATATAGTAGTATAATGGATTTTTAAACTAAAAAAAAATTTTTTCTTTCTCAGTTTATAATTTAAAGTACTTCAATGAATCTAAACTCTAAAACAAATAGCTGTATTCCCGTATGTATTATAGTTACGGTTTTTATTTGTTTCAACGTTAAAATGAAAACATTACTGTTTTATACTTTTACTCCTCCGCTTTAAAATTAACATTCCTCGTTTCAACCATAACAAAACTTTTCAATGTTAATATGGCTTCATTAACACATGATTTTGCAAATACGTTAAATAACGTATACAAATTTATGGAATCATTAGTCACTTGAAATAACTTTTCTGTTAGTTTTTTTCATTTTTTCTCTATTGTATTTGTTTTGTTTTGTGTTGTATTTAATAAAAGGAAAAAACAAGATTCGGCTTGGCCGAATCTATATACCCACCGTCTGCAACTTTTTAACATGTCATTTTGTATGGGAGGTGGGCGGAAAATTAGACGGGCTACGCCAATTTTTTTGTTTCCGAGTTTACATTGGTCCTATTGGACTATTTGCACAAAATTTCATTGATATTTAACCTTATATGGGAGGTAATGTGGGCGGGTTACGCCTATTTTTATTTCCAAGTTTACATGATTATTTGAACTATTTCTGCAAATTTTGGTTAATGTACATGATTTTTTATAAAAGATATCGACCTAAATGTATATACATGCCTTATATATAATTTGAGCTAAGTTTCGTCGCCTAGGTTCTACGCCTTATCCTACTTTCAACGGACAGGCAGATGAACGGACATCGTTAGGTCGTCTTAGATTTTCAAGAGGACCCAGAATATACTTTATGGGGTCTTAGATAATCATCGACATATTACACACGGAATGACAAACCCAATATACCCCCCATAATTTTTTGATGGTGGATATAAAAAGAAAGACAATGACTTGTATTGTGGGTTTTTGCCAACAATCACACAATAGCTAATGGGGAACAAAAACACCAACAAAAATAAATGAGTGAAGGATTTAATTATTATATCCTTCGGTATATAATATTTTAAATATCATTTGTTTGTTTATATGTATAAGTATTTGCTTAATAGGAATTTTTATATAAAGTATTTATATATTCTATATACGTATGTATGTATGTATGTATGTATGTATGAATATGATTATTAGGGTGGCCCTCCTTTCATTGAAATGTGTAATGATAAAAGCCATCCCTCGTTTTTAACTTACAAAGCAATTTAAATTTTGTTTATTTTAGTTTCTTATTGTATCCCTTTATTATTTCGCTTCATATAAAAAAGAATTGAATTATCCTAATTTTACATTTAAATACTTTTGTTAAAATAAACAATAACGGAATTCTAATAAGAAGCGCCACCCAGGGATCATTAAGATAATAATTTTAGATCATATATAACAATTAATACAACTCTAGTGTATTGATTTTTCAATTTGATTTTTCTAATTTTATTAAAGTAAGTACTGTTGAGCCCCTTGGTTCAGAATACTCTATTAAGTAGAGTTGTAGTTGTTATAAAACTAAGGATTTCTGAACAACACAGCAATCTAGTTTGAGGGAATAATTTCGGCTGTGGAGTTCTCGTGGCTAGAGTTATTCCTGCTGGGAACTGTACAGAAGTATGGTGGTAGGCTTATGAGAAGTAAAGTTTATAACGTATATGAAAACCAAACGTGGTGTTGTCTCTTTTCTCTCGATCCACAAAATATAAATTTTTGTGACGAACCACTGACACTATTATACCCTAGCGATAAGCAAAAACACGTCGTCACAGATATTTAGATTCCTGATCTCATCTCCTAGATATTCGGGAATACAAAATTTCTGACAAAAAAGAAAATATTTCAAAGTGGCTCAAACCGATCAAAATCTGAAAAAACAGATTTTTTGTATCCCGTAGATCATGATAAGAATAAGATACCAAGATCAAACTATATGCTGACTTTCGTTTCTAACCTTCAGCTTTTGATGTATCTATATTTTTCCATTTTACTTTAAATTTATTTTACAAACTACTTCATTTCTGGCAGGTAAATTTTTTATACGAGTATTTATTTTTTTTATTTCTGCCATTTCAAAAAGATATAAACCAAAATAACATCAGTTGTTGTAATTATTTAATGGTTGAATTGCCTCTAAATTTTTTTCATTCATTCTTCGCACATTTCCAAGGGGTGAGACCGAGAATTTGAACACTTTCTTAAAAAGAGGGCGACCTTAGTAATTATGGATATCTGCGATAATAAAAATGTCTGATAGTCATATTCATACTTGGCCATATGACAACACTAATCACTGAAATACAGATGCATACATAGATAGAAGAAACATAAAAGCCTTATTGTTATTGTAAATGTGGGTTTAATAAAACGAAAACACTAATACGTTCACATAAAATATTGGTTAAGAGAAAAAGAAATGAGGAGGTTTCGGGGCCAGTAAATGGTAGTAAATTTAAACAAACAAATTACAGTTAAGATTTAGTAAATAAATGTTAAAAACATTAAAATTTTCTCTGCCACAAACTTCTAAAATTTAAAATATAAAAAGTGGTTAACTTATCTTAAAAGATTTTACAAATCCATATTTTTTTTCATTTCATTTTACAAATTCTTATCTTCATTCCTTTAGTTAAACGCTGGCTATTTTAAAATAATGATTAGACCTCTTCTAAAATTTTAAAAATAAAAAACTTTTCTTAAAGGATTTTATAAATTTTTTTTCTTTCTTTTAATAGAAATCAACTTTTTTTCCTTTCTAATCCCTTTTGTACTTTAGCGCACGAATTTGTTTTTTTATGTATCTTTTGGTTTTGCCATCATTAAACACAAAATAATCAGCACAGAAAATGACAATGTCTGGCGAAAAAAATAAATGGAAAAATTGTGCAAAAATAAAACTGATTGTTTTACTTATGCCACAGAAATATATCTACATATATTTTTTCAGACTTTTTTAAT
Source organism: Protocalliphora azurea (assembly GCA_932274085.1). Taxonomy (NCBI): domain Eukaryota; kingdom Metazoa; phylum Arthropoda; class Insecta; order Diptera; family Calliphoridae; genus Protocalliphora; species Protocalliphora azurea. Next base: position 103,873,751 of record OW026522.1, read on the forward strand.
TCTCGTTATTGTAATATTACAACTGCAACTAACAGTTGCGGTACTTTATGATGGAATATTTATATCTACTCATTAAAGTCGCAGTGTCTGTCTTTTTGTATATTTGCTATTTGTTATTTGAATGCCAGTGAAGTCAGTTTAGTTTAGCAATGTCATTAACCAACAATGGTTGTAAGTAAAAGCTGATTTCTTACTTTAGAATTGAAAAAAAAAAGAAAAATTTTAAAAAAATGCATAGAGAAAAATTTGGTACATATAAAAACTAAAGAATGAAAAAGTACTCGTTTTAAGTTTATGTATACTTTTTCAGAAATATTTTATTTTTTCGTTACTTTTTTGAGTTGTTCTTTTAATTTTCTAAAGATTTGAGCTGTAACCGGTAAGCGTAAAGTTGCGGAAGTGTATAATAATTTGAATTGAAGTAGAATTATAGCAGGACACTACAGATACATGTAATGAAATTACGGAAAAAGTTAGCATTTAGGAAAACTTGCTTAAGCTGATAATACTTAAGTTCCTTTACAGTCTTTTAACTAATATAATACATCGTCGGTGCTCTGAAGAATAATTCTATTTTTTTTTTTTTATTGGACCAGCTGATGTTAATATATTCTCAGTAATGGCATCAGTGCCGAAATTATCGAAAGAATTAGTATATAATTTTATATTAAAACTAAATAGATTTTGCAATCTTCTAAGAGATAAAAAATTGGTTTTCTGAAAAGAGTATCCTCAATGAGATTTAAGTCAATGCATAAAATCTTAAAAGGTATAAGTAATAGTTCTAATAATAAAGTTAACATATTAAAAATCATTTTTATAAAATATCAAATAAAACTACTAGACGTTCTAATAGAAAAATTAAAAGTAGGATCATTGAGAAAGGTATACAAAAGTTATATAGAACAAGTTAGAGTGCTATCTCGGGCTGTGCCGAATCTTATATAGCCTTCACCACCTTACCGACAAGAAATAAAATTTGCTGTCAAATGTGAAAATTTTTCGCCAAATGTGGCGATTTTAATTGCTTTTGGCGACAAAATTTCCGTTTGGCGACATGGCGAATTTTTTTGGCGATTTAAAAGTAAGTTGGCGATTTATTTGGCTAATTTTAAAAATTTTGTAAAGTAGGTATTTGTGAAGAAATATGATCACGTATTCTTACTAGCAATCGACTCTTTTCAGTATTTGCCAATCTAAAAAAACGAAGGGCCTTAATTTATTAATTCAACTTTAATTTAGATTGAGAAGTGTCAGGATTTCGCTCGAAAATTCGACAATGCAAAAACAGTGGAAATGCTTTTAAGTGTTTTGCTCAAAACTTTCACTAAGTGGAAGCATAGTATAAGAGAATAAATATTGTTATGCAATGTTAGAATTAGTATTATTATTATTATTATTATTATTATTATTATTATTATTTTATAAATGTCAATAAACCTTTAAAGTTCTTGGCCTAAAATAAAGATATTTATCAGAAAAATGCATTTTAAATTATAACTAAACTTTCTTTTCAATTACTATTAGCTACTGTAATTATCAATGGCTTTATTGAAGCTGATTTTACATATAAAAATTAACGAAATTAGAATCACCAAAAATTATATGACATTAAAATTTTTTTCATAAATTTTTTATTTCTTCTTAAAAAAAAAAAAATAAATTTTTTTCCAAACTACTTCTTTAAAAAAGCACACTAATAAATTTATACATATAAATATATATATATATATATATATATATATATATATATACACGTATTATATATATAATAAAACATTTATATTCCAACTATTTATATTCACACGTATAACTTAGTTCTGAAGAAAATTTTACTAATACACACATACACACATATACATATATATATATATATTTATATATATATATATATATATATATATATATATACATATATATATATGTAAACCATTTTATGTATTAGTAAATTTTTCTTCAGAACTAAGTTATACGTGTAAAGTGAATATAAATAGTTGGATTATAAGTGAGAGGTGAGGAAACCAGCTGGTTAATTTTAAATGAAATAACTCGTATCGTAACATTTTGAGTTTATTTTCCCTTATTATCATAAATTACTGATATCTTAAAATAAATAATCCTCTATCTTTAATGTCCATTTAATAATTAGACATTGACAAATGTTCATTTTAAAATGATGATTTTTTTAACTAAAAGAATTATGCAAATTTTAAGTATCAAGATGAATGTACATATTGTATAAGGCTTAAGTATTCCAAGGACCAAAATTATAATAAAATTGTTTTGCCGTATCCTGTCCCGTTGAACAATATTTTAAAGTTTCTAACTTAGCTTCACCCAAAATATATATTTTACAATGAAATTTCTACTTATATATATTTCTCTATTTTCTATAGGTTTAAGGAGTTGAAATACCGATAACAGCATCTGTATTAAATGAATGCACATATAATTTTCCGAAAACGATTTTCATTCCCGAGCCTTATGTGAACGCTAATTTGAGTTGATAGTCACAAAATTAGTTATCACAGTTTTTACTTTAATATGAATAGTAGAAAATTAATTCGAGAAAACATTTGAAACACGATTTCCACGAAAATCACTTATGTCCTTTTTGAAAATGAAGTTATGTGTCAAATTTCATGAAGATATTTTGCAAATTGTAATTTATAGTATGATTAGTATGATTATAGTATGATTAATGCGCTTGCATTAATAGCGATTGGACGAACGGAAACCAAATCTAGACTTTTTATTTTGCTTTTAGCCCCAAAATTATCATTGTAGCTTCCAATTTTTTTCTGGCATTTTTTCATTTATAAAATGCCTTAAAAAGGCTAAAATATTAACATTTCAATAACGAAGAAAATAATATCTTATTTGCTATAAATAATTTAAGTATTTTTGTGTATTTATTTATTCGCAGAAAATATCGAGATTATTTATTTTCAATTATTTTGCCTGTGGCGCTTCATTCTCAAAACTAAAAGTATATTTTTGGGTGGCTTTTTATTGAGTCATTTTGCTAGGTATTATTTATAAATGTATTACAATTTCAGAGAGGAGAAATAGAACGAGAAAAATCAAGTTTTTAAATTAGAAAAAAATGTTAACTTTTCTGGCCTTATTTTTCTGAGCATTTAGCCTTTTTTGAAATTTTTTAAATTTTAATTTTGCCCCTCTTTTTTCTCATCTCCTGACAACACTTTTATTTAGTGCCAAATTCAATAAGCTAAAAACAACAACGATTTTACGCATTATGAGTATTATTGAAAGTGCCATAAAATTGCACATCTTACAATGATGCAAGTTATAATTTTATAAAAAATCTCATTATATCTTTACTTTTTATTACGGTTTTTGAAATGTGACATATATCTGTTTCAAAATTTTTCAACGACATCATTATATTTTTTGCCCCAATGCTTTGTTGCAATTTTATTCCTCATGTATTATGTACATGTGGCCATTAAAACTATTTTTTAAATTAAAAAAATCTCGAGTAACCTAGGTTAATAAAATTTTTCATACTAATCTTTGTTAACTTTAAAAATTTCTCACAAATCACAGTGAATTGAGCCCATAGTGAAACGAGAAAAAAAACGTTTCTTACAGTGATGAAAATTAGTACTTTTATCAAAATATGTTCTGTAATTTCAAATATAAAATCAGATTATTCAAATTATTAAAATATATTCTGATATGGCGAAAGTAAATATCTAAAATCTTCACATGAGTGAAGAATTCAATAGCTTCTAATATTTTTGATTAGTTAATAATAACTAAAGGCTTCTGAAATAATAAACAGAAAGTCTACTACAATTTCTTCCATTTTATTGAAAAGAATTTTTAAATTTTGTACAGTATTTATTACTTTATTCCAATAAGTTGTAGTGTAAGGTATAATAGACGAAAATTTTTTATTTTTAACGTACAATAATTTTCGCAATAATAATATCTTTATTTATACCGGAATCTTAGTTTAAGTTTTTATGCTTCAGTTTTTTTTTATAAATTCCGAACCAAAGATCAAGAGATCGACAACAGTAGATTAAATAAAGATTATAAATTACAGGAACATTGTTAACTCAAAATTTTAAATTTGGTTAGATATATACAAATTTATATTAGAATGAAAATCAAAAAAAAAAAAAAGGAAACTTATTCGGACCAATTTCCATTGCATTCCGATCTCTCGAAATAAAACTTCTTTGTAATACCCACCAGTCAAAATTATAGGGGTATGTTGGGTTTCTCATTCCGTGCTTAAAATGTCGAAAAAATCATCTAAAACTGCACAAAAAGTTGAAGATTGTAGGTATATAGATTAGTATTCTAATATAAGCGGTCCCGAGTGAATGAGATCCTGTATGAAGGGAATTTTTAAATTCTGTAGTGGTACTTTCCGATTTTTCTGTAATAGTGAACTAAGGAATGAGAATACAAAGAGTGTACTTTGTGGTAATTGCTATTATTAAAATTTTTTATAATAATTAGCCTAGAAACAGGAAATTAATGAGACATGGTCCTAAATAAGTGAGAATCCACAAGTATGGAACTTGTAGTAATTTTTCGTTGGTAATTTTCTATAATATTGATCCTAGCAACATGAAATAAATGTTACATGGTCTTAATTAAATTAGAATTAAAAAGAGGTTGTTTTTTAATACGTAAATGTTCTTCTGTTGGTATTTTTCTAATTTTTTTTAATAATTAAGTCATAATCCACAAGAGGTATCTTTGTAGTTCATTTTTGTTTACCAAATGGTAATTTTTGAATTCTTTATAATAATTAATATAGAAATATGAAACGAAAGATATATGGGTGAGAATTCACAAAACCTTTTTATGTTTTACGCCTACAAACCCAAGGATAAATAAACCTCATTCTTCACTACTAAAAAATTAATAATAGAAATAGTTTCGTACTTTTTGAAGCTTTGAACGCTTAAAATGTAAAAAAACTGTACTTTGGTACCTTGTGGTTCTTTTAAACTAAAAACAGAAATATATTTTAAAACGTATTATTTTCTTATCACAATCATATCAAATATATTGTTGGTACTTTTTAAAAATTGTATTATTTAGGAGCTAAATATTTTACTTTTCAGTACTTATTTAACTAAAATACTTAAAAACTTTATTGTAGTTAACGTCTTAATAATGACCTATAGAAATCGTATTTGTACCTCAGCTAAAATATCTTTACTTCGGCAATTTTTTGAAATTAGAATCATTACAAGGTGAGATTGAGATGTATGTTACTAAGGTTTAGGACACTTACTTTAATTTTACAGTTTAATTTTTGTTTTTTTTTTCTTTGACAGTACAATTTGTTTCTTCTAAATAAACAAAATTACCAAGTTTATATCTGTTATATGTAGAAGATCCACAAGACCGCTAAAGCAGTAGCGGTTTATATGCCAGTAATGCTAATTAACCTCACTTTTATTATATCAACCATTTTGCTTGGTATTCTTTTTGATTAGGGGACTTACTTGGCGTTGCCAAAGAACCACAAGCCTATATATGAAGTAAAGCTTCAAGCTGTCATGTGTTAATTAACGATAAATATTAAGCCTTGTCAATAAACTGATCACCTATAAAATTTTTTTAAAGTCAAGCTAAATTTGTGGAATGCTGAAGTGCCTGAAATGTATTTATATTATGAAGTTCAATCAAAAATTCTTGGGATGGGAGTCATTTAAGTCATTCAAACTCAAACAAGACTCTTCCAAAAAAACATTTTCCAATTAGGACATACAAATATTTAAGAATATCAGAATTTTAAATTTGTAGACTTTTGTGAAAGCTGTTATTTTTTTTTTTAATAATTAAGTTAAACAAATTCAACGAAGAAAGTACCTGGTTATTATAAAAAACGTTGCAAAACTCATGTCATACAAAAATACCACCTCATTTGTTGTGTAATAAAGTTTACTACAAAAATGTAATTTCTTCTGTTTTCCTTACCAACGCTTAAATTAAATTTAACATTACTTTTTTTAACATTTTGGTTTTTTATTTTTGTTATTTTTATATTTTTAAATAGCAAACCGCAAACCTTTTGACGAGCGCACAGTGAATGTGAATACAAATATAAATAAAATCCATGGAATAACCTAACAATTTCTTGTTTAAAAAGTAAACATGTATATAAAAATATAAATATATATATATATATATATATATATATATATATATATATATATATATATACTCAAAAGCCGAGAAAAAAGTTTTGGAAAGAAGAAAATATTTTTTAATTAAAACAGCAATGATTTCAAAATATAAAAAGGTAAAAAAACTGAATGTATAGAAGAAGAAAACAAAGTTACGGTAATTTATAAAAAGTAATTAAAAAAGGTAAGTAGTTTAAATGTAAAAGTACAAAATTGCAATGAAGAGCAAAAAGCAGTTACATATACACGTAACCCAAAGTAGTACTCATATTTTGCTATTCAACAACATTAACAATTTGTTTTATGTTTTATTAGGGTTTAAAAACATTTTCTAGGGAAGCCAAGTTCCTCAAGCGTATACTCAATGTGTATATTTCTCATACGTACTGATGTACTCGGTATGAAATAAATGTTTTACATAAATCAATCAATCATTCAATCACTCATTCATTCGTCTTTATATTTTTTTCTCTTTTTGTTTCTTGTTTCATTAAATAGAGTTGTGAATTGTTAATTTAAGTTTCCATTGAAATTTTGTAATACAGCAATTAATCATACACTTGATATAGTTTAAAATTAATATTCAGGTTATTAAGGGTTTAAGTTTAAAGTTGAATTTTAAGTTAAAAAAATATATATATATATTTGTATTAAATATTTAAATATTGTTAGGAAAAGTTTTCAAAAATTTTTTACTTTTTGTGCCGCAACATTTAAATAAATAATATTATTATACTGCGGTTTTAAGCTTATATAAAACAATCATATTGGGTCAATAATTTGTTCCTAAATATTTTATAATATTCTTAAAATTTATATACGCCTCGAAATCTTGCAATCTTTTGAGAGGAAATTTAACATCCTGGAGAAAAACTGCGTATACAATTTTACTAGTTTCGTACCTATATAGACCATTTCATGTATGAAGATGACTGTTCCACAGCGGTCCCAAAACGATTTTTTTTTTTTTGGAAATAATTCTGTAACATGTGAACCGTTATAGATATTTAAACAAAATTTCACACAGTCAGAGCTGAGGTGCTTCCAAGTTGATCAAGCAGGAGTACAGGCCACTAGTGGATAATGGGGATAGAGGATAGGCCTCTATCAACCCGGGTTTGTATGTATGTACGTTCGTTTTTAATACAACAATAATTTATTTATAATTTGAATGCAAGCTTTTACATATAGGTCCAAGAATTATCCAAACCTTGTCAATTTTGAAAAAGTTTTTTAAATTTTTTGTGTAGAAGTCTCGAATGTCAAAACAGAAATCATTAGCTATATACCCCATATATTGGTTAACCACGCAAAAAAATTTTTCTTGGCAGCATCTTTTGTATGTTATTGTGCACAAAATTAGTTACAATAATAATTACAATAATCATTACAATAATCATTACAAACATATTTTTCTTATAAAATTACAACAAGTATTGTATAATATGTGTATTTCGATAAAAGTCATTCAAGGCTTTTGAAATGTATAGGTCAATACATTTTTGCACAACGTCTGTAACTTATACACTTTAAACTATAACCAATATATACAATGCTACTGGAATGCGTACTGAGGTCAAATATTTGAAGTTTGGATGAACGTCAGATGGACATATATAAAAAGTTATATAATTATATATATAATTATCAAATGACGCAAGAGGGAACTATATATTTTTTGCTATTATGTCCCCCATAATTCTCATAATATGTTCTTAATTTGTTCATGAATTATAAAAAAAAAAGATTTCTACTAAAATAAAAACAGTCATACAAACTTTATATTTTTACTCAAATAAACTTAAATATTATATTTAAATCAAATTTCTAATTACCGTTCTGTGAACATAAGGTATTTATTCTGAAAATTCACATAAGACGCAATTTTAACACATATTAGTGTTTTGGTTATTTTTTGATTTTATGGATTTGTTTTATAGAATATTATTATATTATTTATGTATTTATTTATATATTTATTTATTTTATTATTTTTTTTTTTTTTCTTAAGCAAAGTTAAATTCGTATTTTGTTTTATAAAATACAATATAATACGATCTTTTCTTTTTTTAATTAAAAGCAATCCTTCGTCTAGTACAGCACCTTCTTGCAGCTTATTATATATAAAATAACGAAAAAAAGACTTTCACTATAAGTCAGTAAAATTGGAATTTTTACTGATTTTGGTAAAGTAGTCAAAAACTTTGGTAAAGACAAAAAATATTTGCAAAAAAAAAATTTTTTTTTTAACCAAAAATTGGTATTTTTAAAAATTAATAATCCAAATTGCACTTGATAAATATGCTCATTATCATTAAAATAAAATAGTAAAAGATTAAGGGTATGTAACTGTTAGAAAGTTATGCGCCTTTAAATATTGAAAATATACCCAACAAAGTTTTTTTTTATTCTGACTAAATTTAGATAGATTTCAAAACCAAATATCTTTCTAACTAAGAAAGATGCAATAAAACCACAAAAATATGTAGAAAATATATTATGTTTTACATTCAGATCAATGTTAAAATCAAAATTATTCAAACACCGATTTTTATATTTTAATTTATTTTTGATCCGTAACACCCCAAAAAAGTATGACGGGTTATCATTTCAACGAAAAAAGTACATTTTTGAAACAAGTTTTCCCAGGACTGGGATTTTGAGTATTTTGGTACGAAAAGGTGGGAGTTTTTATAATACCCTGATTTTAGAACAAGTTTATCTATATTGTGCCAAAATACCTTTACTAACATTATTTCTCAAAAGTATGCTTAAAATCGGGTCATAGTCCCGAAAACCTCAAAAAATATTTTTTGTGTGTTTAACCAACATATAGGGGTATATAGCCAATATACTTTTTTGTTGATGTTGGCTTTGAAATTAGGGAATTTTACAAAAAAAAAATTAAAAACTTTTTCAAAAGTAAAAAAGTTCTGATAGAATCTGCAGAGAAACCGTTGCTTAAAGCTTTTTCGATTTTGCTTTACACGCATTTATGTTAACATTTCTTTTGATACCTTTACAAAAATTCTATAGTTCGGAACAAAAAAAATATTTTAGAAGTGAAATATTATTATCACCTTTTTGGAAAATGACCCCAAAAATGTGAGTGTTTTCCAATTTTTGATTTCAGGTTAATATAATTTTTTATCCCATATACATACGTATATGATTGTTGCTACGGTATTATTTAGAATTTTGTATAAAATCTAGTAGAAACTTTCAAAAACAAAAAAAAAAAAATAAATTAGTTCCTAAATTAAGGCCCCCAAGTTTAAAAAATTTTACACAAACTAAAATTCCTAAAATGAGGGTAAAATTTAATTTGACCTAAATATCTCTTAAACTAAAGAAATAACTAACATTTGTAAGCACGTTTTTTGTGGAGATTTACAAGAACTACCTATATGTAAAACATTTTACATTCAAGTCATAAATGAATTTTTGGCAAATTAGAAAAATTGGAAGCTTACCCTCTATCTCCGTGATCCGCTAGGGATCTGTGCTCCTCCAAATCAACTGAAAACATATCAGATTTATTAAAAAAAAGCGTTTTGGGATCACTGCGCAACATAAAAAGTAAAATTTTAAAAATAAATATTATTGAGCAACAGAACAAAATTTTTTTAATAACTATTATTAGGCAAAATAAAAATAAAAAATAAAAATTATAAGTAACAAAAATAATTTTTATCAATTATTACTCTTATATTTGTTAAAAATATCTGTTACTTAAATACGTAAAATATATTATTTTTTAATTTTTTAACAGTTATAATTCAACGTTTTTTAAATAAATCTTATAAGAATTATATCTCTCTTTTAAAATTCCTGTAGTTCTTAATGAAAAGAAGTAAAGAAAATTTGTGACCGAGACGTGAATAAATGAACTTCAAAAGTAAGGTATTTCTTTTCTTTAATTTTACCTATGTGAAGTTTTTACAAAGAGAGAATTAAAAAAAAATTATATTCAATTTTACCAGACATCCTTTCATCTTTAAATTGCTTAAAAAGCTTCATATCAAAGAAACACTTTAAGTCCTTTCATTTTACCACCAGTTGTTATTCTCATTGCTGACCATACAAAATGATGCAGTTATACTGCAGTTTCATACAATTTAAATTGTTTCTCCTTTTTTTACTTTTGTTTCTTTTTTTTTTTTTTTTTTTGATTTTGCTTTAGAAAAATCTTATCTTTTTTGGCACACGACTGCAGTTTACCACAAGTAACCCAGATTTGCTAACAATGACAATATGAACAAAACAAAAACATATCAATTGCAATCATAAACTAACATTTACTTTAAAGATACTAGTACAGAAAAATAAAAAATCCTTAAGAAAGTAGGTATTTTTTAACATATTGAAAAGTAATAAAATAAAATTTATTAAAAAAAAAAAATAATAAATAAATAAAAAAAATGAAATTTAAATATAGTTGTGTTGTTTGTGATAAAACAAAATAATAAATAAATACAAATTCCCTGCGCTCCTAATGTATATTTTCCTATAAAAAAATAAATAAACAGAAATTGTATTGCAAATACTGTTGCTGTTGGAAAAATTCCATAGATTTCTTTAAGCAATTACATTTTAACAAGCAGCATAAATGTACTTATATGCATTTATATGTAGTTGTTGGTGACTTTTTGTTTCTTGCTGCTAGTATTGTATGGCTGGTGATTACTTTGTAGCGACATACTAGCACTCAGTATGGCATCTTTAAGCAAAACTGTCTAATAAATGTCAACCACAATGACAGTTTGTCGCCACTTTTACCACAAAATTTCTCAGTTTGTTATTTTGTTTTAGGAATGTTTTCTATTTTTTATTTATTTAATTTTTTTGCTGGTTCAAGTATTCTTTGGCAATAAAAAAGTTATTTTTCTTTTTTACATAAATATTATGCGATTTTAAATGTTAAGATATTGTTTTGCTTATAGAAAAATAATAGTATGTTACACAGAAAAAATTAAATTTAATTTTCTATTATTAGATTTGCAAAATCAATTGTATTTTTTGCTGATGTTGGACCTATCACTGAATTAGTAAAATCAAACATTAAAATTCGTAAACGTTTTATTGAAAAAAAAATACCTTTTTCTAATTAAAATATTTTACAATTTATAAATTTGAATATTTGGAAATTTTTATAAAATTCAATAAATTTTTTTTAATAAGACACTAAATAATAATACTTAATCTTTAGTAAATTTTCAAGAAATTAATAAAATGTTTAATAAAAATTATTTTAACCAATATTGCAAAAATTATAATATTTTTATAATTTATAATATTTTTATAATTTATCTTTTACAAATATGTTGTGAAAACCCATATAATAATGCGGATTAAAGACTAAAATTTAGTATAACACGTTTGCATAAGTTCGACATGGAATTCGTAAAAAGAAAACAAATTCTAAATAATATGCAGCGTTACCGTTTGGCGACCCTAGTCGCCAACTGCCTTTTTTTCAACCACCTGGCCACAATTTTGACCAATGATGCCAACTTAGCCCTTTTCTAGCTAGATTTAAAGCGCCTTATGCAGTAAAAAACGAGAAAAATATTTTTTAGCTCGAAAATAAAAAATGCGCAAATCTAGCAATTCTGGAAATTTAATTTTAGCTCTTCTAACGCTTTTTTACTTTTTTCAAAAATGGCAAATTATTTCAATGGGGTAATATTTATTTTGCTAAATTTTTACTTTTAATTGCTGGCAACTGAAAGAAGTGACGTTATTAAGTAAATCTAGCCTTTTTGTTTTGCTTTTAGCCTCAAATTTTTCGTTTTAGCCGCCAGCTTTTTGTTAGTCTTTTTTCATTTTCAAAATTGCCTTAAAAAGGTTAAAATATTAGTATTTCCATGACGAAGCAAATTACTACTTATTTCTTATTACTAATTTTATTTGTACAGAATCATACATTTATATTTATTCGTAAAAAAATTGCGATTACTTATACTTAATGAAAATTTTCGCCTACAGTGCTTCATTAGTCAAACCAAAAATAACTTTACTAACTTTATCAACTTGCTAAATCATTTGCTATAACCACTTTTTAATGGCTATACTTGATTAATAGTAGAAACTAATCATAAATATAATTTTAAAAATCCTTTTAAAAAACCCAAAAATCCTAATATGGATGAGAAAAAAATAAGTTTTTAAATTAAAAAAAAAAAACTTTTTCTGGCCTTATTTTTAGAGGAATTTTGCCTTTCTGATCCTTCTAAAGTTCAATTTAGCCTCTTTTTTCGTTTTAATAAAGTTCCTTCTTTTAGTAAAGAAACTTTATTAAAAAAATTGTTCTCAAGAAAGAAAATTGTTTGGGTGAAAAATATTGAATAAATTGAATAAATTAGAAAAGAGATTCATAATAATAAAACCCCTATAGCCTATATTTCTCATTTGAACCGTTCACTATGAGTATTTTGAGACGTATTTGCCGAACGGTTAATTTTCACTTTTCAAACAAATTTTAATTTTAGCCCATTTTCGAGGTTTTTCACAAAACTTGATTGTACCACAAAATATTTCTACGCGTTTATGTTCGCAATAGTTGGCATCACTGATTTTTGTTCCTTTTTTAATGGAACTAAATGGCGACTTTTTAAGACCATGTTCTAAATGACGAGAAACTAAGTTATTTGATATATCTCCATACATTATATATTAATTCTAATAAATTAATTAATACTTCTTAGATTTTTTCGCAATATAGTGTACATCACTAAAAAAGACCCCCAAGAATTTATAAATGGACTGAGACTGTTAAAAATCAAATCTAATGATAAAGTTTATAAACAGCTATTTAAAACATCAAATGCCAAATATTTTTGGTCCGGATTGTGAGAACTAAAAATCAGATTTGATAAATACTTATATTATAATTTATGTTTTCCTAAGTTAATTTTATTTTTTATTTATAGTTTTATAATATGTATTTTATTAAAAACTGAATTGTTTATATTAGGTTTGTTTCTGTAATTTTTTGGTAAAGTGCGGTAAAATGAGAAAAGGCTTATTTTTTCCTCACAAAAATGCAACAACGCACAAAAGTATGGGAGCACAAAAACCATAATAATGTACCGATCACAACCAACTTACAATTGTGATCCGTACTTTGCGCACAAGATTTACGTGGACAGCCAGATGGACAGATATCATTAGATCAATTTAAAAAGTAATTCTGTGTCGATTAATATACTTTAAGTTCGTTGTTGGATAACTTCTTCTCTGCGTTACAAGCATCAGCACAAGCGCATAAAGCCCCAACCACCTATGATGGTGTTGGATATAAAAATTTTTATTTTATGTAAATAGAAAAATAGTGTAGAAGACCTGCAGACAGCTTTTCTTCAGAAGATTTATTGATAGCACTTCTTCAGAAGGAATGCTGTTAGTTTTTATTCAAAAGATCTTTTAGAGGGACCGCATCTAAATGACATCGCGTGTAAAAAATACATGAACATTGAATACTGGGAGAATCTTTTCTGGCTATAAAAAAGGCTTTCTAAAACGGCTTCTTACCCCTCCTTTTTACCAATGGGTTATAATATTACTTAAATATACACATATGTGAATAAAAAAATAAGAAAAAAATGCCAATCATTCAACACATTCTTACACGTTATGAGAATAACCAAATCGACCTAATAAAAAGAAACCCAATCGCTATTAAAATTTTAAAAAAGTTCTAAGTAAATATTATTTGCCATTTAAGGATTAGGGATACCATAAATCCGTAAGTTTCAAAGCCATACTGTCATCAGGTTTTCTTAATCCGTATGTGTTACTCTGTTGAAGTGTAAGCAACATCGACTTTCCAATCTTTAAGTATGGAGAAACCCATCGCGGCAAGCTATCACATTTTGGTGGAAGTTTAAGTGTATAATGCTTTAGCTGATACAACTTGTCGTGAGTGGTTTAGATGATCTAAAACTGCTCATTTAGATGTAATCAGAAGCGTACCGACCAGCTAAAAAGCTTAATGATTAGAAATTGGAGGCTTTATTTTTCAAGACATACTGGAAGTGCTTGCAGAATCATTGGCTGTATATCAAGCAATAATTTCCAGATATTTAAAAGCACTTGTATTCATCCAAAAAGAAGGAAATTAGGTGCCATACGTACCAAAGCGAAGAGATGTGGAAAGGCGATATTGCTTATCTGAAATGCTGCTTCAACTCCACAAAACGTATTTGTTTAGGTTTCAACGAAACCAAAGTGGATAAGATTCCACGAATGCTGATGAAGTGTATATCGGCACAGAAAATACGTATTTCATTCTGCTGGTGTCTAATTATAGTCCAAAAACTCTGTGTTGGTACTGCCAAACAGAAACAACAAGGCAATTACGATTGCAAACTTGTTTATGGTCATTTGAACCGTATGTTGGCTTACGACATTACTGTAACCACATCTATAACAGCATTTACGATGCTAGGTTCAATCTCCCTTTTACTTGTTTCAAACGCCTATTGCTGCTGAGTCCCTCAAAATTGCATCCAGTGCAAGGCGGAGCCATGTTTAGGTTTTAAAGAAACCAAAATGGATAAGATACCAAGAATGCTGGTGTAGTGTGTAGCAGCACAGAAAATACATATTACATTCTGCTGGTGCCTAATTAAAATCCACAAAGTCTGCTTTGATACTACCAAACAGAGACAACAAGGCATTTTACGATTGCAAACTTAGTATTCGTACCAGAATATCCCACTAGACCACATGTTGTGCTAGCAATCAAAACTTATTTGGAAAATAGTTTACATAAGAGCGGAAATTGTTAAATTGAATTATAAGTTAACATGGTTAAGGGATAATAAAACAATATTAAATATTTTACATATTTTGTGAGATAAAAAAATATGTTTTCAAATCTTCCAAAAGATATATAAGGAAAATCTGCAATGAAATAGAAATAGCTTACATTGAAAGTCTTCAAATGTTTAGTATTATTCAAACTAAGTTTGAACATGGTGCCCGCCTTGCAGAAATGCGATTCATTAGCCGGAGGCGCGCAGAACAGCCGACAGGGTTTTAATAGCCTTAGAAATAACTTGAGTATTGGGTAGTGTTTGAGTTCTTCGACCTCATGCTCGGAAATACCTGCCAAGAAAAATTTTTGCGGTCAAGCTTCTGCCTATAATACCGCCTTCGGTTGAGTATTAAGTGGTCCAATTGCTACTCAAACGATTCACACTTTTAACACAAATCTGGTTCCCTCAGATAATTCAGCGCTCAATGATCTATTGAAAAAACTACTACACAAGACCAAAGTGAAAGGTATATTGTTAGGTTACCTTTTAAAAAAGAATTACCAAAAACGAAATTTTTAGGATCCTCACGAATACAAGCTCTAAGTCAATATTCTCGCATGAAACTGTACCTCTCAAAAGATTCTAACATCTTAAAACAATATAACCAAGTTCTAGAAAAATATCATATGAAAATAGCATATGAAAGAAACCTCCTACCGAGAGATTTTTGAAGACAACAAATATTTTTCATTTTATTTACTTCACCATGCGGAAATCAGACCAGAACATAAGACAATGAAAGTCAGAGTTGTGTTCAATGCCTGAATCTAAATCTCGCTTTTCCCAAAATGACACTTTATACACTGGTCCTACACTTCAAAGAGACCTCATTACTATAATCCTCAACTGGTGAAAATACCCTTACGTCTTTAGCGACGATATTCAAAAAATGTACCGACAAATCTTAATACATCCCGAATATAGATCCTATCAAAGAATTATCTTTCAGAGGGATCCCAAAGGCCCACTCAAAGACTACCAGTTGAATACGATAACATTTGGAGTTAATTAAGCTCCATTTCTTGCTATAAGAACTTTACTCCAGCTCGCTTCAGATTCAGAATCGCAATTTCCTAAAGCAGCCAAAATTCTTCGCACGGAAGCATATGTCGATGACATACTGTCCGGAGGCTATTCTATTAAATAAACTCTTAATGCACTCACCGAACTTACCGCTGCTCTTAAATCAGCAGGATTTCCCTTAAAAAAATCACTGGTAACAATTCCGAACTTTTAGCTCACCTATCGGAAGACGATCTATATGAATCTAACTTCCTATGGATTTATGATGCAACAACCACTAAAACTTTAGGAATCAGGTGAAATGCGATAAGTGATTCCTTCACCTATCTCTCAATCTTATAAGGTCACTAAACGTACAATTCTTTCCTCAGTCGCAAAGCTATTTAACCCGCAGGTTGGCTAACTCCTATAATTGTCAGAGCCAAAATGCTTATGCAGCAATTATAGCTAGAAGGCTTAGATTGGAACGAAGAAGTCAGTTTAGATTTTCTCGCATTATAGAATAACCTCGTTTCTGATCCTTCTCACGTGGATAAAATCACAATCCCCAGATGGTTACAATATGACCCTTCAGATCAGATTCAAATCCACGGATTTGACGATGCCTCAAAAGCGCCATATTGCGCAACTGTTTACATAAGATATCAAAAATCCGAGTACATAGCATGTTCATATTTGTTAGTAGCTAAAAGTAAAGTGGCTCCCCTTAAAACCATTTGCTTGCCCCGATTAGAGCTTAACGGAGCGGTTTTAATTGCAAATCTAATACATTACGTTATTACATCACTCAATTTGGAGAATAGGGAAGTTATATTATGGACCGATTCTTCAATCATCTTAGATTGGTTATCCAAGCCACCGCATATATGGGAGACTTATGTGGGCAATCAGACATCGCAAGTCCACAACCTATTACCTAAAATCACTTGGCGCCACGTGCCTACCCACGACAACCCAGCAGATCTCGGCACCAGAGGTTGCCGACCCCCAAGATCTGACCGTCAATTCTTTATGGTGGCATGGCCCATTATGGCTCACAAATCAGAATAGCCTTACCTTTAAATCCTTTAAAATCTCAAAAACTAGAGACAAAAGTACAAACACTTCTCGTATCGGTTGAGAAATATAATATTTTAGAAAATTTCTCCTCATATTCAAGAACCTTGAGAGTATTGTGTTACCTTTTTAGATCTTTCACTAAAAGTCTTTACAGACGAAGAACTTATACCGAGTACTCGTCAACAACTCTTACACACAATGAAGTAAAATTAGTAAAAATAGACTTCTTATTTTAGCCCAAAAATCATATTATGCTGAAGAGTTGAAATGTATTTCAGATTCCCAATCTGTATTTAATTAAAGTTCGCTTAAAACCCTCAATCCATTCCTTGATTCCGATGGAGTTATGCGAGTTAATGGACGATTGTCAGAATCCTCACTATCTTACAATGAGCGCTTTCCAAAGATTTTACCAGGCAACTCCTGACTTTGCGAACTTTGTTTAAATGATCTACAATTACTTCTGGTCCACGCACAATGTAATCAAATGTGCAGAATTATTTAAGTTAATTTTATATATCTCGTCTAAACATCAGGGTCAATAAAATTATTTGTAATTGCAAGAACTGTATAATATTCAAATAAAACCATTGTTCGCAGATAATGGCTCCTCTGCCTTACCAAAGATGTACTCTTTCTATGCCATTCGAAATCACAGGCATAGATTTTGCAGGCACATTCGAACTAAAAACCTCTAAAATTCGAAATACTCCTTATACTAATGGATATGTTTCCGTTTTTGTATGCTTCATCTCGAAGCATACTCTGATCTAATCACAGCGGTGGCTACCCCTTGAAATATTTTCAGAAAACAGCCGCAATTTTCTTGGCGCCAGTGGAGAACTATCACGCGAGTTTTTATTTTTTATTCAATCCGCTTCAGCAGATATATCACAAAAGTATGTAGGAGTATCTCAAGGATTTTAATGGAAATTCATTCCACCTCACGTGCCTCACATGGGAGGATTATGGGAGGCTGCGGTTAAATCCTTCAAATTCCGCTTAAAACTTATTAATTGAGCTCAAAAGTTAATTTTTGAGGAGTTTGCAACTGTTCTCGCTCACATAGAAGGAGTTTTAAATTCCCGTTGGTAAAAACTTAAGGTGATTCACCAACAATTTGCCATAAGGTGGCGAGAAGATTATTTGAAATCACTCCACAAGCGCTACTAATGAAAGAACCCCATTCCAAACCTCCAAGTTGGTGACCTTGTTGTAATCATAGATGATTTACAACCACCTTATGATTGGCGATTAGGTAGGATTGTAAATACTTACTCCGGTGTTGATAATAATGTACGCACCGACGATGTTCGCATATCATCTGGTATTATAACGCGCCCAATTATCAAACTGTGTTATCTACCATTTTTGAAATAAACTCATAAGACTTTATAAGTATTCAATCTTTATTCACATTTATCTCATTAATTTTATTTTCCTTTATCATCCCATCATCTTGTCATATCCATTCGTCTTGATCTACACTTATATATCCCCAATATGAATAACCAAATTAGTCGTCGTAACACCAACGACAATGCTAACCATCGCAATCGCAGCAGCAGTGTCAACAACCGTCGTCTCAACAACAGCACCAGCAACTACAATCATCGTAGCAGCAATAACAGCAACAACAATCGTCCTAGCAACAACAACAGTCATCGTAGCAACCGCAATAGCAATCGTCGTAGCAACAACAATCATCGCAGTAACAACAGTCGAGTTAGCACCAATAATAACCAACAACGCAATCAGCGAACTAACCTCCATCATGAACGCGATATATACACATGTATTTTATTGAAAAAACAGCACGCTATCAAAAATTGCCATCAAGAGACATGAGAAATTTGTAGCAGATCGTAGGAACTGTAGCAATTGTTAGGCACGAAGCCATTACTGGCGAGCTTGCCCATCGACGGACAGATGCCTTCCACCATACTCTTCCACATTCAAAACGTCAATCTGTTACTACAAAGTAATTGCGTCAACGTGTTACACGAGCTAACCAACAAATTTCGTAGCAGCAACCAACCACTCCAACACTACCCAATACTCAAGTTATTTCTGAAGCTATTAAATCTTTGGAGGCTGTTCTGAGCGCCTCCGGCTAATGAGTTGCATTCCTGCCAGGCGGGCGCAATGTTCAAACTTAGTTTGAACAATAAAATTTATTGTTGAAAACTTATATATTTATTCTTGTATTAATTATATTATAATTGCTTTTATTACTAAATAAATTTTATGAACCACTAACATATTACATACTAATTATTTACACTAAATTGCTTGAAACGAAGATCGCTTGAAACGAATCAAGCTATTTTCCGGCCTTCTAATTTGCATCTTCTAACTGGTAATACCACGTTTTAATAAAATGTCTAAAGTTAGTTTTGAAATCATAAATTCTAAACTTTTAATTCTTATTCAATTAACTAATTAATTTCCTGGAAATTAATTACGAGAATATTCACATTTTTTTTTTTTTTTTTTGATTTCAACATTTTTATAATGAAATTGTCAAAATATATTAAATTGTTTTTATTTATTTAATTATTCATTATTATTTTTTATTGGCTTTAAAATAATTTAAAACTAATAAAAAGTAATATTAAAATCAAATATATTTTTTTTATAAAATTTTATAGACAAATAATGATTTGTAAAAAATTATCTTAGTCATAATTTTTTTCTGTGTACTGTTTAGCATTGTTTCTGAAAATTTTCTTTTTAAGTTAAATTTGTTTTATTTCCTTTTTTGCTTATTCTTAGTTGCATAGACTATGGCATATTTCCTGCTGCTTTATGAAGCCAATTATGATGACTTTATTACTTTGGCATCAGAAATTACTTATTGTTATTATTTTTGAATTGAGAAAAGATGAAATGCGTCTCGTCAGAAATACATATAAAGTGGATTTTAAGCCAAATACAAAACAATCACTTCTGATATAAAATTATTTTTAAATTGAAAAGCGAATTATTTTATTCTCTGAGGGGAATAATACTTACTATGTGTAATGGAACTGAAAAAGTTTTTTTTTTTATTTCTTTAAAAATAATCTGTAGTTCTATAATATTAATAGTGGTAGTAATATAATAAATAAATAAATAATTTATACATTAAAATTTATATTCAGTTGTAGTCCATATGACAGTAAATAATAGGAAAATATTTCCAAATAAAAGTAATAATATTATATTTTTAATTTTATGGAAAATTTGGTTATTCTGACACAAAAACCAAAAATATATCGCCGAAGCTCTAAGACGCCAAAAAATACTGACGGGGTGTTATTATATTAAATATTAAAATAGAAATTATTATTTCTGATAATTCGGTTGAAATTTTTTTCCACTTGATTCCTTTTATCATATTTTTAGTCATTCAGGTGATAAGTTGTCTGATATTCTTCCTTAAAAATCGCTTAAAAGAACGATCTGGAAATGTACTACTTTTCACAGTGGGAATCTTTATAATTTTCTAATCATAAGTTTGCAAATTTTTTATAAAATAATCTTGAGAAAGTTAATATCCACAATATTGGTTAATATTAGCTAAATCCACCTGAAAATTATTTTAGTATTAAATATTGTTATTTGCTTACATAAGTTTAAGATAAAAAGTACTCACAAAAAAATTAGTGTAAAAATTAGTGAATTGTATACTTATAAAAATGGTCAATCTCTTTGGTTTTGTTACAGGCTGTTGTATTAAAGTTTTAAGTTTAAAAGAAAAGTTAATCATTTATTCGATATAGAAAAATATTTAATACTTTGTGACATACCTAAAATAAGAACTTTATTGTATTTTCAGTTACTTTTTTATTGGAATGGGTCTACCTCGTTTAAATGTATAATTTATTTTTTCCCAGTTTTCTAAATAGTTTCTTACTTTCATCAAATACAATTAAAATGGACAGAGTTCTGAACAGCTTAGTGGATTTGCCTCCTTTGGTACATAGCAGCACCATTTGTTTGATATCACTTAGTTACTTTTTTTTTTTGTACTATTGAGAAGATAGATGGGGCCAAACAAATTAGGATTAGTTGTGTTTTCTAATGTTAATGTTAGGAATCCGATTCAGCAGATATATCTAGGCAGTTAGGTCTGACGTATCTTCCAACATTGCTGAAATCGGGCGGGAATTTAAGATTCCTTCTTTGTGAGCGAGAACAGTTGCAAACTCATAAAAATTCAACTGCAGCCTCCCATAATCTTCTCATGTGGGGCACTTGAGGTGGAATGAATTTCCATTCAAATAGTTGAGATACATACTTTTGTGATATATCTGCTGAAGCGGATTGAAGAAAAGAATACTTTCTAAAGGCACTCATTTGCATAAATTTTTCTGTTAAAAGTGTCATTTATTAAGGTAGCGATTTTTTTTCCATAAATATCTTGGGAGACCAAAAGTTCATTCGACAATTTCGTTTTTTTTTTCTTTTTTTTCATCTGATACATTTCCCATAAGATCTGTGATATAGAATTAATGACCGGGACATTGTAAAAAGTGCGCCAATACATACATTTTATAACTTTTTAGGCAGCATTATTTTTTTCTAAAAAATTTGTCTCATTTCATTTATCTCGTTCCTACTAGGAGCTCTTTCTACTTCGTGTGTCTTTAGGACAGCTTTTCAACTTTTCTAATAAAAGATACAGAGCAATTTAAAGAACGAGTCACATTGCATTCAGACATGTAGAGATTTTATCTTAAAATTCGTATTATATTTTTTTCTGCGATCCTGTGGTTATCATTAATTAAATTTGATTTTTTTTAATAAAAACCAACAAAAAAAACCATTCCAGTTTTCGATAGAACTTGTTTCAAGGATTACATTTCTGTTAGTATTAAATTTCAAGAATAATGATTATTTTCTGTCCTTGATTGCAACAGAATTTTGCAATTTATTATGGAAAATAATAGCAAATGTTAACAAGTTAACGGTACTAAATTTTTCATTTTATTTTAAATAAAACACTTAAAACAGATTTGGATATCGGAATCTTCCTTATGACCCGAAAGAACATAATCTAACATTTGCTGCAAAGTGTGATCTTTAATTGGTCGTAGAGAATGTTCTTTTGGGTCATAATAAAGATTCCGATATTCAAATCTATTTTAAGTGTTTTATTTAAGATGAAAAAAACTACTAATGGATCACCCTATACCTGATAACTCTACATTATTTAATGTTAAAAGTTTGACAACCGGACGGACATAAAATGACCAGCATTTGTTTTATAATGATCAGTAGTAAAAGGCGTATTACTTAGTGTTATCACCTCTGGTGCCTTATACAATTTCATTGTAATGTATTAATTGAATTCTGAGACATTAATATAAAACGTTGTGATAAGTTTTAATGTAAAAAATTTTTTGAAGAAATTCTAATGTCTAGATACCAAGTCATTTTTATTAATTAATAAGAAATTAATTAAGTAATGATGAAAATTTACAGATATATTAAAGTTATAAATTATGACTATTATAACTTATAATAGTTAATCACATATTTGTACGTCCGGCGACGAGACAATATTTAGTTATCCCCCGTCTACTCCGAAGGTATCCGCAAATACAATTTTTAAAATCCAATACACAAGATATCAATCATTCGTTTTGTATTGATTTAATCCCGGAGGACTTGGAGCAACAAATATTCATTCCGTTAAACATTACTTTTCATCCAAAATACTTATTTGAATGTTTAAGATTCTCCATCTAAAATGATATAAATTATATTCCACAAAGTTTGAGATGAAAAACTTACACTCTTTAAAATGTAGTAGCTTTTAGTTCAAAAAGATGTTTTTGGTTCAAAATGTACTAAATTTAGCAAATATTTCACGACAGTTATATTTTGTTGGAATTTTGTAATATTTTCAAACCATAGTTCGTTTTTTTTAGCTTTAAACCTGAAAATAAATAATATATATCTCTCTTTTTTTCCAAATATAAGCATTTTTTTAGCACTTGTTTCTAGCATCTTTTTTATCTTTAACACATTCTATTTTTTTTCTTTGTATACTTTTGCACTTTTTCCTACATAGAAGCACGTTTGTTAAAAGACAGTACTTGATAGACTATACAGAAAAAAGTCACCTATCACCAAAATAATTCATTAAATTAAAAATTGTTTAATATCAATTGTTTATATTAATATTTATATCAATTACTAATAACTATACTATAAGTTTTCCAATTACCAAGTATGTAATGAATCAATTAAAAATTTAAATAAGAAAATAAACTTAATTGAATTGCTTGAAAATTTTAATTAATTTTGACGCAAAATCAAACAACAGTTGTAATTGAAAAATTTAATGTAATATTTTTTTGTGTATGTGAACTTTGTGAGAAAAGTTTTTATCAAATTTAAATGCAATGCCTACATACTTCGCTTGGCCTTCTTAGGAACTGGAGCAACAAGGCAAGGTGGTAAATTTCGACCAAAAATTAAAATCTGTTTTTTGATAAAAATTACATTATAAAAACAACACTTCGTGTAACATGATTCATTACTTTTTACGCGGCTTAAATAACTAGTTTGGTAGAACATTTTTCACTAATAATTATTCCGAAAAAATACAATATAAATTCATATCTATGCATTTCCACAACATATAGGTTTTTACAAATTTGCGAATTTTTTTTCTGAAAAACTTTATTAATCGTCAATCTGCTAGTCGAAAATAGTGGTCACAAAATTATTTGTTTGGTTCATTTAAGAATTGTATAAAATTTATCGCAATAAATAAGAGCAAAAAAAAATCGGTTGAATATCGTTCGTGTCACTGTATTGATCTTACAAAAAGTAGAGCTGAAATTTACGGCAATCCTTTCATGCATGCTGGGCGGGTTTGGCTTACAACTGAATCAGGATATTATAGTTGTGCGATAATTTAAGATTATATATTTATAGAACGTTGTCAAAAGCGCTATGCCATGTTTTAAAAATTTTCGACATTATAAGTAATGCTATTGAATTTCAAGATAATCAATATTTTGCATTTACATGTATATTTACACAAAATATTATTACATCAAAAAATCGATACATGCATTAAACTAGAGCACATGCACAATAAAACTACGTCCACCAGGACTTCTCTCTTAAAAGGAGTTCAAAGTTTTTAAAAATACACAACTTTTAAAAAAAATTATGAAATATATGCCAATATTGTATCAACCTAATAAGGATGTGAAGTGAAAGCTAAGAATCCTTAACGTATAATAGATTTTTTATTTGAATGTAGCAGAACAAAATGTTAAGAAAATATCCTTTACATAAAATATAAACTTAACTAATAAATGTAATATTAAAAAGTAACATCTTTAAAAATATAGCTTAAAAAATTATTTTTTGCTAGAGACGCATTCTAATTTTCAAAATGATAAATATTTTTTAAAAATTTTTAACGAAAATAATATTATGGTGAAATTTAATCATTTACCTGGGAAAATTATACGATATTGACTACATAATAGCCGATGCACAAATGTAATAATATGTTGTTGCAAGAAATGCAGTAGATTATGAAATTTGCGAAAAATGATTTTATCGCGATCCTACGTGAACTATAAAAAAATCGTGCACAAGAACTTGAAAAGTGAAAACTTCCAAAACAAAAACAAAGTTTTAGAAATTGTTTTTGTTTACCATACATGTTTAAAAAGGAATAAACGTGAGAATTTTAACGCGTTTCTCTCTCTTTTAAAAATGGTAAATTCAATTTTAGAAATGTACATTAAACAAAAACAATTTTTTAAACTTTGTTTATTATATACTAGTAATGCTAACTTGAAATTTGCGTTTTTTGGGTTATGACATTGTTGCATCAATATTTAAATAGAAGGTATTATATTACAGGAATTCGTATCTTTTATTTAGCATCCATATTAAGCATCATTTAGCACCACTTGCAGATCTATCAGAGGAAGCCCAGGAAAAAAGGAATAAGGAATACAGAATATAACGAAATTCTACAAATCAGAAATTCTGCAACGTCAGATCCCCCCATTTCTAGGATTCGAAGTCAATGGAAAGTAGATCATCGGGACTTAGATGAAGAAGTAAAAGGGCTACTAGAGGACAGAAATAATGTAGAACTAAATATGGAATATTTTCGGGCTATTTTCCAACCAAATAAATAATTATTTTTTTATTGTAATTAAGTAAAAAAAAATTATTTTTTTTTTTTTATTACAAAAAATAAAAATTTTTATCCTTAATGTTATTTAGATAATAAACAAAATAAGCATTAAAAAAATTGTAATCTTTTCGACCAAGAACAACTGATTCCTGTGGAACCGGTTAAATTTCTCAACAACTGCTAAACTGATTTTATGAAATCAAAACAGAAAAAAACTAAAATATGTCTATCGATTTAAAAGTTACAGGGTTTTGACCGATGAAAAACGATTCTGAGCCACTGTGCATCGCAAGTTTGCGAGAGTTTAAGTATTGTACAAATTAATTTCTATACAATTTTTGATAGTTCATTTTCGAGTGTGCAAAATTGCATAGATTTCGCAATTTGAGAGAGTTTTGTGGGTTTTCAAGCGGACTCTTATTATTTTATTTTAAGTATCTCAGTTCAATATATTAGTCTCGCATAATGCAATACCTTAGTTAATTTCAAATTTAGTTGCAATTTTTCATTATCCTTGAATACTAGATATTATAAAAAAAATTTTAGAAATGTACATTAAACAAAAACAATTTTTTAAACTTTGTTTATTATATACTAGTAATGCTAACTTGAAATTTGCGTTTTTTGGGTTATGACATTGTTGCATCAATATTTAAATAGAAGGTACTATATTACAGGAATTCGTAGCTTTAATTTAGCATCCATATTAAGCATCGTTTAGCACCACTTGCAGATCTATCAGAGGAAGCCCAGGAAAAAAGGAATAAGGAATACAGAATATAACGAAATTCTACAAATCAGAAATTCTGCAACGTCAGATCCCCCCATTTCTAGGATTCGAAGTCAATGGAAAGTAGATCATCGGGACTTAGATGAAGAAGTAAAAGGGCTACTAGAGGACAGAAATAATGTAGAACTAAATATGGAATATTTTCGGGCTATTTTCCAACCAAATAAATAATTATTTTTTTATTGTTATTTAAGTAAAAAAACATTATTTTTTTTTTTTTTATTACAAAAAATAAAAATTTTTATCCTTAATGTTATTTAGATAATAAACAAAATAAGCATTAAAAAAATTGTAATCTTTTCGACCAAGAACAACTGATTCCTGTGGAACCGGTTAAATTTCTCAACAACTGCTAAACTGATTTTATGAAATCAAAACAGAAAAAAACTAAAATATGTCTATCGATTTAAAAGTTACAGGGTTTTGACCGATGAAAAACGATTCTGAGCCACTGTGCATCGCAAGTTTGCGAGAGTTTAAGTGTTGTACAAATTAATTTCTATACAATTTTTGATAGTTCATTTTCGAGTGTGCAAAATTGCATAGATTTCGCAATTTGAAAGAGTTTTGTGGGTTTTCAAGCGGACTCTTATTATTTTATTTTAAGTATCTCAGTTCAATATATTAGTCTCGCATAATGCAATACCTTAGTTAATTTCAAATTTAGTTGCAATTTTTCATTATCCTTGAATACTAGATATTATAAAAAAATTCTCATTAATCATTTTTCTTTGTTTTTATCTTCCATAAAATAAATAGCATAATCCTAGTATATTTATGATCATCTGTTGAAAAAATAAACACAATCCTTTGTCATATTAATCCTCGTCTTCAAGATGAAATTGATATTTGTTGCAACTGCAAACTTTTACAGCAACAGCAAAACATGTTTGGTTTACAAATTTTTGCAAAAACTACAAAAAAAAAACACACAGGCACATTCGAGACATATTAGCAAAAAAGAAAAAACAAGATTTTTGGGGATTGAAGAAAAAAATAAGAGAACAAAAAAATTAAAAGTAAGTAAATAAAAAATTGCATTACGAATGAGTTAA
This sequence comes from Protocalliphora azurea, assembly GCA_932274085.1. NCBI lineage: Eukaryota > Metazoa > Arthropoda > Insecta > Diptera > Calliphoridae > Protocalliphora > Protocalliphora azurea. Next base: position 103,900,846 of record OW026522.1, read on the forward strand.
GCTAAAGCAGACAATTTTTTTATTTCCCCCAGAAATAAAAAAATTAAAAAAAGTACCAAAACCAACATGCAATATATACAACATTCACTCAACAACGAAATACATACAACAAGTACCCCGAAATGGCAGTTGCCTCTGTTGTACTTATTTTGTTATATATTTTTTTGTTTTTCTATCATCTTACACAAAAAACATACATATGTATGTACATACGTACAACATTCTCAGTGTCAGCAAGTGAAAGATGTCTTTGGCTGCAAGAAACAGACAAGCTAACCAACAAACCAACAGACATATAAATGAAAGAACAGACTTCAAGTTAGCAAACGGACGGACAATGATTGCAGTGCAGTGTTTAGGAAAGCAGAGTAATGCATTTGAAGGAAATATAAAATATATATGTATTTAAAATTGTAGCACAAGATGAGAAAAAGAAATACTAAAGAAAAAATTTTAAATATTAAAAGAGGGAAAAAAATAAAATGCTTGCAACAAGCAAAACATGAACATTGTCGACATACTATTGAATCACATGGTGAAACCGACAAAGGTTTGTACAGGAAATTCTTTATATATTTTTCAAAAAATAAGTTGGAGGCAATGTTAACTACACCAACACCAAACAAGACCAGCGCTATTATCAAATAACCCAGTAAATAAATGTAAAAAAAAAAAAACAATTCTTATCATATATTACACTATATAAAAAAATGTTTACCATATATAGGATAGAAGGAGGACCATGCGTCATATCTGCTTATCTGCTATGACCAATTATCTTGAAAACGAAATAAAAATTGTGGTATTAAATTCAATGGTGGCAGCCATTTTTCAAAGCTAGCATTCATATTCGCGATATTTGGGTTTTATTATGGAAATAACACAAATAATAGAAAATTATAAATAAAGTGTACACTATTTACATAAATTAAACAATAAATCGATATATACTCCAATCATAAATTAAATCAACTTCAATTCAATTTAATGTATATTATAGCCCTGCTTAAGATGATTTGAAAATCCATTTGTTTTTTAAGTGTGTTGTTCATAGCCAACATGTACAATAATAACAATAAATACTGTTTGTACTGGTTGTTGACCGAAGCAAAGCAAATGCGTCGTGAGTATGAGTGTTTGCAAATACAGGCGTTCATTTTATTTTATTTTTTATTATTAAAGACCTTTGATCATTCTTTGCCTCAGAGTTCTTCTTAGTTTTGTTATTTAACCCTAGGATACTAACGATATTTTTCTTTTTTATATGTTAATACTGTTAATATAATTAATAATAATGATACGTTAATTGCACATACACATGGAAGTTTGTCTAAAATACTTTTTTTGTTGTTGTTTAAGCAGCTATGTACTTTTTATTATTTATTTGTCTTTAAAAAAGCTTAAAGTGAAAAAGCAAATAAAAGACATTAAAAATATATGAAGATTTTACTTATGAAAAGTCATGATAAATTGTAATCTGGTGTTCACTTGTTAATATAACGGTAATCTCGGCAGCTCATAGTTTTCTTTCAATCGTTACATTAATTTCATTGAAAAGTTAGAATTAACTACTGCATATCCGCTGAATATCTCAATTCTTACTTTGCTATTTCAAATCAAATTTCCAAATTTATATTCAAATTTATACTGTTAATACTAACGAAAAGTAAATTTTACATATAATTTTTTCCTTTTATTTATTTATTTTTTTTTATATAAGTTGAAGAATACCTGATGAAAGTATTTCCGGAATTTCATACCATTAGGTTTCCATACACACATTTAAAATTGTGTCTTTTTCTGAATAGTAAGTTACACTTTTTTATTTCAAAAAATTGTTAATTGGGTAAAGTCACCAATTTCTAGTTTGCTAACCGAAGCCCCTGTGGCAGGAACAACAACATTAAGATAAGCTTGAGTAATTTTTAGCTGGAATTCCTTGTAGGAATGTGATTTGCTCTACACTGTTTTGTTAGTAATTCTTGTATAAACTCCAAACATTTGTCGAAAAAAAAAATTATACAGTTTGTTATAAGCTGGAGACTGACTACACATACACTTAACATACACAAATAAAATAGCAAAGAAAAAAAACAAGGCAACAGAAAAAAAAACGCACTTATACACAGACAGATATACATATTAGGAGAGAAAAAACAAAACAAAACAGAAGTGATATAAAATAGTCATGGTGTGTTTCTCGGCATTACTTAAAATTCATGAAAGCAATTCAAATTCTTTTTTTTCCGGCTACTAGAGACTTCATCGCACAATACACATTGAATCCGTTGTAGGTTTTAATACGTTCATGTATATATTATTAAAACGTGTTCATGTGTATGTATTAGTGAATCACTAAGATTGTGTAAAATCATTTTGAATTAGATTTAATGTTTATTTCTTTTTTTTCGTTCTTGTTTTTCTTTTCCTTTTCCTATCTTTTCTTCGTTTCTTAACATGTGTAGGGATTTTTAAACATGTATTGTAAGTATTCTATTCTGTATAGATGTTGTTTGTGTATAGTTTATATTAAATTAAATAGTGTAGGTGTAAGTAAGTACATACATATCTTTTAAATGAATCACACACATTGTACAATTGTTGGTAAATATATCTGTCTGTCTATCTCTTTGCTTGTATGTGGCAAAGTGTTGGATAATTGGAAATTATACTTATATAAAAAATGCTAATAAGCGGCGTGATGTTTTAAATTAAGTCATCAAGAAAGGATGTTATTAGTTTTAACTGTTAAAAATTAAATGGTCAGTTTGTAATTGTTTGTCATGGGATTGATATATTTGTATTCAGTTAAATAAATTGATATATTTATTTACTTAAGGCTAATTATGATGATTTTTTAGTTCAATATGTAAAAAGTAACTAGATTCAGTTATTTACGTGAACTCACATTCATATAATCAATGATCCAAATCAGTTGAATACAAGAAAAATATTATAAAAAATAATATAATAATAGAAAAGAATATTTTTAGCTTTTTACACGTGGCGTTTTAGTCTTTGAGAAGATTTTTTAGTGCATTTTGGATAATACATTTTTAGAAACTACTATATGATGGACCTTAATTTAATATTTAACTCTTAAAAGGAACAAAAATATCAAACAGGATATACTATTTTTTTTCATTGCTTATTATTATATTATACATCAAATGTTTAATGTAACATTTGTAGGACCAACACGTACAAATAAGAAAAAAATCCCAAAAGAATTGCTTAATAAAAAATTATGAAAATATTATAATATTACATTATACTTGCATTATTTTACGATCAATACACTACAATATCGAGTGATGTCAATAAAGCTATGGGTTTGATATCACCTGATAATTAGCAACGAACATTAAATGGTAAAATGGTTACTCCTGACATGTTCGAGTTTTATAACTCCACAAAAGGAGAACTTAATATGCAGTGTAATATGTGCTGGGAAAACCAATAGATTTTCAATTTATGTATTTTATATCCACAAGGATTTATTGCAAGTCAAATCAAACTCAGAATTACAAAATCAACATGTGGTAAATTCCGAAAATCTATTTGATGAGAACACAAAGTTATGGTTTAAACCTTTAACTGGAATATAGTTTTTTTTGTTTTGTTGTTATGAATCTTTTTTTTTTTTTTGCTTTTTATGTTGCCGCGAATTTGTTGTTCTAAGCTCTATTTGTTTTCTTCTCATATATTAAGTTGTGATAATTTTTAGTTTCTTTTTTGAAATGAGCTCACAAAAATTTACAAAAAGGAAAAAAAACCATATTGAACACAAATTGTAGTAAACTGTTTCGCTTATGGATCAGGTTCACTAATTTTTTTATTTTATTTTTTTTTTTTAAGAACTTGAGAATGAATTAATATTTCTTTATAATTTTTAATTTGCCGATGAGGAATGCAAAACAGATTTTAACAAGTTATTAATGTTAATAATTATCAAGACAGAATTATTGAAATATGTAACTTTACAAAAAAAATCAAAATAACTAAAAACCTGGATTATTCATAAAAAACTTACTTCGTTTTCTTCAAGTTTGTCAAGAAAACTGAATTTTGTTTAATTCTTTCTTTACTTATTTAATTTATCACTATATAGCGAATTGAAATCGAAAAGGATGAAAATTCCATTTTATGATAAATTGGTTATGGAAAAGGTATATTAAAGTGTCTTGACTTTTAAGGAGACAAAAAATATAGCAAATGTACCCCCATAAAATTAATGACGTATGCGTTTTAAGCTAATCCCCAAAATATTTCGGTTTAATTATTTCGTTAACGTGAGCTGGATCATTTTTAAAATTACTCCAAAAATATAGTTTTCAATTCAATTTCAACAGTGTACAAAATTTTTAACTTTTTGTAAAGGACATTATGACATATGACAAAATAATGAGTAAAGATAATTTTAAAATTAGTTTTCATTTTCGCGAAATTAAAATTTTAGTAAAATTTTCTAATATTTTATTTTAAATGCTTTTTTATTAAAGCTGGAATATTTAGGATATTTTCTACCTTAATTTATATTTTAGGGCAGCTTTGGAAAGGTCTCATTTAATACTATTGATATATGTATTCATTTAACCCTTTCACGGTCCATAATTGGTTAAGTTAATTTTTATATCAAGTAAATGGTTAGTTCAGAATCTTCCCTATAGTTAAGAAAATAAGTTAGGTTAGGTTTGGTAAAAAAGGGCGATGACTTTACGACTCTACCCAGAGACCATTCGGTCTATTGTGATCCCTTTATAATTGTCAAGAAAGGCTAAGAGAAAAAGTGAGACCTTATTATGAAAAGGCAATAGAATAATAAAAGAAAAAGAAAATAAAAAGAAAAAGAAAATAAAAAAAAAAATAAAAAGAAAATAAGGAACCTTAGATCCATCAATCAAAAACGACTACCTTTTAGCCATTTTATCCTCATTACGAGCCCTAAAAGCTTACTACAACAGCGTCTTATCCTGTAGGCATCCATTAGCCTTCTCAATTTCTTTCTGCACTCAAGCACTAATCTGGACCTAACACAATGACTTGTAGTGCTACCTGACTATCTACATAGATAGTTACCTCAGTGTAACTGCACTAATCTGGACCTAACACAATGACTTGTAGTGCTGCCTGACTCAGAGTCCCTTTCAACGTTTTCCTCCAGTAATACTAGGGCCTTGTAAACGCCTAGAATTTCCGCCTGAAAAACGCTGCATCTATCAGACAATCTAAAAGACCGTCTGATATCCGCTCCCATAAAGTAGGCACCCGCCCCTGTGCTACTTCCATCTTCGAGTCATGTGTGAAGATAGCACAAGCTCCATTGAGCTTCTCTGCTCCAATCCAAAGGTCCCTACTAGGGATTTCGATAACGGGAGTAGCTCCGAAGTCAGTGAAGCACATCTCTGAACTTTAGAGAGAAGGCTCCTACAAGTTCCTTTTCTTAATGCCTCCGATGTATATCCAATACAAAACTATTAGCTTGAGACCCCATTTCTTCCCTATGGGGTTCCTGCATGCATAGGCATTAAGCCTCTACCTGACCCTTTCCTGTGTATTTCTCCTCCCAGACAATTTGTTGTCTAAGTAAACAACCAGGCACTTGGCCTCCCTTGACAATCTGATTCTATTGCATTCAATACTGGTGGACTAAATGCCTCAACCTTACATCTCCTGATAAACAGAAATAGGTTAGTCTTTTCAGGATTGACCCCTAATCCATTGCTGCTGGCCCAAATGGAAAGTACTCGCAGCCCTGATTGTATGACCTTGCTGATTGTGGGTAGAAATTTATTTGAAACCAACATTACCACTTTGTCAGCGTAGGCTACGAACCCCTTGTCACAAACTTCCTTATGCTAGTGTCTCCCATGTTAGAGTTGATAACCCTACTGCTTAGCATCAGGGTAATCCACAGATCCATTCAATATAACTTACCACATCATGTAAAGCATCCTCAGCAGACTTGCCCTTAAGATAGGCGTGTCGCTGATGACCTTAGTTCCCATATGCCTCCTTAGATACAGATAGATCAGTCTTTGTATTTTCTTAAGTAGAAAAGACGATAGGCTGATCGGTCCATAGTCCTTGGTCTTTGAGTGAGTCGTCCTATAGCGGGTAAATACGTATAAAAATGACCCTTACCTCTCTCCACCCCATGGGAATATATCTCACTTTGAGACATTCCCTAAATACTTCCAAGAGCAGTGAGAGGACCCAATCATTAACATTCCATAACATAGCTGAAAAAATGACGTCCGATCCCGGTGACTTACATGGCCCATTTTATCTTTTCTCCAGTGATCATCTCCTCTATCTCTTCGATATCACCCTCTTCTAATCCAGACTGCAGGTTAACACTGACACTACCTGCCTTCCAATCAGATTCTATATCCCTGCAGCCAGGGAAGTAAGCCTCCATCAGCAAGTTGAGGGACTCCGAGCCAGTATGTATCCAGGTGCGACAGAGTCCTTGGATTACACTCGTCTAAATCTAAAAAACAGAGTCCACAGATTCACAGAAATTCTTCCCTGACATTCGTTTCACTCGTCTTATGTCCCTCTTACACTTATGTCCCTCTTATACTTATGTCCCTCTTATACTTAATAAAGCTTTCCCTATAGCTGTCCCACTCCTTATTAACTTGGCTCTATTAAACAACCTCTTAACTATATACCGTTGGGCCTTAAGTTCCAGAATTTTTTCTTTTATAGTTATATATATTTAGAAAATTTTTATTTTAAAAGAAAACTTATGTCATCTATATAATTTTTAAAATGGTTTTTAGGTAGAGTTGTAGAAACAAAAAGTTATGAAAATTAAGATTATATTTTAAATTCATAAATTCTTCAATTTGTGACAAAAGTTTTGAGTAAAGAAATTTTTAATTTGTATAAATCATATTTTACTCTAAACAAATTTCATCACAATTGGAATAAGAAAGAAAGATATAAATGGTCGAGACCCTACACCATTGTGTAGGAGCATAAAAATTCAAGAAGGGAACTTATATTAAACCTGTGGCCAATTGTACTACATGTAAAATAAAGTATACAAATACAGAATAATAATGCATTGATACTAGCATCTAGGTGATTTTTATGCACTTTTGGACGATTCCTGGAAGTGGGTTGGTATGGGAGCTATGTTAAATTATGGACCGATTTTTATAAAATTTAGCAGTGTTGTTTCTATTTACATAAAACTTATTTGTGTCGAATATTAACTTGGTACTAACATTCGTATGGGAGTTATGTGCGTTAAAGTGATTTTCGGAAGAGGGATTTATATGGGAGCTATGGTCAATATTTATAAAATTTAGTACATAGATTGATACTTGTACAGACCTTCTTTGCACCGAATTTCATTAAAATATTCTTATTTTAAAGGCATTTTTGAGGCGCGACATTTGTATGGGGGCTAGATGAAATTGTATCTTAAAGTTCTTGTATCTTAAAGTCCCACATGCCAAATTTCATTGAATTATCTTTAAAATTGCAACCACCTATGGTGGTGTGGGGTATCAAAATAAAACTTGATGTACGTATTACGGGGTCCATGTGTTTCTGAATAAATTTTAATTTTTATCTACAAGATTTACTCAAAACCCAGTGTTGCCAGGAGGTGAGAAAAAGGAGGCTAAATTGATCTTTAGTGCTAAATGGTCCTAAAAATAAGGCCAGAATCTCGATTTTTGTGCGAATAAATACACAAGATTGCTTAAGTAGATGACTTTGCAAAAATAAAATTGGTTATAGCAAATAAGAAATTATTTTGTTCAAACTAAAATTTTAGTCCTTTTAAGGCAATATTACAAATAAAAAAGTCTGAACTAAAGCTAAAAGCTAAAATGAAAATTTTGAGGCTTAAAGTAAACTAAAGAGGCTAGATTTAGCCTTAAAAAGGCTAAACTGGCAACACTGTTTCTAACATTAAAACATTAATAAAACACTTTGTTTTAATGAAAAACGTATTTTTTGTTTTGACTAATTAAATCATATTTTTCGTTTTTTACTGCATATTTAATGCACATGAAACCTTTTTTATAGCGTATTTGTGGTTTCCCTGTTAATAACATTTTGAGTTCTTGGGCGATTTTATATAGGGATATCTCATTTTATTCCAAATGAAAAAAAAAATCAGAAAAATATACATAAAACCGAAATATCGAAAAAGAAAAGGGAAATAAATTTAAAAATGGTAAAAAATTCATTATTTAGTTTGAGTGTATATAAAAGATGGTAATACGGTTAAAAAGCAATATTTCGCAATTTAGGGGGTGTTTCGAAATTTTTTTAAATTGTTTTCTAATGTCCTCAAGAATGATAACAATGGAAAATATTTTTATTTTTATTTTTTTGCAAAAAGTTGACAACATTTCATAAATTTCTATTTTTATGAATAAAATATTGAGAAATAGTATTGACGTATTATGATTCACTTTAGCCCACTATTGCCCAGTACCCGAAACCAGATTTCATTTAAATTCCGCATACAGTGTGTTTTTTGTCTATCTAGATATATTAAAAGTTTGAAGAAAATGGAACGATTTGGTTTACTTACTAGTGAGTAAAATTGTTTAGAGTTTTTGGATTAATATGAAAATTTGGCACAAAGTGAAAAGCACTATTTTTGTAATAAATATTTGTTAAAAATTAAATATTTTATTTAAAATACTTTGAAATTAAAAATGTTTAGCTGAATTTTTAGACTTTTATTTATTTATTTTTTATTTTTTTGTTTCCTTTGACTTGCACATTTGACATTCGTGTAGTGAGTGGTGTGACAAACGAATATTCGTCTTAATGTTCCGGATGGTGCTGTAATATAGAGATTTAGTAGTGGTTTGGCGGATGAGCTAATTATGATGGTTTAAATGTTGAAATTTATTCCATAGGAGATGACATTGTAAATATCTGTACTACACTGCAATAACTTCAGGAAAATATAGCGGTGATATAGGTATAACGAGTTCTTTATTGGCATTAGAAATTTTGAATTTCCGTACATAAATAATCATTTTACAATTTTCTTGGTCAGATATTAATCGAATCATTAACAAATGCGATATCTTTAGAGCCTACTTCTCTTTACGCCTATTATACTGTGCCATTGTACCAGGAACTGTTACGCTTATTGTGATTTTCGCTTTGCAATTATAAATTTTTTAATTTAAATTGGCACCGTGATTTGCGAGAAAGCTAACAATCGTATTACCTCTCGATTTTATGCCAACAGTTCACTGATGTGATCCACCGATACCTTCTAGTTTTTACCTTGTGTATTTTTAAATTTTATTGAAAAAATGTATATTAAGTCCAATATGCTTGCAATCTCAATTTGTATTGAACGGTTTTAATCCATATTATCATCATTCACTAATATGATATCTATCAAAGATTCTATTGCGTCGTTGTGCATTCTACATGACGCAAGCGAAATTCCATATCATCATCCTAGTATGAACTATTTGAGGACGATGCAAAAGTAACAATTACTCCATTTCAATTTTGGAAGATAGTCCTAAATACCTTGTTGATAAAACTTTTCAAATTTCGAAAAATTATTTCGATTATGGTATGAATTCTATTAGTGACTAACCGTTGATAAATCTGACGAGAAAAGCAACATAAAATCAAATTTTCTCAAAAAGATCACAATCTCAATAATCATCTATAGATTAAAATCAAATTCCATGTCTTACAAGCAGAATAACGTAAGAAAAATCAATCATAACAAGTCAAATACAAATATAAAACCCATAATATCTCTTGGAATTATTTGACTTATTTGCTGTATATTTCTGCCCAATGGTAAATAAAATCACTACAAAAGTGTTTGATATTATTTCGAACTATTGGACATAAAGAATTAAATGTATAAATACACATAATAATTAAAATCATCGTAATGAAAAGTAAAAATCTGTTGGTAATTTATATATTTTATATTTCGTATAATTTTTATCGTTTCTTAAAAACATGTCCTTTTTGGATCATAGCGAAAATGTTTCCAAAATACGAAAGAATAACATAAATCCAAAAACATTAAAATTTGTTTAGAGTATAAATCAAAGCAAAATTACATTTTTTAGTAGGTTCTATACTTGCTTAAAATACTTCTAATTGAAATTACCGGTTGGGCAATAATGGCTTAAAGTATTTTTAAACAAATTGTCACCAGATTGTATTAAAATATTATTGTGGCGCGAAATCCCTAAAATAAAATTTTAAAATTATTTTATTAATAATAGCTCAATATTAAGCATTTTTTGAAACAAACATATTTCGGGAGAAATCTCGATACACTTTTTCCAAAATTTAAGAGACAACCTTTATTGTAAATTTGTCATTCAAATAGTATATGCACATTCGTAAGGAAAAAAATTTATAGTAAGAAAAAAAGTTAAACTTTTGAAAACTTGTACAGTTACCCTATCGAAAAATAATATTTTTTATTTTCAAAATTATAATTTTTTTTTTGTACGATTTAGACATTGATTTTGAGTTGCTTAATTTCCAATTCTAGATGATTTTGAGTATACGCTGAAAACATATAATCTTAAAGCACATAAAATTAAAAATTCCTTTTCATTTATTTTTTTTCAATTTCTCCTACAAAATTCACAAAAGTGTTCATGAAAAAGAATATTTAAATAAATATAAAGACTTTGCAAACAATTCACCTTAAACAAATAAACATTTTATCTTTCCATGCTTTTACTTATTCACATATAATATCAATTCAATACACTGAGGCCCCGGTCCATAGTGCCAAAATGGTTAAAGTCGATGTCATAATTTTAATATTTATTAATGAAACCAGATATCAATTAGATCATATGTGAAATATTAGTTCAAAATCTTAGTTAGTTTTTTTAGTTATTTTGGGTCAAAGTTGAAGATTGCATGTAAGATGATAAATTCAAAGAAAACGGCTGCGTAAAAATCTGATATAATATACAATTCTATATTGTATTGCTTATTAGTGAATAATATATATATCTATATACCAAAGAATACCTCTTCCAGTTTTTGATATGTTATTCCTACATATAAGTATGTATTTTAATATTATTATTATATTATTATATTATTTATTATTTATATTTTAGTGTCAATGACCCTGAGGAGGACTCAATACTGGTGGACTAAATGCCTCAATCTTACATCTCCTGATAAACAGAACTACATCTCCTGATAAACAGAACTAGTTTAGGCTGATCGGTCCATAGTCCTTGGTCTTCGAGTGAGTGAGGCTGTAGCTGAAGTCAAAGCAGAATACAACTAGCAGTGTAACACAAAATATTAAACAATTTGATGAAAATCGTTTACAAAGAACATTACTAGTTGCAGAAGTGAACAAATTAAATCTGATATTTTTAAAATTATAGCGAAATTGGCATATTTTGAAACAATATTAGCATATGAGTTTTAGAATCCGACATATTTAAAATATAAAAGTATTATTTTCTGAAGTTTAATTATATATTTAGACATTATTAAGACATTTTTTGGTAGGGACTTATGGGTTATTTTATAACCTTTCGTTAACATTAAATATAAAATCATAACGGTAGTACAAAAATTTAAGCTTATTATTAATTACTTTTCAGTTGAAAATACTAATTTTCTTTGATATTCTTATACTTGTAATTGATAATTATGGAACTCCTTATAACATGGATTTTGCCAAACTTATAGTGAGTTACCTTTTGAAAAATAAACTAAAAAAATTAATGATTCAATACAGTTACTTAAGGTACGTCGACTTCTAAAGGAAAAATATTCTCTATTTAGTGAAGCAAAACGAAATTATAATGCCGCAAATCGAAATATTGAAATTTCTAACAGCGACGCAAAGCGAAACGATGCACAGTGTGCGATTCAAAAAATTAAATGGAAATAATTATAGAATTTCGGAACGGAACATAGTGATAGTAGACATGTTGACGAATTTAACTTTTGAGCTTGAACCATATACAGGGGGGTAGATCCACAGGATCTCAAAGTTGGACACCTCCAGTATACAATTTTTTAAAACCAATCCTGGTTCCTTATATGTGAATCGATTTTTATATGGAAGGATTCTGCTGGTCGAGATCTACAAAAAAACATATGCATATCTTACCTTTTTTTTGTTTAAGAAATATTAGGCTACAAAAATTAAAATTTTTACTTTTTAGCCTGCTTTGGTGAAGTTTTTCACTAGGGTGTGTCCAAATTTCATCCGCTTTTTTTTATTATATATATATATATATATATATTACATAAGAAAATTTGTAAATAACAGAAAAAGAATCTGGCCACTATTTTTCAAAAAAAAAAAAAAAAAAGGAAATGCCTTTATATATACAAAAATTTAAATTGATTTTTGCAAAAAACAGGTTTTTCCAAAATTGATATATTTTTTCAACACATTTCTAATTTTTGCCTTAATTTCGCAAATCGTAAAGCCGGAGTAAAAAAAATATACATTTTATGTAGTCTAATGTGCTTTTTTTATAATTTTTTAGTAATAGAAATATTTACTGCCCGATACAGATTGGAAAGATATAGCAAAAAAATACCATTTTTGGAAATTATTTAAAGTTTTGTGGGAATTGCGGAATTTTTGTTGATAAATCTGAAAATGTAAACAACACTTGAAATTAAGCATCAAAAATCTACTTAGGTTTGTTCAATTATACCTATTAACAAAAATTTTATTGCATAATTAAACATGAATAATATGCACAAGATCCTAACTCAATACCTTTTCCGCATCTTTATAAAAAAAGTCTTCAACAAATTTTTTTATTATAAAAATATTTATATAAATTTGAAAAGAAGATAAAATTTTCAAACACTGGTATATAAAACGTCTACATCATCATTTTTTTTGTGTGTAATTAAAGGATTCAAATTAATCATTTCAAGTAATTTTGCTTCATTTTTATGGTAATGGCGTTTGTGATATATTGCTGTAAGAATTAAATATTTCAACAAACCTAAAGATTTTCTTTTTCAAATCCTTTAGTCAGATCCGTCAGAGAGATAATAAATATAAGTAATATATATCATTATTTAGAAAATTTAGTCTTATTTTCAAATTTATGTAAACATTTTTATAATACGAAAATATGTTGAAGACATTTTGCAAAAATGTATCGAAAAAGATTGAGACGATATTCTGTGCTATTATTCATTTTGAATAATGCAATAAAATTTTCATTAATGTAGATTTTTTAATGGCATTTTACAGTTGTTTAGAATTTTGACGCTTAATTTGAAACTAAAGTTATTTTTCTTAGATTTATCAACAAAAATCCCGCAATTCTCAAAAAACTTTCAAAAATTTCCAAAAATGGGATTTTTTACTTTTCATGCCATATCTTCGAGCCGATATCGCGGAGCAAAAATTTTTATTACAAAAAAATTAAAAGCACATTAGACTATGTACAAATATAACTTTTCTTTGATATCAGCTTTGAAATTTGAGAAATTAGGATGAAAATTCGAAATATGTTGGAAAAATATGTCAATTTTGGAAAACCCTGGTTCTTGTAAAAATCAATTCTTAACATTTGTTTTCTTTTAAAATATTTTGTGTTTAGTTATATTTCAGAAAAATATAAATGTTATATATGTTATACACAAAAAGAATGTCACCACTTTTTTGACAAAAAAAAAAAAAAAAACAAACAAAAAACTAAGAAAAATCTACTTTCTTCAAGGTTCAAATTCAAATGCCTATAACTTTTGACTGCATAAACATTTTTTTCAAAATCTTTCTTTATACAATTTTGTTCTTTGTTATTAATGAAACAAAAAAGCTCCAATAAATCGTTTGAAAAAACTTTACCAAGACAGACTAAAAAAATAAAAATTTTAATTCTTGAAGCCTAGTATATTTTAAACTAAAAGAAATATGCATACGATGATATTTTTTGTAGATCTCGACCAGCAGAATCCTCCTATATAAAAATCTTTTAAAAATTTTATACCTGAGGTGTCCAGATTTGGGATCCTGTGAACCCGCCCCCTGTAGATCTATATTCAAACTCAAAACTTAAACTTGTCTAGTATCTTTACTATCACTTTGTGAAATTTAACAGCCATTTCGAAATTCCATAATTATTTCCATTTCATTTTTTAAATCCCACACTGTGCGACGCAAATCGAAACGACACAAATCAAGGCCTGAGTGTGTTTTACGTTTATTTATTTATTTTTTTTTTTTTTATTATTGAACGATTTTGTGAAGCAGGTATATTTTAATGGAATTGCAACATTGTATATAAATATTTATTTTTGATGCATAATAACGATGATAATGATTTACAAATTGTTTTTTTTTTTTTTTTTTTTTGTTATGATTCAACATTCCCATTTTTTTTTTTTTTTCATTTCAATTGTATATTTTCTTAATGTCGTTGCTTTTGTCATTACGAATGCGTATTTACATTAAACATGCATAAATATGAATATTTAGGATGTGTTAAATCCTTGTTTTACATTATAAAGTACCTCTTATGAATGTCGGTACAGAGATGTAAAAGAAATGAGTGTGTAGTATTAAAAAAAAAAGAAACGGAAATATTTATATTTTTTCCTACACTAAAACAAATTTATTTAAAACTTGCGTTCAATTCTAAAAAGTATTTCTGTTCCTATTTAGATGTATTTTGTTTTCAGTGTTAATAGATAGACAAAAAATATTTAAGTCCTTTTTTAAACCATATACATTGAATCTTTACAGATTGTCAGCCACTTTTACATCCATACTCTTATTCACTTATGTTAAAACATTTTATAATAAACACATAAAGGCAAAAAAGACTTTCGGTTTCTTTAAATATTATATATTTTTTTAAATGATGTTATTCTTATAGCTGGTATAAATAATTTAATGTCATAATTTTTTTCTCAACATCAAAGTAAATTTTCAATCAAAATAGTAGTGGTGATAAAAAGATGAAATTCTTCTAAAAACTGTTTTCAACTGTCACACTTTTCAAAACAACAGCAACAACAGCATCATCTGCGACAGCAAAAAAAAAGTGAACTTCAAGTACATTCTTTGATTATTGTATATATCGCACTCAAATGCACGTACATATGTATGTATGAATGAATGGGTGAATAAGTAAGTGAATGACTCAATGAATAAATGTAGAATGATGTATTCACTCGACCCTTGACAAGCATGAAGTACAGGTATAGAAAACAGTACAATAAAAAAAAACGATTTTTGTTTCTGTTGACTGAATGAATATTTTAATGATGTACTTTTGTTTAATATAAAAAATAAAAGCAAAATCATATGAAGAAGAAAAAAAATATATCAAAATAAAAACGAAAGAATGAGAAAGAGACCCAAAAAAAGCAGCACAAAATAAAAAGAAGGGTTAAAAAAAGAAACACACTTGCTTATAATTTTTAATATTTTAAATATTCTCAGAGAAATTAAACACACACATATTCACTAATATGCAACTTCATATTAAATTCATGTTAACATATTTACGATGGCTAAGCATAAAGTTTTTAAATATAAATTTGCTTTAAGAAGACTAAATCTATTTCATGAGGATGAAGAGCTTTAATGTGAGTATATAGACACTTAGAACTTAATATATTTTGATCACTTTCATATTTAACCTTCATGACCTATTATTTTAGCATTTGTGCAAACATTTTATTGGAGTAAATTTAAATTGTAAATTTAAATTGTAAATTTAGATCTCCAGATCATGTTGTTTAATTATTTATTTTTTTTAATTATAACTGGTTAGTCCAATCTTCTAAATATTTAAAATGTTCTCATTTTAATTATTATGTGTTTCGGAAAGTTTTAATTATGGTCTTCATAAAACCTATTTGAGGCACTTCCAAATCTTATGTTTTTATTACAGTAACCGAGTTTTCATGTCCTTTTAATATAGACCACATTACATTCCCTTATTATTGCCTCAATCTCACGATGGGTTATGGATCAGTTCAGAAACTGCATCATTAATTTCTGTACAAAAAAAGTTTTAGGATGGTCTTCGAGAAATTCGACGGGGAGTGATTGAATTTCTTATAGCAGCGATACGAGGTTTAACCACATTAATTTTTATAAGTTAATTAAAGTTAATCAATATATGAATATTGTTCAGTTAATAGGGTATTCATTTGAATAATGTTCGTTAGAATTATTCGAACAATTATTAAGAATAATTATATGAAGAATTTAAAAACGGTCTTTTTCGAATAACGAATGATTTAAATACTTTTATATTGAATATTCGAATAAAATGATTTTTTTTAATTGAAGTGATTTTATTTAATTATTAAAAAAAAAAATATTTATAACAATTGTTCCTAGTGCTAATTTAAAAAAAAACACTTTTGACAATTTCGCCTACGAAAATTTGAGCTTTTTCAAAATCAAATTTTATAAAAACAAAAGAACAAAATTGACTTAAATTTACTCATTTAATTTTTATTCTTTTTGTGTTAATTTCTGAAGACTTTTGACAGGTTGCAGTTTTTAATCATAAAAGGAAAGTTTCGAAAATGAATTGTTTTTATCAATCGATATCATTTTAAGATTATTTAAAATTAATTTTTAAATTTTCTAGGAAAATTAAAGCCTTTACATTGGTCATTTTCCCGCAAACAATTGCTGTAACTTTTATATTTATAGACAAGAGGTGCAAAAATGCAAACCGGTTAAGAAAAGTTGTTTTTCATCGTAAAGATAGAAATTACATGGAATTTTATTTTTATTTTCAAATTTCTTACAGATTTCTCAGAGTCTCACAATACAAATTTATATATATTAACGTAGGAGTATTTTTGAAGCAACTTAAAACTGAAATATCATAAAAAGTCGCTGCAGTAATACCCAGTGTAAGTAGGCTCTCACATATTTTGTTGATTTTCTTGACTTGAGTAAAATTAATTAATGAAAAAGTCTTTTATGTAGTACACTAAATATGAAGATATTCTTTTGACTTTCTGCCAAAAAATATAATTTTTTATAAATCTTTCCTAGAAAGGATAATATATTTACAATTATATTGAGCATGTTTTTTGCTTTTAAAGATAATTCCAGTCCATTTATATGCTACTGTTGTTTTTTACAATAAAATTTTTAAAGAAGCTTACAAAACCATAAATATTTTAGGTTATTATTTTTTTTAATTATTAAAATGATTCGAATAATTTTAAATAAGTAATCGAATAATTCAAACAAACTAAAATGCCTTATTCCAATTATTCGTTTTTTTCTTGTAATAGAAAAACCGAACAATTTGTATATATTATCAGTTAATCTAGCTCGAAAGGTATAGGAATTCATTTTACAGTTAAATATCCTTTTTGGCAAAGATAATTTTTAGGTGACTTTAGGAAACAGAATTAGAAATCAGAAAACTTTCCATGAATATAAGGTGTTAAACATATCAAACATATGTTATGCATTTTAAAATTTTTTCAAAATTTGAAAATTCTAAAGTTACGATTAATCAAGTAAGATTTATCCTTGTCGATTCATCTGATGTACCTACCATCAACAAAAAAATTTACCAGGGAATACAAATTTACTATATGACCCAAATTTCCTCTCAGTTATTTAAATATACTTAACCATTCTATTTTTTTTTTTTTCAATTGTGGAACTTGAGAAGGAAACTGTACCCTAAAAATTACAATATACCAAAATTTACGTTTTATGGAAGCTACGATCTCTAGCCCTCAATCATCTCAATTGTACGGTTTGATATGGAAATTAATCCTGCAAAAGCTTGGGCATACGCTATAATAATTCTTTAGGTATGCGATAATAAATATTTGCATTTTATGGGGGGCTACCACCTCTTCTATCGAAAAATGTTTATTCTTGTTTGGGAGTCTTAGGACTCAGGGTCGTGTTAATGAAATTTCGTTGCTCTATATGCTTTTTTCTTTTTATGGCTTGCAAGTATTTGTTCAGGACCACACTTAGCGGACCAATCTTTGCCAAAACTTTTTTTCGTTTCAGACTGATTATATTTCTCGGTAATAACAAATCGTGGTGCCAGAATTCATTTTTAATTATACATCATTACGATATTGGCTGAAAACTGCGAAGTGTAGTCACGATGGATTTTCTCTGCTTTTTGGCCCATAACTTTTTTTGTTCACGAACCGATGAATTTTGAATACCAAACAACCATTATCGTCCCCAGTCATGCTTCAAAATTTAAAAACTTTTGAATTTTGACCTTAGCTCTTCTTAGAATTGTTCTTTATTTTGAAAAAAGATATTTTGTGAAATATAAATGAAATTGGATATCATTTGTTTGTAGGGCGCATTTATGTGGAAAAAATGTGTCTTTTTTCAAGTTTTTAGAAGAATTTAGCTATTACGTAACTTTTTTACAACTAAGTATTAAAGAAAAGCAATCTACATATAATTATTTATTAAACAAGATACAAAAAGGAATAATCGGGTAAAAAATATTAAAGTTGTTAC
This sequence comes from Protocalliphora azurea, assembly GCA_932274085.1. NCBI lineage: Eukaryota > Metazoa > Arthropoda > Insecta > Diptera > Calliphoridae > Protocalliphora > Protocalliphora azurea. The sequence goes on from OW026522.1 coordinate 103,919,330, forward strand.
AAATTCTCCAGGCAATTAACGCGACTTAGACCACTTGTGTAAGGAGTGTACAACAAAACTTTTGTATTTTTTTTAAATGTTTAAATAAAATGTTATTTTTAATTAAATTTTAATCAGAGTTACAGAAAAATTAGGATAATTCAAACGCCTTTTCATCCTTGATTAAAAAAGTGGATTATTTAAGTTGAATTATTTACTAATATTTAGTAAAATAAATTAAAAAAAAATCTAATAAAATTAAGAAAGATATTGGTCAATAACTTGCTTAAGTCTCTGTTCAGACTAGTCAAATATTTGACGAAAAAGACGTAACCACTAAATAAAATAACTCTTAATTTCTTCTTTTAATTTGGAAAATGTTCTTTACTTATACTAAGTCATAGCTGGCATTCAATTGAATTTTATTTGACGCTGTTTTCTTTTACAAAACATTTGCAGGATCAAAGAACGGCAAACAATTTTTATGCAAAACTATGGTCATGTAATTTTGGTCAAATATTTGCCAAATGTGAAGATAGCTTAAGTTAAAAAAAATACTTCATATTTAAAAAATGCCTTTTTGTGAAAACCTCTGAATTTAAATCGCAGGTATGGCTTATTTATACAAGTTATGGACCTAATTCTCCTTAGATTTTATTTCCTGTGCTAATGTCTAGGAAACTGCATAGTTTTATTCCAACTTTTTTGAAATTTATTTAACAAAGCTTCAAAAATTTTAAATTGAAGAGTCTTAAAAAAATCAAAATGTTTTAAAAAATGAAAATCTATTTTTTTTTAATTATGTTTAAAGTTTAATTAATATAATATTTCATTTTAACATTTCTCAAAAAATTAAACAATTTTTGCACACTCCTTACATAAGTGGTCCGATTTTTTCTTTTTATATATTATGTGATAGATAAGTATATGTAGATTACGACGCTTTAACGTCAGATTGCACAGCAAAGCATCTAATAGCTAAAAACTGTAAAAAAAACACTTTTTTCCCATATAAATACGCCCTACAAACTTCACGGGTTATCGATATACGATTTCACTTTCACATCTTTTTTCAACACAAAAAACAATTCTACGAAGAGTTACGGTCAAAATTTAAAAGTTGGTAAATTTGGGTGCAGTCTTATATACATATTGTCACCTAAAATGTGAAAGGCCGTAAAAAAGGCTAAAACTCACATGTGGGATTATAATGTGCTGACACAATATATATATATATATATATAAAATCTAAAGCGTTCTATCTATGTCCGTCCGCCTTTGAATCTGTTCAAAGAAGGACAGGGCTCAGGGCTAAAGCGATTTTGTTTTTAATAAATATAGAAAAAATTATATATATATATATATATATATTTATATATATATATATATATATATATATATATATATATATATATATATAAACAGAAAGATTAAACAGATACAAAGGCGGACGGACATAGATAGAACGCTTTACATTTTAGATACTTTCTGAGGTTTCGACATGTTACACACGGATTGACAAAACCCAATATACCACCTTTCTTTTTTATGGTGGATATAAAAAGAATATCCAATTAAATAAAAAAAATAAAAACATTTTTAAATATTTGTATAAAACTAGTGCGAACTAGAGAAATTTGAGGCATGAATTACTGACATAGAAGACGGTCATATTGACTTATTATTATTATTATTATTATTATTATTATTAATATTTAATATCGCTTATATAACCTAACTTATTTCAGTTAATTGTCTTTTCAGTAGCAAAATTATGTATGTGAAAATATGAATCTTATACCTAAAAGGTACTCAATATTCGAATTTTCTTAATAAAGGAACTTACAACTGCATGAGTTACGAAGTTTTTAACATTAGAAGTGCAATATAAACTTCACGTGAGTACTTAATACTGAATTTTTAAGTTATGCCAAATAGCATAAGAACGACTTAGCTGAATTAAAAGGCTAACAAGTGAGCCGCCGATAAGCCGCATACTACAAAGGTTTAGTTCCATTTCAATTTTCAGAAATAAAATACGATCACTCATGATACTGAAGCGCATATCCGGTTACATTAATCTGACACATTTAAGTGGATATGGCGACACTTTGTGCATTATAACATAAAATAGCAAATTTTGTCAGTTCATATAACTATAATTTCGACCAATATTTGTTCGTAGCCTTAAAGAGGTTCAGGGGAGCAATAATGTAGTTGAGACACGTTCCATAGCATTTTCGACAACGAAAGAATATTTTTATAATACTCCTCTCTATGGATGATAAACGTCTGTCATTTCATTTATAGCCTAAAAATATTTCCAAGAAGACCAGAGTCTGGGTAGGAGAAACATGAAAATAATGTTGGCATAAAATATCTTTTGAAATTGACCTCATATCTATAATTACATATACATATGTACGTATGTATGGGTAAATGTGTTTGTGTACTAAAATAAAAACAAATAAAGCTGCAAAATAAAGAGAACGGTGTCATTTAAGGGTTTCATTTTCATACATACATATATACGTACATACATACATACATACATACATATATATACTTATTTTATTCAGTCTTTTATAAAATTTTTACGATTAAAACAGTATTTAGCGAATTCAAGAAAAAAGCAAGATTTTTTATTTTTGTTCTAACAAAAACAAAAAACGAGCAAAATAGAGGACAAAAAACAACAAGCAAAAAGCTCAGTAAGAAACTCTTGTTAATTGCATTTCAAGATTAAAACTTCAGTGTCAGGGTTTTTATGCCATCAGCATTCATGTTGTTGTTGCAGTAGCTTTTGTTGATGTTATTTTCTAAGAAAACAAATGTATGTTTATATGTTGCCACACATATACAATAAATCCATAGAAATCTACTTACAACAGGCGACATCATGTTGTGATTATTGCATATCCGTAGGTCATAAACAAAGAGGGCTTCACAATAAGATGAAAAAAAAAAAACGATGAAAGTCCAAAGAATTTAGAAATGGGTTAGATTACCATCATATTACTTATATATATGTTTGTCTTAAATCTTTTTCTTCTTTTATTAGAAAAACAAAATCAGAGACTGATAACATGAAGTTCATTTAAGTAGACAAATATTCAATGTTTTTCCTCGTTGTTTTGTTTATATTTGATGTAGATATTAAAAGAAAGAAGTTTAAAACAAAAGAAGGTTGATATAAATTAGCAAAAATAAGTGAAAAATATTGATAATACTTATAGAAAGTCTAAAAAAGTTTTAATTAAAAATTTCGTTAAATAAATAACCCTAAATAGTAATTTTATTTAGAGGTCAACATACAAAAAAAAAAAAAAAAAAAAAAATGGAATTACATACTTATATGTTATATTTCATTTCGTTAGCTATGATGTAGCTTATTCAAAACGTTTAAAACTAAATATATAAAAATATAAGCAGAATACAATGTAAATTTAAATTGGTCATAATTCGCTTAACACTGAGTTCCTTTATATTTATATATTAATATTTTATACTAAAAATCGATGTTTTTATAATAAAATTTAAATTGGCCATAAGTCTCTTAATATTAAGTTTTTTTTTTTGTAAAAGGACGTTAAACTTTGGTCACTATTTTTTCATATTAAAAATATATATTTTTATGAAAAGACTTAAATTGGACATAAGTCACTTAATATTGAATTATTTTGGCGAAAGAGCACATATAGAGGTTTTTTGAAAAACGAGTCATTTTCTCAAAAAACGCAAACAAATTGATTTATTTTTTTATATATTTCAAAGCCAACAAACATCTCAATTCGTGTTGTTCAACTATTTAACACAAAAAAATACTAAATTTCCATACAGGGAAGAAATTTTTTTTTTAGTACATAGAAATTTGTAAAAATCGTCAAACAGTTTAAAAACACAGAATTAAAAATTATTAGTGAAATTTATGTTTGTTCATAAATTTTATTTGTTTAAAAATTTTATTTTTTCAATTACGAAAGTGTACGAAATGTTTATTTAAATCAAAAAAAAAAAAAAAAAAAAAAAATGTGAAAATATTTTGGCAAACGAAAAACAGAACAAAAAGAAAAGGACAATAAAATGCTATATGAATAGTTATGTTTATACTCATTGTGTTTTTCAAAAAAACAAGCCAAAAACTAATGTGTGTGAACAAAATATTAATATTGCGTTTTTTGACAAAAGGATGTTACTCTGTGATAAGTAGCTATTCATAATGAAAATCGATATTTTTATTAGAAAATTTAAATTAGCCATGTTATTTTGACGAATGGGCATTAATCTATGATCACAAAATTTTCATACTTAAAATCTATATTTTTATGAAAAAACTTAAATTATCCATAAGTCGCTTAATATAAAGTTTTTTGGCAAAAAAGACGTTAATCTTTGATTGCTTAATTTTTAAAGAAAAAATCGATGTTTTATGAGGAAATTTAAATTGCCATAAGTCCCTTAATACCGAGTTTTTTTTTTTTTTTTGGTAAAAGGCCGTTAATCTTTGATCACTTATTTTTTATACTAAAAATCGATATTTTATGAGAAAACTTAAAATGGCCAAAGTACTTTAGTACCGAGTTGTTAGGCAAAAACACGTTAAGCTGTGATCACAAATTTTTCATACTTAAAATCTATATTTTTTTAATGAAAAAATTTTAATTCTCCACAAGTCGGTTAATATAAAGTTTTTTGGCAAAAAGATGTTAATCTTTGATTGCTTATTTTTTAAAGCAAAAATCGATGTTTTATGAAGAAATTTAAATTGCCCATTAAGTCTTTGCCATTAATCTTTGATCACTTATTTTTTATACTAAAAATCTATATTTTATGAGAAAATTTAAAATAGCAATAAGTCCTTTAGTATCGAGTTGTTAGGTAAAGGGACGTTAACCTGTGATCACAAATTTTTCTTATTAACATTATATTTTTTATGAAAAAATTTAAAATGGTCATAAGTACTTTAATAAGTACTTTAATATCGAGTTTTTTTTCGTACTAAAAATCTATATTTTTATATAATATTATAATAAAAATCGATATTTTTATGAGAAAATTTAAATTGGCTATAAGTCCCCTAATATTGAGATTTTTGGCAAAATGACGTTAATCTGTAGTTACTAATTTTTCATACTAAAAATAAATATTTTTATGAAAAGACCTAAGTCTTAATATTGAGTTTATTTACAAAAAATCTGTTATCATTATATTCTCATACTAAAGGTCACTATTTTTACGAAAAAAAAAAATTAAAAGTGACCATAAGTATTGATTTTAATTTTTTATTTTCTTTTGTTTTTTATTTTTTTTTAACAAAAGACGTTAGTCTATAACTATTAATTTTTCATGCTGAAAATCGATATTTTATCGACATTAATTCGCTAAATAGTGATTTTTTAGGCAAAAAGATGTTAATTTTTAACAAGTAGTTTTTATATTAAAAATCTGTATAACCTTTTTCATGTTATGCATGTTTAAATTATGCATTTGCTTTAAGAGAAATTAACAACGAAATAAGGCATATTTACAATATTTTATTAAACATATTATATTTTATAATGGCATACAGATTAAATAAATAGCCAACGCCCATTTGTTGTGTATTGATATAAAAAGCAATTAACAAAAACATAATCGACCCTTGTTGACCACATATATAGTAACCTACACTAAATCTGAAGTAGTTTAATTTCGCTGGAAGATTTAATTTAAACGGAAAAAATGCTTTTGTTATGACAGAATTATTTGTAGTAAATCAAGGGATGCAGTGTTCTCAAAGGATAATTTTGCCCTAACAAAATATCATTTTTTATTAATATTTTCCTAGTCTATATAAAATATTATACAGTGGCCCATTTTTTTAATTTTTAGCACCTCTGGTAATTCAATAGAATAACTAAACATTGATATAAATGCCTGCATCTCAAACATAAAAGACAAATTTTCTAATTAAACATGTGAAAGATAATTTTCTTGTACTGTTTCTGGGCCTAAAGATAACAAATTCATTGTAGATGTTTCATATTTCTTTTTTCTCAAACAAACAAATATGATTTTTAGGTTAGAAACACAAAATTATACTGTAGGGTACGAAAATAGGTCAAATGCAATTTAAATGTGTTAAATAAAAAAAGAAGCAAAGAAAAAATGTTGAAAAGCTGGTATGAAAATGGAACAATCGCCAACAAAAGTCCATAATATTTGCAAAACCAGGAAAAATACTATGTAAACGCTATTGATGCAACTACAATACAATAAAGATATTGACAAAGTCTAAAAAAACAAGTGAACACAAATATGCGGTTTACAGTGAAGTTGGTTTAAACATATGGGCGATATGGTTTGAACTAATTTGAGAAAATTTAAAAGGAATTTGGAATAGTTCTAAGGAATTTCAGATAAAATATTTATAAATGAACAATACAAAATAACTTAGTCATTGGTATACACTTACGATACAAGGTCAATCAATAAGCCTTTTAGATAAAGTTTTATTTTAAGAATACAGCTCTCATTTTTTGATAAAAAATACACATTGATAAAAATTTCATTTCGAATAACATAACCATTTTTTTCGAAAACTTAATAAGATAAAACTCAACTTATTATTTATTTAAAGATTCGTTAGTACATATAAAATTAAATTAAAAACTGTATTAATATCGATCCACTGTATACCTGCATTATATATACACTGAAATTGTATATATAAAATCACTGCACAAATGAATACACTATGTAAAAGGACACAAAAAAAGTAGACAAAAACTCCTACTGCATAATGTACGTATGCATGTAAAAAATATGTAAAGATTTACATATATGAAAAACATACACACACATACATGTACATTTAGGTCCATTCATATATTTTTTTAGTACGAAAACCTTTAACGTTTGTGTGTTACTATTATCACAAAATTTGCCTTCATACTCTCAACTATTCATAAATGAAAACAGTATTGAACAAAATCTGTAATATTTAATCGAATTTTAAACTAATTTTTTTATAAAATTATGGTCCAATTAAATGTTTATAAATAGTTTGAGGAGTACTTAAACTCGGTTATGTAACATAACAGAATTAAAAAAAATATATGTTAAAATGAAAGGTAGAGATAAGAATGGCCATTAGTTGAAAATTAGTTAGAGTCCTTTTAGGTTGCGCTGAATCTTAAGTACATTATGAGGAGATTCAAAGGACTATTCAGGTGATAGAAATCCAATTTTTACTAAAAATCGCGTTCTTTTATAAAACTTCGTTTTTCAAATATAAATTCCCTTAAATTGAAACTGTCATTTTCTAAGTATATTAAATTTCATTCTCAACTGTAAAACACTGGACACATACTTTGATTAAACACACATGTTGTACATTTACTTTATTGGAATAAAGCCCAGTGCCTTACATTTATTTTCTGTTCAGTTTATATAAATCATATGTATTTATATAAACTATATGTAAATGCAAACGTTTGTATAAACTGTATGTATAAAATAACATATTAGAGTATCCCGAGGAAACGATTTTTTGAGATTTCGATATAGCAGTACCACTCAAACGATGCATATTTATGAAATAATTAAAATTTGTGTTTAAATTCATCTTTAGTTCCCTGCCAGCTGTTGAAAATCTCCAGTTATTTTAGCCAAAAAAAAAAAGGAAAGTTTAGAGTTTTTGCACGAAATAGGTCTCAAAAAATTGGTAATTTTAAGCTTGCTACACAGAAAAAAACTGTATTTTAAAATCAAGTTTATTTTTCTCAAAAATCGTATTTAGAAACTTAAGTATGATTCGTACGCAGATATAGTTAAAATAAGTACAAAACGGGATTGATTTAAAAATTTAGAATGAAAATTTAAATACTAATTCCCCTTCTCTATCTCGATTTTTTGTTGCATCTGTAGATGGAAACCAAACACAAATAGCATTCTCTAGGTCAATATAATTTTTTTTTAGAGTTACGTGGTTAAGGTCTATGATATACTTTGCTTTCAAATGGGATGTTGCCAATATTGAAAACAATATAAATTGGAAATATGTTTAATATATTTTTTTCTAAAATAAAATTTTCCTTTTTTTAATAAAAGAATACTGAGCACAATAATATGACAATTATAAAAAATAAAATAAAAACCAAACATATTAAAAAATAATGAATTTTCCATAAATTTAAAATTTTTATTTTACTCCAGTCATGTTAATATTTAATGTGTGCTGATGGAGTGAAAAACTGTTTGTTGAATATGTCGATATGATTCTGTCGAACAGAACTGTAAGCTTTTTTATATGCTTAACAACATAAAATGCAACCAAAAGTTTATGTCGGAGAAAAGAACCTAATTCAATTGTCAAAAACCTAATTCATACAACAACAAAATACATGTAGTCACATATATTTTGTTTTTGTGTTTTGAAAAAAATGAGTAAATTTTTGGAAAATTAATTTTTAGCTGCCTCTCACATAAACTTCTAGTTAAATTTTTAATTTTTTTTTACAAAATCAATATTTGACATGCTTAGTATTGGCCCCACACTCACCTTTTTGTAAACCAATATGTAATATTAACAAACCGTTTATACGGAGCAATTTTGGAAACTTTAAAAGGTAAGTATGAGACCAGCAGCGCTAAAGAATGTTCTATTTCAGTTAAGACAAACGTCAGATTTACATAACACAGGATTTCTTCACAAGTAAGGTTAACAAGTGATATTATATATTCATAGTACCAAAAAAATAGGAGAACCATTCTTTAATCGCATTTTAATATTTTTGGCACTTGGACAATGTATGTTAACATTATAATGGAACGATAGGTAAAATCATGTGTATAACAGTTTTTGGAGAAATGTGCCACTTTTGGTTAAAGAACGAACCAGTTTAAAATCTGTTCATCTATGTAGATCCTGAACTAAAAAAACTTAATTTTCCAAATTATTTGTCGCTGGGAATAATTCCGTGTATTTAGAAATAATAAAAATTCTTCGATTCAGTGTAATTTTTTTATTTTGTTTTACGATGGCAACAAAATGTAAAGTGATTGTTTTGACAATTTATTTCGTCTACAATTAACATATATGTATAATCAAAAATTTTAAGCAAAATAACGTAACAAATTGTCATTATCAGAGACAAAAACAAAGCATACCTTTAGTGACGAAGAGAATATAAAAAAACTCAATAGTATTTCATTCGGCAATCGACAAAAATCGGCATTCGTGATTGTGTCATAAGTACAAGTTATACTCAAACCAAGCATAAATGCAAATTATATTTGAATAAAGTAACTGATTCGTGAAATTAGAATTAAGTCTAATTTGACTTGAATTAAGAAGAAAGATTTTATATTTATCTGTGAAAGTATATGAGCGGAATGAAATGCACCGCACTCTCAGTCTCTATTTTTCTATCGGTATATCTAAGAATACATCGAATTTCATCTTTTATTCACCACATATATATGTATATAAATATATATATATATATATATATATATATATATATATATATATATATATATATATATGTATATATATATATATATTCTTTATATATACTTTAAGTTTATATATAAAGTAAGTATAAAAATTCTCGCAAGTGCTCAAATCAAATAAAATAAGCGTAAAATAAGTTCGCAATTGGGATTGATTCAAGATATATACTTCTTAAGTTAAGAGTATTTTGGGAATAACTACGATTCTGTTTTTCTGAAATCAATTCTTTTTGTGCTCAATTAAAGTATGGACTTAAGACTAAATCAAGCCACGATTTCTAAAAACAAGACAAATTCGGTATTAATTCAATCCAAAAAATCCGAATTCATAAATCAAATATTTCGAACTTGGTTCAAAAAAATAATAAAACATAATAATTTTAATACCGCTTCAGATTGATTTAAGTACGGATTACTCAATTTATTTATTTTTTTTTTTTTGTGTGTATAGAAAAAATATTTTAAAGTTTTTGCCCAAGAGATTTTGTTTTGCTAGAAGATTTTTTTTTTGTACATTTTGGTGAAAAAAAATTTTGGAAAATAATTTATATGAGCCATGATTCCTACAATGCAGCTTTTTAATATTTTATTGGTATATATAGAACTCTTTTCCGCATGCTGTACTAAAATGACCAAAATTTTTGCGAGCAATTTTGTTTTTTAATATTTTTTCATACCTGGCTCAAAATTACGAGTGACTTTCAATCACAACTCATTAATACGCATCGTTTGAGCGATCTTCCAATAATTTCTTTTTTTTTATGGGACACTCTAATACACATATGTAAAAACTCCGAAATTATTTACAAATTGTATCATTATATATATTGTGTATGTATTTACTACTTATTGTCATACAATATTATATTTAAAAATATTCTTATACATAACAGTATTATTTATTAACACCTCAAGCGATTTTTCAATAATAAACAATTTAATATTGATCTTATTTACATTATATATATATATATATATATATATATATATATATATATGTATATGTACATATGTTTTGCAAAATTAAGTTAATAATAAAAATAACGTTATTAACCAGATTATGGGGTATTTCATTTGAAGCCACAGGATATATTTATACATTTTTGTGAAGTTTTTTAAGTCATAAATAAGGAAATTTTATATAAAATTGAATGCGTAAGTTCCTTTATCAAAGTATTTAATTTATTATTATAAATATATGTATTTATTTATGTAAGATTGGTTTATTTATTTATTTCTTTTTATTAGAAAATATCACAACAGCAAATATATGTCTTTTTCTCTAATTTTATCATCTGATATTGTCCACATTATTATTTGATATCTAAAGTTATTGGATTACGTAAGTTAAAAATAATTTAAAAAATTTATACAATTTAGAAGAATACTTGTCTAAAAATTTTAGTTCTATACACTGAGAAAAAAAATTCATATATTTGAAAAATTTCTTCATAAATATTATAAATCGAACATGACTTTTTTCCCAAACTTTTTTCATAAAAAATAAAATTTTGTTCATAGATATTTTTAAATTGTGCTTAATGATAATTTTGCGAATTTTGATAAAATTTTAATTTAGTATTACTAGATTTGATTTGAATTCTAAATAAAAATACTTATGTATGAAAATATTCACAATAAATCCCTTTAAATGGCAATTTTCCAATAAAAAGCTGTTAAAAAGTACGGATTAGAAATTTGTTTAAATTTGCTGGCATTCTATAGTACATGCATCATTGTAACAAAAAACGCATCTGTTGTGTTCCTCTACCCCCAACATGTGCTTAAAAATCATTAAAAACAAAAATTCTGTAAAGAAAATTTCAATCATACATTTAAAAATTTTAAATATAAATAAAAATTTAAAAAATTAGTTTAAGTCTTCTTGACTTTTGATTCATTTCAAAAAATTTAAAAAAGTGTTAATATTTAAGACATTATTTTTAAATATTATGAACTAAAATCAATGAAAATAAATTCTTATATTTATGCACAAATGTTTTTCTGTGTTTTTGATTCAAATCAATTTGCATAAAAAATTCTAATAGAATATTGATCGAAAATAATTTTATACAAGTAGTATTATAAACATTAGATTATACTTAGAGTACTGCGCTACCCCTATCGTATTGAAATAAAAAAGTTTACTGTAAAAAAATAAATTTTTACTGTAAAATATATCTATTTCGGGAAATACAACCGCTTAACTTTATTCCGATTTAGGGATTTTTTCCAATTTGAAGATTTTTTCGTTCCATAACTTTTTCAGATTTGGTCTTTTTTTAGAATTTTTTTTGCGTTTTGGGGATTTTATTTAGCGGTTTTCTTCCGTTTTGGCGTTTTTTCGTTTTGGCGATTTTTTCATATTAGCGTTTTTTTCTTTTTGACCATTTATTTGTGTTTTATAATACTATGAATTACAATTGGAAAAATAACTTTTATATTCCTTCGAATAAATATAAATCACCAATTAGCTGTTATAAATATAAATCTGAAAATATTATCATAAGATTTTTATGATAAAATTCTTCATAGCTACAGTCCCTAATTTTACATTTCGAATATAAAAGAAATAAAATGAGCTTGTCTTGATATCGCAAAGAAAATAATTAATTTTACATTAACATATGCATTGCTAAAAATAAAAAGGAACAATATAAAAACAAAGCATATTTCAAAAAGGAACACAAATTTTTTACTTTTCCTACTTTGCTTCTCATAATACACAAGACTCAGCAATAAACTTTTTTCTATTTTGTTTATCACTTCTCTCTTTCAAATCTCTCAATTAAAAATGGAAAAAACTCTAATTCACCATTATATCATTGCAACTTATCCAGTTGTGTTTTGTAAAGAAATAACAACAATAACCTTGCTTTGAGTTGAAAGAATTGTCTGAGAGAAATAACTTAGACGAGACTTTAATAATTTAGGACGCTCTTTTGTTTGAGGCTTATAGATACTTATATGTAAGTGTTTTATATGTATTAGTAGCATTTTTTTATGCTTATAACTTTTAAATAATAAGCGGACTTTTATCACTAAAATCGGATGTTTAGTGTAAAGAGGATTACAATTTTTTTTTTTTAGAAACAATGTTAATATTTGGACCTAATTAAAATTTCAACATAAAAATTTAAAAAAAAAAAAAATAATAATAATAATAATAATAAATTTTAATAAAATAAAATAATAATTTTAATAAAATAAAAAATAAAAACGTATTTTAAAATTAAACTTTTTCCATTTAAATGGTCACATTATCGTTATAGGAGGCGTCCGTCAGGAAATCATTTTTGTGTGTTTATCCAACATATGGAGGTATATAATTAATACAATTTTTGTTTAATCCCAGCCTAGCGATTTGAGAATTTTACAAACAAATATTAAAAATTTTGGAAAATTTACAAAATTTGGATAATGAGACCGTTGCTCCAAGTGCCTTTACGAGTTTACTTTAAGCGCATTTAAATTAAGATTTCTTTTGAAAATATTTAAAAAATTATAAGTAAAAAAATATTTCCACTTTTTAAAAAAAAAAATGAAATTTTTCTAAAGTTCCAACTTCAGATTAATATAATATTTTACCGAATCTACATATTTATATGATTCTTACAGCAATATTATTTAGAATTTTGTAAGAAATCCAATGAATATTTTAAAAATATTTAGAGCCTCTGTAGAGCCCGCTAAGTTAAAATGAGTGAAAAATATATGTCAATTTTGTTTTCTGTCAAATCATAAATGAGTTTTGGCGATTTAAAAAAAATTGCATACCCGAGAGGACTAACTTTGTTGACCTACCCATTGCCCCTGATCAGCTAAGATTCTGTACTCCTTGGAATCAACTCGAAAAGACCGCGCCCCTGGCCGGATAAAATTTGATATATTTCCAAGGGTTCATAAGTTACAGAATTATTTTCAAAAAAAAAAGTGTTTTGGAACCACTGTATATCGGTTCAAGTGAATTTTCGAGTGGGTTAAGATTTTTATTGGACTCAATTTTCAGAAAAATAATCTACGAAATTTTACAAATCAATGGACGGTAAAATGCGAACTTTTTTTCTTTCTTTTCTTTTTCTTTCAATTTAGAAAAGAAATTTATTTATAATGTATTTTAGTTTATGAGTTATAAGCCTTTGCCTTTTATCTTTACTTATCTACATTTTCATAAAAATTTATAGGAAAATATGCAAGTTTTTTAAACAAAAGAATAGGTGTAGAGCTACGGAAAAAAAGTTTTTATTACCGTTTGGATATCTCCAAATTGATAGCTAATTGGATTTATAGTACGTTTCCACTTTAAAACTATGTTGGTTTCTAACTTTCATTTTATTTTATTTTACTCCAATCAGATAAGGCTGTGAGCACGAAATTTGATAGAAGGAAGCGAACTTGGTTTCGTCTGGATATCTTATACATACTGTAAAAAGTCACCGATAATCACGTGTATGCTACGCAAACTTATCGCAGTTTAGGAATTACATATACACAACAATCTTTTTTTTTTTTTTTGCATATATCTAGCTTATTACAGATCGTTCGTATTTTGTATTTTGATGGTAATATATGTGTACACATCTATAGCTAATGGATAATATAATTATTCTTACAATTTCACAATGTCGCATGGAGTGGTGAAATTGAGAAAAATGGTGATTAATTGAAAACTGAAAAATAATATTTTGAAAAAGTAATTGCTTCTATGTAAAAATAGGAAAGATGAAATGTGGTTGTCTTTATTTTTTTTTTTTTAATATTTTCGAAAGGAATCTTTATATAAATGCGTGTAAAGTATATCCGTAGGCGCATAAGGTACAAGCCCTATTCAAACTTTGTCAATTTTCCAAAATTTTTTTAATTTGTTTGTAAAATTCTCAAATCGCAAGGCTGGGATCAAACAAAAATTATACTAATTAAATACTTCCATATGTTGGATAAACACACAAAAATTATTTTCTGACACACGCTTCCTATAACGACAATTTGACCATTTGAATACGTTTTTTCTGCGCAGGGATTTAGGATATTTTTTTACAAAACAGTAGGTAGGTTTCTAATTCCCTGATTTTATGGCTAGTCAAAATTTATTATTATGTTTATTTTATTTATTTATTTATTTCATTTCATTAAATTTTATTAAAATTTATTATTACTATTGTTATTATATTTATATATATATATATATATATATATATATATATATATATATATATATATATATATATATATATATATATATATATATATATATATATATATTATATATATTAATCTGTTTATAAACGGTCATTTTTTATTTTTAAAGAAATTCGATAACCTTTTAAATTTATTATATCTATTATTATTATATTTATATTAATCTGTTTATAAACGGTCCTTTTTTGGAGTTGAGAGTGAGCTTGAGTGAAAATAAAAATTTTGTATTTTTATTTAATACGTGTAGTACGAAAATAAAAAGAAGAAAAGTTTTGCGTATTTTTTTGCGATTTGGAAGAAAAAAATACTTTCAAAAAAAATTTCAGGGTGAATATGCTTGTTTTCTTTACAAAAATTGAAATAAAAATTTAAAATAAAAATTCTATTCACTTAATTTTTTTCATTACTTAAAAAGAAATTATATAGAATTTTCGAAAAATGCTTAAAATATTTGGAAGAGTAAAGGCAGTTTTGCCATACTAAGTCCCTTTAACGAACAAACATAATTGAGAATTTGTAGTAGCGTGACGGGGTCTTATATGGAAGCTATGGTCACTTACGCACCCATCTTAATACTTAATGAGATTTATTTCTATCTATCCTGTATGGTGGGTTTGATCAATTATGGACCGATATATATGAGAATTGCTAGTATGATTTTGCTGTGATGAATGTTATTTAAATATGGATATATATGAAATATTTATGATCATTTTATCTGTTTTTGGGAAAATTTTAACTTGGGGGCTAAGTGAAATAATGATTACATTTTAACCAATTATTTTGTGATACATTACTGGCCCAAAATAGGCTTAAGGATAAAATTTCGTAAAGTTACCTTTAAAATTACGACCTACGTATTAGCAGAAATTACGGATTTTGATGCACGGACAGGCGGACATATAGAAGTTTAAGCCAAAAAAATTTTCATAAATTCAAATGGCATTTTTTCAATGTACTAAAGGGCTAATTCATGCAACAAAATTGTAAAAAAAGCGCTATACATTTTCCCTCAATTAAGCGCCATTATCGGCAATTCTACCAATCTGTGTGTCATTGGAAAATGTAGTGCGAACTAAAAACAATTAAATCAAATTTAAAATAAGTTATAATTCTAACACTGATGGTAGTACATAAAAAAATATACTTCAGCAAAATTATGGTAAATTTTGTAATCTATAAAAAAGCGATGTCATCCCACTGGATTTGTGATTTTGAGAACCCTCCTCCTGAGAAGTCAATAGCTTTCAAAATTTACTGCTTATCCTACGAAGATAAACAAAGTGAGCCGAAAAAGAAAATTTTATAACAAATTTTCATTTTTTAAATATTAAATGATTTCCATACATTTTTATTATTGACATTCATTCGACATCGCAGGCTCGAATAATCTTCTACGGTAGTTTTAATTTATATGTAAATTGGTTCATCCATTAAAAAATACATACATAATTTCAAAATATCTTTGATCCTTGCACATGTGTACTGTATTTTTCTTATTTGTTATTTATTATAAAAAATAAGAATTTTAAATATTTATATTGGTTTTATGCAAAGTTATGTAAAACTTAACTTTATATACAAATTAATGAAAATTTATTAACTACTTCAAACATACTAACAGTATCTAGGGAATCTAAGTTGAAACAAGTCTCTATATTTTCAAGAATACTTATCAAATTTAGTCTTGCTTAACTAAGACGATTACTAACACTACTAAACACTATTCAAATTAACTTGTATTTCTAAATATTTTATGACATTATATATTCCATTTTTATCAGTTTCACTTTCAACTAATATTTTTTTATTACGAAATATGTCACTGTTTTTGATGTTTTCTTAGAAAAAAAAAAAAAAAAGAAAAACACACACCAAACATATTATTCCCAAGAGTGAAATTTTTCTGACAAACTGAAAATAGAACAAACATACTTACGCAAATAAATAATATTACTCTTACACATAATGTTTTCTGTGTTGGTGTATTTGACTATTTAGGTTGCCCTGTAATATTTACAAAATGTTACCATTATAGACAAATGCCAAAAACACAAATACATATACACAAAAAAAGTATAAAAAACCCTACATATACGCAATACCGCATAGTAAACCCCTACAGGCATTTACCCACCCAGAGAAGTACATGCACAAATACTAACGAACAACAAAAACGTAAATATGTTGATGATAATTCTGTTGTTGACATACTTATCAAAGCAACAACATCACCCTACGTATACGTTCATGTATTTTGTATAATTTACAACTACAACAACAATAATAATATCAACAACCACCAACACCAACAACAATGTGTGTATAGGCCATCTATTCTGGTATAAAGTACATAATTTTTGGTCATAAAGAACAGAGAGAAAAGAAATATAATCAAAACGTAAAAGAAGGTATGTATAGGGAAAAAACTAAAAATATGTTCTTCTTGTAGGGAAAATGGGGTATTATGGCGTATGGGTTAATGAAAAGAATTGTACTTTTTTCGCGTATTTTTATTTATTATTTTTTTTTTAAGAAAGTTACAGGCAAATGTTTGTCACTATTGTATTACATTTTTAAATTATATTTCATACATGAAATCTCAGATTTTATTGCTTTCCGAGCGCAAGCAAATAAAATGTACTGAAAAAAGTACTGATGTTACCGTAGGTGAATACAAAATTAAATACTTTATTTTGCATTCAAACTATTCAAACTGTAAAATGTTTTGTCCCAAAAATATATCCTTTTTCAGAACTCTACGTAAAAAGTAAGAAATTGGGGTAGATTTTGATTTGGCTCCAATCATCAAAATGAAAAGAATAATTAACAGAAAATAATTAATTTTTCCTATAAATTTCAATTATTTTTTTTTTATAAAATCTATTATATTAATTTATAATTAAAGTTTTGCTAAATATTAGAAAAAAATTATTAAATGGTGTAAATAAAAAATAATTCCCTAATAAAAATACGAATTATCATTAACATTATTTATTGCATAATAAGAAATATCTTTTTAATAATATTTTACAATAATTGACATCCAAAAACATGTTAACTATATAATTTAATGTAGTGTTAATGGGTATGTTATCTTATTCCATAGAAATATCGAATAAAAACGGCTATATCAAAGGACCTTTCCAACGTATGGGAAAAGACGATCCTGAGGTAAAATTAAGTCAATAAACACATGATATTGGTTATTCATTAAAAATCACCAAAACATAGTTAATGCATAATTAATACATATTTTTTATACAAAAGTTATTTTCCAATAAGATTAAGAATCCAAAATAGAGCCTTATTATAATTTATCCCCTTAGTTTTCTAGACAGAATGATCTACAATAACAGCGAAACGAATAAAAGAAAGGATAAACATTTAAATGTAATTGTTTAACAATTTACAAAATAATTGTATTCAACATCATCTCTAAGATGTACAGCTTTTTTTAAGGACTGCTAACCAGAAATTGCTAACATTTCGAATTACATAAAATACAATTGATACATGTATATACATTAGAGGTATAACTTTTCCAAAAAAAAGCATGGTACCACATCATAGCCCATGTTGTGCTGGAACAAAAAACCGTTTTCAAAAGTTATTTTGGTGAAAAAAGCTTCCGCACCGAAAGCAATTTCTAAAAACATTTGAGGTTTTTTCTTCGATCTGGTTTCAACTAATTTTTGAATTTCTTCAATACTTGCTTAATTTTTAATTTTAACTTCGTTATTGTCATTATGGTTTCATTCTGTGCATTTCTTGCGTAAACTTTACGGGTCATGTACCCCCACAGGTTTTACATTTGATTTAAATCCGGAATAGTGGAATATTGTCTTCATTAAACTACAATTTAGATTGGTTCGAGATATGGATTGCAGAGTTATTTTATTGAAATATGCTTTCTTAATCCATTTTTAATCAATAAATGGGAGCACAGCATCTCCCAGCAGTTCACTATAAAATCCACTGTTCATTTTAGTTAGAATAAAACATATTTTTGACTTTTCTGCAGCAGAAAAGGCTGCTCAAACCATAACACTAAATCCACCGAAATTGCGTTTCGACATACGAATTTCGTCCGACCTCAAATCATGCCAATAGGAGGAATATGAATCGGGACTATTCAAATTGGATTTCTTTTCATCAAATATTTGCGCACAAATTTTACACGATTTTCCTTATGATGCGGTTTTAACATTGGCTTATATTTTGGTTTCTTTCATTCTCTGTTACCCTCTGTTCGCAAAATGTGTCAATTTTATTTTTTACTTGTATAGCATTTAATTTATTTCAGGTGGCTTCTTCTTTTATTTTATTAATTTGCCTTTTTATTAATTTTTGATTACTTTCTGTTGGGGTCCACACTTCGTAGTTTTGCCCTTTCTTAGGAAAGCCTCGAATAACTCCTTCCGCATGGTTAACCTTTTGTTCAATTTTTCTGTTAGAACAGCCTTGAACACGAAAAAATTTAATTTGAATTTTTTCCTGGTCTGTGAGAAAAATTCCTTTGGGCATCCTTTAAGCTGATAAAATTTCCCAATCAAAACAAAAATATTTCCAGTAGACAGAGATGTTGTCATCAGAAAATTGTCGAAAGTGAAACCAATAATCAAAACTGTTGAAATTAAAAAAAAAACTTTTGTTAATAACCATTATAAAATAAAATAGTAAAATCATACGGATCGCAATTTTTTAAATTTTTATTTAAATCAGAAGATTTATATAAATCAGCATTTTTAACCGTCAAATACAATGGAAAATTTATTTTTAACGCATTTTTTGTTAATCTTGACTGAAACATTAATTTAAAATTATATTTAATGAATAAAAATTTTGAAAATTATAGAAACAAATATTGTGAATTTTTGCAAAAATATACAATGTTTTCGCTTTTTATGAACAAAACAAAATGATTTTATTAAAGACAATGTCAATATTGAGACAATATAATATTGTTTTTAATAAAATAATGCATTATATGAACAAATTAAAAAAAAAGAGTTTGGTGCGAAAACTTTTTTAACGATTGGGAAAATTTAATATTGCTTTTATTAATATTAATATTTTTCATGCTCTATGACGCTATGCAATATGAATTTTGATAGTCGCAAAAATTGCAAAAAGTTATATCCCTAATGCACATATATAAAAAACAATTTTGTCAAAATGTTTGTTTGTTTGTTTTTTTTAAGCTGTCAATATTTGAAAACAAAAATTATACTAATTTTGAATATTGATTACATTAATAAAATAATGCTATTAATTTTTTACCATAAGTTAAACAAAAAATTAATTTGAAAACTTTATCGAATAATTATTTCTGTAAAAACATTTTGGGATAAAGTGCGATGTATAATTGGAAAAATTTTCACCAATTTTTGTTGCAGTTTTACTGAAAAGATAGTAAATAATTGGTTTAATAACCAATGATTTGAACATACCCCACAAAAACTTTCTGGTTCTCGGTAATTTCTACTACTTATTAAAGTAGTCTCTTGGCAATGAGGCTTCATTATTATTTTCCTACTCCATACTACGTAATTAAGTATTCAATAGTATAATAGCACAGTAATATTGCAATCACGTGGACTAGTTAGCTATGGCGCTGGATTAACAACCAGAAGGTTGTTGGTTCAACCCCATTCTGATACTGATATTTTATAATAAAAAAATTTTTTGTCGCTTAGAAAATTAAGTGCGAGATGGCGTACTGAGTAAGACGTTAGTCATTAAAAACGAATTATTAATTTGTGAACAAGTTTTTTATTTTTATATTCGATTAGGTAAATATTTTCGAATACTAGTAAAATCTAAAAATAAATACCTGAAATTAAGTAATTTATTTTTGCTTTTGCTGGGTATACAAGAAACTTTAATAAAACAGAAAAATTTGATGGCTTAGTAAAAGCAACAGAATACAGAAAAAAAATATTCCAAATAATTTTTTAATAATTTTATATTTAAATGTAATTATATTGTTAACTAATGTAGTTATTTTCTAATTAGTTTACAATTTTTTGATAAAAAAAAGATTAGTTGCAAAATGGTTCCAATAATAAAAATTAAAAACAAACATTTAAAATGTTTGTTTTTCTTAAAACATATTCGATATAAGTATAAGTAAGTTAAGAAAATTTTATCTTGTATATGTTTTAAAATTTACATGCATATTAACAACTTCTTGCACTTTTTAGTTTTCAATTTTTTTTTTTTTTTTCATTAAAAATTCGTTCATAGGGAAACGGAATGGTCAGAATTGCTACAAAATATTTGTTTATCCATGATAATACATGCTATTGAAAGGATTAAAATATTACTCATATAATGGCGTTATAAATTAGTGGCCATGACAAGATAGTTTTGAAAGTGTGACAGGAATTGTTGTAGACTGCAAAATTTCCGCTCACAAAATAATCAGATTCATAGTGATATAAATTGGTGCATAATTTTGTTTCCTAACCAAATCAAAATATAGAATGCCTTATTCATGATAAAGATTCCAAATTTATTAAAACTTTACAGAAAAAATGTCCATACAAATATTATTAATAAAAAGTTTAAAAATTTAAAATTTTTATTGTGAGTAAGGCCTAAATTTTTTTAACTGAAACTCAAAATCCTAAGATCAGAACATTTGTCTACAAATTTGTATCAGAGTGGCTTTTTATTTTTGTGTACTCATTATTGTATGTATAAAATCCATAGAAAATAACTGAAAGTCCAATTTGCTATATAATAGTACCCACGAATACTTTCTACAGGGCAAATTGGTTAAAATATAGAAAATACATAAGTAGTCATATCCACACGAATCCAAATTTTCATTATGAGGAAGATATCAATGAATGCGTCAAAGACTTTACGTCATTCTTACTTCAGCTGTGGAGCATTCTAATAGTCAAAATTTTATAAACGATGATAAGATTACTTCCAATACTGAAATTGAAAAACTTCTCCTGGAAAAAAGAAAATTCAGAAGAGAATGGCAACAAACCCAGCTGCAAAGTAGAGGCTGTCCATAGTAAGCAAAAAATTAAAGAGAATCCTTTAATTAGAGAAGGATCGGCAAAATAGGAAATACATTGAAAGCGAAACGAATAATAAAAATACTAAATTTTCAATATAGAAAGCAGCCAAGGATATTCAACAGCTGGTAGAGGCACAAAGTCTTTTAAGGAAGGTTGACGGTATCTGGGCCCGTAGTGCAGAACATAAGGTCAATTTATTTGCATCCTACTTAAGCACAGCCTTTGAACCTAATCCTCAAACAAATGATTTCGTATTGGGAGAGACACCTGAAACTACATTAAATTATGGCTACATAATTTTTGTTAGTCCAGAGGACATTGCTACAATCATTAATGAAAATATATATGTTAGAAAATCACCTGGGTATGATTCAATAATACCATCTATGATTAAAAATCTACTGAATGTGGCAATAATTGTGCTATTAATAATTTTCAACGCGATCTTGAAACTAGAAGTCTTTGCAAAAATTTTGAAAATTTCTCTGATTAAAATGATACCGAAGCCAGGAAAAGATTCCACTATAACATCTTCATATAGACCTATTAGCTTACGTTCTTGTTTGTCGAAGCTGTTCGAAAAAGTATTTCAAAAGAAAATTCTACCATTCTTTAATGGTGGAGCTATCATGTTCACCATTTTGGTTTTCGTGAAAAACACAGAAACATAGAACAAGTGAATCGTCTAACTGGAGAGATAAGGAAATGTTTCGAATTAAGGAAGTATTGTTCAGCTATTTTCTTAGATATCGCACAAGCACTAGACAAAATTTGACGCAATCTATAAAATCGAATCTATACAATTAAATGTTTTTAACACCATGTATCCACAAATTGCTGGAGTTCTATCTGACTGACCGTACATTTAGGGTAAAGTATAATGACTTTGTGATGCAAGAATTTGGAATATAAGCCAGTGTTCCATAAGGAAGTGTACTTCGACCTACTCTATATCTAACTTACACCTTTGACTTGCCTATATGCGATTAACTGCTGATGATACTGCAATACTCAGTTCTCATGAAAACCCACAAATAGCATATAGCCAACTAAATATTTACCTCATACGTGTTGAAAAACTGGTTGAAAACTGGCATATTCACGTAAATGAAGTGAAAAGTAATCATGTTACATTCACTGTGGCATTCATTTAGATAGGCGACTAACTTGGCGGCGTCATATAGAAGCCAAGAGACTTCATAAGAAATTAAACACTTCCAGCCTAATTAATTAATTCACAGTCATTCAAAACTAAGCCTTGACAATAAAGTCATCATGTATAAAATCGTTTAAAAGCCAATTTGGTCATACGGCATCCAATATTCATCTGATATTATACAGAGGGCCAAATCAAAAATTCTTAAGACCATGACGGTAGCGCCATGGTACATACGAAGTGAAAATATCCATAGGGACTTAGCGGTACCTACGAATTTAGAAAGCTCAATGAGGCTTCTTGCTGCAGTTCGAATAGATACAAGACTTCGCAAAGCCGACTTTCCACCCCGTTAATAGTATGACTATGAAAGACCCAATGATTTCGATAGAGACTGAATAGAGTTTAATTTTTAGTTTTTAAGATTTTAATATATGTAGTGAGGTCTAAAATAAGACGTATAAAAAATTAATAAGGATTGTGATTGAATGTTTAACCAAAATCAGTTAAAATTTGTATTAATTAAATTCTCTGAATAATTAAATCCATTCTTCTATAAGAATTTACAGATTTTAATATAAATATTTATTCAAATATTAAAAATATTTAGATAATACAATACAAGTAAAATTTAGAAGGAAAAAATATAAAAATTCCAATTTTGATTGGGGGAAACGAAAATTGGTTTATTGTTTCATCTTATCGTCATATCCGCCTTGTTAAAATCACTGAGGTGTTTAGCAAGCTCAATAAAATACATTCTGAAATTAGACACTCACCCCAACCCACACGCAAGGCTTCTTGCAGATACAAGACTTCGCAGAGCCGACTTTTCACCCCGTTAATAGTAATACAATGGAAGAGCCAATGATCTCGATGGAGATTGAATAGTGTTTAATTGTTAGTATTTAAGATTTAAATACATATTGTGAGTCTAAAATAAGGAATATTCAATATAAAAATAAAACGTAAAAAAACTTGATCTATAAAACCTAACTCAGCTGTCAAAAATCCGAACTCTTTGTAAATATTAATAGAATTTTTTACACAAATAATTTATACTTATGAAGAGAGTATTTTTTTTTTAAGTGAATTAAAATAGTTGGACTTCTAATTATTTTCTATAACAGAAACAATCTTATAACAACAAATGTATATATCTCTTTGAATATATCTACTTATTTCCCAATATTTGAGTCAATAAAATAAAACCGAATTGAATTTATTGATACAATTCCATCAGCAATATATTCAGTAATTCGAACCGAATTATAAGATGGTACATGCCAACGACAAAATTTGATTGGCTAAAATTTCGGTTATCACAACGATAACCGTGAAGAAGAAAGAAAGAAAACTCGTCAATTAAAAATATAGGAATCAAATAAATTTAAGCAAATTTCTAGCTATCCAAAAAAATCAATAATATGCGGAACTTGTGATCCGAAAGTAGTGCAAATTCGTAACATTTCGAATGAGTTTAACATAGGCTTGTCATTGAAAGACGTTCTCTTTTTTGATACCTATTCACTGAGTAGGAAGTTATGTTTACGATGTCACGTAAAACTGATTTTTATCAATTCAAGAAAATTACTTTAATTTTTATATAAACCAAATATCTTTTTTCATTTGATTAAAGCAGTTAATATTAAGTAATAAGTATTTGTGAATTCTCAACGTTTTGTATCAAAAAAAAAAAAAAAATTATCTGAATAATATCTTTGGATGATGTTTATACAACTTCTTAAGCATAAGAAACCGTACTCTTACTGAAGTAATGAAAGAGTACTTCCATAGAAATGACTTCTATTTATTTTTGCTGGGTATTAAAGTATTTTATCACAAGTCATTGGGTATTAAAGTATTAAACAAACTTGACACATAGTTTCGTCTTGACATCTTATATATCCTATTGAAAGTCACAGATAATTTTTAATAATTGAATAATTATTTATATTAAAATCTGTGCATTGTTATAGAAGAATGGATTTAATTATTTGCAGAATTTAATTAATACAAATTTTAATTCATTTTCGTGAAACATTCAATCATAATTCTAATTATTTATTTTTTTTATACGTTTTATTTGTATATTGAATCTGTCTTATTTTAAACCTCACTCTATATATTAAAATCTTAAAAACTAAAACTTAAACTCTATTCAGTCTCTATCAAGATCATTGGTTCTTCCATGGTTCTACAATTAATTTCAACCCCGTTAATTGTCGGCTCTGCGAAGCCTTGTAACTGTTAGAACTTCAGCAGGAAGTCTTGCGATTGGGTTAGGATGAGTCTCAAATTTGTAGATGTATTTTTTATTGAGCTTCCTAAACTCGTCTATTAGAAATGGTACTTCTAAGTCCCTATAGATATTCTCATTTTATATGTATCATGGTGCACCCGTCATGGTCCTAAGGATTTTTGATTGGGTTGTTCCCCATAGTTGGATTCCGTATGTCCAAATTGGCTTTAAAACGGAAGATTTTAACTTCGTATGAAGTCTCCCGGCTTAAATTTAAACCAAAGTCAATTAGTAGTAAATTAATATTATCATTTTGTTGGTTGGAGCAATTTCGCAATTGAAATCCATTTTTATTATTATTATTTTTGTTCTGTAAACATACAAAAATTGGAAATAACTTAATGTACTCCAGAGCGATAAGAATTGAATTCATCTACATGTACCATTATATTAGCCTATTAAAGGAAGAAAATCTGAATTTAAAAGTCGTGGAAATAGTGGATAACTTAAAAAACACTTAAGATGTGTGAAAATTATAGTAATTTATTACAACTATGAATTAAACTATTTCAAGTGCGAGAAAAACTGCATATTTTTTAAAATTTTGTTTTATTGCTTTCTATTAGCTTTATCAGTTATTGCTAGGGTTGTAAATTTTTCGATATTGAAGTTGATTTGAATTTTCTTCGATCATTCGAACAAGTAAAGAATAAAATATATTTTTCGAACAATTACTTTCAAGTTAAAAAAAATGTAAAAATTAGTATCTTTTAAACTATTTATCAATATTGATAAAATCGTCTCTGTTTTTAAATTTTTTTAATATTATTTATTGATTTATTTATTGATTGATTGAGTTCACTGAGCGAAATATTGTCATGCATTTCAGAATCTTCGGCTATTTCCATATTTATTAAAATATTTTTTTACATGAAATAATCTCAAAAATAAGAATTCATATTCCTTTGTTTTACTTTTAGTTTAATATTTTAAAAAGCTATTATTAGCTGGAAAATTTCCAAAATATACGTTCCACGTTTATTTTGACTTTAAAACATTTTATTAAAATATTAGAAATTATTTCCAAATTTTTAATTAAAAATGTGAAATACCCTCCAATTAAATTTTAGACGCGCTGTCTTTCTCTAATTCTTTAATATCTACATCTAGAGGTTTTAATACTTTTTCATGCTTGATAATTGAAAATTTGTATATCATAACGAAATTTTCAATCATCTTCGATATGGATGTCCAAATAAACAAATTTGTACACTCATAATTTCAAAAAAGTGTGCAACAGAAATATTTAACAAAAATACGCTTTACTAAATTATTCGATTAATCAATTAATTGTTAAAAATTAATCGAATAATCTTTTGTTCTAAATTGAAATATTTTGTTCGTTCAAAAAGAAAAACAAATTTACTCCTTGAATAATAGAATAATTTCTGTTCGAATGACAACTATAGTTATTACCTATCTGTTTTTATCATTTACTTGAATTTTGGTATTCGAGTGGCCTCATAAATGCAAATATCATTTAAAAATATTTAATTTAACATTAAACATCTTTAAATTTGCTATATTTAATAATATCCACTTTAGCCCAACATTTTCCATATTATCCAGAAAAATGTTGATTTGAAAAAGCGCAGAAAAAATAATACAAAAACATTAATAATTCTTGTTATTTTTATACAAAATATTAGAAAATAATCCGTTCTATATAAGAGTTCAATTGGATGGTGCAAAAGATTATTGGTTGGTATTTTATTGAAGTTAGATTAAAGTAGACTCCACTTTACCCCATTCTCCTCTATGTATGATTAAGATTTTCATAAAAAGTTTGTTTAAATATGTAAGTTTGTCTGTTCGAGTGAATGTCTGTTTAGTGTTTTACTTAAGTATACAAGTGGGAGAATTCTTAAGTTTTTACGATAGGCAGCTGTAAAGAGACTAAGTTCCCAAAAAGAATCAGTTGATTCAATTTCATAGCAATAGTATAAAATATATGCAGATGTTAAAAGAAAATATTCAAGAACAAATAAAATTCTGTCGAATTGTAAAATCTGGATAAGGTTTTAACGTTAAACATTTCTTATATTTATCCTGTAAAAAGAAAAAATAATTTCCGTTAAACACATTTTTTTCCTTTAAGGATTTATCACTTAACCAAACTTTAGGAGTGAGTATTGTTGTTTCTGTTATTGTTGTTGCTGATGATGTTAATTTTCTTACATACATTTATATACTAGATTGTTGAATTTTTGCTATATTTTCTTGCTGATAACAAGAATAATATCTGTATTTCTTCTATTGATGATGTTATTGCAGATAACAAGAAAAATATGAAATTCTAAAAATTTGACAGGTATTTTCGAATATTCCAAGAGACACTATATATAATTGACCAAATTTTAAATTTCATAAAAAATTATATAAATATTCAATTATATATATATTCAGTCCATAATTCGATATTTGACAAAATAAACATAAACTATCTGATCTCCAGTCTTGGCAATTTAGCCTTTTTAATGCTAAATCAAGCCTTTTTAATTTACTTTTAGCCTGAAAATTTTAATTTTAGCTTTTCTAAATTAAAAATAACTTAACTAATGTTATGAACTTACTAAATCAATTATTATAATTATTTTTAATATACTTCATTAGAAAATATTTATGAATATAATAGAAACTATTTATCAGTATAATAGTAAAACGATTATTATATTAGCGAAAAATCAGTCAAAGATTTGGAAATGCTTAACCATAGAATAGTAATGTATGTAAATTTAACGTATTCATTTTTCCATATCTTTATTACACTCGTGTATGGATACCTAACGGTATGAAATTCCAGAAGTTCTTTCTTTAAGTGTTTTCAAACATATATTAAAAATAAAATAATAAATTTTTAGCTGCTTACATGTTCTGAATGCAAATACAGAAAAAGTTACAACGTAAAATATACGTATCAGTTATATTAAGGGTATTTACTATATACGTCAATTTTCATACCATTAGTATTAGCAGTATAATTTTGAATATTATTTTGGAAATGTGATTTGAAACGACAGAGTAAAAGTTGAAAAATTCAGCGGACAATTTTTATTTGATGAATCCAATCAATTCTAACTTTTGAATGAAATTAATTAAATAATTAAAAGAAAATTATAGGCTGCTGAGATTACCGTTATACTAAGATCTTTATACAGAAGGCAAACCAAATGAGTTGAAAATTTAGCCATTATACAAAAAACGGAAGGTTAGAACATATTGTCTAAACATGCCAAGTCTCTGGTGAACAACAGATTAGAATTTATCATGATCATAAAATCTCGAGATAGTTTTAAGAGATTTTTGGTGTTTTATTCTTTTTTATTGAATTTTTTTTTCCACCTTAAGACTTTTTAAAGACAAATAAATAGCAAAAAAGAAGGAAAAGAAAAAAATGCACTAAGCTAATAAAACAACAACAAATAGGGTGTTTTGGACGAATATCGTTATCAATGTATATAAAAATATCGTTAGTATTCTAGGGTTACTAAAAAAGGAATTATAGCCGAAAAATTACGAAAACTTACTTCAAAACATTGGGCCATTTTCCATATGAAATATAATTCAAATTTTTAATGAAACTTTTTTGCCAGTTTTTCAATGTTTTATTTGTAATTTTATTACAATAAAAATATATCAAAAACACGAGAATGAGAAAAAATAAGTTTTGAATTAAAAAAAATAAATAAATAACTTTTTTCTAGCCTTTTGGGATATTTAGCTTTTTTTAAAGTTCAATTTAGCCTCCTTTTCTCTTACCTCCTGATAACACTGCTGATCACTTATGTTTCATATCAAAAATATAAATTTTATTTGATAAATAATAACAAAAATAAAATCTTTATATCTAGTTTAATTTATACAAATCGAGTTTTATGTAAATATTTTTATAAAAAAAAATTATATTTACAGAAAATAATTTCAATCTTTTATGACTTATGTTTATTGCAAAATTTGAATTAAATACTGGGACAAAAATTGCAGTTAACCAAATCAGGAAGAAAATTATTTATTGCTTAAGCAATTACACCAGTATTCATAGTAATCCTCTTTTTCAGAGTTTTTTCTATCACGTACAGATTTTTTTATGGGCATGACTAATATGACCATGACACCATAACAACTTTAGGTTGTCTTCACATCACTTTTTATCCGCTCAATAGTTTCGGAGTTACTCAGATTTTAGAGGCAAAATTTTCATGCAGAATTGGTAAACAATTTTCTCTTTAACCCACCATTACCCGGTACCCGAAATCGTGGGCCGATTTTGTTCAAACATATCATATGCTTTTATTATGTTTATATATATGTTTTGTGTTTTATTCCAACGACCATTATAGTTGATTACTGCTAGTTAAATCTAGACATTTAAGGGATTGTGCTAGTGAAACACTTTTGCTAAAAAAATTTGGTGCTTTTTCTGAAACATATCCAAATTTCTAAAAAGTGTAAATATATAATAATGTATAATCTCTAAACTCTGTTTTCAATATTTATATTAAAAAAAAATAATTTGCAACGATCAGTGTAAGGTATAACGAGTGGGAGTATACTGTTTGTTTTTTAAATATTTCAAATATATTAATATCTAAAGGAAGACGTTCTCTTTTAAATTAGTTATATAACTAATTCCATACAGCTCTCTACATGCGTTTCCTAACAAACCTACATTAACAATACAATGAAGTGTACAGCACAATAATGAAAACAACAATGTTGACAATAATAATAAGACGACAACAACAACAATAGTAGCAATCTACATATAGAGGTAACAAAAAAGTCACTGACTCCTTAGGTTATATAATAAAGCTTTCGTTTCCTGTATATTATTATAACACATCAAAAACAGGGGTCATTGTTGAAGGGTCGCTATAACCTTTCCATGCTTTTTATCATCTATACAAATAAATGTATCTATTAGGGATGCCAGACGGGAAATCATGATACCGTAAATCCCGGGATTTTATTCGGATATATAAATCTCGTTTTAAGTTTTTTATTTTCATAAAGCTTATATTTCAGCCATTATTTGGAACAGTCTTTTAAAAAGTAGGAACTACAATTATTTTTTTTTTTAATGAAAAGCAAAATAAAATATCAACCAAATTTATAATTGTTAAGATAAAAAAAAAATGCTGAAAATTAAACTGACCAATGAGGACAACAGAAAAGTTTCAAATTTAATGTTATATTGAAGAGCAAGATGGAATGAACCAATGGTTTAGTGAGTTAAAAATTTCTCTTGAAACATAATTACCAAACTTAAAATCGGCGAAATTTTCAGAATATGTACGAATCCGTAGTGAATTGGCAGATTAAACCTTTGAACTATTAAAATTAATTTATTTAAATTATAAAGAATGATATGAAAAATGGAACTGCTTCTATAAAAATAATATTGTCACAGCTTCAAAAGTAGAACTAAGTGCATATTTTACACTATTTGGAATGTTATTTATTATTTATTGTATAATTACAATACAATTACAAATTATATTATAATTTTAACCGAGCGGAGTAACGAAGACTATTGATTGTTGTAGTGAAACAAACCAGAGTCTATGGTGGGAATCGAAATCACGACACCCAGACTGGTCTGTCAGTCACTCACTACCAACTAGGCCATGGGGGTACCCAATAGTATCTTTTATTAATTTTTAACAAAGTTAAAATAATATCCTTATAAACAATTAACCTAATTAAGTGGAAAACTTAAAAAGCGGTATATTTTGTTCTGGAGCTCTTTCTAGCACAAAGAATTTCCTCTAATGACAATTATATGCTCAAATCATATTTAAGTATTACTTTATCCGGGTATAAACTGTGTTAATTTTTCTTTATTTTTATATACAAAAATCTTGTTTTAATTACGAAAAATTTATGTTTAAATATTTTTTTTTTTTTTTTTTGGGATTTACAACTTTCGAAAATACCGGGATCCAGTAAATGGGATTCCGGGATTTTTTAAGAAATCATGAATCCCGGGATTTTGAAAAACCAATCCCTATTATCTATGTCTGTATGCGTAGATGTACAAAAATAACGATACAACTAAAATATCTATTTGACTATATAATGAGTGTGTATAGAAGTATGTATGTGCGTATGTGTTGGTGTATGTCACACAATAATAATATTGCGGTATTTGTTCAAGTGTTTGTGGAATGTAATATTAAGCCTTAAAAATATAGATTTAAAAATATTTTCACCATCAATGTGTTTGTAAAAACCTAACTGTTTTAACGAGTTATTGTAGTACATACATTTACTACTCCTGCTGCTACCACTACTACTAAAACCAGGATGCCCAAGTCCATGATGCTAGAATGAGATTTGTTTATGTATGTGTTAACGTGCACAATTATATTGGTATGCGTATTTGTCGAACAGGTCTTTTGAAATTGTATATTTTGTATAAGCAAATTATCATAAGGGAAAACATTGGTAATTTTGACTACATAATATTTTGTAAAATTTTTAAATTTTTTCCACAACAACTATAATGCTGCTGCAGACGCACTAACATTAACCTTTACAGTGGCCAATAATATTGGAGAAACAATTGTTTTTTAAATAAATGCTGTAACTTAGATGAGACGATGATTCCAATTTAATTGGTAATATTTTTACCTATATATATACTTTACTGTTATCACTTACTTAATCTGCATAACTAGAATTTTACTCCCCACTGTGTGCAGGCATAGCCATGCATGTATTTTACTAGGCTAAACCATAACTTTTACAATACGGTTAGTAGTTTGGCCAACAAAAAGTTTAGTTTTTTTTTTTAATCAAAACTTAGAACGATTGTAGTTTATTAACAACACCAGGAGAATATATACAAAAATTGATTCAGTTCATGGAACAACGTAAAATAAACTAATTAAATTTTTCCTAACGGGTGATTAATGAAATACAAAAGCTAATTTAATGCTCTACAAACTGAAAATAAAGTGTAACAAAGTTGGTAAATAAAGAGGTTTTTTTGGGGCAAGTTTGAAAATTATGCTGGAATGTTAATAATTGCGATTAAATGTTGCTAAGATGCAGAAAACTTTAAAAATGGAATTGAGTTTACACAAAATATATTCCCTGGCTATTTAAAATGTATATCAATTTAAATGTAATCATTAAGGGACGGATTTTCATGCATTAATTTTTTGACAATATACGTCAAAAAAAAAAATGCATTTAAAAATTAAAAATATGCTATAAAAGTTAAGAAAATATGTACTTATTATTAAACTTTTTTTTACCAACATGTACCAGACTTTAATTTCTGATAGAGAACTGAAGATGATTTTTTTCTTTTTATAATATATTGATTTTAATTGATTTAATTAATATGCATTTTTAAGAAAAATATACCAAAAATATGAATGCAATTTTTCAGAAAAAAGTGTTATTCAAAACAAGCATATATTTTTAAAAAATTCGCGACTTCATAATTATACATTTATATATATTCAAAATCTTTATAAACAAATCTATATATAATTCTTTTGAATAAAGATGCATATTATTTAAAATTTACTATTGCAATTTCATCTTCGAAAGGTTTAAGGTACGGTCAGACTAGATAAATATTTGACAGAAATTGACAAATATTTCTTTGCCGTAACGTGACCATAAAATATTTTTGTGTGGAAAACAATAAATCATCTGATTTTGGGCAAAGCAAACTAAAAAATTTCTAATGTGAACACTGTGTGACTACTTAATGGAAAATATTTTCCCAGCTTTTGGGCAAATAATTATTTGATCTTACAAAATATTGGTAAGAGAAAACAATATCAAATAACAGTTTTATAAAATCTAAATCATCTAAATGTAAAAATGTAAATAAATAAGAAGTTTTAAGCAATAAATTCCGATAATACAATATTGCTGATCATTTTAATAATATCATTAATTTGCTTGTTTGAACAAACAAAAATTGGAAAACAAATATCTGTTATGTGATCAAAAAATAAACTACATATTACTTTGGAAAAATTGTATGTACGTTCGGGCAAATAAATTCGGAACAAATATTTGCCTAATCTGGTTGCACCTTTAATTAAAATACCCAGCAAAAGCTTTTCGGTTTTCGGTAATGGTAACTAATTATTAAAGTAGATTCTCTGTAATGAGGCGTCAATATTATTTGCCTACTCTGTATTACATAAATAAGTACTCAATAGTATAATAACACAGTAATATTGCATTAATATGGATCAGTTGGCTAGAGCGCTGGATTATCAACCAGAAGGTTGATGGTTCAACCCCACTCTGATGCTGTTAGTTTTTTATAACAAAGTGTACAAAAAGATATTTTATACAATAAAAGTTTTTGTCACTTAGAAAGTTAAGTGCAAGATGTTGTACTGAATAAGACGTTAGTCACTAAAAAGGAATGGTTAATTTGTGTCCAAGTTCAAATCTCATTGACTGCAATTTTTTTTATTTTTATTTTCGTTTAGGTATATATTTTTTAGTACCCATAGAGCCTAAAAAAAACAAAATTAATTTGTGAACAACTCGAACAAAAATAGCTAGTTATTCAGGCAAAAAATAAGTAAGTTTCCAATTATATCTGCTAGCTTGCCAGGAAAGCAAAGAAAAAATGTAGTTACAGTATTATAACAAGAATATAAAAAATATCAGAATTCATTGCTTAGATGGCAAATGCAATGAAAAATAGACGGATGCGTGCACAGGAATTTATCCCTTCGATTTTAGTTAGTAGCTTTCTTAGCTCAACCACTCCTAGACATCCGATTCAGAGACGAAGAGTTATCACCCCTCCCCCCTTCATTAGCCGACCGATTGACGAAGTTAATTGTTGGGTAGAAAGTAAAAATATATAAGGATAGAAGAAGGGTAGAAAGTAAAAATATATAAGGATTCCCAAATACTTTCGATAAGGATAGGAAAATCCATTTGTTTAAATATTTGTACAAATACTTAAACAAAATTGTATGCAAATGCATGCATACAATTATTTCGAGTTAATTATTACGTGCAGGGGTTGCGAAAGTTATAACGGTTTTAAGTTGAACATTTATTAATTTTTGTATTTGTTATATTTTATATAGTGCAGAATATTTTAGAGTTTCCTAGAAAAATTAAAAAAAAAATCTTTGTACCAAAAATCGCGACTTTTTTAAAATTTTAGAAAATTGCAGATCGAATCTAAGTTATTTATATATTATATAAAAATATATTTTATTAGAGTTTTTAAAGTTATTTCTCTATGTATTATATGCAAATATATTACAAAGAAATGCTATTTAATATTGAAATCCTTTTTTAAGCCAAGTAAATTTTCTCTAGTCCATAAAATATTTATCTTTGAAATTTTTTGTTGCACGCCTACATTTCAATTAAGCATTAAAAATAAAACCTAATTTTGCTAATTATAGTAAATTTTGTGCCATCCATGCGATATGCCTTAGCAAAAGTGTCCCGCTTTCAACTATCAATGAAATTTGACTTAAATTTATATATTTATCGCCGTTCTTATATCTATATATCTAAGATTTATTCAAATTGCACCTTGCTATATAGAAATACAAAAACAAAAATGCAATTTTTGCGTAATTATCAAAAAGTCTATAAAATGTTTGTATTAAATTTATTTTTAATGCACCTTCGATTTTATTGTGTAAAATAACGAAAAAAAAAACTAAGTTCACGCAGTAACCCATGCGAAACACTGACTTCCTTTAAAATTTTCGCTCTTGTTTTCAAAACTACTTAGGGCAATTCAACGAGATAAAGCGCAAGATATCAAGTGTCAATCCCTATTTCAAAATTTGTATTTCATTAAGGGGCACACAGACAACGCCCAAAATACCAGAAAATTTAAAAAATTAAAAAATTTTGTCATCAAAATTCCCCTACCCCGTATTTAAATGTTGAACGTCTGCGCAATAAAAAAAATAGATGTAAGATTTATCTGATAGGTCCGATTAGTTTATATAGGATCGAACGAAATCAAAATGTATAAACTCGGGAACAAAAAGTGTAGAAGAAAGTATTTTTTTTAGTTCTTTTTCAAGGTTTTTGAACTTTGAACGACAATCATGATTATAAAATGATACCTATAGGACTAAAATTTTGCATACTTTTAGTTTCAAGTCTACACACATTTCTATTGGTAAACAAGTAAGAAAGATATATTCGGTCAAACCCGACCATATGATACCCTACACCATTTAGGGTAATGCCCGAAAGTGGGCTTATATGAGAGCTATGGTAAATTATGGAGCGATCCTGATAAAATTTGTCACTATGATTTCTATATAAAACTTATTTGTGTCGAACATAAACCTGATACTAACATTTGTATGCGGAAGAGGGTTATATATGGGAGCTATAGTCAATTATGGGCCGATCTTCATGAAATTTGGCTCAAAAAGCGATTCTGAGTCAATTGGTATACTTTAAGGTGGGTGTTGGATGATTTTTTCTATGCGTAACAAAAATCAGCACAAACGTATAATACCCCAACCACGTATGGTGGTGTGGGGTATAATTATACATTTGCATATGGATGTAGTACTTAAGTGGTTAGGTTTTCCACAAAAGGTCGTCTTTAAATTATCGCAAAGATATATTTCTTTTCTTTTTTTTTTTTAATATAAAAAGAATAAAATTGTGAAGATTTCGTTAAGGAAAACAAAATAAGCCAAAATATATTCAAATTATCTTTAAACATGTAACCTTTAATTATTAGAACAATTTGGTTTTTTTATTTAACTAGTTATTTTTCTGGTTTTTAACCTGTCTTTTCATACAAACAATTTAACTAGTTAAATGAAAAACCACTTATTTAGCTTGCTTATTGCTGTATTCACCTCTGATTTATGAATTTTGTTGGCAATCTCACGTGCGAAACTTGAAAAAAAAAAAAAATGTCATAAAGAAAAATTATTTTAATTTACAAAAATATAATTAAGAAACAGAAAAAAGTGATTTTTTTCGAATATTTTGTTAAAAATATAGATAAATAAATCACAAATATTCATTAATATTTGCTAATTGTGTAAAAAATTGTCCAAGTTATACATCAAAAGTGCTAATGTAAACGGACATGTTTTCATAATCAGTTTTTTTTTTAATGTTAAATAGTGCAAATGTAAATTGGGTATTATATTTTTTTTGAGTATCATATTTTTATTAAGCCGCTGGATTTAGCATTTTTAAAGTTAAATATATCCTTTTTATTTTGCTTTTAGCCTAAAAATTTTCGTTTTAGCTCCTACCTTTTTTTATATTTTTTTTTTTTTTTATTCTTCTTTGCTTTTACTAGCTTCATTTTTACAGAATCATCCATTTAAGAATTTGTGTGTAAAATTCTCTAAAACAAATATAACTTAGCTCATTCTACGAACTTATTTAATCAATTATTATAACTTTTTTTTAGTAAACTATATTAACCATAGAACCTCTTTATAAATACAATTAAAATAAATGCTTATGAAAGCGAAAAATCACCCAAAAATTTGGAAATGGTTCATCAAAAAGGAATTATGATTCAAAAAAAAAAAAATGAATTCAAATTAAAACGTTAGGATATTTTTCATATGAAATATAACTCAAATTTGTAGGGAATTTGTGGACGATATTTAGTAGGATCATTTTGTTGACATCCATTCTATGCATGTTTTATTTACCCAATAAGCATTTTGCTGGAATTCAATTCAAAAGCAAATGTATTTCAAGTGTCAAATATTGAATTGAACTTATAATGAACTTTAATTCAATAGCGTTGTCCAGTAAAAAGGAATTTTAAATTCATGTCAAATTTATTTTACATGAACATTTTTAGTTTTTTTAATCATATTTTATATTTAAAATATTTTTATATTTGAATTCATGTCGGATTTCAGCAAAATGTACCACGGCTTTAATTTTTTAAATTCGTATTCTTATGGGGTATATATTTAGTTATATTTAGTATAATGTCTTCAAAAGAATATCAAAAACAAGTAAGAACAAAAAAAAGCTTTTTAATAAAAAATAAATTAGCTATTATTTATTGTTTGTGACATTTTGTCTTTTATTCTTTTTTCACCTCCTGGCAATATTTCCGTCCTCAGATACATACTGCATAGAGCTACTGCCGATGAACCCTCCTATAGGTGTGTGCTTGACGATTTTTCTGCACATTCATCAATCAAAATTTTATTTTTTAATTTACAAGTAATATTTGAATAATATTTATTTATTTTTATTTTTATTTGAAATATAGAATTTAAACTTTAATTGAAAAAAAAGATAATAATAAATTAATTCGACACAAATGTCCGCAGTATGAGTTCATTTTAAAATCAAAACGATTTTAATTTTTCATACTACAATATCTGTTATTGCAAGAGCTTATACAGTATTTGTCTATGGTCCGCTTTAGAATTTATATTTTATATTGAATTAAATTTTTCGGTTTCTGTCACCAATATTTGGAAATAAAACTTAAGTTGCCGAGCCTAATTCGATTGTGTTTAGTTTATATGAAACTAGTTTATTGAGAATGTTAAAAATCCAATTTTTATATTTTTACACAAGACAAAAACAGCCCCAACAATATTGAAATACCAACAAATTTCAGATAACGCAAAATAACGCGGCAGAAATGGTGAAAATGTTTAGGAAAGACTGCGATCTGATAGCACGTCTTCATGTTTTAAGTCTTCGAGAACTAAGTTAGCAAATGTTATTACCGAAACTCTCGATAAGTATTTTTGGAATATATAACATATACTTTTCAAAAATATTGTCATGATCATAGAAAACATAACAAATAATTAATTTTTAAGCGAAGTTTCAAATATATAGACAAATTATTAAAATGTATCCAAAACAATTGTTCAATTCTACTGAAGAACAAACATAAACTTTTTATAAAAAAAACTCGTTGACTGGTAACTTACTAAAGGAAATATTTTTATCTTTTTTAAAAAAAGCAAAATGTTTTTAAACCCCAATTTTGAAACTAATAATTCATTACATATCGTCGGTGCGCTATCGAAAAGTCTTATATGAATGTAATTTTTCACTTTTTTATTAGACCATCTGATTTACTTTTTGTTCATCCACTGCTTTACAAACATTTTTTTAAATATCTGTATTATTTCTGATTGCTATCAAAAAAAAAAAAAAAAAAAAATGATGATTATTTTAAATACTTTTTTTATTTCAGCACATTAATGTAAATCGATTTGGTTTCAAAACGAAAACTTAATTTTATTTTTGTTAGCTATATTGTATTTTTTAACATATTTTTTCAACATAAAAATATAATAAAACTTGTGGTTTAAGTTTGAAATGATCCCGGTAATACCAGGAATTCCCGGGAAAAAATTTGGTTCATTCTCGTTTCTCTTGAAGTTGAAAAGTTCGGGAATTTCCAGTAGCGACATAAACATGTAGAAATATTTTTTTTTCAATTTCAATATTGGTCCATATTATTAAAATTTAATGAAAAATACTGAATTGCAATAAATCTTTTTCTGTATGCACATAACCAAGTTTAACTACTCAAACTATTTATAACCATTTAATTGGACCATAATTTTAGAAAAATATTTAGTTTAAAATTCTATTTAATATTATAAATTTTGTTCAATAGTGTTTACATATATGAACAGTTAATAGTACGAAGGCAAATTTTGTGATAACAGTTACACACTAACTTTAACAAAATATATTATGTATGGACCTAGATGTATATATATAACCTACACCACCATAGGTGCTTGGTGTATTATGCGTTTGTGCTGATGTTTGTAACGCATAGAAAAATCATCCAATATCCACCTTAAAGTGTACCAATCGATTCAGAATCACATTAAAAAAAAAAAATGTATGCCAAATTTCATGTAAATCGATCCAGAATTTTTGCCAAATAACAAATAAAGAAACAGCCAGAAATAGTTTTTCAAAAATAATATGTAATTGAAATTTAAGTCTATTTTTCGCTTGTATTTTTATGAATCTATTGTTTCTCTGTATTAATAACACCTAATGTTAATTAATGTTCGGATATTATTCTCCTTAAAACAGACAAATTAAAATTAAATAAGTGAATGTTATTATTTGAGTGAATCTTATTTCGAAATTCTAAAAAAATTCTGAATTATTTTAGATAAAGAAATTCAGCGATTGCGAACGTAAAGTATAAGTTTACTACTCCTCTTTTTTTCTTATATCACAAGTTTTATCCTAGCCATCATATTCTCTAAACCATTCTGTAATTCTATAGGTATATTAACTCCATACTTACAGTTATCGGCTGAACTATAATTCGTATATAGAACCAACAATATGTTTTCCCAAATAAATTTCAAAATCTTCTAACTTCTTTTTTATATAAAATTGAATGCAAATGATTGAATCTCTCTTATCTCCTCCAAATCCAAATTAAAAAGAACGACCTATAACTTATACATATTACGCGTTATATTTCAGACATATGTATATTCGGTTCTTTTTAGTGAATATTTTTTTTATATAATTTGAAATTGTGGTGTCACTTGGCGACATGTTAAAAATGTTGGATTTTAAATTGAAATATCTTTAAAACCAGTTAAAGAGCTAATTTCTAAAGTATTTTGTTAGTCTAGCTGTTCGGTTAACAGTCATAATTTACCCGAATAAATATAAACTCGAAATTATACGTTTTATTCTTATCGATCTTTCTTATCGATATTTGATCTTAATTTGATCTTAATTCCAGTGAATACTCTAATATCAATCGTCGCAGAATCGCTTTCTAAACGGTTGTCAAACTTGTCGTCCTTGTATATAAAATTTTAAATTGATATTAATATTTAGCTCCCTTTTGAAGCTGGATTAGATTCAAAGAACTATTTATTATATATTGCAAAATACATTTTCGTCGTAGTTTGATTTGAGCTAGAATCATTGAGTCTAATCATAAAAAAGTTGTAGAAATACAAGACTTTATTCACAAATGT
Organism: Protocalliphora azurea; assembly: GCA_932274085.1. NCBI lineage: Eukaryota > Metazoa > Arthropoda > Insecta > Diptera > Calliphoridae > Protocalliphora > Protocalliphora azurea. Next base: position 103,959,470 of record OW026522.1, read on the forward strand.
GAATAGCATTTAAAAAATGTGTGAATCTTAAAAATTTCCTTAAAGAAAAATCTAAATATCGTTACGCATATTCAAAAGACAATGTTATTCTCTTAAAACTAAACTAAAATAATTCTAACCGTGTAACTTCTAATACCAAATGAGACTAAAATCATATGAATGAAATACTAAATGTATACCGGTAGAATTTAAAAACAAAAAACATTAGTTAAAACAAAGCGCCAAACCTACAAACGAAAGCATAAAGTAAATCTCATGATAAAACTTAATAACAAAAAAAGCCCAAATGAAGACACAAAACAAAAACCGATTGATAATGTCCTTAACCACAGACAATAAACCAAGAAGTAGTTTATGATTCTGCGCACTTGTTTGATATTTACAAATATGGCGCCCAACTAGAGAAACACTAAACAGACGACAATAATACACCACACCAAAAAGGAAATGCAATCTGGTTGAGCATAGAATGGCTCTAAAGCGTTAATATTCATTTGAGCAATCAGTAGCTGTTGGAACTTTGAAGGAATCGTACGGTTTAACGGATAAACATGGAAGTATTTGGCTGATTCTAGGAGTGATAAGTGAAAGAGAGCAAGAGTGTTAACATAAAAGTGCATTTTTTATTAAAATAAAAAAATACACATACACTCTCATACTCACACATACACTCTCAGTCGTACATAAACAAAAGTGTTCAAGAGATGTATAGATTATGTGCTTTTTAGTATCCTTTATGTTTTTATAACTATGAAAAAAAATCAAAGCAATGAGCTGAGAGTGTTGTAAAGAGCCTACACTAAAATAGCAATAGGCCTAAAACCTAAAGAGCACAACAAAAGGCGGGAGAGTGATAGAATACAACGAAAATGTTATTTTGTAAATGTCAAGTGTAATGTCATCAACATCTCAAGTTTTCATTGTTTGTAGATACTTAGACATCGCCAATATATATAGATAGTACTTCCATTACATATTAAAACCCGTTCGAATAAATTTATCAATAAGTTAAAACACTATATGTATCAACACATACTTGTACACGCCTATAATGAGCTACTAAATATCCTTCACGCAAAAAAAGGGTTAAACATGTGAAATAAGATAAAATTTGTAAAAGAAAAATAAATCAAAATTATTAAGCAATATTCATATGAAAATAATAAGTTATTAAAACTTTTTTAAAATCAAAAATATATAAAGTGCCAAAATGAAAAGTGTCAAAATTTAAAAATATAAGTTAAAAATTGTTTTTATTAAACTGAAACAAAATAAAATAAATCTTAATTAAAAAATTTAAAAAATCGGTCATGTATGTGTTAAGCTCCTGGATTACTGCAATTTTCTCATATACATACAATTTAAAACTAGTGCAGTGAAAAAAAAAAAATTCGAAATATTATTAAAAAAAAAACTTTAAAAAGTACTAAAAATTAAAAATAAATCTTATAAGTTTCTAAACAAAATCTTTAATTGGAATTGAAAATAATAAATAATAAAAAAAATCTGAAATCTAAAACATAAATAAAGATAAAAAACAAAGAAAAAAAACAAAACAAACATCATGTGGATTAGTTGCCATGCTGTTATAATTTTGCTCCTATTGCATTCCGGTATGTTTTACTTCATCATCATCATCTTCCGATTTTTATTGCTTTTAGAAATTTCTTATGTTTTTTAATGTATTTGTATTATTCACGTGCTTCCAAGTTTTTCCATGTATTTGTGGCAGAGAGAGAGCAACAATTCTGCACACATACTTAGATTTTTTTTTGCAAATTTTGTTTACTAAAAAAGGATTTTATATTTGTATTTTTGTTATTCTTATTCTAATTCCTTTTTCGGCGTTCTCAATTTCTTCTAAGATAATGTTTTGTAAACAAACTTGTAAGGATAAGAAAATTATAAATGTTTATATATTTTTTTTTTTTTTATTTTTTGTTAAAATTAAGATAATTTTATTGATTTTTATTTGTATTGTTAAACAGAAGAAATGAACATATTGTACAATTTTGTGTATGAAAAGTTTAGAACATATGTTTAACATTCAGGTAACTTTTTAGAAAATTAATACTTTTTTTCAAAGAAAAATAATTTCTTACAGGTTTATTAATTTTATAGTACTATTTATATTTTTCTACTGTGCTTTGAGAAACTTTTTTACTGTGTATAATAAAGTCTAACATCTTTAAATTTTTGTATTGTTAAACTTTTAATTTTCATACTTTTTAATTAAAGAATTTGTAAAATATTAAATTTTATGGAAACAATTTATTGCAAACAATTAAAAAATATCGCCACAAAGTGACTTTGATCCACATAAAGTTTTTCTTTGATATTAATGTTTGATTGCAAACGGTTAATTAAAAAATTTAAAATTCAAAAACAACACAAACTAAATTTTAGGCCAGTTGTGTTAAACATGTTTCTAACAACTTCTATTCAAACTTAACCTAATTGGAAAAAGCCCAGAAAAAAAAGCGAAAGTGCATCAAGAGCTTTTCATCAGCTCTAAATATCCTATGCGGTATAAAACTGCAACAAAATTAAAAATGATCACATTTCTCCTAAAATTAACACAAATTTTTCATTATTTTTTCGAAACATAACTTACTATCGCCTTTGCGTACTTTTGGATCAGTTCTGAAGGACTTTTTTATTATACGATGTTGGAGATTTCAGTATCTATTATTATATCATAGCTTACCATGAGATTTTCTTGAGAAGATTCTACAAACTACCCTCTGTTTAAATTGGCTCTAAACTTGTTAATAAATCTTATTAAAATATTATTTTGCTTAATTCTAATAATTCCTTCTAAACATAAGAAGATAACTATTTGTATATAAACGTAATTAATATGTCTTTGCATTTAATTTTAAACACGGGACAAAAAATAATGAAACATTTAGAAATTAATTTTGAATTTCAGAGTCATTAAATTATTCATCGATTTTAATTTAGAATTATTTAGAGATTTTCAATTCAAAAAGTTCAAAGTTTAAGATTTTATTTATAAAATTTTCCAACAACTAGAATATATATCTTTATTCTAGAATATATTTCTTTATTCTTTTTGTGAAATCCAAAAATTCGGTCAAATCAGAATTTTGAAAAATATCGCCACAAAGTGGCTTTGCTCCACATAGTATTTCTTAAAAGAAAAAAAACTTCAACTTAATTTTTGTATTTCTTCATTTATTCGATTTATATATATGGAAAAAATTTATATATATATATATATATATATATATATATATATATATATATATATATATTACAATCATTTCGTGTGAAGTAAATATTAAAAAAAAAATGAAAAATTTCCTGTTCAAGGTAGTTTTGTTTTTGTTAATATTTTGAAGAAGTTGGAACTCCGATTTTCATGCAAATTTGTACATTGTAATGAGAAAACATGTGGCCATCAAAAATCATAAGCACATTGTTATTAAAAAAAAATAGAGTTTAACCAGATCTTTCAAAACTTCCACAAATTTTTCGCCAAAACTTGCCTTAGACTCATGCATATTTTTTCTTTTTTTCGAAAAAATTTTTTCTTTGAGTCTCATTACCATCTGTTACAAAGTTGTACTGAACATAATAGCTTTTTATGGAAGGTCGCTTTTTGCATTATATTTGAGTAATAAAATAAATTAACAATTGTAATCAGTTCGCATATTTTCATGCATAATTTAAAGGATATGAATGTCGTTATAGTCAGTATTAATGATGTGTATTTAATTTTTGTTTTATCTTTTTTTATTTTTTTCTTTTTCTAATCTCCAATTTTAGCCATCAAGACAATTTCATACAGATATTTTTCAAAGATCTTAAGTCATATCCTCAATATAAAAAAAAGTCGGAACAAAATTTGGAAATTTGGTGAAATTTTAAAAATTGCATCAAATTTTTGCATTTCAATATTTTTAATAAGAAAGCCTATTAACGCAATATTTTAGATAATTTCACTAAAAGCTTTAGTTTTTAGTCACGAAAAACATACATTTTATTAATGCTTATAATTATTATATGGACTTTCATGATGATGTAGAAAGTCACTTCGTCTTTTAAATTCTATTCTCTAACTTTAATTTCACTTAGTTCAACTTAAAAAAAAAACAAATATGAAAAATATAAATTATCTGCAAAAGTTTTTGATTTTTGGTAAAAGAAACTAATTTTATTATATTAATAAGTCTCAATAGTATAGTAGCACAGTAATATTGCAATCACTTGAATCAGCTGGCTAGAGCGCTGGAGTAACAAGCAGACGATTGTCGGTTCAACTCCAATCTGATGCTGTTAAAATGTCAAAAATATATCTGTGTACTAAAATAGTAAATTACGTGTAATGTGGTGGGTGTACTGAGTAAGACGTTAGTCTTTAGAAACGGATGATTAATTTGTGCCCATATTTAAATCTCCCTGACGGCAAAATTGTTTCGTCGTTGTTTCTTTTTATTTTTGTTTAACATCAGTACTGCGGGAAGGTACATATTTTTATTAAGAAAAAAATAATAAAAAAAAAAATATTAAAAATAAATAGTACAAAATATGCAAAATGTCATATGATGGAAATTTCCATTTCATTTAAACACACATGTTTAGCTCAATATAAAGAAGATAAAAAGTAAAATATATTTACATATATAACTTTTATTCCATATGACAATTATAAAAACAGTTATTATTTTTATTAAGGCACAATTTAATACCACACTTGCTACAAAATACTCTTACATTTCGGATATTTGCATCTGAATTATCCACCTACTTTTGGCCAGTGTTTAAAACCATTTGTCCTTATGTCTTTTGGAAGAGCAGGAGTTCCAGAGCCTTTTTTCCTTTTTGATTGCATTTCTTGTTTAAGGGAACTGCTACTTGGACTTCCGCGCTTAATGTTCGATCTTTTAATGCCTAGAACAAACCCCAACTCATTTTTAAATTAGCCTAATGTTAGGATATCTATTTGAAGCACATTTCTTTCCCGAGTATTTTATATAAATTATCCAAGAACAACTACTAGATCAAGTAAATTAAATAAAATATATAAACATCACATAACGTGGTTTCTTTCCAAAAAGCTGTCCATAAGGTCTAAAACTATCATGTGTTTATTATATTCTTGGACAACAAATGGACAGGTTATTCTAATTTTTTCTTTTTTAGTTTTATCGAATTTAGTTACATCAGATAATGGCAATGCGCCAGCATAGGTAGTTAAGAGGGTCATCACCTTGTTATCCTTCCAAGCAACACAACTTATATCTATACCGTTAAAGGTGGAGATTCTCTATTTATAACTTCCCCTTGGTATAGTTCTTTTCATAAAATCTTTTTTATTTGGCAATTTATTGTTGGGTATTATATTTTGCTGTACAGTTTCAATAGCATTAATGCTTTTCATAGCTAAATAATGAACTAAAGGTAGCGATGTATAAAAATTATCAAAACATATGATATGGTTTCCTTAGTTGAAACTGTCCGAAGCAAGAGAACAATAACATTTCCTGTAGCGCCAAGATCTGGTTCATCTGTAACCTTTCTTAAGTTTTCTTAAATAAATTTCTTGAATAAATTTCAAACTTATGAGCATAGCCCATTAAGTTGCAAAACACATATGTACAGTTTAAAGCTCCACTTGTGCGGTTTATTGGGAAGATATTGTTTTAAAAAGTGGCCCACCTTTGTGAAGCACATCTGCTCATCCACAGAAAGTCTTTGGTCAATTGGAACTGTTGAAAACCTTTCATTAATATGTTTGATTATAGGATGAATTTTATAAACTCTCTCTTCTTCATAAGATTTTTCAACATCAAGACCATCTTATGATAGCCAACCGTCTTCTAACTGAGCCAAATACGTTTCTATATCTTTTCCATTCATATTTCTCTAAAAACAATTTTTTCTAGGATTACCACAAATACATTTTCCCAATAGATTATAAGTGCAGTTATTTCGTAACGATGTAAAATCCAGTTATATATATGTTTTTTTAATATTTATAGGCATTTTGATAAAAATTGTACAATATATTGCCAAAACATTAAAAACATATTTTTTCCCATTTCTATTTAACAAATTGCTTTCGACCATTTTCAAAAAATACCAAATATGTTCAAATATTTTCCTACTTTACCAAAAAACAGTGTAATAAAAAGCAGTATATAAAAATATTTAGGGGGGATTCCTCTATTTTACTTTAACTCTATAATCCAATTTAGCCTACACGGTTTCTATTCGTTTTTTTTCTTAAAAGAATATTATGATGGAAATTTCCATCACCATGCAATATGAAGGGTTAAAAAAACTTTAAAAATACAAGATACATGAAATTGGTTTTAAAGAGTTTTGAAAATTTTTGAAATTTATTATAATAAAGTGCCACATGTAAAAAAGCTGGAATTGTAGGTACTGTGAGATAACTGCCAAATTTAAAAATAAATGAATGACTTCCGAAGGGAAAAATTAAATAACTCAGAATAAGTCCCAAACTAAATGAAATAAGTCCCAATTTAAAATTATAAAATAAAATAATTAGTAAGTTGTGGTTTCGTAGTTATAAGATGCTGTACTTAACGAAGCTAATGTTTTAAATGCCACAGAGGAGAAAGCTCTTTTGCTTAGTAAAGTTTCTCTGAATAGCCGGAACTCGTATTTGGCCAACGAAAAGGTTTATTCCTCTGTAGTATTTAAAACACCAGATTCGCTAAGAAAACTTTTTAGCATAGCAGTCCTTCGGCCGGGCGAAAGAACTTTCTCCTATGTGGTATTTAAAACACTCGATTTGCTAAATAAAGTTGTTCTTCATAACCGGGCTGTTGGAGTATAACTACAAAAATTTAAGCACTCAAAGTTAAAAAATCCAAAAAATGTGTTTGAAAATAACAAGTTTTTTTCTTTCTTTTGATTGCTACAATCGCGGTTTTTAGGATATGTTTTCAATTCCTCTATTGTAAACTACTTGTAAAAATATGTCAGCTTATGTTCAGTCAATATGTCGTGTTAAGTTACATTGTGGAGAATTGGTGAAATCATAATTACTAAAATATAAAATGTTTGCATTTTTGCATTTAACGCCAAGGACGTGCCCAAACTTGAGGCTCCAAGGGGTGCCTTTTGTAAGAGACACACAGCGTAATAAATAGCTAAAATATCGCGTGATCACAAAAAGGTTTGCAAATTATATTTTAAAATCATTATGGCCCGATAAAATGATAATTTGCAAACATTTTATAACTCTATAAAATCGATCTAAAATATTTCGTACTTTATATTAGCACTTTTTTAACATTTTATGTGAATTCATAAATTGTCGAGGCATACCTAAGGCGTTAATTGAAATCGGTCAAAATACATACCAATCTGCAGCTGCTATTATAGCTTATATCGGAATCAAGTGGCACTCAAAAATAATTACGCATTTGAACTTAATGCAACTTTTAATATTTTTCGGTGTGTATTTTGGTCATTGAAAAATTTAGTTTATAGTTATGTAATTAATATTTGCATTTTTTATTTATTAACATTATTTCTCAATATTCTAAAGGTAGGCTAAATCGAAATTATGGTCCCCATTATGTCCACTATTATAAAGCGCATTGTGCCTCCTTTAATTTATATTTTGTATACCTTTGTATAGGATACATATGTGTACTTATTTCTGATATAGGACTTAAAAGGGAATTTTTAAATTTTTTTTTAATTTTTGATTTTTAACTACCATAACCATCATTTCTTGTCCATTAATATCATTTAAAAAATTTTTTTGTTTCTCAAATATTTAAAATATATCAACAAATGTTATAAAATTAAAATTGTTTAATGAAATATTAAAAAGATTATCGCAACCGTAGTGATGGTCGCAATCATCTTTGGTGTCATCAGCAATATCGTATCACTTTTAGTTTTTATTTTAGACACATAGATGTGGATTATATATTTAAATATTATTGAAAATATAATTTTGGCAATTTTTTATAACTTTCTATATTAAACCTTCATAATGCTAACGCCGTTCGCTGAACAGGTTTGTGTTTCATTAAATCCAGCTAATTGGTAGTAAATAGCATTAATGTGCCATTAAAAAAAATTTCTAATTCTTTTTAATCCCAAAAGTAAAAAAATTTGAAGAAATGCTCATATAACTAGAAAGTTTAAACTTTACAAAACTTTATTTTTCACATTTTACTTATAACACGCTATTGAAATATATATGAAGGTTTCAATTTTATAAGATTTAATGAAAAATTCGTATTTGGTACACAGAAAAAAGTTTGTACATTAATATATAGAAATTTACTTTCATTGTTTTCAGTTCATAATATTTAAGCATAATTTCTTAAGCATTAAAACTTTTTTTATTTTTTATTTTATTTTATTTTTTTTTTTTTTTCAAATGAATCAAAATTCAGGAGACTGAAAAAATTGTTTAAATTTTCATTTATATTTGTAAAAAGATGTTTAAAATTTTCTTTGCAAAATTTAAAGTTTTCAATGATTTTTAGCTACATTTTGGGAAGCGCTTTTTATCAAAATGATGTGCTGCAGAATGCGAGCAAAATTATGCAAATTTCTAAACATTATTTTTTAGCAGATTTTCCTAAATTTTTTCCATTTTAAAGCATTTGTTGTTAACATTTTCATGTATAACCATTTTCATTTATCATTTGAAATCAAATCTTATAAGATTTTACAAAATTTTTGCAAAATTTCTAAAATTTTCATTACGAACAATTTAGTAATATCTAGGAACAAAATTTTATATTTTATGAAAAGGTTTGGGAAAAAAGGTCATGTTTGATGTTATGATATTTATGATAAAAATTTTCAAATATATGAATTTTTTTCTCTGCGTATAAAATAACTCAAAATTGCTTATAGGCTACAAAATAATATAAGTAATATTCACTTATTGTCGATTAAAATGAAATACATATTTGATATGTCTTTTTTGTTAAAACGAAAGGTTTATTTATTTATAAATATCATGGTCACTTTATGAGAATTTTTATTTTGCATATTTTGTATTAAATAATCTAATTTCATAAAAATGATGATGATCCCGGTATAAATGCTAATACTTGTATCTGTTTTGCGTTCTTTTCTTTTATGTCTTTTATTTTATGTGCACTTACATGTCATGAATCCGAGATACTTATTTATTTTATTGCCAAAAGGGAAATATTATTGTTTTTTTTTATAAATATAATTTTATTACGTACTCGTATTGTCATGTGTAACTCTTTTTTATACCATTTCTGAAATAATTTTTGGTCTCATGTTAATTTTTTGCATATAAGTAGGTATATATATTTATGTTTGCATGCATACATTTATTTAAATGAACAGTGAATGAAAAAATTAGTTGAATTTTAAGGATATGCTAGGATTCAGAATTATTATAGGGGGATTTATGATAGTATCGGCTATTATATTATGTTCGTCTGTCCCTCAAGATCAATAGTATTGATATTGATTTAAAATACCAGAGTCTAAATATCATTTCAAGATATCAAAATCAAATACTATTCTTTTAAGACCATAAGATTATATAATGATAAATCATACTGATTGCATACTTATTTTTTATTATCCACCAAAAAAAAAAAAAACGATCAAGTGCTTCCAAAAAAGAACATTTTCCGCACTTCAAAAGCAGAACTAAGTACATATTTTGAGCTATTTTGAAAGTTAATAATTACTTCCAAAATAGTATAAATCAATATATTTTTAGCAGGTAAAAAAGTGAATAATTTCTAAGAAAATTTCACAAATTTTAAAGCATTTTTATTATCTTTTAATAAGGCTAGCATAGATTTTTTTATCAGAAAATTCTATAAGCATAGTTTTAAGAGAAGTATTCAAAAGCAATGAAGAGAAAGCATAAAAGACAACCATGGTTTAAAACAAGAACTTCAGCAGCTCCTTTTCAACACTGAGTACTTCCTTCCAATGACAACGCAATGTTAAAATCATGACTTTTTCAACTCTTTTTCAGTTCTTTTTTTTTTTTTGCTGGGTAATTTCAAACCGATTAATTCAATTAAGGTAGATCAATTAGCCACGATTTAACTTCAAATGCCATTGTTTAATATACTCGTGATTATAACCATATATTTTATGATATTAGTTCTGCATAAATCAACAGTGAAAGTTTCCATAAAAATTCTTAAGGAATGTAGTGGGCCTTGCATCAGGGAAGCTTAAATAATTCAAAGAAATTTTAATTCATTTATTTATATATATTTTTCCCTTATTTCCTAACACACTGTATGCTATTTATTTATGTATGCTAAAATTTTAAAAGTACTTATATTCTCATAAAAATATTATGAAAAAATTTAAGGAATAATGCTTGTATGATTTTTTGTTTTTTTTTTTTACATATTTTGTGTCTATTTTTATGATTTTTTTTACATTTTATTTTTATTTTTTTTCTTGTTCGGTTTTTATGGAAATTCTACAATTTCTATTTGGGAATGTTTTGCCGCGCTTAAGTTCTTGAATGTTGAACGAAAAAAAAAAAAAAATATATATATATATAAACATCTAGGAAAAACATTCGGATTTATGATAAACATGAGGGTTTATATAAAAATTTTTGCTTCATAAAAATATGTTGCAGTCGGAAAGAAATATTTTGCTATGTATTTTTATTTTTGTTGTTTTGAAGAACAACTCTTTTTTGTTGTTGCTGCTGCTGATGTTGATGATGTTATTTGTAGCCCGTGCTTTTTGATTCCATTCATTTATACACATATTTCATCCCTATATTATCAGTCTTTAGACTCGTTGTAAAAGATGGTAGGATACAAAAATACTTATACATAAGTATTTATAAAACATTGTTGTGTAGTTGTTATTGTTATGAAAGATAGACATCGAGACAGACACTACTCACAAACATATAAACATAGTTAAATTTTTTTCCTTTTTTAGGACGAATACAACAAAAATGATGGCTCTATTCAGGCACTGTTTGTTGTTATGTTTATATGTTGGTATGTATATAAATACTTATGAAATGAAAATTTATAAATATGAAATACGCAGCAGAACAAAATTTTATCTTGACGAGAAATATTTAAGATCATAAAAATATATTCCCCTGAGTTTAATCTGGATTTAAATTTAAATTGTAAAAAATATAGTAGTATTAGAGCATAGAGAAAATAGAGATTTGAGAGCGCAAGTTTCAGTAAATTGTATCTTTTGTTTGAACATGTTTGAAAAAAAAAAAAAATGCTACTACAAAATGACACTTTTTGCTTTCACTCGAAAAAAGCAAACAAATGTGGGCTGCAGACCTTTTTGAGGACATCATACAGCAATTTTCAAAAATTTCGAAACCCTTCAAAATTTGGAGATGTTGATAAAAACCCGCTTTTAGGGTAGTTTCTGCGCTAAAAATCTCGTAGCTCCCTAAATTTTAAGTCAAGTCAAGATTTTTAGTTTGACTTGGAAAGCAGAAGGAGGTATCTTTTAAAGTGTGTACGAAAAAAATTCGCACACACATTAAGGCTTATAACATTTGGTGTACGCAAAAAAAGGTTAGTACCGTTAACTTATTTACATTTTTTGTTATTCTCAGTAACAATTTACTTAATTTTGTTGTAATAGCATATTTAATTTTCATTAAAATGAAAATTTAACAAAATTCACGTAAACGTATAAGTCAAATTTATAATCAAAATACATGCCGACCATATAAAACAATTGCTGGAAGTGCAGTTGAGTGATGAAGTTCAGTTTTTTTTTTAGCCATAAAAAATACTAAGAGTTCTTGATCACCAAAACAAACCCCGATAACCGAAAAAACTTTTTTACAGACTATACACGCAGAGCTGTAGCTGTATTGACCATAATCTAAGAGCAACATACTATGATTGGAATATATGATAACAGCGAAAAATAGAAATGACTATATGTAATAATTATTATGATTCTATTTTGCCATAATGTGTCCGACTTTATGGTTTGTTTTTTCATGTAATATTTTACTTATAATTGAATAAACTTATTACATCATTATTCCATTATATCATTTTATGATTTGATGTTATTTTATTATTATTCTATCATATTACATTGTTATACCACATTGTCATATTATTCCATTTTATCGTATTATTATCCCATTTTATCATATATTTATCCAACCTTATCATATTATTATTCCATCTTATCATATATTGAAACAAGAATAATTCTTATAATTTTTTAATGAAATGATAGAGAAAAAAGCCAAAAACAAAGAAATATTTACATATTTTTTATTCATCAATTATATTTATTTGTAACACCATATGTGTTTTTTTTAACTGAATCTTTTAATTATATTGTTTATATTACTTGAATCACACCGAGTATATTTATTCATATATAAACTAAATGGGAATTACAATGAAATTGGAAAACAAACATTAAAAACAAAATATATTTAAAAATAAACAAATTAAGAATTTTCCACTATTTACTATTATTTTAAAGATAAGTACCATAACAAATAATGTATTTGAGGCAGAAAAATTGGGAAATTAATTAACAAAATATTTACTGAAACATTATTCAAACGTTTTAAGCAAATTTCGTAAACCTCTTTTAGTTTATTAAAAATTTATTTAAAAATGTAGAATTTAATAACTTTAAAGGTAATGGCTGATGATTGCTTTTTCGAGGTGATACCAACGTGAGTTCAAATGATATTAAATTGTTTGTAGCTTCAATAGGCTGTGTTAAAAAAACCAAATGGTCGCTCATCTAAATGTGTCTAAAATTATGAATGGTGATACTATATTTAATAATTTGGCCAAATTTTAACTTCAACAATTTTAACACAACAACATCATAGTTGTGGTTTTTTTATTATTGATATTTCTATAAAATATTTTGTCTTTAATTTTAATATACATAAAATGTTCGCTATCATTTTATGTATATTAAAATATACATAAAAATAAATTAACTCGTACATTTTCATATGTTTTCGTCTTAAAGTAACGTTTTTAATCCTAACTATTTTTAAAAAATTATAAAATATGAGTAGTTATGTTAATGTTCCTTTAAATGTAGCTCGCAAAAAAGTTTAAATCAGACGCTGTGTATTAAACTTTCAGTGCCTGTTTCCACGATGTCGAATGAAAACCCCTTTCGATAATTTATATGGAAATCAATAAATAAACTTAAATTTTTTTTGTTGTTTTCCTTACAATTAGTCGAAACGAGTTTTTAGTTCGACATTGTATGACAGGCCTTTCTTTTTTATTTCTCAGAAATAGAAATTATTTCTCATTTTTATTTTATGAATTTCAAATAATATTTTTTAAATAAAACTCAAGTCGTGATTTTTATTTTTAATAAGAAATAGAAATCATAAAATGTTATTTAATTTTATTTTTAATCTATTTGTATCACTTATTTGTTAACGATGAATAAAATGTCTAAAAAAATTGGTGATTTTTCTACCTACTTCAAATTAGTATTTCGAAACGCATAAATGATCCATTTGTCTGTGGTAGCAATAGAATTCGCAAAATTTCAGTTAAAAAGAGGTTTTCAAGGAATATCTGAAGATCTATTGGAACTAAGTATAAAAGGTCTAAAATGACAGTTTAAAGGCAATAATGTAAAAGGAAAGATATCAAGGACATTTTTAGTTGAGTATTAAATTTTTCGCTTCAAATTAACTTCCATGTCATCTATGTACAAATACTTACTTATTTTAAAATACTCACTAGATATATCTGAATACATTGCATGCCAAATCTTATGAAGATATCACAGAAATCGTGTAATGGTCGAAGTTGATTAAAAAACCTCGCCTACATATTAATAAAATATCTATTTTATTATACATTTTATAAAAATTTTAATACATGATATTTATATTGTTTAAAAACAAAAATAAAAATCTTAAAATATTCTCTATAAACATTTGGAATATATCTTCCTGGAAGAAATTTACACAATATCTTATTTTTATTATTTGGACGAAAATCATCAAAGCAACATTTTTCTAATATTGCATTTTTATCAGTTTGAAGAAAGTTAGGCAATAGATAAGAAAAAAAAAAATATATAAAATTTTAATTTTTTAATATTTTTATCCTCAAAATATCTCACTTTTTCAATAAGGTGAGTATCACCTCCGCAATAAATTGATGATATCCGATTGGGATCATTTGGAAGAAATTAATGCAATATTTTTATTTTTCAGTCACAGTTTTTTCAGTTGTCGAAAAATTTTTCAAAAATGAAAAAATATTGAAGAAAATTTTTTGTCTTTTAGCAAAAAATGGATATTTTATGTAAGCATTTTAGTTTTCGCACTTTTTAAGGCTTATTTTTTATTTTTTTTATTTTTCTCTTTGATTTTTAAAATTGTCTGAAGAAGGCTAAAATATTAGTACTTCAACAATGAAGAAAATAATTTCTTTTTGCTATTACATACCAATTTTATTTTGACAGACTCATCCATTTAAGCATTTTTGTGCATTTGTTCACGCAAAAAATCTAGATTATTTACATTTGAAAATAAACTTCGCCTGCGAAGCTTCATTCTTTAATTCAAAAATAACAACTTTTTCTATAGACTTATTATATCGATTATTATATTTATTTTCTAATATATTTCATTAATCATAAAAACTGTTTACGAATATATTTTCAAATAATTCTTATAAATGTGAAAAATCACAGAAAAGTTTGGACATGTTTAATCAAAATGAAATTATAGTCCAAAAGTTACGAAAAAAACAATTAAAAATATTGAATAATTTTTCTTATGAAATGTAACCCAAATATGTATTTAAATTTTTTGGTTAATTTTTTATTGGGTTATTTTGCTGGCAGTCGTTTTATGGTTTATTTATAAATTTATTACAATATCTTTAAAAAAAGTATGAAAAACTAATGAAAACGAGAAAAAGTTCTTTTTCTATATTTAAAAAAATGTAAACTTTTTCCTGGCCTCATTTTTTGAAGCATTTACACTTTTTAAACTTTTTTTTAAGGTTCATTTTAGCTCCTCTTTTTCTCACCTTCTGGCATAACTGCTAATATATGATGAAGTTTTACTATTATAGTTCAGAATTTAATAACGAATTAAGGAAATTTCCGATAGATTTAAAAAAAAAATTGCTAAAATTTCAAGAGAAGATAAAATTTTGTTAAAAGTATTAAGTTTTATAAAAATGATTGGCCAGAGAAAGATAAGAAATAATTTGACATTTAATAGAAATGTTATAATTTTACAAAATAATTTTAATCGTGTCGTGATTTTCAAAAATTTGAGAAATCGTGTACTACAACTGTTATATCCAGGTTATTGGGAGATAGTTAGAATGAAACAGATTGCTAGATGTTATTGTTAGTGGCCAAAAAATTGATGATGATATAGAAAAACTACTTCATCATGCTAAGTTTGTTATTCACATTCAACGAATCCTCCCAAACAGTTATCTCCATGGCCACAGTCCACAATGCCGTGGCAACGTATTCATTTGGACTATGCAGGTCCGTTTGAAAAACACATGTGTCTGATAATAGTAGACTCTTTTTCTCAATTCACTTATGCACAGTGGGGCAGAATCGACATTTTTTGGAAATAAATCTGTAACTTCTGATCAGCCGGTTGGATGTTCATGAAATTTGGTATAGGCGTAGCAGAGGAGTGTACAATGTTATGTTTGGAAGGGGGGCACAACAATCCCGCCAGGGGCGGAGCTAAGGGCTCAAAGTTAGGTACCTCTGACATGAGAAATTTTTAATCGCTTACAACATTTTTGTTTCTCGTCCTATTTCAAATATTTTTATATATTGTTGTAGGCCCTGATAAGACCTATAAAAAACATGCTTACATGTCCTATTTATCTCTTATAGTTTTCGAGTTATTTGCGTTTGCATTTTTAAGCACCATAATTTTGCATGTTCTTGGTCCAGTTTTTTTCATATATATCCTAGTATTTCCGATTTTATTAGTTTTTTCCTCAACTAGTTAAAGAACAAAATTATCTATTGAATAAAGAAAATTTGAAGTCGATGTCTTTACCGAGTCCAAAAACAAACAATTTTGAATTTGAAAATTGCAAAAAAGACGACTTTTTGTTTTTTTTTAGCCGAAAAAGTATCTACACTCTTTTTTATCTAAAATAACATTTTATTCAGCAACATATAATAATTTTGCACTTTTCTGTAAGGTAGCTGACTCTAAGATAAAAACCAAGCCCAATAACTCAATTGGTCATGGTACATACCCTCCCGAATTCGACCCATTTTATATGAAAGTTTTGATTTTAGACCATATTTTCTCAAATCCCAAAGCACGAATCGACAAGCGGAATATATTTTAAGAATCTCCAATATGTCGTTAAAAGTTTTAAATCAAAATCTACGGGACTTCGGAAAAATGTGGATTCTATAGCCAAAAATGTAAATAATCCCATTTTTAGGAATTTTAATTAGTTTATTTGGGAATTCAGGAAAACCCTACCCCTGATTGAAATTTGGTTAACGCGCTTTCATTTATATTACTGGGATCCATATTTCCTGCAAATTCCATTAAGATATCTTTATAAACAAATATGTTATTACAATTAAAAATTTGTATTTTCTCCAAAAAAACCAAATTGAACCTTTTGTTTGGTTTATTTCTAAACAGCGAAAGAAATTTTAAAAATATGTATTCCAAATAAAGCTTATCCTTTAGTGTATATAATTTTCGATCTTTTGCAAAAAGGCTCAAGTCAATGTGATGCCTCATTTCAGAAATATGCGTCTTTAAACTTTTATATTTCCAATTTATTGTACATATGACTATATTTTTACAAACTTGCAACTTTTGCATTTAGCTTTGCGTGAATAATTACTAGACAATTATGTATATTTCTGTATACTTTCAATAATATCTATACACAAAATATTTTTATAAAAATAATTAATAAATATTTTTTATATTTAATAGGGTTGCCACATTTCCCAAATTTAAGTAAATCTTTATCCTTTTCTAAGCATTCATAAATTTCTATTAATGAATTTAAAATAACAAAACAAACAAAAAATGTCTATTTTAACTTAATCAATATTATTATTTTTAGTATTTATCATCTCCCTTAATAAATATTCTATTTCTAATACGATTTTTTATTACTTATTTACATTAAATTTATGTAGACAATTTTTCTAATATTTTAAACTTATACTACTTATTTTCTATAAAATAATCTGTTGTATCTGTATATATATCTAAAAGATAATAAAGGTCCTTCAAGTCTTCCGTATTTTGAGTTGATAAAGGCTGATAATAAATTCAACGTTTTCTCATTGATGATAGTACAGGGTCTGATGATAACAATAGGCTATTAAAAAATCCTGGTTTTGTGACGTTCTGAAGCATTTCTTGGAGCTGAATAATTGAACATGCTTAAAATTTCTGTTTCTTTCTTCTTGAGCCTCTATTGTAAGCTTTCCAAGTGGAAGAATATTTCGTTCAATTATAATTTCGCCACGACACAATACTTTATGTACTATTGGTGTCATTTCTTTCTATGGATATAGAGAAACAAGTAGTTTAGATATTTCTGTTGCATATTAATAATAGTATGTTAGACATTTCAAGTAACTCCTTATTAATACCAGTTATTTTTGATGTAGCTTCAAAATTTCCGAGAAACCTTCTTGCTGTGTTTCCATCATTTATACTACTACCAGGCGGCAGAGGTTTGTCGATGTTTAATCCCGTCTCTTCTCTGAATTCATCCTGGATTCTACTTTTCTCAGATATTCTAAGTGATTTTAAATCCTTGTTATTTCTGGTAGGTTTTGTTAAATTTTCTAGCACACTTCTATACTGTAAATCATATGCTATTAATACAACGTCGCTGTTATTTACTTTTTCCTACTGATCTGCAGAAAAATCTGCAACTACCCTGGTAGCTGTATTCTCAAGCAAAGAAGATAGCTCTACACATGCTTCCTTTTCGGTAATCGAAATATATGGTAAGATAGTTTGCTTTTTTGCTTGAATATCCTTGTATGATGGTTGAATTGAGTGTCCCTTTTTAAGCAGAGCTTTTCTTAAAATTTGATATTTGTTTCGGCTGAGGTCCAGTTCAAGAAAGCAATTGCTTCTTCCTCTGTAAAATTGGATTGTGTTGTTGGAGTAGGTACACTTTCGGCAATCCGTTTAAGACGTTTTGGTGATGCAGTTGGCAATATTTCAGCAATATTAATTGCACTCTTAGGTTAATTCTCCTTTTTTAACATTGCTTTGAATGTATCAGAAACTTCTTTATTCGAAATTATAGAAAGCTTATGGGCCTGTCTCTTCTTCTTAGATCTTGTACTTAAATCATCATATGTCTTGCAGGGTGCTCCAGTTGATATTTTGCACGACGATATTTCTATATCAGTATCCATCTAATCGAAATGTTTAATTTTTAATCTGTTAGTACGCTGATTCAAGAACTTCATTTTTATGTCATACAACTTTAAAAAGCTTTCTATCTGAGATTTACCAATGACGTCGACTTTTGCTTGATATGTAGTTTTTATGAATTCTACTAGGCTTCCAAACGATTAAGATCATTTTTAGATAAACTCCACAGAACACAACACAATTGTTCATGTTTCAATGTAATCACCATGGTAATCAACTTCATTATGATGTTGATAAGGATTAGCTGCACATTTATATTTTTATATTATTTAACTTGAAAACGGTTTCTGTGCACACAAAAACAGTAAAAATAGTAAACATTTCAAGAGAAAATATTTTTCTCTTTTGCTATATTTTTCCTGAATATTATGAGCAAGACTAGTAAGAAGTTCTATTTTCAAATTCCTTTTGAATTATATTTTCAAAAAGAATTAATAGAAAATATAACGAACTTTTTCAAAGTTTTTTGCTGGAATCTGTAATTAACTACCGCCATCGATAATGTTGTCTTCGAACAACATACTAATATGAGTTATTGGTATGTTGTCGGTGACTAAGTATATACAAGTAGTCCGCCTCTTTGGCAGGAGTACCTCTAAAAGTGTGTTAGTGAAAATGTACCGAACTCTAAGTATGTGTTAGTAACAAAAATTTAATTGCGTTGTCGCTTTTTTATTTTCCCCATTCACACAGAGTTCTATAAAACTGTTTTAAAATTCAATTTGTTTGAACTTTCAATACTAAAAATTTAGACTCTGTTGTACAATTTAATTTCTAAAATAAATTGTCAAAAATGAATAAAAAAATATATTTTATGTTTTTGTGCGAATTGGATTAATTTTAAAATAATAGTGGGCTAATGGTGTTCCAAAAAATTGTAAAATAATGTATGATTATGTAAAAAAGTGTAAAAATCCTTTAATTCAAATCAAATATTTGTTGGTAAAATTTTTGTGTTTTTTCTTTGCATTAGTTCTCTCATAATTCACATGGCACACAGTGTGGTAGAATCGCCAAAAAAGGCGCTTAATTCAGACATGGTGTATAGCGCTTTGCTTATAATTTTGTTGCAATAATTAGCTCATTACTACATTGATAAATTACTTCTTCAATTTTTAATTTTTTTATATTTTTTTTTTAATCTTTATAATATAAAAAGTATTTTTGCGACCTATTAATGTTGTGTTTGAATTTTAAGATTTTATACTTTTATCCTAAAGACAAGATTTTCAACCATCTTTGGAAATGTTAAACGTAAATAATAGATTTTGAAGCTGTGTATATAATTTCGATGTATAAAAAATGTATGTAAATACTTTTGAAATGAAAAATGCATACGAATTTTTCTTTTAATATCAAAAATAAATACCGCGACTTTTTAGAAATTTGCACAATCTACTCTACACATTTTAAGCTTTACAACAATAAAACAGTTACTTCAAAATATTTTATAACAACAGAATAATATATAAAAAAAATTTTCCAAATTTTCAAAAAAATTAGAAAAGTGTAAATATATATGACTATGACTTTATAATACTTTTTTTTAATAAAAAATTTTTTTCCCGATTCTGGAGTTTGGTGAAATAATATATATGGTAAAATCATAGACCAAAAACTTTTTTATTAATTATGTAAATTTAGGTAAAAAAAATCAGCAAGAAGGAATTTAGTTACAAATATTCTGAGCACACAATTGTATTTGCTATAACGCTCCAGCAAATATAAATAGAAGTAATTTTTAAAGAAGTACTTTTTCCTTACTTCCAAAGTTTCAGTAAGTGTACGGTTTCTTGTGCTTAAGAAGATTTATAAACATCATACAAAGATGTTATTAACAATTCAGATAAATTTTTTTGATATAAAACGTTGAGAATTTACAAATATTTTTTACTTAATAATAACTGTTTTAATCAAATGAAAAATATTATTATGTATGTGTTTTTTTATAAAAAATTTTTGGTTTATATAAAAGTAGTTTCCTTGAATTGATAAAAAAGTACATAGAAAATCAATTTTACATGACATAGTCAACGTGACTTCCTATTCAGTGAATAGATATCAAAAAAGAGAATATCTTTCACTGAAAAGCCCATGTTAAGTTTAATGATCCGAATTTAAACTACTTCTGGATCACAAGTTCAGAATCTTATTTACTTTCTTCTTTTTTGCTGGGACTATTTATAATATAATAAGTTTTAAAAATTATTTCTGATTTTTATTTTATGAATTTCAAAATAAAACTCAAGGTGTAATTTTTGTTTTCTCTCATAAAAAATAAAAATGTACAATCTATGATTTTTATTTTTAAATAAGAAATAAAAATTATAAAATTATTTTTAATTTTTTATCGCATAATGTAAAAAAAGTCTTTTGCATTTATCTACATTATTGTAATGTGCAAAATATACAAAGTTTATGTGTTATTTATCAGGGGTATGTGTGGGCCTTTTTGTTAACGATGTATAAAAGGTCTAAACATAGCAATAAATACTGGTGATTTTTCTAGCAACTTCAAATTAGTATTGCCAAACGCATAAATGAAGCATTTGACTATGTTCACATAGAAAATTATATTGAAGTTTTCACTTCTACAAGTAACATAAAGTGGTAACTAGAGAATTTGAAAATTTTCAGCCAGAAAGAGATTTTCAATAAATATCTAAAAATTTATTGAACTAAGTAAAACAAGTTTAAATGATAGTTTATACGTAAAAGGAAATATATCAGATACAGGCAGTTAATGTAAAAAAAAATATTTTGTAATTGCAAAAATTAGAATTTTTAAATAAGAATTAAAATTTTCGCTTCAATTTAACTTCCATGTCGTCTATGCACAAATATTTAAAAATATTCATTAGATTTATCTAAACACATTGCATGCCAAATCACAGAAACCGTGTAACGGTCGAAATTGATAAAAAAAACTTTGTCTACATATTAATAAAATAAACTTTTCCTACACATTTTTATAAAAATTTTAATACATGATATTTATGTTGTTTAAAATCAAAAATAAAAATAAAATCTTAAAATGTATTCTGCTTTTTAGTTGGAAACATAAAACTGATTGTTTGATTTTTCATTCATATTTTAAAACTCACAAACTGATATTTAATTTTGATGATATTTAATTTTGAAAAAAAAAAAAATATTTTTCAAATAATAACAAAAAAATCAAAAATAACAATTAAATTTTAAATTATTTTTTAAATTGTACACTTATGGTCTCTGGATAAAACTTTTAATTGAAAATAAATTAAAAATTCAACGAAAAATTTGTTGAATTGATAACATTTTTGTCAAAATAATAAAAACATTAGTCATAGAAATGTATTCTTTGTTTGAAAAAATAAGAAATCCAATAAAGAATTTGCTGATTCAATAACAATTTTTCTCAAAATGCTGTGTTTAGTTAACAACTATCATAATCAAGAAAGCAAATTTTTTTATTATAAACTAATTTTTATTCAACAAAAACAACGATTGGTTTGACAATAAAACATTTATGAAAACTAAAATAAATATTCAATTAATTACTTAATTATATGATATTTATGTTAACAAATATTTAAATTAAATAAGTTGACAAGAAAATTTCAATTTATTAGTCAATATGACAAAGATCGTTATAGGCTGCAAATTGATCTTTTTTTTGTTTTGGTTCTTTGAATTTTGTAATCAACACGACTTTTATTTTTTCTGTACACCAAAAATAATTATAGAATATTTTTAGCTAATTAAAAGGCAATTTTATTAACTTTCCTCTTTCAATTTTTTGTGAAAATTGCATTATAATTACAATGAATCTATCATTATTTTTATACTTAATGCAGAAAAATCTCAAAACATTGTAATAGGCTTTATAGTTTTCTACTGCATAACATTGAGTTTAGAAAAAATTATATATACCAATTTTAAACGAAATAAATAGATTTTTATGGGTGAACCTATCATTATTTCGATGACTATAGTTAAATACGAAGAATTTAGTTAATTGCCAGAAGCTATTCTACTTACTAAATTTTATGTGATATTCTTACAGGCAGGTTTTCGTATGCTCTTATTGAATGTGATTTTCTTATCCTATTTATCTCACTAATTCTTCAGTGCAGTTCTTAAGCTCCTGAAAAAAAGTACATTTCAATTTATTTGGCATTTATGGAACATTATTCATCTTTCTGAATGAAATACAGTATGTGTGCTTATGATTTTTTATTTTTATTTTATTTTCTACATTCCTTTTGCGGTTACATTTCAGTTTCCGTTTTGGCAATCATGTTTGTCTCTTGTTAAACAAAAAGGAATAATTTATTTTTTTTTATTTTTTTCTTTATTTATTTATGTATGTTTTTTTTCATGGGTAAAAGATTTATGTATTGCATCATTTATAAATAAACATGATAGAGATTGAAAAAAAAAAACAAACTGAAGAAAATTATCATATTCAAAGCCGCCTGATAGATAGATAGACAAATAGACTCATATGCCTGCGAATCCTTAACAGTGAAATGAAAATGTTTAAATTGTTCTTTTCCTTCTCTTACTTTTTGCAGATACTTTGTTGGCGGAAGTCTATGAGGCACATTTGCGCGGTCCAGGATTTGTGATGGAACCGCCGGGTCGTGTTGAGTTTTCAAATTCCTCTGGCGGTTGGCTAGATTGTTCTGCTTCGGGCAGTCCTCAGCCGACCATTGACTGGGTGCATGCAGACGGTACGGCTGTAACGGAAATTCATGGTGTTCGTCGAGTGCTACGCAATGGTACATTGGTACTTTTGCCATTTCCTGCAGCTGCATATCATCAAGACGTACATAATACAATATACCGTTGTGTTGCTAGCAATGGTGTTGGCCGCATTGTATCCAGAGATGTACAAGTCAGAGCTGGTAAGTCATCACGAAAAAAATTAATTCTATTTAAATGCAAACAGACAAAAAGACAAAAATGATTATTAAAAAAATAAGTGGTATAAAATTGCTGTTATGGTGTCTGCTAATTAAATTTTCTTTTTAATATATTTTTTCTACCAAAACCCATACTTACAATAATATTTACAGAAATGTAGTTGTTGTTTTTGTATAATAATTTCAATACAATTTTGTTTTCATATTTTCCATTTATTTTGTTTTTTTCGTGTGGTTTTTTTGCAGTTGTGGCACAAGCTTATAAAGTTGATGTAGAAGTTTTATCTGCATCTCGTGGTTGCACAGCCATTTTACGTTGTGTAGTGCCAACGTTTGTTAAGGAATTGGTTCGAGTGGTCTCATGGGTTCATGAACCTGCTATCTACATATATCCATCACTACAAGGCGGTAAGTGTGTTCTCGTATTCATTCATTCATTATTTCACTCACTAATACATACAAACATAAACACTTATAAAATGAATGTATGCAAGTATTTGTATGCAATATTATTAATATCCCAGCAGGAAAAGATGTTAGTACTTCATCACTGCAGGCCTTTGTGAATGCCTCCATACCTTTCCGAAAAAATGTTAAATATATTCCACTTTGCCTTGTATGAAAATTCCTCAAAGAAAGCCTCGGCTTCTTTTAAAAATAATCGGTGCTAATTCTTGTTTCCCTTTCGTTAGACTCACATTTTAATTTTCTCATTACAAACAGAAATATTTTTATTCGCGAGACTTACGAAGTCAAAATCATTTAGTCTTACTTTAAGTGTCGGTAGTCCGAATGTCGTTTTTTTAATTCAATTTCAGACTCTTTTGTAATAGCACACAGAACATAAAAGAGCATATTTATTTATTTAAGAGTCCTTGCTTTATCGCTTCTTTATGGAAGGGAAAAGCGAAGGACTTGCCTGCAATGACATGCGTTGGAATGCGAGTGACATACCTCGTTGATCCTATATAAATGATTTTAGAATGTCTCTTTAGTCCTTCTTTTTCCGGCTGGGATGTTGCTGACATTTTTATTTGTACGTTTATAAAAGGACACGTACTTGCATTATTATTTTCACTCTTTCAGTCAGTCTGTGTATGTGTGTTGTAAACTCGTTGTGATGCTTTGGCTGCGACGTACTTGTAAATTATGAGGGAGATTGAAAGGGAGAAATGAAAAGGAAAATTCTGATAAAAAATATAAAACTACAAAGTTAAATGTGCAATGCTACATAAATACAATAAAAAGTAGAAAAATACACGTTTTTCAAAGTATATATATATATATATATTTTTTTTTTTTTCACCTCTAATGAAAATTAATTCTATTAAATGTAAATACAGTGTTATAAATTTTTATTTGATATTTAAACATATGGTTGTTTTAAGTAACGTTGTAAATTTATAAATTTAGCTTGTTAGAATTTAAAGAAATATTTGGAAAACTAAACATAAAAAGAATAAATGGCGTTCTAAGTTTGTAAGAATATGACATGTAGTGGTAATATAATTTTTATTAGTAAGTATATTGAGAACTGAAGCGAGCTTGTACTCAGCGATCTTCGCTACTACCATTAAAAAATCAACATAAAATTATTGCTTTTTTTTTTTGGTATGGAGGACATTAATTTCGTTGGACCGTCCCAAATTTCATATCATACGAGAAGTGTGAAATAGGTATAAAATATCTGTGGATATTAGCTGATAAATCTTAACTTTGCATGCAGGATTGGATCCCCCCTTCTACCTAAACTTTGGATAAGAAAATTATTTCTACAAAATATTAAGGCTTCACAGTTATATATAATAATTACTTTGTCCGGAGTTGCTACTCCCTCTAAACATAACCCTCCTATTCTTTGCATTTAACTTCATATAAAGTATAAATACTCTACAACAAATAGCTGTTTTTCTAAACCCCTTCTCATTATCTTAAGCCATTTATAGAGTTAGGACCATGATCTTTAATTTAATTTTTCAAATCTAATTCAGAAAATTGAAAGGTACCACCAAATCCCCACTTATGGATTCCCACCTAAATTGGAGCGTATATTTTTAAATTAATGTTTCTTGGTTAGTTAATACAAAAAATCAAAAAGTACCATTAGAAAAACGAAAAAGTACTAAAACAGACTGGTAAACTTGAGTTTTCAAAATACTCACTACGTCAAAAATTTGCGTGTTACAGATATGACTCAAACGGTACAAATGTGCATTTAATTACTTAAGAAAAATTAATTTTTAAAAAAAATAACAAAAAAGTTCCATTAGATTATTTTGTGTGACTAAATAATCCAACCAACCCTTCAAATTTTATCAAAATTGGCTCAATGAGTTTGAATAAAATGTAGCTTTCCGTTTTTAACCTTTTTAGGTACTTTTTTAATATATATGTACAATGTCAATAAAAAGGAAAAATATTTTATGAAAAAAAACCTTAAACCTTCGAATTTCCATAAAGTACCAAATCGGTATTTGTTATTTTTCTGTATTTGTATATGTATATTTTCTATATCTAAGTCTTGATAGTTTCAACTAACATTCCACTAGATTATTTTGTGTGACTAAATGAACAAACCAACTCTTCAAAATTTTATCAAAATTGGCGTCATGAGTTTGATTAAAATGTAATTTCCCAGTTTTACCTTTTTTTTAAGGTATTTTGAATGTAACAAAGGTTTTATTCCAATGAGATTCTATAATAAAATATTCATATATATAATGTCAATAAATAGAAAAATGTTTTATGAAAAAGAAAAAAAAAAACGAGAAAGAAAGATATAGTCGGTCAAGACCGACTGTATGATATCCTACACCATTGTGAATGAGCATAAAAATTCGAAAACCCCTTCTTATATTACTCTTGTGGCCAATTTTACTAAATGTAAAATAAAAAATATATAAGTACAAAATTATGTGTTGATACTAACATCTAAAAGATTTTATGTACTTTAGGGCGATTACTGGAGGTGGTTTCATATGGAAGCTATGGTAAATTATGGACCTATTCTCATAACACTTGACAATGTTGTTTCTACTTACATAAAATTTATGTATTTTGCACTATAAAAAGTGATTTTCGGAAGAGGAGTTTATATGGGAGCTATGGTCAATTGTGGAGCGATCTTCATAAAATTCAGTACAAAAATTGATACTTATGCACAACTTCTTTGCACCGAATTTCATTAAAATATTATTATTTTCAATTCATCCATGAGTGTTTAAACTCTATTCCGGGGGACATTTGTATGAGACGCTTTAAACATCTTGTAATTCATAAGGAAAAGGATATCACGAGACCGACAACAGTGCTAACAGTTTATTGGACGACCGGAAAATATATGAATATTGCTATAGTGAGGACAATAAAAAAAATAATAGAAATAATGCTTATTTATATGCGAATGTAAGAACATTTTTCAAAGTTAGTGGACCCAAAACTGGCATCCACTTACTCATTTTACTTTTATCATTACTATTTTTTAAATATTTTTATTCCAATTTTTGACAAGTGGTGTGGTTTAATTAATAAATATAGATGATATTTGATAACCAGGAAAACCACGAATCTGTAACTTATGCGCATTAGATATGCAGTAAAGAAAGAAACGCATGCTCTAAAAAACGCGAAAATATACTCCTGAAAAACCAAAAATGTTTGTAATTTAAAAAATATTTCTTATTTTGAATTCTAATTTATCACAGGAAAACTTTATTGATCTTCTATTTGCCAACTAATTAGTTCAGATATTATCAAAAAGATTCATATGTAAATTTACATACATAGCATTCATTCAAAAAAAAAAAAAAAATTGTTTTTAAATTACTAACTGATTCTATTCGGGCAAATTGAAAGACTAATATGTCTTGTATATTATCAATTAATCTGATTGTAATATTTTATGATTTGTTACTACAAATCAAGCTCCTCAGAAATTTTTAAAAAACTTTAGCAGTATCCATTATGCAATTGCATGTTGTGGTTTGTCGACAGAAAAAAAGAAAATCCAAATTTGCCACCAATTTCGTTTTATCAATATAAAAATGTATTTGATTGAAAATATAGTTTTTTTGATAAAAGAATTAGTTGAAAAAAAAAAACAGTCGATGAATTTACTTGAAAAAAGATTAATCGGTTTAAAATTTAATTTAACTAAAAATTTTTTTGATTGGATTAAAAAATTTGTTGTCGGAAATTAAAAAAATATTAAATAAAAGATATATTTGAATTGATAAAAAAAATTTTATATACCAACTTGAGGAAAAAAGTAATCAGTTTAATTTTGATAAAAACATTGTAAATTTTGAGTTAGCTTTGGCTAAAAGTTAGTTAATTGGACTAAATAACTTTGTGTTTTGTTATAAAATGTTTACCTTTTTTTGTCCTTTTTTAACCATTTTCTGCATATACAGTGGCCAAAATAAGTATTCGATATACCATTTCATATCTTTTAATTGCGATATAATTTATATACTTATTGAATTTATTTAAAGTATATGTTTCCTACTAGTTTTAGTAATATTTGCTCTTAAATGTGCCGAACTTTAAATTTAATTTTTTCAACAGCACACGAAATAAGTATTCGACATGTTGTTTATTTTTTCCATTTCCGATAACTATATTAATTTTATTTTTTTTCTTGGTTTTACTACTAGAAAACAGTTATGTTTTTCAAATAATTTTACATCATTTTATTATAATTTTATGCATATATCGGAATATCGAAAACTTAAATTGTGGAAAAGGCGTAAAACATACTTGGGAATACGCATTACATTCAAGAAATTTTGGCTATTAAAAAAATATATAATTTTAGAGCCAGGTCCAGCGTTACCGATTGGCGACTTTAGTCACCAATTGCCACCTGGTCACTTTTTTGCCCTCTTTTTAAAATAGTACTAAATGGCGACTTTTTGTGTCTATGAGATAAATGACAAGAAACTAAGTTGTTTGAAATATCTCGACTCATTATGTATTAATTCCAACGATGAAATTAATTATTTTGAGATTGTTTCACAGTATAGTAATTTTAAAAAAATTCGAAGGATTTATAAATGAACTAAAAATATAGTTAATGAATACTCATATCCTAATTAATATTTTTACCTTACCTGCCACGGCGAAACGTCTTTTTTCTAAATTATCACTAATGAAAAATAAATTATCCAACAGTTGTGAATCTATGTTTTCAGTCCTAAATTTGTTAAACGGGGTTTGTAAGATAGGAGTTTGAGCGGAGACCTCGTACAAAAGTTTATTTAATAAAAAGTGAATTTTATGTTAACTATTTTATGAATAGATCTTTGTAATAATAAAAATTACTATAATTAAATTATTTTGATATTAATAAAAATTAATTTAGTAGTTTTTCTTAAAATACAATATTTTTTGTTTTTGCTTTTAACAAATAAATATTTTTAAGGAGTTTTTAAAGTATTGAAACAGTTAGCCCTTTTTTTCAATAAGTTCCCTTTTCGGAAACTTTGTCTTTTTGAAATCTCCCTTTTTGAAAACTTTTAAAAAATTCTCAATACAAAGCAGCCCCCACGTCTCAAAAAGTGTATAAATATTGAGATTACAATTTGCAAGCGGTATTGCCAAGAAGTCGAAAAAGTTCTGGAAGGATAAAATTTTTGAAGTTTCAAAGCAAAATCATTTTGTATGCAATATTAGTGTCTATCGAAAGCCATATTAGACCGTGGTTGAAGTATTATCTTTAGGGGGTATGTGGCAAGGTATTTTACTATTTATAGATGGAATAATGAATTATAGTTATTATATAGAATTTAAAAAAAAAAATTAATTAAAATAAAATTTAAGTGAAAGTGCTGAAAAATTTGGTGTTTCTACCATAAATATAAAGCTTAGCTTTCTCTTTAACTGCACGGAAATAATAAAAAAAAACCCAATATAATCACCAAATATCAATCTAAAAGAACACTTGTGAATTTCACGAATTAAAACGGTAATAAATTGATATTGTAAGTGCAACGAAATATAATTGATCCTGAGTATAACAAAATCCTTGTCAAACCTATATCAAAACGATTAAAAGAGATTATAAAGTTGAACCAAACCTACATATTATAAAAAAGTTTAATTTTTGTGATATTTCGAAGAATAATTTTTTTGCCTTGAATTTTGATGTCATTATATAAATGACTTTTCAAATTAACTTATATTTGCATTAACTTTAAAATTAACGAAGAATTGGAATTTTAATATTTTCGTAAACCTAAAATAATTTTTTTATTTAAAAATTTTGAGAAAATTGTATTATTAAAAAAAAGAAAAAGCAAAAAAAAAAAAAAAAAATAAAATAAAATTAGCATGACTCATGTCGATTCGTTCTGTATATATATATGCATCGACTTGTATGAAGACAAAAATTTTGCAAATGTACCACAATAAAATTAAGGATTGATGTGCTATAAACTAATCAAAATATTTCTATCTAAATATTTCGTTTAGGTTAGCTGGACCATTTTTAAAATGTATCCAAAAAATGTTTTTCGATAAAAAAAATACAATATTCCATTGCATGTCGTATTTTTATTTTTCATTTTAATTAGTTTCATTCTGGTGAAATGAAGAATTTATTAAAATTTTATACGAAATTTTTTAAATCCTATTTTATTAAAGTTTGAATATTTCTGAAATTTTCTATCGCACAGAGAAAAAAAATTCATATATTTAAAATTTTTTTCATAAATATTATGAATCGAATATGACTTTTTTTCCAAAATAAAATCTTGTTCATAGGTATTATTAAATTGTACTTAATAATAATTTTGCGAATTTTGTGAAAATTCTTCTAAAATTTTAATTTTATTTTATTAGATTTGATTCAAACTCTAAATAAAAATACTTATGCATGAAAATATTAATAATAAATCCCTTTAAATGGTAATTTTTCAATAAAAAGCTGTTAAAAATTAAGGATTATAAATTTGCTTAAATTTGCTGCCATTCTATAGAACATTCATCATTTTAATAAAAAAAATGTATCTGCTGTATTCTTCTGCAACCAACATATTCCTAAAAATCATTAAAAACCAAAAATTTTGTAAAGAAACATTCAAACATACATTTAAAAATTGAAGATATAAATGAAAATTTAAACAATTTATTTAAGTCTTCTTGACTTTTGATTCATTTCAAAAAATGTAAAAAAGTGTTAGAATTTAAGACATTATTCTTAAATATTATGAACTCAAATTAATGAGAGTCAATTCTTATATTTATACGCAAATTTTTTCTGTGCGTAATTTATATTTTAGAGCACTAGCGAAATTCAGTTGACATATGTATTTGCTTAACCCTTTAGTAACAAAAGAAGTATTTTGAGATCACTGGTCCATATTAAATTAACTTAATTTTTATGACAAATAAATGTTTATTCCATTTTATATTTAAAAAATTCTGACCCTTGGTTACCGATTTATATAAAATTTGTTGCATTTGTAATGTTAAGGAGGATATAGAGATATGTAAAATGAATTTTTCTTATTTTTGTTTTGAGAGCTGTGGCAATTCTATAGCTTTAAAGGCGATTAACATATTTACTTAAATGACCATAACTTTTGTTATATATAAGATATAAATATATAAATATATATATATATATATATATATATATATATATATATATATTTTTTTTTTTTTTTTTTTTTTGAAGTGGATTTATCAGAGCTTGTATTTTAAGATGCCGTATAAAATTTTTGGAAATAATTTTATTAGCATATTTTATTGTAAGAATTTTCTTTAGTGACGTATATCTAAAAAGTCTATCTGATTTTTTTTTTTTTTATTTTTTTCATAGGAAACTTTTTCGCCATACTTGGTAGAGACAAAATTTCAGAGAGTTCAAAATTTTTAAATTTAAAATGGAATTACTGTTATTTAAGAAAAAAAAAAAAAAAAAAAATTCACAAGAATCATAAACTTATCAAAATACTATTAAATCGAGTAAAATAGCGACTAAACTTCAAAGACTTTATTTTATTCGATTATGACCGCGGTTTTAAAAGAATTTATGAAATTCTGTATAAAGTTATTAATATCTAAGTAAATACAGCAAATACTTCTATATAACTTCTTTGTAAAAATTGCTGATTTAACCTTTTAGGAACTTAATGTACAAAATGTACCATATTGCGTTTAAAGGGTTAATGTAATTTTAAATAGCAACAGAATATATCTTTCTAGAGGTACCTTAAAATCCAATACATGTTGAAAAATGTCAGAAATATATAAAATTACATGTTTGGATAATGAAAACATGAAAAAAAATGTGAGTGAAAAGAGATGCAAGATTTTTTAAATGCTTATTCCAAGTTCTAATATGTATATCTTCAAGTTAATTTTCGTATAATGCAGACTTTTATAACACTATTGAAATAGCGAAAGATATAAGTATTTTTGGAGGCTTACGATAATTGAAACATTCAGACGTAATATTTTGGAAATTATATAAGGAAATACTAATCTTTTTTTTTTCTAGAGGGGTACATTTGCATATATATATATATATATATATATATATATATATATATATATATATATATATATACATATATATACATACATATATATATATATTATACTTTAGGTTCCCAAATTGCTTAACCTTTTGGGAACCTAATGTATAAAATTTACCTTACTCCACCATATATCAACTAGTTTTTCTAACAATAATATTTATGAATTTATTTATTAACAAATGTGTAAATATATTTTTACATTTATATATAACGTTATAAATTTATATGAATATATACATTAAAATGTACCCTAGAAAAAAAATTGTAGAAAGACCCTTCATGCGATGCATATTAATGAGCTGAATATGGAAGAAATACTTAAAAAAATTTTTAAGATTGATTTTCAGTTACCTATCAGCGATTGAAAGTCACAAGTCTTCAACATTTTCTCCAAAAAAGGTTTTGAGTTGTGTCTCCAAATGTGTATCAAAACCTTCTGGTTTTGAAACTGTTGTAAAAAAAGAAAATATATTAAATAGTTTTATAATTTTATTGCTTTTATGAGTAAAATATTGTAAATTTGAGTTGTATAGCTCGTAAAAAATTTATCTCAAAAAAACTGTTTACCAAAATGTATTAAAAATTCCTCTAGTGACACAAGATCCTACGATGAAAAGTTTAAATTTACTTTTTTCCATAACAATCTAAAAATTGAGACCTTTTTTGTCCAAAATGTATCAGGATTGAGATTTTCAATTGATGTTAATGAACTGAAGATGAATTTATAATTTTTGTTTTATATTTTTTCGGTATTCAGCCCATCAATACGCATTGTTTGAGGGGTCTTCCTGCATCTAAATTTCAAAAAAGCGTTACCTCGGGACACTCTAATGTAAATATGTATATTTACGTAAGTAAGAAGTTTAAGTATACGTTTATACAACAATGTATTTACTTATATACTAACATAAACTTATTTATCAATCTAATTGTAAAAAAGCCTTAAATAAAATTTTTCACAATTTTACAGCATATATCAATTTCTAATAAATTTAAAAAATAATAATTTAATAAACAATAGATTTTTTTCAATTAGTTTTATTAGAAAAGAAAAAACCCAGACAAATCCCTAAATATTGTAAAAGGAAAATTGCCTTCAGTGCCTTTTTTTCTCAAATTTTATTTTTACCAAAATTTGTTAAAAATTCTAGATAGGTCATTTAGCATTTTAGCAAATAATGTGTATGTATATGTTTGTAACATATATATTTCTCTTATATTTTCTTTTCACATTATTTTTGTTTTCATAGCTGTGTGATGTCTTCATTATTTTATAAGATTAGTAAAATAGAGTTCATACATAATTAACATTGTCCTTTGGGCTGTTTGTGTTCTAAATAAACAAAGTGTTTACCAATACATTAAATATTATACATATACCTACATATATACACATACATTAAACTGCATTTTACTATACATATTCTTAAACAGACTTGAATATTTATAAAAATATTTTCATCCCTAAACTATTATTTCTAAGTTTTTTCCAAATATTTATAAAGTATTTAAATTTGAGTTTTGTAATTATATATTTTTTGTCATAAAGTACATATTTCTTTTTTTTTTATTATTTATAGCAAAAACTAATATAAATTTTGTTCAATTTCAGATGGTAAATTTCATTTATTACCCACCGGTGAATTACTTATTCATAATCTACAAGAAAGTGATGAATCCCAATCGTTTCGGTGTCGAAGTATGCATCGACTAACACGTCAAGTTGTTGTTAGTTCACCCACAAGACTGAGAATAAATTGTAAGTTGAAGAAATCGAAATGAGTTTTAAATAAATCAGTTTTATTTATGTTTGTGTAATGTAATATATGTGTGTGCACATAATTTTATTTACATTTATATGCACATTTACATATGAAATGCATTCAAATGTGAAAATAGGTTTACTATATATTAAGTAGAGTTCTGTTATTTTATAAATTGAGGAAGAGTAAAAAAATAATAGCACTCTGCTATAACATGCCAGTTTTTATTTTCACTCGGAAAACGATCTAATGTTCGAAATTTCATTAAAAAAATAGTCTTAATATCTCCATAACTGTTGAGGTTATTAGAAAGTAGGAAAAATATAACTTGAAGGCAATTTAGTTTAATTTTTTTAATATTTTACTGTCATTCTCGTAATATGATTCAATATATGATGCAACCTCGTTAATTTTACAAAGAGCTATTTATCTCGAAAACAAAAGAAAAAAGTGGTTTATAGGCTTAGTACTTCATAATAACGTGTATCTGAATTGTCTGAGAAATCATACGCCACAAAGTCAGTGTTTCCCTGTTTTATTGAAATAATTTTATATTTATTAAGGTGATATATTTTTACCTGAAACAAACAACAAAATTTTTCTTCAATAAATAGAATTAATAATTTTATATATATTTACTTTAATTCAATTAAATGATTTAAATTGACATTTATTATATTATTTTTTTTCTCTTTTGCAGCTCATCGTGGTATTATTTCACCAAGTGTTGTTGAACACACGGCACATGTGCAAGTATCACAAGACGAGGGTGCCGTATTACTATGTGTGGCCCAGGGTTGTCCATCTCCTGAATACAAGTAAGATAATTGCTACTGTTAAGAAATTTACTAAGCAAATCTTCAGTAAAACACATATGAAATCAAATCAGGACTGAACATGAAAAAATTGTGTACAATTGTTATTATTTTCAGTAATTATGTGCTAAATTTTAGTATATTTAGTTTTTCTTAAACTGAAAATTGAATAAGCACATAATTTAAATTTATTATCGAAACACATGTCGAACATATAAAACAATGAACAATGTGTTGAGAAATAAAGCTTCCTGAGTCATAAAAAATACAAAGATTTTATGATCAACAAAAACATTCCTGACATGATTTAAAGAATGTAGGATCCATAGAATGCAAATAGAAGTTTATGTGAGAGGCAATTCAAAGTAAATTAAAAAAAAAATACTACTTTTTGTCAAAATACATGTAACTACATGTATTTTTCTGTAGCATGAATTAGGTTTTTATCTCTCACATAAACTTCTAATCGCATTCTATGGTAGAATCGCAAACAAAATAATATGAATTTTAAGAAAAAATATATACTTATCTTTGGCTAGAATGTGACTCATTCTTTAAGTTTCTCTGTATCTTTTATCAGGAAAGTTAAAAAAGCTAACAACAAAAAAGCAAAGAGAATTCTTAATAGGAACGCTAGAATGAAGGCAAAAGAGAGAACGAAAATTGTTGAAATTAATTAAAAAAAAAAAAAACATAAATGCTGTCTAAAAAATTACGAATAGGCGATATTTTTACAAGATCCTGGTCCTGAATTCCATACCATAAATATAATGAGAAATGTATTAGATAAATATCGTAGAAAAACATCGAAATTGTTTAATAAAATTTTTGTCTAGCAAGACATTTGTATACTTCATCAAAAAAGTGACACTTTTAACAGAGAAATGGTAGGAAACAGTCTTTTTTGATGGTATATCAGTAAAGAATGCTTCTTACCATTAGAAAACAGGACGCGTTTTCTTCTCATTATCATAATAGAAAAGTAACTGAGTGGCACCAAACAAATGGTGCTGCGATGTACCAAAAGAAATAATTCCACTAAACTGTTCAAAGCTCTATCCATTTGAAATGTATTCGTTTATAATAAAAAAAAATTTAAATATTTAAAGCTGACTAAAAACTAAAATAGAGTTTAAAATTGCAACAAATAAGTATCCGAATCAGTGATAAAGCTCTTATGAAGGGTATTCCAGAAAATATGAAATATTTTATTAAAAACGAATAAAAAATATTTTTCTTTTTATTTAAATTAAAACCTGAATATAAGAGCTTTTAACCAAATCAAAATTTCAAAGAGATTGACCAATTGGTTTCATTTTTATAAATTGAATTTTATGCACTAAATATAGATTAAAAAGTAGAAAGTTATGTGACTGTCAAAAACCTAATTCATGTAACAACAAAATACATCTAGTCACATGTATTTTGTTTTTGTGTTTTAAAAAATATGAGTAAATTTTTTGGAAATTTTGTTTGACTTTCCTCTCACATAATCTTCTAGTTGTATTCTGTGGAACTTAAGCTGTAAAACAGTAGTGTTGTCAATAAAAAGAAAAAAAAATAAAATTTTTATTACTTTTTTATTTATATTAAACTGAATCTTGGAAATATTTAAAAAATACGGGCATATGTTCCTTTGCTGTTAATTTATCACATATTTCCTAAAGAATTTCTTTTATCTAAGAATATCTATGGTTATAATCAGTGAAAAAATAAATATTAATGGTTTTTAGCCTTATTTATTATTAAATAGTTCAGTTCCTTGATCTGCTCGTAAAACATCCCGTTGTGAAGGTTTTAAAGATATATAATCTTCACAATTTGATGCTCCACTTGAATCGAATGCATTTTTGCATTTTTCATTTTTATACCTTACTGATACTGATAAAAACTTTTTTAAAATATACCAATCGACTTAAATCACCAGCTGAATCGATTTAACTTTGTATGTATGTCCGTCTATGTAAAGTACTGGTAGATTTGGAAGATAATTTAACGCAATTTGGTACATAGAACTTGTATAATGCCCATTATTTCACCTAGCTTTCATACACGCGTCTTTCCAGAATAGGGTTTGACTCTATGGATCTTTTAAATATGCCAGAATTTAAACAAATAAAATATTTTTTGACCCAAAACAACCACATGGATATTTTAGTATTGGTCTATAATTGACCATAAGCCTCATATAAGGACTTTCCCTAAATTACTCAAATGTTCATTGATCAGGCAAAAATATCAATATATAGGCCAATGTAGACGAATTGGTTAAACTCTTTCCGAACATAGCTTAAAGGTGCAGTATAACAAGACTTCGTTCGAAATTGACCTCAGGTACCAACAAAAAAACGTCGAAAAATTTAAAAATATTTTCTAATTATTCTTTTTCAAAGTAAAATTCAATAGAAATTTTAAAATAAATTTGTTAATAGCTTTGCTCGTACAAAATATTCAAGTAAAATATAGCGAAAGAGAAAAATACTTTCTCTTGAAATGTTTACTTCTTTTACTAATGCATTTGTTTATTCTTAAAATTGTCAGGATTTAAGCGCTCTCAATTAGACGAAATATATATTTATTTGCTTATTCATAATTTTCTTTAAAATATAAAAAAGTAACACCATTTAATATTAGAGTAATTGTTTCACATCCTAACAAAAATAACTAAAATTGAGCAATTAATTTTGGGGTATATAATGATGGAAGTGGATAGTGTACATTCAAAAAAAAAAAAAAAATCAGCCGCCAATATATTCTCCAAATTATTACATAAGTCGTGTTAGTCAAGCTAGACCACAACAACCATACGTAATAAATTACATGCATTTTAGTTATTATTATTATTATTATTATTATTATTATTATTATTGTTATTATTATTGTTATTATTATTTTTAATTAAATCTGATAAGGCTAAAATCGGGAGGCCATCAATGACATCCGAGCATTACTTTTTATATGTTGTGATTTTTTTGATTAAAAATTAAAAGTTGTGTATACTTTTCATCAAAAATGGTATTTTTAGAGGTATTTTAAAATTGGTTCAGCTCACAAAATAATTGATCATAAATATTTTGGTGATTAGTTTATGACTAGGGTTTGGTTTTAGGGAATTCCCGGGCGGGAAATTCCTGGATTTTTTGGCAAAATGTATTAGAGAATTCCCCGCGATTTTTTAATTTTCCCGGAAAACTAGAAATTTAATAATAATAATAATAATAATAATAATAAAATATTACTGTTTTTAACCCGTTAAGGAAAAATTTACACACACTACTTACTAAAGGCATTCTTAGATGGAAATACTGAGTATTAGTTTTGTAAAAAATTCGTTATAAAATTGATATGTTAAATTATTCAAAAAAATTTGATTTTCATATGCATCAATTACGTATTTTTTCTACATTAACAAAAATAAGATTATACAAAACTTTTCCAAAAAAAATAAAAAGAAATGTTGAAAGGAAAATATAAATTAAATTAAATATTACCGTCTGAAGTATTACTTATCGAATCTTTTGACATACTGATAAAGTACTTTTTTATTTTTCAAAAGTATTCATACACGTCGTCATAGAATGTCTGAAGAATTTAAGAAATTTCAAAAGAATTTTACTTTTGGCAAGTTAAATATTCGATTTTTTTATTGCATTACATGTTTGTGGAAATAAATATTAAATAAGTTGTACTTCGAAAATATTCACTATTATAAAAAAATTATTAAGTTGAGAGGTTTTTACCGAAACCACAACATGTTTCACTTCTTTTACGACACATTTCTTATACAAGCAATGAAACTCTAAAGAAATATTTATAAATCTTAAAGCCTCCAAACTTAACTGAGGATTTTAAAACGATTAATAGAACCAATCTTAGATATTTTAAGAACTGCGTTTTTCATCTCTAAATTAGAAAGAATTAGTTAATAATGCAAGATGAAGATAAAGCGGAAATAAAATGACAAGAAAAATTATTTGTATTGAAACTTAAATATAGTACCATAGATTAAGGTTTTTTAATTTTTGGCATAAAAAACTAACCAACCTAAAAATCTGAGATACACAGTTTTTAATATTAACTTACAATAGGTACTTAATATATTTCTATGAAATATTTAAAATTGTTTAAATTTTCAAAGATGCATCACACTGAAAAAAATAAAAGTGGACTTCAATTACGAAATTTCATATATTTTCTCCAATCAACAAAATGATAATATCAAAATAATTGATTTTGGCTTAAACTTCAAATAATGTTTTTAGTCAAATTAATCAGAATTATGATTGAATATTTACCTAAAATTAACTACAAATTTTATTGATTTAATACAACAACTAAATCCCTTCTTCAATAAAAACACATGGATTTAAATCTAATTATTTATTGGATTATTAGAAATATTTAAATAGCACAATACAAGAGAAAAAAAAAGAAATATTAAAACTTCAGATTTGATTGAGGGACTTGGTACATATATAATTTTATGCTGGCATCGTGTACACCCTGTTAAATCATATTTGTGTAACCGGTGAATTTTAAAAGGATTTATAAGACGCCAAGATGTAACTAAATGTCAAGTTTCGTTTCCCTCCATTAAATTTTGTTGTTATACACTTATTTAACTAGATTTTACAATAATGTATATACAATTTAAAAATCTATGTAACATAATTCACTATAATGGTAATAAAATGTGTACTCTAAATAATATGTTTTAAGTATGTAATATTCATACTTATACAGTGCAAGTTCGGTATTCGCAACTACCCATTATCGTGACGGCCCGGTTATCGCTACGGCTTAATTTTTAAAATTGCAGGTTCACGACAGTTTATGAAAAACGGGTTCTATTTTCACAAGTTTTATCTGTTTTTTTTTAATTGATTACAATGGCTATAACCGAAAAAGGAAAATCCCCGCCTTTTGATATATTTATCTTTTTGGATAATTTTGTCAGTTTATTCGTGTTATTTGTTGTGTAAATACATCTCTTAATATGGGAAAAGTTCAACATATTTTAAAGCCAACGATTTCTCAAAAATTAGATATTTAAAAAAATTAAAAATAAAATTTGCATGAACTAAGAGTTCCATAAGTCTTCAGTTTACCGCTTAAGTTCGTACGTATTACAGAAAGTGACACATTTTTCTTTTCTCTTTATATTTTTTAAGAGCTGTCGATTTTTGCAAAAAAATGTTAAACTAATTAGAAAGTTAATCACATTAATTAATAGTATAATTAAATTTGAATATAAAATTAATCATTTTTCTGAAAAATTATTTGGGATAATTTTTTCTGTGCATAGTTTAACATTATTCTATTTTTTGTTAACTAATTATGTTGTTGTTCAATATTCTTTGTAAAACATCAGTACTTTTTTTTTCTTATAGTTTAAGTTTTTAAATATGAAAAATTTTTTATTTCCGTTTCCTGGGAAAAGAGATATCACGGGAAACCCCAAACCATATTTATGACAACCATCAACCATTAATTTTGGGGAGCGGAGTACATTTTGAACATTTTTTTTGTCTTGACACAAATTGATGCACTTTATTGAGTTAACGAATTTTTAGTAAATCGTTAACTTTTTCTTCTTGAAAATCTTTTTATTGAAAATCGTGGTTTACTGGTTAATTATCTTTTCTTTAGATTTCGTGAAGATTTCTTCTGAGTCATTAAAAATTACCGTTTAATAGTACGTTCTAATCATCTTAGGAAGTTGAAATGTGACCAAGATATTACAAATAATATCTCCTTCTAAAACTCAAACTTATATTTAATTAAACTGAAGAACTTACAAAAAGAAAAGCACCAACATATCATATTGTTCTACAAAATTACCTATGTGAAGTTTTCGTTGATTTTCTCCAATCAATTGCCCCTACTAATAAATGTTAAAATTTTGCAAAGCAACGAAAAACAGCTATGTTAAACAGTTTTTTAGCTTTCCTGAAAAAATATTGAAAATTACAGAGGTAATTCAGTTAGAGCAGGGACGAATTGGAACTTTAATTGAAGTTAATCAGCACTATATAGGGAATAAGATTAAAGTAAATTTTCTACAACATAAATATATGTATGTTATTGAAGAACTATATAAATATTATAAGCTGATTTTATAATTTCATAAAATTATTGATATAAATTGAGGTAGAAAAAAATTTTGGATGGAATTTACTTAAGTTAGAACCTAGAAAATTCCTGCCCATCAGCTACTGATAATTTTATAGGTGTACTTTTAATTTGTTGTTCCTTTAGATAACAAAATAAATTGAAGTCCTTGGAATATATATCAGTGATTATTCTTTTCTATTTTTCCTTTATGATTTTATAAAAAAAATAATAAAGCCAAAAAAATCCTTTTCATATTTTACAGTATTTTTACGTGCTTTATTGTACAATTGACATTTTCTCTATTTGTCTTAAAAACCAATTCATGTTTTCCAGTCCTGTGGACATGAATAAGGAAGAATGTACTTTCCTCTTATAACTTAAAGTGTATATAATTGGAAGACACTTTTTTCTTTTCCTTTGTTACTCTTCATGGGCTATTGTTTTCGTGTTTTCTTTTTTCATATCAGCTATTGTTGTAATTTTTCAAGCGTAATAACATTTTTATTACTCACTATAAGACCAATCTTAAATTTAGTATGTAACGCCTTAACATTATTCTTAGCAATGCATTCATTCATTATGACCAAAGACACATACATATACTCATACGATAGTATGTGCGTAAAGCACGGTTATAAATTTTGTTTTCATACAGGGTGTTGTAGAAAGGAAGTGTAAGATTTTATTATAATTTTAGTCATACGGAGTTATTAGAAATATGACATTTTCACAAGTATCAATGGTACCAATATTAACTCTTCATTCTTTACAACAAAGAAAAGTTCCTATTTCCTCCAAATGAAACATATCTTTGGATCTTTTATATTAATGTATAAAATAAAAATGTGGATATATTTTTTTCTTATATACCCTACAATACTTTAAGCTTAAAGAGCTCAGTTCTTTTGTATCTAAACAAATAATAAAATTAATACCTAACGTTAATAATTCCTCTGTCGTTATTTCAATATTATTTGAAGAAAAATTACCACCATTGATTTCAGCTGTACTATTACAATAATTTGATTGTAGATATATATGTTGTATTATAAAAATTGTTTTATTTAACAAAACTTCAACGTTTGTAGAGAGTCCACTTATAATTCTTTAATAAGTCGGTCCTTTATTACCTATTCTTTACTGACTTGAACCTATGCCTTTGTTTTTAGCATATGTAGTCGTTGGTACTTTAACAGAATGTTAGTATTTATTTTTGTATACTTCACGCATACACCATGGCTTTGACTGACATATTATCGATGGACTAACTCAGTATTTTTTTATCCTGTCCATATAAATAAAAGTTCGCTTTATTATGCAGAAAGATTACATTATCCTTTTATTTAATATTTTTTCTTACACTAAAGTACAAAAGGCAATATAAAAATTTAAATCTATAATACAAGTAGAGGACATACATACGTATACGTCCATAAAATTTATAAACACATACACATATTTGTAACACTAACGTACGCACTTAAAATTTATATACATTACAGTGTGCTAGAATTGTTAGTAAACAGAAAAAAAATTATCCTGTATATGAGGAATTAATTTAAATATCTTAATGTAGGCCAAAAATAACATTGAACCATAAAAGAATCTTATTTCTTAAATGCAGAAATTTAGATAATAATCTACACTGTATAACAGACCCATTACAGAATGAAATATGGCATTGGTTAGTATTTTAATCAAGTTAGATAAAAGTATCTCCCACTTTACCCCATTATCCCCTACTATTTCTGCAATAGTACTCGTATACAAACTGAATAAATAATAGTAATTTCAAAGTCTCCATAAATAAACATTAATTAAGTATACAGAATAAAATTCTGACACTTTTTATTTTTGTAATAAGAAATAGTAATAAATTTTTTTTGTGTTTTTTAATATTTCTAATTATCTCCACTAATTTGCAAATAAGATCAAAATTTAGGCATTGATTTGAATGAAATATATTTTGTTTTATGTGCAACAAATTTACCTTTATGATTAAAGCATAAAAATTTGCATTTTTGATATTAACGAATTTGTATGAATTATTGGAACAATTATTTTTTTAAATTCTGTTCGAAATTTAGGTTTTTTTTCTCACAAAATAGGCTTAATATCTGCATAACTGTTGAGCGTATTAAAAAATGATGTGAGTACAGCTTGAAGGTAATTTCAGTTCGAATATTTTGATATTCTTTTGAACAAATCAGAAAAGGCGTTTCCGAGATATGATTCAATATATGATTAATTTTACAAATAGCGATTTATCGCGAGAAACAAAGTCAATTAAAAAAAAAAAAAAAAAAATGATGTATAGGCTTAGTACTTCAAAACCATGATTTAAGAATTTAACCAGGTGTATGGATAAAGGCAACAACTACAACAATGCAATATTAGCAATAATTTTTTTCATCTTAAATAAGACTGAAACGTCAAAAAAGTAACGTACAAATTTTAAACAATGATTGCTGAAATTGATAAATAATAAGAATAAATTGTAAAGATACGTTCACACTAGTCAAATATTTGATCAAAATTATTTGAAAATTATTTTTTTACTTATCACTAATCATAGCTGACATTTTATCGCATATTTTTTGACGCTGTTTTCTCTCACAAAACATTTCAGGACTACAAACAATATTTTTTTTTAAACTAGTGGTCACGCAATTTTCATCAAATATTTACCATATATGAACATAGCTTAAGAAATTTGTTTTTAACACTTTTAAAATTGAAATAAATTAAATATTTCTATACAGCACTTTTCTTCTTTATTAAAAAAGAAATTTCACTACCGAAAAAATTTCTTACTTTTTTTTTTTTGTAACCAAACCAATTCATGCAAACATACAAAAATTTGACATTTCAGTCTCACACTAAAAAATAAAGTAAAAAATAATCAGCTGAGCTTTTAATAACACCTTGTACTGGTTTCGCCAAGTTCAAAACACCATATCAGAATTGATTG
This sequence comes from Protocalliphora azurea, assembly GCA_932274085.1. Classification (NCBI taxonomy): domain Eukaryota; kingdom Metazoa; phylum Arthropoda; class Insecta; order Diptera; family Calliphoridae; genus Protocalliphora; species Protocalliphora azurea. The sequence goes on from OW026522.1 coordinate 104,003,019, forward strand.
AGATATCCCGTACCCCAGAAAAAAAAAAATCATTTTCGAAAATTGTAAATTGAAGGATTCAAAAACTTTTTTGTACTGTTTTACGTGAATGAAGATATATTTGGTGAATTTGAAAATTGTTTCTTTTTATAAGTTCCTATTTTTCTGTCCTTTTCTGAACATTTTTGATGCTTTCTTAAAAATTTATTACTTTTGAGGAAATTTTGATTTTTAAAATTTTTTTTTCTTTGAAAATTTTAAAAAACTTTAACTTTTTCAAAATTTTTATTTTTTTAAACAATCAAAAATGGTTTCTAAGTTTATTCATGAATTCGAATCTTCACTTATTACTTTATTTTTTAATTGGTTGTATGTAGTTTTCAAGGTATCAATAAATACATTTTTCTATATGTGAGATATAATTGAAATTATTAAAATCTTCTACTGGATGTATAGATTTTTTAATATATGAACATTATTGTTTGTTTTGAAAATTGTTGCACGGTGTAAACAATTTATTCGCTAAAAACTGATAAAGCGGAATTGAAGATCAAACATACTGTTATATTTTTTAAATCTGTTTCACGTATTACAGCTCAAAAGAAGGAACTAAACATGGTCTCATTTGAAATCCTTTACATTATTTTTACATTTTCGATAGATTTTGGTGTATGTGCTCTTCTTTTTATTTACTCGTACTGACAAAGTTTTAAGTGAAAATCAGAACTTGCTCTATATTAATTATTTGTCAAATATTTTTTACTTTTATCTTCATTTCTACAAATTGTTTTAGTTTATTCGAATGACGAATCAAATCATTCAGTTCAGTTATTGAAACATTAAATTAAGGCAATGAATAAAAACTCCTGAAACCATCCTTGCAATGCTTATTATTTATTTCTGCATGATCTGGAATAAAATGTAGCATTTAAACTGTGGCTGGAATGATCCTTTCTTTTTTACCATTTTCGGATTCAGTACCCCAATTTGATTTAACAATAATTTTCCTCTGCTCAGGTAAAAAATTTGGTCCAAATTTTTAAACTTGAGTAATTAAGAATTACTCAGAATTCTTTATATTTCTTTTTTTAATTTTTTGAGAAATTTAAATTTTTACTTTTTATTTTGTTATTTACTTTTTTTACAGAAAATTTTTGTGTGTGAACACAAGTTGAAATAAAAAAAAAAAAAAATAATAAAAATCTCGGCAAGAAAAATTTATGCCTGTGAACGCTGACTTACAACAGATTTATTTTTTAATTGGTACTTTTATAATATTTGCTTTCGCCTTTCTCAGTTCGCACTTTTTTGAGAATTTTATCTCTTTTTACCTTTTTGAAAGTTTTTTTAACTAAAAAAAATTATATATATATATGCATATATATATATATATATATACAACGGCGATAAATGTAATTGATCGGGACTATAAATTTAAGTCAAATGTCGTTGATAGTTGAATACCGGACACTTTTATAAAAAAAAAAATCGCTTTGACACTTCGCATGGACATAATTATAATTAGTAGGAGTTTACAATGCCAAATATTTTTGAAAGATAACAATTTTGTAGACCAAAACAAAAATATCTATTTGGGTTAAAAAATTATCACAATATTATTTGGAATAAAATTTAATAAAATATATTTTCGTATAATATGTGAGCAAAAATTTTTAAAAATCGCAATTTTTAGCATAAAGTCATTTTTTTGCAATCTTGATCGAAAACCCTAAAATACACTAAACTTTGAAAATATCATTATTTACTTTAAAAAATGCCAGTAAAGGTTAAATATCTCAAAAAATAAGGCCAGAAAAAAGTGTCTTATTTTTAATTTAAAAACATATTTTTTCTCGTACTCATAAGCTTTTTATATTTTTTTAAGATATTTTAATGTATTTATAAATAAAATATATAGAAAAGCTTTCAGTAAAATGACCCAAATGAAAAATCGCCCAAAAAATTCCCATAAAAATTTGGGTTATAATTCATATGAAAAAATACCTAATGTTTTTACTTATTTATTTATTTAGTAGTCAATGAAATTACAATTTCTTACAGGCATATATATTATTCTTAAAGCTATTTACTTATAAACTATTTTTCATAATCATTCAATAACAAAAACTTATTATTTAACTAAGTTAAAAATACTCCTCTTAATAAGCATTGGATTTAATGAGAAATCAATATATGGATAAAAACTGTTGAATTGATTCATATACGTCTCATGGGATTAAAGTTTTCATAACTGATTCGAAAATATTTTATTTTTAAAGGAGTATAATTTCTAGTTGGACCATTTGGGATTACGAATTCGATCTTACAAAGCAGGAACTCAGAATTAATTGAACCGTTTACTAAATTAATTACAAATGAAATATTTATATATTTTCTCCTACTTTCAAGAGTAGGGAGATCAATAATTTATAAATAAATTAGTATTATTATTCCATGGAAGATTACGAAGACAAAATAAGAGAAATTGTTTCTCGACCGATTCAATTTTCTTTATATGAACTTCGTATTGAGGATCCCAGAACACGGAAGCATATTCCAGAATTGGTCTTACAAGAGATATGGATAGTTGCTTGGAAACGTAAGGATCATTAAACTCTCTTCCTCAGCGCTTGAGGAAACCTAGAACTCCTTTTGCCTTATTAACGATTTGCGAAACGTGGGAATTAAAGGATAGTTTACAATCATGCAACACACCCAGATCAAGAAATTCTTCGACCAGATCAAATTGATATTAATTTATTGTGTATCTAAAGAATAATGTACTTCTTCTATAGAACATCATGTGTTTACACTTTCTTAAATTCCGATCCATTAGATTCATCATACACGAATCGTAAAGATTCCCAAGATCTGATTGGAGCTTTACATCATCAGCATACGTTAATATTCTAGAATTCTTAATGCAAGCTGGTAAATCATTTATAAATATTAGGAATAGTAAGGGCCGAGATGACTACCTTGTGGAACACCGGATAAAACAGGAATGGTTTCTGATATACATTCTCTAAATAATACACATTGGCATCTATTTTTTGGAAATCCATTCAAGGAAAACAGAGGAAAATCCGAGTTTATCCAATTTGAACAATAGGAGATCGTGACTTACTTTATCGAAAGCTTTACTGAAATCTGTGTATATTGCGTCTGTCTGTAAACCGGAATCAAATGCATTTATAACCGAGGTTACGACCTCCAAAAGGTTAGTAGTAGTGAAACATCGTTTTTTAAATCTATGCTGAAATGGCGAAAGATAACATACAACTTAATGCGAAAGGATTTCAGTAACTATCTTTTCGAAAAGTTTTGGAATAACACTTAATTTAGCAATACTTTTATAATTGGAAATGTTGGATCTGCTTCCGGATTTAAACAAAGATATAATATAAGATTTCCTCCAAACTTAAGGAAAGTGACCACTAAATATTGATATGTTGAATAAGTAGGTTATTGGAGATATAAGAGAATGTAAACATTTTATAAGAACACAGCTTGGAACACCGTCTAAGCCGCAGGTGAACATTTTTATTAAATATAAAATATATAGATTTTTTGTGTGAATAAATACACAGAAATTCTTAAATGAATGATTCTGTAAAAATAAAATTAGTAATAAATAATAAGAAATTATTTTCTTCGTTGTTGAAATGGTGACATGTTAAAAATAAAAATAAAATAAAAGGGCTAGATTTAGCCTTAAAAAGAATAAACTGTCAACACTGATCATAAATTTTATTTGAATAACTCAGTAAGTTTTGGTATTACGTGTAATTTTTAAATTTTAAACCGCTATAATTTTCGCGTCCCTTGCATGAAATGAATAACGGGAACTGATTCTTCAATCATTCGAGCTACTTTATATTTATACAAAACGATTTTAATGTGCTATCTAAAAAATAAATAATTAAATAAATAAAATAAATTAATTTTAAGTCGTAAAATTAAAATTTTTGATAATGGCCCATTTGCAAATAAGAACTTATTATGTGTTTGTGTAAAAATATTTTACGAGTACAAATATTATTTTATTGAAATTTTTAAGACAACATTTTGTATAGTTATTGTTTTACTTAATTCATTATTTACTGAGTTCAAACAATATGTGAGAAGAGATTTATGTTGTAGTTTATAAAACGAAATTAGTTATAATTTTCTGCCATATATACAAACTTTTGTCCTCCTGTCATTTGAAAAGACATTTAGTGTCATTATTTATATTTTATATGTTGACTTGAGCTAGAGGGGGTCTATGTTTTTATCACTATAAGTGTATTTTACCAGAGTAAATGTTAAAAAAATATCCCAGACAATTTCATAGATTTTGTTCAGAATGTTTACAAAATACAATTAGATATTCCTCATTCATGTATGTGCTTCCTTTTAGCAGTTTCATTTTTCTTATTATCATTGTATGTATGTATATATGTACGTGTGTATATATGTATGTATGCATGTATATATGTATGTATATATGTAGATAAAATATTTGTACTAAAACTAATGTTGAAGTTTTTTTCTTCTTAACATTTCACTCAATTTAGTTTATTTTAGTTTAGCTATTTTGACTTTTCCTGTAAATTCATGTTGTTTCTGTGTTTTTATTATTTTGTTAGTTATTTCAGATTCATATAACGACATTGAAACTAATTTCGCTTTTATATCATAAATATTGTTGTTAATATTTTTCTTTCAACTACATTTATTATTAAGAGATAATATTTTGATTACATTAACGAAATCAATTAATATTTTTGAGTTTATGGGGTTATAAAGGATTTAAGGAAATCTTCTAAATAATTTAAAGCATTTTTAATATTATCTTTTATTGTTTTAAAGCGGAAAATAACACTTACATTTTTTTTGTGATAAGCTGAAGGCTATGAAAAGCTACAATGTTAAATAAGTATATTATCAATAAGATAATCCATCTTTTGTTTTTTAAGCAAAAATATTTTGAATGCCATTCAATTTAAAAAGAACACAAAAAAATTTAAACTCCTCGGATTTAAAGATTGCATCAATTTTTTTTTTTAATCTGCACAAAAATATATGTATGTCGATAATACAGGCGCACTCTATATTCTCACGGACAGAAATATGGTTTAATTAAGATTGGGTTATATTATGGTAAGTATAAATTATTGAGTCCCGTAATATATATTAGACTCTCTGCCTTTTTTTAAAGAGAGAAAGAACTTAGAATAGGAAGCAAAATGTTAAGAGAAATGTTTTTTTTTTATAGAATTTCTATATGTTCAGCATAACTTCATTGAATAATTGTAGAAGAATATAATGTAAAAGTTTTATCGGACACTCGGCAGAATGGAATGCATTTTCTGGTCCACCACGACCTTCAGCGTCCCACCGTGGTTTTCTCTGTAAACATAATCTATTTCACTTACAGCTTTTTGGAAAATGGAATCTGTAACTTATATTTCTATATGTTATTAAGTAAGACGAATGGTTTACAATAAATATTTTTTACAATTATTTTGTATTCTCCTTTTTTCAATTATTATTGTTTATATGCTTAAAGCTACCAGTTTTTAGGTAATAAATCAGCAATGCTGGTATTGTTTAGCCACTTATTAAGTAGTAATGAAGAATATTGTTGTTGATATTTTTTATATTTTACAAAAAAGTCAAGATCTTAGTAAACAATTTAACTTTTAATGAAAAATCGAATTTTAATAAAATAAAATAATTTTTTCGTTAAAAATCACATTTCTTGTTTATCATGGAAAATTAAAATTTTATTAAAAAAGATGTCAATTTATTAATATATTCAGCTTTTCTTATGCGTGGGTCTTATTTCCTCAGCCAAAAATTTCGCAAAATAATTTTTCGATTAATAAAAATAAATAAAATAAACAATTATGGTAAAGCTGAAATGTATATCTATATAATTAATAGACAAATACATTTCCTTTAATTCGTTTTACGTTCACAGTGTACGTTTTTATAAAAAATATAACATTATAAGGGTAACTTTTCGTGGAAACGCAGAATATTTTAGAAGTTATAACTGGTAGAAATTGCTACTAATACATTTACAAAACTTATATGTTTCTATGTGCATAAACCAGCAATTAGGTGATAGTTTTATCCACTATCAGAAAAATGTTTCTTTCTAGTATTCTCAAGATGTTATTTTACTGTTAGTAAACAATTTTACAAAAAAAATAACATTAATTTCGATTTTTGATCTACTTATTCTATATTTCTTACTAACTAAAATATCGAAAAATCACTTAAAAGTTAGTTTTTGGATAAATATAAAATTACCAAAAACTGTCACCCATTAGTGTTCTCAAGATGTTATTTTCCTAATAGTAAGAAATTTTCCAAAAAAAAAAAAAATAAAATAACATTAATTTCGATTTTCGACCTTCCGAAAATAATAAACCATTAAATTAAAAGCAAAAAATGTGAAGAAGTCGATGGCACTTAGTTGTGTGTTACTTTCAAAGGCAAACAATCGATTTCTTAAAAATTTTAAGAAAAAATTAAAAAAAGAGTGATAAAGTGAGATAAAAATACTATATATATATATATATATATATATATATATGTATTATGTGAATGTTGTTTATAATGAAGACAAAATGAAAACAAAATTGTGAAAAACAATTTTGAAATTTTAAATTAAATTAATTAAAAGAAAAAAAATATTATTCAGTAAAACGAAGCGAAAATTCATTTTGAAGACAACAAATAAATTTGGATTTATTTTTTGCTTTTAATAATATAAAATTTCGAAATAAATTGCGTTTCGCTCATAAAAATATGTATATTTTTTTAGTGAAAGTGAACCGATATATGCATGTTCATCAAACCTTTCAACTAAATTTTTAAAGTTGCTAGGCTCTTCGAAATCAAAAATATTCTGTTACAATTTATCAAAATATATCTATAATTTTTTTTTACTAAGGTAAGTTGTTTTAATTTTTCCTAACCCTAACCCTAAATGACTTTATTCGTCACACAAAAAAAGCAGTCAATAGTGTCATTAAAAAAGTATCCAAACTGCGATACAGTTTTGCCCGAAAAATGACTCCTATTCGATAGGAAAATAACTTCTTTTTCTTTTACTATTTTAAAATAAATATGGATACTATTTAGTCAAAGTTTGGATAGTAATATTGATAGCATTAAGTTAGAATTTCGACAGAAATTGTAACTTTTTCTGCTCCTCAAAATAACTCCAATTTGACACATAAAAAAAGCACTTAATAGTATCATTAAAAAAGTATTAGAACTGTGGCACACTTCTTCCCGCAAGGTGACTCTTCTTGGATAAGAAAATGATATCATATTCGACTGTTAAAAACAACTTGAGGTTACTCTTTAGTGCAAATTTGGATAGAAAAAGTTGGCAGGGAACCTCAAACAAAAGAAAAACTCGAATTACTAAACTCTTCTCTATTTTATTTCTCATGTTTATTGGGCAACTCTCTCAATTCAAACCAATATCATTGTAAATATTACTTACAAAAACAAAATAGGCAGTTTGTAATAAAATTTAGTGATGATTTCTTCTTTTTCGAATTTTATTTGTTATTTTGTAATTTTCATTTTTATAACAATATCAAAGTTATTTTCTTCGATTTTTTATTGATAATATTATAAAGTACAAAAAATCGCCAAAACGGAATAATAATAAAAAAAAAATACCAAAGCGAATAAAATACAAAATAAAAAATCGCATAATCGGAACAAAAATCGCCAAAACAGAAAAAAATCATAATAAAAAAAACGTCAAAATAAAAGAAAAGAAAAAAAATGCCAAAAAAGAAAACAATTACCTAAATGGAAAAAATACAAAAATAAAAAATTGACAGAATAAAAAATGGCATTATATGGGAGCTATGGACAATTTTGGATCGATCATTGGAAACTTGCTAGTGCAATGTATATTTGAGTAAAATGATTTTAACTTATATGTGGGTATGATTAGTTTTGGATCGATCTCCGTCCTGATTTATGGTTTTATAAAACTTAGTTATGCCAAATTTTATTGAAGTGGAAATATCTTGAGGGTATTTATTTTTTGGGAGGACATTTGTATGAGAGCTAAGTAAAATAGCGGACCGATCATTGCCAGTTACAATATTATTTTTTTTTTTGTACAAAATATCATACGTGTCAAATTTCTTGTGTTCTAATAGCGGTAGTTTAAAACAGAGAATTTTTAAATATTTAATATTTTTAGTTTTGCCACTTCAGCATTTTTTAGTTCGAAAATTATTCTTTCTGTAATTTTATTAAACTCATTAGAATTAATTACATCGACCTGGGTACTAGTTTATGGTCAATCATCGACTTTTATAGAATTGTTGATTAAAAAGATGTTAAAAAATGCACGATTGTTTTTAATTCATGAGAGTCCCAGGAATCGGTAAGTAAAAAAAATGGCAAAATTCGTCCCGGGTAAAAACCCTAGTTTAAAATTAAAAAAAAAAAATCTCAAAGTTTAAAATTTCGCTTATTTATATTATAATTGCAAATATTAATAAATATTATTAAAAACTATCACCACAGCCAAAAAAAAGGACTCACATAATTATTATTACTAGCTGAATTACATTTTTTTTTAATTTTGAAAAATTTTTTAAACAATAAGAAATATATCAGGTGCAAATAAAAAAAATATACATTTTGTTAATATCAAGATTCTTTATTAATAACGAAAAAATTAAGTTAATATCGCTAATGGTTTAAAAGCTTAATGCAAACCCTTAAAATTTATTGAATATTTTCCTAACCATTTTTTAATAACTTTAATACAATTATTACTATTTCTTTTACTTAATTACGACAGGTTCTTGACCTCTTCTGCAATTTGGTCGGGATTTTATTTAACATCCTAAATTTGACTTAGAGAGCTAACTTCCCAACCAAAAGCCTCCTGTTAGAATTTTTACTCTATGATATTTTTAGGATGTACTTGGATTTTGTTATTTTTGAAAATATTTTCGGATTAAACTATAGAAAAATAAGAAACATTTAGATCGCTCAACAATTTGCTTTAATGAAAATTTTACCACATTATTAATTTTGAGACTATGAAAATGAATTTTTTTCCACAAATTCTATAAACTTCGTATTTTTTTAGGTTACCCTTGATTTTAAGATAAATCTTGACAAAAACTTGCTATTGAATTACATTTTGACAGATTTAAAAAAGTCTCCCAATGTGATTTATGTAATTCCAAGTTATTTTTTACCATTCAAAAACGCTGAAGCAATATCTGAACATTTTTCTAAATTTTTAAAAAGTCAAAAATTTTTACAATTAAATATTTTAATGGTTGAAGAGGACAACCACCAAAAAAACTCAATTCAGTTCAATTACTGAGAGTAGGTACTTTTTCAAAAATTCATTCTTATTTCAAGATTTGGAGAAACCAAACTCTTTTATTCACGAGTTCACATTAATGGGATACGCCACAAATGAAGCAGAATTACCTTGTTCTTAGATATATCACATCAAATGGTCTCTTCATTTGAGTGACTGAGAAGTATAAAAATATTAAAATAGCTAAAGTTTTGATTTTAAAGCTGGCCATCGTATTACTTTTCACCGAATATTGATACATCCTTCAGGAGTCTTAAAAAGATCCTTTAATAGCCCACATATTTAGTTTAAAATATAAGGCTTTAAATGATAATATTCAGTTGCAGCGTAATTCATTATATAAATTGTTGATAAATTTAAATTTTAATTTTTTGCCAAATCGCTTTCAGTAATTAATAGCTTTACTACAGCTTCTATTTTATTTCCATAATCCCACGACAATTCAGCACATTTTTTAAATTATTTTTCTTCTTCATACTTATGCTTGTATTTGATGTAAAAATGCACATAAATACTTTGTGCCACACAATGTGGTAGACCGTAAAACAATGGTACAATTAAAAAAAATACACTTTTTTCTTTTTATTTAAAAAAAAAAAATCAAGTATCGTGTTGTTAAATTCTAAACCATCAAGGTTTTTTCTTTTTGATACGCTTTAATATACGAGTACACATACAAAATATATGTGTTTAATCATTGAAACATAAAATAAATTTAATAATTAGCCTGCTTGTTATGTTGCAACAATGATAAACTGTTTTTATACATTAAATGTATTTGTATGTGTATGTGTGAGTATATGTGCGTGTGTCTACTCAATAATGTTTGTGTGTATATTGTTATTTACCACATTGTGTAAGAGTGATGATGAGTTGATGGTGTCTAATTTGTATTTACGAATGTCTGGAATGTTTGCAAGAATTTAAGCCACAAGATCCATTGAAACAAACACACTTACATAAACACACATATATTCAATTTCACGTACTACTTATACAATCACTCATTTATTTATGATGCAGAAGAGCTCCAACAGTAAAACCAAAACAAGAATTTCCATTCTATCCATCTCAGTGATATTTCTACTTGTCTTGCCGTTTTGTTATTAAACCAACTAATCATAAAACATTTTCTTCGTCTTCATCCCTTTTTCAATAATTACTTGCACAATGACAAAACATTTTTTATATAATATTTCACAATATATCCTGCTTTTTGTTGTTCTGATGATATGCTTTGTAGTCTTGCTGATATTTATTGTATAGAAAAGTGGAGAAAATTCAGATGTTTTGATTATCACATAGTAAAAAGCATTCCCTACATTGTTCTGGAAAATTGTATTCTTGGCTGGTGTCTAATTTGCTGTGTTAGTTCTATACTCAATCAAAAAAGAGTAGTAAATACGGTAAAAAGTATTTAACAAACATTTTTGTAAATTTTTCGTAAATCAGTTAAAACAGCGAAAAATCGTCAATAATTAGTTTGACAAAATTTTTTTCAAGTCGAATATAATATTATTTTATTTAATTCAACTAAATTTTAGTTGAATTGAATAAAGAGTTTATTCTAATTAAATAATTCCTTCTTCAATTTTTATTATAGAATTTTATTCAATTTGTCAAAATTTTGTCTATTGTAAAAGGTTTTTAAAACCCGGTAGAAAAAATTGCGTTTATACATGCAGAGAAAAAATATATTTGTATTGACCATAATCTAAGAGCAACATATTATGATTAGAACATATGGTTACAGCTAAAAATGGATATAAATAATAATTATACTGATTTCATTTAATCATATTGTGTCCGATTTTATGGTTCATTTTTTCATGTTATGGTCCGAGTTTTTCAAATTATTATACCATATTACCACATTATTATCCGATGCTATCAGATTATGATTTCATTATATAATTTTATTCTATTTTATCATATTATTATCTCAACGTATTATATTACTATACAATCTTATCATATTATGTGTTTGTTAATCACAAAAAAAAATATTTACATATTATTTGTTTATTAAATAATTTTACTTATATGTACGATCATATGTTTTGCAAGATAACACAAGATATCTTTTATTAACTAATTATTCTTACTTAAATTACACCTTAATCTTATTTTATTTAATTCATGCACAAACTAAATGAGAACTTTAATCAAGGTGGAAAACAAACTTTAAAAACAAACAAATGTTCAAAAACAAATAAGTTATGAATTTTTCAACCATATTTTTTTTAATGGGAATAATAATATTAATATAGTTTGAAAACAAAATATGGTTTAAGAACAAGGAAAATCTTGTCAATATTTAATGTTTGTAGGAATAATGATATTTTTTATATTAATAAAATTTTGTTTTTGGTAGAAATATTAAAAAAAAAAATGTTTGTAGTCAACTATATTAAAATTTTCATTGAATGTAAAAGTTGAATGGAAAAACGGAAACAAAAATATTGTTATCATGAACACATTATTATTATTGAAAATTATCAATGAGAACACAATTTATATTGTTGTAGCTACAATGCCGTAAATATGGGTTTTATCCCATTAAATAAATTTGACAAAAAAAAAAAAGTTAAATTGACGGATAATTTATTTAAATTAAACTATTTTAAGGATGTTAAATTCAACAAAATTGTGTCTTGCTTTCCTTACAAATAGTTACTGGCAAATTAACTAAATTTTTGCAGATTTAACAGATTTTTCGTTACATTTTGTAACGAAATTTTATTCCAATCGATATATATATATATATATATATATATATATATATATATATATATATATATATATATATATGTATATATATATATATTAGAAAAGAAATATTATTGACAAAAATTTTTCAGTTGATTTAACAACATTTTTCGTTAATATTTATTACGTGATTTGGTTAAGTGTAGCACTTAAGACATTAAATTTTATTTACACACTGCTTAAACAGTTGCTTCCAATCCACACTGATTAAAAATCCAATTTTTTTTTTCAGAAATTCCAAATAATTTAAGAAATTGGAAAAGTGAATGTATTTTATAAATTATAACAGACCAAGTAACCAAGAACACATATTAATAAATATAATGTAGCAACTTTGACAGTTTGACATGACGTGAAAGAAAGCATTTTTGTATAAATATAGTTAGTATTATAAAAGCTGTGTCTCATTATTAGAAAAATATATAACAATGTTGTATAATGAAAATGGTAGCCTATCTATTTTAAGATCTTAATTTCAAATTTTATACTAGTAGTGCATTTGTTGTTATTTTTGAGTTTTGTGGTTATATGGGTTGTTCATTCAGATAACATACGTATAACGTTGAAGGGCGAAAATTTAAGTTTGAACATGAACTTGCACGAATGTAAAAACCAGTGCTGTCAGAAAATGAGAAAAAAAGGGCCAAATTGAACTTTAAAATGGTCAAAAAATGCTAAATGATCTAAAAATAAGGCAAAAAATTATTATTATTATTATTATTATTACTTTTTAATTCAAAAACTTATATTTTTCTCTTTCTCATAAGTTTTTGACATTTTTCAAAGATATTGTAATAAATTTATAAATAAAACATAGAATGAATGCCGTCTAAATGATCCAATGAAAAATCATCCAAAAAATTCTTGAGTTATATCAAGTTTTATAATTTTGTTCATATGTTGTTTTGAAGTGCGTTTTTGACATTTTTTAACTATAAATCCTTTTTCATAGAAATGCTTCTAATTTTTTGGGTGATTTTTCACATTTATTATAATTTTATTTAAATTATATTCCTAAATAATTTCCATGGTTAATAAAATATGTTAAAAAAAGTTATAATACAATCGATATAGCAAGTCCATAAAATTAGTAAAGTTAGTATTGATTTGAAGAACAAATCGCCGCAAACCACAATTTTTGTTAAATATAAATAATCTCGACAAAAGCTTAAATAGATGATTTTGTAAAAATTAAATTAGTAATAGCCAATAAGAAATTATTTTGTTGAATTATATTGTTGAATTATATTGTTGAAAAAATAATTAGCCTTTTTAAAGCAATTTTAAAATTGAAAAA